>JAWWNH010000201.1:0-1200000 GCA_034641385.1 Darevskia mixta
CCGCTGGGGAAACCCCCCAAGGGAAGAAGGCTCAGAGCCTGGGGAATGTTGGTGGGACAACAGTGTCATAAGAGGAAGAAGAGGAAGCTGACTTGCGGGGGGGGGGGGGAGTGTTGGAAGCTGATAGGGTAACAGGGCTTAGTGAGCAGGAAGAGGCTGTGGCAGAGAGCAGTCAAGGACCAGAGGGAGAAGTCGAAGCTGGAGAGGAGCGGGGCCCAAAAGGCTGAGAACATAGCTGTCAACCCTCCCTTTTTTGGCGGGAAACTCCCTTATTCCACTGCCGTTTCCCGCTGCTATCCCGGATTGTTGATATCCCTTAAATTTCCCAGATTTCAAAGGAAGCAGCTCCTCTCCCTCCCTGCCGGCCAGGGAGGCTCCTCAGCTGCGTTGCTCGGCTGCCAATAAGGAGTCTGAGACCGACTGGGGCGGAGCTTTCATGCCTTGTGCAGCCAGACCCTCACGCCCAACCAGACAGACAGCCTGCCTGCCGTCTACACGCTCACCCATTCGCGCACAGCCTCTGGAGTGCAGGGTGGCGAGGCTACTTGGTGCCATTGCACCGCCCTTGTGGGATCCCTTATTTTCAAATCTGAAAGTTTGAAAAAATCCCTTATTTTCAAATCCGAAAGTTGACAGCTATGCTGAGAAGATGCAGGCTGCTGAAGAAGCCATGGGGTTCCCCCCCACCCCTGCTGTGGCCAGCTCTCCCAGTACCATCAGAGGTATGAAGAGGGAGAAGCAAAGACAGACATGCCAGCATAGTCTCAGATTGCTTGGGGACAACCCTGGAGAAGGAGGAGCAATGGGAAGGCAGAGACCTTCAGTCCTCACAACTGTTTCATTAGGGTGAGATTTACTGGGAAGAATTGCTGTGCTTACTAGGCCTGAGCTGTTTTATTTTCTTGAATAAAGAATTAAGTTCACTGACACTTGGTTCACCTGCTTCCGACACCCACCCTGACAGATAATAACATATTAAAATTTAAAGAAGTAAAAATAAATTGCACATTTATTCAAAATCCAAACTCTTTATTGTAATTAATTCAACGGAATTAATGAACTTGATCCAGTGACACCAGCTTTTCAGAATCTGGTAGTCAGTTGCACATCCAGTCCCTCCTCCCCGCCACCCACTTGCCTCTTAGTCTGTCCCCCCCCACAAGTATTCCCGCTGGCCCCCCAAGGGGTGGTTGGAAACCACTGGATTAGAATAAGGAAGGACTTGATGGGGGCTCCATGCAAAATTGGGACGCCTCCACCAAAATTAGCAGCTTGGAAGACACTCCAGGGAGGGTTTTTGAAAAAATTAATTGGTTACTAGTGAGTACCGGTAGCAGTCATGAAAGTTGTTTGTTCTCAATAGCTTCTTAAGGACATTCAAATCTTCCTGTTGCATATTCAAGGATGTGGCAATTTTCTGTGTTGCAAAGCACAGGACAGTTTGAGAAAGTGGAGACGTCAGTACACAGATTGTATTTGTCAGCAAAGGATTGCTTCTCCGAAATTTATTTTTGAGAGGAACTTTTCCAGTACATCCGGTCTTTGGGTGTTTGATTTTCGTTGTTGTGTATACTGTGTATATACGGACAATGACAATAAATTTATCTAATCTAATCTGAGTGTGGACAGAACACAGCCTATGAAAAGCTACAACAATTAAAAATGCAGCCAATTTAGCTTGGGTACTGTAGAGCACTGAACTACAAAACCTTCAAGCTGTAATTATTTTCTTTAGCCAGCTAGCCTGATTCCATAATGCTCTTGTTGGGGGGGGGGCAGGAGCTTGGGACTGAGATGTAAGGTTGGCATACCTCATCTGTGGGCAGGAACACAGGGTGCTGCTTGAAACCGAGTCATGCCATTGGCCCATCTATCTTAGTATTGTCCGCACTGACTGGCAGCAGCTGTGCAGAGATTTTGGCAGGGCCCTCTTCCAAGCCCTTCCCGGAGATGTCAGGGATTAAACCCAGGACTTTCTGTCATGGATGCTTGAGTTGAGATTCCTGCATTGCAGGGGGTTGGACTAGATGACCCTCTGTGGGCCCTTCCAACTCTACAGTTCTAGTATTCTTCATCGTTAACAGATGCTCTGCAGACCTACAGTTGGACACAACCTGCACTGGAGACCTGTTCCTTTTCCTCCTTGGGCTTGTCGTTTTGCTGCTGAGCTCAGATTATAAAAAAGTTGGAGTTCTTGTTGCAAAATACACTGGAATAAATGTTACCAAGAACTCTGGCCACAAGTTTTAACAACAGAATAAGTTTACTCGTGAGTAAATTCAAATATCATATCAAATCAGATGTATGATGCGAAAACTGGAAACCAGGACAGGGCCCTGTTTCGGACAGATGCCTTCTTCAGCTCGTTTTTTGAAAAGAATGTGAATAATATATAATTTCTGTTTCTTTTGAATTTTTGGTAGATGTAGCGTCTTAGATAAGTGGATCAATATGTATCCAAGTTTTCCTGTGTATAGAAAAACCTGTCCTGGTTTCCAGTTTTCGCATCATACATCTGATTCACATCTCAGAAGACCCTTACTTCAACCTCCAAAAGACTTCTCTTTGTGAAACTATTATTTTCGTTTAAGACTGTAATTCCTAACAGGATTGATATGATATTTGAATTTACTCACGAGTAAACTTATTCTGCTGTTAAAACTTGTGGCCAGAGTTCTTGGTAACATTTATTCCAGTGCTGAGCTGAGATTGGCATATCTAGTTGAAGGCAAGCTCTGTCTGTGCCCAGCTTGGCCCCGAGTGGATCTGCTGTCATCTGAGACTCGGAGGCTATCCTGGCTCTTGTGCCAGTTCTGCGCTTGTTGATAGGCCTGCATTCATGCTGCTCTGAATGCTCCTTTTGTGTTTTGGGTGCCTGGGATATTAATGCTGTGTTTTAAAAACAAGAATGATCCCCACCCCCGCACCGCCGCCAATCCACTTCCTGAAAATGAGCTTCCCCGGAACTACATGTGATGCTGAGCATGTTCGTGAGGGATGCAGTTAGGAGGGCATTGCCACTAATCAGTAGGGCTGGGGTTCACATCCACAGCTGTGATCCCTTTTGGGGCATCTCAGGCAGTGTTAGAAATTAGCCAGGCGCCAGGAGCATTTTGAGACTGGTGGGGGCATAGCTGTCAACCCTCCCTTTTATTGGCGGGAAACTCGCTTATTCCACTGCCGTTTCCCGCTGCTATCCCGGATTGTTGATATCCCTTAAATTTCCCGGATTTCAAAGGAAGCAGCTCCTCTCCCTCCCTGCCGGCCAGGGAGGCTCCTCAGCTGCGTTGCTCGGCTGCCAATAAGGAGTCTGAGACCGACTGGGGGCGGAGCTTGCATGCCTTGTGCAGCCAGACCCTCACGCCCAACCAGACAGACGGCCTGCCTGACGTCTATGTGCTCGCTCTTTCGCTCACCCGTTCGCGCGCAGCCTCTGGAGCGCAGGGTGGCGAGGCTACTTGGTGCCATTGCACCGCCCTCGCGGCATCCCTTATTTTCAAATCCGAAAGTTTGAAAAAATCCCTTATTTTCAAATCCGAAAGTTTGAAAAAATCCCTTATTTTCAAATCCGAAAGTTGACAGCTATGGGTGGGGGTCCAGTTGCGACCATGCGGAGATGCCAGTTTGGCAATGGACTGCTCCATTTGGCTGGTCCCTCCAGCTTTCTTAAGCAGGTGAACAGAAGAGCTTACAGCTTCCTTGTCCGTTGGACCCGCTATGGGTCTCGTCCGCTCAATCTGCTGGAGCCTGTCTTCGCATGCAGGGGAAGTCCCTAACACACTGAGGGTTTGAGACCCATTGGGGCCACTCACCGGGTTTAGCCAGCTAGTTGAAGCCATTCCCAGGGTGTGGCCACTGACGGCTTCCGGGAACCACAGGTGAGAGCCGAGTGCAGTGTGGGGGCCAAAGGTGGACAAAGTACCCCAGAAGGAGCACGATGTGTCCCCCACCAGAGGTACTACCCCTCCCCTAACACCCCATAAGAACTTTAAGGTAAAGGGACCCCTGACCATTAGGTCCAGTCGTGTCCAACTCTGGGGTTGCGGTGCTCATCTCACATTATTGGCCAAGGGAGCCGGCGTACAGCTTCCAGGTCATGTGGCCAGCATGACAAAGCCTCTTCTGGCGAACCAGAGCAGCGCACGGAAACGCCGTTTCCCGCCAGAGCGGTTCCTATTTATCTACTTGCACTTTGATGTGCTTTCGAACTGCTAGGTTGGCAGGAGCTGGGACTGAGCAACGGGAGCTCACCCCGTCGCAGGGATTCGAACCGCTGACCTTCTGATCGGCAAGCCCGAGGCTCTGTGGTTTAACTGTCAAAAAAGCAGCCTTTGCTAATGTGCTGGCTGGGGCTGATGAGAACTTTAGTCTTATTATTATTATTAGGGCTTTTCGAAAGCTGGAACTCACCGGAACTCAGTTCCGGCACCTCTCAGGTGGGTACCATTGCCATTACAAGAGAACAAGGGAAGCGTTCATGGTGAGTTCCGGCTCCTCCTTTTCTAGAAAAATAGCTATTATTATTAAATTTGCATACCGCCCTTCATCTAAAGACCACAGGGCAATTCACAACATAAAAATACAAAATGAGAACACAAAATACATCCTATATAATAAAGTTGCTGTGTCCCTGCGTCCAACTTTCCGTGTGTCACGGAAGTGCGGTACTGCGCATGTCACTGACGGACGCAGGGATTGGAGCGTAGGCGATGGCGGTTACGCCTCTTCCTCCCCACCCCTGCAGCTCCGAGCCCCCGCCGCCGCCTTTACTGCTTCCAAAGTGCAGGGGAAGCGGCGCGAAGCGGCGCTCCCGCCGCCGCCTTTACTGGAGGCTCCCGCCGCCGGCCGCCTCCGCGCCTCGGATCCCGGTCGCCGCCACTAGCGCCCGTTATTAACGGGCTAAATTCAACTAGTAATAAAATAAAAGCAACCCAATAACCCTCCCTCCCACAAACACATTTAAAAGGGCATAGGATGTTAGTCATCTCAAGCTCAGGTTACAGAGAAACGTTTTTGCCTGGCACTTAAAGATAAAGGTATCGAAGCAGCTCTGGGAGATGAACCTTTGCTCTCCTTTCACCTCCTCCTTCGCAGGTGTCAAGGCTGGGGCGAAGCTGCATGGGTTAATGATCAACCACCTTATCAACGGGGCAGATCCTGCATCTTGCTACTGGCCTGGGTGTGGCTCACCTTGGCCAAAGTTATCACATGACGTCCTCATGACTTTTGCTCATGACGAAGGAACAGCTCTCCGTCAAAAGAGTTTCCCCATATCTCAGGGGTGGAGAATGTTTTTGGCCCAGCCGGGCAGATCTTTTGCTTTCCCCCACCCACAGGCCAACTTTGACAGGTGGGATGAGTCACCTACCGGCCAATCAGCTGGTTGTCATGATGATGTCAGGTGACTGATATTAGAAGTTGATCCATGGGGTAGCTGGGGGGTGGGGTGGGGTGGGTGGGGGAAGCAACACCAAGCATGTTTGGACTCTGGTCACAAGCTGACGAAGGAAAGCTTCGGCCCTGATCCCTGCAGTGATTTGCGTTGCTAGCAGATTCCACACACGGAACATGTTGGCAGAACAGCACCCAACAGGATTAAACCCGCTCCATCGGCTGACATTGGCTGATGGGCAGGTGGGTGTGTTATCACTTCCCCCAAGTATTGAGCTGCTTCTTTCCAAGTCCTCCTTTGAGTGAGTCTTTCAGAGATGAGTTGCGTGTTGAGCAAAGGGGGCTTTTTAGTGGTGGCTCCTCATTTCTCGCTTGGTGTCGAATTCTCTTTCAATGCCGTACAAAGTCCCTCTCCTCCTCCTCCGATACTTAAGGCGTTTATATACACGGTGTTTCTAAGTGGCCTACATGCCAATAAACCGTGCTGGGAACGAAGCAATTAAAAAAATCTCCATAAAACCCAACGGAAGCCTGAACGCTGCCTTTAAAATGCCTGGAGAAAGTCCATCAGGCTTGTCTAATCTCAGTTGGGAGGAAATTCTTTTACTTACAAACTGCACCTTTCCCCTTATTCTTCTAGGCCTGTTGACACTTGGGCTGTTTCAGTCTGGTTCTGTAATTTTATTTTAATCCCTCCTCCATATATTGTACAATAAACTACTGTAACATTTCCAGTTAAACGGAAGGGCAGGATGTCTAAATATGATTATTCAGGAAGCTGCCTTCGCTACGTCAGGCACTTTATCCATTTATCTCAGCTCTTTCTACGCTGACTTGCTGGCAGCTCTCCAGGGGTTTAGATAAGGGCATCTCTGAGCCCCACCTTGTGATTGCTGTGGTGGGGCTTGAACCCAGGACCTTCTGGGCGCAGGGCGGTTGCTCTGCCCATAAGCTACAAGCTATTCCCTTGTGTTTTCACTCCTGCATTTGCTAGGGTTTGAAGGATTGGATGTTAAAATCTATTAGATTTTAACAGATTTGTGAGATCCCAGATTAATTAAAGTGCCTCTTAATTAAGCGATACAACAAACGATAACTTGGTTTGGAACCAGGGTTTTAAAAAGATGGTTGCCTCTTCCATGTTGGCTGCTTTCCTGTTGAGGTCCTTGGCAGGTAGGCAGGATGGGGAAAAGGCGCCTTTGCTTTGGACACCCATCTACCCCCAGAGTACCATTTTACTATGCTATTGTCTGCTTATGAACCACAGAATTATCCAGTTGGAAGGGACCCCGGGAAAAATAGCTAAAAATTCTGAGACCGGAGAGAGGTAAGGGTGTAAAAAGAAGAAAACTTGGAGTTTTAAATTAGGTTGGAGTAAAGGAATTTGATAAGACTTGAGGAAAGTATCAGAAGTAATGAGGTGCTGAGGTATGAAAAAAAGGAGCTAGCTTAAGTAAAATGATTTTGGTATTTTATGTTATTGTGAAGTTTATGAATTTGGAAAACTGATAAAGAAGATAGATAATGAATTCAACAGAGGGGGACTTGAGGAAGTCAACCGAAATATGAAATTGAGGAAAGGAGGAATACCTGGCCCACAGAAATGGGCCAGGCCTAAGCAATTATATTTAATATGGTAGCTACGTTAAATGTCTAATGTTTATTGTCTTTCCCGGTGAGAGAGGGGAATGGAAATTTGCTTCCCTCAGTGAGAGGGGGAAGGATGAAAATTTAACGGTATTGTTAAGTGCTTAAAATTGTTAAAATTAATTTTAAAAAATTGAAAAAAAGGAAGGGACCCCGAGGGTCATCTAGCCCAACCCCCTGCAACACAGGAATATTTTGGCCCAAGGCGTGGCTCAAACCCAGGACTCTGCGATTTAGAGTTTCGTGCTCTCTCTAAGCTGAGCTATTCCAGCTTATGTCCCACCTTTCCTCCTCGCTCCAATACGAAATGGTGATGGTCGCCAACTTGGATGGCTTCAAAAGATGACTGGGCAGTTTCATGGAGGAGAAAACTATCGATGGCTACTACCCTGGATGGCTAAACTGTGCCTCCACAGGTAGAGGCAGCAATACCTCTGAATACCAATTGCAGGAAACCACAGGAGGGGAGTGAGCTCTTGTGATTGGGTCCTGCTGCTGGGCTTTCCATCGAGGCATCTGAAGAGGATGCTGAACTAAAGTAGCCATTGGGCGGATCCAACAGGCTCTTGTGTTCTTAAGTTAGTGAGGACATGTGTAGGGACTTTCCGCCATAAGCAGGCAGATGGAGCAACAGAAACTGCAAGCAGCAATGTGTGAACTGTACAGAAAATAGATTTCGCCCTTGCAGTTACTGTGGGGGGTGATCAGCCCCTGCCTGAATGAAATCATTGTCTCGGTGAGAGCCTGATTTGGAGGAAACGTATGTTCAAGAGCAAAAACCAAACCCACCATTTTCACTTTGTGGAACAGGTGGCGAGGAGAGGCTGGGGCAGTTTTTTATTTCTGGGGTGGGTTGCTCATTTGGACTTTGGTTCGTGGCCTGTTTCTTTGGCCCATTCTTTAAAACTTCGCTTCGGGGAATTCCAGCTTCCTTCTCGAATCTTCTGCCTTGTAACTTACTGGGAGAAGTGATTCTTTTGCAGCTTCTCGATGAATCGCTTCAGAGGCAAGAAAGAGCCAGTGGAGATGTCTGGCCATTTGCCCTGTTGGGTTCCTGTCAATCCTAGTTGGAGATTTGCATGCCAAATGGATTGCATCCTTGAGGCATCCGGGAATATCTCGTTGCCGATTCCCTCTCCGTTTTCCTTGTTGGGACACGCAGCCTCTGGGAGGCTCCTTCAGCTACGTGGGAACCTGGAAACAATTGTGCCTGGCTCTGGATTGATCTCCAGCAGAAATATTTCTCCTTTTAAGATAACCATGCAAATGCCCGCCACTTTATGAATGACGCTTTTCTCTTCGGTTTCCTTCTTGTTCTGTACCGCATTGATAACCAAACTGCATTCCGTGTATCCAGGTGTGGCCCGTGACACCTTTTCACCTGAGCCACACCTGCCTGGCCAACACCTGATGTCATAGTTGATGCAAGGCTGAAAACCTGGCTCAGCCAAAGGAAGGTGTGGACAGCAAAATCCCACTCCAAGTGCTTTTTTGAGCGCTTAACACGGCATTTTAACCGCAAAGGTCTTGCAAATAAATGGCGCCTGATGTCACCGTGATGCCAGGTGACTGACAGCTCTGTTCGCTTGTCAGATTTAATCCACAAGCTGAGGGGAGGGCAGTAACCAATCTGGCTCGATCCTGTTCCCCAACCCTGCACAAGAATTTTCACAAGGCCACCTTGGTTCTCTGTTCTCATGCTTCGCAAAGTTTGGTGAAGGTGTGACGAACCACTCCTTCCTGCCTCTTCTCCTTC
Source organism: Darevskia mixta (assembly GCA_034641385.1). Classification (NCBI taxonomy): domain Eukaryota; kingdom Metazoa; phylum Chordata; class Lepidosauria; order Squamata; family Lacertidae; genus Darevskia; species Darevskia mixta. Next base: position 8,795 of record JAWWNH010000201.1, read on the forward strand.
CTCTTTGGGTCTGAGTCACGGTGGCTGTTGCTGATACCTATAGTTAGCACTTCCTGGTTCAGGGACTTGTGGTGAGATAGGACTGCTTTTTGTTGGGGACTGCGGGAGGGAGAGGAGGAGAGAGCCAAACACAGAGACGCCCCTAGATGCTTTTTGGACATTACAAAAAAAACCAGGAACTAATTGAAGTGTATCCAAGATGGCGCTGTGGTAAGATGCACTCGCAGGAGTTCCCTTTAAATCCTCTTCCAATTTATGCTGTGGCTCTCAGCCCTTCAAGTTTTTATTCTGAAGATTGTATGAGGTTGTTGGTGGACAAAGCCAGGAGTTCATACTGCTGATAACGGTGAAGCCAGCGTCATAAATCAGTTTTAATGAGCAGATAGCTGTATTCTCCGGCAGCATCTCCCGACCCTCTGGTTTTTTGTCAGCTCACGCTCAGTTGCCAAGAGTTTTTCTTTCTTAGTACTGTTATTTTAAATGACCTAAAATGATGGGCCACGGTAAATGCCTAAGGGATTTTGATGAGGCTTTGTCCTCCCCGAGAGCCAAACAACCGAAAACCAACCCCCCCTTGCTTGGCAATGGGAGTGGTCCCATCGAACACTGTTACATGGTGGAAACTCAGAACCGTTTCTACCCGCTAATGTCCCCAGAAATGTGTAGGTGGGTTCCTACGAGGCAAGACACAGCAATAACAGCAAGAACCTTTATTGAACTACATAACTGGGAAACGGGCAAAGCAACTGCTTATATACATTCCTGAAAGCCTGGGCCACTCCCACTCCCACCATGATTGGCTGTCTGAACTTCCAAGCTGCGAATCACGACTCAGAGTTCAAGGGCCAATGACAGAGGCCCAAATCCTGAAATGTTCTGTGATTGGACACCATGTGTCAAATCAGAACACAGGAGCTCAGAATCCTTAGTCCAGACTCAAGCTCAGGCAAACACAGACCACTGAATACATAACACCTAGTTTTTATTAAAGATTTTCTTATGTTGCAAGCAAACAAATAAACAAGGAAAAGTACATATGGCATCTCCATTTTCAGTCCATAGTCTTTTCCACTGGTACCATGATGTATGGGAAACTATCATACTAGAAAAGTTAACCAAGAAACTTAAACTAGCACAGCAAAAGAGAATGCCCTTGCCCCAGTGTGGCTCCACTTTATCACATACATCACAACAAGACAATGACCTATACCCCCCAACAGCATACGAATCAATATAGCTAATCTGACCCAACAACCCCCGCCCCCCATACGTACAAACAAACCATACTGCAAACAAACAAATGCAACCGACCAATATCTGGACCCTCCAATCTCTCACAAGGCCAATAAAAATAAATATGATCTATAAATAGAGGACCTACCCATGTAATGCTTACACAAAACCCTACGCAAACACTCTGCAATAGAACGGAAGAACATTACCCCCACCTCTCTCCCTCTCCCCTCTCTCCCCCCCCAACCACATGTTGACTATGACAATAGTGTCGCCTACCCAACGTGATTGCATTCCCACAACCAATCTCAACTCTAGTTTGGCCCTTAACTCTTGTATGAACTTGAGGGTTGGCCGCAGTTGCTCCTGGGTGTTGTTTGGCCTGTGCACTCTTGGGAATCCTGCAGCAGCTTTTGCAGGTGTTTTGGACTACAACTCCCATCAGGCTGGTGGGATTTGTCGTCCAAAATGTCTGGTGTGCACCATGTTGGCATAGGCTATTCTACAGCCTTTGCTCGTGCGTTGCAAGTCGAGCGAAGATGGGTTTCGTTCCGGTTCAGCTGGAACATAGAATTCCCTCTCCTCTCGATTGCCGGAAATGTCATCCAGCTGGGCTTCTGGCACTTCCATGAGGGCTAGCAACTTAATGAAAGGTGAGGTATTCAGGAAGCTGGGTGCTCCAGAGTTGCATCATACGCTAGCAGCCTTGTCTAAGAGTTCTGCACTTATTTCCTTGGAAGGACAGCTTCTTAGGTGGAGGCTGGTTTCATGCTAATAAAAGCCTCAGAAACATGACTGTAGGAAACTTGCCTTCTCAAATGTTCCATGAGGTCTGGTTGGTGTAGGTGTGACCGACTGACTTTTAATTGCAGAATGTGACGTCACCAGAAAGCTGTAAAGGTAGGTCAAGTTGTACAAAATGGCCCTGGGCTAGGCTAGCTTTTCATTTACTGTATATTCCTGCGTATAAGACTACTTTTTAACCCAGGAAAATCTTCTCAAAAGTCGGGGGTCGTCTTATATGCCGGGTCGTATTTCTTATACGGCGAGTATATCCCAAACTCTATATTTTAACTGGAAAAGTTGGGGGTCGTCTTATACGCCGGAATATACGGTAATTCTTCTTCTTTCTTTCTTTTTGCAAATTTATTGAGGAAAGAAAGAAAGAAAGAAAAGAAAGAAAGAAAGAAAAACAAAACACCAGAGTACAATAAATCTAAAAAGGGACGCGGGTGGTGCTGTGGGTTAAACCACAGAGCCTAGGGCTTGCCGATCAGAAGGTCGGCGGTTCGAATCCCCGCGACGGGGTGAGGTCCCGTTGCTCAGTCCCTGCTCCTGCCAACCTAGCAGTTCGAAAGCACTTCAAAGTGCAAGTAGTTAAATAGGTACCACTCCGGCGGGAAGGTAAACAGCATTTCTGTGCACTGCTCTGGTTCGCCAGAAGCGGCTTAGTCATGCTGGCCATATGACCTGGACAAAAGCCGGCTCCCTCGGCCAGTAAAAATGACTGGACCTAATGGTCAGGGGTCCCTTTACCTTTACAATAAATCTGCATCCATCTTAATTTACACATACCGATTAATCTGCGCCATCCAAATCAGTATCCAAACAAAGTTGGTGTTTATAGAAAATGCGTTCAAATATAACAAGGGCATTAATGTATTCTGGTTTTTGCATAGTAGACAGAGGGTATTTGTCCTTCCAGACTTGAAGGGAACTTGTGAAATCCATTTTCCTTGTCCTGCCCTTTGTCTCCATACTTTTGTCTCATCTTGACAGGCAGTGGCTTCTGTGGGGGGGGGGGAATCTTTGCAACATGATCTGGGGGCCCACATATCTATATTTATAATCAGGATAGGGTGTATAAAGTACTCCAGATCAGCAAAATGCTGTCAACCATTTCAGCCTGATACAATCTCACACTTGCTACAGCTTGCTTGTAATAGATAAGAAGGGTGGGGGATAAACAAAACGGAAATAAAGTATTTACATATAAGGTAGCCTAACAGCTTTATGGAATAATAGGTATTCTTTTTTGTAATGTTTTTGGGACAACAATATGCAGAGGCGTAGCAAGCCCAGGTGGTACCCAGGGCGGAATTTTTTTTGTCACCCCCCCCCACCACTTTAATTTTTAAAAAATTTAAAAAAATTAAATAATAATAATAATAATTAATAATAATAATAATAATAATAATAATAATGAATAATAAAAATGTAAAATAAAATAAAATAAAATAAAGTGTCACCCCCCTCTGATGGTGCCACTTTGTGAGGTGTGGGGGGTTGTGTGTGTGTCTATTATCTCTTTTTTTCAATGAAGTTAAAATGTTAAAAAAAAATTAACCCCCCCGCCCCCCCCGTTGCTACGCCCCTGACAATATGATAATTTCCAAATTAATGCTGCTTTCAACCTGCTGTAACAGCATTTCTTTATGCTCATTATATTTTGTTTATTTTGTTTAATAATAATTATTAAAATAACCCACAATAAATGGATTCAAAAAAGAAATACGGGCCTTTTCTGCAGTGGCCCCCCATTTGTGGAATGGTCTCCCCAGCGAGGTTCACCTGTTGCTTTCATTATACATAGGACTTTTCGTCTGCAGATGCCTGCCTTTCACAAAGCAGATGTTTTGCACGATTCCTCTCTCTGTGTGAATCGCTGTGGCGCCTGCATTTTTGCACCCCGTGACCCATCCTTTGGGGCTCGAGGCTATACACAAACTCCAGAGCAGTCAGAGAGCGCTTTTGACGAATCACACGCATTGCATAGATGGCACGATACTGGCTGCGATTAGCAGAAGAAACCTTTGTCCCTTAAATCATTTAAACTGCCTTCCCTGAGCACAGGACGGTCGCTAGACAGAGACGCTAGACAGAGCTCGGCTTTAATGAGACCCTTAAGGTAAGCGCTTGAAGGCTTCTAAGAACTTGACTCCTGCAGCAACTGCCTTGCCAATAACCAGGCAGCATCTAGGACAGATGTGCTTAGTACAGAATCATGGAATTGTAGAGTTTGGATGTCGCCATGGGTCATGTAGTCCAACCCCCTGTTTAGGGAAGCTTTTAATGTTTGGTGTTTTATTGTGTTTTTAATATTCTGTTGGGAGCTTCCCAGAGTGGCTGGGGAAACCCAGCCAGATGGGCAGGGTATTATTATTATTATTATTATTATTATTATTAAGGAATAATATGATTGCCTGGCCTCGCTTTGCCAAGGCAAAGTTCCTTATATGTTGCTTTATCGGAGCTGCCAAAAGCAGGACAGGGGAAGCGTTTTTTCTTTTTTTTCTTTTTTTAAAAATAGTATTTATTGGGTTTTACACACAAAATTTTTAAGACAAACAAAACAAATAAAGACAATACTACAAATACAAATACAGACAAACTCCATTAGTAAATTCCCTTCTTAATTCCTTTACATTGTAGTTGGACTTCCTCCTATCCCTCCCTCTGCGTTTCATTCTACATATACTTATTTCTGTTGGCAATTTCTCTGGTCTTAATCCATACTGTATCCCCATTTTGTTTATCAAATTTAACCTTGTCACTTATCTTTCCTCAAATTACAAACTTAACATAAATTCCTACATCTACGTGGGGGGAAGCGTTTTTTCTGCCCTTGGGCGACCTTCCCTTCCAGATGAGGAATGGGCTCCTTCGGAAGGTGGCGGACTCTCCTTCCTTGCATCTGTCAAGGATACTTCAGCTGCAATTCCTGCATTGCAGGGGGTTAGAATCGTAGAATTGTGGAATCGCAGCATTGTAGAGTTGGAAGGGACCCTCACGGTCATCTAGTCCAACCCCTTTGCAATGCAGGAATCGTTTGCCCAACGTGGGGCTTGAACCCACAACCCTAGTCCCACCCAACTCTACGGCCCAATGATTCTATAAGGGCCTGAGCTCAAGAGCCCTCTCTGCTCCTGCGGCTCCCAACAACTGGCATTCAGAAGCAGACTTTTCTCCCCCAATGGGCTTCGCCTTTTGAGCCTCTCTCTGCATCTCTGAGCAAGGGATTGTGCCTCGGCACAAGTACCGGTATTATGAATGGCTTTTGTTGTTGTTGTTCAGTCGTTCAGTCGTGTCCGACTCTTCGTGACCCCATGGACCAGAGCACGCCAGGCACGCCTATCCTTCACTGCCTCTCGCAGTTTGGCCAAACTCATGTTAGTAGCTTCGAGAACACTGTCCAACCATCTCATCCTCTGTCGTCCCCTTCTCCTTGTGCCCTCAATCTTTCCCAACATCAGGGTCTTTTCTAGGGAGTCTTCTCTTCTCATGAGGTGCCCAAAGTACTCATGAGGTGCCCAAACCTCAGGATCTGTCCTTCTAGTGAGCACTCAGGGCTGATTTCTTTAAGAATGGAGATGTTTGACCTTCTTGCAGTCCATGGGACTCTCAAGAGTCTCCTCCAGCACCATAGTTCAAAAGCATCAATTCTTTGGCGATCAGCCTTCTTTATGGTCCAGATCTCACTTCCGTACATCACTACTGGGAAAACCATAGCTTTAACTATACGGACCTTTGTCGGCAAGGTGATGTCTTTGCTTTTTAAGATGCTGTCTAGGTTTGTCATTGCTTTTCTCCCAAGAAGCAGGCGTCTTTTAATTTTGTGACTGCTGTCACCATCAGCAGTGATCATGGAGCCCAAGAAAGTGAAATCTCTCACTGCCTCCATTTCTTCCCCTTCTATTTGCCAGGAGGTGATGGGACCAGTGGCCATGATCTTAGTTTTTTTGATGAATGGCTACATGGTCCCAAAGAGGAACCGCTAGCCAGAAACTGATGGAGAGGAACTTGAAAGCTCGATGCCTCAGCTCTTTCCTTCCACTTTCTAGTCTACCTGATTACATTGACAAAGTGGAAGGAACTCTTTTCAGTTCCTCTCTTGGGCCTTCCTCGTGTTATAAGAAAAAACTGATCCCTTTCCCTTATAGGGTATCTAAGAGCCCGTATAGAGTCCTTAAGTGGGTTCCCTGTCAGTAGGAGAAAATAACAGAGCCAACCAGAGAATATTGAGAAGCAAAGCAGCTAGTAAGCCTGATCTTTATTAAACTGTTGCAACAGGGTCCCCTGCTCACCACACACAGGGAGGGATGCCCCCTGGGTTCCCTTCCAACCATAGCTGTCAACTTTCGGATTTAAAAATAAGGGATTTTTTCAAACTCTCGGATTTGAAAATAGGGGATGCTGCGAGGGCGGTGCAATGGCACCAAGTAGCCTCGCCACCCTGCGCTCCAGAGGCTGCGTGCGAACGGGAGAACGAAAGAGCGAGAGCATAGACGGCAGGCAGGCTGGCTGTCTGGTTGGGCGTGAGGGTCTGGCTGCACAAGGCATGCAAGCTCCGCCCCCAGTCGGTCTCAGACTCCTTATTGGCAGTCGAGCAACGCAGCTGAGGAGCCTCCCTGGCCGGCAGGGAGGGAGAGGAGCTGCTTCCTTTGACATCCGGGAAATTTGAGGGATATCAACAATCCGGGATGGCAGCGGGAAACGGCATTGGAATAAGGGAGTTTCCCACCAAAAAAGGGAGGGTTGACAGCTATGCTTCCAACTCCACATTTCTACGATTCTTCCCATAGTGGATGGTTTGAGAGAGTTTGGGAAATCGCATTGTCAGAGCATCTGACTCACCACTGCAGAGCTGGCGGAGGTTTGAACAAGATGGTTTTGATACAGCATGGTTCCCATTTATGACTTTTATAACCACCAGTAGTGTATTATACTAACCTCATTCATCTCTATGGAGAGGGTACAACTCACCTCCTCTTGCCTGGCTTAGACATGTTTCAGATTGTCCCCTTCCCCAACCAATTGTTGTTGTTGTTTTAAAAAATCATTTATGGCTCTTGAACTAATTCACTGTGACCTGTTGCTCTAATAATTATTAATTACCTGTTGCTCCTAATAGAGTCATAGCTTGGTTTTCGAACAGCTTAGTTCTCGAACATTTTGGCTCCCGAACGCCGCAAACCCAGAAGTGACTGTTCCGGTTTGTGAACTATTTTTGGAAGACGAACGTCCGACGGGGCTTCCGCGGCTTCTGATTGGCTGCAGAAGCTTCCTGCAGCCAATCAGAAGCTGCGATTTGGTTTCCGAACGTTTTGGAAGTCGAACGGACTTCCGGAACGGATTCCATTTGACTTCCAAGGTACAACTGTACTGAAGGTGTTGCATGGTCACAGTTATAGTTAACACTTTTCTTTTTATTGAGCTATACATCTTACTGACTTTTTGCACCTGCATTTCCAAAAAATCTGTAAACATATCCTTAAAAAATAATTGAGCGTCAGATCGAATGCAAGGATGTCAAGTTGCTTAACACTGGGTTGAGTGTTTGGTTTGTGCCCTTGTTTCTTCTTGCCTAATTTTTGGCAAATGAAGTCCCAGAACCACTGAGAAAGATCCCAAGTGTTTGTGTTAATTCCTGGAAGTGTCACTGGAAACATTATGGAAAACAAAGGAAGAGCAGGGGAAAGGAACCAGCGTAGATAACCGTAAAATCTGATGCAGGCAGACTCATTAGAGTGGAAAGCTTTCTGGCTTGCATCAGTTCTAAGAATAAAACCACAAGTAAATCATTGCGTGCACATCTGCCACGGCTGGCTAGATGCTAATCGCTTATCTGGCTTCTCCTGGCAAAACATCTCTATTCAGTGGTTGCATTTGAGGGCTGCTCTATGGAATTCTGCAGGCTCGTTTTAGAGCTTTGGGTTCAGGATCCCTGACAAGTGAGGCTAGCAAAAAACGTTGCAGTTTGCACTTCTCCTGGTCAGCGCTAGAAACTCAGACCCAGTGGTACCTCGGTTTTTGAACATCTCAGAAGTCAAACATTTCTGTTTTCGAACGCTGAAACCCAGAAGTAACTGTTTCGGTTTTCAAACGCTTTTTGGAAGTCAAACATGGCACGCACGCGGCTTCCCTATTGAGTTTTCCGGAAGTAAATGCTTTGGTTTTTGAATGTTTCGGAAGTCGAACGGTCTTCTGGAACAGATTACTTTCAAAAACCGAGGTACCACTTTATATGCCAGGCACCAAATGCCTTCTTCAACCAAGGTTGCAGACGCCAAAACGGAATGTCTAGTTGCCATGTTTGGGCAGGACAGCTCTCAAGTCTTATTGTTCGGATGATGGACTGACTGTGATGGATGATCAGTTAAATATCTGGCTGTTCCCGTGACAACCTCGAGCTTGGTTAAGAACTCTGAGAACTTAAAGAACAAAAGTCACTTGATCCAGGAATAGTCCACATATACATGGGCCTGTTCCTAACTCTCTTTCTTAATGGTGACATGGCCTTTTTACTGGAGATGCTGCTGAAGCTGAACTGGGACCCTCTGCCTGCAAAAGAGGATGACTTACAGAGAGCACTATAGATCTGCATTCAAAAGCCCTTGAGTGTGTGCTTCAGTTAGCTATTCTTTCCTTCCTGTGGAAAAAAAGCTCTTATTTTCTGCTCATTCTTTGAGGTTAAGGAATTTTCTGTGACTGTAAAGGTCCGAATAATAATGCTAATAATTGTTTTATTATTTATACCCCACCCATCTGCTCTGAGGTTTTGCACTCTTGCGAGGTTGGAAATCTACATAGAGCCAGGTGCTTGGTGACAGGTTCAGAGGGTCTCTCTGTTTCTCTCCCTTCTGTTACTTTACCATATTACAACCAGGTAAATTCAGCCCGGTTGGTCTGGGTGAGAGCAAGTTCCGATTGGCTGGGGGTTCCGCTCAGGAGTTAACTGTCATTGTGGCAGGAAGTTAGGTTTTGGCCGTAGACACTTACTCAGAAGTAAGGAAGAGGCAGGCCGGGCAGCAGCAGCATAGCAGGGCCCAGGAGTCACGACTCAGGAATTAGGAGCAGGATAAGGAGTTCTGAAGCGGCAAGGACGTCCCAACGAGTTCCCCTGCTTGTCCTGCCAAGCTTTTTAAGACGAGGAGTGGTGAGCTCGCTTGCGAGAGACACTCTTGCCTTGCAGGAATGGCGAGACCGTACGGTTGGTCGAGGTGAGTTCTCTGCTCCTATCTGCAAAGGCAGTGCCTGGGGCTGGACGGAAAGGTTACAGCTTCCCATTCAGGGTCCTGCTCAGCCGCTGCTGCCTTTTTCTTAGCCTTCTCCCTGTTGTAGCGTGGGTTAATGATTTCAGCAAGTGATTTCAGCTCTCTGACATAGCAGGCAGGAGACAGCTTCTTCATGTAACAACTCTTTATTCAGGTAAACAAGACTGGGGGAACTGAGGGTAGGGAAGCTACATTTATAGGGACAGAGGACTGACTAGGAAAAGATACATTTTGGAGGGAACAATCTCAAGCAATCACACAGCTGCTTTTTGGTGGGAACCAATAAAACTGAAGATTCCAATGCAGCAACTTGAATGCACCAATAGTAACTGTTCCTTCTGGGACAGGAAGACAGTTACTTTACCCTAATGTGATTACAGACAATAGTAATACAGATATGATAACACTCTGAATCAATACACAACACTCCCCACACAAGCTGATCAAAGCCCTCCCCAGCCCACATCAAGGCTCTCCGCTCCACAGGAAGGTAAGAGAGGAGAGCTTCCCTTTCCTAAGTGGCTGAAATTTGGGGTGTAAGGTGAGGTCACCACCACCCCTGCTTCAAGCCGAGCTCCAGTGGTTCTCAAAGGGTGTGGCAGGAGAGGATGGCAAGTGTGGCAGGAAGATTCAAGGACAGCCAAAGAAACATTTAAACGTTTCAGTGTGTAGTGTAGTGTAGTGTAGTGTAGTGTAGTATCAATCTTTTTTGTTTTATTTGCAGAAGGGGGGTAGACATAAGAAAAAAGGATTGATGATCTCCTTTTGATAAACCAATAAGCTAATTTTGAAGTTCATTCTGCCTCTCTAACATTGGAGTCCATTTCACTCCAGGGTCTACTAACCATGGTAGTTTTGAAAGTATTCTGAGTGAATTGGTGACAGGAGAAAAGTAAAGAATTGCAGGTACCTAGAGAAAACAAAATAAAAAATAAAAAAATTCCTTCCAGTAGCACCTTAGAGACCAACTAAGTTTGTTCTTGGTCTCTAAGGTGCTACTGGAAGGATTTTTTGTTTTTGTTTTGTTTTGACTATGGCAGACCAACATGGCTACCTACCTGTAACAGGTACCTAGAGAGTTACCTTTTAACACCTGCCAAATCAAACTCAATATCAAAGGTCACCTCTCCTCTGATATCCCTAACACGAAAGGTGTAAAACAAGGGTGTATTCTTGCCCCTTTTCTCTCCCCCCCCATCAGATCTTCCAGAGCACATCCAAAAAATAGAACCACATGCCCCCAAATCAACCAAAACCCAGTCCCACTTTTACTGTATGCAGATGATAAGATAAATAAACTTTATTTGCAAAGCCAACAGCCATAGCAATAAAAGACGCGCAATATACAAATAAAAGCAACAACGGATAAAAGGAGCGATCGAATGACTATGATTGTCGTTCAAATAGTGGCCCTTAATCTCATTGCACCCTCGATAAACCTAGCAACCTTTGTTATCAGATCATCTTGATCTGACAAAAGAAAGAACAACGTGGCAGCAGAAGGGCGGCCTGGGATAGTAAGTAAGAGTGGTGTAATAAACTCAGACCTCATATCTCTATAGAGGGAGCAAGACAGGAGGACATGAGCCACAGTTTCCAGGTTGCCATGTCCACAGGGGCAGAGTCGTTTTTCGATTGGAATCTTCTGATATCTGCCCTCAAGTACGGCAGAGGGCCACATGTCCAATCTAGCTAGAGTAAAGGCATGTCTGAATTTTGGGATAGTTAATTTGTACAAGTAAGGTGCCAAGGAGTCAAACTGAGAAGGGGGAAAGAAGGCATACCAAGGGCAGCGTTTCTTTATAATGCCTAAATTGTTCTGTTGCTCTAAGTCCTTTAGGCGCTGTCCAATTAGCCTTTTTGCTTTAAGAGGGCCCATCGTAAGAAGCTGATGTGGATGGAGTCCGCAGGAGAGGAGTTTTTGGTGCACCAGTTTAGACCATGCACTTTTATGGGGGTCTTGTGTCACTAGGGGCAGTAGACCGGATGGATTTAGGTTTATACGGAGCCAATAATTAAAGGTTCTTTGCCAGGACTGAGTTTCAACGGAGGGAAAGCTTGCCTCCAGACGTAGTGCGGCATTTGGGACACATGGTGGTACTGAAAGAATCTGCCTTAGAAATTTGGATTGGACAGTTTCAAGGATGCTACAATGGTTGCCCGTCCATATTTGGGCCCCGTAGAGTATCTGCGCCAGCGGTTTGGCTTGAAAAACCTCTAGGGCTGCTGGGATGTATTTGCGGCCCTTCGTGTAGAAAAAGCGGGATAGCATCTTAGCACTTTGGGCTGCTTTTTCTTTGACACATTTTTGATGTACATCCCATGACCCCGATGACTGGAAGACTATGCCCAGGTATTTAAAGGCTTTAACCTGCTTTAATCATCGTATGCAGATGATGCGACCTTATTATCACAGACGAGGATAGGTTTGAATCGTCTTTTACTCTCCTTGGTTTCTTACTGTGAAATTAACAAACTCTTTATAAATTATGAGAAGACAAAAAAAAAAACTGGTCTTCTCTAATTTCCGGAAACTAGAGAAATGGAAAATAAGAGGACAAGAAACCCAGCAAGTAAAGATGCAGATATATCTTGGAATTTTATTCCAGAGCAACTCCGGTTGGTCAAACCATCGCACAAGTGCTATAAAACAGGCAAAGCGTACCTCCTCAGCAGTGGCCCACTTTTATTTTCAGAAATGTAACTGGTTTATACCAGCTGCCATTCAGATTTTTCAAGCTAAAGTGTCTTCCCAGCTACTTTTTGGGATGGAAGCATATAATAGTGATTTAGATAAGATGCACTCAAGTTTCTTGAAACCTGGAGGCTTCCGGTCGCGGCGCCGGAGGGCTCGGTCGGGGGGAACTTCGCTCTGAAGTTCCCCAGCCCGAAAAGGGGTAAAACGGGGTGACCGCGACAGCGCAGCAGCCCCCAAAACCCCCGGGAAGAGCGCCCCGGGGCCGACGATCCTGCGGCAGCTCGAACGACTCGCCTGCACCCCGGTAAACCCAAGCACGGGTTGCCGAGCGAGAGCGGGGAGTCAGAGCTCTAGGATCCCTTACCATCGGAAACCCCCCTGACGGGTGAAGCTGCCTGACCGGACCCTGCTGAGCGCTGCGATTTCTCCAAAAAAGAAGAATTGGAATGTTAAACTGTAAGTAGAAATTTGGAATTTGGACTTCAAAAATTAGACTGGATGGAATTTAAACACGGAGGTCGATTCCATGCCATTGAAACAAAGAAACAGGGAACTGAGTAGCCAAGGCAAAGTGAAAGTGGAATTCAAAAAGGAAGCTTTGCATTAGTGTATCCAGTTATCCCTTCTAATCCCCTGGGTCTTGGGGGAATCTAGCTTGAAACAAGCTTTGGAAAAGACTTTAAAAATTTTATTAGTGGAAAATGTGATTTTTGGAAATTGTGACTTTTGGAAAAAATGGCGAATGCTGCGGCAGAGACGAACTGGAAAAAAATATTGGAGGTGGTACTAGAAATAAGAGACTCTGTCAAAGCAGCCAATGAAAGATGGCGAGTTAAGCAAAACAACAAGGATAGCATACCAGATGTTACAATGGTGGGAAAAGTACCAGGAGGAAAACAAATCCCAGACCGTGAGAACAATGAGAACTGCAAAGGAAAGAGGCGATGGGAAAAAAGGCCTAGCAGCCGGTTAAACAACAGAAACACAGCATTTGGAACTGCCAACAGGAAGATGAACAAAAAGAAAAGGATTACAAATTGCAGGAAGATAAACAAAAAGAAAAGGATTACAAATTGCAAGTTGGACAGGAAAAAGTCCTTAAAAAAGAAAAATGAAGTAGTTTATTTATTTGGACAAAGCCGAACAAGGAAGAAAGAATGGAAGAAGAGGAGGCTGCAGAAGGGGAAGGAAGAAGAACCTCGCAGACAAGAGAATGGGTGGATTTGGGTGGCACAGCGGGTGGGAGTGGGGTAACTTAAATTATGTATATGTAAAAGTGGTTACTTTTCTGGTTTTTGAAGCTAAGGATAATGGATAATGGTATGAAGGAAAATACGATATAAGATTATGCCTAGGATAAAGTTATGGAAGATATATAAGCTAGAAACCCCAAGGCGGGGGAGGGGGGGAGAATAAAGAATGGCAAAAAGGGAATAAGGCCAAGGAGGAAAATAGTTAATAGTAAAAGAAAAGTAGAAGAATGTGATGAAATTATTGATGTGTGTATTAGGATAAGAAGAAGAAGTTTTATATGAAGATGAATTAGAAACCTGGGAATTAAGAATAAGGATGAATTCAATTGTATGGAATCGGGGAAGTCTTTTGATGCTATGTAATGGAATAAGATTGGTCTGGCCCGATAATTGGGCCAGACCTAAGCGAAGTTATGACATAAAATTCTAAGGTCAGGGGCATAAAGAACGGGTATACCTCTGTGAGAGGGGGGAATGATTCAAGCCTCCCATGGTGAGAGAGGGGAGGCAAAGAAAACCTGATCGAGATGTAATGTGCATATAAAATTGTAAAATCAATAAAAATTATTTTTTTAAAAAAAAAGTTTCTTGAAACCTGTCCACGGGCTCCCAAATTCAATCAAGTATGAGACAATGTGTACAGAATTAGGTATACACATGCTGGATTATTGGGCGTGGACTAGCACTATAAAATACTGACTGTATTGCCATTTCCGTTCCCAACCTTCGAATCTGCTTTCTGACTTACTTAAGGACTCCTATAAATCCAGATGGCTCCAACTCATACACAGCAAAATTCAATTTATTGGTATTGACTTGGAATTATTGTGTAATTCTAGTGAGCAATACATCTCTCGCAATATCCAAATTAGATTAAGGGATATTGAGTCAGCTGTAAATAAAATCATCTCCTCCAAGTTCTGTGGTTTCAATACAACCGATAACAGGATGACTTATATCTCAAAGTTAATAGTGTATTTTTCCGTGTGTAAGACGCCACCATGTGTAAGACGTCCCCTATTTGGGGGGGGCTCCAAATTGAGAAAATGGGGGGAGGTTGTATCCGTGTATAAGACGACCCACAATTTTGAATGTAATTTTTAAATAAAAAAACCTAGTCTTACACACGGAAAAGTACTGTAATTCCAGTCCAACGCAGGGCATTTATGTTAGCCCGACTGAACGTTTCTCCCTCAGCTTTTGTTAAGGGCAGATATTTAAACATCCCTAGAAATGATAGACATTGTAGAAGTTATTTGAATGTGCCGGACATAGTAGAACATATTCTTTTCTACTGTCCACTGTACAACCAGCTACGTAAACACGTGTTATCCCCCTTTTTATAATAATAATAATAATAATAATAATAATAATAATAATAATTTATTTATACCCCACCCATCTGGCTGGGTTTTCCCAGCCACTCTGGACGGCTTCCAACAGAACATTAAAATACAATAATTTTTGGGTAGTTTAGCATCATGGCACAATGAAGATATCAAATTCTGCCTGTCTGATATTAACCTAGAAGTGGCTGAGTTTCTGTCAATAGTATCTGCTAGAGTGGCAAATGGTACCATATAGCCGGGAAGACACTCCCATTACAATTTCTGTTACCACCAGTATATGTCTTATATGGCTGCTGCTTTTGTACGGTATATATTTTTTTAAATGTTGCATATGGATGTTTTAAGATGGTCTACATCTGTAATGCCTAATAAAGGTTTGGAGGAAGAAAAGAAATTTAAAGAAACTTAGAGAAGTGAGGCTGGTAATAATAATATAATAATAATTTATTATTTATACCCCGCCCATCTGGCTGGGCTTCCCCAGCCACTCTGGGTGGCTTCCACAGGGTGGGTATCTCTGACATATGCTTTTTAATAAAATGGTGACTGCATTTGTGCCATCAAGCAGTTTGATTATACTGGCAATTTCTTAGAGAGACGCTAAATGCGTACTGTAAAAAAAAGAAAAAGGCCTTTTCAGCCTGCATGTATAAATTATATATATGCAATGTCTACAACACGGAAGTTAATGCTTCATTGCAGGTAGGTAGAGGAGTATATTTGCAAAGATAATAGAGCTGTTCCCTGAGCAAACACACCAGGTTGGACAGGAAGCCTGCATCCTCTTATCATACTGTGTACTTTGGCTTGCTGAAAGCATCTGGGTGCAGTCTGCATTATTTATTCCTCGCTCTGCATGGCTGTGCTCTGCAGAACCACTTTTCACATTTGGAAGCCGGAACGGGCGAGGACTTAAACCACCTGCAGGCGGCTTGCCAGGCCAAGCGGTGAGACACACTTGCCCCAACTTCTTCTTTTTGTTCCACCTCCCGGAAACAACTGAGCCGGCTTCCCAGATAAAGAAACACTTGGTGTTTATTTGGTTACATGTGAGGCTGATGGTTCTGAAGAGAGCCAGTGTGGTGTAATGGTTAAGAGCAGTAGACTCGTAATCTGGTGAACCGGGTTCGCTTCCCTGCTCCTCCACATGCAGCTGCTGGGTGACCTTGGGCTAGTCACTCAGCCCCACTCACCTCACAGAGTGATTGTTGTAGGGGAGGAAGGGAAAGGAGATTGTTAGCCACTTTGAGACTAGGTCCAGTCATGACCGACTCTGAGGTGGCTGCGCTCATCTCGCATTATTGGCCGAGGGAGCCAGCGTACAGCTTCCGGGTCATGTGGCCAGCATGACTAAGCCGCTTCTGGCGAACCAGAACAGTGCACGGAAACACCGTTTACCTTCCTGCCGCAGCGGTACCTATTTATCTACTTGCACTTTGCTTTCGAACTGCTAGGTTGGCAGGAGCTGGGACCGAGCAACGGGAGCTCACCCCGTCGCAGGGATTCGAACCGCCGACCTTCTGATCGGCAAGCCCTAGGCTCTGTGGTTTAACCCACAGCGCCACCCGCGTCCCTCTTGAGACTCCTTCGGGTAGTGATAAAGCGGGATATCAAATCCAAACTCTTCTTCTTCTTCACATTTTTGTATTTAAAAGATTCAATTGTTAAAAATAAACCTGCTGCTTGATTTGATTGTGGGGTCCTTTGGTTGGTGGGAAGAAACCCATTTTGGTTTACTAATACAGCTGGTTAAACATTACAGCTTTTAAGATAATTTGTGTGTGTGTGTGTGGATTTATTATATACAGTAATCAGCAAGGCTGATGGGTGGGTGGGTCTTGTCATCTGGGTAGCCCAGGACCACCATACACATTGCCCAGGTTTGTGCCCCAGGGAAGTCACTCTGGTGCTGCTAACACAGGGCGTTTCCATAAGGAGATCCTTATCCTCTCTCCCAGTTCTTCCTGCAACACACTTTCACTCTGCTTATGGCACCGTGGGGTCTTTTGGCCTGCATGTGTGATCTGAAGGTTGGTGGCTCCAACCCACTCCATCTTGCAGCTTGTGGGGGTTTTTTTCTACGTGGGTTTTGGGTAGTATTGCAAATGCAGCTGTTGGGTAGTGATGGTAAGATATACTTGCAGACAAAATACCAGTGAACCGATGAGCAATAAAACAACCCACTCACCCCAAAGACAGCTCTATGCGTTGCACAACTGGATGGGGAAATTCGTTGCCGCAAGCTTGCTTACGCAGCCATTAGGTTTTTCTGGAGAAAGATTGGCTTGATGCAGGATGTGAGGCACGCAAAGGTTGTGGTTGGCTATTAGTTGGAAACGGAAAGTCATATTTTTGTGTGGGTTAACCACTGGATATTGAAGCAGCTAGGAGGTGCCTCTGTCTTTGATTTTCCCATAGACAGCTAGCTGGCTGTTCAACATCTCAATAATAATAATAATAATAATAATAATAATAATAATAATAATAATAATAATTTATTATTTATACCCCGCCCATCTGGCTGGGTTTCCCCAGCCACTCTGGGCGGCTTCCAACAGAACATTAAAATACAATAATCTATTAAGCATTAAAAGCCTCCCTAAACAGGGCTGCCTTCAGATGTCTTCTAAAGGTCTGATAGTTGTTGTTCTCTTTGACATCTGAAGGGAGGGCGTTCCACAGGGCGGGTGCCACCACCGAGAAGGCCCTCTGGTTTCCTGTAACTTGGCTTCTCATAGTGAGGGAACCGCCAGAAGGCCCTCGGCACTGGACCTCAGTGTCCGGGCAGAATGCTGGGGGTGCAGACGCTCCTTCAGGTATACTGGGCTGAAGCCATTTAGGGCTTTAAAGGTCAGCACCCACACTTTGAATTGTGCTCAGAAACGTACTGGGAGCCAATGTAGGTCTTTCAAGACTGGTGTTATGTGGTCTCGGCGGCCGCTCCCAGTCACCAGTCTAGCTGCCGCAGTCTGGATTAGTTGTAGTTTCCGGGTCACCTTCAAAGGTAGCCCCACATAGAGCGCATTGCAGTAATCCAAACGAGAGATTTGGATCTCAGCCTGCGTACCAGATGGAGCTGGTAGACTGCTGCCCTGGATACAGAATTAACCTGCGCCTCCATTGGCAGCTGTGAGTCCAGAATGACTCCCAGGCTGCACACCTGGCCCTTCAGGGGCACAGTTACCCCATTCAGGACCAGGGAGTCCTCCACACCTGCCCACCTCCTGTCCCCCCAAAACAGTACTTCTGTCTTGTCAGGATTCAACCTCAATCTGTTAGCCGCTCAAGAGCGAGTGTCTGCTATTTATTGCATTTCAACCCCACCTTTCTCTCCAAGGAATACAGGGCTCTTCCCCCTCCTACAACAACCCTGCGAGGTAGGTTAAGAGGCTGTGAATGGCCCAAGGTCACCCAGTGGGTTTCAGGACTGAGTGGGATTTGAACCCTGATCTCCCAGGTCCTGGTCCGACACATATGACCAGGCACCCCCAAACTCGGCCCTCCAGATGTTTTGGGACTACAATTCCCATCATCCCTGACCACTGGTCCTGTTAGCTAGGGATGATGGGAGTTGTTGTCCCAGAACATCTGGAGGTCCGAGTTTGGGGGTGCCTGCGTATGACTTTCTAGCCCTGGTTGTGTCCCTCCAGATGTTGTTGGACTCCAGCTCCCATCAGCCCCAGTCAGCATGGCCAGAGATGATGGGCCAACATCTGGAGAGCCACAGGTTCCCTTTCCTGGGTCTAGTAGGCCAGTCATGCATTCACTTTTAAGAGTCTTGTTGGAACAGGAGAAATCTCTTCTATTCCTTTTGGGATACTTTTCACTATGATTAGTAGTACATTCACACATTGCCTTTCCAGCAGGCAAATTCTCTCCCCCTCCCTTTCCCCCTTGTATCCTCAAAACAACCCTGCGAGGTAGATTAGGCTGGGAGACTGTGACTGGTCACCCGGTGAATCCGTCTCCTTCCTTTAAGTTGGCACCCACAGTTTCTAGGCTGTGGCTTTTTGAATGCGGTTAAAAAACCCAACGTCTTTGTTTATGGCTTTTTCTGCAGAGCTACTGTACAAAGTACAGCTCTGTTTAGTTTATCAGAATTAACAAAGGCAGCAGCATTAACAGTGATGTCAAAAGCCAGTTAAGAACATGACTATTTTTAGCTGGCCTTAAAACGAATGCTGCTACCTTTGTTCCTTTTGATTATTCAGAGCCTTGATTATTCAGAGGACAGATGCCTCTGAACACCCACAGTTCCCGGGACTCGCAGTTGGGGAGACTGTGGTTGTGCTAAGCTCCTGCTTGCAGGCTTCCCATTGGGGCATCTTTTTGGTCATTGTGACAGCAGGTAGGCCTTTGGCCTGGTCCAGCATGGCTTGACTGGTGACTGGGAGCAGCCGCCGAGACCACATAACACCGGTCTTGAAAGACCTACACTGGCTTCCAGTACATTTCCGAGCACAATTCAAAGTGTTGGTGCTGACCTTTAAAGCCCTAAATGGCTTCAGCCCAGTATACCTGAAGGAGCGTCTCCACCCCCATCATTCTGCCCGGACACTGAGGTCCAGCGCCGAGGGCCTTCTGGCGGTTCCCTCACTACGAGAAGGCAAGTTACAGGAAACCAGAGGGCCTTCTCTGTGGTGGCACCCACCCTGTGGAACGCCCTCCCTTCAGATGTCAAAGAGAACAACAACTATCAGACCTTTAGAAGACATCTGAAGGCAGCCCTGTTTAGGGAGGCTTTTAATGCTTAATAGATTGTATTTTAATGTTCTGTTGGAAGCCGCCCAGAGTGGCTGGGGAAACCCAGCCAGATGGGCGGGGTATAAATAATAAATTATTATTATTATTATTATTATTATTATTATTATTATTATTATTATTTGGTTTTATTTTTTATTTATTTATTTTATTTCTATACCGCCCTATACCCAAAGGTCTCGGGGCGGTTCACATAAAGTAGGCATAGGCAAACTCGGCCCTCCAGGTGTTTTGTGACTACAACTCCCATCATCCCTAGCTAACAGGACCAGTGGTCAGGGATGATGGGAGTCATAGTCACAAAACATCTGGAGGGCCGAGTTTGCCTATGCCTGACCTAAAGGATGTTCTTAAGACCACCTTCTTCCTCTATCCGTATCTCCCTTTAATTTTGAAGTTCCTTCTTTTAATGAAGACAATCAGTGGAGGATTAGACAAATGGCTACTACTACAGTACTACTACTACTACTACTAATAATAATGATAATAAATTTTTATTTTTACCCCACCCTCCCCTGCCAGAACCGGGCTCAGGGCAGCTGACACCAATAAAATTACAATAAAATGTAAAAGAAAGAAAAAAACAGTTAATTAAAATACGGGATTAAAATACGAGTTAAAATACAATTTAAAATGCAGCCTCATTTTAGTAGTAGCCCATAAATCAAAACCATAAGGGGAGGGAAACATAAGGGTAAGACTGAGTCCAACCCAAAGGCCAGGCGGAACAGCTCTGTCTTGCAGGCCCTGAGGAAAGATGCGTTCCACCAAGTCGGGGCCAGTACTGAGAAGGCCCTGGCCCTAGTTGAGACCAGTCTAACCACCTTGCGGCTCGGGACCTCCAAAGTGTTGTTATTTGTGGACCTTAAGGTCCTCCGCGGGGCATACCAGCAGAGACGGTCCCATAGGTACGAGGTACTAAGCATGATACCTACGCCCACCTCATTGGTGGTGTCACCACTAGGGGCTGCCTAGTTGGTGCTGATGCATAACAGGGCCTTTTGGGTGGTGGCTCCCCCTTCGTGGGGTGCCCTCCCTCGTTATTGACTTTCAGGAGGAATTTGAAAACTTTCCTGTTTACTCCAGGAATTGGATGGCTGAAAGACACTGTTTCCGGCAACTCTGAAATTACTGGTTTGTCAAATGTTTTAGAACGTTTTGAGATATCCTGTTTTTAGGATACCATATATCCTTGGAACCGAAAATATTTCTGCTTAGTTATCTAAAAGATGTCATTACGGAAAATGATCAAGAAATAGTGTTCAACTTGCTAAGATTAAAAAAAAACTTGGGTGGAGCATATCTGCGATTGTATCTGAATGGATTGAGGAAATGTGGTCCAGAGTAACTATGATTGAGCTAAAAGAATACATATAAACCAGCCCAAGGTTTATGGGGGGGGGGAATGATATTTTTTTGTAATGTTTTGGAACAAGAAGATCAGTGATAGCTTTATCAATATCCAACAATTCTGCAGCGATTCTGGTTTTTAAGCAATTCTTGGTTTTATCTGCATGCTGCCTTGAATCGCTTCAGGAGAAAAGGTAGAGAACGGACGGATGAATAAATGAATGAATACTTTTATGCTGCTTTCAAACTGCTGTAAAAACAATTCTTTATGCTCTTCATTTTATTTAATAATATATCTATATATGAAAGATACAAGCTTTTAACACTAGCTTACCTTTAAAAAGGTAAAGGGACCCCTGACCATTAGGTCCAGCAATGGGAGCTCACTCCGTCGCAGGGATTCGAACCGCCGACCTTCTGACCGGCAATCCCTAGGCTCTGTGATTTAACCCACAGCGCCACCCACTTACCTTTAGAATACTTTTTTTTTTTTAAAAAAAAGGTGTGTTTTTGATGCATTTGCAACCTTTGGGTCCTTTGGGACGAAGGGTGGGATACTGAGGAAATAATAACATGCATGCTTTTTCATTTTCTGTCTCCCAGAAATATGGATCCATCCGCTCCTGGCTTTCAGGGGGCCCAGCCTCCTCCTTACAACGAGACATCCGGCATCCATTCTGCTCCGTACCCCCAGCCCTATCCAGTCCCAGGACCAGCTATGAAAGGCCAACAGGCGCCGCCATATGGCATGCAACCTGGACTCATAGTAGGTCCCTCACAAGGTAAGCCTTCAATTGCACCATTTTGGTCCACTTACACCCCACTTTCCTTCCGTCTGGGAGATTGAAGGCTATAAACATGAGGCCCCCCTGGTGCCCTCTGAGCATAGCTGTCAACCCTCCCTTTTTTTTGCGGGAAACTTCCTTATTCCAATGCCGTTTCCCGCTGCTATCCCGGATTGTTGATATCCCTTAAATTTCCCAGATTTCAAAGGAAGCAGCTCCTCTCCCTCCCTGCCGGCCAGGGAGGCTCCTCAGCTGCGTTGCTCGGCTGCCAATAAGGAGTCTGAGACCGACTGGGGGCGGAGCTTGCATGCCTTGTGCAGCCAGACCCTCATGCCCAACCAGACAGACAGCCTGTCTGCCGTCTACGCGCTCGCTCTTTCGCTCCCCCGTTCACGCACAGCCTCTGGAGCGCAGGGTGGCAAGGCTACTTGGTGCCATTGCACCACCCTTGCGGCATCCCTTATTTTCAAATCCGTAAGTTTTGGGAAATCCCTTATTTTCAAATCCGAAAGTTGACAGCTATGCCTCTGACCAGAACTGGAGCCCACCAGCACTCTAAATCTACAGCACTATGATACCTCTTTAAACAGCCACGACTCTTATTTTATTTGGAATAAAACTCATAGCCGGCCCAGGGGTGATGTAGAATAGGAGAGATGGAGCGGGTGGGACTTTAATTGGAGCAACGCCATTGTCTAAAAGAGATGACATTTCTACATCTCTCTCTGTGAATATTGAATACAGTGGAACCTTGGTTCTCTAACTTAATCCATTTGACTCCTGAAACCGTTCGAAAACCAAGGCACGGCTTCCGACTGGCTGCAGGAGCGTCCTGCACTCAATCGGAAGCCGCGTCGGATGTTCGGCTTCCGAAAAACATTCGATAACCGGAACACTTACTTCCGAAACAAAATAAAAAATAAAAAAATTCCTTCCAGTAGCACCTTAGAGACCAACTAAGTTTGTTCTTGGTATGAGCTTTCGTGTGCATGCACACGAAAGCTCATACCAAGAACAAACTTAGTTGGTCTCTAAGGTGCTATTGGAAGGAATTTTTTTATTTTGTTTTGACTATGACAGACCAACACGGCTACCTACCTGTAACTTACTTCCGAGTTTGCGGCGTTTGGGAGCCAAACCGTTCAAGTACCAAGGTACCACTGTAAAAGACTCGGCAAGAACTCTTCTTGTTCATCTACTTTTTGGCTGCCGCCATGGGAGGGATCGGATTCCTTGAAGCCTGACAGTAACGTCGTGCTTTAAACGCACAGTGCAAACGGGACCCCAGGCCTTTATAGCATCAGCATATGCCCCTCAGGCTGAGCCCCATAACCCTCCAGACACAGTTGGACTGCAGCTTCCATCACAGTCTCTGACCGTTGCCCTGGCTGAGTTTGCAGCCCAGCAACATCGCCTGTCCCCTTCTTGGAGATGCAGCAAAATCTGCGTCTGAAAGCCAGCAGCCGAGACAGAAGAGGAGAAGCCTCTTGCATCTTCCTTGAGGTGGTTCGTTTTGATTTCCCATTTGGGTGTGGAGGAGGGAGTCCGAGGTTGAACAGGGAGGGAGTGTGACCCTCTCGCCCTTGTCTCTTTGCCTCCTCTGCTGCCCCAGTTCCTGTTCAGACGGTTTACGTCCAGGCACCGCTGGTCTTCCACGACCGTCCCGTCCAGATGAACTGCCCTATGTGTCAAAAAACCATTTTGACGCGCCTCTCGTACACCTCTGGGGCGCTGACCTGGCTGGCTTGTGGCGGCCTCTTCCTGGTGGGGTAAGTAGGTCCTTGTCAGCTTCCTTTGTATGCTCCTCTCTTGTATGCATTAAGCCAGGGGCTGCCGAGCTGCGAGCACTGGGCATGCTGGCTGCGGCTGACAGGAGATAGGAGCCTCGCAATTTCTCAAAGGGCCGCAGGTTGGCTGCTCCCACATTACATCAGGGGAACGTTCACAATATATAATCTATATATATATAAATGTTCCCATTACGTGTTTGTCCGAAACACCCTTGCTGCGTAACCGCTGGACCAAATTGCATCAAATTAGGACACGGCGTTCCATTACCATGGCAAAAGAATCTGGCATAATAAAATTTCAGAAAAACCACACCTGTCATGCCTAAAATAAAGGAAAAATGAAAAAAAATGGCTCCCCTATTACACGTCACCAGCAAAACAGCGCCCTCTAGTGACGGCTATACTGGTACTACAGCTACAAAAGCACAAAAATTGCCGCACCTATTAGACGTCACCAGCAAAACCTCGCCCTCTAGCGACGGCTATACTGGTACTGCAGCTACAAAACCTTCCCCCTGCCAGAGCTCCGTCGGCCATTTGCAAGCTTGCAAACCGGTAATAGAAAAGGGGGGGGCAGTGCTCTACTGGGATTCTTGCAAATCTGCCAGTCAGGTATGCAGTAGGTAATGTTTGAAACCGTGCCATAGTAAAAGCTCTCCCAAGGGTGGGATCAGTGATGTCTGCCAGGTAGTTGGAACAAACTTTGACTGCTTTTACTCGGGGAAACCAGTAGGAAAACCCAGAATTTTTTTATCTTCGTGATGTCTAAAGAGGCTTCTCTATCAAGGATCCATTCTCGAACTTTATCAGGGCTCCACAATTTAAGAATATTAAGGAGTTCCTTGAGGGAGGCCTAGGATTCTTGTAAGATAAAATTTTTGTAAGATTTCGAGCCGTTTTAGCAGCTTCTGATTCCACCCCCAGAGTTCTACCCCATATAACATCTGAGGAATCACCTTTCCAACAAAAGCTTTTAGTGCCGGGATCACTAGTTGTCCTCCCCTCGTACAAAAAAATCTGAGCAAAGCACCGATGGCCCTACGTGTTAGAAGGATTGTTAACACCTGTATCCGTAATCAAAGACTGGAAGATGTGGAGCTATACCAAAATCTCCTAACTGGTGGGGGAGTTTGTTCACCATAAATATAGGCATTACCCCTATTTACGGAGTTCCGTCCTATTTAACATCACTTACGGTTGCCTCACATCGTTATGCCTTCATAAAAGCTAGGTTTTACCAAGGGCCAAGTCTCTCCTATGTGTGCCTGTGAAAATTAATCAACTGAATCTCTACAGCATGTAATGTTCAATTGCCCTATGTACAGTTCGATCCGTGCCAGTATATTAAATCCGATAATTCAGTCCATTGCTGATAAGCCAGCTGACCTACGTCTTGCTTGGATGCTCCAAGATGTGGATCCTTACATAACTCTACAGGTTGCTAGATTCCTAACAGCCGTTATCTCGTATAAGAGACGAAATGGAATGTCAGCTGATTATTGATAGTTATAAATATGTTTGTTTGTTTTTAAACGAATTTAGACCTTGATTTTAGTTTGGTGCCTAAATTTTAACTTTAAAATTCCTCTGAGATATGTTTTTACGGAAATGCTAATATTGGCCCTTGTGAGATGTGTTATCTTATTTGCGGCTTGTACGGTGCCGCTGTTTTATTTGATTCTCGTGTGTTTGTTTGTATTGTATGATGGGCGCAAATGCCGAAATAAATGATCTATGTATCTATCTAGCTATCTATCTACCTACCTACCTGTATCCGTGTTACTGATCTTATCCAGAAACGGCAGTCACGGAGTACCTGGGGCAA
Source organism: Darevskia mixta (assembly GCA_034641385.1). Lineage (NCBI taxonomy): Eukaryota > Metazoa > Chordata > Lepidosauria > Squamata > Lacertidae > Darevskia > Darevskia mixta. Next base: position 33,893 of record JAWWNH010000201.1, read on the forward strand.
GGGTCTGTGTTCTGAAGGCTGCCTGCTTTCTCTCGACAGGTGTGCCCTCGGCTGCTGCCTCATCCCCTTTTGTGTGGATTCGCTTCAAGACGTCGACCACTACTGCCCCAGCTGCAACGCTCTTGTCGGCACCTACAGGCGAATCTGAGCAACATTAGGCGCGTGCTTTTTAAAAATATGTGCTTTTTCCCTTTTCTGGAGTTCATGGAAATGATTTTTTTCGCTGTGCCTTTTTTTTGCCTCTGAAGATTTGGGTGCAAGAAGACCAACCTTTGGCCAAGAGGTGGGATGCACCTCTCCAGCCTCACATCCAACATGTGCATGTTCTTTCCTGCAAAAAGCATGCCTGCACCGTCCACGGAAAAGTGTCGAACTGGTGCAGTCTTAATGCATCTTTGTGCTTTGGGACTGTCCCACATTCTCCTCCCTTTTTTTGGCATCGAGAAGGAAGCGTTGCAATTGGAAACCTCAATGATATATTTCTCTCTCTCTCTCTGTTTGTGTGTGTAAATTGCTAAGGCCTTTTATGCAGCCTGAAGAGACAATTGGTTCCAAAATTCTCTCCCTGGGGAATGTTGATGAGATCCCTGTTTTTAAAAAAATCCTGTTTTTTTAAAGGTTGCTTCTAACAAAATGAGGTACTTCAGGGCTTCTGTAGCAACTGATTTCAAGTTGGTGGCCAGGTTTTTTTTAATTTTATTTTGCAGGGGTCCTCAGAACCTCAGGTTGCCTCTTCAACTTCAGAGACCGCCTGGTAGAGACCCCTTGTTTGCTACCTGAACTTGGGTAGCTCCAAAACCTGTTTTTGTATTCATTTGGAGCTTTATATAAGTGCTTCGCCAACAACATCCCCAAGAGATTTTCCAAAACATTTAAAATTACTGCCGAGAAGTAAATGTGAGGAAATAGGTTCCAGGCCTAGAATGTTGTCTTTCTGACCAAAATGATCATCTTTCTGCTACGAGTCAAAGATCTCAGAGGACTGAGTGCCTCAACCCAGTGCCTTGGATCCTTCCCTCCTCTTTACATGTTTGGCTAGAACAGGACCAGTTTCTGATGTCTCCATAGATTGTAGAGCAAATTCTAGGGAAAATCAATGTCCCAATAGATTATCTAGATAAACCAATGCTGTGAATGTTGAGGCTAGATTCTGTTGGGGTGGCTGTCGAAAATTTCCTGCCCCAGTGACCCGACAGGAGAAAACCTCTGTTTTCCTTTCGTCCCCACGGGCAAGTTGCAGGCCAGGCGAGCAGTTGCCAAACGAGTTCATCGCAAGCACCCTTTGGAAGCGGATGCAACAATGATGGAGATACTTGAAGCCTACTTCTATTCTGAACTAAAAGTACAACGCAGTAGAGAGCTGAACACTTGCCTGCAGGAATTGTGGGCAGTAGCATTGGCTATATGCTTTTATTTCTTTTTTAACAAGCAGGGTGCAGCTTGCAAAAGACTCTTAGCTCTGCCGCTGCGGATCTGGGCGAGTTTATCTACACCAGATTTGCCCCACCTAAGCCTGAAAGGAAAAGCAGACCGCTGGAGATTTTTAAATACAAGCATTGTTTTTTGGTGTGTGTGTTTTTTCCATAGTCTATACACACGTAATCTAGTTTGAATTAAACAACGAAATAAAACGGTGCATCTTGTAAATCGGCTGTTAATGCTGGTTCCGTGCAGGATGAAGCCATCAGCGGCTCCTAACCCGGGTGGCTGTGTTGCAGAGAGGCGGCACGCTTCGGAGAGTGAGTTGCTGCAACTTGCAGGAGGGGAGAGAGCGCTGTTGAACTACAGTCCTCCTTGCAGGCTCCCACTTGGCCGCTGGGAAAACAGGATGCTGCAGGAGATGGGCCATTGGCCTGATCCAGCAGCATTCTGTTATTGTGTTCTGGCATTATGGCAGGTCTAGAGGGGAGGGTTCGTGGCCTTCTAGAGCCCCAAGACCTCAATAAATCAGCCTGAGCCCCACCCTGGCCTGAGGCCTCCCACCCTGACGTGGAAACTTTTCACAGATGCCTGACTGATTTCCTCATCCAGCAGGCTCTTCCTACTTTAGATTCCACTTTCTGAATTGGGGGTATGGTGTGCTTTTGAGATCTGCAGGTGGCAAACTTTTTCTGCCATCTCCTCTTAAGTAAGGCAGCTCTACAGCGATCTCTCTCACAGCCGAAGCGAAGCAGCCCTGTTTTTTTGGGCGGGGGCAGACATCTGCTATGAAAGAGACTTTGCCCTCAAGCAGCTGCAGCTTGCAAAATGCAGGTTCCCCCCCCCCCATCAGTTGACGGGGAGAAAGGTTGTTTTTTCCACCTGGCACTTGGGGGGGGGGGCGCGAAAGGATTCTGGCAGGCAGGACAAGCCACCTGCCAGCCATGTGGTTTTATTGTGATGTCGTGTGACTGGCAGGTGTGTTGTCCCACCCACCTGTCAAAGCTGGACCCGGGTTGGGACCAGGATAAAGATCTGATTTCAAAAGGGTTCCCCATCCCTGTCCTAGAGGAACTGGCATGGAAAGGACAGGGAGGTGGTCCTTTGGTCTGCTGCTGCTGAAAATAAGCTATTTTGCCACATTCGTACAGAGGATGGGGAAGGCCCTCCTCTCCATCTGCCCACCTCCCCTTTATCATGTCTTAATGCAGTAATAATTATTATTTCTACCCCGCCCATCTGTCTGAGTTTCCCCAGCCACTCTGGGCGGCTTCCAGCAAAATGTTAAAAAGACAATAAAACATCAGACATTAAAAACTTCTCTAAACAGGGCTGCCTTCAGATGCCTTCTAAAAGTCAGGCAGATGTTTATTTCCTTGACATCTGATGCGTTTCGCAGGGCGGGCGCCACTACCGAGAAGGCCCTCTGCCTGGTTCCCTGTAACCTCGCTTCTCGCAGGGAGAGAACTGCCAGAAGGCCCTCGGAGCTGGACCTCGGTGTCTGGGCAGAATGATGGGGGTGGAGACCTTCCTTCAGGTCTACAGGGCCGAGGCCGTTTAGGGCTTTAAAGGTCAGCACCAACACTTTGAATTGTGCTAGGAACATAGCTGTCAACTCTCGGATTTGAAAATAAGGGATTTTTCCACTTTCGGATTTGAAAATAAGGGAGGCTGCGCGCGAACGGGTGAGCGAAAGAGCGAGTGTGTAGACAGCAGGCAGGCTGTCTGGTTGGGCGTGAGGGTCTGGCTGCACAAGGCATGCAAGCTCTGCCCCCAGTCGGTCTCAGACTCCTTATTGGCAGCCGAGCAACGCGGCTGAGGAGCCTCCCTGGCCGGCAGGGAGGGAGAGGAGCTGCTTCCTTTGAAATCCGGGAAATTTAAGGGATATCAACAATCCGGGATAGCAGCGGGAAACGGCATTGGAATAAGGGAGTTTCCCGCACAAAAAAAGGGAGGGTTGACAGCTATGGCTAGGAAAGGTACTGGCAGCCTTCAACCTGGACCAATGGAGGTAACAGAGGAGCGTTCTCCTTGCCACACCACATGAAACTGGTGACTCATGCACCCTTTCACTTGGGATGCTGCAATTTGCATCCCTGTGTCTCCAGCCTTGGCCTTAAGTTTCATCCAGGCCCAAATGGAAAAAAACAGGTTTGGACGAGCAGCATGTGCCCTGCTGAGTTAGGGCCCCTTCCCACAGCTTCCCTTTTAAGAATGGGTTTCCCCTTTGATTAGAATCTTCCATGCTGATCACATGCTCTTAAAATCATGTGACGTTTGACCGCACGGTTGCCACAGAAGGGGATTTCGTAGCTTTGTTTGTTTGTTCCAGCTATCATGGGACTGTTCCTCGCATGACACTAAAAAGTTCATGGCTTTGGTTCAAAACAAATTATCTTTGCTACCTTTGTCAGAAGACCATAGAAAAAGCTATCTAATCTACAGCCCCATGGCTACTTAACGTTATTAAAGTACAGAATCACCTAAGCCTATTCCTAAACACAGATGTGCAACTTACAATTGCATAGCTGTCAACTTTAGGATTTGAAAATAAGGGTTTTTTTTCCAAACTTTGAGATTTGAAAATAAGGGATGCGGCGAGGGCGGTGCAATGGCACCAAGTAGCCTCGGCACCCTGCGCTCCAGAGGCTGTGCGCGAACGGGTGAGCGAAAGAGCAAGCGCATAGACGGCAGGCAGGCTGTCTGTCTGGTTGGGCGTGAGGGTCTGGCTGCACAAGGCATGCAAGCTCCGCCCCCAGTCGGTCTCAGACTCCTTATTGGCAGCCGAGCAATGCAGCTGAGGAGCCTCCCTGGCCGGCAGGGAGGGAGAGGAGCTGCTTCCGTTGAAATCCGGGAAATTTAAGGGATATTAACAATCCGGGATAGCAGCGGGAAATGGCATTGGAATAAGGGAGTTTCCCGCCAAAAAAAGGGAGGGTTGACAGCTATGCAATTGTCACAAAACCCACATATTTTACCTTGCAAAATCCAAATTAAACCACACACCCAGGGAGTTACAATAAGTCCAGTATTCCCATGTTGAGGAGACAAAAGCTGTCCACCTCTGTATACAGCAACCCTACTGTTAATTTTCTGCAGGTTTACAAATAACTCTTAAGACTGAGGACAGTTCTCCAAACAAAAAGGTTTTTACTGAAAGCTCTTTCCATGAGTCATTACAAAAATACCAAAGTAAATTTCGATCTATTTAACTTTAGAGAATTGTATTTACAAAAAAAATAAATAACTTTATTCTAAGAAAAGACATGTCTTTAAAAAAAAAAAAGTCAGCAACATAATTCAAAAGTCTGCTGTTCCAAGCTCCTGGAGTGAGCATTTAGATGCACTGATAAGTTTGATTTTCCTTCCAGCTTCGCTTTGGTAAAATGACTGTGGAGAACACAAGAATTGTGGGTTTTTGTTGCAGATCCTTTCCAATTAAAAGAACACAACGGCTGGGGGGGGGGGTGGAGGAGAGGAGAAAGGACCTTGGACAGAAACGATTAGGCTGGATTTTGCTTTTGGGAACCACAACAAAAAAGCATTTTGCCTACAACTGGGAGTGATTCTTTCATCCACAGGGTTAAATATATATGTATCTTATGGTACAAGGTAAAGTTCTTGGGAATAATAAAACAAATCCCCATCTTCCTATGGCCAAGAACAAAAATCACTTGTCTTCCATTTTCATTTTTTCCTCCATCCTCAAAACAAGCCAGAATTGCTCTAGATAAATGTATGCAATAAGCATATTTTATCAGAATAGAAGGGAAATACCTCGTTCCTCCCCCCGTGTCGGCATGTGGCAATTCTGCCCGTGGTGTTAAAGTTTTGTACTGTGCTATTCCTATCCTTTCTAGCGGCCATCCTAAAGGTTTCTCTCATTGAGATGCTGGGTTTTCAAAAGGAAATTATCCAGTCTCTCCCAAGAGCTCCTTGCCACAAAAACAGGGATGGCTGAGCAATGTTTTAAGCACAAATTCAGCCAAGCCTCCTCTAAGGACTCAATTTGGTCATGGGCAACGGGGTCAGAGGGAACTCAGACCAGCAGCATCCGAAGGGCCAAAATATAGCCATCTAGGTAAACAGATGGGATTGGGGCTCAAAGATACAACCTGTCCATCACTATCCCTATGCTTGAAAACTAACCCTTTAAAAGGTCAGGAAAGTGTAGAGGAGAGAAGTAGATTTTGTGCCTGTTGTGTCTCCACTACGTTGCAAGGAGTGGAATTGTTTGGCTCGAGTATCTTGGGCGATGGATTTCGGCAGATGCTGCCGTCTTCGTCCGTGTTTGGTTCGCCAGTCCTCTTCTGAGCTGCACCCCCCGGCGAGAGAAGCCACAAACCGGGCGTTAAACCAAGCCAGAGTCTTTGGCCATGCTGTAGAAAATGCCTCTCTTCTGGATTAGGCTGGCAGGGGAGCCATATTCCACAATTTCACCCTTGTCAAGGACAATCACCCTAAAACAAAACAGAAATGTAGTCAGCACATTTACAGTTCCAGGGGGGTGGGGGTGGGTCAGGATTCAGAGATGCAGGGTCTGTTTCGATTCTCTGATGGAAGTCCATCAACGGGAGCCAAGGGCAAAATAAGGGGCAGAGGCTAATCCCTGACTCGACACTGCTAGCCACGCACAGGGATAACCTGCAAATACAAGTACAAAAATATAGAGGGTAAGGCTATCCCTAAGGGACGCGGGTGGCGCTGTGGGTTAAACCACTGAGCCTAGGGCTTGACGATCAGAAGGTCGGTGGTTCGAATCCCCGTGACAGGGTGAGCTCCCATTGCTCGGTCCCTGCTCCTGCCAACCTAGCAGTTCGAAAGCACATCAAAGTGCAAGTAGATAAATAGGTACCACTCAGGTGGGAAGGGAAACGGCGTTTCCGTGCGCTGCTCTGGTTCGCCAGAAGCGGCTTATTCATGCTGGCCACATGACCAGGAAGCTGTATGCCGGCTCCTTCGGCCAATAAAGCGAGATGAGCGCCGCAACCCCAGAGTCGGACACGACTGGACCTAATGGTCAGGGGTCCCTTTACCTTTACCCTTTTAAGGCCATCCCTGACAGCCGGCCACAATGGCTGTGTTCTCCCTCCACTGTCAGAGGCAGTATGTTGGGAATCACAATCGGGGAGCCCTCTGGTCCCGGCTTGCAGACTTCCCATGGGCATCTGGCTGGCCACTGCGAGGGCACCATGCCGAATTAGATGGGCCACAGGCTCGATTCCGCAGAGCTGTGCCCCTGATCACTCCACACACCGACTTCCCTGCTGTTTCCCCTCCTCACATTAACCCTGCAGAGCTTCCGCTCCCCGCCCTATGCAACTATGGAGCTCACTTTTCACCTTCCCCAGCCTGTTTCTTAACTGTTCTACAGCCCCGTTTGCCCCAGTTTTCACCTCCACCCCATCCACTGTGAGAAGTGAGGTTACAGGGAACCAGGCAGAGGGCCTTCTCGGTAGTGGCACCCGCCCTGTGGAACGCCCTCCCGCCACATGTCAAAGAAATTTACAACTATCTGACATTTAGAAGACATCTGAAGGCAGCCATGTAAAGAGAAGATTTTAATGTTTGATGTTTTATCGTGTTTTTAAAATTTGATTGGGAGCTGCCCAGAGTGGCTGAGGAAATAATAATAATAATAATAATAATAATAATAATAATAATAATAATAATTTCATCTATATCCTCTCTCACGATGCAGCTTAGGAATGAAAAAGGGAGAGGTTTGAGTACAGCTGGAAGGGATGAACACTGAGAGGGAAATGGTGACTGTTTAAAACAACATAAATAGTTTGAGTAAAGCAAGCCTGGAGGCATACTGGGAGAAAAATGGCAGTTTTAAACAACAGCAGAGGTTTCAGTAAAGTAGGGATGAAAGAACACAAATGGGTTGGGGTTTTTTTTTTTTAAAAAGGAGGGGGGAGAAAGAGAGAGGTGTACAACACAGAAGCTAACACAATAGAGCCTTTCCAAACTCCCTTCTCAGATACTCGCATGGTTCATCCACTTTTACCGTGTATAGTCCATAATTGTGTTCAACCGGTGTGCTATCGTTAGGACTGTGCAGCCCTCAAACTGTGTCCGGATTGTTGACTGTATGAGGTCATCTGTTTCAAGATCCACGGCCGCTGTAGCTTCATCTAAAACCAGGATTTTGGATTTCCGAAGCAAGGCTCGAGCAAGGCACACCAGCTGTCGCTGCCCAACACTTGAGACAGAAAGTAAAACACACACACACACAAACTTTAAAAATTGAATCTCTAACAACAGTCCATTTCAGGGCCAAATAGCTAATTAATAATGTTTTCAAAGATCATACTTGAATTAGCCACTTTCACTTTTATTTCAAAAAGAAAAAGCAGCTGCAAATGTGCACCCATGATCTGGGACCCAGAAAAGGCCAACCTTTAAAAAAGAACAAAATCTAAACAGCTAGTTTAAAAGCTACTGCACAACTCAATTCAACAGTCTCTTTCGAAAAATATCTAACATCATTCCTTACTATTCTATGTCAAGAAGAGGCAGAAACCTGCATTCTATGATCATGAGGAAAACGACCAAATAGATCCTCTGTTAAAAAGCCGAGCAAAACCCTAAGAACCAGATTTCGCAGGATTTCGCTTTGATTTGGATTCCAGTATTAGACTTAAGCACACACAAAATGAGGAGTCAGCTCTCACATACAGGGTTCCATGTGACTCGCTAAGGCAGCTTGAGTTTCTGTTTCTAATAGTCATACCTTGGCTCCCGAGTGTCTCGGGAGTCAAGCGTTCCGGCTCCCGAACGATTGAAAACTGGAAGTGAGTGTTCCGGTTTTCGAACGTTCTTTTGGAAGCCGAATGTCCGACAGGGCTCCTGAAGCAGAAGTGAGGAATCTTTTACAGCCCAAGGGAGCATGCGCCTACAACATATTGTGCGGACAAAATGTGGGTTTTGCACTGAGGGGTTAGGGTTTCTTTTACAGTGTGGGACTTGGTTTTAAAAAGAAGTGAGAGTGAAAAGGGTATTCAAACGTTGCTGCCCTCAGCCAGATTTGCACACACGGATGCTCAGGGTTCCAGAACGGAACAAAGAGGTTAATGTCGTAGCTCAGTGTTTCTCAATCTTGGGTCCCCGGCTGTTGTTGGACTACAGCTCCCATCATCCCTGACCACTGGTCTATGCTAGCTAGGGATGATGGGAGTTGTAGTCCAACAAACAGCTGGGGAAGCTTAAGATAATGGGATTTGGAAGGAAAAGGAAAAGGGGCAGAAACTGTACGATACCTGAGGTTCTCTCCTCCTTCGGAGCACTCGTGGTTGAGCTTATCAGGGAGTGCCGAGACAAAGTTTTTCAAGTGAGCGAGTTCCAAAGACGTCCAGACGTCTTCATCGGAGTATTGGTCGAAAGGGTCCAGATTCATGCGCAGGGAGCCAGAAAACAAGATGGGGTCCTGTTTAGAGAGCAGAAAGCCATCAAGCAGGTCTGCGCTGCGCATTTCAGAAATTTCTACTAAGGCAGGTGTGCGCAATAGTCTACAACAGAGGTAGACAGCATGGTGCCCTCAAAACGCTGCTGGCCTGCAACTCCCATGCTCCCTGACCGCTGGTCATGCGGAGAGGGGCTGATGGGAGTCAGAACCCCACAGCACCCGGAGGGCCCATTTCCTCTCTCTACCTACACGCAACTGCTTCCAATGCAGGAAACATGAAACGCTTGAGCCACAGGCGAAGTGCCCTCCAAGAGGCCTCCTTCCTGCCTGGGTATCTAGAAACCAGTCTCAGCATCAGGACGCGGCAGATCTCAGCAGAGGTCATGTCCATGGGAGCAGCAGGTTACACACTAACAAGAATTCAACATGAGTGTACTGCAGGAACCAGAGGGCACCGGTTGTGCGTCCAAATCCTTTTAGAAATTAATGTGCACTTGCCAAGCCCACGCACATTTGCATGTTAAGATAAGGTTACCAGATTTCTTTCAATGAATCCGGGGACACTTTTAAACTTCAATGGATTTTGTATGGGGACTGATTTGTAAATCCGGGGACTGTCCCCGGGAAATGGGGACGTCTGGTAACCTTAGGTTAAGAAGAAGCAAGGTGAGCAAGCGGATGCTAGAGCAGGCATTTGTAGGCGCAAGTTAAATCTCCTCTTCGGTTCATACGTATCATAATCATCATCACTTTTAATTTGTATACCGCCTTTCTATCTTACAATACTCAAGGCAGTTTACAAGCTGCCCAGGGCTGCCCTGGGCTGCCCAGACGACAAGACTCCCCTCTCAGTCCAAAGGAAAGCAGAGCAAGACCTTTGACACCAGCATGGATGAAGGAGTTGCCAGAAGGAGGCATACAAGGCGCCGTCCAACCAACTCCAGATTTGTGTAGGGTTTACTCCTTAGCCTTCTCTTCCCCAAAGATATCCTGCAAGGCAGCAGGGGTTTAGGATCAGAGTTTTCCTTCTCCTAGATGGGCTTCCTTCCCAGGTTGATGAGGCCCACCTGCCCCTTAAAGGTAAAGGGACCCCTGACCATTAGGTCCAGTCGTGTCCGACTCTGGGGTTGCGGCGCTCATCTCGCTTTATTGGCCGAGGGAGCCGGTGTACAGCTTCCGGGTCATGTGGCCAGCATGACTAAGCCGCTTCTGGCGAACCAGAGCAGCGCACGGAAACGCCGTTTCCCTTCCCACTGGAGCGGTACCTATTTATCTACTTGCACTTTGATGTGCTTTTGAACTGCTAGGTTGGCAGGAGCAGGGACCGAGCAACGGGAGCTCACCCCATTGCGGGGATTCGAACCGCCAACCTTCTGATCGGCAAGCCCTAGGCTCTGTGGTTTAACCCACAGCGCCACCTGCGTCCCGACCTGCCCCTTACGTGTGTGCAAAAAAATGGGGCTCCATCCTCCATCTACAGAGCAACTTCAAAGACCATTTGAAAGTAAATTCATCAAGAACATAGTTGAGCCAACACAAAAGTTGGGCCTGCCCTTTGCTTATGCCAGCAAAGACCAACTCCCTCCCGAAACTGCCTTGATCAGCCATCTGATATGGCCTTGCAATGTTTGCTTACTCTCTGCGTTTTCATTCTCTCACTTGGCCATTATTATTATTAATAATAATAATATTTTTATTTATACCCCGCCCTCCCCAGTCAGGACCGGGATCAGGGCGGCTAACATCAACAAAAATCACAATAGAATATAAAAACCAATTAGTTAAAATACAAGTTAAAAGCCAGTTTAAAATGCCGATTCGTTTAACGCCCATTAAGCACTGCCTGAAATGCTTTTGCATTTTCCTTTTGTAGGAAGCAAATAAAACAAGGCACCCATTAAGATCCATGGACTCGGAACATGGCCAAAGGAGTTAGAAAGCATGGCCCATAACGAAATAGTCAAATCATGGGCATGAGCAGAGATTCCCGCTTACCTGGGGGATAATCGTGACCTTGAAGCGAAGGTCGTGGAGCCCAATCTTTGCAATGTTAATCCCATCAATGAGAATCTCCCCTTCGGCTGCCTCGTTGATGCGGAACAAGCCGAGAGTGAGGGACGACTTTCCAGCTCCCGTTCTTCCAACGATGCCCACCTATTGAGAAGGGCAGAAGGGGTGGGGGTGGGGGGGAGGAACCATGATGCTCTTAGTTCTGGAAAGCAAGGCTGGAGCCAAGAGGACAAAGGATGCAAGCAGTATCTGAAAGGGATCTTCCTGCCCCACTGCCCTCCAGACTGAGGAAGGAAGAGACTTGTTTTAAGAAAGCTCTGCTTGGGAAACTCTGCAGCTCTGCAAAGCAGAAAAGACGCTGCCCTTGTTATGGCATGGTCAGGGAACACCTGTGGCCGAGCCGGATGCTGAAATGCTGTTCACATCATCCCTGCTGATGGGAGCAGAACTGCCACACAACAGCTGGAAGACCACAGGTTCCCCAGCCCTGCTTTGTGGACAAAGCAGCCAGTCTTGGCACACAGGAGTCTTGGAAAACAGAACGCCCACCCTTGAAATTGCTGTTTTAAGTTTCAAGTTGTCTGAAGACACGGAAAGGCAATGGGGTAGGGTGTGTGTGTCCTTCATGTCTTCAGAAAGTAACATGCCAGGCAGCCCTAAGAAAAACCCTCTCTCTTGGATACTCTTCTTGATCAAGGCTCCTTTCTTGTCTCCTCTCACCTCCCACAGATTCTGCCTTTCCAGCTTTCCCTCCCACACAGCTCCTTTTCAGCCTCAGCTCTTCCTTTATCTATTAAATTTAAATGCGTCGCCCGGAGATCACTGGGCCGTTTACCACATTAAATGCAGAAGGAAAACACAAAAATATTTGCAGTAAAACAAAACCCTCCCGCAAACACCTTCGAAAGGCCACAGATTTTTAAATCAGACCAAAGCGTGGTTGAAGAGGAACTGTTTTTGCCTGGCACCTAAAGATATGCAACGAAGGTACCAGGTAAACTTCCCTGGGGAGAGCATCCCACAAATGGAGAGCCACTACAGAGAAGGCCCTGTTCTTGTGTTGCCACCCTCCAGACGTCATGTGGAGGAGGCGCATGAAGAAGGCCCTTAGATGATGAATGCAGTGTCAGGGGCTGTTCATATGCGGAGAAGTGGTCCTTGAGATACTGCAGCCCTGAGCCATTTAAGGCTTTGTAGCTGTTCCACTTCCCTCCCTCCTCACCTTTCCTACAAGAGCACCATCTCTGCCTTCTTAAGTCCCCCCCCCCTGCTTCAGTGTCCATTAATGGGTCCCGGCACTCACTTTTTCTCCTCCATCTATGGTGATGTTGATGTTCCTCAGGACCAAATCCATGTTGTCCCTGTAGCGAAGGCCATAGCCTTTGAACTCCACCTTGCCTTCGTGGGGCCAGTTGCTTGGTGGGGCCGTTTCCTTAATGGTCCACTCTGCCTGAGAGAAAGGGAAAAAGCCAGAAGCTTCCATTATTGGCCTCTGAGGTGCCACCTGGTAGACCCCAATAGCATGGGGGAGAAATCTGCGGTCCTCCAGGTGTGGGAGGGCACCACCTCCCATCATCCATGATCGTAGAATGTAGAATGCAGTTGGAAGGGACCATGAGAGTCATCTAGTCCAAACCCCTCCAATGCAGGAATCTTTTGCCCAATGCGGGGCTTGAACCTGTGACCCTGAGATTAAGAGTCTCATGCTTCCTGCTCTGCTTGTGAGCTTCCCAGAGCCACCTGACTGACTACAGCAGAAAACCAGGATGCTACTCAAGATGGACCTCTGGTCTGACTTAGCAGGGCAACTATTCCACTGCATTTTATGCTGCAGGAGATGGTATGCTTCTCGCTTGCAATTTACAAATAATATAAATATAAATGTGTGTATGTATTCTGTTTTACAATTTAGAATACTCATTTAAACATCCTTAAAATATCAGTTCCTGCCAACCTAACAGTTCGAAAGCATGTCAAGTGCAAGTAGATAAATAGGTACCACTCCGGCAGGAAGGTAAACGGCGTTTCCATGCGCTGCTCTGGTTTGCCAGAAGCAGCTTAGTCATGCTAGCCACATGACCCGGAAGCTGTCTGTGGACAAACGCCGGCTCCCTCAGCCTATAATGAGAGATGAGCGCACAACCCCAGAGTTGTCCGCGACTGGACCTAATGGTCAGGGGTACCTTTACCTTTAAAAATATCAGTGACTTCCTTTCTTCTCTTTCCATGGTTTTGCATATCATAAATCCCTGCATATTTTACATAAACCAAACCATTCAGTATTCCATTATTACATCCATCAAAACTTATTTACACTGTTGTATTTATCTTAATGCTGCCAAAGTTTTCAAGTATACACAATTCCCCCCCATATATTCAATAAACATTTTCCAATCTTCTCTAAACGCACGTTCGTCTTGTTTTCTTCTTCTATATATTGTCTGCAAGCTGTACATATTCCATAAGCTTAAGTTGCCGTTCTTCTTTAGTTGGGACCTCGCTCGTTTTCCATTTTGGGGCTAACAAAACACGGGCCGCAGTAGTGGCATACATAAAGAGCCTTTTATTTTTTTGACACCTGGGAATTTCCATTTGAATTATCCCCAACCAATTTACCAGTATTTTATACCACCATATCGCCCCCAGTCCTCTAGCATAGCAACTGGAGCCAAATGCTACATTCTTGGCCTCAGAAAAAGAGTTGCTGTGCATAGTAATAATAGCAGCAGTAGTAATAATAATAATAATTTTATTATTTACCGTATTTTTCGCTCCATAAGACACACTTTTTTCCTCCTAAAAAGTAAGGGGAAATGTCTGTGCGTCTTATGGAGCGAATGTGTGGTCCCTGGAGCTGAACTGCCCAGGGGCAAAAGCAGATCATGCTTTTTTAAAAAAAAAAAAAGAGAGGGAAGGGGGTGTTGAAAGGAAGCCCGTTGAGCAGCTGCTCAGCAAATGATCGGGGAGAGAGATAAGGGAGAGAGATTCCAGCCCCACCCCCTTGCAGAGGGAAGCTGTTTCCCCAGCGACATGTGACTGGCTGATTAGATTACTGGTATCTGTCTGGAAACTGTAGAAATGGCTCCCTTTCCTGAAGCTGCAGAACTGTGAGTTAAACCCCATAAAACAGGATTTTTTTCCCTTTGCAAAGTAAGCTCAACAACTTTGAGCTGATCCTCAAAAAATGGGGCTTTTCTCCTTTGCAAAAGGAGCTGCAGAAATTTGAGCTGATCCTCAAAAAAATGGGGCTTTCCCCCTCTAAAAACTACGTGCATCCTATGCTCAGGTGCACCTTATAGAGCGAAAAATACGGTATATGCCGCTCATCTGACTGGGTTGCCCCAGCCACTAAAAAACACAATAAAGCATCAACCATTAATATATTCAGGTGCTTTCTAAAGGTCACCCCTGTGCAGATCCTGTTTTTCCAATAACGAGTTAACTTCACTTTGTCCGTGTGATTTACTGCTGGCTGGCTCCTGACACCCATCATCTGAAGACCACTGCCCGCTCCCCACTTGATGCACCAAATAAAGCAGGTTTTTGCCTGCAGGAGTTCATGCCACTGTAAATCCCGTGGCCTCTTTAAAGCAGAAGGACTAATATGATTGCATCTGCAGAATGATCAATTCCAAAGGGCATCGATGGGCTTTAAAATTCTGTCCTCATCTGCTGGGTGACCACCAGGAAATGCAGATCCCTGTACCTGCGTAACCTACAGACTTACAATGCGCCCTCAAAACTGCAGCTAGAGGAGCGGTCTTAAACTTACCTCTTTCTCCTTCTCAGAGTATTCTTTGACTCTTTCCACAGCAACGATGTTTGTTTCCATCTCGGACGACATGCGAACCAGCCAATTCAAGTAAGTGGTAATCTAACAAAAACAAACCGAAGCCCCAAATATGTGTTTTGCATACATGCCAGCAAGCTGCCGGTTCAAGTTCTGCCTGCTGAACACGCTTGGGGACCCGTGTATTGTTTCAGGCGTTATCTCCTTCTCTATCTCTATCTCCAGGTGAAAATTTTGAAACCAGGGAGGTTTTGGCAAACCATTAAAAAGTCTACATCTTCATGAAGCACTCACTGCCTTGCTTAACAAGGAGGGCTGAGGTGGCATGCTGTCTTTGTTTATAGAGTTAAGAGCCAATCTGCACATGCAGAAAAAGCAAGAGGGAAAGGCTCAGATCAAGCAGAATTTCAGAACTGCAAGAAGAAGGACCTCACGTCTGACTGTCATTTCCCAGACTCCACACATAGACAGAACAGCTCCTTGTTTGGGGGCTAGAATTGTTTTATTGCAAGTACTTTCTTTTTAACACAAGCATCTTACCTGGGCAGCCGGGGGGGTTGGGGATGAAGGAGAGAAGTTCCACAGTGGAGCTACTGTTGCATCCAGAGACCCCTGCCAGGTCAGGTGGTGGTGGGGAAGGGGGGGGTCTGGTGGCTTATTTTTCCTCACCCCTGCCCACAGATTAACCATGCCAGCTCGATGAGTGGAATAGTTTTAGGACAGGGGTGGAGAACCTTCAGATGTTTTTGGACTACAGCATCCATCATCCCCGACCATGCTGGTGGGGGATGATGGGAGTTGCAGTCCTCGCAACATCTGGAGGGCCAACTCCTGTACTAGGGCCAGGGGAACGAGACTGCGTAGAATCTATGGGTCCGCTGCCTCCTTGTATACACCCTCCCTCCGTCACACTGAGAAGAAGAGAAGAGTTTGGATTTGATATCCCGCTTTATCACTACCCGAAGGAGTCTCAAAGCGGCTAACATTCTCCTTTCCCTTCCTCCTCCACAACAAACAAATATGCACATGCAGAAAAAGCAAGAGGGAAAGGCTCAGATCAAGCAGATCACTGTGAGGTGAGTGGGGCTGAGAGACTTCAGAGAAGTGTGACTAGCCCAAGGTCACCCAGCAGCTGCATGTGGAGGAGCGGAGACACAAACCCGGTTCACCAGATTACGAGTCCACCGCTCTTAACCACTGCACCACACTGGCTCTGAGACTGAGACTGCTCTACAGTGATTGACCTTGCTTTCTTGCAGGAGAAGAGGGTGGCCTACAGCACCCTCAGTCGCCTTCTCAGAGAGCAACAGGATTGCTCCCTTAGTATCTCCTAACCTTTCACTAAATGCTACCTACAATGCACAATTCTCTCCTTGCTGAATTATCTACATAGCTTTACAAAACGCTTAGCCACCAAAGACGAAGAACTGTACCCCCTTTTCTTAAAAAGATTATTAGGCTTCCGCTCCAAAAGCAAACCCAGCCTGTTTTCCGTGAGCTACCTGCAGCGAATAGGAGATGGAGAGCCCAACCAGCCCTGGGCTCAGGCTGTTGCGGGCGATGACGGCAAAGAGAGCGGCGAAGAGGACGATGAAGTTCCCAACGTACTCCAGCCGGACTGCGAGCCACCTGGAAGGAAAGGGGGGGCTTCTTTTAATACCCACCAGGCCCTTGCAGGACAACTGCGTGAGGGCAGGGTGGGGGAGAGAGAGCCTTGTAGGGCGGAGGGAAGAGAGAAACAGGGAAAGCAGGATACACTGGTGATAGAAATTGGGGAAAACCTTTGGGGAAAGTGTATTTCCGAGGTTTGATGGCTCATAACACCACTTTTTTTTTTTTTTTAGTAATACCATAAAATTATACATCAATGGAGAGATAATTTAATGAAGAATGTAATGCAGGCTTGGATCAAGAATTTCCTGGTGGTCACCCAGCAGATGAGGGCAGAATTTTAAAGCCCATCAATGCCCTTTGGAATTGATCATTCTGCAAATGCAGCCCTATTAGTCTTTCTGGTTTAAAGAGGCCACAGGATTTACAGTGAGCTCCTGTAGGCAAAAACCTGCTTTATTTGGTGCACCAAGTGAGGACAGGGCAGTGGTCTTCAGATGATGGGTGTCAGGAGCCAACCAGCAGTAAATCACACGGGCAAAGTGAGGTTTTTAAAAAGTGGTGTTATGAGCTGTCATCGCCAGAACAAGATGACACCTGATTGGCTCTCTAAACACTCCTTTTTCTGGTTATTTGGCTATAACGTTTGATAGAATACAGAAAATTGAACAAACATTCTTACATTACATTCTTCATTGAATTATCTTTCCATTGATATATAATTTTTATGGTATTACTCCCAAAAAAGTGGGCCATCAAACCTCGGAAATACACTTTCCCCAAAAGGTTTCCACAATTTTGGCCACTAGCGTATATGGGCCGGTAGTTGATCATGAAAAGTTTGCACAGGGAATTAAAAGCTGGTCGAAACTTAGGAAACAGATCCTCAGGACCATCTGACATGCTCAAAGTGCCCCAAGTTTAACTAGGGGTTGGAGTCTGAGAATCAGGAACGATTCTGCTCGCCTCCACAAATGTCCAGCAGAGGGCCTCCAATTCTAAACCAACTCCACCGGAGTGTTGTTGGATGTCAGGGATCTGCCAATCCGGCTCTGAGTGCATACAGGGACCCGCAGCCTGTGTCAACGACAGATTTATCTTCGAGTGAATCTGGCAGCCCCTCTTCGGGGGAGGAGCAGTTAGTTGCTGGGAGCCAGGGAGTGCCAGGTGTCCAGGGAGTTGCTGAGAGACCTGGCACCACCCAGCAGACTCGCTCGGAGGGGGAGGCGTCAGTTCCGGCGCATATCTCACGTAGGAGGAGAAGGCGGCAATTCAGAATGCCGAGGCTTTGGTGTTGGCGCCAAAACAGAAGGGGTGCACTTCCGGATTCTGCTAGTGACTGAGCAGACATGATAAACTGAACTCTGCACTGGTAATACCTTTGCACAAAATAAAGAGACTTAAAGACAAGATGGCTTGGTCTTGCTATTGAACAACCGATAAGAGAATCTGACATTGGAGCTGAAGGACCAACATGTATGAAATCCCCCAGGTACTCATACAGACTGGTAGCAGGGAAAAGATTTCTGTAACTCAAACCCAACGCTCCTTGGGTCGTCCACCCACCTGTTGGCGACAATGCTTGGGTAGTAAGCTTTTTGGTTTTCGTCCACCTTCACGTCGCTCTGCTTTATGAAGCGCTTCTGCTCTTCGAAGGCTCGGATGACGCTGACCCCCAGCAGCGTCTCGTTGAAGTGGGAGTAGACCGGGGAGCGGCTGACTGACTCAAGGCGCTTCAGCTGGCGGGAAGTGGCTACGTAGAAGCGCTGGAAAGGGCCAAGTCAGAGAAATCAAGGCGGTGGGTAAGAGGCCGTCTCGCACCCACTTTGCTTCTAGCCCAGGGATAGCCAATGCGAACTACAACTCCCACCAGCCCCTCCCGGTGTGGCCAGTGCTCAGGGATGATTGGGAGCTGTAGCTGGGGGAGTCAGGGAAACAGGAGTTGAAATTGGCCTGTGTATGGGATGGAAATCAATCCATGATCCCTGCTAGCTGCCGCTGCTGCTGCTTTTCAGTCCATAAACTATATATAAACGCTGACTCTCCCGACCTCACCCATTGGCATTGCGTTTCCCCTGCACTGACATGAATGATCCACGCACTGAAATGATTGGGTGTGGAATAATGTAATGCTGCAATGAAATCTGTAATTTATGACAGAGTCGGCGATGTGACATTTTGCTGCAGCAGACACAAAGATGCATAATGCTGTCAGAAGCTGAACTGCAGCGGAATGGAAACTGTGCTGCATGCAACAAACATGCACTGCTTCACACCCAAAACAAGAAACCCGCTTCAATTCTGCACCCGGTTCACCCTGCGATAATGGGGATGGGGAAGCAGAATGGTGACTTCATATCTCTGGCACCAATAAATACGAAGGATGCTTGCTGCCTTTTGGAAAAGGGCCTCTACATAAATTATTTTTACCCTAGAAGCCAGACGTTGTGCTTCCAAGACGGAGCTGGAACTCCTCCATGGTGGAGAGGCAGCTGCAGGTACAATGAACTGGCCAAGTGAGGAAAGAGAAATATGGAGGCCTCTAGCAAATGAACTAATACCGGTAGTAGGAGTTATCTTCTGCCCATCTGAATGGGTCGCCCCAGCCGCACTGGGTGGCTTCCAACAAATATAAAAACATAATAAAACATGAAACTTTTAAAAATGTCCCTATACAGAGCTGCCTTCAGATGTCTTCTAAAAGCCAGATAGTTGTTTATTTCCTTGACGTCTAATGGGAGGGCGTTCCACAGACCGGGCGCCATCACCAAGAAGGCCCTCTGCCTGGTTCCCTGTAACCTCACTTCTCGCAGGGAGGGAACCGCCAGAAGGCCCTCGGAGCTGGACCTCAGTGTCCAGAACGACGGGGGTGGAGACGCTCCTTCAGGTCTACAGGGCCGAGGCCGTTTAGAGCTTTAAAGGTCCTAACAAATGCACCCTCAAGGAAGGGCAATGAGGTTATATTAGTTATATCAGGCACAGGCAACCTTGGCTCTCCAGATGTTTTGGAACTACAACTCCTATGACCCCTGACCACTGGTCCTGTTAGCTAGGGATCATGGGAGTTGTAGGCCAAAACATCTGGAGGGCCGCAGTTCGGGGATGCCTGGTTTAGAGCTTTAAAGGTCCTAACAAATGCACCCTCAAGGAAGGGCAATGAGGTTATATTAGTTATATGCAGTGCATGCCCCTAAACATTTTGTGAATCTTTGTACTTTTGTCCATTTACTGTATTTCTTTTTCCTGATTTGAACTATAAAATGGTGATCTTCTTGAGTCAAAATGAGAGTACCCCTAAACATTTTTTTAAAAGAAAAAAAGCACTGGTTACATGATTACGCAAGAAAATCATCACCATAATTAAATTGACTCTGGGAACTATGAATTTTTATTATACAGTGGTACCTTGGTTTTCTGACGTTTCCGTTGACGAACATTTTGGTTTTTGAACGCTGTAAACCCGGAAGAAAATGCTTCGGTTTTCGAACACGCCTCGGAAGTCGAACATGCCACACGGCTTCCGCCGAGTGCAAGATCCTGAGGCCTAGCTGTTGGCTATTGAGTTTTCGAACGTTTCAGAACTTGAACGGTCTTCCAGAATGGATTACATTCGAAAACCGAGGTACCACTGTAGTTAGATTTTATTTGCTTGCAGCACTATGACATCTGTCCATCTATTTTTGAAGAGGTATATCCTGCTTTGTATATTTAAGTTGAGCAGTTGCTGATCCAAGATTGGTGCTGCCAAGAAGTACCTTGTGCCTGCCCAGCAGACTCTTTTTTGGTTCCTTCATCATATAAGCAACCTGAGAAGCTTGGGTTACTTGGCTAATGAGCAGCGAACCTCCTAAAAGGGGCGACGGAGAAAGACACACAGCGAATGTCTAGACCAAGTGTGGCCAGCTTATTCTTTGATGGAAGAGGCTATAGCACACAAGAGGGGCTATGGTTATATTAGAAGGAGTGGCTCTCACTGCTATGCCACACAACCTTCCCCCAACCTGGTGTCTTCATGATGCTCTGGACTACAACTCCCATCATCCCTAGCTAGCAGGACCGGTGGTCAGGGACGCTGGGGGTTGTAGTCCAACAATGACTGGTGGGGACCCATGTTTGAGAAACACTGGCTTAAAGGACTTGAATGAAGATTCCCGCTTGAAGCGGCAGCCGATTGCGGAGTTTGCTAACACGGAACCAGCTTGGCTAAAGGGAAGTCTGAACCAGGGACAAGAGCTTTCCGTACCTGTACAAAGAAGTAGACGAATCCCAGGGGAGGAATGACCACAGCAGCCACTGGCGTGGCCAACAGGATAATGATGCAGGCCCCGATGACGTTAAACATGGAGCCCATGAACATCTTGATGATCTGGGGGATGGTGGAGTCAATGGTGTCGATTTCTTTGGAAAACCGGTTCACCAAATTCCCGCTGGGCGTCCGCTCAAAGAAGCTCATCGGGCACCGCAGAACGTTGTGGAGCAAGTTGACGTGGAGACGGCGGGAAGCAAATATCCCTCCAATCGAAACAGCCATGGAGTAGCCAAACACGGCAATACCTTCAGGGAGACAGACACAAAAACACCCCTTAAGTGACGGCGTCCTTCCCTTCAACTTCGCTTATGAACGAACGGACTGAAGACCTTATTAACACAGCGGGATCGCGGATGGAACCTACCGCATGTCGAAAACTACTTGTACAGCTCCACAATTCCGATGAAGCATTTTCTTCTGCAGGGTTTCACATGTTGTGTTTGCCTTAAATTTCTTTTCTGCGAGGAGCTGAATAAAGGCGGGGGTGTCCTGAGAGACTGTGGGGCGGTCTAAGGTTTAAGGGGTGCATGTGTGAGGGGGGTGGGGAGAGGAGAGAGGCGCAGGCCCTAAACAGGGGGGGGGCATCCATCTGTTGCCTTCCGTTCTGTTATTGTAGTGGTGCCCCTCGGCTCAGTGCCCAGTGCCAGCAAATCGGTTGTGCCTTGAGAGGAGCTGGAACGTGGGCTAAGCCCTTCCGCCTCCCAGACCACTGGAATCCCCAACCCAGAATGCACAGATTTCTAAAGGGTTTGCCATTCTCTGCAGAAGAAAGCCAGGAAGCAGCCCGACCCCAGCTTCCCTCCTGTCTGGGATCTTTCGGAGCCACGGCCTGGACTGAACCCTTCCCAGCCACTGAGCTCTTGGATAAGCTTGGAGAAATGCTGCCAAACAGAATCAAGTGTCGCTGTGTCCTCAAGCAAAGGGTGCTCCTGCCAGGAGGCCCAGCGCAACTCCCTTGACGCCTATTTGAGGCTGCTGACTTACGTGCAAATACAAAACAGACAACACGGTACAATAGAATAATATATCAAAATGACGCAAACCGTGAAGAATATTCAATCATATATATATATATATATATATATATATATATATATATATATAGGGACCCAGGTGGCGCTGTGGGTTAAACCACAGAGGCTAGTGCTTGTTGATCAGAAGGTTGGCGGTTCGAATCCCTGCGACGGGGTGAGCTCCCGTTGCTCGGTCCCAGCTCCTGCCCACCTAGCAGTTCGAAAGCATGTCAAAGTGCAAGTAGATAAATAGGAACTGCTCTGGAGGGAAGGTAAACGGCGTTTCCGTGCACTGCTCTGGTTCGCCAGAAGCAGCTTTGTCATGCTGGCCACATGACCCGGAAGCTGTACGCCGGCTCTCGGCCTATAGAGCGAGATGAGCACCGCAACCCCAGAGTCGGACACGACTGGACCTAATGGTCAGGGGTCCCTAAATATATGCATATGCATGTTGGATAAACTGAGTAAGGCGACGAGCACCGAGAGAGATTGCAAGCAGACCTTGAGACATTCCCAGCGCTCCGTACACTCCCAGCCGGAGGTTTGTGTGCTGCTGCGTCCCATTGATAACAGGGTCGTCCGTCCATAGGCTTAGCCAGTAGTTGGAAGCCAGCGAGGCGATGTGGTTGCAGAGAAAGAGGAAGACGCTAATGAAGGTGATGGAGAGCCCAATGGCTTTCATGTACTCCCAGTAGACAGCCGGCTTCACCTAAATACAGAAAAGGGATCGGACTTAGCACACCACTCTTGGGACGCGACTCCCCACTCCGACTCTTAATTCGCTCTCGCCCTGCCAAAATCCTTTGCCCCTCTTGCTCTGCATAGGCTTCTTAGTCTTCAAAACCCTCCATGGCTCCCCCCCCAATCTCACTTGGTTTCTTTATCCCAACACGACCCCTCT
Organism: Darevskia mixta; assembly: GCA_034641385.1. Lineage (NCBI taxonomy): Eukaryota > Metazoa > Chordata > Lepidosauria > Squamata > Lacertidae > Darevskia > Darevskia mixta. Next base: position 56,357 of record JAWWNH010000201.1, read on the forward strand.
GGGTGCTGTCAAGCCGTCAGCTGTCCAGACAGGTGCTGTGGGAAGCCCGCAGGTGGGACCTGAGTGCAAATCCCTGACGGGCTGAAAGTTTGAGGGGGAAACCGAGTCAGTGCTTGTGCTAGCCCACGAAGAGCTGCCGAGAAGGTCCTGGAGCTACAATTTCTAACACCCAGAAAAGGAGGAAGAGCACGTTCCAAGTGTCACTAAGATCAGTTTGACCTGTTTCCAGAGAGGAGAGTGCTTTTGGTGGTGCTTTTATTAATGTGCTCAACAACATAAAAAAGGACTCAACGTCAAATGTGTAAAAACATATACTAACCAACCACTCATTTTGTAGTTCTTCAGCTTGGTATAAAATCATGTAAGCTTCAAATTAATTAATCTTATTTACAAAGTTAATAACTGAAGTATGTCTATGTGCCATTTCTTTTTACCCTGATGTCTAAAAACCATGTAAAAATCAAACTTGACAATCATAATTAAATTGCAGGAACAAATCATAGCAAACGGCCGTTTTGGCTTCCACCACCCGCTAAGAACTCCTCAGAAGCTACTTTAAAAGACTAGTAGGATATGTCTTTGCCTTGAAAATATCACACTGGGGGTGGTTCAATCATAAAGCTGTAAGAGGTGTTGTTAAAGGTGGAATACTCGCTTAACAAATGGGATACGGTTGGGGGAGAATATTGTGAACTGTCCTGCGATCTAAGGACGAAGGGCAGTATACAAACTAATAATCAAAATAAATATTCCAGCGCTATCCCTGTTTAAGTAAACAGAAGCTGTGCAAGCAGATAGCTCCTGTTTATTCCAACGGGGCTTGAACTGGAAAGCTTTCCCTCCAGCACCAGATTATATCCCATATTACCATGCACATTCTACTGCCATTTTCCTGCCTCCAGGACCCAAACACACAACCTGTTGCCCTCCAGATGTTGCTGGACTACAACTCCCATCAGCCCCGGCTACCATGGCCAAAGGACCAGGGATGGTGGGATATGTGGTCCAGCAACATCTGTGGACCCACGATTGAAGAAGGCTACTCCGGAGGGCAACAGTTTGCCTGCCCCTGCTCTATAACAGACTCTGAAGGCAGCCCTGTTTAGGGAAGCTTTTAATGTTTGATGGACTATTGTATTTTAATATTTTGTTGGAAGCAGCCCAGAGTGGCTGGGGAAATCCAGCCAGATGGGCGGGGTATAAATAATATATTATTATTATTATTATTATTATTATTATTATTATTATTATTATCTGTGTTTCAGAACTGGGCTGCAGCTCCAGAGCTGGGGTACAATTAAATGTACAGTCGTACCTTGGAAGCCAAATGTCTCGGCTCCCAAACAAATCGGCTCCCAAACAATCGAAACCTGGAAGTGAGTGTTCCGGTTTTCAAACAATTTTCAGAAGCCGAACGTCCGGCGCGGCTTCTGATTGGCTGCAGGATGCTCCTGCAGCCAATCGGAAGCCACACTTTGGTTTTCGAACGGTTCCAGGAGTCGAACGGACTCCTGGAACGCATTCTGCTTGAAAACCAAGGTACCACTGTAAAAATTTAGTCTGCTGAAGAAGAGTGTTTCTTTAGAAGCAGCAGCAGCAGCTGCTGCAGCCTGGTTCGCAAGCCTCCCATCAGGGAAAGACAAACATACACATGCCCTTGGCCCGCAGGAATTAAGGACCTGTGCTTGACAGTGGAAACTTGGAGTGGGGCCAGATGTCTGGATTCCAGGTCTTTCAGGCTCCATGAGCCAAGCTAGAAGCTCGTGGCATCTTTTAAAGAAACGAAACAAAACACAAAAGCAACCCGGAGAGTTAAAACATTTCTGGGGTCAGACAACTCTCGAAACGGCTTCAAAGTAGTTGCGCTCATATAATGAAGGCTGCACTGTTCGATTGATTAACTGGTTTGCTGAAAAGTCTCTTTAATTAAAAGGGTGCCACAGATGAGTTGGGTAGCACTTCTTCCCCTCCCACCCACCCCTTCCAGTGGTGTCCAATGCTAGCCCTACTCAGAGTAGACCCACAGAAATCATTGGGCACGACTAATTTAGGTTCACTAATACCAGTGGGTCTACTCTCAGTATAACTTAGCTGGGCGCAACTCAACGGCTTGAAAACGGGATGAGCAGATGCTAGGAGCTTTAAAAACGGTCCCCCAAACAGAGACTCCAAACTCCAACGCTTGTCTTCAGAACTGGGTGTCTCCTACAGCAAAACAATGGAGGAGGGCTTTTAATTATTATTTTTGAATTGAAGCTACTCTCATCATCAGTTTGTGTGTGTGTGTGTAAACCAACTTGCTTGACTGAAAAGGTTGCTGCTCCCTTTGGGGGAAGAACTGGACACGCAATGGCAAAAAAACACGCTCTGCATTCCAAGTGTCCCAGGCTCTACTCCTGGCTGAAATCCTCAAGAGCCTCTGCAGAGCAGTGTAGGCCAGGGGGCAGCCAGTGTGGTGCCAACGAACCCACATTACCCCTGGGCTGCCGCTGGCTTGAGCTGAAGGAAGCTGCATGGCTGGAGGGAGCAGCACCATGCTAGCTACTCTTGGTGTAGACCAGGCATAGGCAACCTTGGCTCTCCAGATGTTTTGGGACTACAATTCCCATCATCCCTGACCACTGGCCCTGTTAGCTAGGGATCATGGGAGTTGTAGTTCCAAAACAGCTGGAGAGCCAAGATTGCCTATGCCTGGTGTAGACAATACGCAGCCAAGGTGTGGCTCGGTGATAAGCCAGCATCGTATGTCCCTGGAAACCAAGAGATTTTCACAAATGAGGAAAATAATCAATTCACCTCTCACCTTCCCAGTCTTGGCAGTGTCCGCTTCTGTTAACTTCCAGGCACCTTTTTCTGCCGGCGTCTTCTGAAGCTCAGCTGTGCTGTTCTGTTTCAAGGGCTTCCCAGTTTCCCCGCTGTGCATGGAAGAGTTACTGAGCTGCCTGTTAGAAAATGCGTGACGGCTTAGAAATCAAGGCATGCCAGTTACTTTTATGCACAAGCTCAAGATGCTGCCCGTGAGCATGAGACCCTTAATCTCAGGGTTGCAGGTTCGAGCCCCACATTGGGCAAAATATTCCTGCATTGCAAGGGGGGTGGACTAGATGCCTCTCAAGGTCCCTTCCAACTCTACAATTCTATGACTCCACCCCCATCGTTCAGCCCGGACACTGAGGTCCAGTGCCGAGGGCCTTCTGGCGGTTCCCTCACTACGAGAAGCCAAGTTGCAGGGAACCAGGCAGAGGGCCTTCTCGGTAGTGGCACCCGCCCTGTGGAACGCCCTCCCACCAGATGTCAAAGAGAACAACAACTACCAGACCTTTAGAAGACATCTGAAGGCAGCCCTGTTTAGGGAAGCTTTTAATGTTTAATAGATTATTGTATTTTAATGTTCTGTTGAAAGCCACCCAGAGTGGCTGGGGAAACCCAGCCAGATGGGCGGGGTATTAATAATAATAAATTATTATTATTATTATTATTATTATTATTATTATTATTATTATTATTATTATTATTATTATTAGACTTTTTAAAACAACCACAACCACACCAGCGTTTAAGATTTGGGTGTACTGTGCTGATATATTTCTGGACAATTAACCGTAGTAAACTGGTGGTGGTTTCATTAGCTTCCTTGTATTAAGATGCCTGTTTATGGTCTTGGGGTCCCCTTTGAGGGCTGAAACGAATTATTTAAATGTTTTTAATAAAATCAACGTCGAGGCTGGGAAAATCCACAGCACTCCCTGCAAAATCTGGGAGTCAAGAAATTGCACTTTTAGAAACAGCCACTTTCACCTCTCCAGTGTCCTGCAAGGAATAAAAACCTGCTCTGGGTCTGAGTATATTTGAAGCCTTTCACAAAGTTTCTCCAGAGCTTAACCGTGGTCTTGAAGACCCTGTGTTTCTTCTTAGGCCTAAACCATGAGTGCGGTTCTAACACACATCACGCATGTCATTTGGAGGCAGGTGAACATCTGGCAATCAGTTTCCCAAATTTAGACCACAAAGTGAAAACTTACACAGGGAAGACAACCTATGCTAAACTCTTATTTTCTCAGGTGTACTCTTCTGTCCAGGCTATGCAAAATGCATGCCATATCGCCACTTAAGCCGGTAAAGAAATAATTCTCCCTGGGGTAGGGAGGAGAAATGGCAGGCCTTGCACCAGAAAGTAAGAACAGAGCACCACTCTTCCCCACCTGCCATGCAGAGAAACCTTAGTAGCTTTGCTCAGAGTGGAGGATTAAAGAAGGATTAAGAAGAGGGAGAGACTCTTGACCTGCTAGTTTAGCGTTTTCAGTTTTAGATTGAGGGTGTTCAACCGACCACCCTGGCGATTTCATCTGGCCTTCTGATAACCACACCCCCATTGATTTTAAAACAGTTTGCCCACCATTCCACTAGTAAGGAATAAAACCTCCACGTCGTTTTCAAGTGCCACATGTGAGCCTGAGTGCATGTGCTACACTGACGCAAAGCCTCTTTCTGCCAGGCAATGACAACTTTAGCAAGGAGACTTAAGGGCTCATGAGGTGACAGTCTGCAAGGGCCACACACTTCTGATCCTCCGGTCACTGTCAGAGCAGCTCCCAAGAAGACAGGTGTTGGGCCATTCCTGTTTCAGATCAGAAACATTATCAGAGCATATTATTCATTTAAAGTGGTGTTTCCCAGACTTGGGTCTCCAGCTGTTTTTGGACTACAACTCCCATCACCCCCCAGCTAGCAGGACCAGTGGTCAGGGATGATGGGATATGTAGTCAAAAAAAACAACAAACCCAGCTGGAGACCTGAGTCTGAGTAACACTGAGCTACGACATTAACCTTTTTGTGCCATTCTGGAACCCTGAGTGAACGGATGTGTTTTTACTAGCTGACAAAACATCAGTACTGTTGGCGCCTGCTAAATATTTGGGTGAGAGAGGCCATCCCACAAAGTGGGTGCAATCACAGAGAAAGCCCATCTTCAAGGTGGTCATGAGATGGATACCTGTAGGTCACATCACAGCCAAGAGGGCTTCTTTTGATGACAGTAGTGGACTGGGAAGGGTGTTTTTTTCAGCAGAGGTTTCTTTCCCCCACAAAGCCACCAGGAAGACCATGTCAAAGCAACTTCAATGAAGACCCAAGAAGCTTCCATACCTCATGACTTCTTTTCCTGAGGTTTCATTCACAAGAACCCCATTTTCCATGTGCTTCCCTTCCTTTGCGGTTGGGCTGTTTGCATCTGCAGAAGCGAGATGAAGAACAGCACGAAAAGGGTGAGAGCAAATTCCTAGTTCCCAGTGCCAGAAGGCTACCCCCAAATTAAACCTGCTGCCCCCAACTAGGATTAGCATCTAAACACATGCATTTGGTTTAAGCGTCATACGTAGGTCCATCAACTACCTGCCCCCGATATGAGATGCATGGAACAGAGAACGTTTGCTGCATAGCCAGCCAAAGTCCAGGTTAGATCTCACGGCTAGCATTTTTATTCATCAAGAAAATGTCTGTTTTTGTTAGAAGCGAGTGAGGAAATCCACAAGACCACCCAGTCTACCAAGTGTTTTAATTCAACTGCAGAAAGCTGACGGAGAGGAATGTCGAACGCATTGTTTTCTCCTTAAAAGCATGCCGGGCGCAGCAGACACTTTTCAAATATTATTAAAGCCAATTGAGGAGAGGCTTATTCCTTCCTTGAGTGAGCAGAAGTGCTTACTTCTGATCTCAGGCAGTTTGAGAAACAGCCAGCAGCCCCCGCACTCCATCTCTGACACCTTTAACAACCTCATTTTAAAAACTTGGGGCGGGGGCCGGGAGACGGGGACAGAAGTCCAAAATCTCAGCCCCAATAAATTCTTCTAACACCAAGTCTGGGATTCGAAGGAATGTTCATGCAGACGAAAGAAAACCTTTGCATGGGAAAGCAGGACCCTCAGAACCACTGTCCAAGCGGTTAATGGCAAATGTGCATTTTGGTGGCATAATTCCAGCTTACAACTCACATCTTGGTGTTCTTGCTGGAAAATATTGTTTAAGGAGGTGTTTCAAGCAACTCATAGGATTGAAGAGTTGGAGGGGACCCCAAGGGTCATCTGCTTCAACCTCCTGCAATGCCGGAATCTCATCCAAGACAGATGACCATCGAACCTCTGCTAAAAAACCTCCAAGGAAGGAGAGTCCACAACCTCCTGAGGGAGACCATAAAACTGTCGAACAGCTCTTACTGTCAGAAAGCCTTTAGTTGGAATCTCCTTTCTTGAAACTTGAATCCACTGTATCAAGTCCTACTCCCCAGAGCAGCAGAAAACAAGCTTGCTCCATCTTCTATGTGACAGCCCTTGAGATATTTGAAGATGGCTCTCATATCTCCTCCCAGTCTCCTCTTCTCCAGGCTAAACATACCCAATGCCCTCAACTGTTCCTCATAAGGCTTGGTTTCTAGACCCTTGATCATCTTGTTTACCCTCCTCTGCATACGTTCCAGCTTGTCAACATCCTTCTTAAAACTGTGGTGCCCACACTGGACACAGTGCTCCAGGTGGGGTCTGACCAAAGCAGAATAGAACAGTACTATGACTTCCCTTGATCTGGACGCTGACTTCTGTTGATGCAGCCCAGAATCAAACCGCCATTTTTTGCTGCTGCATCACACAGCTGACTCGTGCTAACCTTGTGGTCCTTTAAGACCCCTGGAACCTTTTCCACGTACAAATAACTGTGCTGTAGAGTCCATGAGGGAATAAATGGTGATATTATGCCCCAACCCAGCAGACACTTGTGCAACAACCTCTACATGTATAAATGCCTGTTATTTAAGGCTGCACCTGCATGCCTATGCAGAAGATAATGGCTATCCTCCAGGTACTCCCATCTTAAAGGTAAAGGGACCCCTGACCATTAGGTCCAGTCGTGTCCGACTCTGGGGTTGCGGCGCTCATCTCACATTATTGGCCGAGGGAGCCGGTGTACAGCTTCCGGGTCATGTGGCCAGCATGACAAAGCCGCTTCTGGCAAACCAGAGCAGCGCACGGAAACACCGTTTACCTTCCCGCCTGGAGCGGTACCTATTTATCTACTTGCACTTTGATGTGCTTTCGAACTGCTAGGTGGGCAGGAGCTGGGACCGAGCAACGGGAGATCACCCCGTCCCGGGGATTCGAACCGCCGAACTTCTGATCAGCAAGCCCTAGGCTCTGTGGTTTAACCCACAGCGCCACCCGCGTCCCATACTTACCTGGCCATTATTCGCCACACTGTATGGGGGCAGATGGGAGTTTGAGCCCAAACAACATTTGAAGGGCCACAGATTCCCCACCATAGATGCCAATCTCAACCTAATCAATGAACACCCATTTAGATTTGAGTACCATCCCTGCGAAGGAATGCAAGTGACAGAATCTGGTGTAGTTTTCTCAACAAGCAAACAAACACAAAAAAGTAGGGGTTCTGCTTAGGAATTCCTAACGACCATTTTCCCCACCTCCGTAAAAACTCGGAACCTACTAAATGGACACTGGTTTCATCTCAAACTCCAGGTGTCTCTAACACCACAAGAATCAAGATGGCAACGGAGGTAGTGGAAAAGTTAAACAGGGAATTTCAGGAAAGGAGGATGAACGTTGCCTAAATCAGATCCAGTCGCACTGCAAACAATAGCTTTCCAGAGCTGTACGTGAAGGAAGGAAGTCTTAAAAAGTAGGCCTCTATAAATATTCTATAAAACTTAAAACTTGTCAACTGACTACATTTCATCTGAGTGGTTAGACACTGACTCACAAGCTGAAGCCTATAACTCTTCCACGAATATGAGATCTAAAACTGAACCTTTCGTGATTAAGACAAGAGTCCGAGGTCTAATTACACAGCCCACTTAAGTCAGATTTGAACCATTCACACTGCCAGAAATCTCCCATGTGGGATTTTCTGGGGGACGGAGGTTCAGAGTGCAAAGATTTCTCTCTTATAAACCTCACCAACACAGTCACAAACCCTGTGGGGATAGGAAACAGTTTACTCCACGCGGTTACATCAGTCTGAAAGTTATTCTGCTCCAAGATTAACGTTTTCACCAACCTATGAGCAGAGGCGTAGCCAGCCCAGGTGGTACCCGGGCGGAATTTTTTTTGTCACCCCCCCACCACTTTGCCAGGGCACTGGCAGAGCTGCACCCAGTGGCATAGCAAGCCACCCCCACCCCCCAAAAATGATGGTGCCACTTTGCGAGGTGTGGGGTTTTTGTGTGTGTGTGTCTATTATCTCTTTTTTTTCAATAAAGTTAAAAAAAAATTAAAAATAATAATAATAAATAAATAAAGAAGTGTCACCCCCCTCTGATGGTGCCACTTTGTGAGGTGTGGGGGTTGTGTGTGTGTGCGTGTCTATTATCTCTTTTTTCCAATAAAGTTAAAAAAAATAAAAAAAAATATTTTTTTTAAAAAAGTGTCACCCCCCTCTGGGGTGGAACCCGGGGCGGCCCACCCCAATCACCCTCCCTTGCTACGCCCCTGCCTATGAGCAGATTTGCCATTGAGCTTTTAAATGTGTTTTACCTTAGGGTAGCAAGCAAGTAACCAGTCAACAACAACAGTTTAAAACTGCTGAGGTCATCCTATCACTTTTCATGCATCTCATTTGCCAATTTTTTTAAAATAAAAAAAATAGCTTCACAATCGGTCAGTTCCGTAGATGTCAAGAAGCAAACTCACTGCCTACTTCTACTAAGCAAGCAAGCAGGGGAGCCATTCTTCCAAGCGTGCAAGGTTTCTGTTAATAGCATTCGAGTCCCTTGTGGAATTCACAGCTGAGAGAAGATGGCCGGGATCCAAAGGAACACACAACGTTGCTCCATGTTCCCAAGGAGACTTTGGGCTTGAGTTTCTCAAACAGCAACATCCCCATGTCACGTGGCAAGCCGTGGTCGGGGCTGAGAGGACCTTCCAAAAGCCAACTGTGATATGACCTGGGAGGGCCAGGTCATATCTCCAAACGCAAAAAAAGTCAAAAGTCTCAGAGGGCGCGCCCAAATTCTTAAGTGACCCTAAGTGGTTGAAACTTGACGACGACAACAACAATACAGAATTAGGTAATAGGAGTTGGCAAAGGAAGAATAGCCAGTTCCAAAAGGAACCACTTCATCATTCACACATTGGATTTGCCAAACCATGCTTGCTTTCATCTCAGACGAAGCGGGTTTTTTTTTTAGAACTACAGCTTCTAACAACATGCACGAAAACCTTTCCAGGACCACAAACCTTCGTCCTCATCTGACCTGGTACCTGCAGATTCATGTCAGAAGGAGAAATTAGCCAAAAAATAAAAACGAACGCAAAGTGAATTCAAGAGAAAACTGTTCTGTTATGGTAAAGAGAGACAAACCTTCTTCTCTCCCTGAGGCTGTGTGGTTTATGCAACAGTGAGCAGAAAGTAAGAAAGAAGAAAGAGAGAGATTGGGAAAGGAAATTATAGCTTTTGGATGGCAAGTACTTGTTATGGAAGGGTACCAAGGCATCAGGTAGCTCTGCTGCAGAAGCACCGCTGAAATGAACGAGGGCTGAGCTTTGCTGTTCAAAAGAATACTGCACCAAAATCACTGCAGAAACACGGCGCAGCACACTGAGCCAGGCCACTGGCCCACCCACCTAGCTCAGCGATGGGGAAGCATTTTCTGCTTGAAGGCCACATCAACCACTGGGCAATCATCCAAGGGCCGCATGTCAATGGAGGGCTGGGCCAGGGGCAAAAGGGGGCAGAGCAATTCATGCAGATTTTAGCAGTTGTAAACTAGCTTCTACACATATTCACATCTCTATTCTCCATCTGGAGAAGGAAGAGGCAATGTCAGAGTTCAAGAACATATTCCAGCCAGGCAAAGACATTTGGTATGGAGCAGTGCCAGGGAGGGGTGTGGCCTGGGTAGAGTTTTGAGGGGCCAGAGAGAGAGGCCTGGAGGGCTGCGTTCTGTCCCCAGATCTGAGGTTCCCCATCCTTGATCTAGATTGACTGGCAGTGGCTCTCCAGGATTTCAGACAGAGATCTCTCTCTTTGCCCAACCTGGGGTTGCTGGGATTGAACCTGGGACCTTCTACATCACTGTTTCTCAACGTTGGGTCCCCAGCTGTCGTTGGGACTACAACTCCCATCATCCCTAGCTAGCAGGGCCAGTGGTCAGGGACGATGGGAGTTGTAGTCCCAACGACAGCTGGGGACCCGATTTTGAGAAACGCTGCACATGCAAAGCAGATGCTCTACCACTGAGCTATGCCCCCCCTCCCCAAATGGAAGCAAAAAAGTGAATCCTGGTTGTTTTATTAAGAAACGGCTGAAGGCCTGGAGTGATAACAATGGGTTCTAAACTTATCTAGAATGTTACGAGGTTTACCCTGTCAGCCAAAACCATCCCACAGAGCTTAACGCTCAGAACGACGGCCACAACAAACCCTATTTCAGTCAAAGCTGAGGCAGAAACAACACAGGGGTGGGTGCCGATTACATGAGAGGAAGTTATGAAACTGAACAAGTCCTCTTCCCAACCAGGGCAAATTACTCCACGCGGTTACATCAGTCTGAAAGTTAATCTGCTCCAAGATTAACATTTTCACCAACCTATGAGCAGATTTGCCATTGAGCTTTTAAAGCCCTAAACGACCTCAGTCCTATATACCTGAAGGAGCGTCTCCACCCCCATCGTCCAGCCCGGACACTGAGGTCCAGATCCCAGGGCCTTCTGGCAGTTCCCACCCTGCGAGAAGTGAGGTTACAGGGAACCAGGCAGAGGGCCTTCTCGGTAGTGGCACCCGCCCTGTGGAATGCCCTCCCAGCATATGTCAAGGCAATAAGCAACTATTTTACTTTTAAAAGACAACTGAAGGCGGTCCTGTTTAGGGTACCGTATTTTTCGGCATATAAGACGACTGGGCGTATAAGACGACCCCCAACTTTCCCAGTTAAAATATAGAGTTTGGGATATACTCGCCGTATAAGAAATATGACCCGGCGTATAAGACGACCCCTGACTTTTGAGAAGATTTGCCTGGGTTAAAAAGTAGTCTTATACGCAGGAAAATACTGTAGTTTTTAATGTTTGATGCTGTATTGTTTTTAATATTCGGTTGAAAGACACCCAGAGCGGCTGGGGAAACCCAGCTAGATGGGTGGCGTATAAACAATAAATTATTATTATTATGTGTTTTACCTTAGGGTAGCAAACAACAAGTCAACAACAACAGCCTTCTCCTCCTCCTCCTCCGGAGATGGAAGAGGTTAACCTTGTTGCTGTTTTCCATATCATCATCCCCATTATGCATCGCAAACCCCCAGGGTCACTCCCAACCCTACAATTCTACCATTCTTTGATCAGCATCATCTAGGGAGCAAGGCATGCTGGGTAGCTTCCCAAGGTCTCCCCATGCAGTCCATTTAGCTTTAAGCACACATACAGAGACCTTTACCTTCCTTGTCCACATTCTGTTCCGCACTGGCGTACGTGCGCAGGAACTCTGCAAAGGCCCTGTCTTGCTTTAGCAGCTCTTGGTACGATCCCATCTCGGAGATTTTTCCTTCCGTCATTACTATGATTGTATCCATAAAGGGAAGGTAACCAACGCCATGGGTTACCAACACTCGAGTCTAGGTGCCCAAAGAAAAGAAAAGGCGGTTAAGAGAGCCAGGGTATGGACCTGTAAACTTGCACGTCTGTTGAACATGCTACACTCCGGCTGCTCCTCCGTTTATGGCTTAGATTGTCTAGCTCAAGGTTTCCCAAACTTGGGTCTCCAGCTGTTGTTGGACTACAACTCCCATCATCCCTAGCTAGCAGGGATTTAACTATATGTTCAGAGTGGCTCAGTCAGTAGACAGCATGAGACTCTTAATCTCAGGGCTGTGGGTTCGAGGCCCAAGTTGGGCAGAAGATTCCTTCATTGCAGGAGGTTGGACTAGAAGACCCTTGTGGTCCCTTCCAACTCTACAATTCTATGACTGGCATGGAAACATTTCCAAACAGCTTTCCTGAACTTTGCAAAACATCTCCCCCCCCCCCAACTGAACAGAACGAAGCCACCTGCATTCCAAGCATACTTTGTTTTTGAGGATTCCCTTTGGTCCAATGACTTTCTCAAAGATGTGCTTCCCGACATGAGCATCGACAGCTGACAAGGGGTCGTCCAGCAAGTAGACATCAGCGTTACAGTAGACGGCTCGGGCCAGGCTGACCCTTTGTTTCTGGCCACCAGACAGGTTTACACCCTGGGGAAGAGAAGAGGGGGTGGAAATGAGAGCCTGCAACTGTCCAGCGGAAAGGGCTTCTGCTTTGTGAAAGGCTTGATTTCCATTTCTACAAGGACTCTTTTAAAAAGCAGTTTCACGGGGGAAGGAGAGAAATGGAATAAAGATGCGCACGCACACACACACAGGTCTCGGTCCATGTAGCACTCACCTAAGAGGATCCATCCTTGCTTGAGCAGAAAATGGGACAGGTGAGCCCTGGGGGTTATTCTTGCGGTCCTATGCATATTCAGGATGTTCTCACACCCCAGGAGCAAATGCGGGGAAACAAATTTTGGAGCCCACGACCATTATGACATGTTAAATACCTTTTCTCCAATTTCGGTCTGGTCTCCTGATGGGAAGATCTCCAGATCCGGCAAAAGGGCACACGCCTCGATCACATGCTTGTAGTGGCTCTCCTTCACTTCTCTTCCAAATATAATGTTTTCTTTCAGAGTCGCGTTTTGGATCCAAGCTTGCTGAGGGACGTAGGCGATGGACCCCTGCAGAGAAGAGAGGTTGAGTGGTGCAAGATTCTGGTCCACGTTGAGAGGTGTTAAAACAAAACAAAACCCTGTAGGATACATCAACCCCTAGAACTGCCTCTCCATGATGTTCTCTGTTCCCCATCACTTTCCCAAGTCAATTCTGACATCTCACAGTGCTAGCTCATTCAGTTAGCTGGCTGGCTCATCCCAAACTATCCGAATCTTCTTTGGGACGACACCACATTCACCTGACACATGAAGCCCCTAACAGACAACCCCACGCCGCAATGAGTAAGCAGGAGCCAGTAAGGTGCTCCACCCTGGATGCAGTGATATTGTGTACGGAACAGATTAGTATAACCATCCATAGAGCTCAGGCAGTATCACATGCTCACAGGGGAAGCAGGAAGCCTGTGGGGTCACTAGTCAACCAGGAGAAAATTCCTTCCTAATTGCAGCCAGGGTGACCCCTGAGCAAGCAGCAGTACTCAGCCGCCAGCTGTCTTGGAGATATGTGCTGCTGAACTTTAAAAAAAGAGAGTCTATTTCCTGGCCATACCACCAACAGCCCGCACATGTTCTTTACAGATGTCATCGAGGGCAGGCATATTCTCTTCTTATAATTTTACATCTCGTATGTTTTGCAGGGGAGCTGTCGTACCTTGAGAGAGACGTGCCCTTCTTTCTTTTCCATTTCCCCCAGCAGAGCAGACAACAGCGAGGATTTGCCGCAACCGACCTGACCAACAACGGCAACCAAGCGGTGTTCTGGGATTGCAAGACTGATGCTGGAACGAGGGGCGGGGGGGGGGGGGGTGGGAAGAGCACACAGCTTCAGCAGTGATAGAGAATCCATTTGGATAGAGCAAAGGGCATTGGAAATGCAATTGAAAGGGAAGACACTCCCTGGAAAAAGTTTGTATCTGGGAGCGGCCAATGGGAGGTGTGCCACTGCAGATCTGTCATCCCATCAGCCCCAGTCAGCACAAACAGTGGTCAGGAAATGATGGGAGTTGTAGTCCAACAGAAACTGGAGGGTCACAGGCTCCCCGTCCTGGCATTAGTGCAGGCATCCCCAAACTAAGGCCAGGGAGCCAGATGTGGCCCGAGGGGCTCTTTTATGCGGCCCCCGGCGCCCGCTCTTACCGCCGCGAGCACAGCGCGGCTGCCCATCTCCGGGTCCACGCGGCATCGGAAATGGCTTTTGCGCATGCGCAAAACGTCATTTCCGGTGCACTTCCGGGTCTGCGGAGGCCGTGCGCATGCGCACAAGCCATTTCCGGTGTTGCGCCGCGCCAGAAGTGCACCAGAAATGCCGTTTGCGCATGCGCAAATGCTATTTCCAGTTCAGGAAAAAGCGAGCGCGTGTGCGTATAGGCGCACGCTCCCCCGCCCTTGGGCCCAGCGTGCGATCCGCGCTGGAGGAAACAGCCCGCCGCGTGATAAGTCTGGGGACCCCTGCATTAGTGCAATTAAAACTATTTAATGGGAGAGGAGGGGGAAGAAAGCCACAACTCTTACTTGTTCAAAGATGGAGGGTCATCTTTTGACCAGCTGAAGGTGGCGCTCTTCACAATAATGCTGTTTCCATCAGCTAGCAAATAATGAAAGAGGTTGTTTTCATGCAGGTCAAAACACCAACACAACCAAAAATAGGTTACATGCATACAAAAACAACTGAGGGAGATTTAATCCCTGGAATCTCCATGGAGGGCTTGGAGAGACTCCTGCCTGAAGCTCCAGATTGCTCCAACCTGTCAGGGTGGACAATACTGAGTCTGACTCCATGTGTTCCTAGGAGTCTTCCAGTGAGCTTCTTGGCTGTGTTGGGGGAATATGCACCTTCACCCACCAGGTCATGGTCCAAGGCTTAAAACTACTACTCTGCATAGGGCAGGGAAAGGAAGACTTGGAGAACTTTGTGGTCCATCTGTAGCTGGATGCAAACGAGACATTGTCACAAGCTCCATTCAGCATCAAAGAGCTGAGCTGGGCAAGGGAGGCTAAACACTAGTCCTCTTAAACGGGGCTTTTCTCCTCCCTAATAAAAGCTCAACAACTTTGACCTGAACCCCCCAAAAACGGGGGTAGATCACTGCCAGTTTTTAATAAATAATAATAATAATAATAATAATAATAATAATAATAATAATAATAATTTATACCCCGCCCATCTGGCTGGGTTTCCCCAGCCACTCTGGGCGGCTTTCAACAGAACATTAAAATACAACAATCTATTTACATTAAAATACAACAATTTAATTCTGTGAGTAGATCGCATGCTCTTGGGAGTTGGCCACCCCTGCCTTAGAAGAAGCCACCTTGAAGCCTGAGCAATGCTGACTGGATAATCTGGTGGTGGGAAGTGGCAGAGGCAAATGAAGTGGGAAACTCCAGCCCATCCACCCCGGCCCCTAATAAACCTCGAACTTACGGTCTTTGATGGAACCTCTGACGATGCTGTCTGGATCCAACTCCTCATGAGACAGGAAGACTCGGAGACGCTTCAGAGACACGCTGGCCTAGGCAACAAAGTCGAGAGGTTGCTCAAATACCTCTTGCATTTCGTTTTCGGGTGTCCACCAATTTTGCTCTCACAAAATTTTGGCCAGACGACGCAAAACAAGCACATGGCATCTGCTAGCACAGGATGTGCTTGCTGCCACTATATATATATATTTTGAAGTATTTTTTATTAAAGATTTCTTGATTTACAAAAGTATGTGCAATGTCTCTCTCTCATATTTTCATTTGTCGAGACATTGGGAAGAAAAGGGGGAAAGAGGTGGAGGGGGGGAGTCGGGTTACGATGTTTCTATTTTACTTAATACATGTAGGGTTCGATGTCAGCGTTGCTTGTGCAAGTTCTCCTGTTGTTCACTTGTGTTCCTTTGGTGGTGAGAGAGGTTGGGGTTGGCCTAGGGCAGTGGTGGCGAACCTCGGCCCTCCAGATGTTTTGGGACTACAACTCCCATCATCCCTGACCACTGGTCCTGTTAGCTAGGGATGATGGGAGTTGTAGTTCCAAAACATCTGGAGAGCCAAGGTTCGCCACCACTGGCCTAGGGTGTGGTTGTTCATTTGTGGTTGGCTGTGGTGGTCTTTGTTTTCATGTGTAAGTGGGGTGGGTGAGTGTTTTGGATCAGGTTAGCCATATTGATTTGTATGCTGTTGGTAGATTTATGTCATTGTCTTGTTGGGCTGTGTGTGTGATAAAAGGGAGTCAAACCGGGGTGAAGGCGTCTTCTTCTATTTGTCCCCGTGTCAGTTTCAGCTTACTGGTTAGCTTTTCTAGTAAGGCTATTTCCCATACTATTTGATACCATTGGTCCATGCTTACTCCTGACAGGTCTTTCCAGTGTCTGGTTATGATGTTTCTGGCTGCTGAGAGTAGGTGGGTTATGAGTTCTTTGTGGTGTAAGTGGGCATTATTGTCTTGGAAGATGTTTAGTAAGGCCAATTCTGCTTGCTGCCACTAGTTTAGGTGGCTTCAAGAAGCGGATTAGGTGTTTTCCGTAGGAATTCCCCCCTCCTTTTTGTGGAATTGCTCTTCCCACAAGGACCCACCTGGCAAAAAATCTTATTCGTCATTTCGGCACGAGGCAAAGAGATAATATTAAGTTTCTCATTTGCATTTACAAGATGCCTTATAAAACAAATTCTCCAGGCACTGTACAACCCCCGCCTCTCAATACATTAATGCTAAAGCAATAGTACAATGCGCTAGGCAACTGGCCCACCAACTCTCTTGTTACAAAGCAAACAGGACATGAAGGCTGGCAACATCAACCCTGCCCTGTGGAGAATCCCTTGCAGATGACTGCAGCACTTGGAGACAGACAGGTCGTGCATCCATAGCAGCAACCAGAGGAGGAATGACCACAGAGAGAAGAAACGCCATGGTGCACCTGCAGCAGCACAACCACCAGATGCCTTCATCTGCCCCAGCTGGAACAAATTACAGCCCTCCTGTTATCGGTCTCTATGGCCACAGCAGGCGCTGTAACTCTCCAACAGTTTGACTTCACCCCCGAAGGCGCACTCCTCCACTGTCTTCTGAGACAGACAGGTGCCAAGCAGTACAATTCAAATCTATGGTGTGATCTATCAAACACTAATAACTGTGATAACCAAGCGGAACCTCCGGGCGGGAGGCCACCGAATCCCAGCTGCTCTGGGACAACCATGGGAGGGAGCTGTTGCTTTCGTGCCCCGCTTAAGGGCTGCCCAGAAGCATCTGGGTGGCCAATGTGGAAAACACAGCCGCTGCCCGCCGCCTCCTTATTTGGCCTTTAGGAATCCCCCCAAGAAGCGCCTGTCTAGTAAACAGGAGATCCTGGGTTCGAATCCCAGTGGTGCCTTAAGAGTTCCTTTCATTCTTCTAGTTTAAGCTTTGAGACGTGGGTGGCGCTGTGGATTAAACCACAGAGCCTAGGGCTTGCCGATCTGAAGGTCGGTGGTTCGAATCCCCGCGACCTGGTGAGCTCCTGTTGCTCGGTCCCTGCTCCTGCCAACCTAGAAGTCCGAAAGCACGTCAAAGTGCAAGTAGATAAATAGGTACCACTCCGGCGGGGAAGGTAAACGGCGTTTCCGTGCGTTGCTCTGATTCGCCAGAAGCGGCTTAGTCATGCTGGCCACATGACCCGGAAGCTGTATGGCAGCTCCCTCGGCCAGTAAAGCGAGATGAGCGCTGCAACCCCAGAGTCGGACACGACTGGTCCTAATGGTCAGGGGTCCCTTTACCTTTACCAAGGCTACAACACTCGCTGGCTTATTCTGCACTCTGAGTGCTTTCGCTTGTTTGCCAGCCCAGGAGTTGCGTTTCCTTGTGGCCAGTCTACCCAGGGCCATATTCCAGTAGTGAGCAGGGACAGGAGCAAAAGAATATGCATGAGACTCTTAACTGTGTACAGTTGGGTGCAGTCCCGCCCCCAGCCCAAGGCAACTGCCTGCAAAGAAACTCTTACTTGCACGATGCTGCTGATGACCATCGGAAGGATGTTCAGGGGGAACCGGAGGATGTTAAACAACGCCAGCGACACAAAGGCCTTCTGAGCATCCAGGACATTCTTGTCGGAAGTTGTCACAAAAACAGCAAATGTTGAGAGAGCAACCTGGAAAAAAGAGAGATCAATGACAATTTGCACCTGGTTTTGCTTATATCTATCTATCTATCTATCTATCTATCTATCTATCTATCTATCTATCTATCTATCATCTATCTAAATTGCATCTTTATAAAAAGGAGGGAGAAAGAGCGATTACACTTTGCCTGTTTATTGCAGCCTTTGTCCAACTTGATATCCTCTATGTTTTGGACTACAACTCCCATCAGACCCGTGGCTTATGGGAGTTGTAGTCCAAAGCATCTTGCAGGGCGCCATGTTTGGGAAGGCTCCATTTTTTCAGTAAAAAGAATATCTGTGTTTTTTTGGGGGGTGGAGAGATTATACTTTGGTATTCAGAACCAGTGTCTTCAGAAAAATGTTGAGCCCCAGGGAAGAAGAGACTATCCATGAGACATGTTTCTTCTGCCATATCTCCATGAGGCCAGACCCCTTGCATAGGCAAGAGAAAGTGTGGGTACGCCCTCAGTTGGGGCATGACAGCCCCATGGCGTAGACAATGCAGATGGATAAGCAGGTATAAATATTTGGAATAAAGTCTTTCAAAAAGCTACAGGATGGAGACACTTGCAATGGGCTCTGTATCCTGCTCTTTGGTGCTCTCGAGAAGATGCTTTCGGCCTACAAGGAGGACCTTTCAGCAACAAAGCACTTAAATCAAAGGGTTCCTTTTCAAAACAGCTCTTGATTATTTTGCTGTTCTTAAGAACACCCAGGTGGACTTAACAGGCTTCCTGTACATGGCCGTGGCTGGGTCACTCATTGTCCTCAGGGCTGCGCAAATATTAGCGCTGTGCAAAGAACGTGCGGAAGGGCGTTTCACATTGCAAACAGTGAACCATGACTGGAGTCCAGCTTAAGTGGAGCTGCCAGTTTTCAAAGGTTTCAGGAAGCTGCCTTAGTCTGACCTGGTCTATTTGCCTCTCCAGCCCAGTATCATCTACTGCAGGAGTGGGGAAACTCTGGTCCTCCAGACACCGCTGAACCACAACTCCCATCAGCCCTAGCAAATGTGGCCAATGGCCCAGGAAGACGGGAGTTGTAGTCCAGCAACATTTCGAGGGCTAAATGTTCCCCACTTCTACTTGGATTGGCAGGAGCTCTCCATTTTTTCAAGCAGAGGGAATTCCCCCCTCATCTGTTCTTCTGTTTTTAAACTGGGACTGAACTTGGGTCCCTCTGCAAGCAAAACTGGTGATCCATCTACAACCTCTCCCTCCTCTCTTTTAATTAAATGGCTCGCCATAATCAAACGGCCCAGATATTTATACAGAACACTCAATACCAGGATAGTCTCTAAGCAGTTTGCAAAAGCAAGGGACAACCCACAAGCAACGGCAGTGGGAAAACTACAGATCAAGCAATAAGCTTGAGAACTTTGGATCTTTTGGACCCAAACCATGTCCCAGCCCCCAGCATGCAACCTTTTTTGGTCCTACTGACATCAATTGGGCAAAGGTGTCTGAAGTTTCCCGCAGTGGACAGGGATTCCCCAGGCCACAGGACTGCATGCTGCATAAAATGAAATAAACACTGGGCAACAAGAATCTCCTAGTTTGAATGACGACAGCATGACAAAAATACAATGTATGTTAATATTCTTGTAGCATTCCCTCTTTGAATGAGCGCCCAGATGTGTAGCAAGCAACAAGCAGAGTTCTATGCACAGAAAACAGCAGTGTGTAAGAATGCCATCTACTAGCAGCTTTTTGAAAGCATTGCTTTACTCACCAAGAACGGGGCACACACCCACGTGAATGTCCCCACTGCACCAAGGTAAGCGGACTTTTTGAGCACCTTCAGCTCTTCCCGTCTGATCCCCAGGACTTTCTCTTTGAAGGCTAATTCCCAGGCATAAAGTTTTAGCACTTTGATCCCATTGAGAATTTCATTCATCAGCTTAATCCTGTTGTCCTTGCAATTCATGTGAGCAACCTGAAACGACCCAATGGCAACAAAAGCAAGTCGAGGCAGCTCTCTCCCCCAAGTCGGCCTGCGATAAAACTTTTGAACAGTAGCCGTCATTTTAAAATGTTGTTGTTGGGTTTCTTTGTAGCTCTGAGCTATAAAATGAGGCGGCTTTAAGAAATGGAAATTGTGTTTTGTAAAGCCTACAACTGACACGTGCTGGCAAGCCATCAATAGGAAAGGAACAAAGAGATGGTTGCAGGTGAAAGCGTTTGACTGGCTTGAGTAGCTCCTTCACAAGACAGGAAGTGAAAACACCATTGATAGATGTTTTAGCAGCATCTTAGTTTTGTAGCAGCATCTTGGTTAAAAATGTGATTTGCCCAACCTCGCAAAACAGGTCCAGGAGTCATTAGCCCTTGAGTACACTAAACATATGTGTTTAGTTGTCTGGGGTTTAAGCAGAAAGAAAAATGGGGAACCATCTTTTGCAAGATCACTTAGAGAAGGTTCTTTCCCAAGGGAGGTGCATAGCGATTTACAAGCATAGTTGACTGTCACATCAGACCACAATATACTGATCTTGCTATTACTGGCTGGTATGGTAAATTTGCAACATTCTTCTGTGCAGCACGATAGACAGGAAGTCTCAACACGTGCCTTAGAGACGGAATCAATCTTTCTTGTGCAGAAAGGAAGTCTCTTACCTGATAGGTCTTTGTTTTCATTGCTATCACAGCATTGACTGGAACCAGGAGCAGCATGACGGCCACACCGGCCAACACCGAGGGACCTAAATTCTAAAGAAAGCATGTTTAGAATGCGGCATAACGAAAGCACAAAAAAACTGCGGTCCAAATAGTAAACTTGAAGGTGAACCGTTGCAGGAATGAGCAGGCACTGCAACACTCTCCTGCCTTCTAGCCAGAGGAAACTGGGGAAGAGTGCTGAGTGGGAGAGAGCCTGCCACTTCCAGTTAAGAGGGTCAAGTAACAGAGGGTGGGAGAAACATTTCTCTTCCCGAGAACCTGGTGAGCCACGGCCAGTCAGAGGAGACAGCACTGGGCTGCATGGACCAAGAGTTCAATTCACTGTAGGGCAGCTTTGCATATTCAGATTCCAGTCATTAGTTGAGGGGTTACAGCATGAGAGTGTCAAAGAGAGAGCTGCCAGTAAATCACACCATTCAAAGTTGGAGCTAGCTCATTAATGGCTGGTTGTCAGGCCTAATGAGCACAGCAGCTCATCCCCAGCAGGTCTGACCCCATGCATCAGTTGCCAAGACTGAAAGTCCCTGCCTCCCCAGGGCTTTCCCCAAACAATTAGAGACTGTGCCTCCGTGCAGCCTGCCACTGCTCTGCCCATTTCAGCTCTCTTCTGGTTCTGGGAGACCAGTGGGGAGGTGAGCTTAACACAGGAGGAGGGGGAGACATTCATGACTCTGCGTCAAGCCTGACTAATCTCTGCTTCTTGGCCTCCCTCCTCTCCTGCTTCAGTTTCTGCCTCTGATTCTGGACTTCTCTCTGCCACATATTCTCCCTGCTCACTAAACCCTTCGGCTTCTGACACTTCCTCCCCCCAGTCTTCTCCCTGTGACCACTCATCATTGTCCCACCACCACTCCCCGGGCTCTGAGCCTTCTTCTCTTGATGGTTCCCCAGCTGGTTCCTTCCACCATTCCTCTGCATCCTACCAGTCCAAGAAAGAGAGTTGTCTGCACTTGTTTCCCTTCCCTGCTATCCCATCCTGGATTCTGAAGCCCTAATCCTTTAATGACAGGATTCTGGCTTTCCCTTGAGTGAAATAAGCACCTTTGTTTAGCTACAGTAAAGGAAACAATGGACACACAGTACTTTTACCTCCCAAAGCAAATAGAGAGCCAGTATGACTTGAAGGGGCGCAGACCAGACCATGTTGATGTAGGTAGCTAAGTCCATGAACCTCTGGGCATCCACCGACATCAAGTTGACAATTTCTCCAACTGTAGAAGTCTTCCTTGCTGAATTTGTGATGACCAAGGCCTTGGGCAGTGGAGAGGAGAGGAAGACAAAATGACAAGTCCAGAGATTGGAAGGTTTGCTGGGGCATAAAGAACTTTGATTGGCAAAATCCTACTTCCTTAGATGCAGGAGCTTGGCAGCGAAGGTGCTGGATAAACACACACACACACATATATAAACACATGAACTAAAGGGAAGCCAAGCATGGGCTTAAAGTTTGGGACAGAATGCTCTCAAATGGAAAAACCGTCATGCCTAGAGCTTTAGAAATCAAAAGAATTTTTCTTTCTCTCTTAAAAAAAATAATCTCCAAGGGTTTTGGATAGGTCATACCTATAATCCAGAAACATCAATTAAATAGTGAGAGGTTAACTAAATAAGCATATATCATCAAACAAGTTGAGTTTATTAACTTGCTAGATGGTATGCAGACGGTGTTTGGTGGTAGAGCACATTCCTTTGCAAGGAGGAGCTCTCACTACCAACCCCTGGCATCTCCGACTAATAAGAATCACGAAGCAGGTGACTGGAAAGATCTCTTTTAGCCACAGTGTAAGGGCTCGGGGTTGTCTCCTCGAGAGTAAAGAGCCAGAAACCTCCGTTCCTTTAAGGCAAATAACTTTATTTACAGACTATGTACATCAGAGCGTTAAGATTCATGTCCGATTGAGTCGGTTCCAGAATCCAGGAGTGGCTTTCGCCTGTTCCTCCCCCAACATAAGAGTTTCAGTATCCCAAAGCGTCGCCTCATTTCCTTACGCTTTCCCCCCCTATGCATTTGGGGCGACGGAAGTAGCTGACCGCTTTGCTCCGCAACCCACTCAGGTGGAGCTAGGGCTCTGCCAGCACCTCTGGCCCTCAGCTCCACCGCACTGCCTGGCAGTTCCTGCTCCTCACCACTGGGGCTCTCCTTACTGTCCCCGCTGGACTCCAAACTGCTTCCCAGGAGAGGTTGCGCTTCCCTCCATCCCGCCTTCCCCGTCTCAGATGCCTTGCGCGAGGTCAGGTCCCTGACACACGGACCCTGAGGAGCTACTACTAATCAGGACAGGTGATACTGGGTGAGACGAAGACCTGGCGTGAACTCGCGTAAGACTGTCCTGTCATCGTTTATGACAGAAGTAAGCAGTGTCTCTAAGGTGAATCTGGATCCCTTTCAACACAAACTTCACCAAGGAGAAAGGAATGAAACTGCCACTGAGAGCATAGGAAGTTGGCTTAATATGGAGCCAGACTATCTATCCATTGAGCTCAGTATTGTCCACACTGACTGGCAGCCGCTCTCCAGGGATTCAGACAGGGAGCGTTCTCAGCCCTAACTGGTCAGGACCTTCACGCAAAGAAGACACAGCCCTTCTTCCAAGTGAGTACCGGTAATTAGAGCACATCGGCTGCTTTTGCCATCTGGAGTAAGCCATTCCCCAAAGGATAAGGAGCGGCGTTGCTAAGCTACGCTTCTAGGGTGGAAGTCATTTGTAAGCAGCTGCAGCCAGGGCAGCGTCTCGAGATGTGGGCGAGGACCGTCGCAGCTCCCTATGCAGCTGGGGACAAATGCAGCAATGCCACCCCAGCCTAAAGTTAAAGCCAACCGTGGGGGTTTAGGATGAAAGCTTATTGGGAGAGACATTTAGTCTAGTTCACTGCGGGTGCCAATCCCTGTGGATAAAGTGATGTCAGGCGGAGTTAGGGTATTATACATTTGCAGGTCTCTACCTTCCGATAGACTGCACCGACCACAGCTGTTTTAAGCCTCATCCCCGTCACGAAGCAGATGTGGAAGTACTGGTGGAGGACCAGAGTCTGCAGGCCGGCGGAGACGAAGAGGAGCACCGTGTACAGGTAGCCTTGCCAATTGGGGGCGTCCTTGTCATTCACAAAGTTGATGAGCAACCTGCAAACGAAGCAAGCCGGGGGGCATTTGAAAGGAAGCCAGCACAAAGCCCTGGTTAGCCAGTGAGAGAGGGAAGTTCACCATCCCCAGTTCCCTAGATGGCGTGTGTCTGCAAGGAAACGAGACTGAAAACACTCTGGCCGTGAAAGGGGTCAATTAAAGAGAGTAGGGGGAATTCCAACCAGCTCTTAAATGCAAACATTTCTGAAGTGGCTCACGAAAGAAACAGATGACAATACAATTTTACTTCTGTAAGGTCTCCTAAAATCCAGTTAAATAGCTGCTAAAAAATATACTTCAACGCATGGGCAAATTAAAAGCATTTTTTAAAAAATATAAAATCCTTGCCTGACACTTAATGGTATGGACCAGGTAAGCAGCCTGGGAAAAGTGTTCTGCAGAGCCACCACTAAAGAGGCCACTGGTGACGCTTGATTATTTCAGAGTGCTGCCTTTGTTATGCAATAACCCAGCCAGGGAGATTTAAAGTGGGAAAGATACATAACTTACGAGACCAGACAGACTTCCACGCATGTCATGCATAAGGGAGGTTTTTGTGGGTTTCTTTATTTGGTTTTCTTACCCCTCCCTCCACCACCACAAGATTCCAAGGATTACAACTATATAAAAATTAGAATCGGTTAAAACAATATTCGTTCCAAAGTAAGTACTGTGTGGGCTTGCCACTGAGATTTCAGCCCCTCCTTCCCAAATATTTCCTTAAAAATCACATTGCCCGTGTTCTCTATCTAAAACTCCAGGGTGCAATGTTAGGAGAGAAGCACCGGAGTTTGACGGAAGAGCAAAAACGTTGCATTTATAAGGGTCAATCCCAGAGAGCTCTGGCTAAAAGTAGAAGGCGGAAGGCAATGCGAAGATCCTGGAGAGTTATTATGCACCAGAGAAGTTCATTTTGAACCAGATGAACAAATCGCTTGGCTTTCATATGAGGCACAGCCCATTTACATGGATTGCTGAGCAAATGTACTAGAGTTCAATCGCTGTTTTACGTGAACAAAGTGTTCCTGCTCAAACAGAGCCACATTGACCTGCAATGGATGGGAAGGTCAGGAGAGGGTTAGAAAGCCATCTTCAGGGAAGATGTTCTGTACCTTCTCGCCAAGGAACGTTTGAAAACCTTCCAAGGGATTGCCAAGAGTGCCTCCCAATGCTGTGAAAACCGCTGTCGTAAGTGGAGCAACAAAAACACCAAGTAAACTCCTAGACAGCAGTTTTCCTAAGCGTGCCAGACTTGCAAGGGAGAACAGCAGATCTTGCTATTCCTTTAATCGAGCCAGTCATCACCCTTACCTTGCCCATTTTATTTCAGCTAAACTGAAAAACACAGAAACTAAACCATCCTCCCTGCCCACATCTGCACTGACGTACTGATGTTCTTTTTCGGAATTATTTTTTTTATTGATTTTGCAGACGATAAACAAAGCAAACCAACCGAAATCCCTGAAAGTTAAAAGGAGAAGAGGAATGATGGTGTGGAGTCCCAAAGTATCTTAAAGAATGGCCCAAGTTCAAGATACAGATGGTGTTGAAGAAAGAAGAGCATATCACGGTTCACAGCAAATGTTAGCCCAGGTCCTAGAACTTTGTAGAGAACCAGCCTGCATTTACAAGTTCCAGATTTCCAGAGGTGGCAGCCCTTCTTGTAATTGAGGGTTTGTTCACATAGGAAAAAACCCCCACCATATTGCATGAAACTTATCCCCAGCTGGCACCAGGGTTTCTTTTCAATAATACTCGTAATTTATTGACTGTCTAGGGCAGTGATGGCTAATAATAATAATAATAATAATAATAATAATAATTTATTATTTATACCCCGCGGGACCCAGGTGGCGCTGTGGGTTAAACCACAGAGCCTAGGGCTTGCTGATCAGAAGGTCGGCGGTTCGAATCCCTGCAATGGGGTGAGCTCCCGTTGCTCGGTCCCAGCTCCTGCCCACCTAGCAGTTCGAAAGCACGTCAAAGTGCAAGTAGATAAATAGGAACCGCTCTGGCGGGAAGGTAAACGGCGTTTCCGTGCGCTGCTCTGGTTCGCCAGAAGCGGCTTTGTCATGCTGGCCACATAACCCGGAAGCTGTACGCTGGCTCTCGGCCAATAAAGCGAGATGAGCGCTGCAACCCCAGAGTCGGATACGACTGGACCTAATGGTCAGGGGTCCCTTTACATTTACCTTATTTATACCCCACCCATCTGGCTGGGTTTCCCCAGCCACTCTGGGCGGCTTCCAACAGAACATTAAAATGCAATAATCTATTAAACATTAAAAGCCTCCCTAAACAGGGCTGCCTTCAGATGTCTTCTAAAAGTCTGGTAGTTGCTTTTTCTCTTTGACCTCTGATGGGAGGGCGTTCCACAGGGCGGGCGCCACTACCGAGAAGGCCCTCTGCCTGGTTCCCTGTAACTTGGCTTCTCGTAGTGAGGAACCGCCAGAAGGCCCTCGGAGCTGGACCTCAGTGTCTGGGCAGAACGATGGGGGTGGAGACGCTCCTTCAGGTATACTTGGCTCTCCAGCTGTTTTGGGACTACAACTCCCATCATCCCTAGCTAACAGGACCAGTGGTCAGGGATGATGGGAATTGTAGTCCCAAAACAGCTGGAGGGCCAAGTTTGGCCATCACTGGTCTAGGGATTATAAAATTGTAAAGCTGGAAGGGACTCAAAGAGTCATATAGTCCAACCCCCTGCAATGCAGGGATGAAATTATGCTTGTTGCCCCAGGGGTCATCAGCTTTGGATTTTCTCAATCTAGTCACACTGGATTATCACCACTCGGTGTTGCAAAAAATACCCCAACTAGTTGTCTAAAGCCATCTCAACTATTCAATCCTAGAAGTGCCTGCAAAGTGTTGTCACCATTCCAGCACTGATGCAAGTAAGTCAACCACCTGTTCCAAGTCAGGACCTGTTTGAACCATTTCTCAAACCTCTGGAGGCCCCCAGACAACAGCACTTCTCCGGGTGGTGAATGGTCTGGGGTAGGGCTGCCATACGTCCTGGAATTTCCCAGACGTATCCAGAATACTGCAGTCAGAAGCAGTTTCTGGGTGGAAATCGCTAAAATGTCTGGGTTTTTTGTGTGAATTTGCCAGAAAAGCTCAACAACTTTGGGAAAACTTAAGAAACAAAACTTTTAGTGTCTGGATTTTCACTGTACGAAATACAGCAACCCTAGTCTGGGGCAGGGTGGATAAAAATCAATGATTTTTAAAAATAAAAATAAAATAAAACGGATTTTTTTAAATTTAAATCGGATTTTTTTGATTTAAATCGGATTTTTTTTATTTAAATTGGATTTTTAAAATAAAATGCTTTTGGAGGAAAAATCTTTCTAACTATAGTCTTCTATTTAAGTTACATTGTAGTCCAAAGGCTATTCATCAGGAAATAAGGATTTGTTTTAAGTTTATCAAGTGTGCTAAAACTCAGTCTACATTTTTTTTAAAATGTTTAACCACATCAGTTAACAAACATGGATACATATGCTATCATGTTATTGTTTTAGTTAAATAAATTGTTTAAATGGTTATTAAGGAAATGATTATTTTTCTCCTTCCAATAAAGTACAGCAGAAAAGTTGTCCAAATATAAACAGTTAACTTATTAAACTGCAGCATAATTTCATAATTATCTGTTTATGTATTTCTAGTAGTATAACCAAATCAGTAATTTTTGATATAACTGTAAAAACTACTCTGAAAATTTATTATTCCAAAAATGAAACCTTCATATGGTTGTAAATATTAAGATTATACCAGCAAGAATGAGTCTTTCTGTAAAAAAAAATTTAAATCAAGTCTTACTGACTAGTGATTTAAATCAAGCCTTACTGACTAGTGATTTAAATCGTGATTTAAATCAAATCCACCCTGGTCTGGGGACATCCACTTCTGGTCCTGATGAGTGTGGAAGTAGGAAATAGCTGGGAGACCCAAGTAAACCACTCTCTGCTTTATAAAGGAAAGAGGAAGGTATCAAAAGCAATCAACAACCACCCATGGAAAAGGTTGATACCAGCAGCAACTATCCATGCACTCTACGGTGATGGGAGCAAGACAGCGCTTTGCTTACTTTAAGATTTCAGGTCCTGCAAACATCATAAGGTCATGGATGGCCTTGAACAGGAAGCTCATGAGGAAGTACGGCCCAAACGCCTTGTATAACACCTTAGCAAGAGACGGCTCCTTGTCCCTTTGAGAAGGTTTAATGATCAGAGCTTCAACTTCTTCCGTCACATCCCCGTTCGAGCCACTGGATTTTGTGGGTTTCTTGGGCGAGTACATCATTGGCGTCGAGAGCCTATCGAAAAAGAAGCGCCCAGAGATGCTGTATTTACTCGCATACTTGCACACAACGTGTACTTATGGTATTTTCATATTTCTTTATTACGACTGTGGAAAAAATGACGTAGAACTCATCGCCGCAGCCGCCCACTCCAGATATTGCTGGACTACAGCTCCTAACATCCCTTGAACACTGGCCAGGAATTGGCAGCCCAACATCACCTGGTGAGCAAGTTTCTAACCCCAGGTGCAGGTGGCAGGACAGGTGCGGTTCTCCTCCTGGCCATCGGCTGCTGCTTTTTGTGAGGGGCCGAGGGAGAGATGAGGGCGGTGGCCACAAGCAAAAGGAGCCAAGTTGTCTGCATGTTTAGTAGCCGTATAGAAGAGAGAATTGCAGCAGCTTTACCTTGCGTGACAGGCTAGGATCGCTGAAATACTCTCTGAGACCCTCCCAGGTATAGGGCGGTATACAAATTCAATTAATAATAATAATAATAATAATAATAATAATAATACAGTGGTACCTCTGGTTACGTACTTAATTTGTTCCGGAGGTCCGTTCTTAACCTGAAACTGTTCTTAACCTGAAGCACCACTTTAGCTAATGGGGCCTCCCGCTGCCGCTGCGCCGCCAGAGCACAATTTCTGTTTTTATCCTGAAGCAAAGTTCTTAACCTGAAGTGTTATTTCTGGGTTAGCGGAGTTCTTAACCTGAAGCGTATGTAACCCGAGGTACCACTGTAATAATCTGTTAAAGGTGCACACACCCTGGCTTCTTTTGCATCGGGCTGCTTTAAATGAGAGGGAAATGGGTTTCGAAGTTATGCAAAGTCTTGCATCTGCAAGAAGGTCAAAGAAGAGGCGGGAAATGCCTCGGCAGAGAAGCAGGCCTGTGTTCCTTGCAAATATGCTGTAAATCAGGAGTTGGCAACCTAAGGCCCATGGGCCACAAGCGGCCCATGGGGGTCGTTTAACCGGCCCATGGACCCCCGCCGTCCGCTCGGGGACCCCCACTGCCCGCTCGGTTGGCTCCCATGCACCGCACTAAACTGGCGTGCAGAAGAGCAGGGACCGCCTTCCGTGATGCTGGCCGGCTTCCCATTGGCTGCAGAAAGCTCCGGCCCACCACGGTGTCTGTGGGACCGCGAACCGGCCCAAGCCACAAAAACTTAGCCGACCCCTGCTGTAAACCAGGCATCCCCAAACTTCGACCCTCCAGATGTTTTGGACTACAATTCCCATCATCCCTAACCACTGGTCCTGTTAGCTAGGGATCATGGGAGTTGTAGTCCCAAAACATCTGGAGGGCCGCAGTTTGGGGGTGCCTGCTGTAAACCATCCGTTAATTTTGGAATTGCCTGCGTGCAACTGTGTTCCGGAGCATGAGGCTTTGAATAGCTGCAAGGCAGGGCTTGCAATTCAGCTACTCGTTGACTTTTTTTGCCTTCTCCCCTCTCCTGGACTCACCAAGTGCTTCCCGCCTTTTGCAGAGCCAGGACAGAAATGGTTGAGGAGCTCTCCCCCCACCCCACCTTCTTCATTCTTTCTGTTTTACAGACTTTGTTTTAGAAAGGAAGTCTACGGAGAAAATGAAAGGGGAAACCTCAGTGCATTACCCCCTACAAGCCCTAGCCAACACAAGGAATGATAGTCCAGCAACATCTGGCAGCCACAGGCTCCCCACCTTCAGATTCTTAGTAGTTTAACACCGATGGTAAACTTAAAACACGTACGTTTTTGCCTTCGCACACTCCTTCGCCCAGTTCTGAACCATACCCGGCACCACTTCTTCAGACGTATCCTCCTTGTTTAACGACCACAAGTCTTTTGCTTCCAACGGCTGCCGATATCCATGAACCATCAACCTACGTTAGAAAAGGCACAACTTTCAGGTGATTAAATAATGAAGCACATCTCAGAGGTATGCATGTACAGCTGCTGTCAAGGTCTCGCGTGGAACAATTCATGTGTCTGTAAAATGCAGCAGTTAGTCAAACAGTGCATAGAAATTCAGAGAACTGAGACGACAACCACCACCCCCGGCAAGCCAAAAGTTATGGAAACAGCTGCAATTTCTCCTCTACTGAATAGCACACCAATTGGCATCATGGTTTTATAGTGTGATATAATCCCTCTCCCTAGAACAATATGGGCTTCCTCAAAAGCTCTCCATTCTTCTCCAGTCATGGGTAGCTTGTGGCTCAGGGTCCCTTCTATCCTTGAAACAAGATCTGCTTGGCCTTGGAATGGAACTTTTTTGCTGCTTGTGTCTATTTTACAAAAAAAAAAATAAAAAAAGCTTTCTTTGCTGTCTTCAGTTGAACTCTTTTTACCTGGTTACTGTTGTTTTACACAACTGTATTTATATCAAATTCTATTCTATTTATGCTGCTGCTGTTTTTTAAGTACAGTGGTACCTCCAGTTGCACACGGGATCTGTTCTGGAGCTCTGGTCGGATCCCGAGGAATTAGCAACCGGAGGTGCCGCTTCTGCGCATGGCGCAGCATATCTGTGCATGCGCGCGCAGCGAAACCTGGAAAAATACTTCCGGGTTTGGCGCATACGTATCCTGAAGGATATGTAACCAGAGGTGAACACAACTAGAGTTACCACTGTATTTCTTTTCATGCTGCTTTTTAATAATAATAATAATAATAATAATAATAATAATAATAATAATAATATTGCACATTGCTTTGGGCAACATCCAGTGGCAAAACCACTTACAGAGAACTGCAAGTATATATAATCAGTATTTCTGTAGCAGAAACATGGGACTAATAAGCCACAAGGTGCACAAACACAGCTCAAATGAAATGCAAACATAGGTGCATGCCTTAGACCAGCAGCAGGGAACTTAAGCTCCACTAGATGGGTGCTGGACTACAATTCCCATCATCCTGGATCATTGGCCATTGTGGCCGAGGCTGATGGGAGTGGTCAAGGACATCCCCATCCCTGCCTTAGATAAGAAAAGAGGAAGGGAGGGAGGGAGGGAGGGAGGAAGGAAGGAAGGGAGGAAGGAAGGAAGGAAGGAAAACAGAGAGAGAATGAAAGAGAAAGAGAGAAAGAAAACAGCCAACCCACTGTGTTATTCATACAGTCATTGGTTTATTTCACTTGGAATTCTTGATCCACAACCATTTTTGTTTCTCATTTCTTTCTAAGGAGGAGCCAGCACCCAATATGACTTGTATGTCAAACTGCCAAGGATAACAGAGCCGCAAGCAAACCTTAAACAGGCATAGGGAAAATAGGTTGATGGAGCTCTGCTGTGAACCATTTGTCCTCTTACCCAGTGATCCACCAGAATGTGATCCTGGACAGAAAAGAAGCGCTGGATTCCGGGCAGGGATTCTAAGGAGTGAAAAATATTCAACCTGTTACAAATCTGATTTAATATTTCTGCTTTTCTGCAGAATGTAACACCCAAGTGCTTTTTTTTTAATCCCAACAAAGCTTGCCAAACCTACTTTCACATTTCCATTCTGAATTTTAGTCGTATTATACATGCTAACTTGCACACAGACACTAAGGATTCCCATTTAACATTATGAATTCAGTTCAATAATGTGTGTCAAATTAAAACCAAGCACGTAGATGGCACGTCTCACAAAACCCCAGCGTGTGTTTGATTTTAACACATGAGAAACATTTTCAAATGGAGCTCTCCAGCAGCGATAGGGAGAAGTACCAGATTGGGGTGGATGCGGGGAAGGTGAGGTTTTATCATGCTGAAACCCCAAACTGGAGCCACTGGCTAATTCTCAGCTGCAAGACATCTGCAATTAGATTCTAAGTTTTAAATAAAATGGTTGAGAACACAGGAAGCTGCTTCAGACCAAGTAAGAGCACCTCCTTTGCCTGTACCATGTCCAAAGGCTGACCCTGACATCTCCAGCTAAAGGCCCCCGATTGAAATCCTGGATGATACTGGTACCGGTATTATTTATGCCAACAGGTAGGACTCCTCCAGGATTTCAGGCAGGGGCCTTTAGCTGGAGAGGCCAGAGGTCGATCTTTTACATGCAATGCAGCTGCTCTGTCACTGGGCTATACTGCCCTTCACTCGAATCCTCCTGCCACAAACTGAAAAATATTCCGATCAATTGGAATCAGTGCTTTGTTGTTTAGTCGTGTCCGACTCTTCGTGACCCCATGGACCAGAGCACGCCAGGCACTCCTGTCTTCCACTGCCTCCCGCAGTTTGGTCAGACTCATGTTGGTAGCTTCAAGAACACTGTCCCACCATCTCGTCCTCTGTCGTCCTCTTCTCCTTGTGCCCTCCATCTTTCCCAACATCAGGGTCTTTTCCAGGGAGTCTTCTCTTCTCATGAGGTGGCCAAAGTCTTGGAGCCTCAGCTTCAGAATCTGTCCTTCCAGTGAGCACTCAGGGCTGATTTCCTTCAGAATGGATAGGTTTGATCTTCTTGCAGTCCATGGGACTCTCAAGAGTCTCCTCCAGCACCATAATTCAAAAGCATCAATTCTCCGGCGATCAGCCTTCTTTATGGTCCAGCTCTCACTTCCATACATCACTACTAGGAAAACCATAGCTTTATAGAATCAGTGCTACTTGGCTCCAAAAGCACCTTAGCACACATATGGCAAGAACGTCAGCGGTTTTATTAGAGATATCAGGAAAAACTTTCCCTTCCCCAGCGTCAGAAACCTGCAGCCAAACTAGAAAATATTCGGCGTCTCAGTCCCTCCCAACAGATTAATGGCCTGGCCAATTATACAACATGCAGTCAGGGTTACGAAAAGGGCAGTCTCCCGGGTGGTGAGACATCGCTCAGTCCCTCACTTCCACTCTAGCTCAACGCCCAACCGCAGAGCTGAAAAGCAGCCGCCAACTTCAACAAAGAGCACATTGCCAAGGAGGAGAGTCCCTTGCACCAACCCTTGTTGGCGCTCCCTTCCTGGAGTGGTGAGCACGAAAGCCCACGGTGGCACTGCTTGAGTTCCTTTCCCCGGGAATGAGAAAGCTTATACTTTTTGTTCTGCAAAAGCTGCCGGCTTCTGCCAACCTGCTGGTCTCTAGCCCTGGCTGGCTTTTGCCCCCAGGCCGACACCCTACCAGCTTCCACCAAGACCGCCCAACACCCCAATCCCAGCAACCATGAACGTGTCTCGGCCTCTTGGCTTCACAACTACCTCACTTGGCCTGTTCTTATCACCACCTGCAGGAATTCGGCTGGGTCCGGGAAAGGGAAGAGGGCTGCTTTGGCCACACAGAGCCAAGCCCAGCGAGAACTCGCTGCTCCTGGCGCAGCGACACAACACATTATAAAGTTATTTCTCCGGGCCGGAGGCAGGCACCCTCTGTCCTTGCTTTCCGTTGAACAGTCCAGAGTGTCCCTAACTTATCAAAC
Source organism: Darevskia mixta (assembly GCA_034641385.1). NCBI lineage: Eukaryota > Metazoa > Chordata > Lepidosauria > Squamata > Lacertidae > Darevskia > Darevskia mixta. The sequence goes on from JAWWNH010000201.1 coordinate 89,700, forward strand.
AGCCGCTGGAGCCCCAACTGCCCTATTAATCATCTGCGTCTGGGAGGCTGTTTACTTATGGCAGGGCTTGCGAGGTCACAAACAACACATTGAGGCATGGATGGTGGTCCCCACCCTCTGGTTAAGGGGGAAAGCAGCAGCTAAAAAAGCAAAAGCCAATTATGCTCTTATGTATCATCTCAGACGGATGAAACCAGGCACAAGTTATGCTTTGATTTAAAAGCGGGGGAAACAGCAGCCGCTACCACCCACCCTACCATGATTATATTTCCAAAGGAATGGCAAGTGGCCAGTGTAGGGATCTCCCCAATTCCTCTCCTAACTTTGGCACAGCCGGCACAACCACCTCTTGGTTACAGAGAGCGTTGTTATGAAGTATAGAAGCCAAGCAACTTCCCGCATTATCGCATTCCTTCGTGTGCTCAAGTTTTCCATGGAAAGCACACCATACGAACAACTCCCAAAAATAATAGAAAGCAGATCTGCATGGAAACCCCTCTGAACTACCAGAGCAGCCAGTAGCCATTGATGGATATGGCTTAAAGGCAATGAGATTCTCAGTCCTGGATCTGGGGAAAGAATGAACAGGCTGGTGCACAACGGGAAGGGGAGCCTGGGCCGCCTGCTTGCCAGCCCCACCAGCATATTGCTAGCTATCAAAACTAAGCTACTTGCAAGAGCCAAAGAGCAAGATTTTATCTGCCCCAGGGATCAAAAGAGACAGAGAATAGGCTGAAGACAAATATTTATGTTGGCAGAAGTCGGTGGCAACAGGTCAAACACGATGAAGGGCTTTGATTGCTCTTTCTGACTGATTGCATTCCTATTAGGAAGAAATGCCCTCCTTTGAAATGAATCAATTCACGGCAAAACAGTCGCTGTAACCAAAAAGACCTAAGTTCAGGTTCCAAGCAAATTCTGCCTTGGATTACATTACCATTCATTAGAGTCTTCATTAAGATATATTACTCAAACATATAAATGGGCAGCAGCACCACCATAATCTCTTCAGGTTTGCAACCACTCGGGTGAGGTAGCTCTCTACTCACAAACAGGGAACTGAAAGCAAGTCCCCAGAGTGGGTAGGATTTGAACTCAGGCCTCTCCTTTGGAAGAACATTTGTAACCTAGAAGTCATATCCGGTTTTTAACCGGAATAACTGCTAACTTGTTCTGTTTACCTATTAAGAGTACCGTTTGCCATAGTTTCCATTTAGGAAGAGTGTCCTACCGCAGTGTGCAATCAGCTGGCAGCGCTACAGGGTCAAGACTACCGTAAGAATTCACACCCATTACAGGGGTTGTTCAAGCACTACATCAAGTCGTGGTTGGGCTAACAAAAATAACACCAAAGGAATCTTGGGCTCACATATTCTGTTCTCCTGTGGCACCCTGAGATTAGCAACTTCTCAAACCTGGTTTCATAGTTTACTAATTGAATGAACTGGGAAAGTATAAATTGCTTCCGAACCAGGAAGTCATTGATCAGTGGCTGGTTTGGGCAATTATCCCAGGGTATCCTGTCTTATTTCTCCTAATTCGTTAACCTGTTGACATTAATCCACAGTTCCCCTTTTTCAAATGTAACAGGGAACTCTGGCTTAATAAAAGCCAGGATCATAGAACCATAGAATTGCAGAGTTGGAAGGGACCTCAAGGGGTCCTCTAGTCCAACCCCCTGCAATGCAGGAATACGCAGCTGTCCCATATGGGGATCGAACCTCCAACCTTGACATTATGAGCACCACGCTCTAACCAACTGAGCTACCCAGTGATAGTGTGCTGAAACCAGCATGCAGGGGGAAGGAGAATTATCGTCTGAACTGAGCCACTGTATGCAAGGGAGGAGGAGTGTATGCAAGCCAAAAGCTTGTTCTCGTGTGTGTCTGAATGCCTCTGCTGGCTGCAGCTCAGAGCCAGAGCATCTGTTTTGCATGCTGAAGGTCCCAGCTTCAACCCTCAATGGAATCTCCTGGTAGGGCTGGTAAATAATTCCTTCCTGAAACCCTGAGCTGCCCTGAGCTGCTGCTGCTGCTGCCAGTCAGTGTAGAGAATTCTGAGCTAGATGGACCAATGGGCCTGACTTGGTATAAATCAGATTCTTATGGGTGGTCTGCAAGTAACTTTTATTCAAAGTACAGTCATACCTTGGAAGTCGAACAAGATCCGTTCCGGAAGTCCGTTCGACTTCCCAAATGTTCGCAAACCAAAGCGGGCTTCTGATTGGCTGCAGAAAGCTCCTGCAGCCAATCGGAAGCAGTGGAAGCCCCGTCGGACATTTGGCTTCCAAAAATAGTTTGCAAACCGGAAGAGTCACTTCCAGATTTCCGGTGTTCAGGAGCCAAAACGTTTGGGAACTAAGCTGTTCGAAAACCAAGGTACGACTATATACCTGCTGAAATTAATGCCTGTGACTAAGTTAGGTACATTGATTTCAGCTAGTCTCCTATCGGGAAAAGTAAGCTGAATAGCGCTGACTGCTCCTTTCCCCCCAGTTTTATCCCGCCGCTCGGTCCCAGCTCAAACTCCCAAACCAGCTCACCTGTTCACTAAAACCAGTATCATGGTCTGGCTGAGCAAATACATACACCACCAGAGGCCGTTTAAGTCCACAAGGTACATCGCCGTCTAAAAATAAGAACTCGCGACTATGGACCTAATTAAGAGCTAAATCACAACTGTCAAGCCAGGGAAATGGTGCTAATCCCACGAAACAGAGAGAAGGCCTGTGCACAAACAAGATACCAGCCTCTTTGCAGAGATTTTTGAACAACAGCTTAGGATACACACACAAACAAGTTTCCACATTGCAGTATTTATAGGACCAGAAAAATAGGAAGAAAATGACCTTTAAGAAACAAAACCACCACCAACAATTCAGCCAATAAATTTGCTTCTTTCTGGAAACTCTAAGAAGAGAGTTCAAGAATTCTTATTTTAAGAATTTGTTTGCATATAATATGCTCAAACAAAATTATTAGAAGCAAACAGGTAAGAACATTGGCAGGATTACTGTAATATCCTGCAGTTTTAGAGGAATATCTATTTAAAGTGGATGAATAAATGAGGAAATTAAGTTAATTTGGATATGCAGAATATATTTAAAAAATACATTTAAGGAACTGCAGAAAAAAGGGGAAGGAAGTCAAGTTTTCAAATGTTAAAATGAGTATAAAATTATTGAAACGTATAAAATTGAAAAATCAATCAATAAATAAACGAAATTATTAGAAGCAATCTACTTAAGCAAGAGCTACAAATTCTCAGGCGTCCCTCAGAGAGGCACCTCCCACGGCAAAATTACTTACAGGGACATGAACTGTTTCCGAAAACAAAGGCGGCTTCTCAGGGAAACAGGATAATATCAGCTGGATTAGCACCAAAGTGAAATAGATGTAGAATGTAGTATAACGAAAAACATCGACTTCGGAACCCTAGAAGAAGACATTGAATGTTGTGGTTAGCGGACTGACCGAAACCAGCAAAGTAACGTGCGTCGTAGAGAAAGGAGATGGAGAAAATTTGGGTGCATCCAACGAAATTGATCAGCAGGAGATTCAGGACAGAAATAGAGGGCATCTTTACACGGGGTGTAACTTATTTATGGAATATGGTACGCCATAAAACGTGCTGACTGCCACAGTTTTAGAAGGTTTTAAAGGGGGGACCCAGGTGGCATTGTGGGTTAAACCACAGAGCCTAGGGCTTGCTGATCAGAAGGTCGGTGGTTTGAATCCCTGCGACGGGGTGAGCTCCCATTGCTCGGTCCCTGCTCCTGCCCACCTAGTAGTTCGAAAGCACGTCAAAGTGCAAGTAGATAAATAGGTACCGCTCTGGCGGGAAGGTAAACGGCGTTTCCGTGCGCTGCTCTGGTTCGCCAGAATCGGCTTTGTCATGCTGGCCACATGACTCAGAAGCTGTACGCCGGCTCTCGGCCAATAAAGCGAGATGAGCGCCACAACCCCAGAGTCGGACACGACTGGACCTAATGGTCAGGGGTCCCTTTACCTTTATAGGGGGGTTAGAGAAGTCCAAGCAGGAGGAAGAGAAGGGGATTCCCATGTCTATTATTCCATGACAATCTATAGCATGGGTAGGCAAATTAAGGCTCGGGGGCCGGATCCGGCCCAATCGCCTTCTAAATCCGGTCTGCAGACGGTCCGGGAATCAGCGTGTTTTTACATGAGTAGAATGGGCCCTTTTATTTAAAATGCATCTCTGGGTTATTTGTGGAGCATAGGAATTCGTTCTCCCCCCCCAAAAAATATAGTTCGGCCCCCCACAAGGTCTGAGGGACAGTGGACCGGCCCCCTGCTAAAAAAGTTTGTTGACTCCTGATCTATAGACTCGCCATGTTCAGAGGCAGCTCTGCACACACCTGAGAACGAACCATTTCCTCAAGGGTTGTTTTGTTTTTAATTATTTACTTGTTTGTTTGTTTTTTCAATCTTTTTTATTGATTTTAACAATTTTAAGCACATACCATTACAGTTAAACTTTCCATACTTCCCCCCTCTCACTGAGGGAAAGCAACATTCATCCCCTTCTCTCACAAGGGTAGGCATAAACATTGTACATTTAACATCAATAACATTATTAATTATCATTGCTTGGGCCTGGCCTTCATTCCTCAGTTTCATATTTCGATTGACTTCCTCAAGTCCCCCTCTGTTGAATTCATTATCTATCTTCTCTAACAGTTTCCCAAATTCCTAAACTTCATTATAACCTATAATACAAAAATCATTTTACTTAAACCACTCCTTTTTTCAGACCTCAGCATTAATTATTTACTTGTTTTTATCCTGCATTTTATTCTGTGGATCGCCCTGAGAGCTTATGATGAAGGGTGGTATAGGAAAATAATAATAATAATAATAATAATAATAATAATAATAATAATAATAATGTAAAAAAGCTGTAGCAAATGGAAGTGTTTGCGTTTTACAGCATGCTAGAATGTACATGCGCACGCGCACACTAGTTACCACATCTTAAAAAAAGAAAAACGCAGAAAATTATCTGCATAATGATCAGGGGAAAGAACAAAACATTTCCCCTGCCCTTTCAACAGCAGCCGCCCACAGCTTTGTTCGGGGGGGGGGGGTATCTCTGAACTGCATTTCCAAGGAGGCTGCAGGGCTGTTTTGATAGTCCCCTGACAAGCTCATCCCGGCTTTGATTTGAGTTTCAAAGAAAAAAGGAAAAAAGGAAAGCGAGCACGCTTTAGTGGCCTTTAACGCTTCGGAATGAGGTTTAATGGGTCATTAACTCACTTGTGTGGCTGCACAGAGACTGCCAAGAACAATCCCCAGTTCAATCATTAAACAAGCATTCCCTTCGCGATTCCAAAGAGTGACCTGTGCTTCGCGGAGGCTGCTTACCGTCCTCGAGGCGTGCATAATTTTGGATCTAAAAGTTACGGTGGCGCACAGGAGCGCAATAAGCCAGAAGACCAACATGACTCCTGAAGACTGGGCTCCTTTCATCCTCTCGTACTGTATCAAAAATGTGGCAAGCAGCTGTGGAGAAATCAAAGGGCAGGAATGATGATGGATAAGCAAAACAAGAACGAGGCTACGAATCCTCCCCTTGGGCATAGCTTGGGCTGATAATGTCAAGGTTGCAGGTTCGATCCCCATATGAGACAGCCGTATACTCTTGCACTACAAGGGATTGGACTAGATGATTCTCAGGGTACCTTCCAACTTTGTATTTATTTATCTACAGTTGTACCTTGGTTTTCGAACAGCTTAGTTCCTGAAAGCTTTGGCTCCCAAATGCCGCAAACCCAGAAGTGACTGTTCTGGTTTGCGAACTATTTTTGGAAACCGAACGTCCGACGGGGCTTCCACGGCTTCCCATTGGCTGCAGGAGCTTCCTGCAGCCAATCAGAAGCCTGCTTTGGTTTCCGAATGTTTTAGAAGTTGAATGGACTTCCGGAACGGATTCCATTCAACTTCCAAGGTACGGCTGCACTTATTTATTTAGACATAATTTTTTATTGGTTTTCACAGGTTTAAAAAATTCACTTATATTTCAACATAGGTTTTTCTTAAATTTTTTGACTTCCCACCCTTACTCCCGTGATGTTTTTATTTCCACCTTATACCTACCGCTTTATATGACGTACTTTAATCTAATACAATTATCCACTATTTCACTTATCATTGTTTTTCATTCTGCGCTCGTGATTCGAACCCTGCCCATGTTTCCATTTGACTATAACAGTATTTCAAATTGTCCGAAAAGGGTCTCCACTCTTCCATAAACAGTTGGTCTCTTTTATCACTGTAGATTTCACCATTCCCGCTGTAGTCCGTTAGATTTCGCCATTTCCGCAGAGTCCATTAACTTTTGAAGCCATTCCTCCTTGGTGCTCTGATCAGGAGTTGTGGAGGAATCCAATCTGGTAAGGCTGCACCAAGGCACCAACAAGCTACTGCTGGGATTTACAATCAGGATGCAATCATAACGAGGTTTCCTATTGGTGGAAACAGCTCGTTTTGGCTGTCCCCATTGTCCTTGGTTACGAACAAAACAAGTTCCGCTGCTAAAATGAAGCTGCAGAAGAATAAAACATCATTTTCACTCACCATTGTTATGCCCAAAATCGTAGGGCTCACTAAAAAAGCAGGAGGTCGGAAAATGTTGTGACTTCTTTCCCAGAAAGAGTAGAAAAGGTCTGCCCAGCAGACTATCCACAATAAGAGGCCCAAGGCCTGAAACAGGGGAAAAAAAGATTTTCAGATAAATAGTCCTCATGAAACTTGGACTGGGCTGGTTGATTCTGAAGACTTTAGCTTTCATATACAGGTGAAACTCGAAAAATTAGAATATAGTGGGAAAGTCCATTTATGTAAGCAACTGTTTTCATTAGCTACTGGAGTTTAGTATATGAGATAAACTCATGACATGCAAAGCGAGATATGTCAAGCCTTTGTTTATTATAATTGTGATGATTATGGCGTGCAGCTGACGAAAACCCCAAAGTTGAAATTGTTCAGTTGGGGTTCTCATCAGCTGTACACCGTAATAATCACAATTATAACAAATAAAGGCTTGACATATCTCGCTTGGAATGTCATGAGTCTATCTCATATATTACCGTACAAGACGACTTTTGAACCCCGAAAAGTCTGCTCCAAAATCAGGGGTCGTCTTGTACGCCGGATACTGCAGTGCGGCTCAGCAGAACCGATTTCTGGCGCTGCGGACATTTTGGATATGGGCAGCGCGGCACCAGAAATCGCTTCTGTGCATGTCCAAAATGTCCGCAGTGCCAGAAATCGCTTCTGCGGAGCCGCGGACACGCGCAGAAGCGATTTCTGGCACCGCGCTGCCCATACCCAAAATGTCCGCAGCGCCAGAAATCGCTTCTGCGGAGCCGCAGACACGATTCTGGTGCCGCTCGACATTTTTTGAGTTAAAATATAGAGTATATCCCAAACTCTATATTTTAACTCGAAAAACTGGGGGTCGTCTTATACCCCCAGTCGCCTTGTACGCCGGAAAATACGGTAGTTTCAACTTTTAAGTTGAATTACTGAAAGAAATGACCCTTTCCACGATATTCTAATTTTTAGAGTTTCACCTGTATATCATGCAGACCCTCCAAGTGTCCCTATTTTCCAGGGACTTAAAGAGAAGCTATCCCAGTTTCTGATTTGATCCCGGAATGTCCTGCTTTTCCTTAGGATGCCCCTATTTTCATTGGAGAAATGTTGGAGGGTATGAAGTTATCTGACACACCCCCCCAAGCCGTCTGAAAGCATTCCTGTATAGGGAAGTTTTTAAAATATCTAATGTTTTATTATGTTTTTATATATGTTGGAAGCTGCCCAGAGTGGCTGTGGCAACCCAGTAAGATGTGTGGGGTATAAATAGTAAAATTATCATTATGGAATGGGGCGTCCCTATTTTCATCGGAGCATGCATGCGGCACTTACTGTTTTGGCTTTGTTGAGATGCGACATTTGGATGTATCCCCTGTCATGGCGGTGGAGGTACACGAAGTAGATTGGGAAGCAAGCCCAGAGGTAAATGCAAGGGATCCAGGTGAGGGCGGTTTTTTGAAAGCACTTGGTGAAGTCTGGGTTCTCGGTGTGCCATGTTACATTCAAGTCCTGAGAAAAGAAGGGAAAGGGTTAGCATGCTGTAGGGTATGCAGGAGGGACGGGGTGGCGCTGTGGTCTAAACCACAGGGCCTAGGGCTTGCTGATCAGAAGGTCAGCGGTTCGAATCCCCGCGACGGGGTGAGCTCCCGTTGCTCAGTCCCTGCTCCTGCCAACCTAGCAGTTCGAAAGCACGTCAAAGTGCAAGTAGATAAATAGGTACCGCTCCGGTGGTGAGGTAAACGACGTTTCCGTGCGCTGCTCTGGTTCGTCATAAGTGGCTTAGTCATGCTGGCCACATGACCCGGAATCTGTCTGTGGACATACGCCGGCTCCCTTGGCCTATAGAGCGAGATGAGCGCGCAACCCCAGAGTCGTCCACAACTGGACCTAATGGTCAGGGGTCCCTTTACCTTTAGGGTATGCAGGAGGCCCCGGGTTTATTCCTCAGCATCTCCAGGTGGGGCTGTGAATGTTCCCTGCCTGAAACCCTGGAGAGCTGCTGCCAGTCAGTGCAGACAATACTAAGCTACATGGGCCTGTGGTTTGCCTCTGCATAAGACAGTTTCCTCTGTTCCTGTTTCTTGCAGGCCACCTGGAGGGCCTTCACATCAAAAGGCAGGATAGAATCAAAGACTTGGAAGGGACCGTGAGGGTCATCTGGTCCAACCCCCTGCAATGCAGGAATCTTTTGCCCCATGTGGGACTCGAACCCACAACCCCGAGATTAAAAGTTTTATGAATCAGTCGATCAATCGCCGCCAAATAAACAAGAACAGTAATACAAATCAGTGGCATTATTCCCTCATTGGAAGGTCAATGAAAGTAAATACCGATACATTGAGGATTGGGTCTTCCTGATAAGCAATGTTACTTGGTGGGGTACGTATGCCTTTAACGGCTGAAGGGCAAAGAGGAAGCCCCAAAAGCAGTGAAGATTTTCTTTCCAGCATGGAAACGCAAGGAAGTGAGAGAGCGGCACCCACTGAATACCTTCCTTGTAGGTGATAAAGGTAAAACAGATGCTGTCAGGAGAAGGTGAATCTCCTTGTTAGCAGATATATTTATGTACCGGTAATTAAGTTAGCAGTGGCATGCTTCCTCCCTGTCTGAAACCCCAGAGAGCCACTGCCTGTCAGTGTAGAGATAAGCTAAATGCACCAATGAGCTCTTACAAGCCAGCTTCCTATGTTTCTTTTCAATCTCCTTTCTATTTCAATTGGAGGGGAGGTTTTTATATCCTTGCCTGCGCCTTTGCTGGAGACATGGGGCTAAATTTCCTTGCAAGTGGGTGGCTGTGTGTTTCTGGGGAGGTCTTTACTGCTTTTCTGTTGCTCTGTTTAAGCTCGCTCTGGCTCTATTTATACTTGAAACTATATCTGCATTTCATGTGCTGCTTATACCTTCACTGTTATTGTTACACTTGGCTAGTTTTGTCTGCTACGGCTTTTGCTTCTATCGATTGGCAAATTTATATTGCTTACTGTTTACTGATACTGCTGTACCAATGCTTATCTATTTATGCTGTTTGCTGCTTTGTATTGCCTGCAATACACTTGTCAACAAATAACAAGATCCCCCCCTAGAGATTAGATTTTACTGAGATGCTGCAACTTTACTCAGGACTGATGCTATCACTGCTGCTCGGGAAACAGAGGAAGAAATTGGAAGCCAGACTTGTTTTCCCGTTTCTGAAAGCCAGTTTTTAACTCTCGTGTTTCTGACGTAACCACTTCCTGTTCCTCTGTCTCATTAGCCTGAGGCCAGACAAACTGGGTGCAACAGGGTCACCTGCTGTATTGTTGAGACGGTGCTTGTACCAAGCCCTTTGCTTGGTGGTTTTCCTGTCTGTCTGGCTCATGCCAACTCAGAAACATTACGCTCCTCCAGTCACATGCAAGTCAAGTCTCCAAACACTGACCTAAAAGTTCACTGCTCCACTCATAAAGTGAGTTATTTTGTCGCTTAAAAACAGCAATAACAATCAACAACACAAGTGGGCTTATTGGCCCATCTAGCTCAGTACAGTCAACACTGACTGGCAGCATCTCGCCAGGGTCTTCAGGCAGCAATTTCTCCCAGCCCTACGTAGGGTTGCCAGGAAACAAACCTGTGCAGGTGCTCTGTTGTTGATCTACAGCCGTTCTCCAAAAAAAGAAAAAAAAGAAAACACCGAGTTTTGCAAAGCTTTCCTCCTAGGTAATCTACAGAGCGATCCTGACTTGTCGCAGCCACTCGGGCAAATGGCAATTCACACCAATTGCTTCCTACCCTGCAAGATTTCACCTGTAAGCAGCTCTGCTCTTTATGAAGCCTATCAAATTCAATACTGCAGGTCCTTCCAGCATTCCAAAAGGCTGCAAGGAATTTCACAGCACCAGCCTGATTTCAGCAAGGGGAGGACGCCCAGCAAAAAAAGCACCTTCCAGATCGCACCCACTGAGTTTTTGGGGCTTGTAATGACACAGCATCCGATTACTTCACAGCAATGCCAGAAATGCTCTAACGAGATTAGCTTAGCTCTCCCGGTAGCCCCTCCAAAACCCTGTGAGAGATTTGCTGGCTATTTTTAATTATGAGCAGAGCGTGGGCAAAGGGAAAGCTATTTTAATGGTAAAAACAAAAGATTAAAAAGCTCCCACCCAATTGAGCAGCAAGCCAACCGTAACTGAAGGAGGGGCGGTGAGAATAGAGAAAGTACCTTCCAAAGGAAATGGGAAGTTCAACAGATTTATTCATTTATTTATTAAATTTGTATACCACCCTTCATCTGAAGACCAAAGGGCAGTTCACCACACTTGTTTTTCATGGAGACACCTTCCGAGGCTTCTATAACCCAGGGTAAAGAAGGTACACAAAACCTTCCTGAATGAAAAAAGACAAGGGTTCTTGGACATGATGTCTGTGTCTGCAGTGTAGAATGGTCTCCTGTCCCATCCCATGCATGGAATTGGGTGCCCAAAGATGGGGACTGAGATGTACTGGCAGAAGGCAAGGGATTCAGTGCTCCTTGTCCTTTACTCATAGCTATCCATATCTATAAGGACGCGGGTGGCGCTGTGGGTTAAACCACAGAGCCTAGGGCTTGCCGATCAGAAGGTTGGCGGTTCGAATCCCCGTGACGGGGTGAGCTCCCGTTGCTCGGTCCCAGCTCCTGCCAACCTAGCAGTTCAAAGCACGTCAAAATGCAAGTAGATAAATAGGTACCGCTGTAGCGGGAAGGTAAACGGTGTTTCCGTGCGCTGCTCTGGTTCGCCAGAAGCGGCTTAGTCATGCTGGGCACATGACCTGGAAGCTGTACGCCGGCTCCCTCGGCCAGTAAAGCGAGATGAGTGCCGCAACCCCAGAGTTGGTCACGACTTTACCTTTTATCCATATCTATTTGATGTTTTATTGTGTGCAATCCCAGGGTTGAACACAAAGAAAACATGTCTGAAAAAATTAAAAATTAAAATCAGGCCAAAGGACAGCACAGGTGGTGGCAATTCATCAACTTCAGGTGGTCAAAACAAAATCAGCCACCCTGAAAAGCCTGGGTGAAGAGGTACATATTCTGCAAGTTCCCATCACTTCAGCCCACCTAGCTCCTCCATTCTCCTGTTCTCTGCTTAGAAATTCCAAATTCTTGGGGAACCTGAGGAGGGCAGTATATAAATGACGCAAACTAACAGTGTGCTATTTCAGCACCATTACAAAACACACACAACAACTCTAAAACAATTTCATAGTTTCATAGCACATCTAGCAAAAGGCATTTAAGGATCACCTCTCTGCAATGAGGACAGAGTTTATTCTTCTCGGAAATCAGGGCTGATATCTCCACCTTTTCAGAGACTCATACAGCCTGGCAGCTTTCATAATCTCTATACAAACACACAGGTTTTGGGTGACAGCTTTGCTTTTGGTTTAAGTGGAGAGTTGCAGTTCAGTCATCGGATGAGGAGTACAAAGTACCTTGCGGCTTTTGTTAAGTCTGCACTGCATGGTTGGTGCTGTGCTCACAAGCTTTCCAGCCTCATCCCAAGAACGCATACACTGAAATAAATCCCATCATGTTCAACAGGACATTCTAGCGTGTATAGAATTTCACTCCCCTAACCGCATGGCTTTTGCAGCGAAGGCTGCTTGGCTATTGCTATCCCACGCCTACAGCATTCCTTCAGGATTTGTGATGCAACACAGAGCTTACGTTACAGAGCGTAACAACACATAGCTTTAAGACCGGGGTAGGCAACCTAAGGCCCAGGGGCCGGATGAGGCCCAATCGCCTTCTAAATCCGGCCCGCGGACGGTCCGGGAATCAGCGTGTTTTGACATGAGTAGAATGTGTCCTTTTATTTAAAATGCATCTCTGGGTTGTTTGTGGGGCCAGCCAGGTGTTTTTATATGAGTAGAATGTGTGCTTTTATTTAAAACTAGTTGAAGTTAGCCCGTTCAATAACGGGCGCTAGAGGAGGAGGAGGCAGGAGGAGGCAGAACAGCGGCCGCTGGGGGGTGGAGAGGGGCTCCCTCCCCCTTCTTCGTTTTCCCCGGGGGCGGCTGTAGCGGCGGCGAGGGTGGGGCGGCCCTCTGCGCCCGTGTGAGGCAGCGGCGCTGGCGCAACTGACAACGCGCGTGCGCCGCCGCTGCCTCGCGGACACGCCCCCTCTCCGCCCGCTCCAATCCCTGCGTCCATGTGGGACACGGACATGTGCAGTAGCGCACTTCCGTGACACACAGAACGGACGCAGGGACACAACAACTTTATTATATAGGATGCATCTCTGGGTTATTTGTGGGGCATAGGAATTCATTCATCCCCCCCCCAAAAAAATATAGTCCGGCCCGCCACATGGTCTGAGGGACGGTGGACCGGCCCACGGCTGAAAAGGGTTGCTGACCCCTGTTTAAGACAGTTGGTTCTGTTGTGTACCAATTTCACCCTCTTGCCATCAAGCCCCCACCCCCCACCACCTTGCCCAGTTGGGAAAAGGAAATCCTGGTCTGAACAAAAACTCCAGCGATCAAGTGGAGAATAAAACAAAGTTTGCCCAGCCAAGTTCAACTCGGATTCACTGAAGTCAACAGACCTAAGTTAGCCATGTTCAACGGGTCCACCGAGTAGGACTAAGACAGGATACAACCCATTAAAAATAAGAAGTTTAGTCCCCACCCCTGTCACCCAGCAACCCGCTTAGAATTCACCCACAAGGGGATAAAACCCAGAATGTGAGCTCCCTTCTCACAGAATAAGCACACCCCAGCTTATGTGATTGCAGCAATTATATAAAAGGGGAGGGGAAAACCAAAGACTTTGTTGAATGAGGAGGCGGGGGAAGGTTTTTAACAAGAGCTAAAAAAAAGAAAAATGCAGGCCAAATGCAAGGGACTATATTTGCACAATGGGGCAATGGAAAGATAAAGAGACGGGAAGCCGTTTTTGCATGACCTGAATCTGCACTCCTTTGTTGACAGCTCTGCAGATGTTAACAGCAGCCTCTGGAAAGTAGAGAAGGGGTGAAGGCATGACAGCTCACTTTTTTTTTGTGGTGGGTGACCCTGGGTGAACCCGGCACTGAGTGAAGCCTCGCATAACCTTCCCAGGGGCTGAATATAGCAAGGCATCTTTCAACCCCAGCCGATGCCTGACGTTTGAGCACCTGCCTTTTCAATCTGGGAAGTTTACTGAGCATGCAAAAGATGCACATACACTCCCCCCCCCCACCAGATCTTACTTTAAAATTAACGTAAGGAAGACGAGTCAGATGCCCTTCCTGCCTTTTCCTATGCCCTCCAGAGATAGTGAAGCTTTCGCACCACTTCCGATAGCGTTATCAGTACTTCAGCCTTTTAGGGCAGTTGCACGCACCGTCAATCCCGCAATAATCCGGTAACTCACACCACATTTAAAGGATGAGCTTAGGGTCAACACCTGCTTCTTCATCCCTTGGAAAGACATCAACAAAACAGCAGCAGTCTGGTTGCAACAGACTCATTAGGGCAGAAGCTTTCAAGGGCTGGGATGGGCCCTGCGAGGTGTTGCTGGACCACAGCTCTCATCATCACTAGCCATTGGCTAAGCTGGCTGGGGCTGATGGGAGTTGAAGTTCAGCAACATCTAGAGGGCACATTGGCTACCCATGGTCCATGACTCTTGGCCATGTTGGCTGGGTTGATGAGAGTTGGAGTAGACTAGAGCCTCAGTCCATGAACATTTTGTGTATGGGGTGTTAGGAGAGGGGTAGTACCTCTGGTGGGGATGACGACATGTTGTGCTCCTTCTGGGGTAGTTTGTCCACCTTTGGTCCCCACCCTGCACTCAGCTCTCACCTGTGGCTCCTAGAAGCTGTCAGCAGGCAACAGCAGCCACGTTCCGGGAAACGGCTTTGACTGGCCGGGTAAACCAGGGGAGGGGTCCCAATGGGCCTCAAACCCTCAGTGAGTTGGGGACTTCCCCTGCATGCAAAGACAGGCTCAAGAGGATTGAGCAGACAAAACCAACAGTCAAGAAGGCAGTTTCTGCACATGATCTAGCAGGAAGTGAGGGGCACATGGAGCTTGTCAACCTGGGAAGCCCATTTCTCTGCTCTGCTGCGTCAGACTAAGGTTCATGGCAGGGGAAACCAAATGACAATGTTCCTTCATCCAAAATTTGGGCGGAAGGGAAATATATATATAAGCCAAGTTGCAGGGAACCAGGCAGAGGGCCTTCTCGGTAGTGGCACCCGCCCTGTGGAACGCCCTCCCTTCAGATGTCAAAGAGAACAACAATTACCAGACCTTTAGAAGACATCTGAAGGCGGCCCTGTTTAGGGAGGCTTTTAATGTTTTATAGATTATTGTATTTTAATGCTCTGTTGAAAGCCGCCCAGAGCGGCTGGGGAAACCCAGCCAGATGGGCGGGGTATAAATAATAAATTATTATTATTATTATTATTATTAAAAGAAAAGAAAAATCCCAGAGAGAGGAAATAAGATGGAGAACAGTTCTAGATTAGCTTTCTCAACAAGCTGACTATCTACATAAAGGGAATTTTCTTCACAAGGAAACATCCAGCCACATAAACTCCCACTTGCAGCCTGAAGCGATAACTTCCCAGAAACAGACTTGCCACCTTATCAACTGCTTGTGCAAGCGTGGCCTTAATTAGCTAGTGCCGGTCCTTTGCTAGGCACTAATGTTTTTATTTGGCAAAGGATACAAAGCAGATTATGCAAGTGGGATGAGCTTGGTATATTTCTCTGACGTTGTGAACTATTAAAATACCACGACCTGGGATGGACCCCGGGAGCTAAACAAACACCGGCTTTTAAAGCAGGTCCCTTCTGACCCCCGTTATATTTGGGGGGAGCAGAAGCAACAAGTATCAGGTGGGTGACTTGTGGAAAGGTTCCCCAAGGAAGAATCGTCAGTTGAACTGAGTCATCTTAAAGGTCATCTGAGGGCACATGCAAAAAACTTTGACCACCTTGAGAAAACCATGCACACCTCCCCACCAACTTCCTCCACAGGTATTTTCTATGACTTAACTGTGCAATTAGATGCAACGCATCAAAAATGAAATTACTGCAATATGCTGCTACTTCACGGCAGGGTGTGCCATCCCTATGCCAAACACTACTGCCCCCTCCCTGCAAAAATCCTGCAGGTAATTATAGCCACCGGCAGTTCAACCAGGTATTTTGCGAAGAAAACGCCTGAAAAATCTATCTCTGCAAATCAGTGAACATCTGCTGCATGCATTTTACCTCAAAACAACCTTTGCCACTGTTATTTTGCTTTTACACCGGTTAACTGCACACAGAAGTTTGCTGTGTTCCTAGCACCAGACTGAAAGATCCCGGCAATCCGCAGTTTTAACTAAAGGAAAGAGAAAAAAGCAAGCAAGTTGCTACAAAGAGGCTCGAAAAGACGAACCATGTCGGGTGAAAACTCCAAGGCAAAAAGGAGGACAAAGCAAAGCAGCCCGTTCCGAGTTCGAAACACTTAACAGTCAATTAATATTACTGTTCACCCGCCCACAGAAGTGTGCACCACTGGAGAACGCAACAGGTATTTCTAGAATTTTAATCCTTTGAAGACAAATATAACCTGAATTAGTAAGCTACATTTTTTTTGCATATCAGACACTGGGCACAGAAAAGTCACTATCAGAAAGCCTGCATGTATGTACTTTGCAGCGACCATCGACTACATAGGCAAACATTATTATCTGATCTGATCCGGCCAGATCTGTTTCTGCAAGGTTATTAGGACATATTAACAGAGCAACTCACTTATCTCAGAATAAGAGCAATCACACTGTTATCCGCATCGTGCATCATTAAGCCCTGCAGTTATATGATAAAATAGATTTGAAATCAGCCTGCCCAATTCAGAAGCACAAGGGAATTCACTTACTGGAGAAAACAAGTAAAAGAAATTGTGAAAAACAGTCTGAAGGCACATGATGCAGCCACTATGCTAAAACTAAGCTACTCTGGGTTTGGCTCAGTATCTCAACAGACCCCTTGGGGCCTGATGTAAATGCTGCACTGAGTTCCACAGATGAAAATAATACCAGCACTAAAATAAAACCAACAGGCACAAGAGGAGCTATTCAGAGGAAATCCATGGATGTGTCAGCAATAAAGATACTGACACATTGACTGTACAGGTATGGTAAGTACAAAACAGTGAACACAGTTCCTCTCTTCGGAGCAGAATGGAAATTCCACCAAGTCTCCTGATTTATGGCACCTCTTGGGAAAGAAAAAAATGGGAAATACCTAGAAAAAGGGTCATGGTGTACTAGAGTTGTGAACCCAAGAGCGAGCTAGTTGTAAAAGCCAAGCAACTGATGAAACAGCAGCTTGTTTTAAGGGCAAGGTTTACTGGGTGTATGAAAGGCACCGGGGGGGGGGACCCCACAAAACAAAAACTGCAAGTTGCAAGGAGAATGCGGACAATAAGCTTTCCTCAAATGTAACTTACAGCAGAGTTGCCTCTACTGCCAGTGTGGTGTAGTGGTTAAGAGCGATAGACTTGTAATCTGGGGAACCGGGTTCGCGTCTCCACTCCTCCACATGCAGCTGCTGGGTGACCTTGGGCTAGTTACACTTCTCTGAAGTCTCTCAGCCCCACTCACCTCACAGAGTGTTTGTTGTGGGGGAGGAAGGGAAAGGAGAATGTGAGCCGCTTTGAGACTCCTTCGGGTAGTGATAAAGCGGGATATCAAATCCAAACTCTTCTTCTTCTTCTTCTACTGTGTATAGTGCCACATATTAAAAGCACTGGCCTTTTCAAACAATGCCTTTCCCACCACCCCTCTCGTTTCCCCTCCTGCAAATGGCATTCACGGGGAGAACACCAGATCAGCAGCCCAAAAACGCACGAGAAATGTCCAGATCAGCTTTGACAGCGGTGCTATTGATTGGCAGGAGTCAGAAGGCTGCAGGGCCCACCAGCGAGCAGGGAAGGCACCCTCTCAGCATTTAAAGCCCAAAGAGAAGCAGCAATCCTCAAACAGATTGCTCCAGCGTCGGTCACACAAATGCAGAGTAAACAGATTTTCTTTCCAGTTTTATTTCAGCGGGTTACTGGAACAAACTACAGCCCTTTAGACAGCGGTCTCTTTTCAGGGATGTCAAGCGAGACAGGAGGGCCACGTTTTCCTTCCAACAGCTGTACAAAAGGTAGAATTTTGCTATGCGCAGTTTCTTGTGGCAGGAAGAGATGTTTCCTGCACGAGTTCAAAAAGCAGAACAGACTTGTCCTAAACACAGTTAGCCCAAGCATTTTTATGTCACAGTTAAAAAAAAAATTTAAAGTACTGTGCAGTAACAGTTCCAAACTCCAGTTCTCCTTGCACAACATTCATCATAATTGTGAGTCATGAATATCTGCAGGGAAAAAAACACTGACTAAGCCATGGAAACAAACAAAAAGATGAGTTGGGTAGAAAGTCTGATGCTGCGCGGAAGGAGGAGTCATGTGAAGATCAGAAAAAACTCGCTTCTATCTTTAAATTAACTGAAGTTTACCACTATATCCAAACCCAGACAAATGTGGCTATTCTTAAGTATGTTTTATTGAAACCAGCTAACAGCAAACCATAGTTAAGATTAACCACAGTTCAGGGTTCAGACAAAACACTAAACTGCTGCTTACTGAAAATGGAAGCAAAAGCTTCCGATCTCCTTGCGGGTCGGAGGGAGAAAAGCATACAAAAGTTCAGCACCTTATCTGAATATAAGGTAAAATGCAGGAAAATGGTTGCACAGGTTGTAAAGAGTGCTAAATCCACAAAAAGAGCTGTTCTGGATTGAACCAAGGCCTACATCCCAGTGGCCAATCAGATGCCTCTGGGAGTCCCACAAGCAATATGTGCCTCGTGCTCCCACTTCAGGGAAAAGGAGGTTCAAATGCAACCATGGCTCTCTCCCTATATGAGAAACCTGTTCAACTACTGAAGCTTGCAAGGCTTACCAGAGAAGGGGTAGTGGTTAGAGTATTAAGAGTACAACCAGGGAGAACCCGGTTCAAATCTCCACTCAGCCATGAAACACACCAGGTGACCTTGGACCAATCTCTTGTCTCTTAGCACTACCTGAGCAGGGTGCAAATAAGATAAAATGCAGAGGAGCTTTCTTATGCATCCCCATGAGCTCCCAGAAGGAAGGGCAACAAAAATATAACTAACAATACCAGGGAGAAGCGAAGAGGGTATCCTTGAGGAGTAAAAATATTCTCTAGCAGAGACAGATAGGAGTAGATCCGTTAAAGGTTTTCGCCAGGAATTTGGCAGTTTCAACAAAAGCAAAAGATCTAGAGATGGGTGGTCCAGCCTGCAAGGCCTGTTTGGGCGGCCCTTGGCAACATTCAAGGAAAAACATCTTAAAGCCTTAAAATTATATTTTTTGTGTGTGCAAAAAATGGAACGCCCTCCCTTCAGAGGTCAAAGCGATCAACAACTACATGACCTTTAGAAAACACCTGAAGGCAGCCCTGTTTAGGGAAGTTTTTAATCTGTAATATTTTAATGTATTTTAGTGTTTGTTGGAGGCCGCCCAGAGTGGCTGGGGGGACCCGGTCAGATGGGCGGGGTACAAATAATAAATTATTATTATTATTATTATTATTATTATTATTATTATTATTATTGATTGATTTTATTTCCACGTCACTTTTCATTCACGTGAATCACAAACCGGCTTACAAACAATAAACAACGATAACCTAATATAACATCACAAATACAACATAAACCATATAGAACAATTAAGAAATCACCAGTAAAACGATTACAATCTATAAGACACTATTTACAAAACAGCTAGAAAAAAAGCTGAATGGCACAATTACAATAAAAGTCGTATACTAGGATTCACAGCATTCATAATCTATAAAGCAGCATCAACAGCTTTAACAAACAGCAACCAAAAGTTAACTACCGGTAAGAATTCATACAAACACGCTCCCCATCCTCATGACTCATAATCTTCCACACTATTCAGTTCTTCAAAAAATCAACAACACATATACATAATGCCTGTGGTAGCAGTTCCCTTCTGCAGGCTCCTAGGGCTAGAGGGTGGGGCAAGGCAGGTGGAAAAAGCCATTGCCTGAATCACAGAATTGTAGCATTGGAAGGGACCCTGAGGAGTATCTAGTCCAACCCTGTGCAATGCAGAAATATGCAGCTGTCCCATGCAGGGATTGAACCTGCAACCCTGGTGTTATCAGCACCACGCTCTAACAAACTGAGCTATCCCGGCTATGTGGCCAGCATAACGTCTCTCTCCCCTTACCATCTGTTTGTGTATTAATTCTGTTTAATATTTTAAAAAATTCATATATTTAAATATATTAATTGTGTATATTAAATATATTGTGAAGGCTTTTAATTTACGATGGGTTAATTAAATTCAGCGTGTGGCCCGAGAGTTCTGTGTTGAATAACTCTTGTGGCCCATTTGGTATGAAAAGTTGGACTGCCCTGTTCTAGAGAAATGACACATTCGCTCCAATTAATCATCTTTCTCGCCATAAATAAATACCAGTTCAGCCTTATATATACCGGTACTTGCATAACTACTGTTCAGCCTCCAATATACCGGTACTTGCATAACTTATAATAATCCTACATGCCTGGCACATATCCCCATATGTATATTAACTTTCAGTATTATAAAAGAAGAGGTGTTTATTGATTTAACCATTGGCCCTATTCCTAATCGCAGCAGTTCAGCTATAATTTCCAAAACTGTGATGGCAACCCATGATACGTGGGGAGATAATCTGGTAGGAAGGGAAGAGCACTAAGAGGCTTGAGTTTTGCTCTTTTGCAGCTCAAATTTGTTTCAATTGAGCCTGTTTAGGTGAGTTTGCACTGGAAACTCAGGCTGTTACAATCATCCACGCAGCTCCATTCCTAAAGAGAAACAGGACAAAGCCTCTTTTCAACCATTACTAGAACGACTACAAGTTAGCTGACAAAACAGCAGAATCAGAAAACAGTAATTGCTCTTTTAATTAAGGCCACCAAAGCAGGACTTAAATGGAACGGGGTAAAGGTTTCGGCTTTCTTGTCAAACTCTGGAAAAAAGCCAAAAGCAGAAGCGAGACGGAGAGTGCATGATGTTCAGTCAGTTATTACAGTATAAGGAAAGGGACATCCACACATATTGAAAATTAGACACACTGGACTTTGCATACTGCACCAATGGAAACTTTTGCTAAAAACTGTGGAAGGGAAACTTAGCAGGGAGTTAGCATGACCTTCAACAAACAATAAACTCCCTTTCTTTCTTTCTTTCTGCCCACAGCCAGCTCAGTGTTGAAAGGCTTCTTCCAATGACTGCATTCCTGAAACTTCTTTTTGCGAATCAATGTTAGAGACATGCTCTTACACCTGAAACAATTAGCTTGTGTGGAAGACTAAAGAATTCTCCATCTGCAGATAGGCCCACCTTCCCCGTCTCTGCAAGAGTCACCCGTCTGAAGGATGCCTTCTAACCAGATGGAGGCAATCTGAAATCAGCAATTGCTACAGAGAGGCAACAGGTAGCCTCCACGGAGAACAGATCGTTTCGCTGTCTGCATCAGCAGTGACTGAATTATCCAAACACACGGGAGGCAGAATTACCTGTCCCAAACGGAGGCACACAGAAAGGAAGACCAGAGCAGTGAGTCACACAGAGGCACACCAGGCAGCCCCCTATGTCTATGAATGATTTGGGCTCTTGGCACACTAATAGTTACCCTGAGCAGTGCTTTCTTCTGGGGGGACGCAGGGGTACACATACCCCTAAACATTTTGTGAATCTAAGTTTGGCCTCACTGAGGGGCAGTATTTCCATATGAGTAGGAAAATGAGAGTACCCCTAAACATTTATTTATTTATTTTTAAGGGGGGGGAAAGCACTGACCATGAGGCTGAGGAAGATGACACAACTTGTGCCACACCATGCCCATCTAGCTCACTAGAAGGACAGATCCTGAAGTTGAGGCTCCAGTACTTTGGCCACCTCATGAGAAGAGAAGACTCCCTAGAAAAGACCCTGATGTTGGGAAAGATTGAGGGCACAAGGAGAAGGGGACGGCAGAAGATGAGATGGTTGGACAGTGTTCTCGAAGCTACTAACATGAGTTTGGCCAAACTACGAGAGGCAGTGAAGGATAGGCGTGCCTGGCGTGCTCTGGTCCATGGGGTCATGAAGAGTCGGACACGACTGAACGACTGAACAACAATGCCCATCTAACTGGCTTAAGTAGGCCTATATTTTCTAGTCTAGAGTACATAATACTGCAGCTCTACAGCTGAACTAGGAACCCACAAATCCCCACCAAAATCACAGCAGGTACAGGAATGCAAACAGCAGATTACTAGTGGGGAGCAGTGTTAGAAATTCCCCAGGCGCCAAACCAACTTAAACCTGGCTTACTGGTGCCGCAATGGAATGTATAGGCACTGTTTCCCCCTCAATGAAATTTCTTATTCTTATTCATTTCATTTCTATTCCGCTTTATATTTTAAAGGGGGAAAAATCCCGAAGCCATTTACAACACGTTAAAACATCCAAGGAAACAATCCAGAATACAGTCATACCTTGGTTCTCGAACAGAATCCGTTCCGGGAGTCCGCTCAACTCCCGGAACCATTCGAAAACCAAGGCGCAGTTTCCGATTGGCTGCAGGAGCACGCCGGATGTTTGTTTTGAAAATCGTTCAAAAACGGGAACACTCACTTCCAGTTTTCGATCATACGGGAGCTGAAATGTATGAGTTCCAAGGCGTTTGGCAACCAAGGTACGACTGTAAAACAAATTCAAGCTTCCAGGAAAATATTTCACATCCTTCTCTGACAATTTGTTTTCCCCATATCTATTTACCTACTTAATTTATAGAGCTGCCTCATAGCAAAAGTATTCTAGGAAACCAGTGTGGTGCAGTGGTAAGAGCAGTGATGGCCAAACTTGGCCCTCCAGCTGTTTTGGGACTACAATTCCCATTATCCCTGACCACTGGTCCTGTTAGCTAGGGATGATGAGAGCTGTAGTCCCAAAACATATGGAGGGTCAAGTTTGGCCATCACTGGGTTAGAGTGTTGGACCAGGACCTGGGATATCATGTTTCAAATCCCCACTCAGTCCTGAAGTTCACTGGGTGACCTTAGGCCAGCCACAGCCTCTTAACCAGGTTTCCTCAAACTCGACCCTCCAGATGTTTTGAGACTACAATTCCCATCATCCCTGACCACTGGCCCTGCTAGCTAGGGATCATGGGAGTTGTAGGCCAAAAACATCTGGAGGGCCGAGTTTGAGGAAGCCTGCTCTTAATCTACCTCACAGGGCGGTTGGAGGGATTAAGTGTGTGTGGGGGGGGTGAACCATATACTTCTTGGAGAAAAAAGTGGGATATAAAGTCAATAAATAAGCTCTTCTGCTGACCTCCTTAAGAAGGCTGGAGGGGCCAGCCAGATGGAGATGCCAGTTGGCAACCTGGCACCCAGAGATCACCACGTGGTCGCAAATGGACCTACTTGTCACAAAACACACCTGGTGCCTGGCTAATTTCTAGCATTGCACACCCCTTACTAATTTTGTTTAGCTGCACACATCTGGAATCTGATTTAAGGCATGCTTCCCTCCAGTAGTACCAACACTGCCATAGCAAGCAAGGCAGAACACACAAGAAGTGCCTTCTAGGAAAATCTGAGTCTCCACAGGGAACCTCCCTTTCAGCAAGTCTCCACTGCTACTTCGGGCTTGTGGAACAACTATTTCCCAGCCAGTGGGTCCAGTTATCAAGGCTCCACCAAGGCGTTCCAACCTTCAGAAGTCCTTCATTAGTCACAAACCTTTGGCAAAAATAGCAAGCTACAACTTATCCTGACTTTACAAGGGCAGCTAAGTGAGACTTCAAAGCTGCTGGTTCTTTACCCAGTCAGGAGAACAAGAACTATTAGCGATTGTAAGCACCTCAGGGCAGAGACGTACACCCATGAACACACAGACACACACACACACACTGGGGGGGGGGCACTGTGATCCCAGGAAGTCAGGCCTCCCCTCCTCCTTGTTGCAAATGGTACTCTGAATGCTCAATCACCCAACAGTGATAAACATAATGCGGTGACAGATCACTTATCTGTGCAATTTTCAGATAGCAGGTAGATAGCAAGAGGAACCCCATTGTATACACCCTTGCACAAGTCTGAGGACAGACAAACCAGTTACCTAAGCAAGTAACCCACAGTATTGGGCATATTCTCAAATTCCCTTATGACCAGGGTGGATTTGATTTAAATCAAATCGAGTTAAATCACTAGTCAGTAAGACTTGATTTAAATCATTTTTTTTCCAGAAAGACATTCCTGCTGGTATAATCTTAATATTTACAACCAGATGAAGCTTTCATTTTTGGAATAATAAATTTTCATTTTATATTTGGACAACTTTTCTGCTGTACTTTATTGGAAGGAGAAAAACAATCATTTCCTTAATAACGATTTAAACAATTTATTTAACTAAAACAATAACATTATAGCATATGTATCCATGTTTGTTAACTGATGTGGTTAAACTATTTTTAAAAAACAAACAAACACCCAACTTAGACTGAGTTTCAGCACACATGAAAAACTTAAAACAAATTCTTATTTCCTGATAAATAGCCTTTGGACTACAATGTAACTTAAATAGAAAACTATCTTTAGAAATATTTTTTCCTCCAAAAACCTTTTATTTTAAAAATGCAATTTAAATCAAAAAACTGATTTAAGTAAAAAATAAAAATCCATTTTTTTATATATTTTAAAAAATCATTGATTTTTAGCCACCCTGCTTATGACCCACAAAGGCATTATTAAAATTTCAGCATGGAGGAAGTTTTTACATAGGGTAAAAAAAGGAAAGTGACAGAGATGCCCATTTTAATCACTCTCTCATATTTCCCACCAATATCTTACTAACAGCGGAATACTTTTTTTGTTCTTGCTTAAGCATAAAAATGATAGCCACCAATGGTAAGCTATAAAATGTTGTATTTAACTCCTTTATACCCCACCTTTCCCATCAAAAAATATTCCATCAAAGTAATTTAAATCTGATGCAGAATATCAGACTATAAAACACCCACAAAAGTCTGACGCAAGAACAGTACAAACAGCAAAGGGGGAAAAACAGACATCGAGCCAACCTCTGGAGGCGTGAAAAAGTAGGAATCTTTGCCAACAGATGCTTTAATCCTATATAATAAAGAGCCTGTGTCCCTCCGTAGCTTTCCGTCCCTCAGTGGAAATCGCAACTGCGCGTGCGCTCCACTGACACACGGATTGGAGGACGCAGACCAATAGGAGCGGGGGCAGCGGGCGCAACGCGCCACTGGCCGCAGCCTCCTGCTGTCGGCCATCTTCAGCGGACCTTTCCGCTGCCCCCAGCCTCCTCCTGCCTACGCTCCCTCCGCCCGGGACAGGGGTTGCTCCGCCGCCGCCGCCAACCCGCCCGCCCCGCCCCGCCCCGCCCCGCGATGCCGAAGCTGACGCAGCTGCCGCCGCCTCTCAGGCTGAGGCGGCAGCTGCTGCTGCGCGCAGACTGAGACGATGCGCGGGAAGGGGCGGTTGGCCGGCGCGGCTGCTGCTGCGGCGGCTGCTCCAAGACGCTCCCTCCGCCCTGGGAGGGAGACGCGAACTGCGGCAGCTCCTGCTGCGCGCAGAATGAGGCGACGCGCGGGAAGGGGCGGTTGGCCGGCGCGGCTGCTGCTGCTCCAAGACGCTCCCTCCGCCCGGGACAGGGGCTGCTCCGCCACCGCCGCCCGCCCGCGATGGGAGGGAGACGCGAACTGCGGCAGCTGCTGCTGCGCGCAGAATGAGGCGACGCGCGGGAAGGGGCGGTTGGCCGGCGCTGTGTGTGTGGGAGGGGGAGGGAGAGGGAGAGGGAGGGAGACAGAGCCAAACTGTTTGTGGAGGTCTGGGAAGTGGGGGGGGAGGGGTGTGTGTGTGTGAGAGAGAGAGAGAGAGAGAGAGCTTTCTAGCACCTGTTTTTGTTAACAGGCTTAATTTACTAGTGGATCCATAAAACATCAGGCAATCAATTTACTGCCATGTCCCAGGGGAGAGTTTCATAAACAGGGTGCTGCCACACAGGACAAGGCTCCACTCTGGTAACCTAACCCAGCCTTCCCCAAGGATTTGAACTTTTTAGTCTAAAACAGGGGTAGGCAACCTAAGGCCCGTGGGCCGGATGTGGCCCAATCGCCTTCTCAATCCGGCCCACGGACAGTCCGGGAATCAGCGTGTTTGTAGAAAGTGTCCTTTTATTTAAAATGCATCTCTGGGTTATTTGTGGGGCATAGGAATTTGTTCGTTATTTTTTGCAAAATATAGTCCGGCCCACCACATGGTCTGAGGGACGCTGGACCGGCCCACGGCTGAAAAAGGTTGCTGACCCCTGGTCTAAAACATCTGGAAGGAACCAGGTTGACGAAAGCTAACTTGATCTCTTTCAAAGAATGGATGTGTGCACTCGGGGGAAAGGCATCAGAAGCTGATCTAAAGGAGCAGGCAGGTTCACACGCCCAGCATTATGTCAGATGAAATGGGTGCATGCAAATTAGTGCCAGGCTTCCTGGTGCTGCAAGGCTGTTGCTGCTTTTTTACACGGTGCAATTAACGTATGGCGGTTACAGAGCCACACAAGTGCGTGGGAGAGGTGCCTCTGCCCCAATTCCAGAGTTAGACCAGTCTCATCCAACATGGCACCCACCAATGGTTTTGGCCTACAACTCCCATCAGCCCCATACAACCTGGCCAATGGGAAGGGATAATGAGAGCGGTAGTCCAACCACACCTGGAGGGCACCAGGTTGGGGAAGGCTAAACTAGAAGCTGCAGTCCTCTCATGCAGCTGATACTGGTGGCTGGGGACAATGGGAGTTGCAGGCCAAAATAATCCCGAGTTTGGGAACGGCTGGTTTAGACAGTGGAGGGAAACGGTCAGTGCTAAGGGAGGGGGCTCTGCATATATGAGGTGCCAGATTCAACACCTGGATTCTCCAGTTTTGTTTTTTAAAGAAGGATCAAATGGCATATTATGGGAATACTATGTATGTATGTATGTATGTATGTATCTTTATTGTCATTGTACAAGTACAACGAAAAGTACTGTACTTCTTTTCAGCTTTCCCCATAAGATAGGATTCTGTTTCATGTGTTTGAATCTTCTGAATTTCTGTTTTACTTCCTTTTCATACCGCTGCTTACTGGTTTTAAGCCAGTGTGGTGTAGTGGTTAAGAGCGGTAGACTCGGTGAACCGGGTTCGCTTCCCCACTCCTCCACATGCAGCTGCTGGGTGACCTTGGGCTAGTCACACTTCTTTGAAGTCTCTCAGCCCCACTCACCTCACAGAGTGTTTGTTGTGGGGGAGGAAGGGAAAGGAGAATGTGAGCCGCTTTGAGACTCCTTCGAGTAGTGATAAAGCGGGATATCAAATCCAAACTCCTCCTCCTCTTCTTCTGAAGTTGCATTTTTTTTATTACAGAGTTTTGTTCTTTTAGACTGTACATTGGTTAGAGGTTTCTGGAAATTCTTTTTTTACTCATTTTTTCCATGCAATTTATATACCGCTGCTTGCTTGTTTAAAAAAATAATCCTCAAAACAGCTTACAAAAATTATGCAGCATAAATGCTTTTAAGCAAGGCCCCCTTTATAATAAAGCCAATTTATTAATATAATAATATAATATAATAATAATTTATTATTTGTACCCCGCCCATCTGCCCGGGTCCCCCCAGCCACTCTAGGCGGCTTCCAACAAACACTAAAATACATTAAAATATCACACATTAAAAACTTCCCTAAACAGGGCTGCCTTCAGGTGTTTTCTAAATGTCAGGTAGTTATTTATCTCTTTGACATGGGATGGGAGGGTGTTCCACAGGGCGGGCGCCACTACCGAGAAGGCCCTCTGCCTGGTTCCCTGTAGCTTTGCTTCTCGCAGTAAGGGAACCACCAGAAGGCCCTCGGCGCTAGATCTGGACAATACACAAATGACAAGAACCAGGCAAAACCAACTACCTCCAGCTTTCACTGGTTATGAAATTCTAAAGAGAAAGTCATGATGAGACATAATTTCTCCATGCAAACTTTCACCGCACTGGAGTCATGCCACTGCACATACCTGCATCACTCAAGAGCATTAAGGCTCATTATTGCAGTACAGAGCAGAAAAGTAAAAGTATTTGCCCCCAAGTGTCAGATACTCTCTAAAACACGTGCGTCAACAAATATATGTCAGAAATAAAGCAACTTCCACTAGCAATGCAAACCTACATGTCTACTCAGAAGAAAGTCTCAGTTCACGGCGTTCAATGTAGCTTATTTCTTGTTAAGTGTACACAAGATTGCAGCCTATGTAGCTTCTGCACACAGAAATTAAATCCAAATGAACAGATGCAGAAGTCAGCAAAAACACGTTTTTGTTTTTAGAAAAGCAACAGGAGTTAAGACAGCAGCATTTACCACTTCCTTGCCCTGTACTCCAATATTACAATCTCTTAGGTGTGGGCCTGTTATATAAGCTGTTGGTGCGCACAGTTGTGCATGTGCGTGTAACATATTAGATCACTTCGTAACAAACACAACCCTAACCACATTAAGGATAGAAGCCACTTCAGAACGAGAACAAGAAATTGGAATGCAAAACAAGTTCAGGGCGTCTTCTGAAGTTTTGCAAGAGGGTAAAACATGCCATCTGAAATGTACAGCTTCCATGTGATGTGTTAAACATGACACCAGCACAAAAGCAAACACTTCTACAAAAGATGAACGAGAGATTAGCCACAATAGCAACTGCCAGGCGGCCAGTCCCAGGAAAGCAGATCCAACAGATATTTTAAAAAACAGACATGTTACAAAGGCTTCTCCCTTTTTCTGCTTTATGAAAACTGTTCCACGTTTAGAAGCAGGCCAGGGGAACACCTGAGGATCCTGAATGCGTGCAGGCAAAAGCAGAGCAGGTGCAAACCTGATTTCTTTGCTCCAGGTTGCATTCAGTGGGCATTTGGCAACATCATAGAATTGTAGAGTTGGAAGGGGACACGAGGGTCATGTAGTCCAACCCTCTGCAATGCAGGGATCTTCAAATGAGTCTATTAATGGCAATGAAGGGAACTGGGGGACTGCTGACTGTTCTAATGCCATTTTAAACGCAATTTGTTAAGCCTACTTATTTGAAAGACTATGATCCCACGCACACTCACCTGGGAGTGAGCTCCATGGGACTTGCTTCCAAGTAAACATGCTTAGCATTGCACTGTGCAGACATACTGTGTGTGTAAATTACAGACTAGAGCAGACAGCAGAAAAACAGTATAGGAGCCCAAAATGCACACACATGACTCAGAAGCATATGCAACTGTGCTTACTCCCAGGTTAAGGAGTCTGAAGGGTGGCAGCCTAGCAGTGCAAATCCTAAATATGCTTACTCATAAGCAGGCCCTGCTGTGTGCTTAATGGGGAGTTACTCCACTAGTCAGGGTAAGAACACCCCAAGTCCAGCATCCCATTTACCACAGGGATCAACCAGAAACCCCAACAGCCCACAAGCAAGACATCATTGCAACTGGCCTTCTGTAACCCAAGAGACTAATATTCAGACGGATGGCGCCTCCGAGCCTTGAAGCAGCACAGCCACCATTATGGCTAGCAGCCATTGGCAGCTTTATCCCCCCCTGCAAATTTCCCCAATCCCCATTTGCCACAGCTTGTGGCAGCGAGTTCCATAGTTTAACTGTGCAGCCGGGCAAAAGAAGTGGAGCTCCCAATTCTTTATTGGCCTGTTCAATCTGCATACCGCCTTTCCTCTGTAGGTCTTGGGGGCAGTTCACAGCTGCCAGGAGAAAGACGTCCCTTTCCCCAGACCATGCACAGAGTTCAAACACACAAAAAAATCACCTCTCTCCCAACTCTTTGGGTCGAAGGCTAAAAACGCCCCAAACATTGCAGCTTTTCCTCCTCGCTTCTGCTTGCCCTTAAACACCCCCCACCAATAAAATAAAAATTTATCAGGGGGGGAAACACCCCCCCCAAAAAAAAGACCCTGCACCTTTTCCAAGCTCTGTAATAAACCAAATGAGAAATAAAACCGGGGGAGGGAGAGATGCACCTCGAAAGGGGGGAAAGGGGGAGATATAGGGGGCGGGTGTCTTTGTCGTCGTCCCCCCACCCTCCCAGTTTCCCCACTGAATCCCAGTTGCTGAGGGTGGAGGCGGCGCACACAAAGGGGCTTTTGCCTCGCCGCTGCCGGGAGAAGGGGGACCCCCCTCCCGCCCCACAGAGCCCGGCCCCCGGGTCCAGGGATGCTGCCCCATCTCTCTCCCCCGCCCCACACTCTCACCCAGAAGGGCTCGGAGCCGGCCGGGCCACTGCAAAGCCGCTGGACGTCCATGGCGGGCGTCGGCGTCGGGGCTCGCCCAGCCTGGCCGGCGAAAGCTCTGCCTCGCTCGGCGGCGGCGGCAGCGGCGCCTTCGAGGGAAAGGAAGAGTCTGCCGGGGAGGAGGAGGAGCCGCCGGCCGAGCCGGGCCAGCGATGATTGGGCGGAGCGGCCGGGGGCGGCGAGGGAGAGAGGCCCCCCTCCGGCGCGGGAGGAGCCGCCTCACAGCGGCGGCCTAGGCGCGCCCTACTCCTCCCCGGCCCTCGCCCGCCTCTCTGCCCGCGAGGCGAAGGCCTCTGACAGACGGGGAGGGCCGGGGGGGGGGAGGAGGCCACGTAGCGGTCCACGGGCGCCTTGCTCAGAGTAGGCCCCCTGGGCTGGCTGCAGGCCCCGTTGGTCTCGGCCGGGGTCTGCTCTTGGATAGGGGCCCGTCTGCACACAGTACGGTGAAAGCGCGATGATGCCGGTTTAAACAGTCATGGCTTCTATAGATTGAATAATATTATAGTATGTCTCTCGATCGCCGAAGAATGGATGCTTTTGAATTATGGTGCTGGAGGAGACTCTTGAGAGTCCCATGGACTGCAAGAAGATCAAACCTATCCATTCTGAAGGAAATCAGCCCTGCGTGCTCACTGGAAGGAAACGAGAGGGGTGGTGGGAAAGGCATTATTTGAAAAGGCCAGTGCTTTTAATATGTGGCACTATACACAGTAGAAGAAGAAGAGAAGAGTTTGGATTTGATATCCCACTTTATCACTACCCTAGGGAGTCTCACAAACCTAGACAGCATCTTAAAAAGCAGAGAATCACCTTGCCGACAAAGGACCGTATAGTTAAAGCTATGGTTTTCCCAGTAGTAATGTACGGCAGTGAGAGCTGGACCATAAAGAAGGCTGATCGCCGAAGAATTGATGCTTTTGAATCATGGTGCTGGAGGAGACTCTTGAGAGTCCCATGGACTGCAAGAAGATCAAACCTATCCATTCTTAAAGAAATCAGCCCTGAGTGCTCACTAGAAGGACAGATCCTGAAGTTGAGGCTCCAGTTGAGGCTCCCTGGAAGTGCTCCCTGAGTGCTCACTAGAAGGACAGAAGGACAGATCCTGAAGTTGAGGCTCCCTGGAAAAGACCCTGATGTTGGGAAAGATGGAGGGCACAAGGAGAAGGGGACGACAGAGGATGAGATGGTTGGACAGTGTTCTCGAAGCGACCAACATGACTCTGACCAAACTGCGGGAGGCAGTGGAAGACAGGTGTGCCTGGTGTGCTCTGGTCCATGGGGTCACAACAACAACAACATGTCTCTCGATATCATATAGGTGCTGTCTAATTGAATTATTTGCTTTACTGAATATATAAATACCGGTGTGTGTGTGTGTGTATAATAATTCAATAATAATAATAAAGGTAAAGGGACCCCTGACCATTAGGTCCAGTCGTGTCCGACTCTGGGGTTGCGGCGCTCATCTCGCATGATTGGCAGAGGGAGCCAGCATACAGCTTCTGGGTCATGTGGCCAGCATGACTAAGCCGCTTCTGGCGAACCAGAGCAGCGCACGGAAACGCTGTTTACCTTCCCGCCAGAGCGGTACCTATTTATCTACTTGCACTTTGACGTGCTTTCGAACTGCTAGGTTGGCAGGAGATAATAATAGGCTCTGTCTAATTGAATTATTTGCTTTACTGAATATATAAATGTGTGTGTGTATGTGTGTGTATAATAATTCAATAATAATAAAGGTAAAGGGACCCCTGACCATTAGGTCCAGTTGTGTCCGACTCTGGGGTTGCGGCGCTCATCTCGCTTTATTGGCCGAGAGCCGGCGTACAGCTTCCAGGTCATGTGGCCAGCATGACAAAGCCGCTTCTGGCGAACCAGAGCAGTGCACGGAAACGGCGTTTACCTTCCCGCCAGAGCGGTACCTATTTATCTACTTGCACTTTGACGTGCTTTCAAACTGCTAGGTGGGCAGGAGCTGGGATCGAGCAACGGGAGCTCACCCCGTTGCAGGGATTCAAACCGCTGACCTTCTGATCAGCAAGCCCTAGGCTCTATGGTTTAACCCACAGTGCCACCTGGGTCCCTTCAATAATAATAGGCGCTGTCTAATTGAATTATTTGCTTTACTGAATATAAATGTGTGTGTGTGTATAATAATTCAATAATAATAATAATAATAATAGGCGCTGTCTAATTGAATTATTTGCTTTACGGAATATATAAATGTGTGTGTATATATATATGTGTGTGTGTGTATAATAATTCAATAATAATAATTCAATTAGCGCCTATATGATATCGAGCGACAGACTAATTTTGCCACAATAATAAGGACATTTTGCCCATGGTATGATTATCTCCCATCTAGTCATTTTGACACGCCCCCGTTTGCAAAATTGTAACAGTTCCAAAATACAGGCGCACTTGTCTAGACTGGATTGGATAGACTGCCTTCGGTAACTCATGTGCTTCTAGCTTGCACTCTTTATAAAGATTTGAGGTTCTTGCCCCTCTACTACTATCTATACCAGCGTTTCCCAACCGGTGTGCCGCGGCACACTGCTGTGCCGCGAGACACCGGCTGATGTGCCGCGGGAAAAGGTACCTGCAGCCCAGGGCTGCACAGGACCGTGGCGGCGGCGCTGCTGGAGCCCGGCGGCGAAGCGGAAGCCAGGGCGGCGTGGAGGAGCAGCGCGAGGAGGAGCGGCCACGGGCGGCGGCGCCCAGGAGGAGCCCGCGCCATGCTTCCTTTCCTCGGCGCTGCTGCTGCTGCTGCACTCAGGACAGGCGCGGGCTCCTGGCGGCGAGGAAGAGGCGGCGGCGGCGGCAGCTCCGGGGCTCGCGCCCGGCCATGGCCCTGGGAGAGCGGGCGGGCGGGCGCCTCCTGGCAGCCCTCAAGCGGGCTCTCTCTCGCAGCCGCGCGCTGAGAGGGTCTGGCGAAGCGCGCGCGTCGCGGTGCGCCTTGGCGCTTCGGCAGCTCCCGCCGCCGTGCCCTGAGGGCCCCCGTTCGCCGAGGGGGAGCTGGGGAAGGCGAGAGGCAGCAGCCGCCTCCTCGGGTTGGGCAGGGAAGGCAGAGGACGCTGCCCTGCTGCGCCCTCAGCGCGCTCGGAGGAGGACTCGGACGCAGCGCCGAGGGCAACAAGGGGCAAAGGGGACGCGCTCGCTCTCCTCGGCCGCCCCTTTGCTTGCAGAAGCGCCTCAGACCCAAAAAGAAAAAGCTGAGGAGGAGGGCGGAGGCGCCGCCTTCTCCTCGCTCGGGGCGGGTAAATAGTCGCTGGAGCTGCGCCCGCCGAGCTCGCGGAGCGCCAAGAAGGAGCGGTGTGCCGCGAGATTTTTTTAATGAAAAAAGTGTGCCGTTGCCTAGATTAGGTTGGGAAACACTGATCTATACCACGTCGTTCAACCATTGCTACTGTGTCCTTTCTTCCAGCAGATCAAGATAATCAGGTGACAGCAAAAAAACTGCAAACATTTGAGCAGGGGCAATTAGAATAAGATCTATTAATTGATTATTGATGTAAACTTCCAGAATGTATTTTGTATAGTTAAGTTTTTACCTCTATCTTCAGTACAATGGTACCCCCGGATGCACACGAAAGCTCATACCAAAAACAAACTTAGTTGGTCTCTAAGGTACTACTGGAAGGAATGTTTTTATTTTGTTTCGACTACGGCAGACCAACTCGGTTACCTACCTGTAACTGGAAATATGTATATGCATACAGTCACGGTAAAGAGAAAGTACTCCCTCTTTGAATGTTGTGGTTTTACATATTGAGGATGTAATAACAACCATCTGTTGCTTAGCAGGTCTTAGAATTAGGTAAATACAACCTCAGACAAACAGCATCTGTAGTGGGAAACACCCCCAAATGCACAGTGGGGTGGAAAGAAGAAATTAAGTCACTGCACCAAAAGCCTGTCTAAATAATAAGGTTAATACTGGCCAAACCACACCATCATTATGATCATCACTTCCCTATCTCCACCCCTTATGTAATCTTTTAAGATTACAACTCAATAAACACAGTAATATGAGGTTGGTAAACTGTTCTGAAAGGAGATACATAAATGCTTTGAAATGAATTAATGTAATATTAAAACAGTTTCAGGCTGCAACCCTAAATACATTTTTCTGCAGGCAGCCCCAATGAATGCATAGCTAGACTGAGGAACGGTGCTGAGAGATTTGCATTTTAAAGCAGCAATTCCACCCACACTGGCCTGGGACAAGTAACTTCCACTGACACCACTGCGCTTTCTGAGTTAACAGGCATAGAGTGATAAAGAAATTATTTTATTGGTTTATGGCACCATTACATTGCTCACATACCCCCATGTCAATTGCAAATAATGGTTGCACTTCCTTTCCTTATCATTGTTCTGCTTTCTGCAGTAGCATTAATTTCCAACCCCTCTTTTATACATGTTTTGATGCATTCTTTGCATTTTTCCTCAGATATGTCTGTTTATATTGAAATAGAATAGTTTTAAAAAACCTTGTTCAACAGGGCTTATTCCCAAGTATGCATACAATGACTTCAGTGTGTATTGCTACCATTGTGTTGTGTGAGCTGTTTCAGATGCATCTGGGAAAGTAGCATGAAAATGCTACTATCACTACCACTATTACTACTGCTGCTGCTGCTGCTGCTGCTGCTGCTGCTGCTACTACTACTACTACTACTAATATTTGAAAGCAGGGCTTTTTTCAGCCAGAACTCAGTTCCAGCACCTCTCAGGTGGATGCCATTGCTATTATAAGAGAACAAGGGGGGTGTTTACGGTGAATTCCAACACCCCTTTTTCTAGAAAAATAGCACTGATTGAAAGTGTCATTGAAATTATTGGGTCTTGCTTGAATAAGAGTGCTTAGAAGATGAAGTTTCAACCAAGTATCCCCTGCATCGTGTGACACTGAATGTTATTCTTGGGGTGTGGGGGATTAAATAAAAAGAGATTACATCAGCATGATCCTTGATACCCTTGGGGGGTAGCTCACCAGGCCCTGGAGATCTATATTTAAAGTAGCTAGGTGTTCCTTTACCACCTCTTTTCCTATCTTGGGCTGCAGCTCCCTCATTGCATGGTTTATTTTGTTATCACCAGGTTCAGCACTGCTTTCTTTTTTGATAAAGGCAGGCAAAGTAGGTGTTGACTAGTTCTGCCTTCCCTCTGTCACTCAATAGCATTTCTCCATCTTCTCCACGCAGAGGACCTACTACTTGCTTGTTCTTCCTCTTGCTTCAAACATAGCCAAATAAATTATTATTATTATTATTATTATTATTATTATTATTATTATTATTAACTTCTCTTGCAAACCTGAGCCCATTCTGAGATTTATCCCTCCTGACCTTCTCCCCGCAACTGTTGGCTACTTGTGTATACTCCTCTGTGATTTCTCTTTTCTTCCATTTCTTATACATTCCCTTCTTAAATATCAGTTCATCTGAAAGCTCCTTATGCAGCCACACTGCTTTCTTTGGACGTCACCCCCTTCTTGTTGGAAATGTCTGCATTTGTGCCTTCAATATTTCACCTTTAAGGAACTCTCATCCATTTTGGACTCCCTTCTCTGAGTATTTCTGACCATGGGATCTCTCCCAGTAGCTCCTTAAGCTTTTTGAAATTGCCCTTCTTAAAGTCCAGAGTGCATGTCTGACTACACTCGGCTTTCCCTTGCCTCTGTATCATGAAACCCCCCCAGGAGGACGCAATCACTTCCTCCCAAGTTTCCGAGTACTTCCACTTTTTTCGATCAGTTCCTTCCTATTGGTGAGGACCAGGTCCAAGATAGATGATCCATCCCCTTGTTGCTTCTTCCACCTTCTGGTGAAATGAAATTGTCAGCAAGGCAGTTGGGGAATTTGTTGGACCTTACATCCTTGTCAGAGTTTGAGTTCCAGCAGATATCGGGGAGGTTGAAGTCTCCCATGACTACTATATCTCTCCTTCTTGAATGTTTGGTTAATCTGCTCTAGGAAGGCATCATCCAAGGCTTCAGTATGGCTGGTGAACAATATGAACATCATAATAAACCTCAGGGAACCATTAAAGCCAGTGATGTGGGAGATGGATACACAGAGCAGAATCCTCCTAGTTTCAGTGGGGATTGTGCCCCATAATATGCCAATTTCTAAAGCTTGGTAAGAATTTAACTGCAGCCAGGAGTGTTGCCAGGCCCCAGTGTAGCTACCGGTATGTTGAATATAGCCCAGTTTTCCTTTTGCACATCTCTAATCCATATCTGTGGGGTTACAGAGGAGAACTGCCACCCACATTCACAGTCCAGTTCTATCCACCACCCTTTCCCCCAAATCGGCCGCCTTAGGCACACCTCTGCCTCACCTTACCAACTCTGCCCATACAATAAGTTATACAAGCCAAATTCAATCCGAGGATGAACTCAGTGCTCACAGAAAACAAGTTTTACAAGGAAACCATTACGCCAAAGAGGCCAGCTGCCAATTCAACAATAAACTTGACGAACAATAATGGCTTTTCCAAGGGAAAGCTGAGGAACAGAGTCAGAGCGGCGGGAATGGATCAAGTGTGATTAACATCAAACGGATCAAGACTCCTAAACAAAGCCATCCATTCTCTGACATTTTCCGACAAACATGGCTCACGGAGCTTCCACAGGGCACCATTTACGGGAAAATAAAATTTTCCACAGGCTGGCGTTCGTACACTGCTTTAGGTTCCTGAGGTGGACACAAAAGAGCTTTTTAGGTGTCACCTCAATCCTCAACACATTTCCTAAGTGTCACCCCTTAGCAGCAAGTTCTCAGAAAAGAGTTCTTGAGATTTGAGTGGCTTGTTTTATTTTTCTGACAGCTTTTCATCACAAAGCAATTTCCAGCATACCAGTAAAATAACACAGACTTGGAATTCATGACAAGCCATTAAAATATGCCGAGCCACTCCCGGTGTTTCTTTTCCTCGATGGTACTCACCAGTACAAAGTACTGCCCTCTCTTTTTTGTTGCCCATGGCAGCCATTTTGGCAATATCTTTTATCAAGATATGCGTACCAGCGCCACATTTTTTACCAAAAAAGGCAATGGCCAGCCCTATTATTAGGCAACATATGCTGAGGAGATCAGTGTCGACACAAATGTGTGTGAAAAGCATTCTGCCCTATGCTAATTTAGGATCCTTTAGTGAAATAATTTGGCAGCAGATTCAGGGCAGACAGCATTTGACATGGCATAGGTTTACTCTATGGAACATCTTATGTGTTGATGGCCACTAGCTTCAATGGCTTTAAAAAGAGATTAAGCAAATTAAAATGGATAGTATTAGTAATGGGAAATGGTTGTGGCTCATCAGGAATACTGTGGGGAGATGTGGTGTCCAGTTCTGGGCGCCACAATTTAAGAAGGATATCGACAAGTCGAAAGATGTGCAGAGGAGGATGGCTAAGATGATCAAGGGCCTGGAAACCAAGCCTTATGAAGAACGCTTGAGGGAGTTGGGTATGTTTAGCCTGGAAACGAGGAAATAGAGAGGAGAAACGATAGCCATCTACCAGATATCGCAAGGGCTGTCACATGGAAGAGGAAGCAAGCTTGTTTTCTCCTGATCTGGCAATCTTCTGGGGCCCAAGGGCCAGAGGCAAAAGTGGGCAATACAATGAATGCAGATGTTATCTTTGTACAGTAGGCTCGTTTCTACACTCTAATAACCCCTCTCTTTCCAGGCAAGCAAGAGGCATTGGCAGAATTCAAGGACACAGTTCAGCCAAGAAAAAAAAACCCCACAAAAAAAGCACGGCTAGCAGGTATGTGTGCCTTGGAGAGACTTCTGAGAGAGAGGGAGACACCTAGATAATTTCATTGGGCCGCTGGTCCACCACTAATTTACCTACGCTGGTCCTACCATGTTTCCATGCTCACTAAGTATTGTTACAGAGGTTGCACGACACCCCAATCTCTGCCTAGGAGTAGCAAGATTCCAGGGGGTTCCAGGTGCTCACCAAGGGTTGAGTTTCCATTGGGAAATCAAGGCACTGCGGAGCACTGCGGAGACTGCGGAGTCTTTAAGAAATATGGTTTATTGTACCCGTGTTTACACCTTGGCCTAACTTTGGAGAGAGTTCAGAGCATGACATCTTAAGAGGCTTAGGAGCCGACGGAGGGGGTTTCAGTCCCCCCATAAAATATTTGAGGAGGCTGCCCTCCCCTCAGAGTTGATGAGCATCGCCATTCAAATGGTGTCTGTGCACCATTTGATCGATTATGCAGAGCTTACTTGGGTCCCCCCAATATTGTATTAAAGTTGGCACCCCTGTTAAGAGGGGCTTGTTCCCCACAGCAGGGGAGCACTGCAGTCCAGGGCAAACTGCCCACTATTATTTCCATGCCACTGTCCTAGCCTTTCATGATGGTTCTAGCCTTCACAGCAGCTCATCCAGTCATCCTTGTTCTTCCCCAATCTCTAAATTTCCAAAGGGCACATCCCCCCCCCCCCGTGTTTCATCATGCCCCTCCATTTTACCCTAGCAACCCCACCCCCTCTCAATTCTGCTGTTGTCTTTTGCTAACTAACGCTGAGCTGGCCAGAGGGGAGGGCAGCATTTGCATGGTCAATTGCTCTTTAATGACCCAATACTTGGTTCTCCTTGTGCTTTTAATTGCATCATGATCAGTGATCTCCTGACCAGGAGAACTGGTACATCTTGTATTTTTCACTGGCCTGGCATCTTCCCTTCATTACCCCAAATATTATCTAAACTCTACCATGTATTAATTTATAACTTTCGCTAACTCTTGCAGTGATGGGTGCCCTTACACCCCACAAACTCTGCTACCCCAGATTTGGAACAGTATCATATATAAATGTCCACCCCCACCCCCCTGCTTAGTAATAGATGTTACATATCTGAACCGGGATGTTAAGGCAGCTTCTGACAAACCAGAATTGCATTTGTGGTTAATCAGTAACTTTCACTCTCTTCGACATATGCAAGATGATCACTTCCTTCTTTTTCATTTAAAGATACCCTTGCTGCAAATTTGGACTTGGCGAGTCCAAATTTGCTGGAATACTGTGTCCAATCCTGGGCGCCACAATTTAAGAAGGATGTTGACAAGCTGGAACGTGTGCAGAGGAGGGCAACCAAGATGATCAAGGATCTGGAAACCAAGCCTCATGCGGAACGGTTGAAGGAGCTGGGTATGTTTAGCCTGGAAAAAAGGAGACTGAGAGGAGATAGGATAGCCATCTTCAAATATCTCAAGGGCTGTCACATGGAACAAGCTTGTTTTCTTCTGCTCTGGAGAGGAGTCAAACAAAAGTTATAAGAAAGGAGATTCCGACTGTACATCAAGAAGAACATTCTGACAGTAAGAGCAGTTTGACAGTGGAACCGTCTCCCTTGGGAGGTTGTAGACTCTCCTTCTGTGAGGATGATGGTGTGTCCTCCTCAAGAGTAAACCACTCCACAGTCGGTTTGACTAAACTAAGAGTTTATTTCACTGACAAGCTTTACAGTTCCTCATCCTCCTCGGATGAATCAGATCCTTCGAGTAAGGGCTTCCGTTTTCCCCCCCAGCATAAGAGCTTAGCGAAATTCCAGCGCCTCCTTTCACTCCTCCTCTTCCGCTTCTTGACCCTACTGGTCCCAGCGCTGGCCCCTTCCCTTTCACTTTCATCTTCCCTAGAGGTTGCTGTCGCCAGCTCCCCAACCCCTTGTTCCACCTCTGACTCCATCCTCTCCTCCCCTCCTATTGGTTCCCTCGCCCCCTGCTTCTCCGCCGTCAGCACAGGCGGCGACCCCCTTTCACTGCCACTTCTCCAAACTTCCTTCCCTGTTTCTGGCGACAACCTCGGCAGTCTCTCCTCCTCTTCCCATGCCCGCAATACCTCCTCCGCCGTGCATGGGTGCCCCATTGGTCCCACTGGCCCCTCAGCCACCCCTCCTGGCTCGGGCCAGTCCCTGACACCTTCCTTGGAGGATTTTAAGCAGAGGTTGGCTGGCCATCTGTCATGGATGCTGTAGTTTCCTGGATTGGACTAGATGACCCTTGGGGTCCCTTCCAACTCTTCAATTCTATGATTCTATGAGTAGAGGAAAACAGCTGAAGCTCTCCTGCTTAAACTAAGAGAATTTGCTAGTTTCGTGGTATAGGGCAGAGATGGGCAACCCATGGCCCTCCAGCTCCCATCAAACCCAACCAGCATCACCAATGAGCAGGGATGATGGGAACTGGAGTCCAACAATCTCTGGAGGATCATAGGCTTCCCAGATGCTTCTTGAACTGTCCTCATGCAAGCATTCTTAATGCAGGGATGCCTGCAGGAAAAAGTAGGAAAAGCTGTCCCTGATAAATTGGCACAATAAAGAAAAAATGTAGCACCTCCATAAGCTTTTAAAAGGGATTTTTTTAAAAAATTGTTACACCTTTAAGATTACACTCAATGTGACATTTTGCATCCCTTCAGCAGGGCTGTCTGGTCCTGACTTAGAGATCGTACTCCCTATTTGTGGAATGCTTTTCCCAGGGAAGTACACCTGGCACCATCATAGAAGAAGAAGAAGAAGAAGGGTTTGGATTTTATATCCCGCTTTATCACTACCCTAGGGAGTCTCAAAGCGGCTCACATTCTCCTTTCCCTTCCTCCCCCACAACAAACACTCTGTGAGGTGAGTGAGGCTGAGAGACTTCAGAGAAGTGTGACTAGCCCAAGGTCACCCAGCAGCTGCGTGTGGAGGAGCGGAGACGCGAACCCGGTTCACCAGATTACAAGTCTACCGCTCTTAACCACTACACCACACTGGCTCAGTTTTTAGGCATGAGACTAAGACATTCTTGTTTGTCCAGGCTTTCGGTCATTACCAAGGATCACACTGTAGTAGTGCATACCCGCCAACATCCTGCTGATCTAAATTAGGATGCTCGTTTTTTTGGTCCTGAGCTCTTGTAAATGTAATTCCCCTGCCTGACACAAAATAAATGGAGTATCTACAGCAGCAGAAGAAGGAGAAGGAGAAGGAGAAGGAGAAGGAGAAGGAGAAATAGTTACAGCTAGAAGATGGGATGTTCAAGACTATGGCTAACAATAAAAACATGCCAATAATAAACACATCCATGTACCATTGCCCTCTAGTGTACAACATAGAAAACAGCTGCCTAGGGCAGAGGTTCTCAACCTCTTTGAATGCTCGCTTGACCAACTACAGTACAGTACATCCTTTCTGTGGCTCCCCTGTGGGGAAACGTACTCCGAGCCTCAGAATCCCAGTTATGTCACCCACCCCTTACCTTCAGAACACCCTCCCTTGTTGAGTGTTCCCTCAGCCTCCTCTCCTCTTCCCCCTCTCCTTGGGAGCTCTCCAGGCAGCAGCTGCCGACAACACAGTCTCTGATCCACTGCCCCCCCCCGCCCCAAAGAGAAGTGCCTCCTCACCGTCACCCCACAGGGACCGGGAAAAAGGATGCCCCCAGACTTAGTGGCTCGGATGCTCAAATGTGAACGTGAAGCAAGCAGTCGCACAAACCTTTGGAAGATGAGAAAGGGCATCCGAGGAGGGAAGGAAGGAAAGAGGGACCGAGGGCAGTGTTGCCTGCAGCACCCCTGACTATCATGTAAGGCACCCCAGGGTGCCACGGTGCACTGGTTGAAAACCACTGGCCTATGGCTATCTAACGTAGATGTGAACTGGG
This sequence comes from Darevskia mixta, assembly GCA_034641385.1. Taxonomy (NCBI): domain Eukaryota; kingdom Metazoa; phylum Chordata; class Lepidosauria; order Squamata; family Lacertidae; genus Darevskia; species Darevskia mixta. The sequence goes on from JAWWNH010000201.1 coordinate 131,381, forward strand.
AACTGTCAAAAGTTAATAATTAAACTCATCAGCATTCAACTGGTGGGTCTTGACCCACTACAGTAGTACCTTGGTTTACAACCATAATCCATTCCGGAGGTCCGTTTGTAAACCAAAACAGGTTGTAACCCAAGGCGCGCTTTCGCCAATGGGGCCTCCAAATTTTTTTTGTTCATAATAATAAAAAAAATGGGTTGTAATAAAAAAAAAAAAGGTTGCAAACCGGGACACGCACTTCCTGGTTTGATGTGTTTGTAAACCAAGATGTATGCAAACCAAGGTACCACTGTGCTGGGTCACAGCCTGACCTAAGGCAGGTCACAACAGCAGTACAACCACCATGCAACATAAGGTGACAAAAAAATTAAGGGCTGCATGTTTGTGGCTAAAGGTGTGTTCAGTTTGGAAAGGCCAATGAAGACTACTGTTCAGCTCCCCATCAAGTGCTTCTGAACACGTAGGCAGAGAAGGATGTGTTCCAGAACAACTTTTTGGATGAAACATGTGTTTTCTATTCTTACTGCTGGCCTGTAACTTATTGTTTTGGTTCCCTGCCTTCTGCTCTACCACATACAATGGGCAGCAGCTCCTATTGGCATTTCTATGCTGGGCTCGGGGTGGAAGAATCTGCACCAGTTGCACTTCGTACTTTTCCAGCCCTGCCAGAAACAAAGTCTTCCCTTATCTGTGTACCTCTGAGGACACTTGATAGAAGGCCTTTTCGGTGGTGTCCCCTAACAATGGAATTCTTTTTTTATTTTTATTTTTAAAATAATTTTCAACTTCATACATTTCAATAATTTTTGTTGTTGTTGTTTAGTCGTGTCCTACTCTTCGTGACCCCATGGACCAGAGATACTATCTGAAGGAAGTGTGCATGCACACGAAAGCTTATACCCAGAACTAACTTAGTTGGTCTCTAAGGTGCTACTGGACTATTTTATTATTATTATTATTTCATTTTGAATGCATACTAAACAGGATTGTACAGTATCTTCAGCAGTCCTGAGGCTTCACTGAACAAAAAAGGGAGAAGAAAAACAATTTGTAGACCCATCTCACCTCCTTCTTAGTGGGGCATCTAAGCCTTAATGGTTGCAGGACAAGTAAAAGTCCAACAGGTAGATAATTTATTTCCAGCGTGGAACTGCAAGGAAGGTGGGCACAGCATCACCTGTTGAGTATCTGCCTTCCATGCAGCAACGGATGCTGTTGGGCAAGGAGGGAAGAATCTATTCGTGTATAGATTCCATATAAATAAATCTAAATTAGCATTCACTAGTAAGCCAGCAATTTTTTTTTCCCACGCCAAGGAAAAAGTCCAAGCCAGGGGAAAGGAAAGGGTTAACGGTTCCAGATGATCTGATTGGCTGAGTGCGCAGCCAGCCGGGAGCAGATAACGCCGCCGGGTGGTGGGAGGCTCCTCCGTCCCTAATGCGCACGCGTGCTTTGCGCCTGCGGTTGCCCTAGAGACCGAGAAGCCGGTTTGTTTATATCCGGGAACTTTCGGTTATTTCTCCCTTCCCACTTCCGCCTCCGGTTGCCCCTACCAAGATGGCGACCATAACAGAGTTGAAAGCAGGTAAAGGGAAGCGGGAATATTCTTTTTCATTTGTCCTGGTGCGAGGAGGGGGGCGGGGGCACTTGTTTTAAACTTATTTTTCACTGGGGGTGTGTGCCTGCCCTCCCCCAGCTCTGCTCCTAAGCCTTTAAGAGCTGCATGGCAGGTGGGAGTTCACCTGGTGCAGCTGCTATTCTGTTGTGGGGTTCTGCACCTGTTGCCTGGCTGCCTGTCATGGACTTGATGGAGATACGATTTATCATGCCAACAAAGAAGCATATTTAATTCTGTCTGCTTTACAAAAAGACGACAATCTCATTCTACTTTGTTAATTTGCATTTTTTTTTTTTAATGTCCAGCATCGGTGTTTCCTGCTTGGCAGGGGGTTGGACTGGATGGCCCTTGTGGTCTCTTCCAACTCTATGATTCTATGATTTCTAAGGAAACTTAGCTTCCGTCCAAATGAGAAGTAAAGGCTTAGTTGTTTTGGTTGTTCTTTTTGGCGGGAATGTGTTTGTTTCTTTTCGCACTTGGAACAGCTACAGATGGGTTTCTAGTTAACAGAAAAGCTGCCTGGTTTTGTACTCCCTAGTTTTAACAGACACGCTGGAGAAGAGAGGTACACTGGGAAAGATCAAAGCAAGGATTAGAGCTGAAGTTTTCAACGCGCTGGATGACCAAAGCGAACCACGGCCATCATTGTCCCATGAGAACCTTTTAATCAACGAACTGATCCGTGAATACTTGGAGTTCAACAAATACAAATATGCTTCATCTGTTCTAACAGCAGGTGAGCCTTTTTCCTATTTCCTTTTCTCCGTTGCGTGGATACGGTCCAATAAATAATGAATATGGAAATGGAAATCACAGAAGTTACAGTCCTACAGAAACGTGTCTCTGGGTGGCTGGGTGGCTGGAGATTTGTGGCTGGTGACTGGTGAATAGTGATTTGTTTGCGAGCCATGCATGATGGGGGTTACTAAAATAGCTAGGTACATACAATTCCTGCATTGCAGGGGGTTGGACTGGATGACCCTTGGGGTCCCTTTTAACTTTTACAATTCTATGATTCTATGAATCCGAGTTCAGAAAGGATTGGGAACACTTAATGTTCACATGTTCTGTTTTTCAGAATCTGGCCAGCCTGAAGTTCCATTGGACAGAGAATTTCTTGTTAATGAACTAAATATAGTTGAAGATCCAAACAGCAGATCAGTGTAAGATGACATAGCCCATATATTCTGGTTCTATAAGTTCCCTCTGGATTTTGAATGCCTTAAGTGTTGATATGAAATATGAAATATGAAATGAAATACTTTATTGTCACTTGTACAACTTGTATACAGTGAGATTACATGTGTTCAAACACAATCCAATCAGTGCTCTCAAAACAATCCTGGAGCTGACTAAGAGCACCCTCTGGCCAGATTCTAACTGTTTTTATAACTGGCTGAATTCTTCTCCTGAGAGGGATGTACTTTGGACATAGAAAAACTGAAGAATGGTCTGATGAGCCTAAGTGGGGGAAGGGGATTGCCCTGTATGCCTGTTTCAAATTTGATATATGATGAATACATTCTTAATCATATATGTGCAGGACGACACATATGTTTCCCCTACACTTCAGGGGCTCTATGGTAAATTACTAAAGCTATAATCTTATACATACTTACTAAGGAATAAAGTCCCGTGGAGTTCAATAGGCCTACTTCTGAGTAGATAAGATTATGCTGCAAGTGTGCCTCCAAAGAGTGCTTAAATAGAAGTCAATTTCCTTGGACCCGGATGGCCTTGCTTCTGAGTTACGATCCTATGGCAATTGTTTGTTCTTTGCTGAAAATCTGCAAGCATAGTTCAGCAAAGAGTCCCCCTGTGCAAGTTCCACTGAAGTAAATGGGAGTGGCTACTGATCTTTTGCCCCTTGTTTCTTCAGCTCTCTCTGCTCAACATTTCCCCCCTTCTTTTAACAGGCCACTTCTGTATGGAATTATAAACCAGCTGTTACATGGTAATGAAGAAAAGGTCTGCAATACATTCCCCAGAGCACCTTCATTACAGGTTTCAAACCAACCAACGAAAGGAGTCAAATGGGTATGGTTTGGTTAGGGTGTGTGGGAGTGTGTATAATGCAGGAGTGTTTAACCTATAGTCCTCCAAAGGTTGTTGGGGCTACAAATCCCATAATCCCTGGGCTGTGCCAGCAAAGTCTGATTGGAGTTGGAAGACCAAAAGAATTCTGAACCACAAGTTTGCCACCCTTGAGAGGGGCTTGCAAATAAGCTTTACTTTCAAGGAAAAGAGAAGTTACTGTTCTGACACTGGCACACATCGTCATTGGTACTGAGACATAACCAAACATAAAACCTGGCCACCTTGGGGTCTACTTCCTCCTGCATTCAGATGGAGAATCTGATGCTCTCCAGATGTTGTTGTATTTTAACTCCCATCAGCCCCAGCCAGCAAAGGACAATGGGAGTTGTAGTCCTGCAACATAAACACCCCAGTCCTACATGAATTAGCCATGTTGTTAGGATTTGCTTTGGAGGTTCAAAACTGGGTTCCATCATTGTTGGAGTCAGTGTTGGTGGCGACTGGAGAGAGTGCTTCCATTGCGGTGCCTTCTGGGCTTTGCAACTTCCTCCTTAGAGTAGTTTGCCTGGTGCCAATTTGTTATCTTTTAAGTGTATTCTGGATTTCTTCTCTTACTTTGGCTTTTAACCTGTGCAAGTTGCTGTTGTGTCTTGCTGCTGTAGTTACTTGTTTTGTTTATATTGGAAACTGTTCTGAGAATCTGTATTGAAGAGTGGCATGTTACTGATTGGGATGTTTGGGTAACATTGGTCACAGAGGAGATCTGCTATGTGGGTCACCCAACTTAGTATTGCAAGAGCTGCCGGCAGCGTGATTCTGTACTCAAAAGTGAGTCCTCCTGAATTCAGTGAGACTTGTATTCAAGTAAGTGTGCACAGGACTGCTGAAGCAAAGGCACAAGACCTGTCTGGAAAGCAAAGGCACAAGACCTGTCTTTATCCTGTCTGGAAACAGTGGATGAGAGGTGCCATTCACTGGAAAGATAACTTGCATAAGCCTAGCTTAAATGAGCAGGAGTTGTGCAAGAGCATAGTATGACTCTTCTGCAACTTGAAAGCAATTTTCCAAGCAGGTTTTTGGCCTCCATGCAGGAAAACTAGTTGGCCAGTGATGTGATCTGTAGGTTCAGCTCATCCCAAGTCGATCTCATAAGAAAATATGATTACTGTGAACAATCCACTCAAGAGCTGGCATTACTTACCTTTCTCCCTGCCACCATGTTGAAATGCAACACATCGTCTTTGTTTTAATTCTCAGGCGCTGCTGCGGAGCCAGGATGCATAGCCGGCCCAAAGCTTGAAGATATGTTGAGCTCACGGGGCCTAAACAGATGAAATAAACCATCACGTGTCTTTTCATGCAGAGCAGGTGTTTATTTGTTACTGTGCAAAGTTCTCAAGATTGACTGGTAAAATGGGTAAGGACTATTTTGCAGATGTGACATTTCTGATCATCTTCTTAGAATCCATTTATTTTCATGGTATGATAAATGGTAAATAAAGGGGGGGGAGCAGGTTTGGGCTATAGGTGGGTCCGGGATCTAAAAATAAAAAGCATCCAGTGTTTTAGCTCAGTGTCATACTGAATTCTATTTTTGGTTCTTTGTACATGAATAAAATATAATTTGCCTTAAACTTTGACTTGCAAGGGTGTCCGATAATTGAATCCTTATGTGGTGGAAATAGGGACTTTTCACAGCAACGATAGGGACTTTCCACAATAATTGATGTTAACAATTACAGAAATGGGATCATGTTATTTTAGGAAATGTTTCAGCCTTCCCTGCAAGCCTGAAGTGTTTTCCAGTGTTCAGCAAAGAACAGTGTTAAGCCTCAGCTAAGGATATTATATAGATTTAGGACCAAGTTATGGGTATGGTGTAGATATAATGCTGTTGAGCTTATGTGCTCTGTCTTTCCTTCCTCTTCTCACATGCCCTGATTGAGTAGAGACTTCCTGATTTCCTAACCACAGTTTCCTGTGACATCCGAACTAGGAAACTCTGGTTTAAGCACTCTGCCTACAAGCCAAGATTGAAATTTTCGGTGCAGTAGGATAAAAGACTTAGCTGCTTCTCCTAGCTGCTTCTCCTCATTGGAGCAGCACACTGCAGTTATGTTATGATTGAGGGCAGGTTGCTCTCCCTGGTCTCTCATTTGACAAAATTAGCAATCAGAAACGAGGATAAAAATTAAGATCTGTATGTAGAATAGGAAGAATACAGTGTTCAGCTAACAGCTCTCCCAAGCCACCCTTGGCTGAGCAAATGCTGCAATGTCATGGAATGCTCACAAACATTCAGGCTTCTTGGGGGGGGGAATTTGTCACTTTAGAGGGGAGTAAAATGTAAGGTTGGGTTAGGAAATGCCCTCAGACAGGGTGTAGATTAATGATGGCTAACTAGATCAAAACCAACCCATATATAGCATTGCTTCTGTTCTATTGTGAGTTACAGTAGCTGCAGCTGCCTATGCTTTAGTGAAGTACTTAGCTTAGCTATCTGATCTGGCATGCTCACAGGAATAATTTTAAGAGACACATGCAAAGGAAACCTGTATCAGACTACCGTAGTTCTGGACAAGGAAGTTTTCTGTACACAACGGAAGGGGCATTTCATGGGATTTTACTGAAGCTGGAGTGGCTGGGGCAACCCAGTCAGATGAATAGGGTACAGATTAATAATAATAATAATTTATCATCATCGTCATCATCAAGCTCATCCGCTTCAAAATGGAAAAGCAGCTTGCCATTCCCATGAAGCTGGAACTTTCAAAAAACTTCTGCCCGCATACATGCTTTTCCTCCCACCCAGGCTATGGCTGTCTAGGATTGAGGCCCAAAGCTATGTTGTCACTTACTTTCTAGGAAAGTGTGCCCCCTCCCTGGCCCCACAAGCATCTGTGCAGTTTTAGGCACAATAGTTTCTTTTTCTTACACATACACTTTTTTTTCTTAGAGGCTAGAAAGTTGGCATACTGTATTTCATATTGCATCAGTCTGCTTTTCAGCAATAACACTGAACATGTAGTAATCTTTCTTCCTTCTTTTTTTCTGCTTGCCTGGCTGAGGGATGATTGTCCGCCGATATCATTGATTGCTTTACAAAAGCCCCTTTCATGAGATGTGCTTTTGGGTCTGAATGGCTGGGAAAGCTGACCTTCAGTGCTCAGATGGTTGGAGTTCAGTGGCTAGATAGAAACTTGAGCCTGCAACAAAGTTATGATGTCTGTTTTGCGGAACAAGTGAAGCGGGCATTCCACTTGACGCTGCTGTATTTTCTGGGAGGCGGGGGCACAGAAACTCTGGTTAGATTCTACACTTTGAGCCTGGGAAGTACAATTTCTTGTGTAAGCATTGCTGCAAGTCTCAGCTAGCAATGGTATCGTTTCTCTATGTTGTGGGTAACACCAGCCCCCTTTGTGTTACCAAGAATCTCTGTTTCAACTGGCACTCTGCATATGCCCCAAGATAATTTGCTTTTGCTTCTCTTCAAGCAGTGTGAGGGCAGCACCATTGCAAGGAATTGGAGAAAGCTACAGTAGTTCAACCTAAGTGTCAGAGGAAACCTCACTGGTTCGTGCCAAATATCCTCTCCCGTAGTAGCTGCGGTTCAGGGGAATGTCCTCACAGTAATATGACCCTATTATGCAGATTGATAAGTGCAAGCCTAATTGGTCTCCAGAACTCCCAACCACATCTAATGCAAGCAGACAACCTTATTTAGCATTCATGAACTTGAGACAGGAGTGGAGGCAGCCTCCAGCAAGCATCTTCCCCTGAGGAATTGGATTAACGTTCATTTCCTGAGAAACCTCTCCATCTTCCCCTAGGACAGTGATGGCTAACCTTGACACTCCAGATGTTTTGGAACTACAACTCCCATGATCCCTAGCTAACAGGACCAGTGGTCAGGGGTGATGGGAGTTGTAGTCCCAAAACATCTGGAGTGTCAAGGTTAGCCATCACTGCCCTAGGAGGAACACCTTAGTCACCTGATGGCAAGTCCTGATTTTCCAGAAACGGCTCGTGACCTCCCTGCCACTCTCTGGCAGGAAACTTGCATTGATATGTTTGTAACAACTTGCTACTTGAATTAATGTTTCACTGTTCCTTCTGCCCAGCCCTTTCTTTAAAGAGAGCACCCTTTGGTGTCAGAGCTAATGCTCATCTGGAAGATTCTTTCCCATAACTGGACACCCCTGCCCCCTCCTTCCTTGGATCGGTCTTCTGCCAAGGTGTTTTACCAGCTCCAACAAGACTGCTCTGTGATTGTCTCCAGTTCAGCCAGCTGCTCAAGACGCTGTTCCATTTCGTTAGGAATCCTCCTTTGAGACTGCTCCACTTTGCTCTTCTTCGAGCCTGCTCTGATCCCGTGGATGCCTGCGGGATACAGGCTTCCAATCTAAAAAAGAACCACGACACGCAAGGGAAAGGGGACTGGGAGGGAAGAGGAGAGGGGGAAATGCAAAGAGCCTGTCTGCCAAAGGGAAACTCTGTGCGTCTTGCGGTGCTTGCCCCTTGCCCCCTAAGCTAGCCTACTGCCCTCAGATGCAATGTAGGACACTCATATAAATATGCTTCATCTACTATTACATCCATGAGATTTTTGCTTTGAACCGTTGAAGAATTCTACCATGTACTCACCATCAACCAATTGTGAACGTTTTGTTGGCACCAAGATTTTGTTGCTATACCCAACCTGTTGCTGAATGGTTCAGTCACATGAACATTATACATTCTGTTATATCACGCATATATGGCTTGTTAATCATGTGGCTTTATTGAAAGACTATTAGTTTTTCAGAAGAGGACTCCAGTAAATCTTTTATTACAGTTTCAGCCATTGTGTGGTGGCTTTGGTTGTTTATGGGACACTGTCCTATTGCCAGTGTTAAAAGTTAAGTTTCAGCTGCCAGTCGAGCTGGCCTCTGTGCATTGAATTAGGAAGGAGGGCCGCCTTGTCTTTCGCCTCACGTTGCAAACTGGGAGATCTGGGTTCAAATCCCCACTCAGCCATGGAGCTCCCCAGGAGGCTCCCCTGTATCTTGGCCCCCCTGGTTTGTTGCAAGGATAAAATCAGGTGGGAAGACAAGGGCCACCTGAACAATCCCCTCCTGGCAATTATGGCATTTACATCACACCTTTCCTCCAAGGAGCCTTGGAACATCCCATGCAACAGTAGCTGATAATAATAATAATAATAATAATAATAATAATAATAATAATAATAATAATTTATTATTTGTACCCCGCCCATCTGGCCGGGTCTCCCCAGCCACTCTGGGTGGCTTCCAACAAATATAAAGATACATTAAAATATCACAGATTAAAAACCTGCCTTCAGGTGTTTTCTAAAGGTCATGTGGTTGTTTATTGCTTTAACCTCTGCTGGGAGGGCGTTCCACAGGGCGGGTGCCACCACCGAGAAGGCCCTCTGCCTGGTTCCCTGTAGCTTCACTTCTCACAGTGAGGGAACCGCCAGAAGGCCCTCGGCGCTGGATCTCAGTGTCCGGGCTGAACGGTGGGGGTGGAGACGCTCCTTCAGATATACAGGACCGAGGCCATTTAGGGCTTTCAAGGTCAGCACCAACACTTTGAATTGTGCTCGGAAACGTACTGGGAGCCAATGTAGATCTCTCAGGACCGGTGTTATGTGGTCCCGGCGGCCACTCCCAGTCACCAGTCTAGCTGCCGCATTCTGGATTAATTGCAGTTTCCGAGTCACCTTCAAAGGTAGCCCCACGTAGAGCGCATTGCAGTAGTCCAAACGGGAGATAACTAGAGCATGCACCACTCTGACGAGACAGTCTGCGGGCAGGTAGGGTCTAAGCCTGCGCACCAGATGGAGCTGGTAGACAGCCGCCCTGGACACAGACATGATGTCATGAGTAGTTGGGGTTTTAGGTTTTATTGTTCCTCAACCTTGGGTCTACAGTCAGATGCTGCTGGACTACAACTCCCATCATCCCTGATCATTGGCTAAGCTGGGTGGGGCTGATGGGAATTGCTGTTGGCATCTGTCTGTCTTGAGACAGTCAAACCGCTGCAAGCCTGGGCAGTGCGTCTGGAGGTCCTGGGCTGCCCAGAGGAGAAGACCCTCCCTTGGCCTCACTGATGTGGCCCAAAGGGAAGCAGAACAATCCTTTTGGTTTAGTCCAACAGTATCAGAGCCCAGGGCTTGCCGATCAGAAGGTCTGCGGTTTGAATCCCCGCGATGGGGTGAGCTCCCGTTGCTTGGTCCCTGCTGCTGCCAATCTAGCAGTTCGAAAGCATGTCAAAGTGCAAGTAGATAAATAGGTACCACTCTGGTGGGAAGGCAAACGGCGTTTCCGTGCGCTGCTCTGGTTCGCCAGAAGCGACTTAGTCATCCTGGCCACATGACCTGGAAGCTGTACGCCGGCTCCCTTGGCCAATAATGCGAGATGACCGCCGCAACCCCAGAGTCGTCCGCGACTGGACCTAATGGTCAGGGGTCCCTTTACCTTTACCTGCTGAAGAACATTGATCTGCAGAAGCCCCTTGTACTGCCCACCCACCATCTTGGATCTGTGCAGACGTGGTGAGGAGGAACGCCCCCTGCCTGTTCTCTGCACCATCCTGTCTGTAGAACTGGGCAAGGGGTTCCCCCTCTGATGCCAGCAGCGAGAGGCCCTCTTCTGAGAGATTTCGGACCCCGTTAGCAACAGCAAGCCTCAGTAAAGCATTGGCACGTGATGCTTTCAAATCGCCCAGCCGCACTTTCCAGCTGCCCATCTGAACAGGGCTGGCATCTGAGGGCGGAATCGCTTGACCTTGACAATTGCTACTCGGCTCTGCTGGGTGTTCTGCTCTGATGGCACAGCTCGCCATCTCCCTAAGCTGCCCGACTTAAACTTGAAGCCGTCCTCGTCCCATAGACTCCAGCATCAACTAGACGGTCCACACGCAGGTAAGTGAGCTCAGCTTCCAGGCCACTGCTGGATGCGTTGTTTTTTATTTAGCGCACTTGGCGTTCCGCTTCTCTTTCATTGTGGACCTGCATGCCCTCAGCCCCTGCCCTGCAGTGAATCGTCTTCAAGCTTTCCAGCTCAGCTCCGTATCGCCCTATAAATCATCTGCCACTCTTTGTTCTGTTAGGCGTACTTGTCTGCCAGCTGCCTCTGGATGTACGTGAACGCAAAGAATGGGAAAGAATTTCCACTCCTTTTTAAGCTACGACCATTGAGAGGTGCAGATAGTTACGAAACAAGTTTTATAAACTTCTTCCAGGGAGAGCACCACAGAGCCTTTTTTTTGTTTTTTAGGTGGTTGCTACAGTCGGGCTGCGTGCTTTTTCGAAGGGGGCGTTCAGCTTTACAAAGCAATAACTTGAAAACTTGGCCATAAGGTGCTTTCACCTAGTTTGCGTAAATCAGGGGTGGCCAACTCCCAAGAGACTGTGATCTACTCACAGAGTTAAAAACTGGCATGATCTACCCCCTTTGTGGGGGTTCAGGTCAAAGTTGTTGAACTTTTATAGCAGGGGTCAGCAACCTTTTTCAGCCGTGGGCCGGTCCACCGTCCCTCAAACCATGTGGGGGGCCGGACTATAATTTTTTTTGGGGGGGGAGGAATGAACGAATTCCTATGCCCCACAAATAACCCAGAGATGCATTTTAAATAAAAGGACACATTCTACTCATGTAAAAACACGCTGATTCCCGAACCGTCCGCGGGCCGGATTGAGAAGGCAATTGGTCCGCATCCGGCCCACGGGCCTTAGGTTGCCTACCCCTGTTTTATAGGGAGGAGGAAAGGCCCATTTTTGGGAGGGTGCAGGGCATTTTTTTAGGGGAGCCAAAGTTGTTTAGCTTCCTTGGGGGGAGCCAGTGATCTACCAGTGATCTACCACAGATATCCAGTGATCTACGGGTAGATCACAATCTACCTGTTGGACATGTCTGGCATAAATGGAGGGGTTTTTTTTTTAGCCCCCCATTTCTTTTTGCAGTTCTGGGCTTTTGCGACATCCAAAACTACTTCAGAAGATGCAGTGTGGAGCCAGTTAGCTCAGTTGGTGAAAGTGTGGTGCTGATGACCCCAAGGTCACGGGTTCGATTCCCATATGGGCCACCTGCATATTCCTGCATTGTAGGGTGTTGGACCAGATGACCCTTGGGGTCCCTTCCAACTCTGCAATTCTATGATTCCACCCAGCCCAGTTTTGTACATCCTTCCTGGCAGTGTGTCTCAGCAGTGATGTCCATCACCTCCAAACTCCTGGCATCTTTTAGGAAGAGAAGACTAGGAAAGCAGAGCTCTCTGGCCTTGGGAAGGACCATCCATTAGCCATCATTGAGGGTAGCACCATGGAACGGAATGACCCATAGCTCAAGAGCAGAGACTATTGGATCCAGAGCTATGGCATCTCCAGGGAAAAACCTCAGTCTGAAAACCCAAAGGGTTGAAGTAGGTCAGTGTGGACTAGGGGTCTTCGACCTTTTGTGGGGCCCGTGAACTGAGATTGTGGGGCCCGGACACTGAGATCCAGCGCCGAGGGCCTTCTGGCGGTTCCCTCACTGCGAGAAGCAAAGCTACAGGGAACCAGGCAGAGGGCCTTCTCGGTAGTGGCGCCCGCCCTGTGGAACGCCCTCCCATCAGAGGTCAAAGGGATCAACAACTACATGACCTTTAGAAAATACTTGAAGGCAGCCCTGTTTAGGGAAGTTTTTAATCTGTGATATTTTAATGTATTTTGATATTTGTTGGAAGCTGCCCAGAGTGGCTGGGGAGACCCGGCCAGATGGGCGGGGTACAAATAATAAATTATTATTATTATGGGCATCATTCATGTACATGCTCACACTCCATCCCCGGCCAGTTATTGAGTTTGAAAAAAGTGTTTTAAGTTTTCAAAACCCTAAGGTTGGGAGGGGGAATGATCTACTTGGAATGTGTAGGGGAGAGGCGAGAATTGCAGGAAGGCCAGTCCCAATCTCCGCATCTGTTAGGCTTGAGAAAAGCCTTGAGTTGGAGACAATAGAAGGCTTTTATCCCATGCCTGATTTCAGCGTGTGTATGTGTAGAGGGGATGGGGCCCTGGGAACACCTTGTGGTGTCTCTAGGCACCATGCTGCCAATCCAGGTCTACATAACCCTGGTCTCTTTGGACCAGGGTAGGGCCCGAAAAACAATGGATTCAAGTTAGGGCCTTCTCGGTAGTGGCGCCCGCCCTGTGGAACGCCCTCCTTTCAGATGTCAAAGAGAACAACAACTACCAGACCTTTAGAAGACATCTGAAGGCAGCCCTGTTTAGGGAGGCTTTTAATGTTTAATAGATTATTGTATTTTAATGTTCTTTTGGAAGCCGCCCAGAGTGGCTGGGGAGACCCAGCCAGATGGGCGGGGTATAAATAATAATTATTATTATTATTATTATTATTATTATTATTATTATTATTATTATTACAAGAAAGGAGGTTCCGACTAAACATCTTTCTGACAGTAAGAGCCGTTTGACAGTGGAACAGAGTCCTTTAGGAGGTGGTAGACTCTCCTTCCTTGGCGATTTTTAAGCAGAAGTGGGATGGCCATCTGTCATGGATTCTTTAGTTGTGATTCCTGCATTGCAGGGGGTTGGACTAGATGACCCTCAGGGGTCCCTTCCAACTCTACAATTCTATGAATCTAGACTAGAATCTTCCTTTCTTTTGGGATGGAGTGGCAGAGCCCCTGCTTTGCATGCCGAAGGTACCAACTTCATTCCCTGATCTCTCCAGCTGAGGCTAAGATTCTCTGCCTGGAGAGCTGCTGCCAGTCCGTGTGGACAGTACTGAGCTAGATGGACTCTTTCAAAAAATACTTTTTATGAAGAGTTTGAAAACAAATATTTTGCAAATGCATTAACAGAAAAGCAAAGGGATAGGGCCATGGCGGTTGTTGATAACATTGCTGTGCTATTAAATAAAGGATCGCTGTGGTGACGTTGAAAAGAAGTTCAGGGTCAAATGGGGAAGAGAAGGGTAATGGTTGTGTTTCTTTGGGCCCAGGTGAGTATAGATCAAGCGACTTGTCCCAGATGGACCAAGCAATTACCTACAGGTAGGACTTTGGAAAGATCCTTTGCCGTGAAAACTCAGGAACCGCTTCTGCTCAGTGCAGATGCAGTCCTGGGCTGGTGGTCCACGGCAACTTCTTGCCTAAGTTAGCAAGCCTTGCTGCGTCTCAAGAACTCCTCCACCTTTGGTTCCTGCAAAACTCTTTGCGTCTCCTTGCCCGCCCCTCCCTCTCACCGTCCATCGGTCCTCTGCTTTTGACATGGGGCTCCATATTTAGGCTGCTGCTGCATGTGGGGCATTTTGTATCCGGTATGTTGATGGGAATTCCTGGAGGATCCTCGAGTTCCCTTTTTGGGATGTCTGAGAAGCCCAGACCCAGGCAAGGGAGATGCAGAGAGAGAGAGGGAGAGAATGGAAGTCTGAATGCATAGAATTTTGTTTTGTTTTTGAAACTTCTGCCGCCCTTGATGAGGACCAGATTCCTCCGTCCCCAAAGCTGGCTGCAGGCACCTCTGTCCTCCGTTCCCTCTCTGCCAGCTGTTGCTGACCGCCTCTTCTTCTTTCCACAACACCGCAGGCACCCATTCCATCCTCCCTCCCTCCCTCTCTCTTCTCCTCCTGCTCTCCCCCACCCCGCGCGCTCCATTGCCACAAGCCATTTAACAGTTATCTTTTCCCATTTAAGGACAGAGGGAGGCATTTATATATATAAATTATGTGCAGTACTTTCTCAGGAGGCTGGGATTCCCTGCAAAACAGCCGCTTCGGCGGAGAGTTGGTCGGGGCAGGAGCTGGGAAAAAAACGACCCTTTCGCTCCCCAGAGACAGGCCAGGCTTAAAACGGCCCAAGGTCCCCAAATGTTACATAAACACGAGGGAGGTGTGGGGGGGGGGACCTCTCCTTCCAGGGCTTGGCTTGGCTTGGCAAGAGGGACCTTTCATCTCCCCCTCCCACGGAAGAGACCCTTCTCATGGAAATGAGCATACTTTGCCCTTATGTTTTGAGCCGGACATCAAAGGGCCGATGAGAGATAACACCGTTTTTATGGCAAGGGAAAAAATTGGGAGTCTCTACTCTTAATCCTTCCTTACTGATCTCTCTCTCTCTCTCTCTCCATCTCTCCATCTCTCTCTCTCTCTCTCTCCATCTCTCCCACTTTTGCTGTAAACCCAGAGACATGAGAAATCAGGAAGGGGTTAAGAAGGGTCATATTCCTGCTTTGCAGACCAAATAAACCCCCTTCCATTTCTGGGAAATGGCTTCTTTAAAAGTGAGCATGGAAGAGGCGTCTGATAATTCCTGAGACATCACACAAACGTCTCCCGCAAGCCTTGACGAACACAAAGGCAGGAACCCCAATTTATCAGGAGGTGGCAGTGAGAGGTCTTTTAGCCACAGCTTAAAACCGAACCTAAGAATGTACAGTACAGTTTCTTCATTTGTTAGCCCCCCAGGTAGTGCCAGGGTTTTCCAGCAGGGGGCGGTCTCTGGGGACCCTCCCCATGGGAGTCAGCCCGCCTCTATATAGGGAGGTTGCAAAGGGAGAGCAGCCTTGGTCTGACCCAGCTGCTAGCAGCATCAGTTCCGGACTCTCCCAAGACATTTTCTGCTTTCCCAATTGGAGCCCTGTAAGTACTCTTTGGACAGCAAAGGAATTCTCCTGCTTAAGCCAGCACTATCAGTCTGAAATTAATTGCTCCTTTTCGTAAGATGCAGTTAGGAAGTTTCCTTTGGGGCAGATGTAGAAACCGCCAGGGCTTGGCATATAGAACTTGAAAAAAGAGACATTGCGCATATCTTTGTAAGCCAAGAAAACGTTAATAAAATATCTCTACTGCAAGAACTTTCTTTAGCAGGTGGGATTCCCAGTGTGCTGAGCTTCCTGGAGATATGCTACTGCTTTTTTTAGGGTGGTTTAAAAATAATAATAATGCAATTTGTAAGGAGGAAGGGTGTAATATTCTTAAATGGCTAAGTAATTGTTCTTACCAAACACCACTCAGAGGCAAGGTGTGTGAAGTTTGCCTTTCATGTATAGGAACAAGGTTAAGAATGAAAATATTTGCAGAGTTAATTATGTTATACGAGGCTTTAAGAAGCAGAGATTCAGCTTTCTTAAAAAGAAAAGAAATCATTCATGGCAGGTAACTGAATGTTGACATTTTTCATCTTGGCAAATTGCCTTTTAACAAGCTACTGACATGAGAAAGGATTTGTTGCCGGTTATTGCAGTGATGAGTGAGTCCCACAGATGGTTCAATTCCCCTAATGAATTGGAGATCTTGGTGCAAATGTACTCAAGCCATCTACTCGTTTGATCTTGGACAGCGGCATCAATACCAGCTTTTCCTTGACCTATCGCTCTCCAGAGGCGGTTGGACTACAACTCCCAGCCTCCTTAACCATCGGGCATGAAGGCTGGGGACCGGTGGGAGTTGGAGTCCAATAAAATCTGGCAGGCAACAAGTTGAGGAAGGCTGTCAGCAGGCATGAGAGTATCCATTTCCAGTTTTCTTAGTTTCTCATTTCCCCCCTAAATTCAGTTCTTTGTGCCTCTGTAACAATTTGCAGCCTTAAAAAAAAAAACCTCAGCGTTTAAGTGGTGATTTTTTTCCAGAATAAACACATTTCTTGCATGCAGCATTGACATATATACACCTTTCCGACGTAATATTCACTAATATGTGCATACTTTATCCTAACACTGCTTGGTTGGAAGACTGCACTGCAAAACTCAGAAGGGTGAGGGTTTTGATCGGTGGCTGTCCCTCGGTTTGCATTTGTTTTAGGAAAATGTGCATTGGTTAAGGTTGCCTTTAAATGTAAACTGCATTGGCTTTCTCTCTCTCTCTCCCCCCCCCCCCAATATCCCTTCGTTGTCATGCATAAGGCCCTACCTTACAGGAGAGGTGGTGGTAGTCAAGCAAAAACCTGCTTTTTCTTTTTGGTTTTTAAAAGGTTAAAAAGTCAGAGCTGGGGCAGCTCCAAGGGCATCCTTTTTTTCCTGGTGACATTTGGTTACTGGTTTGTTTTGTTTCACCCTCAGAAGGACAAATAAGGCAAAGGAAAGTCTTAAAGCTTCAAATCCAAGTAAGGGGAAAGTCAGTAGATGGCAGTAAAGGAAAGCAACGGCGTTGGGGGTCGTAGCAAATGATGCTCACAAGCCTTCTATGCGCTCGCTCAACACAAGGGGGATTACATGGCCACAGCGGGGACGAGCCCCCCATTGACAAGAAGCTGCAGATACTCTTTGTTATATATTTACTGCATTGATAGCTCTCCTTTTGCTCAAGGGGGCCTGTGTTTTTCTCCCCCTCCTCATATAACCCCCCACAACAACCCTGTGAGGCAGGGCAGGCTGAGAGGCACAGTGACTGGTCACCCAGGGAGCTTCATGGCTGAGCGGGGATTTGAACCCTGGTCTCCCAGGTCTCAATGGGACGCGGGTGGCGCTGTGGGTTAAACCACAGAGCCTAGGGCTTTGCTGATCAGAAGGTCGGCGGTTCGAATCCCTGCGACGGGGTGAGCTCCCGTTGCTCGGTCCCTGCTCCTGCCAACCTAGCAGTTCGAAAGCACGTCAAAGTGCAAGTAAATAAATAGGTACCACTCTGGTGGGAAGGTAAACCGTGTTTCCGTGCGCTGCTCTGGTTCGCCAGAAGTGGCTTAGTCATGCTGGCCACATGACCTGGAAGCTGTACGCCGGCTCCCTCGGCCAATAATGCGAGATGAGCGCCGCAACCCCAGAGTCGGTCATGACCGGACCTAATGGTCAGGGGTCCATTTACCTTTACCTCCCAGATCTCCCTCTTAACTCTTAATTCTTATTCAGGGGTCAGCAAACTTTTTCAGCAGGGGGCCGGTCCACTGTCCCTCAGACCTTGTGGGGGGCCAGACTATATTTTGAAAAACAAAACAAAAACAAATTCCTATGCCCAACAAATAACCCGGAGATGCATTTTAAATAAAATGACACATTCTACTCATGTCAAAACATGCTGATTCCCGGATCATCCGAGGGCCGGATTTAGAAGGCGATTGGGCCGGATCCGACCCCCGGGACTTACTTTGCCTACTCATGTTCTTATTCTTATCACCACCATCATTTTCCTCCTCCTCCCCCTCCACAATCAGGTTACAGCAATGTGAAAATGCGAGATTAAAATCAGATAAAGCCATTTACAATTGGACTGGGGTGGGCCCTAAAACCTATATATTTCAGGTGTCAGGTGTCAAGGGCCAGAGGTGCATCTTCAGTTTGTGTTGAAAGCTGTCTAATGGTGCTGGATGCTGCTACCCCTCCTGAACTACCCAGCTCTGCCAATCTTAATACCCAAGAGGGTCTGTAGGGAAGGAGGTGGTCTTTCAGGCAGACCCTCCAAGTACCCCTATTTTCCAGGGACGTCCCTGATTTAGAGAAGCCGTCCCGGTTTCTGATTTGACCCTGGAATGTCCCGCTTTTCCTTAGGGCGTCCGTATTTTCATTAGAGAAATTGGAGAAATGTTGGTGGGTGCGGAAGTTATCCAACCCCTGAGCCGTCTGAAGGCAGCTCTGTTTAAGGAAGTTATTATTATTATTATTATTATTATTATTATTATTATTATTATTAATGTTTTATGCTTGTATATATGTTGGAAGCTTGGGGCAACCCAGTAAGATGTGCAGGGTATAAATTATCATTAGGGAATGGGACCTCCCTATTTTCATTAGAGAAATGTTGGAGGGTATGTCTTTCAGGTATTCAGGGCCTGAGCTGCTTGGGGCTTTAAACGCTAACGTGAGCACCTTGGATTGGGGCCCGGAAACAAACTGGTGTGTGTTTTTCTCCTTCGTTCATTAAATTCTTTTTAGGTTGAAAACTTGAAAAGTGTAGCACCTGAAGCACACCTAAAAGATTCATTTTGTGTAATCCTCCGCCACATCCACACTAAGCGTTTGAAGCTCTGTGATGCCACTTTAACCGTCATGGCTTCCCACAAAGAAACCTGGGAGCTGTAGTTTGTTAAGGGCGCTGAGAATTGTCGGGAGATTCCTATTCCTCCCACAGTGCTACAGTTCCCCGGGTTCCCCTCGAAGAGGGATTACTTGTGAAAACACTGTGGGATTTGTAGCTGGGATGTGTATGGAATAGGGGCCTCCGAACAACACTCAGCACCCACAACAAACTACAGTTCCCAGGATCCTTTGGGCTGGGGAAACAATAACTATTTAAATGCTAGGATATTCCTTTAAATACGTTGCATAATGGCCAATGTGCCCTTTATTAAACAGTGCCTCAGAGCAGGAGCATTGTCAGGGAGTACCTCAGAGGGCCAAGGCCTGTTCTCCTTCTCTTTCCCCTCTCTTTTGTAAAAACTCTCTTTTTTTATTACTTTGTTTACAGGGCGGCTGGGCGCACTTGCAAAGCCCCGTGCTGGCGAGACCCCAGCTGTCCGCCATCTTAATTTGCCCAGAGGCGAATTAGCATACCTTAGCATATGCAAATTTGCCTCAGGAGCTCCCCTCCTCCAGGTGCTTGCTTGAACACCCACCCTGCAAGGGAGGACAGATCTGTGAGAGAAAAGAACCTTGATTGTTTATTCTTTGTATTTTAAAATGAAATCTAAATAAAGCTTATTTTAATTTAAAAAACAAAAACTGTGGGAAGAGGGCAAAAACCATCCTTCCGAAAGGCGCCTCTCTTTCACTAACTCGGCACCAAATATGCAAGTCGAGGCGATGCATCAATTCCCAGTGCCTTCTTGACGGTGGCCCCCTCAGGCCTTGTCCTCCTCAAAATATCGACTTGTCTAATTAAACTCATCAGCTGGCTCGGATGCTGATGCCGCAGCCACGCTGTCTCAGACACAAACGGTACCATTTTTTTTAATTGCCCGACATGGCAAAGGACTTCGTTATTCCCTAAAAGGTATTTGTTTTGAACTTGTTATCGTTGGATTTCCTTTTTTTCTTTTTTGGCCGATCGGCTAGTAATGAGCAGAACATGCCCATATATGGTAGCCTACATGGACCTCTTGCAAACAGATCCAGGGAGGTTTGCAAACGACTTGGACTCTTTAGTTACGGGGATCTGGGTTCGCCTTTGAAGCTCGGTCAGCTTAAAAGGAAGGAGGCCGGGCGATCTCTTTCGGCCACCCCACCCCTCCCACTTCATTCGGCGACGGTTTGTGTGGTGTAGGCCCTACTTTCGAAAGAGGAAACCTCAAGCGCAGACTGCAGATTTAATTAATAAAGCAAATAAACTTCAAAATATACTGAAGCGGCGCTCGTGGCTGTGAAGGCCACATCACATAAGGCACCCTCCCTCTCAACAATGTGTTGTTATCTCAAAAAGAAGGGCGTATATCTCACAAAGAGTTAAGATGGGTCTGCCGGTGTTTGAACTGTTGGACTAGCAGAAAAGCAGACGTCTCAATTACATGCCGCCAAAGAGAAATTTGACCCATTATCCTCCTGTTGCCTCTTGGCAACCTTTTCCTCTTGGACAGGGATGACCAAACTCACAGAAACCTTTGGAGAGATTGAATGGTTTGAAATGGGTAGGCTCTTCCGTGTTAAATATCTTAATGCTCCTCCGTAGTTCATTGTGATTGTTTTCGGTCCTGATGGGCTGAAAAGTTTATCAGGTTTCCCCCCCTCCAAACACATAATAAACATAAAAGAAGAATATCATAGAATATTCTGGGACCACCAGGGTCATCTAGACCAACCCCTCCTGTAATGCAGGAATCTTTTGCCCAACACGGGGCTCAAACCCACGACCCTGAGATTAAGAGACCCATGCTCTGCTGTTTGAGCCATCCCAGCTACAGTAATGGGAGTTGTAGTCATAAGCGCCTGGAGGGTGCACCAGGTTGGTGAACTAAGTTGTGCAAAATTATTTTTTGTTGCTGGAGCAAGACGGTTTGAGCCTATTACACCGATCCTGGTCCGATTGCACTGGCTACCAATTAGTTTCCGGGCCCAATTCAAAGTGCTGGTTTTGACCTATAAAGCCTAATACGGCTCAGGACCGCAATACCTCAAGGACCGCCTCTTCCCATATGAACCTACCCGGACCCTGAGATCACCTTCTGAGGCCCTCCTTCGTGTGCCTCCTCCTCAAGAGGTCCGGAGGGTGGCAACACGAGAACGGAGCCTTCTCTGCAGTGGCTCCCCAACTGTGGAATGCTCTCCTCAGGGAAGTTCACCTGGCGCCTTCATTATACACCTTTGGGCACCAGGCAAAAACGTTCCTCTTTAACCAGGTCTTTGGTTGATCCGATTTACATCTATGCCCTTTTAAAATATGGTTTTCTGGGGAGGGGGGGACTATTGGGTTGTCGTTTTTATTTTTATTATGTATTTTGTGGTTTTATATCTTGATTTTATTCTGTGAACTGCCCTGAGACCCCTGGGTATAGGGCGGTATATAAATTCAATTAATAAATAATAATAATAATAATACTGTATATTCCTGTGTATAAGACTACTTTTTAACCCAGGAAAATCTTCTCAAAAGTCTGATACGCCGGTCGTCTTATACACCGGGTCGTATTTCTTATACGGCAAGTATATCCCAAACTCTATATTTTAACTGGAAAAGTCGGGGGTCGTCTTATATGCCCAGTCGTCTTGTACGCCGGAAAATACGGTAATAATAATAATAATAATTTTTAAACATTTTTTTTTAAAACTTTCTCTCAGGTGCCCATTAAGTCAAAATGGCACAGAAAGGCCAGCTGAGCGATGACGAGAAGTTCCTCTTTGTGGACAAGAATGTCCTCAACAGCACGGTGGCCCAGGCGGACTGGTCGGCCAGAAAGCTGGTGTGGATCCCATCGGAAAAGCATGGGTTCGAGGCGGCGAGCATCAAGGAGGAGAAAGGGGACGAGGTGCTGTTGGAGCTAGCGGAGAATGGGAGGAAGGTGACTTGCAGCAAGGACGACATCCAGAAGATGAACCCCCCCAAGTTCTCCAAGGTGGAAGACATGGCCGAGCTGACCTGCCTCAACGAGGCCTCTGTCCTGCACAACCTCAGAGAGAGATACTTCTCCGGCCTCATTTACGTAAGTCTGCGTTTGGTCCATGGGCTGCATGCGCACTTATCGTGGTGCTGATTTATCATTCGCCCTGAGGCGGGTTACAACATCACAACACAGTATCTAAAGCAGTTTAAAACAGCTTTAAATCATAACTCAATAGGAGTATAGCATCTAGATCAAGGGAAGTAATAGTACCACTGTATTCAGCTCTGGTCAGACCTCACCTGGAATACTGTGTCCAGTTCTGGGCACCACAGTTCAAGAAGGATATTGACAAGCTGGAACGTGTCCAGAGGAGGGCAACCAAAATGGTCAAAGGCCTGGAAACGATGCCTTATGAGGAACGGCTTAGGGAGCTGGGTATGTTTAGCCTGGAGAAGAGAAGGTTAAGGGGTGATATGATAGCCATGTTCAAATATATAAAAGGATGTCATATAGAGGAGGGAGAAAGGTTGTTTTCTGCTGCTCCAGAGAAGCGGACACGGAGCAATGGATTCAAACTACAAGAAAGAAGATTCCACCTAAACATTAGGAAGAACTTCCTGACAGTAAGAGCTGTTCGACAGTGGAATTTGCTGCCAAGGAGTGTGGTGGAGTCTCCTTCTGTGGAGGTCTTTAAGCAGAGGCTTGACAGCCATCTGTCAAGAATGCTTTGATGGTGTTTCCTGCTTGGCAGGGGGTTGGACTGGATGGCCCTTGGGGTCTCTTCCAACTCTATGATTCTATGATTCTATGATAACGGTAAGGTGGGTCCTGAAAATACAGACCTCAAGCATCTTCACCCTATCGCCAGAAGCTGTGTAGTGAAGGTGCCAGGAGGACCTCTCTGGGGAGGGAGTTCCACAACTTACAATAATAGACTCCTAGAATCGTAGAGTTTGAAGGGACCCCGAGGGTCATCCAGTCCAACCCCCTGCACTGCAGGAATTTTAAACCAAAGCATCCATGACAGATGGCCACCCAACCTCCACTTGAAGTCCTCCAAGGAAGGAGAGCCCACAACCTCCTGAGGGAGATAGTTCCACTGTCGGACAGTTCTTACTGTCAGAAAGTTCTCCCTGATGTTGAGTTGGAACCTCCTTTCTCGTAACTTGAAGTCATTGGTTCGAGTCCTACCCTTCAGAGAAGGAGAAAACAAAACTTTCCCCCTCTTCCATTTGACGGCTCTTGAGATGTTTGAAGATGGCCGTCATATCTTAGGGGCCGCCACAGAGAATTAACTTTTCCCAGGCCACCCCACTCTGAGCTTCGGAGGCCGGTGGAAGTACCACTTCACCAGGATTAGCACCCAAGAGGGTCTTGTAGGGAAGGCAGTGCTATTTCACATATTGAGTCGTATGGGGCTCTAAATACTAAAGTGAGCACCTAGAATTGGATCCAAAGGCTTTTGCCTTTCAGGTGGTGACTGGGAGCTGCTGGGTTTTGTTTTATTTATTTCTTAAACACCTATCATGCCCTTCCTCTGGGCGGCAAACAGCAAAGCAGTAAAATCTCTCTCTCTCTCTCTCTCTCTCTCTCTCTCTCTCTCTCTCACACACACACACACACACACACACACACACAATAAAAGCATTCAAAACCTGCAATGTCCAGTGGTGTTAAAAGCCACTGTGCATCCCTCTCTCCCAGTTAACGTCACCAAGCAGGGCAACCAAGTCTGTTTCAGTGCTAAGGCTGTGCCTGAGGCCAGACTGAGGCTGTGCAATAATAACAACAAATTGTTGTTGTTTAGTCGTGTCCGACTCTTCGTGACCCCATGGACCAGAGCACGCCAGGCACTCCTGTCTTCCACTGCCTCCCACAGTTTGGTCAGACTCATGCTGGTAGCTTCGAGAACACTGTCCAACCATCTCGTCCTCTGTCGTCCCCTTCTCCTTGTGCCCTCCATCTTTCCCAACATCAGGGTCTTTTCTAGGGAGTCTTCTCTTCTCATGAGGTGGCCAAAGTATTGGAGCCTCAGCTTCAGGATCTGTCCTTCCAGTGAGCACTCAGGGCTGATTTCCTTTAGAATTGATAG
This sequence comes from Darevskia mixta, assembly GCA_034641385.1. NCBI lineage: Eukaryota > Metazoa > Chordata > Lepidosauria > Squamata > Lacertidae > Darevskia > Darevskia mixta. Next base: position 155,089 of record JAWWNH010000201.1, read on the forward strand.
ATTTGATCTTCTTGCAGTCCATGGGACTCTCAAGAGTCTCCTCCAGCACCATAATTCAAAAGCATCAATTCTCCGGCGATCAGCCTTCTTTATGGTCCAGCTCTCACTTCCATACATCACTACTGGGAAAACCATAGCTTTAACTATATGGACCTTTGTCGGCAAGGTGATGTCTCTGCTTTTTAAGATGCTGTCTAATAATTTATTATTATACACATAGAATGGGAGTATCCAACCATCATAGAATTGTAGAGTTGGAAGGGACCTGAGAATCATCTAGTCCAACCCCCTGTGGATTTGTCTAGTGTAGTCGGAGCAGCCAGCAAGGTATTTCTGGGATGCTTGCAAGTAAGGCGAGCTAAAGCCCTCATCACCTGCCATTGTGGATTTAGCTGTGACGATTGCCCAGGCTGGATTGATTCTGTAAACAGGGTAGGCTGACAGCCTTTGGGGGTAGGATGTGCTCTGATCCTCTGGAGAGCGAAAAATGCATACCCCCCTTCAGTGCCAAAACAGAGCCCTGAAGAATGAGTTGCTACGGACTTACTGAACCTATGCAGTTCAGCCCAGGGCATCTGAGCTGTTCTGGTCCTCAGCGCTGCCAACAGAGATTTCTGCATTTGCTTTCATGCCATATAAAGTGTTTAGTTTGTGTGAAAAGTTTGGGCCGTCTCCTAATATGGTCAAGAAAGGGAAACCCCAGGCTTCAAATCTGTGCTCAAGGACATAGCGAGTTGATTTAAAAGGTCAGCCTCGGATGGTTTTTGTATAATTACATACTTGGGAGCTTTAATAAGAGATTAGAAAACTGGGGGGGGGGGGTGGAGGGAATTGGGAGTTTTTGCAGAAACGCCCTCGGTGGGGGCATGAACCAGGTACCCTGATCCTAAATTTTGTACAGATGCTTGGGGAAGAAGAGAGGGAGAAGGGAGGAAGATTGAGGGGGGGGGGAGAGAGAAATGGCAGGGGTCATCCCTGAAAAAAATGTGTGAAGTAGTGTGCAATAAAAAACCTGCATGGTTATCCTAGAACAGTATTCGTGCTCTTACTGTTGGCAATGATCTTAAGTGTCCCACGTTGAGAGTACAGGCCTGTGTTGTTCCTGACATGTGTGATGGTAAAATTCTACTGTGGGAGAAAGACATACCGTAGAATCGTAGAATCATAGAATCATAGAGTTGGAAGAGACCACAAGGGCCATCCAGTCCAACCCCCTGCCAAGCAGGAAACACCATCAAAGCATTCCTGACAGGTGGCTGTCAAGCCTCTGCTTAAAGACCTCCAAAGAAGGAGACTCCACCACACTCCTTGGCAGCAAATTTCACTGTCGAACAGCTCTTACTGTCAGGAAGTTCTTCCTAATGTTTAGGTGGAATCTTCTTTCTTGTAGTTTGAATCCATTGCTCCGTGTCCTCTTCTCAGGAGCAGCAGAAAACAACTTTTCTCCTTCCTCTATATGACATCCTTTGATATATTTGAACATGGCTATCCTATCACCCCTTAACCTTCTCTTCTCCAGGCTAAACATACCCAGCTCCCTAAGCCGTTCCTCATAAGGCATCGTTTCCAGGCCTTTGACCATTTTGGTTGCCCTCTTCTGGACACGTTCCAGCTTGTCAGTATCCTTCTTGAACTGTGGTGCCCAGAACTGGACACAGTATTCAAGGTGGGGTCTGACCAGAGCGGAATACAGTGGTACTATTACTTCCCTTGATCTAGATGCTATACTCCTATTGATGCAGCCCAGAATTGCATTGGCTTTTTTAGCTGCTGCATCACACTGTTGAGTCATGTCAAGTTTGTGGTCTACCAAGACTCCTAGATCCTTTTTACTTGTACTGCTCTCAAGCCAGGTGTCACCCATCCTGTATTTGTGCCTTTCAATTTTTTTGCCCAAGTGTAGTACTTGACATTTCTCCCTGTTAAAATTCATCCTGTTTGCCTTGGCCCAGTTCTCTAATCTGTTAAGGTCATTTTGAAGTGTGATCCTGTCCTCTGGGGTATTAGCCACCCCTCCCAATTTGGTGTCATCTGCAAACTTGATCAGGATGAATAAGACTGGGCCCAAGACAGAACCCTGTGGCACCCCACTAGTCACTTCTCTCCAGGATGAAGGGAATCCATTAATGAACACCCTTTGGGTTCGGTCATGATAGAACCCACTGGGGTCCTCCAACGAAGCTGAACAATAGGAAATTCAGGACAGACACTGCTTCATGTAGTTGAACTATGGAACTCACTGCCACAAGAAATAGTGATGGCGGCAGCCCGTTTTATTAGGGGGATCAGACAAATTCGAAGAGGGCAAGGCTAGCCATGGTGTCTAAATGGAGCCATGGGAAAAGAGAACTGTAGCCCTCACATTCTGCTTGAACGGTTGGCCGTTGTTGGGGAACGGGACAGGCCTTTGTTATGTTCTTAAGCATTGTTGGCTAACCTGTGCACTCTAGATATTGTTAGGCTACGCTTCCCATCATCCCTGACCATTGACCGTGCTGGCTGGGGCTGCTGGGAGTTTGAGTCCAAGAACCTTTGGAGGGGCCACTGCTTGGCTACCCCTATGTCTTGCAGGTGCAGGTATCAAGTTGTTTGCCGCTGGGCATAATTGCTGAGATATGAAAAAAATGAAAGGGTCCTGCAAGAGTCCTTTGCTGACTGAACTGCAGTCAGTGGGCCACAGTGCGATTGTCAACTCCGTCAAATACACACACATGAAGAGGTCTGCTGGATCAGGCCAATGGTCCAGCATGCTGTTCCCACAGTGGCCAAGCAGATGCCCGTGGGAATCCCACAAGCAGGATTCGAACTCAAGAGGAAGTCTCGTCTCCTGTGGTTTCCAACAACTGCTATTCAGAAGCATCACACCTCTGATGGTGGAGGCAGAGTTTAGCCACCCCGGCTACTAGCCACCAATTGCTTATTCTCCACGAATTTGTCCAGTCCTTTTTAAACGTCAGCCAGGTTGCCTCCTGCAAGTGAGTTCCATAAATAGGGTTGCCCTATCTTGAAGAGATATCTTGAAGAGTGCGGGTGGCGCTGTAGGTTAAACCACAGAGCCTAGTGCTTGCCGATCAGAAGGTCGGCGGTTCGAATCCCTGCGACGGGGTGAGCTCCCGTTGTTCGGTCCCAGCTCCTGCCAACCTAGCAGTTCGAAACCACGTCACAGTGCAAGTAGATAAATAGGTACCACTCCAGCGGGAAGGTAAACGGCGTTTCTGTGCGCTGCTCTGGTTCGCCAGAAGTGGCTTAGTCATGCTGGCCACATGACCCAGAAGCTGTATGCCGGCTCCCTCGGCCAGTAAATCAAGGTGAGCGCTGCAACCCCAGAGTCCGCGACTGGACCTAATGGTCAGGGATCCCTTTACCTTTACCCTTTAAGGAAAAGCGGGACATTCCGGGATCAAATCAGAAACAGGGATGGCTTCTGTAAATCCGGGATTGTCCCTGGAAAATAGGGACACTTGGAGGGTCTGCTTTCATGTTACATCTTACACACCTTTCCTCTAAACTAAAACGTCCCCAACGCTGCAACCTTCGCTTGTAGGGGAGCCGTTGTTCCATCCTCTTGATCATTTTGGTTGACCCCACACACTCTTAACTTAGACCAGTTTCATATCCCCTGAACTGTCATGGCTTCCCCCCCAAAGGATTCTGGGTACTGTAATTTGGTTGAGAATGTTGCTAGCGATTCTTTACCTCCACTCACAGAACTGCAGCTCTGTTGAGGGGAAAGGAAAGGACTGTTAAGGGAATGTAGGGGGCTTCTAAAAAACAAAACCCCACGTCACATTCTTGGTACGTTTATTCCCTTTACAGACTTACTCAGGTCTCTTCTGCGTGGTGGTAAACCCGTACAAGCAACTGCCGATCTATTCAGAGAAGATTATTGACATGTACAAAGGGAAGAAACGTCACGAGATGCCCCCACATATTTATGCCATCGCCGACACAGCCTACAGGAGTATGATGCAAGGTAAGGCTGGGTAACTTGCTTCTAAGAGTCACAACAACAACAAAATCGTGGAAAATGTCGTGCCAGTTTTCTCTGGCCAAAGGTAGGCCATAGAAAGTGATGGGTGATATAGCACTTTGGTGGAGCCCCTGCAGAGGGTCTTGGATTCGGTTTTTGGCATTCGCCAGAAGTCCTTCTCTCTAAGGGAGACGCTGCCAGTCAGAGCAGACAGCACTGGGCTACATGGAGCAGTGGTCTGGCTGCGGTATAAGGTCTCTGGCACCAATGGTCCCATAGTATAATCATAGAGAACATGCCTTACGTTCAGAAAGTTCCAGGTTCCATGATTATTTGCATTTATTCCTTGCTTTCTGCAAGATGAGGGTTCAAAGGGACTTATGAGCCCATGAAATATGGAATAGCTTGCCAGTCATAAAAAAAGAACCCCGAATTACATCGGGAAAATACAGCAGAGCAAAAGGGATCTCAGGAGGTAGCAGAGTTGGGAAGGATCTCTTTCAGCCTGTTGCCAGTTGCAGTAAACAATACAGTCGTACCTTGGATCCTGAACGCCCTTGAACTCGGATGTTTTGGCTCCCGAATGCTGCAAATCCGGAAGTGATTCAGCACCAATCTGAAGCTGCACCTTAGTTTTCAAACATTACGGAAGTCAAACAGACTTCTGGAATGGATTACTGTAAGTCTGGTGCTTTTGTTTTTGCTATTTATTTTGCGTTTCTGTTTTTGAGGCTTTTTCGGTTAATTTGTTTTTGTGACTGTGTAGAACCCAATTCTACACAGGGACCCAGGTGGCGCTGTGGGTTAAACCACAGAGCCTAGGGCTTGCTGATCAGAAGGTCGGCGGTTCGAATCCCTGCGACGGGGTGAGCTCCCGCTGTTCGGTCCCAGCTCCTGCCAACCTAGCAGTTCGAAAGCACGTCAAAGTGCAAGTAGATAAATAGGAACCGCTCTGGCGGGAAGGTAAACGGCGTTTCCGTGTGCTGCTCTGGTTCACCAGAAGCGGCTTTGTCATGCTGGCCACATGACCCGGAAGCTGTACGCCGGCTCCCTCAGCCAATAAAGCGAGATGAGCGCCGCAACCCCAGAGTCGGACACGACTGGACCTAATGGTCAGGGGTCCCTTTACCTTTAGAACCCAATTCAGCTACTGATTGATTGATTGTGTGACTGCAGAAATGGATAAAAGCCCCCCATCCAAACAACGTCTATCATCAGTACAGGGAAGAAAAAAAATAAATTTTAATTTTTATCATCTACAATACTGTCTTATTTATTTTATAGTACAGTACATTGATTACTGCTTTCATTTTATGGATCAATGGTCTCGTTAGATAGTAAAATTCATGGTATATTGCTGTTTTAGGGGTTGTTTTTAAAAGTCTGGAACGGATTAATTCATTTTGCATTACTTTCTATGGGAAAGCACGCCTTGGTTTTGGAATGGACTTCCGGAACGGATTAAGTTTGAGAACCAAGGTACCACTGTATAGCAAGTCTCACTGAAAGCCTTTCCAGCTAAAGGGTGGGAGTGTAAACACAGTAAATAAAAAATAAAAATAAACTTTTGCAATAAGGAGGAAACGTTTGCTTGGTAACCTCAGCAGCAACCCGGGCGCCAGATGCCACAGTCCCGATGGCTCAAGTTCTGGACTTTGTCATCCCTTCAGCCCAGCACTGGCAGCAGCTGCCTTATATGTTGGGCAGGAGTCTAGAAAGATGAAATTCACAAATGCACCAGAGGAGAGGCCGACAGATGTGACTAATCTGCAGACTTCTAGCCACTGGGAAAGGCCAGTTCAGTGGCAGAGCATCTTGTTTGCATGCAGAAAATCCCAGGTTCAGGCCCCGACACCTCTGGTTTGAAACCCCAGATAATTGCTGCCAGTCAGAGTGGACAATATGGAGCTTGATGGACCAATGGTCTCGATTCAGTATACGGCAGCGTCTGATACTCCCATGTTCCCAGACGGCAGAGTGGCTGCCTCCACCAGTCCACAGGGAGCACCTCTCCATGCCCCTATTTGCCAAAACTATTTGCAACGCATTCGACCCTGCCCACACGCCGGCCCCAGACGGGCAAAGGGAGAGGAGCGTTCCCTTTTTGAGTCAGATTGTGGATGGCAGACAGTGCCAAAAGATTCCTAGGAATGTTTTTGCAAGCCCGCCTAACCCCCAAGTCATGAAGCAAAGACAGGAGCTAGGGCTGGCCCATTACGGTGCTCTGGGTGAAAGAGGCAAACCTCAGGAATAGGCACAAGGACTAGGAATAGACGGATCTGGCAATTTCAGTTTCTCATTTTTCCAGTCCTAAATTCAGTTCTCCACATTGCTACCCCTGCTTCCAGTTTCTTTTTTTTAAAAACCTCAGGGAAATTTTTCAGCATTCACATTTTCTCTAATATTCACATTTTTGCAAGCAATTTCTCCTAATATAGTGCATTCCCTGTGTTACTATCAATAATACACACACTTTCCAACAATACACACATTTTGCTCACTTTACCAGTACAGTTGGACCTTGGAAGTCAAACGGAATCCGTTCCGGAAGTCCATTCAACTTCCAAAACGTTTGAAAACCAAATTGCGGCTTCTGATTGGCTGCAGGAAGCTCCTGCAGCCAATCAGAAGCCCCGGAAGCCCCATCAGACATTCGGGTTCCAAAAGAACGTTCGCAAACCGGAAAAATCACTTCCGGATTTGCAGCATTCGGGAGCCAAAACATCTGAGTTCAAGGGCATTCGGGATCCAAGGTACGACTGTATTGTTTATTTATTGCCTGAGGGGGCAAGGTCCATCTCAGAACTGATTACAGTGGTATCTTGGTTCTCAAACGCCTTGGTTCTCAAACTCTGAAAACCTGGAAGTCAGTGTTCCGGTTTTCAAACGATTTTTGGAAGCTGAATGGTTGTCAGCTAACAATCACTTCCAACAGGGGAAGGATGAAGTTGTCCATTTCAGTTTCTCTCATTTCCAACACCACCTTAAATCTAGTTCTCCACATTTCTGCAGCAGTGTGCAGTATGTTTTTAAAAATCAAAAACATCTTCATGAAAAATTGTCATTGTTTTCTCGCGAGTTTCTTCCGATAAAGACATTGCATGCAATTTTAACTGAGATGCATGGGGGTTGTTTTTTTTTGCAGCGAATTTCCCTTAATGCATCTCTGTGCCACCTTCACTAACCCACACATTTTTATACATACTTGCCGCCTGATATAATGCACGTTGTTTGGCTGGAGAATTGTGAATGCCAAAGGAGAGCTGTGTTTCGGTTCACGTATTGGTTCAAGAAGTGCAAATTAGGCCGTTTCTCGTTAAAATGTAACCGAAACCGAATTTCTCCCCCAACCCCGCCTCCGAGTGCAGGCAACTTTCACAATAGAATCATAGAATCCTAGAGTTGGAAGAGACCCCAAGGGCCATCCAGTCCAACCCCCTGCCAAGCAGGAACACCATCAAAGCATTCCTGACAGGTGGCTGTCAAGCCTCTGCTTAAAGACCTCCAAAGAAGGAGACTCCACCACACTCCTTGGCAGCAAATTCCACTGTCCAACAGCTCTTACTGTCAGGAAGTTCTTCCTAATGTTTAGGTGGAATCTTCTTTCTTGTAGTTTGAATCCATTGCTCCGTGTCCGCTTCTCTGGAGCAGCAGAAAACAACCTTTCTCCCTCCTCTATATGACATCCTTTTATATATTTGAACATGGCTAATATTTGAACATGGCTAATAGCAAATGTGTTTCATCTTTTGGATGTTTGGGAAGCTTGCTTCTATAGCAGTGATGGCTAACCTTGACACTCCAGATGTTTTGGGACTACAACTCCCATCATCCCTGACCACTGATCCTGTTAGCTAGGGATGATGGGAGTTGTAGTTCCAAAACATCTGGAGTGTCAAGGTTAGCCATCACTGTCCTATAGAATGGGTCTTGATTTGACCAAGAGGAAATAAGCTTGCCAGAAAATGGGTAGTCTCTGTTTTGCTTCTGCCTGTCCATCTCCTGGCATGCTCTGGTCCATGGGGTCACAAAGAGTCGGACACGGAAAGAAGGAGTAACAATGGATTTATTGATTTGCATAGACTGATATATAGTAGGTAGCAAAAAGAACAGGAAACTAGCAGGGTTAGACTATATTATCAATCAGGTAAAGATTAATAGAAATAAAAAGAAAGGGAAGGAAAACGTAATGTAACACGAAAGAGGTGAAAGTGGTATGGGGATTAACCGTAGGAAGTCAGTTTTAAAGGGGAGGGATGGGGAGGGTACAAGGGAGGGTAGGGGATGATGTAAAATAACCAGGATAAGTGAGGTAGGGATAGGAAGAGGTAAGTTTAAAGGGGGACAGGGATTTAAAAGAAGATAGGGAGGAATGTATGGAAGGTACCGGTATATGGATGCAACGAAAGGAAGAGAAGGGTGTAAGAGAGTAAGAAAGAATGGTGGAAATATATTTAGGAGGTTTGGAAGATGAAAGTGAAGATAAGGGAGAATGTTAGATGAATGTATGGATTTTAAAAGGATATGGAAAGGAAGGAAGATTGAATGTTTTTTGATATGATTTGTATGAATTTTGATTTGATTTGTATGTATGATATATATGCGATTGGTATGTAGGATGTATGATATATATGTGATATTGGGTTGGATGTTGTATATTTTTGTGAAATTTAATAAAGATTATTTTACTAAAAAAAAAAAAAAGAGTCGGACACGACTAAACGACTAAACAACAAAGTCCATCTCCAGTTCCCACTCCCCCCCTTTCCTCTCTGCTTTGTCCCTTCTTTCCCTGCCTACATCTGGATTGTTTCATCATTTGTCAGCAATCGGGCGCTTCAAACCGGACAAACAGGTTGAGCACATCTGAGCTTCCGAACTGGGGCTGTTTTGCTTCCTCTGCCTCGCTCCCTCCTATGAGTGTCTGAATTACGGTTGTAATTTTCACTCGGTTTAATTTCTTTTTTGTTTCGGCCGCTATCCTTCACATAGATTTACTGCCAAGATATACTAACAACCGCTATATACAACTGGAAGGTTTTAAAGGATCCGAATGAGTATAAAACACAGAAGTCTAATTAAACAGCTAAAAATATACAGCTGTGTGAGTCTCCATCACGATGCTCAGAAGCATTGCTTAAAGTTACGTCTTTTTGTTCAGACGCAGCAAATGTTGCTGCTCCGTGAGTAAACATATAACTTCCTCCTAGTTAAAGTGGTCTCTGGAGTTTGTGTGTTGAATGCAGCCTCTTTGCCTGAGGAGAGTAGTTGGGGAAGGAGTATAGCAGCTTAATGGCAGAGCATCTTCCTTGCTTGTCCCAGGTTCAATCCCCAACATCTCCAGATAGGATTGGGAACGTTCCCTGCCTGAAACCTTGGGCAGCCATTGCTGCCAGTCAGTGTAAACAGTTGTTGTTGTTGTTGTTCAGTCGTTCAGTCGTGTCCGACTCTTCGTGACCCCATGGACCAGAGCACGCCAGGCACGCCTATCCTTCACTGCCTCTCGCAGTTTGGCCAAACTCATGTTAGTAGCTTCGAGAACACTGTCCAACCATCTCATCCTCTGCCGTCCCCTTCTCCTTGTGCCCTCAACCTTTCCCAACATCAGGGTCTTTTCCAGGGAGTCTTCTCTTCTCATGAGGTGGCCAAAGTACTGGAGCCTCAACTTCAGGATCTGTCCTTCTAGTGAGCATGCAGGGCTGATTTCTTTAAGGATGGATAGGTTTGACCTTCTTGCAGTCCATGGGACTCTCAAGAGTCTCCTCCAGCACCATAATTCAAAAGCATCAATTCTTCGGCGATCAGCCTTCTTTATGGTTCCAGCTCTCACTTCCGTACATTACTACTGGGAAAACCATAGCTTTAACTATACGGACCTTTGTCGGCAAGGTGATGTCTTTGCTTTTTAAGATGCTGTCTAGGTACTGAGCTAAACAGTACTGAGCTAAATTTTCTGGGCACCACAGTTCAAGAAGGATATTGACAAGCTGGAACGTGTCCAGAGGAGGGCAACCAAAATGGTCAAAGGCCTGGAAACGATGCCTTATGAGGAACGGCTTAGGGAGCTGGGTATGTTTAGCCTGGAGAAGAGAAGGTTAAGGGGTGATATGATAGCCATGTTCAAATATATAAAAGGATGTCATATAGAGGAGGGAGAAAGGTTGTTTTCTGCTGCTCCAGAGAAGCGGACACGGAGCAATGGATTCAAACTACAAGAAAGAAGATTCCACCTAAACATTAGGAAGAATTTCTTAACAGTAAGAGCTGTTCGACAGTGGAATTTGCTGCCAAGGAGTGTGGTGGAGTCTCCTTCTTTGGAGGTCTTTAAGCAGAGGCTTGACAGCCACCTGTCAGGAATGCTTTGATGGTGTTTCCTGCTTGGCAGGGGGTTGGACTGGATGGCCCTTGTGGTCTCTTCCAACTCTATGATTCTATGATTCTATGATTCTATGACCAATGGCCTGGCAAAGCATAAGGCAGCTTTCTATATCTGCATGTTCTCAATATGGAAGTGCAGGAAGGGAGGGATCCAGGCAAATGGGGACTATTGCCCTAGATGTAATATATGATGGGATCCGGGTGGTACTGTGGTCTAAACCACTGAGTCTCTTGGGCTTCCTGATCAGGAGGTCGGCGGTTCCAGTCCCCGCAACAGAGTAAGCTCCCGTTGCTTTGTCTCAGCTCCTGCCAACCTAGCAGTTCAAAAGCACGCCAGTGCAAGTAGATAAATAGGTACTGCTGCGGCGGGAAGGTAAACTGCGTTTCTGTGCACTCTAGTTTCTGTCACTGTGCTCGGTTGTGCCAGAAGCGGTTTAGTCCTGCTGGCCACATGACCCGGAAAGCTGTCTGTGGACAAATGCCGGCTCCCTTGGCCTGAAAGTGAAATGAGCGCCGCAACCCCATAGTCACCTTTTACTGGACTTAACCGTCCAGGGGTCCTTTACCTTTTTACCTATATGATGTGACCACATTTGGAATACTGGGTACAGTTCTGCTCAGAAAAGGATGCTGTAGATTACAGGAAATGCTTATATCCAAAGGATCAGGGGTCTGGAGAAGTGGCGTAGCATGGCCTGTGACCCACCCACCCCATACTACGCCACTGGTCTAGAAAAGCTGCCTTATGAGGGAATCACTTGGGGGTTTCTTACACTTTTTTTGTGGGGGGAGTGAGCAATGGGGATGGACATGGTAGAGATGTCTAAAATTATCTTAGGTGTGGAGAAAGGGGACAGAGAAAGGGGAATGATGATGATGATGATGATTATACCCCGCCCATCTGGTTGGGTTTCCCAAGCCACTCTGGGCAGCTTACAGCATATCTAAAAACATAATAAAAACATCGTGTTGAAAACCTCCTGATACAGGGCTGCCTTCAGATGTCTTCTAAAAGTTGCATAGTTCTTTATCTCCTTGACATCTGAAGGGAGGGTGTTCCACAGGGAGGGGGCCACTACCGAGAAGGCCCTCTGCCTGGTTCCCTGTAACCTTGTTTCTCGCAGTGAGGGAACCGCCAGAAAGTCCTCAGAGCTGGACCTCAGTGTCCAGGCTGAGCGACGGAGGTAGAGGCGCTCCTTCAGGTATACTGGGCCAAGGCCATTTAGCATTTTAAAGGTCAGCACCAACACTTTGAATTGTGCTCAGAAACGTACTGGGAGCCAGTGAAGATCCTTTAGGACTGGTGTTAAATAGTCTTGGCAGCCACTCCCAGTCACTAGTCTAGCTGCCGCATTCTGGATTAGTTGCAATTTCCAGGTCACCTTCAAAGGTAGCCCCACGTAGAGCGCATTGCAATAGTCCAAGCGGGAGATAACCAGAGCATGCACCACTCTGGCGAGACAGTCCATCAGCAAGTAGGGTCTCAGCCTGCGTACCAGATGGAGCTAGTAGACAGTTGCCCTGGTTGCATAATTGACCTGCACCTCCATGGACAGCTGTGAGTCCAAAATGACTCCCGGGCTGCACACCTGGTCCTTCAGGGGCACAGTTACCCCGTTCAGGACCAGGGAGTCCTTCACACCAGCCCACCCCCTGTCCCCCAAGAACAGTACTTCTGTATTGTCAGAATTCAACCTCAATCTGTTAGCCTCCATCCATCCTCCAACCACCTCCAGAAACTCCCTCTCTCGTAATCCCAGTACCCAGTGGGACCATCCAGTGAGAGCGGAATGATGGGAGACTTGGGACAGACGTCTTCACCCAGTACGTAGTTAAACTATGGGATTTTCTCTCACAAAATGTTTTGAATGCCAACAATTCAAACGGCTTTAAGAGGGGATTAGACGAATTTATAGAGGAGGATAAGGCTGTCTTTCTCCAGGGAGATTGTTTATTCAGGGTTCATCCTGATTTGCCTGCACAAAGCTTATGCAGAGGTTAGACTATGGCCTTTATTCATTGAGATTTCTTTCCGGGGAGGTCATGCAACAACAAACATTCATCCTGATTTGCTTGCTCAGAGTTTATATGTCTTTCTGTTAATCTTCCATGCCATGCTTTGCAATGTCATTGCCTATGCCTGTCACTTTCCAAACCACAACAAGGTGGATTTGTCATACAGGCTCCAAAGAGCAGAGATTTTAATTGCCCAACCCAAAATTTATGGTATGCCCTTGAACCCTTCCCCCAGCCGCTGCCCAATGCTTTTAGGGCCATTTCAGATGACCTTCCAGATTTATTTATTTATTTATAGATGTACCAGTATTTCCCTCCCATAAAAATATCAGACTGGTGTTCTCTTATAGTGATGGCCTGCTCATCCTGATTCATTTGCCCAGAGTTTGTTGGGAGATTAGACAACTTTGGCTATCTATGGAGCATTCATTCTGATTTGTTTGCAAGAAAATTATATGACATTGTGCCATGCAGTTGTGGCCACCTGTTTCCTAGCGCATTTTCCCATCACTTTCTTTATTGGGGGAAAAATGATTTTTGGGAGAGGGTGGTGTCATGGGTCCTGGGCTGCCCCCCTTTGCTGGCCGTTCGAAGAATGAGTCCAAGCCATAAAGCTTAAATGCTTTAATCTAGGCTAATTACTTTACAATGCAGAGCACATCGTAAACATGTCTCATCCATCACTCTCAGAATCCGGAAGTGGTCCCTTGCGATTTTCCCGCCAGGAACCCCGTCTGGGAAAACGAAAGCACCGTGTCCTTCTCTTCTTTCTATCCCCCTGTACGTTGCGAGGTCTCTCCCAGTTTGACTGGAGCCTTAGCAACTCCTGCGCCTCTTCACTGCTCCTACCAGAGGGGGAGGAGGAATTGGTCGTCAAGATCGGGGGCTGCTCCCTATAGCCACTCAACGCCGGGCTGGAAGGGGGAGGCAGCCCCCTGACAGGTGGGGAGGGGCATTTTTGCTCAAGAGCACTGCTCAGCTTTTATTGGGAAACCTGAAATGCTGCTGGGTGATGGAATTCCACCTGAAAACAGAAAGAGCCTAGAAAACTCCCTTGTGTTCCTGTCCCTTTCCTTCTTCCCTCTCCATCCCACTGTTGACATGGTAAGTTGGGATGCAGCAGAAATTCAATTTAAAGGTGAACCTGACCTAATTGCACTTCACAGAACAATATGTGAACTCAAGAATGTTCTAATGTGGCTCTGGTAATGTCTGGTAATGGCCGCCTTGGTGGTTTCAGTTGCTCGGTTGATGACGTCATTATTTGGCGCCACCCTTCAGAGCTTTTGCTGGTGACAGCGTGCGATCTGCCTTTCTATTGGATGCTGCTGGTGTCTTCAGAGCTTCTGCTGGTGATGTCATATGTGCGCGCCAATTTTTTTTGCGTTTTTTCTTTATTTTAGGTATGTTAGGTGTGGTTTTTTTGAATTTTTATTATTCCAGATCCTTCCTTGAATGTTCTAATGTGGCTCTCCGGCCAAGTAAGGGGTGTAAAAGTGCACATCCCACAGTGTGCCTAAAAAATGCATATATTAGCGAAGGTAATGTACAAAAAAAATGCATTAGGGCTGGTAAAATGGCTTTGCATGCATTTGTACATGAGACAAAGTTGCTTCCAAACGTCTGTATATTTGGATAAATTTAGCTAAATGCTTGTGAATTTTTCGTAACGACTTTTCACAAAATGCAAAAGCTGCTAACTGGGGAAACGTGGAGAGCCAAACTTAAGATTGGAGAGGCTGGTGGGGACGGAAATTGACGGGTTCATCTACTACCTCTGGTTGGTAGTCAAATGGCAGCAGCCGTAAGAGGTCTTCTTCCTGCCGTCCTCTCCCCCCCCCCCCGACTGTGCTGGAAACATGCACAAACCCTGCAGGGAGACCAGCCCATAATAAAATGTCAAGAAGCTGCCGGCCAGGATGCCCGATTCAGTTGCTTTCTCCTTTTATGGTCAAGCTGCCAGCTCAGAGTCGCTTCCTTGTGATAAACCATCCGATTCAAGGCTGCGATTAAGCAGAGCAAGCTGGTCCTCCGGGAGGGAAGCGGGGGCGCAAACAGAGGCTGGAGGAGGAGGAGGAAGAAGGGGGGGGATCCAAAAGAACGATGTTGTTTTCGAAGAAGGAAGCGTGGGATGCTGGGGGAAAGCGGTACCATTTAGCCCAGTCTTCACCTGGGGAGGAAAAAGATACTGTGTTGGATGTCTCCTCTGCTGTATAGTTAGTCATTTGGGGCTGAGGTCCAGCCCAGGACCCCCCCCCCCAAAATGTCCACCCAAGAATGTCACATGATGGAGCAAGCAGCAAGCAGATCCTGGATCGTGGGGTGCATAAAACACTCGGGGGGCACCTGGGAATGAGACTGTGGAGGAGAAGGGACTGTTATGGCTTTTGTCTCCGTCCCCCAACCGTGTTGTCGGAGGTTTTGACATGCCCCTGTTTAATTTCCCGGGCCATTCTCCTTTCTAGCATAGCTCAGCCCAAGTGGAATTTGTTCTCTGCTAAGTGCACCCAATTAAATTTGTCAGCAGGGGTGATTAGCAGGATTAAAAGGAGAGAGCAGAACTTCGAGCCTGGAGCTGACGAAAAGCTTAATGAGGACCCTCTCCGAGGCTGCCAACTGGAGTAAATTCAAGTGTGTGCAAAAACGTATGCAGTCATAGCTTGGAAGTCGAACGGAATCTGTTCTGGAAGTCCGTTCAACTTCCAAAACATTCAGAAACCAAAGCGCTGCTTCGGAAGCTCCTGCAGCCAATTGGAAGCCCTGTCTGATGTTTGGCTTCCAAAAATAGTTCACAAACAGTCACTTCCGGGTTTGCGGCGTTCGGGAGCCAAAATGTTCGAGAACTGAGCTATTCAAAAACCAAGGTACGACTGTAGTTTGATCACAGAGATTTCCTTCCAGAAGCATACAGAGCTTTGGATGCACCCTGAAGATATATAGCCAGATCTGTGTGTGCTCCATGCTCCTATGAGGTTTGTCAGTTGATAGATGCGGTAAACACCTTTCTGCTACAAAACGACGCTTCCCCTTTTGCTCTCTGTTCCGTGCTTGGCCATTCCAGCTGCATACTTTTAGAACACATCCGCTCACCTGCAAAGAATCCTGGGAACTGTAGGTTTTTTTAAAAAATGAAGATGCTGGGGGTTGTGTGAGAGGTAAACTACAGTTCCCAGGATCCTTGGGGGCAGGGGAGAATGTGCTTTAAATGTATGGTGTATATGCAGCCCCAGAGTGTAGAAGGAGAGAGGGATTGCGGTCTGGCCTACATCGCTGTTACATTAAGTTGCTTTTTGTGGCAGCCCCGGGAACTGTCCAAAAACATCACATCCGTTGTGGACCCCAGTTTAAAGAACCACCGTTCTATTGGGAACTTGTCCGTTTCTATTTTTGAAACAGAAACAACTTGAATCTTTAACCTTTTGTCTTCAGTGTTGTCCCAGAGGACAAAAACCAAGATGTCCATTGTTGCTAACCCAGGGAGTGTGATAAAAATAAAAGTATTGTGTGTGTATTGTGGGCGCCTCCGGTTTTCTGCTGATCCCCCGATGCACAGGATTGGCAAGTGACGCAGAGACTTGTCCAGATGCTCAGAAGTGAAGAGAAGCAGAAACTCAGTGCTAGGTCACTGGCTTTGCCCCTGATGGCTCCCTCTTGCCTGTCACCTGACTTCCAACTGGTCCAGGGAGTGCCCCTGCTTCTCAGCTTCCTCCTCTTCCTCTTTAGCCTCAGTGTTGCAACTTGAAGAACTCAGCAGAGAGGAGGATGGGAACAGAACTAGAATCAGACTGCTCTGCTTGTCATGGGCTCTCTGGTGCCACCTACTGTTGGCCTCCCTGCTTTTTGCCCTAAGTCCCAATGGGTGCCAGAAGGTCTTCAGTTCCGCTGTTGAGAGCCAGTGTGGTGGTGTGGTTAAGAGCGGTAGACTAGTACCGGTAATCTGGTGAACCGGGTTCGCATCTCCGCTCCTCCATATGCAGCTGCTGGGTGATCTTGGGCTAGTCACACTTCTTGGAAGTCTCTCAGCCCCACTCACCTCACAGAGTGTTTGTTGTGAGGGAGGAAGGGAAAGGAGAATGTTAACCGCTTTGAGACTCCCTTGTTGTTGTTGTTGTTTAGTCGTTTAGTCGTCTCCGACTCTTCGTGACCCCATGGACCAGAGCATGCCAGGCACTCCTGTCTTCCACTGCCTCCCGCAGTTTGGTCAGACTCATGTTGGTAGCTTCGAGAACACTGTCCAACCATCTCGTCCTCTGCCGTCCCCTTCTCCTTGTGCCCTCCATCTTTCCCAACATCAGGGTCTTTTCCAGGGAGTCTTCTCTTCTCATGAGGTGGCCAAAGTATTGGAGCCTCAGCCAGGATCTGTCCTTCCAGTGAGCACTCAGGGCTGATTTCCTTCAGAATGGATAGGTTTGATCTTCTTGCAGTCCATGGGACTCTCAAGAGTCTCCTCCAGCACCATAATTCAAAAGCATCAATTCTCCGGCGATCAGCCTTCTTTATGGTCCAGCTCTCACTGCCGTACATTACTACTGGGAAAACCATAGCTTTAATTATACGGACCTTTGTCGGCAAGGTGATGTCTCTGCTTTTTAAGATGCTGTCTAGGTTTGTGAGACTCCCTAGGGTAGTGATAAAGTGGGATATCAAATCCAAACTCCAACTCCTCCTCCTCCTCCTCTTCTTCTGTTGGCATCTCCACTTAGCACAGGGTTGGGGGATTGGATCGGGATCCTTATCTCTCCCATCTGTCGCCCATTGGCCAAGTCTGACTGGTGGGCGTGGCCGGCCACATCACCAGATGCCACAATGACATCAGGTGCCCCCGCATGGCCACTCAGTTGATTGTTCCTTACAAAGCGCAGCGCAGGGAGATTTTTTAAAGTGGCAGCAATCAGCTGATCGATATGCCTGTAAACCCCTTTAGTCCAGCTGTCTCTTTACCTGCACCTCTCATCATATAGGGCACATGGGCATGGTTTGGCCAGAATGGCTTTCTTCCTGCTTCTGTGTAATAAATAACCAGCGGTATATTTTGGTAAGGTGTTTGCTCGCTACGCATTTTGGCACCTCTTAAGACATTGCCATCAAGTTTGGTGTGGTGGCTCTTGAGATCAAGGAACAGGATTTGGCCTGTGCTTGGATACAGTGGGATGCCATTTTGAATGAAGATGGTGGGTGAACCTTTCAAAAATGCACTTTTTTTTTAAGTTCCTTTGAATTCCTAAGCAATGCCCAGTATGAGGTTGCTAGTAGATGTTTAATAAACTCTTCTGAAGATTCCTGCATTACTGTGATTCCGTGACATTCAGATCTTGTTTCTATATGAAACGGTAGGTGCCGTATACACCAAGCCCAAATAACTCACCATACTCTTGAGTATCCTAGACTTAATACCTGTTTTCTCTTTATCTACAGATCGAGAAGACCAGTCCATTCTTTGCACGTAAGTAGAACCAGTTTGATCGTGCACAACTCTCTGTTTCTGCTCACATTTTTCACTTGCGGAGAGTACAACTGATATTATCAGTTGACATATGTGTAGCTCATAGACTGAATAGCATGTTCTGGACCAAAACATGTAGGTTTGGAATTGTTTTTAAAGGCAGCCCTGGGCTGTCTGTCTACCCAACTCACCTCCCTTTGTTGTCTTTCCCATTTTAAGCTTGTAAGCTCCATTTTGTGGGAGCTTGTTAATTCCCCCCCTCCCCGCTTTTGAAAAATTGCTTCCTCTTTTGTATAGCTGCTATGTGTGTGGCACTGTGCACTCTGATGGCACTGAAACAGGGGTGGGGAACTGCAGGTCAGTTACCAAACGTTGTCCTTCCGTCTTCTCTGGCTCGCCGTCAGGATGCTCCCCAGGCTACAACCGCTCCCAGGCACTTCTCGCCATCCTTGAATAATAATAATAATAATAATAATAATAATAATAATAATAATTTATTATTTATACCCCGCCCACCTGGCTGGGTTTCCCCAGCCACTCTGGGCGGCTTTCAACAGAACATTAAAATACAGTAATCTATTAAACATTAAAAGCCTCCCTAAACAGGGCTGCCTTCACATGTCTTCTAAAGGTCTGGTAGTTGTTGTTCTCTTTGACATCTGAAGGGAGGGTGTTCCACAGGGCGGGTGCCACTACCGAGAAGGCCCTCTGCCTGGTTCCCTGTAACTTGGCTTCTCGTAGTGAGGGAACCGCCAGAAGGCCCTCGGAGCTGGACCTCAGTGTCCGGGCAGAACGGTGGGGGTGGAGACGCTCCTTCAGGTATACAGGACGGAAGCCATTTAGGGCTTTAAAGGTCAGCACCAACACTTTGAATTGTGCTCGGAAACGTACTGGGAGCCTGTGTAGGTCTTTCAAGACCGGTGTTATGTGGTCTTTTGCCTGGCTGGAATTTGTCGTTGAACTGTGATATTACCCCCTGCTTGCCTGGATGGATGATCGAAATATGTGTGCAGTGTGTGTTTTTGCACTATACGTTCAAAATATCAGGCCACTTTAGGCTAAGGTTACCAGTTTTTTTTCCATTGAATCCAGGGACACTTTTCAGCTTCCTACTAAATAGATGGATTTTGTCAGGGGACTGATTTGTAAATCCAGGGACTGTTCAGGTTGCTGAGAGTTGTCAGGAGACCCCTATTCCGCATCACTGAGCTAACAATTCCCAGAGTTCCATGGGGAGAGGGATTGACTGTTAAACCACTCTGGGAATTGCATTACAAATCCTCCAGCGGGGGCTGTGCTCTGACTTCCTGCTAATCCAAGACTGTGATGCGGCACTACACATCCTCCAGGGCAGGCTGCCTGATGACAGCATTACGTTTTTATGTCTATAGGAAGATATTAGGAGAAAATCACACCAAGACGCTGATGAATTTTCATGGGGACTTTTTTTTATTTTAAAAATCCAAGCTGATGTGGAAACATGGAGAATTGAATTTAAGACTGAAAAATCGAGAAACCAGTATTGACATGCCCCTGTGTTTAATGGACTGCAAACGGGAGGTGTGCAGGGTGGCGCTGCGGTCTGGGGCATTATCAGTGAGCCAGGAAAGATTTTATTACATGTTGGATAGCAAACCCTTTGCTGCCAAGCAGTTGACCACAAGCTCCAGGTATAGCTTGCCAGAAATGATCAGCCCCAGCTGTTCCAAACTCCAAGGCGCTTTGATGTTTGGGAACTACAATGGGAGACACCTCCACCTCCTCACTCTTGCAGCTAAAAGTAGATTCAGTAGCAGTAGTAGGTTGGGTTTTTTTGTTTTTGTTTTAAAGGAAACATCCGCTTTCAAAGGAGCATCCGCTTTCTTCAGTCTGGGCAGTGCTTTTTTTTCCTAGAAAAAAATGTTTAGAGGTACTCAGGAAAATCACCATTTTATAGTTCAGATTGGGAAAAATAAATACAGTAACTGGACAAAAGTACAAAGATTCACAAAAGGTTTAGGGGTACCCCTGCCTGCGTACCCCCAGAAAAGAAGCGCTGAGTCTGGGTGTGCTTTTGGATAGGCCAGAGTACTGACTCACTCAGAGGGACAGTGGCCAACCTCTCTAGCAAGTGGCTACTTTGGGCTCACAGAACACTTTGGTTAATTTACTTAGTTAATTATTATTATTATTATTATTATTATTATTATTATTATTTATTTATACCCCGCCCATCTGGCGGGGTTTCTCCAGCCACTCTGGGCGGCTTCCAGCAGAATATTAAAATGCATGCTCTCATGCCATGCTCGTTGGCTTTGCTAGAGGTATCTAGTTGTGGTCCACCCCCCCTTAAGAAACAGGATACTGGATTAGATGGGCTTTTGCAGGGGGGATCCTTGCTGTGACGCGGCAGGGTAGGCAGGTCAGTCTGCCTAGCAGATTTCTGATTTCAGAACTGGGGAGGGGGGGAAATAGGGTCTCCGGCAAACCGTTCCTGCCCTCGGGCAAAGGAAATTCAGTGGAAGAGGAAGGATGGCTAAAGTATAATAAGCGAAGTTAATGTATTTTTTTTTTAAAGCACGCTTTTGGTCTTCCCAAAAGCAAGGATGTAAAGTAGATTTATGTGAAAGCCTTTTACGCAAAATGTCTTCAAACTGGCATGTTTAGTCTGGAGCCGTTCCCAGAACACTTAATTTTTATCAATAAAACATGCACATATTTCAGCTTCGGGCCCCATGTGAAGCTGCAGGCAGGCTTGAAACTGCGCGAGATCAGGGTTCATCATTCCGCCCAAAGAATCCATTTGAAGAAAGAGGATGGGTCCTTAGGCAGAGTTTATCCTGCGCCAGAGCTGTTCACTTCAGAGGGGCTTGGACAGAGAGCTCACACGTCCTCCCTTAAGAACAGCAGGAGCATTGCCTTGCCGGATCTGTCCGATGTTCCTTCTGGCCTCATTACCAGCGACAGCCAGGAACCAGTTGGTGGTGTGTTAGCCAGGGCATTTGGGTGCCCCCTACCGGTAGTTTGTCTTGTATTTCTTTGCGTTGATATGGCTTTGTTATTTTTGTAGAAGTCTGCTAGGTGGTATAAGTTACAGGTAAGGAGCTGTGTTGGTCTGCCATAGTCGAAACAAAATAAAAAAATTCCTTCCAGTAACACCTTAGAGACCAACTAAGTTTGTTCTTGGTATGAGCTTTCGTGTGCATACACACGAAAGCTCATACCAAGAACAAACTTAGTTGGTCTCTAAGGTGCTACTGGAAGGAATTTTTTAATTTTTAATTTTGTTTTGAAGCGGTATAAGCCTTTGGCTTGCCAGGTTTTTATCTGGAGGTTTTGTGCTGCGTGGTGGAAAAGTGGGGTTTGTGCCAGGGGAATTTAGTGGGGATGGGGGTCAGGGACAGTTGACCTACTTCTCCTTTCCATGCTTTAAGCATGGTCGGTGTGAACCTGTTTAGTGTTGTGGGGTTTCCCCTTAGTTTGTTTGGGAGGAATGGGGATGCTGTAGCCAGGCACCAGCTAAGCAACATAAAGGTAAAGGTACCCCTGACCATAGGGACCCAGGTGGCGCTGTGGGTTAAACCACAGAGCCTAGGGCTTGCTGATCAGAAGGTCGGCGGTTCAAATCCCTGTGATGGGGTGAGCTCCCGTTTCTCGGTCCCAGCTCCTGCCCACCTAGCAGTTCGAAAGCACGTCAAACTGCAAGTAGATAAATAGGAACCGCTCTGGCGGGAGGGTAACGGCATTTCCGTGCGCTGCTCTGGTTTGCCAGAAGCGGCTTAGTCATGCTGGCCACATGACCCGGAAGTTGTACGCTGGCTCTCGGCCAATAAAGCGAGATGAGTGCCGCAACCTCAGAGTTGGACACGACTGGACCTAATGGTCAGGGGTCCCTTTATCTTTACCCCTGACTGTTAGGTCCAGTCGTGGACAACTCTGGGGTTGCGCACTCATCTTGCTCTATAGGCCGAGGGAGCCGGTGTTTGTCCGCAGACAGCTTCCGGGTCATGTGGCCAGCATGACTAAGCCACTTCTGGCGAACCAGAGCAGCGCACGGAGCGGTACCTATTTATCTACTTTCCCGCCGGAGCGGTACCTATTTATCTACTTTCACTTGACGTGCTTTTGAACTGCTAGGTGGGCAGGAGCAGGGACCGAGCAACGGGAGCTCACCCCGTCGTGGGGATTTGAACTGCCGACCTTCCGATCGGCAAGCCCTAGGCTCTGTGGTTTAGACCACAGCGCCACCTGCATCCCTACCAGTTAAGCAACACACTCACCATATATTTAGAAGTCACAGCTTTCCTACTAGGGACTGTAGTTTGCTACAGAGCTACAATTCCCACAGTGGTTTAACAGTCAGCTGTCCTTCCCTG
Source organism: Darevskia mixta (assembly GCA_034641385.1). NCBI lineage: Eukaryota > Metazoa > Chordata > Lepidosauria > Squamata > Lacertidae > Darevskia > Darevskia mixta. The sequence continues at coordinate 177,251 of JAWWNH010000201.1, forward strand.
GGAGCTCTGGGAACTGTAGCTCCGTGGAGGGTCTCCTGACAACTCTCAGCAACCTTAACAAACTGCTCTTAAAGTAGTCTTGTAGCACTTTGAACAGTCGTGGCTTCTCCCAAGGAACAGCACCCTAGGAAGAAACAGCGTCTAGTCTTCTTAAGGCTTGGTGCCAACGCAAAGCACCCTCCTGCCTTCCTCCTCCCGGGTGCGCATGTGGGGCTGTCGCATGGACATTTATCTGTGGGCTGGCGTTTGAGAAGAGGCACCTCCTAATTAGGAAAAGGAATTGAGCCGAGCGAAGTTGGTGGAACAGCTCCAAGATCAAAGGAACCTCAGGCAGATCCACTCTTAACTCCTCTGCAAATGTCCGTCCTTTTTTTAAAAAAAGAAAATGCATCAATTCCCTTAGCACTCTCCCTGCCACCCTACACATCAAGTACTTGCTTCCTTGATGCGTTTGTGTCTTCACTTCAGGAATACAAGAGGATGTTTGGGAGGCAAATTAATTGGGGACTGTTATCCCGGGTGGCTCTGTGGGTTAAACCAGGGCTTGCCGATCAGAAGGTTGGCGGTTCGAATCCCCGCTATGGGGTGAGCTCCCGTTGCTCGGTCCCTGCTCCTGCCCACCTAGCAGTTCGAAAGCACATCAAAGTGCAAGTAGATAAATAGGTACCGCTCCGGTGGGAAGGTAAACGGCGTTTCCGTGCGCTGCTCTGGTTCACCAGAAGCGGCTTAGTCATGCTGGCCACATGACCCGGAAGCTGTATGCCGGCTCCCTCGGCCAATAAAGCGAGATGAGCACCACAACCCCAGAGTCGGTCACGACTAAACCTAATGGTCAGGGGTCCCTTTACCTTTATGTTGCTTTACCTTTACCTTTACCTTTTACCTGCATGCGAAGACAGGCTCTGGCGGAGTGACGCCAGAGACCAAGAGTGGGTCCAATGATCAAGAAGGCAGTTTCTGCACATGGGCCTGAGCTCCCACACACACGTTGCAAGGGACCTAGAACGGTTTGTTGCTAGGTCTCACAGTTTGGCGTGCGTGGTGTCGCATGAGTTCTCAGAGGCAGAGTGGAAAGGCAGTAGGTCCATTGCTGTGCAAATTTATGGAGTATGTTGTAGGAAGTTTAATCTAGTATTTCTCTGGAGGCCAGCAGAGGTCAGAATGAATGGGCTTCGTCTTGGCTGGGTCTGTCTCTCCCTCCCTCCCTCCTTCCCTCTCCTCTAGTGGAAGTGCAATAACACTCAGCTTGTGGCGCTGTGGTCTAAACCCCTGAGCCTCTTGGGCTTGCCGATCAGAAGGTCGGCGGTTCGAATCCCTGCAATGCAGTGAGCTCCCGTTGCTCTGTCCTAGCTCCTGCCAACCTAGCAGTTCAAAAGCACACCAGTGCAAGTAGATAGATAGGTACCTCCGTGGCGGGAAGGTAAATGGTGTTTCCATGCGCTTTGGCTTCCATCACGGTGTCCTGTTGCACCAGAAGCAGTTTAGTCCTGCTGACCTGGAAAGCTGTCTGTGGACAAACACCGGCTCCCTCGGCCTGAAGGAGAGATGAGCGCCGCAACCCCATAGTCGCCTTTGACTGAACTTAACCGTCCAGGGGTCTTTTCCCTTTCCCCTTTCCCTGATTGCTAAGTGGTGGGAGAGAAATGCAATGCTATCTCCCCCCCTCTCCTCTCCTTTCCTCCTTAGAGGGGAATCTGGTGCTGGCAAGACGGAAAACACAAAGAAAGTCATTCAGTACCTGGCTGTCGTGGCCTCCTCTCACAAGGGCAAGAAGGACACCAGCATCACGGTAAGCATTCTCTGGAGCAGCCTGTTCCGTCTCGACAAACAAAAACAACGCAAATGTCTCCTAGGGGAGCACCGGGATAGTCTTTAGCAAACCTCGGTACCTGGAGCAAGCCGGCTGCTTTGCAGCTCAGGCCGTTTTCTGCATCCCTTCCGTTGCCAAATTGCTGACATATTACTGAGAGGACGCAGTTATGTCACAACCCCTGTGTGTTTATGGAAAACAGGCTCTTTGTTTGACATCCCCTCCTTAAGTGCAAGCAGAAAAGCGCATAGCTTTCCATATGCGGCTCCCCCTCTGGGGAGTTGCTGATGCTGGGGAAATCTAGAAGTCCACCCCCCATCTTTAAAGCCTATGGGTGAGACTGGGCTGGATCCTTTCCTTCCATCAGGCCTGCGGGGGGGGGGGACCTGTGGCTCTTCGGATGATGCAGGATTCCATCTCCCATCAGTCCCCAGCCAATATGGCCAATGGTCAGGCGAGATGGGAGTTGGGAGTTAGGGACAGGGTAGAAATTCAATTCAGCTTGCATATTTTAACGTGGACCTGCCCAATCATCACTTCCCAAAACAAGATGCAAACCAGACGCCCTCCGAAATCCGCACTTCCCCAAATTTTTGCAGTGCAGCTCTCTAGCCAACTCCTGTGTGCAGCAATGCATTCTATAAACACAAAACATGCATATAAGTGCCTATATTGGTGACAGTAAGATCCCAGTGTACGTTGTACTTGGCAGAAGTGTATTTTTTTTTTTTTAATGCACCTGTTAGAAGAAATCCGCACTCAGATTCTGATGAATTTTCACGAGGACTTAAAAGAAAAGTGGCAGGTTGTTGCGGAAAAGTGGAGAGCTCAATTTAAGACTAATCTATCACCTATCTCCCCCCGAGCAAAACATTTATTTGTTTGGATTTAGGTAATCTCTAAACGTACCAGTGCAGATCCACAGGTTGGTCCTCCTGCCTTTATTTTCCTTGAGGTGGTGTGTTGTGTGTCTGTTTGCATGTGTAATATACATGCATACATACATATAAACACCTGCCGCCGTGGATTGTGAATTCAGGTGGAAACACCTTTAAAAAAAAAAAGTACTTTGGGATGTGACGGGAATGATACTGACAACTGTTTTATGCCGTGTTATCTGACTGCAGCAAGGTCCATCTTTTGCTTACGTGAGTAACCTGGATTATTTGGTGTGTGTGTGTGTATATACAAAGGCACGGAGTGTAGATCTGCATGGTGTTATTGCACTAGAAGAAATCACCCAATGGTTCGATGTGACAAGATCCCACATGGCCCAGGGCAACAATAGCACCCAGTGTTCACGTGTATGTTCTCCCAATGCCCTGATCTCAAACGCACCATCGTCGGAGTCAGCGGTCCGGATTTCAGCAGGTCTTGCTCCCAGAAAAAGTGTGCTTGGGATCACAGTCTTCGTGAGAACTGAGGCCACGAGAGTTGCTTTTCCCAGTAGTTTCGCACACCGGAATAATTTCCTCTTTCCAACACATCTCGGAAGAGCAAACTTGTGGCCAGAAGTGTCGTTTCGGGATGAAGTAGCCCCGAGCGGTGATGCGCTTCAAACTGGACCGCTTTTGAAAGAGTGCCTTACTCTCCTCAAGGATCACAGTGTGGTAGCTGATTGACATCTGCCTGCACGCTGTTCGTTTTTTGACATTGCTTGCTGCCTGCCCTGTGCTACACCTGCAACAAACCTCCTTCTGCATGCCTTCAGAGTGGCCAGGTTATAACCATCGCCATGCAAAAGAATTAAGCTTTAAACTTTGGGGATTTATTTAATGCAGACTTGGCAGTTTTGCAGGGACCCAGGTGGCGCTGTGGGTTAAACCACAGAGCCTAGGGCTTGCTGATCAGAAAGTCGGCGGTTCGAATCCCTGCGACGGGGTGAGCTCCCGTTGCTCGGTCCCAGCTCCTGCCCACCTAGCAGTTCAAAAGCACGTCAAAGTGCAAGTAGATAAATAGGTACCGCTGCAGCGGGAAGGTAAACGGCGTTTCCGTGCGCTGCTCTGGTTCGCCAGAAGCGGCTTTGCCATGCTGGCCTCATGACCTGGAAGCTGTACGCCGGCTCCCTCGGCCAGTAAAGCAAGATGAGCGCCGCAACCCCAGAGTGGGACACGACTGGACCTAATGGTCAGGGTTCCCTTTACCTTTACCTGGCAGTTTTGCAGCAGCGATAGGCGCCAGTTATGCGGGAAAGAGTAGCTGAATGAGACATGGCAGAGACCTCTAGCTTGCGTACAAACCATACATTTAAGGCGCATTAGAAGCGCATTCCCTCTCCTGCAAAAGAACCCCGAGAATGGGAGTCTGTTAAGGGTTCTGGCAATGGTAGCTCTTTGCACCCTCAGCAAACTACAGTTCCCAGAATTCTTTTTGGGGTGTGTGTGTGTGCTTTAAATGTATGGTGTGGACACAGCTCTAGTTCTGATCTCCAAGGTTTCAGAGGCCTTTTCTTCTTTTTTTGTAGATATGTTGATTGATGCTTCCACAAAGCACCCCTCCCCCCAAAGGACAATGGAAACCTCACATGTGGGGCTCCTTGTCCATCAGTAATTTTGAAAGTTCAGTTCTGGTTTCAAAAAGGATCCAGTATTCCATCAGCTCTTGGCAGAGAACGACTGGAATAAAACTCCAGAAGCAAAGTGCCAATTGAACAGCTGTTAGGCACAGCATAGCTTGGCAGCTAAGTCTCCAGATGTTACTAGTCCCTCTGTCCGCTCCTCCCCAAACAACTGGCCTGGTGGCGAAGAAATGAAACGTAGTTATTCGCCCATATTGACACCTTGAAAGGAAAAAAAGGAAACCGTTCTCTTCCAGCTCACAGAGGTTTTGCTATCTAGTCACCTGGAGCTGATTCATAATATAATAATAATAATAATAATTTATTATTTGTACCCCGCCCATCTGGCCGGGTCTCCCCAGCCACTCTGGGCGGCTTCCAACAAATATAAAAATACATTAAAATATCACAGATTAAAAACTTCCCTGAACAGGGCTGCCTTCAGGTGTTTTCTAAAGGTCATGTGGTTGTTTATCGCTTTGACCTCTGCTGGGAGGGCGTTCCACAGGGCGGGCGCCACCACCGAGAAGGCCCTCTGCCTGGTTCCCTGTAGCTTCGCTTCTCGCAATGAGGGAACCGCCAGAAGGCCCTCGGCGCTGGATCTCACAGGTGATCAGTGAAGGAGACCGTTTAGAAGCCCAAAGCACAGTATGCCTCTTGTGGAAAGATATTCGTCTCCGATATTCCGCCTTCCTCTTTCTTTGACCTAAATCCGTTGTCATTGCTTTCGGAATTTGCTTAATTAGTGCCTGCCTGGATGCATTGCATGGCTTGTGTGTGTGTGTTCATCATCATCATCCGTGTGTAACTGCATGCATGCATTTGCACAGGGGGTGGGGAATCTGGATATTAAAAAAACCCCCAAAATAATGCATTGTCATATTCAACCTTTTCAAAAGCTCTGCATTTAACATGATTAATAGATGTGGTGCAATCTGCTTTGTGCTGCATTACAGATATTTTTTATTTTTTTGGCCATTTCTTTCCCTTGCCTAATTTACAGCGTTGTCCCCTTGCTAAGTTAAACGCTTCAACCCTCTAGGTCTGGGGTTTGAGGAGGAGGGAGGAGTTCTTAGCAGGTAGCTCCAGAAAAATCACCCCCGGCCTTTGATGGAGCAGTGGACACACGGTGAAAAGAGATGTGCTGCCCTCTGTTGCGGCCATCCGAAGAAACGATTTCATCTGCAGGAACCAGCTGCCTTGTCCATCCAAAGGAGCCTCGATGGACAGCGGCAGGCTAAACAAGGGGCAGGAAGAAACAGAGAGCTCAACGTTTACTGTGGGCCGCTTCAGGCTTCTCATTTCCATCCCTTGCAGAGATAATCTCCAAAATGCATGTAGACTGGAATGTGCAAGGGACGGGTGATGGGACACCCGTGGCCTCCCCAGATGTTCTTCGACTCCAACTCCCATCAGCCCCATAGCCAGGGATGATGGGAGTTGGAGTCCAGCAATGTATGGAGGGCTAGACTGGTATAAAATACCCAGTGCTGTGGTTTCCACCCCCTTACGCTGTGTGTGTTGTAGTAGAGTCCAGATTGCGGTGCCCATAGCAAAAGAAAGCCCTGCCCCACATGCATTACAATATACATGCATATTTTTTTTTAAAAAGAAAGAGATTATTTATCTGCAGGGGAGGGAATCAAGGCTGGACCCGCCTTGGCCGAAGCCTCTGTATGCATCTTGCGTGTGACTGTTTACGGCGGAGAGACTTGTCTGCTTCCTGAGGATAATGGCGTTTGAATCCGTTTTAGGGTGAGCTGGAGAAACAGCTGCTGCAGGCAAACCCCATCCTTGAAGCTTTCGGGAATGCCAAAACCGTGAAGAACGACAACTCTTCCCGATTCGTAAGTTGAAAGTGGTATAATACTGCTTTAAACAGGGGTCGGCAACCTCCGGCCCATGGGCCGGATTCGGCCCACGGAGACTGTTTTACCGGCCCATGAGCCACCCACTTGGTGAGTCCGCTGCACGCTGCACTAAACCGGCGCAGCGTGGTGCGGGGAATCGCCGAGCGGCACCGGAAATTGCGTCTGCACATGCGCAGACACTGGAAATCGCGTCTGTGCATGTCCAGACGCCTGCGCAGAAGCGTTTTTCGGCATCTGAGCATGCGCAGAAGCAATTTCCAGTGTCATGGACATGCGCAAACGCGACTTTCGGCGTCGCGCTGCGCCAGTCCGGCCCACGGACGATCTCCGTGGGAGTGATCCGGCCCATGGCCGGTAAACCTTGCCAACCCCTGGCTTTCAATGTATAATAAGGTGGGACGTTATTGTGAGCTATGGGGTACCAACAGGGTTTTCTGGGCCCAGTGCATTCATTTGCCTCTGGGAAACTAAGCTACAAGGTGTATGGATCTCAACGACACAGTGCTTTAAAGCATATCCATTGTCCCATACCCTCCGGAATTTCTCCGATGAAAATAGGGATGTCCTAAGGAAAAGCAGGGCGTTCCTGGCTCAAATCAGAAATCGGGATGGCTTCTGTAAATCTGGGACGGCCTCTGGAAAATAGGCACAATTGGAGCAGGAGATCCCTGCTTGAATCCAGAAAACAACTGCAATCACAACTCTCATCAGCACTGAGAGGGTTACCAGTGTGCCCCCCCTTGGTGCAATGGCCCCCTTAAGGTCTTCCTCTGGTACCCACAAAACCAGTGAGCCCCCTTCACTGCCCCCTTGGTCATGAGGTGGCGAGAGCTACCCATTTGCGTGGTCAGGCGGAGTCCCCCCGAACCCCGGGCAGCCCCTGAGGGAAATAACGACACGTGACAACGTTCTATGGGATTACATTGGCCACAACTTTATTAATATTCAGATGTAGGGAGACCTTGGCTCAGGCATTGGGCGTTTATCCTTCCCAGCCCCCCAGCCGGGGTTCTGGGTAATTTTCAGGGTTATCCAGCATGTGTGGGGAGTGGGCTAGCTCTGGAGAACATATGTTCAAGCAGATAGCCCGCCCCCCTGTTCGCCGCCGCTGGAGGGGGAGGGCAATGACGACCTCTGGGCGTATGGTCAATGCCTCCCCCATAGACCCCTTTAATGGGAACCCTGGTATCGCTGCCGCAATGGGGGTGGGGGTTACAGCTCCCCTCCCCCCCCCCATTTTAGGTAGATGACTAAAGGATTCCGCCCAAGGCCTGCAACCGCCAAAGTTGTGACGAATTGCTACGGGAAAGGCGAAACCTGCCAATGCAGGGAAAGTCCTTTCCGGCCCTTCAACAGCGACCTTGACATAGCAGCGCCTGTGTGGCTGTGGAAAATAAAAGGTTAATCTGCATAATAAGCGTTAATTGAGGGAGTGGAGGGTGGGGAAGCTCTGAATCCAACGGCGGCTTCCCAGGTATGGCTCCTATTGTGTACTGTATGTTCCCTCCTTCTACCTGGCCAATCCCCCTGGCAACACCTCCCCAGCCGGGATTGGGTGGCTGCCGGAGTAGGTGGAGACCACAGGTATCCTACCTGGGAAGGCGGTGCCAGACCCAACTGCCAGGAGCTGCAACGTGATCCCAGGGGGCTACTCGCGACCACGCAAAATGCGCACCCCCATTTGATGTGGGAGAACAGTCATTCTCGCTCGGAAAGTACATAGAGCTGAAGGAGGAAGTTGGAAGAGTGATGCTCTTCCCCACTTCCTCTTTCAGCTCTATGCTCTTTTCGAGGCTCAGTTCCACCGGATCCAACTTTTACGCAGATCCCTCGGGGGAAACCGAACTCTGCATGCGCACACATTCTCTCTATCTGGGCAGCTGGGGGACCTGATCTAGGAGAGGGGCAAGCTGAGTGACCAGAGGGGGTGGCCCTCAAAAATCCAGATCCGCCCATGTGTCTAAAAATGGTTTTTGAACTACCGGTATATCTCTGCACAGAGTCCCTTCCAACTAACTGCCTCCAATTCCATTCTGGTTGTTAAAGTTAGATTGGGGAAGCCTATAATTCTCATGGTGTGCTAGCAGGTATCAAAAGCCGTCTTCTCTTATCACCGACAGGGCAAATTCATCCGCATCAACTTTGACGTAACTGGCTACATCGTGGGAGCAAACATAGAAACCTGTATCCTTTTTCGGCACGTGGGATGGAACTTGGAGGAGTACGAGGAAGTTGTACTCAGAGCTCAGAGTTGTGCCTGAGAAAGGCAAACATTTCCAAGGCCGGGTGGCGAGAGGAGGCAGGAGGCTGATGTGGGTGTCTCCGTTTTGGGCTTTGCTGCCTTCGTTCATGGTGCAGATCTTGAATGGCTGCCGCTTGGGTTTGTGTGTCGCTTTGGGGAGGGCGAGAATTAGCTAGGTTCCCATTAAAGTGTGAATCGAAACGCCGGATTTCTTCCTCATCCCCAGGTCAGGAAGAGGAGGCACTCCAGAAAACCTTTTCAGCAGGGGGCCGGTCCACTGTCCCTCTGACCTTGTGGGGGGGGGCCCAGACTATATTTTTGGGAGGGAAATGATGCAAGAGCACCACGAGCCCCGGTGGCTGCTTACCTGTGTCTTGTGAGCGGCAGGGGCTGGAGGCGGCGGAGGGACGATGAGTGGCGTGCGAAAGGGCTCTGGAGAGGGGCTGCTTAAAATGGTGGCCGCTTGAGCGCTGCTGCTGCTGGCACCAACAAAGCCCAGCCCCTTTCCTCCTCTAGGCAGGGCGGGGAGAAGCCAGGTGGAGGGAGGGAGGGAGGAGGCGCCGCTGCCAAGGGAGGGAGAGGGAAAGAACGTGCACGCTGGCAATCCACGCGGCGATTCCCGGACTGTCCGTGGGCCGGATCCAGAAGGCAATTGGGCCTGATCCGGCCCGTGGGCCTTAGCTTGCCTACCCATGGGCTAGGAGGCCCTCCCTCCACCAAGCTTGCCACAAGAGCAGAGAGAGTTGGGCAGGTGGGTCTCAGCCACAGAGCATTACAACAGGAGAGGGGATCCTCTAGTCCTGAGGTCAAATGCAGCTCTGCAGACCTCTATCTGTGACGCTAAGGATTCTCCGTAGGCCACACCCCTGTCCCTAGGCCACACCCCTCACCAGCTTTTCTCTGGCTGGATATGGGTCCTTGAGCTGTGGTGATGCATCTTGCTCGCCTGGATGGGGGGATGCACATTTTTAGAAATGTCTGGTTTTGGCATGACTAGAGTGGAGACTGTGGGAATGTTGTGGATAGTAGGAGAGGATATATTGATTATTATCCTTCCTCACTCACACTAGTGAGCTAGTAGCAGAGTACATTCCCCTGTATATTGCAGGAAGCTAGTTGGTAGATTCATTTGAATCTCTTGAGTTGTTAAGCAGTCCAATCTGGCTTGTCCAGATTGGATTTGTTCCTGGTAAATCCCCTTTGTTCCCTCTTAAAAATAAAATACACAACAGTCTTCTCTTAAGAATAACAAGAAGTTTACTTACATTCAGTTCACAGTATGATCCTGAAGGCAGGCTTTAGCTTGTAGTTACAGAAGAGAGTGTGGATTCATCCCATGTGGGGATGAGTCCATGTGCTGCTGGCTAAGAGCCAGCAGACAGCAAAATGCATCAAGAGAAGGAATGGCACCAAGAGCGTCTCAAGAGAGAAGGGAAGATGGCTGCATGATCAGCCCTTTTATGGGGTCTCCCAGGGTCACGCCCATCTACCTGGTCACACGCAGGGGGAGGATGCTCCAGACCAGGTGTGACAGGAAGTCCTCCTGGCTGGAGCAATATTCCCCTGTGTGTCCACTCTGGGCAAACAGGAAATGTTGTATTTGACTGCTGCAGTAATGTTACATCCCACAGAGACTGCAGTACAAAAAGGTAAGGGTCATATCCACATCTGCCTCTGGTCATGCCCGCCACCGACATGCGGCCCCTGGAAGACTCCTCATGATGCAATGTGGCCCTCAGGCTGTAAAAGGTTTCCTACCTCTGCCTTGCAGGGACTTTCAACGTTCCTGTTTTGGGAGGTCCTGGAACGCAGCAGCGTCAGCCTGCGTTTTGCAGGATGTCCCAACCTTTCAAACCGAATAATAATAATAATAATAATAATAATAATAATAATACCCCGCCCATCTGGCTGGGTTTCCCCAGCCACTCTGGGCGGCTTCCAACAGGAGATTTAAAATACATTAAAACAGTCATTAAAAACTTCCCTAAAAAGGCTGCCTTCAGATGTCTTCTAAACGTCAGATGGGAGGGCATTCCACAGGGCGGGCGCCACTACCAAGAAGGCCCTCTGCCTGGTCCCCTGTAACTTTACTTCTCACAGTGAGGGAACCGCCAGAAGGCCCTCAGAGCTGGACCTCAGTGCCTGGACTGAACGATGGGGGTGGAGACGCTCCTTCACGTATACTGGGCTGAGGCCGTTTAGGGCTTTCAAGGTCAGCACCAACACTTTGAATTGTGCTTGGAAATGTACTGGGAGCCAATGTAGGTCTTTCAAGACTGGTGTTATGTGGTCTCGGCGGTCGCTCCCAGTCACCAAGCTGAAATGTCAACATTTCCAGTAAAAATTTGCTTTTCGTGCAGGAGTGGCTGCCAGCAGCTTTTTTACTTGGGGTGGTGTTTGTGCAAAAGTGCTTTGTTTAAACAGAGAAACAAACAAACGAGCAGATTCATCCCCGTAGTCATCCCCTGCATAAATATCGAAAGCAAATGAGTGAAGTTGTTGGCAAAGTTGAAACTTCTGTAGAGCCGGAGGAGACACAGGAAAGGAGCATCTCCCTTATACAGGAAGGCTTAAATATCTGCGGGGGGAAGATGGAAGAAAATGAGGAACACCAGGTAGAAACTCACTAACTTCATCGCAGCTGAAGCGAAGCAAAAAGCCAGAAGTGGGACCAACATCTTACCTATGGAACTCATTGCTACAAGATATTGCTGTAGACCAGGGAACCTGAGGACTGTATTCTGTCACAGGGAAACTTATGGGTGCTGGGCATGGCCAGAGACAAATGTAGGAGGTCAGTAGATGAGACTCCAGCCATGTAAAAACCAGATAAGCTCACTCCCACCCTCTCCATCCACTATCCTGGCAAGAAAGAGGCACATCCCAGCAAGGCAAAAATGCTTAAGGAGGGCGTGGAGCAGAGTTGATGAGAGATACGGCTTTGGGAAGGGATGCGGGTGGCGCTGTGGTCTAAACCACAGAGCCTAGGGCTTGCCGATCAGAAGGTCGGCGATTCGAATCATGTTAAATTGCTGTTTTAGGGGTTGTTTTTAAAAGTCTGGAACGGATTAATCCATTTTGCATTACTTTCTATGGGAAAGCACGCCTTGGTTTTGGAACGCTTTGGTTTTGGAACGGACTTCCGGAACGGATTAAGTTTGAGAACCAAGGTACCACTGTATTAAATTAGCACTTAAGGTGGAGATCTGATGACAACAACAACAACAAAGCAATTGTGCACAATTAAAACCATTTAGAACCTATGCAAGAGATACTACGGCAAGTAGTGAAAACATCAGAGCCGATATTTAAAAGCACCCAAAGTTTTGCTTTCTTGCTTTCTTGCTTAACATTTGCCGACAGATTTGCTGGAAAAGTCCCGGGCTATCCGGCAAGCCCGAGACGAAAGGACCTTCCACATATTTTATTATCTGCTCGCTGGAGCCTCGGAACAAATGAAGAGTAAGGCACTGGCAGGGACAGCTTCTGTTTCGAACCGTCGGGGAGCGGGGCAGGGGCTGTAGCTCGGCGGTAGAACTTCCGCTTTGCATGCAGAAGTTCCCAGCGGCATCTGTAAGCAAGACTGGGGAAAACTCCCTGCCTGAACCCCTGGTATTCTCTGCCAGTCCGTGCAGAAAATACTGAGCTGGGTGGAAGATTGGATCTGACTTGGTGCAGGCAATGACTGATTAACACACATCCAATTGATGTGAAACCGCACATGCGAGCATTGCAGCAACCTGGAAGTGGCAGGGCAAGGGGGCAGGGAAAGGGGCATAATGGGGGCAGGGTGGGCTTTGGGGTGGGGGCTACCTGGTTGGGAAAGGTTGGGCTACAGGGTGAATGTTACAGGCGCATATATAGGGCCCAAAGGACCATGTTCGGTTCATTCATTTCAATGGCTCTACTCTGAGCAGGACTGAGTTGGCTACAGCCCTTCCTTCTTTTTTAAATAAATTTTATTGTTCAATGCTCATATGTACAATTGTTCAATCATCATATATACAATATTGACCAATCGTATAATAATGTACAATATACATTCAAAACACAGCCCTTCCTTGAGAGCCAGTGTGGTGTAGTGGTTAAGAGCGGTAGACTTGTAATCTGGGGAACCGGGTTCGCGTCCCCACTCCTCCACATGCAGCTGCTGGGTGACCTTGGGCTAGTCACACTTCTGTGAAGTCTCTCAGCCCCACTCACCTCACAGAGTGTTTGTTGTGGGGGAGGAAGGGAAAGGAGAATGTGAACCGCTTGGAGACTCCTTTGAGTAGTGATAAAGCGGGATATCAAATCCAAACCCTTCTTCTTCTTTCTGAATGTACTTCATGGGCTGCCTTTTGAGGTTATAACCCACACAAAGCCGCTTGCAGTATGATGAGGAGGACATAAATTACATTAAAACACGCAGAATTTGTTATAGGAGGCATCAAAACCTGCAGTTTTCTTTTATAGCACTGGCTCGTCTCAATTCTGCTACTGTTCACTCTCTAGATGACCTGCTGCTCGAAGGTTTCAACAACTACACTTTCCTGTCTAATGGCTACGTGCCCATTCCCTCTCAGCAAGATGATGAGATGTTCCAGGAGACCTTGGAAGCTATGGGTATTATGGGCTTCAATGAGGAAGAGCAAGTTGGTAAGGAAAAAAAGCAAAAAGCAAATGTGCTTTTTCCATTTCTTTTCTTCCTGTATCCCGAAAACAACAACAATCTGTCACCCAGTGCAGGATGAATAGTTAAGTGAGTGGTGATGGATGCTTCAAACTATCCTGATTTAATCTGGTGAATTGCATCTCTCGCTTTTTTGGTCTTGTATTTCATAGGAATAGTGGCATTTGGATCCAGGTTTTGCAGGAAGGTATTTGAAAAGAGCCTTCTAGCAAAGCTGGTATTGAGAGCGGTCCAGTTATATGCATTGAGCTTCCAGGCTTAAATTAGCTTTGGGGTAAGATTAGTTTCAGATACCTTGAAGCAAAATTGAAGAGGAAAGGCTAGTGATTGCCAACGTTAGGTTCGTAGTATTTATTTTTACCTTCTCAAGCTTCCTCTGCATTTATTCAATGCCTGAGAGTGTTTATTTTAGCAACTATTCTAGTAACTGTTGGGATTTTTGCTCACTAGAATTATGCTTGCAATTTACTGACTTCTCTATTATGACCATGTCCTTGTTTTCACCTGTGAAATGTTGGATGGTTTGTGAGTAGCGGGGAATTGTGTGCTTGCTGTGTGCAATATGGGAGATTATTTTGGTAATAATAATAATAATAATAATAATAATAATAATAATAATAATAATAATAATAATTTATTATTTGTACCCCGCCCATCTGGCCGGGTCCCCCAGCCACTCTGGGGGGGGGGGAAAGATTATTTTGGTAATGGAGGCCTAGATTGGGGAGGGGAGGAACCGCCAACCCACAGATGGGTGGGGTCTGCAACTAGATTCCCCGGGCCTCTGGGTTTCTTCTTCCTGATTATCAGCTATTTAGAAGGAAGAGGACATAGCTGTCAACTTTCGGATTTGAAAATAAGGGATGCCGCGAGGGCGGTGCAATGGCACCAAGTAACCTCGCCACCCTGCGCTCCAGAGGCTGCGCGCGAACGGGTGAGCGAAAGAGCGAGCGCGTAGACGGCAGGCAGGCTGTCTGTCTGGTTGGGCGTGAGGGTCTGGCTGCACAAGGCATGCAAGCTCCGCCCCCAGTCGGTCTCAGACTCCTTATTGGCAGCCGAGCAACGCAGCTGAGGAGCCTCCCTGGCCGGCAGGGAGGGAGAGGAGCTGCTTCCTTTGAAATCCGGGAAATTTAAGGGAGATCAACAATCTGGGATAGCAGCGGGAAACGGCATTGGAATAAGGGAATTTCCCACCCCAAAAAAGGGAGGGTTGACAGCTATGGAAGAGGAAAGGGCATAGATGTTGTGCGAAGTGTGCAATGGCAGCGCCTTCTGCAGAAAGGCCTGCTTTAAGAAGCTGAAAGCAGAAGGGGAATTGCCTCGGCAGACACATGCTCCTTGCAAAAGCTGAAAAGGTTTTAAAGAATTCTCCTTGAAGAGGTGCTACTAGTCAGCCTAGACCTCGTCCTTTTCAGATATGGGACCCAGCTTTAACCCAGATCTGGAAACTGGCTTCTCTATATTTTACCATCTATTCGCTTGGTGATTGTGCCGCTGTCACAACATAGCTCATATCAGTGGGTTTTGACCAAGGACATAGTGCCTTTCAGACATTGTTGAACTACAGCTCCCGCGAGCATGACCAAAGGCCAGGGGGGGATAGGACTTGTGGTCCATTAACATTGGGAGGGCACCAGGTTGGCTATATCTGGCACAGAAAATACTGGGTTAGATCAGGGATGGGAAGTACGTGGCTCTCCAGATGTTGTCAGACACCAACTCCCATCATCCCTGTCCATCCACGACGCTGGCTGGGGTTGATGGGAGCTGAAGGTCAACAATATCTGGAGCAGTGTCGTAGCATGGGTTGCCAGCACCCGGGGCCGTGTGGGAGGGAAACGGACAGAGTATGCATGTGCATTCAACTGCCTAATGGCATCTGCATCACCCGAGAGATCGCAGCCACAGAGGTAATAAAATAAGAGTTGCTCCGTTGTCTGGAGAGGTCATTTCCTGGTTCGCATGGAGAAGTCGCTTTCAATGGAGCCCAGCGACACAAGCACGCAGCTGTATTGAGGCAGCACTAGGCATTGAAATTTTGTGCCTCGGGCAGCCACCCCTTCTCCCCCATGCTATGCCACTGGTCTAGACGACTACCCTATTCCCCATCCCTGCGCTAGATGAACTGATGGCCTGACCTGGTGACCTGGTCTAGGTAAGGTAAAAGGTAAAGGACCCCTGGTCCAGTTAAGTCCAGTCAAAGGCGACTATGGGATTGCGGCGCTCATCTCGCTTTTGGGCCGAGGGAGCCGCCGTTTGTCCACAGACAGTTTTCCGGGTCATGTGGCCAGCATGACTAAATTGCTACTGGCGCACGGAGGACCGTGACGAGTACCAAAGCACACGGAAACACCATTTACCTTTGTGTCGCAGCGGTACCTATTTATCTGTTCGCACTGGCATGCTTTCGAACTGCTAGGTGGGCAGGAGCTGGGACAGAGCAACGGGAGCTCACCCCATCGTGGGGATTCGAACCTCCGACCTTCCGATCAGCAAGCCCAAGAGGCTCAGTGGTTTAGACCACAGCGCCAAGCTCCAAATGTCTAGAACTCAGAAACTGTTTTCATTACTGCTCAGTCACATCAGAAACTTACGATCTGCATCTGTGCATTAGATTGCAAACGAGAAACAAATTCGATTGCCATTGATTTCTCGTCCACTGCTGATCATTTGCGCAGCTCTTGTGCCGAATGAAGGAGTTTTTTTAACATAGGACGCTGCCACAAAACATGTCAGACTGTTGATCCATCTAACTTGGTACTGTCTACACAGACTGGCAGCAGCTCTGCAGGGTTTGGGGCCTCTCCCAGCCCTACCTGGATCATGTACGATCACCATCAAGAATGAATTAGAATTGTTGCTGTTTTTTAAAGGCAGTGTCTCTGCAGATTCAACACCGTTGATAAATTTTTCAGCACAGAGCAGTAGCTGGAAACCTGGGCTCTGAACGTTTGAGATGCGGCGAGGGAGAGATAAATTTTTTAAGCATTCCTGTGACAGGACTCTGCACAAACTCAGCAGAAGAACGGATTTGAACTTCAGCCAGGAAGTACCAGACAGATGACCATTTAAAGCTAGGATTTAGGGGGCCTCCTAGCACTGACGTCCAAGCAGAGAGCTGCGAGGAGATCGGGACATGGGAGTTTCGGATTGGGGTTTCTTTTTTATTTTTGTAAATAAAGAGAAGCAGCAGCTGTGTTGAAAATGTTTTATGACTGGAAGAAGAGGACACATCAGTCAGATGAATTGTTTGCCGTGGTTGTTTTCCAAATGTTCTTCCTCTTTCCTTTAAGGGTCTCTGACTGCATTTGGTGCCTAAAGGAAGAGGGTGTCTCTAGTTTTTCAGTCTGGTGACACCTACTGGCCCAGAAATTTCACTGCTGCCTGCCATATCCTCCAGACAGACTTTAAAGTGTGTGTAACCCATCTCGGGGACGCGGGTGGCGCTGTGGTCTGAACCACTAAGCCTAGGGCTTGCCAATCAGAAGGTCGGCGGTTCGAATCCCCGGGATGGGGTGAGCTCCCGTTGCTCGGTCCCAGCTCCTGCCAACCTAGCAGTTCGAAAGCACGTCAAAGTGCAAGTAGATCAATAGGTACCACTCTGGCGGGAAGGTAAACGGTGTTTCCGTGCGCTGCTCTGGTTCGCCAGAAGCGGCTTAGTCATGCTGGCCACATGACCCGGAAGCTGTCTGTGGACAAACGCCGGCTCCCTTGGCATATAGAGCGAGATGAGCGCGCAACCCCAGAGTCGTCGCGACTGGACCTAACAGTCAGGGGTACCTTTACCTTTACCTTTCACCCATCTTGAGATAAAAGATGCAAGAGTAAACAACTCAGAAATAAATTGTGGGCAGGGCGAACTCTGGGTGAGCTCAACAAATTTGGGGGCTGTCTAAAAAAAGTTCAACTTTTGGGGTGTCCTGGTTTTTATATAATAATAATAATAATAATAATAATAATAATAATAATAATAAATAATTTATACCCCGCCCATCTGGCTGAGTTTCCCCAGCCACTCTGCTATATTTACTTTTTGAAATATAGCAACCCTAACATAAACTAATTTTACGTGTAAACATCTTATTACCGGTAGTATTATTATTAATTATTTATTCAGTTTATATACCACCCTTTATCCAAAGATCCCAGGATGGTGTACAACATTATGAACCTAATTTGCGCAGTATAATAATAAAAACATAATGCACAGCGTTTAACAGGCCATAGGGTTGTAACCTGGAATTCTGAGTATGAGAGAGATTCATGCAATTGACTCTCGCTCATCTTTGGGACTTGGAAGCTTAGGGATTCATCCTGGGTACCAAGTGTAAAACGGACCTTTCCATCGGACTGTGGTGGGGCTAGAACTCTTTTCTGAGCCCCCTTGTTGACTGAGCGGAGTACGAATCTGTGTATATGTTCAAGCTTCTTAAAAATGTCTCCTTTACACCCGCGCAGCGATGCTGAGAGTCGTCTCATCCGTTCTCCAGCTTGGTAATATCGTCTTCAAGAAAGAGAGGAACACAGACCAAGCTTCAATGCCAGACAACACAGGTAGGACAGAGAACTGTGCAGGATTCAGATTTCTGCCCTCGTTGTGAGTCCCGCCCACCCCCCTGAAAAAATGGACCATGTACAGCTTACTAGCAGTCTTGCGCACATGGCCAGTATCCAACAGCAGAAACTTGTATATCAATATTCAGCAGCCGCTGCTCATGGAAAACAAAACTCTGACTTTCTGATGGTACATCTGACATCTCTTACTTGCGACTCAAATGGGGGGGAAGATGCCATATGAAATAGTGCGCACACAAATCAGTCAGTTTTGGTTTCTCCACGTTTCCCACCCACCCCCCAGTCTTAAATTCCTTTCTCCCAATTTCTGCAGCGGTTTTGTTGTGGGGTTTTTGTTTTTAAAGAACCCTCCTGAAAATTCACCAGCATTTCGGTGAGAACTTTCTCTATAACAAACACATTTTTGTATGGAGTTTTGACTGACCTACACATTTTCACAAACAGGCTTTCCCGAATATAATGCATCTTGGTATGTTGTTTTCACCAATATGTGCATTTTTTAAAAAAAAATTTGTACACATTGGTTGGAGGGACTGCATCGCAAAATTCAGGGGACGGCGGATTTTGAAGGATAGTTGTGTTTTTGTTCCCACGTTGGTCCGAAAAGTGCAAATTAGGTAGCTTAAAATGCAACCAAAATTGAATTTCTCCATGATCCCTAGTATAAAACGACATTTCAAATCTCTTCTATTCCAGCTGCACAAAAAGTGTGTCACCTTATGGGTATCAATGTGACAGATTTCACCCGGGCAATACTCACCCCAAGAATCAAGGTTGGCCGAGATGTTGTTCAGAAAGCTCAGACCAAGGAACAGGTAACGGCCTTCTTTCCCTTGTTTCCTCAGTTCTGGTCATGATCTCCATAAGATCCGACACCCAGACAATGGGAATTTCCCCCAGACACCAATGATTGCCATGCAAAAGCTTCGTAACAATAAGATCATGTGAGCTTTCATAGCCCCTCGTTGACGTGTTTTACAAGCTATGGAGCTTGTTTTTGAACTTGAGTTTAGGTTTTTAACCTTTCGGATGAAGCAAAATTAGAATTCCTAGTTTAGATAATTACCACTTACTGTTTGGGAGTGTTCTTCTTTTCTAAATTTCTTTAATCCTCCCCCTAGATTTAATAGCAAACAAGCTATCTTGAGTTATATGCAGGGCCGGTGCGTCCATTAAGGTGAACTAGGCAGTTGCCTAGGGCGCCAAAATGGAGGGGGCGCTGGCCAGCCTGCCCCCCGCCGCCGCCCGGTGCCGCCCCAACCAGCGGCGGAGCAAGCAGCTTGGGGCGAAAACTGCGGCGGCGGGGGCGCCAAAATGGAGGGGGCGCTGGCCAGCCTGCCCCTTGCCCCCCGGTGCCGCCCCAACCAGTGGTGAAAACCGCGGCGGCACGGGGCGCCCGGCCGGGCAGGGGGCGGGGCACCGTACGTCATGCGCAATGATGTCATGTGGCCCGCCCCCTCACCTAGGGTGCCAAAATCCCTAGCACCGGTCCTGGTTATATGAAGTCATTATTTTTTTCCTTCTGAGGAAACTGATAGATCATAACAGTGAAACGAGAATCTTAGCCGGCAACTCGTCAAGGTTATTTATTAGTTTATCTTGAGTTATTTTTGAAGGTTTTCTTGAGTTATTTATGTTCATCTCGTTTCAGGGATCTTTCACAGTGTAGACTTCCTTTGTTGTAATGCAATAAAAGCTGGCTGTGGTTCCTTCGATGATTTTGGTCTTGCTTCCGTTTAACTTTTTCAACAGGCTGATTTTGCAATAGAGGCCTTGGCCAAAGCAACATTTGAACGCCTCTTCCTTTGGATTCTGAGCCGGGTGAACAAAGCCCTCGACAAGACCAAGAGGCAAGGCGCATCCTTCCTGGGAATCCTCGACATTGCTGGGTTTGAGATTTTTGAGGTATGCCCCCTTTATTCAGCCCAAGGTAACTCGAGCAGCTGACCTCAACCAAGGCCAGCTCATTTTCTTGTGTTCCGTGGTCAGTGCTGGATTTACGTATAAGCTAAACAAGCTATAGCTTAGGGTCCCACTCTCTTGGGGCCCCCCAAAAAAATTAAAGGGAAAAAACTGGATGTACATTTCCAAAATATAAGATAAAAAACAAACAAAATAAAACCTACATACAGCAACAGTGTTTTGTGTTGTGTAGGCTCCTATGATGGAAGTAATGGCCCCCACCTGCTAGCCTGCTCCCTAAAATATCACTGGTTTGCTCCTTTCTATATATAGGGTGCCTGCATTCTGCATGGACTGGTTGCATGGCGACATGCGCAAATGCCTTGAGATACTTATTAGGTCCATAAATTACCATATAGCATATATTCAACACAAAAAACAGCAGCAATTTGTTGTTGACAAAGGACTGCTGGACATATAAAGGGCCCCATTACCTTCAGTTGCTTAGGGCCTCATCAAACCTAAATCCGTCCCTGTCCGTGATCCAAGGCATTTTGCTGCCTGAGGGCATGATGCATTGTCCCCAGTTCCCTGTACGGAAGCCAACTGGACTGGAGCTGAATCTTTTTCGATGCTGGTCCAATGGGGCAGCATTGTCTGCAGCAGATGATGGCGGTGGGCTTTACTCAGAGGGGGCAGGCAAACCGTTCAGCACATGCCGCTCTGCCCTCCAACACTTCACTGCCGTCCTCCAGCAACCCTGAGGTACACGCCTCACTCTGCCTAATGATAGGGCTGGAGATTCATTCCCCGTGTGCAGTCATGGGATTGTTGTCTATCACATGGCGGTGTGTGTTTTGATTCCACAGGAATGGGATGTGACGTAGACAGGATGTTTGTCTTACTGTGTTCCCTGAAGTGGGACTATTGTCTTTTGTTCTTTCTCTTTGCTGCCTGATGATAGAGAGAAAGGGAGCCATGTTGCAGTGCTCCATGTGTGTTTATATGTAAATAAAGTAGATTAGCCAAAATGCTGAGTTGCTGAGTTCTGTTACGCAACTGCGCAAACCTCTGCGGATCCATTAGTGTGCTAATGTCTTCTGGCATTAGTCGCTGTGATGTTCGGGCTGAGGAATGCTTTTGAAGCGCCCGAACGATTGCCCAGGAGGGAGGGAACATGCCAGTCGGGCATGTGTCTCTGCCAAGCTTCTACTCGTGTGTAGGACACTGACAGTCCATACCGTTTGCAGGTTTATAAGCTTGTCGGTTTTATAAACTTTATGAACTTGTAGGTTTATAAAGAGACGAGTAGTCCTCGTTTATTAAGGTTAAAAAGCCCCAGTTGTTTTGGTCTTACCTTGATTTAAGAAGATTAACCCTGTATATGGCCGCTGCTTCACCCCTGCCTTCTCCCCCCACCCCCCACAGGTCAATTCTTTTGAGCAGCTGTGCATCAATTACACCAACGAGAAGCTCCAGCAGCTCTTCAACCACACCATGTTCATCCTTGAGCAAGAAGAGTACCAGAGGGAGGGCATCGAGTGGAACTTCATTGATTTTGGACTGGACTTGCAGCCCTGCATTGAGCTGATCGAAAGACCAGTAAGATTGCTCTGTCTAGAACATCTGGTTGGCCAGTCACCCATTACAACCATCTTCAGAATTTCTTAGTCTGGTCAGGCTTCTGGTCAGGTCTAAATTACCTGTAAATGAAGCAATTCATTAAATTTAAACTATTGCATCAAGTGTGACTTGCTAAATTTCTCAGTATTAAATTCTGACTTCTTATTTTTAACACACACACACACACACACACAATGTATATAGTTTCCTTCAAGGTGCTTAAGGTGGGATACAAGGTTCTTCCCCTCTCCCCATTTTGTCCTCACAACAGCCCTTTGAGGTAGGTTGGGCTAAGGAATAGTGCTGCTCTCCAGGCACTATTCCACCCCTCTAACCACTATGCCACACTGACACCTTAGCATTGTATCACAGAGGATTTGCTACCCCTGGTATAATCCATCAATTGATCAATGGAAGCGTTTGGCAACCAGAGGCTAATTTTAAGCAGTTATGGCAAATTTTCCAGAGTCATCAGTTTGGCAGTGGTGAGAACAGAATGCTGGATTAGATGGGCCTTTCGCCTGACCCAGGAGGGCTGCTCTTAATTTCCTACGTTAATTTTTATCTCTGTGGCCATGAATTAACAGAAAACGAGTTTAAAGAGCAGTGCAGGACTGTTTGCAAAAGGGCTTTCAAGCAGCCCTGCATTGCACTTTGAGGTCCCAACAATCGGGGCTTCAAAGCACAGCATCACCTGATATCATTAATGATAGATGGTGACCCTGCCCACCTGTCAAATTTGACCTGCTAGGGCTTGAGGAGACAATGATCTGTCCCCGCAAGACTCCCCACTCCTCCTCTAAACAAATGAACACCATCTTCTTTCCAGCTCTTTACCAAATGGACACCAGCACGACAGTGAATTTCAGCAGTCAACACCCAGTATGTTGGAAAGGTCTCTTCCGAGAGGTGATCTGATGACGTTCTGTTCTTCTCCATTTCAGAATAACCCCCCTGGCGTCCTGGCCTTGCTGGATGAGGAGTGCTGGTTCCCCAAAGCCACGGACACCTCCTTTGTGGAGAAGCTGGGTAACGAACAAGGCAACCACCCCAAGTTCCAAAAGCAGAAGCAACTCAAGGACAAAACAGAGTTCTCTATCATTCATTACGCAGGAAAGGTAAGGAGCAGGACAGGGGCATCCGAATAGACAATAGACAGCGGGCGGCTCAGTTCGGGGGTGGCTCTGTCAGCATTTACCCCGCCTGGGGCAAGTTGTAAGACTGCCCCAAAGCCAGAGCAAAGCCGTGTGCTCATCCCCGGCTACAGGAGTCCGGTGGCGCAGTCATATGCGATTGTTCCCCAGCGTGAAGAACAACACACACAAGCCATGAATAAGGCTAAACTATTTATTGTAAGAAAAGTTCAGAGAGAATATCTGCTGCCAGCTCAGTAAGTCAGAGCTGTGCATAAAAGCGTCCGGCATCTTGTCGAGCCAGAAGGGAAAGAAAAACAGAAAGTATACAATACAACAGTACAATGAAACATAAACATCACATGGTGGAGAAAGCAGATAAGCTAGCTTTCTCACGGGTACTGAAACAGTCACAAGTCATACTAGCCTCGCTGCGGCTGCTTGCACTCGGCTTGGACAAATATCCCAACAGGCTCATGGGCCGGTTAAGCAACCCTCATGGGCTACTTCCGGCCCATGGGCCTTAGGTTGCTGACCTCTGAGGTAGACTCACAGAGGGAGGGCTGGGGGAGCATCAAATTTTCGCATTTTACAGGGTGCTATATTACCCAGATCTGCCCCTGCTGGAAGTTGCCAAGTGACAACTTGCAGTGACTCACACATGCTGGGTTTTTGTTTTTCCTGGAAGGTTAACTACAATGCCACCGCCTGGCTGACCAAGAACATGGATCCCTTGAACGACAACGTGACGTCCTTACTAAACCAGTCCTCCGAGAAGTTTGTGGCAGATCTCTGGAAAGATGGTAAGGACATGAAGCATGCAACGCCGTCCATTGAGCATAGGCTGTTCTTCATGCCAAGCAGCTGCTGTGCCCCTAAAGGCTGAATTTATAGTCTCGGCTTTGTTTCAGTGGACCGCATCGTGGGGCTGGACCAGATGGCCAAGATGACAGAGAGTTCGCTCCCGAGCGCTTCCAAGACGAAGAAGGGCATGTTCCGGACGGTTGGGCAGCTGTACAAGGAGCAGCTGACGAAGCTCATGACCACCCTGAGGAACACAAGCCCCAACTTTGTCCGCTGCATCATCCCGAATCACGAAAAAAGGGTCAGTACTCTGCTGGCACCGAGAGTGAGCACATCCACTCCTTTCCAAGTACAGTGGTACCTCGGTTTTCGAACATACAGTGGTACCTTGGTGCTTGAATGGTTTGGCTCCCGAACAAATAAGCTCCTGAACGCCGCAAACCCGGAAGTGAGTGTTCCGGTTTGCGAATGTTTTTTGGAAGCCGAATATCTGACGCGGCTTCTGCTTGAGTGCAGGAAGCTCCTGCAGCTAATCGGAAGCTGTGCCTTGGTTTTCGAACAGTTTCGGGAGTCGGACAGACTCCTGGAACAGATTAAGTTCGAGAACCAAGGTACCACTGTAATCCATTCTGGAAGACCATTGGAGTTCTGAATCGTTAGAAAACCGAAAACTCAATAGCCAACAGCTGGGCCTCAGGATTCAGCAGAAGCTGCGTGGTGTGTTCGACTTATGAGGTGTGTACAAAAACCAAAGCATTTACTTCCGGGCTTACGGCGGTTCAAAAACCGAAATGTTCGTCAATGGAGACATTCGAAAACAGAAGTACCACTGTACAGTGGTCCTTCGACTTACGAGTGACCCGACTTCCGCATTTTTTGAGGGATCAAAGCGGCCGCCGCTTCCGAATTTTTTCGACTTCCGAAAGGAAGTTGCGGCCGTTTTAGATGCGGTTTCCTCGACTTACGAAGGTTTTTTCGACCTACGAATGCGTTCTCCAACGCATTCCTATGGGGACTCGAGTTACGATGTTTTCGACCTACGAAGATTCCGTTGGAACGGATTATCTTCGTAAGTCGAGGGTCCACTGTATTTGTTTATGCTTCAGAAAAGCCCCCAGAGCAATTTGAGAACAATAAACTCAAACCACAACGATAATATTAAACCAAATGGTTTTCAAAATGGAAAAGACAGCAGCTAGAAAGCAGCCATGTAATCTGCCAAAATAAAAATGAAACCTGAAGCCTAATAATAATAATAATAATAATAATAATAATACCCCGTCCATCTGGCTGGGTTTCCCCACTTGAGGGGAGGGTACGGATTAGGACCAGTGAGAGGATGTGGCCTTTGGAGTCGGAAAACTCGTCTGGGGAGAGTAACTCCCCACTTTAACAGCCGTTTCAGTTGGAAACCAATTGTTGCTATTGGAACAAAGCAATGCTTGCCCATCAGCAAGCATGTCTTACTCTAGGAAAGGAACAGTCAGGAGCTCATGCACTCGATGCCACATATGATGCCAGGTGTGGAACAAGTGCGCGGTTTAGGGAGAACAGCCTCATGGCCAGACATTCCCCACCCCTGCCCTAATGGACTAGTTTCCACTGTGCATGTGAAGTTGAGAATCTTTAATGGAGGAATTCCATCATTTTACCAAACTATGGTTCACATACTTGCTCCTTCAGAACCACTACCGCATTTTCCGGCGTACAAGGCGACTGGGGGTATAAGACAACCCCCAACTTTTCAAGTTAAAATACAGAGTTTTTAAAATACAGCATCCCTTCGCGCTCGCCGCTCACGCCCAGCCCGGGCTCCATGGCGGCTGAGGCGGCGGCGGCTGGAGTGGCGGGGAGAGCCTCCCGTCTCGCTGCACAGAGGCGGCGCACGCACGCAGCCAGTGGTGGGGCGCAACCCCGAGTCGCGTAGCCAGAAAGACTATACCCGGCGTACAAGACGACCCCCGACTTTGGAGAAGATTTTCCTGCATTAAAAAGCCGTCTTGTATGCTGGAAAATACGGTAGTTTTTAGTGTAGAAAAGCCTCTAGACAGAATTCTCTGCTCTGGTTTTGAAGCTTATTCACTTATATATTCCAGAAGTGTAAACATGGGCATTTTGCAAACCCCTCCTGCCCCCTTTCCTCTGCTGGGTGATGGAATTATAAAAGAGCGTCTCCTCCCTGTTTTACAGTCCGGGAAGCTGGATGCTCACTTGGTCTTGGAGCAACTGAGATGCAACGGTGTTTTGGAAGGGATCCGAATCTGTCGCCAGGGTTTCCCTAACAGAATCGTCTTCCAGGAATTCCGCCAGCGGTAAGAGGCTTACAAGGAGTGTTAAGGATTTTGTGGGGGGAGGAATGTTGTGCAAGAGTCCCCCAAATCAGACCTGGGTCTAGGCATCTCAGTGACTCGGCTGCATGACTTGAACGTGAGCAGGAGCAAACTGCTTGGCTTCCTGTAGCATCACAAAGCTACAGGAGTATGGATGGTCTCGAAATGAAACTGTAGGCTCCAATTCACGAAGATCATCTCTTTTGAAAGGAATGGGAATTGTGCTAGAGCATTGTTGCTATCAGTTTGCTCCATGGATCGGAGCTCAGGATTGCTAACAAAGGGTTTAAATAGGAATGGGCAAATCCGTCAGTTTTTGTTTCCTCAATTTCTCCTTTTCCCAATCTTCAGTTCCCCACGTTTTTACTTTTTTTTTTTTATTAAGAATTCATCAGCATTTTTCTCTTATATTGGCTGGATATATGAATGGAGTTGCAAAACCCAAATTAGATAAATCGCAAACTAATGGAAGAAGTAAATTAGCAGGGATTATTCCCAAAAATGTGCCAATAAATAAATAAATATTGAATTATGGACATTAATAGGCTCACAGATAAAATGTAATTCAGAAGTGAGAGAGACTATACATTTTATTCGATGGCACATGATTCATACCCAAGGATGGACATGATTTGGATCATGCCTATACAGTATTCAGATGTTGCAGAATTCAATGCTATTTTCAATATGCTTTGCCCATAGCTATGAAATTCTTGCTGCAAATGCCATTCCGAAAGGATTTATGGATGGAAAGCAAGCATGTATACTTATGGTGAGCAAAGCCTTTTCACCCTTTGCTATATGTCCCTGTTTGCTCTGTTTGCATGACTCTTGTTTTCTGTTACTTTTCTGCTCCACATTCCAACATGACTGGACTTCCTTTCACCTCTTTTCTTCCTTCTTTTTCTCTGCATTCCAGGGTTTCCCTTAAGATGTTTAATTTTCTCTTTTTTTTAATTAAAGTTTTATTAAATTCCATTTTTAACATTATCACAAACAACATAGATCGATATCATTCATATTACATTCCCTCCTCCCTTCTCCCCCAACTCCCACTTCTGGTCCCCCCCCCCCTTATTCAACACTGCTATATCTAATAACTTTAATATACTATTTTCTTATTAACAACATATCATACTACTAACATTACCAATGCTTATTTAAATCCTGCCATCAAGTTGCTGGTCTTCTTCTGTTTCTGCAAATAGTCTATAAATGGTTCTCATTCTCTTTCAAAGTCACTGTTGTCCTTCTCCCGTAGTCTGTTTGTCAAATTTGCCATTTCTGCATAATTCATCCATTTTTCTTGCCATTGTTCTTTTGTTGGTATTTCTCCAGTCTTCCAATTTTGTGCTATTAACATTCTCGCCGCAGTTGTAGCATACATGTCAGATTCTCTTATCGGTTGTTCAATAGTAAGACCAAGCCATCTTGTCTTTAAGTCTCTTTATTTTGTGCAAAGGTATTTACAGTGCAGAGTTCAGTTTATCATGTCTGCTCAGTCACTAGCAGAATCCGGAAGTGCCTCCCTTCTGTTTTGGCGCCAACACCAAAGCCTTGGCATTCTGAATTGCCGCCTTCTCCTCCTACGTGAGATATGCGCCGGAACTGACGCCTCCCCCTCCGAGCGAGTCTGCTGGGTGGTGCCAGGTCTCCCAGTAACTCCCTGGACACCTGGCACTCCCTGGCTCCCAGCCACTAACTGCTCCTCCCCCGAAGAGGGGCTGCCAGATTCACTCGAAGATGAATCTGTTGTTAACACAGGCTGCGGGTCCCTGTATGCACTCAGAGCTGGACTGGCAGGGGTGGGCAGATCCCTGACAATACATAAATAAAGTCCTCTTCTCCTTTGGAATATCTTGCCCTAGAATGCCTAGCAAAAATGTTTCTGGTTTTTTTTTACAAATGTATTTTTAAACATTTTCTTCAGTTCATTATATATCATTTCCCAATTTTATTTTCTCCACTCCGGACCAACTCTGTGTTTTGGGACGTATCTTTTAAATACACCCCGTATTGCAGAATTCATTTATACAGTGGTGCTCTAATGCTGTATAAATAAATATATGGCATTTTAAAAAATACACACGGAGTAGCTCTGCAGCCTCCCCCAAATGATCCGTTTATTGAGCATTTGTCCTGATTCGCTTGCACAAAGCTTACGTGGAGGGTTAGCTTATATCTGGTTTTTAATCGAATACTACAAGTTGGTGTCTCCTCCCTCCCCTATAGATCAAAGCCTTGGAGCTTGACCCCAACCTGTACAGGATCGGGCAGAGCAAGATCTTCTTCAGAACCGGCGTCTTGGCTCATTTGGAGGAGGAGAGGGACCTGAAGATCACAGACGTCATCATTACTTTCCAGGCTCAATCCCGAGGCTACCTGGCAAGAAAGTACGGTTGTTTCCTAAGGGGCAACTGAAAAAAGGGGGGAAGCTTAAGATGGGTGGTAGGTGCGGAATCAGAAGCACCAAGCATGGTCACTCCCACAGATGCCCTGTGTAATGGACCCACCAAAAGGACAGAATGCTTTTGAACAGCTCATGCAAGTGAGCCAGTCCGCATGGAGTAGGGCATTGCCAGAAGGGAGAGTCTGCAAAACTACCAGGCTCCTCCCACTTCAGCTCCTTCTCCAGGGCAGACTATTTGCAGAATGCATTTGCAGACTCCTAATGCAGTGATGGCTAACCTTGACACTCCAGATGTTTTTGGACTACAACTCCCATCATCCCTGACCACTGATCCTGTTAGCTAGGGATGATGGGAGTTGTAGTTCCAAAACATCTGGGGTGTCAAGGTTAGCCATCACTGTCCTAATGGGTGTGTTCCTGTAATCAGAAGCCCCAAGTAAAGTCCCCTTTACTGGTCATTTTGCTGATCAAAATTGCCCTTCCCAAATAAGCTAGCCCAAATAAGCCCAAATATCACCTCCGTGACACGCAGGTGCCCTGCTAGGCCTTGGGATCTTGCATTCAGCAGAAGCTCCTGAGATTAGCAGAAGCCGCGTCGCACGTTCAGGTTCTGAAAAAATGTTCGAAAACTGAAGCGTTTACTTCCGGTTTTGCGGCGTTCGAAAACCGAAATGTATGTCAACAGATGAGTTCGAAAACTGAGGTTTGACTGCATATTTCTCTTTCTGATCAGGGCTTTTGCCAAGAGGCAGCAGCAGTTAACCGCCATGAAGGTCATCCAAAGGAATTGTGCTGCTTACCTGAAGCTGAGGAACTGGCAGTGGTGGAGACTCTTCACCAAAGTAGGTGCCTTCTTTGGCTGCCCCTATTGGAGCTGTATCTTCCTGGCAGCAGACGGCAGAACCGCGAGACAAGTGTAAAATACTCAAGCAAGAGTTTTATTTACAAACTTACAAACACTAAGCGTGTGGGTGTTCTCTTTTGCAGGCAAATTCAAACTGCAACTTCTCCTTTTGTACTCCTCACCAGTTGTATCTAATCAGCCCAGAACTCACACCCAGAACTCACAGAAACAGTTCTTAAAGTTACAATCATCTTTTTCTGTTTCTTTGCAGAATGACTCCTAACAGCCCCTTCCTGGGGCTCTAGAACAGCCTTCCCCCAAAAGGCTGCTCTTCGAGGACTATAGCTCCCAGCCTGCTCCCATTAAAACAGGCATCCCCAAACTCAGCCCTCCAGATGTTTTGGGACTACAACTCCCATCATCCCTAGCTAACAGGACCAGTGGTCAGGGATGATGGGAATTGTAGTCCTAAAACATCTGGAGGGCCGAGTTTGGGGGATGCCTGCATTAAAAGATTCCCTGGGGGAGAGGCTAGGAAAGGCAGGCTATCTTCTTTTTCGGGGGGGGGGTGTGGAGGGGTCAAGCAGGGTGTCTCCTGAAGTGACCATAGAAATTCTCGGCTTTCAGGTGAAGCCGCTGCTACAGGTCACCCGCCAAGAGGAAGAGATGCAGGCGAAAGATGAAGAGCTCAAGTCGGTGAAGGAAAGGCAGATCAAGGCTGAGAGCGAATTGAAAGAACTGGAACAAAAGCACAGCCAGGTGAGCTTGACCTTTCAACCCAAAGGGCCCGGATCCTTCCTTGCCAAGGTTAGGTGCTCACATCATCATAGTGTTGGAAGGGACCCCGAGTGTCATCTAGTCCAACCCCCTGCAATGCAGGAATCTCAGCCAAAGCATCCATGACAGATGGCCATCCAACCTCTGCTTAAAAACCTCCAGGGAAGGAGAGTCCACCACCTCTCGAGGGAGACAGTGCCACTGGCTGAACAGCTCCTACCATCATAAGGTTCTTCCAGATATTTAGTCAGAATCTCCTACCCTCCAGAGTAGGAGAAAACAAGCTTGCTCCATCTTCCTTATGACAGCCCTTTGGATATTTGAAGATGGCTAACATACCTGCTGGGACACGGGTGGCGCTGTGGGTTAAACCACAGAGCCTAGGGCTTGCCGATCAGAAGGTCGGTGGTTCGAATCCCTGCGACAGGGTGAGCTCCCGTTGCTCGGTCCCTGCTCCTGCCAACCTAGCAGTTCGAAAGCACCTCAAAGTGCAAGTAGATAAATAGGTACCGCTCCAGTGGGAAGGTAAACGGTGTTTCTGTGCACTGCTCTGGTTCGCCAGAAGCGGCTTAGTCCTGCTGGCCACATGACCCGGAGGCTGTACGCCGGCTCCCTCGGCCAATAAAGCGAGATGAGCGCCGCAACCCCAGAGTCGGACACAACTGGACCTAATGGTCAGGGGTCCCTTTACCTTTACCTTTAACATACCTGCTCCCAGTCTCTTCTTACCTAGGCTAAACAAACCCGACTCCCTAAACCAGCCTTTCTCAACCTTGGGTCCCCAGATGTTTTTGGCCTAAAACTCCCATCATCCCTAGGCAGCAGGACCAGTGATGATGGGAGCTGTAGGCCAAAAACATCTGGGGACCCAAGGTTGAGAAAGGCTGCCTAGGCTGTCCATCATAAGGCTTGGTTTGCAGACCTTTGATTTTCTTGGCTGCCCTCCTCTGCACCCATTCCAGCTTATCAATATCCTTCTTAAATTGTGGTACCCAGAACTGGTGCTGCTCCAGGACAGGCAAATGCAAGCAGAGGTTCGAATCAAGACGATGGATTGAACCTTTCACACCTGCCCTGATTTCAGCCCAATTGTGTGTGATGGTTTCTGAGATCAAGGAGCCATTTTTGGCTATTCCTGGATAGCCAGGAAGCAAGATAGTGTACTGAGGCTTTCAAAACTGCACCGATTCCAACCACTTATTTCAAAACTCTGCTAATTTTTCCCCTCCCCTTCGAATTCCTGAGAACGCTGCATGCATGACTGCCAGTCTGGGATAAAATGGGTTCGCCCTCGGGTAAAGAAACCACTTTGCCCGAATTTTAACATTTGCTGTTGTTCTTTGCCAGCTGTCTGAAGAAAAGAACCAACTTCAGGAGCAGCTCCAGGCTGAGACGGAGCTCTACGCAGAAGCCGAGGAGATGCGTATCCGACTGGCTGCTAAGAAGCAGGAGCTGGAGGAGATTCTCCATGAGATGGAGGCCAGGATCGAGGAGGAGGAAGATCGTGGGCAGCAGCTGCAGGCCGAGAAGAAGAAGATGCAGCAGCAAATGCTGGTACCCGAGCTTTAAATTTATCACCATCATCATTTATATATTTATTTATATCACACCTTTTCCCCTTTCCAAGGAACTCAAGGGTGGTATACATGGACCCCCCCTTCCTCATTTAATCCCCCACAACAACCCTGTGAGGTAGGTTAGGTTGAGAGGCAGCCTCCCCACAGCTGCCTAAGTCCCCTGCTCTCCAAGCAATTGGAGACTGGGCCTGCTCATTGCTAGCCTCTGCCCTTTTCATGCCTCTTCTGGTTCTGGGGAGGGGCGAGTTTGTAGTGACTGAACTGAGCAGGGATTTGAACCCTGGTCTCTCCCAGGTCCTAGTCTGGCACTCTAACCATTACACCACCACTGGCTTCTCATGCTGGGAGATCAGGGGGAGACTTAAAAGCATTGCTTCAAAGAAATGGGCTTGGCTGGAGAATGGAGAGGAAGAGCGGGCTGCTGAGGGGCAGGGAAGGGAGAGATGTAGAAACTTAGAATCATGGAATTGTAGCATTGGAAGGGAACACGAGGGTCACCTAGTCCAACCCCCTCTGACGCAGGAGTCTTTTTGCCCAACATGGGGCTGAAACCCACAACCTTGAGATTAAGAGTCTCATGCTCTCTACCCACTGAGTGGGAGGGTGGCTCAGAGAGAGTCCCTTCTGCATACAGTGAAGGTACACTTGCAAATTTGTTTTCAAACCAATGAGGACTAGAAGCTTGCTTTCCCCTCAACGCTGTGCCAAGTCCTTGATTGGACAACTACTTACTGGGCTTGATTCTAATTATGTTTGTATATTGTGTATGTGTGTGTGCGCGCTGGATTTTATTATAGTACTTTCAGGGCTGGGTGACCCAATAGGCAGACTAAGCTCTAGTAAAGCAGGGACACACGCAAAAAAAAATTATAAAAAGATTTTGATATTTCAAATAAAAAGCCAACCCCACCCCCACACACAGAGTGGACACTCGGGTTGCGAACGCGATCTGTGCGGGAGGTGCGTTCACAACCCGCAGTGTTCGCAACCCTTGTCGCTGCGCATGACGCAATTCAGCACTTCTGCGCATGCGCAAAGCGCGATTTAGTGCGCATGCACGAGCGCTGAAACCTGGAAGTAACCCGTTCCGGTACTTCCGGGTTCGGCGCGTTCGTATCCCGCAGCAAGCGCAACCCGAGGTATGACTGTATACAGTGGTCCCTCAACTTACGAATTTAATGCGTTCCAAAGGGACTTTTGTAGGTCGAAAAAAATCGTAAGTCGAGTCCCCATAGGAATGCATTGGGAGAAAAATATCCCGAAAAATTCGTAAGTCGAAAAAAACCGCATCTAAACTTCGTAAGTCGAGGAAACCGCATCTAAAACGGCAACGATTTCCTTTCGGAAGTCGAAAACATTTGTAGGCGCGCGGATGCTTTTTTCACTCGTAACTCGAAAACTACGTAAGTCGGGTCATTCATAAGTCGAGGGACTACTGTATATAGAGAGAGGATTATATATTGAGGGGGGCACCTAATATTTTCAATGCAAAAGTCTTAATCCAGCCCCAATTGCCATATATTTCACATGCTTGCTTAAAATATCTGAAGAAGCAAATGAATACATAATCTTCACATACACCCCCTTTTTTTTACCTCCCATGAACCCCCAAACAGGAACTTGAGGATCAGCTGGAAGAAGAGGAAGCTGCCAGACAGAAGCTGCAGCTGGAGAAAGTAACTGCGGAGGCCAAGATCAAAAAGATGGAAGACGACATCCTGGTGATGGACGATCAGAACAACAAACTCACAAAGGTCCGTGCTGCTGAGCAAACCATGCCCTGTTCTTCAAGGCCAGTGTGAAGGTAGCAGTGAGGGAAAGACTCGCTGCAACCCCTCGCAGGTGCTGAGAGTGGCAGAGGGTGCCCTCTTGGTGGTTCTGCCGGCCATGGAAACATGGGGGCTGGCAGGCTGGGAGAGGGCATTCTCCGTGGCAGCTCCCAAAATGTGAGACTCCCTGTCGCGCAGCGGAAATTAATGACGCAGAGTTCTTCTTAGAAATAATAAAATCTTTACTAAGTTAAAATAAACTTCTTCATAACATTGTTCTAAATAGCTTGAAAGAGATTACATACAGAATGAACTGAACACAGACTGAGCTCTATACTGACTGCATACTGAGGCAGACACTAGGCACACTCTGAATAGATACACGATACTAACAACCTGAGGGATGCGGGCGGCGCTGTGGGTTAAACCACAGAGCCTAGGGCTTGCCGATCAGTAGGTCGGCGGTTCGAATCCCGGTGACAGGGTGAGCTCCCGTTGATCGGTCCCAGCTCCTGCCAACCTAGCAGTTCGAAAGCATGTCGAAGTGCAAGTAGATAAATAGGTACCACTCCAGCGGGAAGGTAAACAGCATTTCCATGCGCTGCTCTGGTTCGCCAAAAGCGGCTTAGTCATGCTGGCCACATGACCGGGAAGCTGTACGCCGGCTCCCTCGGCCAGTAAAGCGAGATGAGCACCGCAACCCAAGAGTCGGACACTACTGGACCTAATGGTCAGGGGTCCCTTTACCTTTACCACTTCTTCTCCACAGGAAAGGAAACTTCTCGAGGAGAGGATAAGCGACTTGACCACCAACCTTGCAGAAGAGGAAGAGAAAGCCAAGAACCTGACCAAGCTGAAGAACAAGCACGAGTCGATGATCTCGGAACTGGAAGTCCGCCTGAAGAAAGAAGAGAAGTGCCGGCAAGAACTGGAGAAGATGAAACGGAAGCTGGAGGGCGACTCGAGCGACCTCCACGAGCAGATCACCGATCTCCAAGCCCAGATTGCAGAGCTGAAGATGCAGCTGGCCAAAAAGGAAGAGGAGCTCCAGGCAGCCCTGGCCAGGTGGGGACAAGTCCCTGAGGCTCCCCAGCTGATGGCTGGTCATTTAGGACTGTGACAAAGGATTTGCTAAAGAGCTGGCAATGTTGCTAGTGGGACACTGTCCTCTCTCTAGTGGGACACAGACACCACTGCATACGTCTGTTGCCCTACTGGGGAAAGCTAAAACGAGCCCCCAGGAGCGTGATTCACACTCCTGCAATAGCTCAGTGGTAGAGGAGCATTTAGAACAGGCGTCGGCAAGGCTATCCGGCCATGGGCCAGATCAAGCCCACGGAGAGCGTCCATGGGCCGGACATGAGCAGCACGATGCTGGAAATCGCATCTGTGCATGTCCGTGGCACTGGAAATCACTTCTGCACGTGCCCAGATGCTGAAAATCGCGCTTGCGCAGAAGCAATTTTCGGCGTCTGGGCATGCGCAGATGTGGTTTTCGGTATATGCGCATGCGCAGACGCAATTTCCGGCACCGCTCAGCAAGTCCCCTCACTGCGCTGCCCCTCTGTGGGCCGGTTCTGGCCCATGAGCCGGAGGTTGCCGATGCCTGATCTAGAATGTCCCAGGTTAGATCGCTGGTGTCTGTAGTTAAACCTGGAGTGGGAAATCTTTTATTCATCCCGAAGGCCACATTGTCAGGAGCAAGGCAGCAGTAAACCACACTGTGCAAGTTGGAGCTAACTCTTTACAGTGGTACCTTGCTTCTCAAACTTAATCCGTTCTGGAAGTCTGTTCCAAAACCAAAGCATTCCAAAACCAAGGCGCTCTTTCCCATAGAAAGTAATGCAAAATGGATTTATCCGTTCCAGACTTTTGAAAACAACCCCTAAAACAGCAATTTAACATGAATTTTACTATCTAACGAGACCATTGACCCATAAAATGAAAGCAATAAACAATGTACTGTAGTCACACAGTCAATCAGTCAGTAGCTGAACTGGGTTCCACACAGTCACAAAAACAAAACAAAAAGAGCCGCAAAAACAAAAACGCAAAATAAATAACAAAAACAGACAGACTTTAGCGTAACACTCAAATCGGAAGCGTAACACTAAAAACAGAGCACGTTCAGCTTCCGAAAAAAGTTCGCAAACTGGAACAGTTACTTCCAGGTTTGAAGTGTTGGGGTTCCAAGTTGTTTGAGTACCAAGGCGTTTGAGAACCAAGGTACCACTGTACAGTGATCCCTCGACTTACGAATGACCCGACTTACAAGTTTTTCAAGTTGCAAGGGATCAAAGCGGCCGCCGCTTCCGAATTTTTTCGACTTCCAATCGGAAGCCGCGGCCGCTTTAGATGCAGTTTCCTCGAGTTGCGAAGGTTTCTTCAACCTACGAATGCGTTCTACCAACGCATTCCTATGGGGACTCGAGTTACGGTGATTTCGACTTACGAGGATTCCGTCGGAATGGATTATCTTCGTAAGTCGAGGGTCCACTGTATTAGCAAAAACATGTTTCGCACAGGAGTGTCGGGTCTAATGAGCACAGCAACTCATCTCGGGTAGGTCTTGCCCCATTAATCAGTTGCTGAGACTGAAGGTCCCTGCCCCCCCACAGCTGCCTAAGTCCTCTCCACGTTCAACCCCCCCCCCACAGCAATTGGAGACTGGGCCTTCGCATTGCCAACCTCTTCTCTGCCCTTTTCATGCCTCTTCTGGTTCTGCGAGACACATGGGGAGGGGGGAGTTTGTAGTGACCTGATTGAGCAATCAGTGCCTTAATGACAAACTATATCTACCGTTAAGTAAGTTGGTTCCTTTAATTTTTGTTTGTTTGAAAAAAGTCTTCTAAAAATCCCATCCTCCCAGGCTTGAAGACGAAACGGGCCAGAAAAACAACGCCCTGAAGAAAATCCGCGAGCTGGAAGCGCACATCTCCGACCTCCAGGAGGACCTGGATTCCGAGCGAGCCGCAAGGAACAAAGCTGAGAAACAGAAGCGGGACTTGGGCGAGGAGCTGGAGGCTCTCAAGACAGAGCTGGAAGACACCCTGGACAGCACTGCCACCCAGCAGGAGCTCAGGTTAGGACGGGAGAGGAGCGGCGAGTGGACGCCATCCCTGCAGTGGAGGCTGGTGCATGGCAGGGCAACTGGAGTGCTGCCCCGCCAAGTTCAGTCTGCCTTCTGCCAGCTCACCATAAATAATAATAATAAATAAATTAATAATAATAATAATAATAATAATAATAATAATAATAATAAATTTATTATTTATACCCCGCCCATCCAGCTGGGTTTCCAACAGAATATTAAAAACACAATAAAACATCAAACATTAAAAACTTCCCAAAACAGGGCTGCCTTCAGATGTCTTCTAAAAGTCAGATAGTTGTTTATTTCCTTGACATCTGATGCATTCCACAGGGCGGGCGCCACTACCGAGAAGGCCCTCTGCCTGGTTCCCTGTAACCTTACTTTTCTCTATGAGGGAACCGCCAGAAGGCCCTCGGAGCTGGACCTCAGTGTCCAGGCAGAATGATGGGGGTGGAGACGCTCCTTCAGGTATACTGGGCCAAGGCCGTTTAGGGCTTTAAAGGTCAGCACCAACACTTTGAATTGTGCTCGGAAACGTACTGGGTGCCAATGTAGGTCTTTCAGGACTGGTGTTATGTGGTCTCGGCGGCTGCTCCCAGTCACCAGTCTAGCTGCCGCATTCTGGATTAGTTGTAGTTTCTGAGTCACCTTCAAAGGTAGCCCCACGTAAAGCGCATGGCGGTAGTCCAAGTGGGAGATAACCAGAGCATGCACCACTCTGGCGAGACAGTCCGCGGGCAGGTAGGGTCTCATCCTGTGTACCAGATGGAGCTGGTAGACACCTGGACACCGAATTGACCTGTGCTTCCATGGACAGCTGTGAGTCCAAAGTGACTCACCTTTATTTACAAAAGCGTTCCAGGAGCAAAGTGAGACCAGCGACCTGTAGCCAGGGGGGAGGTTCTGAGGGCCACATAGATGGGACTTGAGGGCCACGTATGGTTCTTCCTCCCTGCAATAGGGCGCAAGAGCACTTCAAATCCTCTTTAAATTTACTGGAATGCATTTGCAACCCTCCGAGCCTGGAGGCGACAGCAGAGCCAGCTGTATCCCCAAATAATGTGGTTTGGGATGGCAGAAGATGAACATAAGACCCCCCCCCCCCAAATCACGCCTGTGCTGTTGTTTTCAGAGCAAAACGTGAGCAGGAGGTCACCATCTTGAAGAGAGCTCTGGATGAGGAGACCCGCACCCACGAGGCTCAAGTCCAGGAAATGAGGCAGAAGCACACGCAGGCCGTGGAGGAGCTCACGGAGCAGCTGGAACAATTCAAACGGGTAACAAGCCAGCGGGCAAATACTGTATTTTTTGCTTATAAGGCACACCTGACCATAGGACGCACCTAGTTTTTAGAGGGGGAAAGCCCCAATTTTTTGAGGATCAGCTCAAATTTCTGCCGCTTCTTTTGCAAAGGAGAAAAGCCCAATTTTTTGAGGATCAGCTCAAATTTCTGCAGCTTCTTTTGCAAAGGAGAAACGCCCCATTTTTTGAGGATCAGTTCAAAGTTGTTGAGCTTACTTTGCAAAGGGAAAAAACCCTGTTTTATGGGGTTTAACTCACAGTTCTGCAGCTTCAGGAATGGGAGCCATTTCTACAGTTTCCAGACAGATAATCTAATCAGCCAGTCACATGTCGCTGGGGAAACAGCCTCCCTCTGCAAGGGGGCGGGGCTGGAATCTCTCTCCCTTATCTCTCTCCCCGATCATTTGCTGAGCAGCTGCTCAGCGGGCTTCCTTTCAACACCCCCTTCTCTCCTTTTTTTTAAAAAAAGCAGGATCTGCTTTTGCCCCTGGGCAGTTCAGCTCCAGGGACCACACATTCGCTCCATAAGACACACAGACATTTCCCCTTACTTTTTAGGAGGAAAAAAGTGCGTTTTATGGAGCGAAAAATACGGTATATAAATAAATGCAGGGCATTGCTTTGGGGGTGGCTGTGCCCTTTCAGAGCCAGAATTTGCGAACTGCTTGGACTCCGGCAAGGAGACTAGAACACGGGGGCCACCCAATGCAATGGAGGTCACGCCCATGCTGTGCATTTTAAAGCACCCTTTATACTAGAGTGGTTTAGCAATCAACCTTTCTTCCCATGGAACTCTGGGAATTGTAGTTCTGCGAGGGGTGTGGGTGGGTGTCTCCTAACAACTCTCAGCACCCGCTGCAATCAAGGCATTCTGGGCATAGTGTTTTAAATGCAGAAGTGGCCTGAATGTTGCAAAATTCAGGACAGACAGAATGAATAGGCAGACATAATTCCTAAGCGTTTCTGGTCACAGGTTTGATAACAACATAATCTATGCATGCTTTAGTTTACCTTACACTGCACATTTTTGTCTCGGGTGTGAGAGTTAATAATATTGGATGTCAAAGAGTAAAAAATAATATAAAGTTGCTGCTGATATATTATTCCATACCTTTTCTTCACCATATAACCCCCCAGGAAGGTTAGAACAATTTAAAACACAATACAGTTGTACGTTGGTTATTGAACAGTATCCGTTCCGGAAGTCTGTTCGACTTCTGAAAACGTTCGAAAACCAAGGCATGGCTTCCAATTGGCTGCAGGAGCTTCCCGCACTCAAGCAGAAGCCGTGGAAGCCGCATCGGACGTACGGCTTCCGAAAAATGTTAGCAGACCGAAACACTCACTTCTGTGTTTGCGGTGTTCGGGAGCCAAAACGTTCGAGTCACAAGGCATTCCAGAACCAAGATACGACTGTATTTAAACAGTCTAAAACAAACCCCGGTCACAATAATAGGACTGGTCCCCAAAACATTCATAAAATCATAAAAAGGTAAAGGTAAAGGGACCCCTGACCATTAGGTCCAGTTGTGTCCGACTCTGGGATTGTGGCGCTCATCTCTCTTTATCGGCTGAGAGTCGGCGTACAGCTTCCGGTTCATGTGGCCAGCATGACTAAGCTGCTTCTGGCGTTGTAGTGTTTGAAGGGACCCCTGGAAGAATCCTGCCCACAGGATGGGCTTGAACCACCAACCTTCTGCTTTATAGCCAGACGCACCGACCCAGTGTGTCAAAGGTCAGATTAAAAAAGCGTGATCGGATGGTGGTGAAATTGACGTATACAAGAGATCAATGGCTCCCACACTGCTGGAAGACTTGTCAACTCTGGGTCCCCTTCTTGCGTACGTAAACGCCGAACGTCCTCTGTGCTTTCAGGCCAAAGCCAACCTGGACAAGACCAAGCAGACTCTGGAGAAGGACAACGCCGACCTGAGCAGCGAGGTCCGGTCGCTCAACCAGGCCAAGCAGGAGGTGGAGAACAAGAAGAAGAAGCTGGAAGTCCAGCTGCAGGAGCTGCAGTCCAAGTTTTCAGACGGGGAGCGCGTCCGGACAGAGCTGAACGAAAAAGTCCACAAGCTGCAGGTGACGATGCAGTGTCCCTTTTTCATTTATGCAGTTTTTTTAAAAAATAAAAAAGGATGCAGGAGCCTAGCAAATTATTATTATTACTAGCTGACCCGGCCACGCCTTGCTGTGCTATGTGTGTGAATGCTGTGGTGTTGATGGCTGCGTCTGTGGGCGGTAGTAGGAGAGGAGAGGGCCGGCAGCGGCTGTGGGGATGGTGTCCGGCCTGCCTTTCATGGCAGCTGCGGTGGGGAAGTGGGCAGCGGGTGGCCCAGGCTGGCTCTGACGGCGTCGTCGTGAGCGGCTGTGGAGAAGGGCCAGGGCCTGCCTTTCACGGTGGTGGGGTGGCTAAGGGGCCTGGGCGGCAGTTGGGCTGGGCCTGCATTTGATGACGTTAACAGCGGCAACCCGGGCTGTGGTGACAGTGCCGGCCTAACTTTCACGGCTTTGTGAAACTGAAAAAGTTCCCCTGTTCAACTTCCGTCTGCCCCTGCTCTGTCCCCACCCCCGTTTTCAATTACCGGTTTGCGAGCTTGCAAATGGCTGACAGAGCTCTGAGGTTTTGCTGTGATGTATAAAAGCTGTGCCATTGTTTTGCTTTTGTAGCTGTAGTACCAGTATAGCCGTCGCTAGAGGGCGCTGTTTTGCTGATGACATCTAATGCCTGCGACGGGTTTTTTTGCGTTTAAACTTTATTTTAGGTATGACAGGTGTGGTTTTTATGAATTTTTATTATGCCAGATTAGTATGCCATGGTAATGGAACGCTGTGTCCTAATTTGATGCGATTTGGTCCAGCGGTTACGCAGCAAGGGTGTTTCGGACAAACACGCAATGGGAACATTCACATATATATATATATATATATCCTGTGAGAAGAGTGCAGATCAGGCTAATCCAAACTCTGCTATGTTTTGCTCTTCCTCTCCCTTCCAGGTGGAGGTTGAGAACGTGACGGGGCTGCTGAACGAAGCCGAGGGCAAGACCATCAAGCTGACGAAGGACGTCGCGACTCTGGGATCTCAGCTGCAGGACACTCAGGTAAGTACCACCGCAAGCCAAACTGCGGCTTTCAGGGAGGTTATTGGGGAAGACACACCAGCAAAGGCTTCTGCTTCCTTGCCGCCCCCCAGGAGCTGCTCCAGGAGGAAACCCGCCAGAAGCTCAACTTGTCCACAAAGCTTCGCCAGATGGAGGACGAGAAGAACAGCATCCAGGACCAGCTGGAGGAAGAGATGGAAGCGAAGCAGAACCTGGAGAGGCACATTTCAACGTTGACCGTGCAGGTTCTGACCATGACTGATAACTGATAACACTTTGGGTGTCAAAAACAGAACCCCTTCGGTTTCTTACCGTGCACACCCGCTGTGAGGCAGGCTGTTTTAAATCCC
This sequence comes from Darevskia mixta, assembly GCA_034641385.1. Lineage (NCBI taxonomy): Eukaryota > Metazoa > Chordata > Lepidosauria > Squamata > Lacertidae > Darevskia > Darevskia mixta. The sequence continues at coordinate 217,997 of JAWWNH010000201.1, forward strand.
CATTTTCCAGATTGAAAGATCACGGCCCACTGCCCAGAAAACCCAAGGCAAGGTTGGGCTCACATTCACGTCGCCCGCTGCCTAACCTCTATGTACGCCCCTGACGACAACTCCCAGGATCCATGACTTTGATCATGCTCTCAGGGGTAATGGGAGCCCAGTGATTAGGGATGATGGGAATTGTAGTGCCACAACTTCGCCATCTTTGTTAGAAACCCCATAACAAAGGCCCGATAGGAGGGAGCTGGATGGGTACATGGACCCATCTCATAGCTGACAACTTTCGGATTTGAAAATAAGGGATGCCGCGAGGGTGGTGCAATGGCACCAAGTAGCCTCGCCACCCTGCGCTCCAGAGGCTGCGCGCGAACGGGTGAGCGAAAGAGCGAGCGCGTAGACGGCAGGCAGGCTGTCTGTCTGGTTGGGCGTGAGGGTCTGGATGCACAATGCATGCAAGATCCGCCCCCAGTTGGTCTCAGACTCCTTATTGGCAGCCGAGCAACGCAGCTGAGGAGCCTCCCTGGCCGGCAGGGAGGGAGAGGAGCTGCTTCCTTTGAAATCCAGGGAATTTAAGGGAGATCAACCATCCGGGATAGCAGCGGGAAACGGCATTGGAATAAGGGAGGATCCCGCAAAAAAAGGGAGGGTTGACAGCTATGACCCATCTCTACATTCCCACAATACTGTTGGATCAGCTGATTCTGCACATTCGCGGGGAAGGTGCTTGCACCTGCGTTGGTTGGGGCGCTGGGCGTCACAGGGGCTTACCTTTCTCTGAACCCCCAAACTGCAGCTCTCCGACTCCAAGCGGAAGATGCAGGAGTACGTCAGCACCATCGAGGGCATGGAGGAAGGGAAGAAGAAGCTGCAGAAGGAAATCGAAGGCCTGACGCAGGAGTTCGAGGAGAAAGCAGCGTCGTACGACAAACTGGAAAAAACAAAGAACCGGCTTCAGCAGGAGCTGGATGACCTGGTGGTCGACTTGGACAACCAGCGCCAGCTGGTCTCCAACTTGGAGAAGAAGCAGAAGAAGTTCGACCAGGCAAGAGCCCAGCTCCCTGCATGCTCTTTCTATGCTGTCCACTGTGCTCAGCGTGACCGAAACATTAATAGGGTTGGGTTGCCATTGGAGTGGCCCTTATCCAGCAATAACTTTTCCCATGGCAAAATCCCTCCCACGTTGTTCACTCACAAACAGGTCCTGTTTAGGAAAGGGACCCCTGCAATGTTAATTAAATGCTTCCTCCTAGCAGCTTTCGTTTCCTTTATTGCTTACTGAGGTTTTGCACAGCACTTAATATACAGTGGACGCTCGGGTTGCGGACGTAAATCCATGATGGAGGCATGTCCGCAACCCGCAGCATTCGTATCCTGCAGCGCCGTGTCTGCACACGCGCATAATGCAATTTGGCGCTTCTGCGCAAGCGCCAAAACCCAGAAGTAACCAGTTCTGGTACTTCTGGGTTTGGCGCGAAGCGCAACTCGAAAAGACGTAGCCCACAGTGGCCGTAACATGAGGTATGACTAGTGCTATCTAAGCCAACAATGCCTGTTCCCAAGACAACAAACCCTTCCATGTTATTCACTTAACAAATAGGTCCTGTTTAGGAAATCCCCTCTGCAATGTTAATTAAATGCTTCCTCCTTGCAGCTTTCCTTTATTGCTTCCTTTCCAGTGCAGCTTGGGTTTTGATGATGCTTTCCTTCTTTATATTACCCCTTAAGTAGTCAGCCTCTCTGGGCCGTTTTGCTGTTGGAAAGCCCCTCTTGCCACTGATTCGAAGCGATGGCCTCCTTGCTGAGACCCGAAGCTCACCAGCATCTTGTTCCTTGGCAGATGCTAGCAGAGGAGAAGAACATCTCTTCCAAATATGCCGAAGAAAGAGACCGCGCGGAGGCTGAAGCTCGGGAGAAGGAGACGAAGGCTCTGTCACTCTCCCGGGCTCTGGAGGAGGCCCTGGAAGCGAAGGAGGAACTTGAGCGAACCAACAAGCTGTTGAAAGCGGAGATGGAAGATCTCGTGAGCTCCAAAGATGACGTCGGCAAGAACGTAAGTTCCCTCGAAGGGTCTCCTGATCCAGTTCGTTTACATGTAAGCTGTGTTTTGTAAAAACACATGTGCATATATCTGCCAGTTGATTGTCTGTTTGCAGCGACTTTTCTTTCCAAGTGAGCCCGGCAATCACATTTCCAGGTGTTGCTTTAGCCTTATTCATTCATTCACCGCTGGTGAGTTTTTCCCCTCAATCCTCTCTAGTCACTCGCCTCTTGCTCCGAACAGGTCCACGACCTGGAGAAATCCAAACGGGCGTTGGAGCAGCAGGTGGAAGAGATGAAGACCCAGTTGGAGGAGCTGGAGGATGAGCTCCAGGCGACGGAGGATGCCAAGCTGAGGCTGGAGGTGAACATGCAAGCGCTGAAAGGACAGTTCGAAAGAGACCTGCAAGCCAGGGATGAGCAGAACGAAGAGAAGAGGAGGCAGCTGCAGAAGCAGGTATGAGCTTCCATTTCACCTCCTATCTTCTCGTAGCCTAAGAGAGTAAGTGTGCTGGTCCCGTGGATTACCCGAAAGGCGAGGTCCAAGTCCGGTCCGTGGTCAGAGGTGCAACGTAAAGGCAGTCCGTAGTCACTGAAGCTGGGTGCAGGGCAGGGAGTCGGGCGAAGTCAGGAACAGGTAGGCAAGCAGGGAACCAGGGCGGGTCAGGAGCTCAGGCAGGAAAGCAGGACAGGTTTCAAGCAGGAACTGGTCAGCAACAATGTTGCTCCTGCAACTTGGGGCTGGGGCTGGCCGGCTTTTATCTGCCCCGAGGCAGAGGGTGGCCCCGATCCTCTGGTGACTCGCCTCTCCTGGCCTGGAGGCGAGCACTCCTCCTGCGGGAACTCAGTTCCCTTCGCCTCTCTGCCCTGAGCCTCTGCAGCTCAGGAGAGGCTGGAGGGTTACCGGACCCAGAGGCAACCTCAGCTTCCCCTGACAGGGCTGGGAGTGGAGCACCTGCAGGCAATGGGTCCTCCATCCCAGCAGGAGCCCGAGCAGACTCATCAGATGCCTGCACCTGAGGATCCAGCACAGGTGAGGACCCTTCAGACTCAGGCCCCAGCCCCGGCTCTGCTGGTTCTGGAGGCGGGGAATCCTGTGCAGGCTGGGATCCCTCAGGTTCAGCATCTGAGTCTGAATCCCAGGCCATCACAGTAAGGAGACCTTTCCCCCCACAGGTGTTCTAGAGCAGCCTTCCTCAACCTGGTGCCCTCCAGCTGTATTGGACCACAGCTGGAGGGCACCAGCTTGAGGAAGGCCAGCATAGAATCTAGGCGTTGGGCTGTATAATACCTGAACACGCCTCCTCCAGGCTGGAAGATATCTGAACATGAATGGCTTCTGATAGCTACTACCTACTGAGCAGGACCCAGTATGGAAGTGTGTGTGGACAGGGGAAGACAACAGAGTTTTGCAGCATGGACTTAACCAGCAAAATGAACAGGTGGCTGCAGTTTTGCAGCTCCTGTGAACTGCTTTTTAAAAAACTGTTTCCATCCAAGCTCAGCATTATAAAAGCCGCTTAAATATTAAGATATTAGGGGCCTGTCTGTGCTCGTTTCCTCTTCCCTCCCCATACTTGTTTCCTTTTGTGCCATCTCCTTTATCAGATGTAGACCTGAGGGCAAGGACCGTGTTATTTTCTCTTGATCTGTCAACTGCTAGTGAGCTTTTCTGGTGAAAGAGCATGTTATAAATGCTTTGAAAGAATGAACGAATGAATGAATGAACTTAGCTGGACAGCAACGACAACCCAAAGGCCTTTTGGGGAAACCTGATCGCTCACAACCACCTCTCCATTGTACAGCTCTTAAATAGATAAGATATTCCCGAAAAGTAGTCGAAGAATAGGACCTTGTCAAAGACTGCCCCGCTCTCTCCCCCTAGCATGTTTACTGTTTGAGGAAGTGCTGCGAGCCTTCCACACATTTAGCCGCGAGCCACTGAGCAATGCCTTTCACAGAATCGTAGAACTGCAGAGTTGGAAGGGACCCCGAGGGTCATCTAGTCCAACCCGCTGCGCATGTCTGAACCTTTCCCAATTGCTTCCCTGCTGCTGCTTAGCTCCACGAGATGGAAGTGGAACTGGAAGACGAGCGCAAACAACGGGGCTTGGCTGCCGCCGCCAAGAAGAAACTGGAGGTGGACATCAAGGACATGGAGGGCCAGTTGGACTTCGCCAACAAGTCCCGGGACGAAGCCATCAAGCAGTTGCGGAAGCTCCAGGTCAGGGCAACCCACTTGCTTTCACCCAGGAGGGTTGGGCATCTGCCAGGGGCCCCAAGAACAAGAGCCTCCTAGATCCACGGCAGTGAGGAGGGAGAGACTCGGGGCTGGAGGGTGATTTGCCCAAGGGTCCTCCAAACCTAGTGAGATGGGGGAGAAATTCAGTTCGGTTCACCTTTAAAATCGAGCCTGTCTAATTCTTGCTTTCCGAAATGATGCATGGACCGAAGCGCAGCCACCCTACGAAATTCTCATTTCTCCAAATTTTTGCAACGCAATTCTTCAGCCAAGTAATGCGTGCCACAAATGCATGTGCTAGGATGAAGCGTGCATCAAAATGCACATATTAGTAGAAATAATATACGGTCGTACCTTGGAAGTCGAACGGAATCCGTTCCGGAAATCCCTTTAACTTCCAAAACGTTTGGAAACCAAAGCGCGGCTTCTGGTAGCAATCGGAAGCCACGTCGGACGTTCAGCTTCCGAAAATCGTTCAAAAACCGGAACACTCACTACTGGGTTTTGATCGTTCGGGAGCCGATTTGTTCGGGAGCCAAGGCGTTCGGAATCCAAGGTACGACTGTACTAAAAAAGTGTTATATTAGGAGAGATCCCTTTGCGAAATATGTGTAGATATGGAGGGGAAATAGCACACAAATGCATATTTCAAAAGAAATCGTATCCAAAATGGTGGATTTTCATGAGGACTTTCTTTTTTAATTGCATATTTCTGCAGAAATTGAGAGAACTGGATAGATCGGTGAGATCCCTACTCAACACTGCACATCCTTTTATAAACCATTATCCTGCCCCTCCTGCCTCCTAATCAACTTTTTCCTAAACTCCAGACTCTCTTCTTTGATCCTTGAAACATCCCATCGGGTGGAGGGCGATGCTGAGAAAGATTTGAACCTGAATGTGGATGAGGCTCCATCCTAAATCAGTGTCTCTTCTCACCCAGGCTCAGATGAAGGACTTCCAGCGTGAACTAGACGATGCCCGGGCTGCCCGGGAAGAAGTCTTTGCAACGGCCCGAGAAAACGAGAAGAAAGCCAAAAATCTGGAGGCTGAGCTGATGCAGGTTCAAGAGGTAAACTGGAGAATCTGGGTCCTGGCTAGCCCTCGAGGGATGGCGTAGCTCAGTGTCTGCCCAAGGGCTACAGTTAAGGGTATACTCTCAAAACATGGGGTGTATCCAATGTAGCGCTGCTAAGTTAAAGGCCCTTTAAACTTGCACTTGCGGAAGGTTGTTGCACAAGGGAAAACACAAGTGCCTTACCAAAGGTTGTGCAACATGGAACCAGCAGACTTCCACTTACACAACTGTTGCACTGGATTTCTTTGTTGCAAACATTTAAGCACTGCTATCCACTAGTACAGGGGTCTCCAAACTACGGCCCGGGGGCCGGATATGGCCCGAGGGGCTCATTTATCCGGCCCCCGGCAACCCCCGCTGCCTGCTGCCGTCACCCGCTCTTACCGGTGCGGCTGCCCACTTCCGGGTTGGAGGAGCACCGGAAATAGCTTGTGCGCATGCGCAAGCGTCATTTCCGGTGCACATCCGGGTTGGAGGAAGCCCGTGCACAAGCTATTTCCGGTGCTCCTCCGACCCGGAAGTGTGCTGGAAATAGCGTGTGTGCACACGCGTATGGGCGCATGCTCCCCTGCCCTCCGACCCGCCACGCGATCGGCGCTGCAGACACCGGCCCGAGGCGTGGTAAGTTTGCTGACCCCTGCACTAGTAGATGGGCCCTTGCGCTAGCGGGCAGAGAACATTCGATGCGGCCCAATGTTTCATGCGTTCAGCCAGAGTTCACCACATGTAAAAAAAAACAACAAGTTATGAGGACAACCAATTGTTACACGTGTGACCTCTCCTGCTCTAAGGAACAGGGAAGCCAGGGAATTTGTGACCCGTACCACGATAAAAAGCCACTCCTGGTTTCTGTCCCCCAAGTGTTCTTTTTCAGCAACCTAATCTAAGATGGGTAGAACTTATTTTAGTTTTTGCTATTGCTAGTTGGAAACTCTTGCCGACCTACTGCAAATCTCCCAGAGGTATATGAGTAGATATAACTTCCGCCAAGCCTTGGGTCTAGAGTAGCCATGTTTGCTTTGCTGAGTGAGGGGCTCAATTTTGCCTCCTTTGGCAGGATTTGGCAGCTGCGGAACGGGCACGGAAACAAGCCGAGCAGGAGAAGGACGATCTGGCTGAAGAGCTGGCAAGTTCTGCTTCTGGGAGGTAAGAGTTCCCGGCTGGGATTCGGAGGCTACTAGAACCATTTGCCCAACTCCACTCACTGCTGCTATTTTGTCCAAACAAGTAGTATAAAAGGTGCCTTACACAGTACCCTCTCCAAAGATGATGATGATACCCTGCTCATTTGACTGGGTTTTTGACACCCTCTTTTTGGGGATGAAAAGTTGGTGTCAAAATTTCAAAGAAATGAAAATTAAATAGAGGACTTGGTGCATCTTTTGGCAGGCACGTGAGTTTCCCCTTCTCTCTGGGAGCTTCTGAAAAGAATTAATGAGCTTCTGACAGGTTTATAGTCTGTTTTATTTACAACGACATACAGAGAGCAGCATTGGGTGACCCTCCATCAGGATATCAGTTGTTCACTCTGAATTCCCTTCCCTTCCGCAGCAAGAAGCACACCAACGTCCAGCTCTCCCTCCCCTGTGCTTCCGTTGTTCCTTAACCCTTTCAGACCTCCGAGTTCGAGGGGAGGGAGGGAATTCCCAGCCGCTCTCGAATGAAGAGTCTCCCAAACGCTCCCTCCCTCCTGGTTGCCTAGCTACTATCTCAAAGCTGTCCAACTCCTCCCCCGACTATGCGGCCTGCCTCTGAATCGGCTGCTGGGAACGCTGAAGGAAGGGGGGGCAAATTCTCCCCTTCATCCTCTGTTAGAGACTGCTCTGTCTGTGTCTGCATTCCCCCATCTTCGGAGTCAGAGCTGTCTCTGGCGTCCGATTCTGACCAGCCCCTGACACCGTATGATTGTAGGACCAGCCTCCAGGATGAGAAGCGGCGCCTTGAAGCAAGGATCTCCCAGCTAGAGGAGGAGCTAGAAGAGGAGCAGAGCAACATGGAAGCTATGAGCGACCGCTTCCGCAAGGCTGTCCAGCAGGTACGTTGCAGACACCTTGATTTCTGCAAGGAGGATGGGAGTTGCAAGAAAAGTAAAGCAAAAAACAATTTTGCTTGCTATTCGCAGCTCCTTCAAATGAGAAACAGAAGAGATTCCCCACTCAGCAACTTCCCAAACCAAAATGCAGCTATCCTTCAAAATCCACACTTCTTTCCAAATGTTGCAATGCATTTCTCCAAGCAAAAGAATCCATACTATAATAAAGGAGAGGAAATATAGGAGAGGAAAGCGTGCAGAAAAATGTGCGGATTGGTGAAAATGACGTACCAAAAAAATGTCTTTAATATATAATCTATAGACACTTATTTCATTTGTGAACCGCTTCCTGTGAAGCCTCTCAAAAACGATTTCACAACTCAATAAAAAAATATATGTATGAATATTGCAAACATAGAGATAGTTAAAATGATTATGTAGCTAAAACCTAGTTCAAATCCAATACAGGTGTAAGGTCCTTGTGAGGGCTACTAAAGAGTAACGAGGCTTGAGTCCGTCCTGTCTTTTAACAGGTTTAGTGTGCAAACTATTTACAGTGCAGAGTAACAAAGTTCATGACCGTCTCAATCGCTAGCAGAATCCAGGAGTGGCCCCTTCCGGCTCCGGCTCCAACATAAGAACTTGGGCACCCCCAGTTTCCTTCTACGTTCCACCCCTCTACACAGAAGGGGCGCCAGAACTGGCACGTTTCCCTCCTGCCCAGATGGACGACGTGATTGCGGGGCCTCTGTAGCATCCCGGAGCCCTCTCTCTACCTGCTCGCCTCTCATCCCTCCCTCCTCACTGGAGGCGGTGCTTTGTTCACCGCTGGACGAGGTGCTGCTGTCCAAGAGGTGGGGCATCCCTGACAACAGGCATACCCTGTTTTATTGTGCTTTGCTTTATTGCACCCCAGAGATATTGCTCCTTGTGAGGATGTGGGTTAACAGGCTATAGTACATATAGTGCAAACATACCGGTAACTTTGATTATGCACTGGGAAACCAAAAGAATTATACGACTCAGTTTATTGCACTGTTCGCTTTATTGCAGCGGTCTGGAACCGAACCCACAGTGATCTCCCAGGGTATGCCTGTACACGCACCAACTGGGGTTAATGATATAAGGGAGGCCCCCTGAAGATTTGTAAGCGTTTTGGTGTGTGCACTTATCCCAATGCATGCAGTTTTGCTCACTTGCTTGCAAAAGCAGGTGTGGTTGGAGAAATGCACGCAAAGATCGCTAAGAAATTTCATGTGGTCTCTTATGAAAAAAGAGAAAACAATCTGATTTTGGAAATGGAGCAAAAGATTGGAAAAATGGGAAACTGAGTTCTCATCTGCAGTATACATTGAAAGCGGAATCATACTACCTTAAGCAGCCATGGTTTCCCCTCTAAGAATCCTGGGAGGTGTAGTTTTTTGAAGGGTGCTGAGAGTTGTTAGGAGGCCCCTATATTCCCCTCACAGAGTTACAGTTCTCAGACAATCCCTTTTCCCTGGGAAGTTCGGGAACTGTAGCTCTGGATCTCCTAATGGGTTAAACCACAGAGCCTAGGGCTTGCCGATCAGAAGGTTGGCGGTTCGAATCCCCGCGACAGGGTGAGCTCCTGTTGCTCGGCCCCAGCTCATGCCAACCTAGCAGTTCGAAAGCACGTCAAAGTGCAAGTAGATAAATAGGTACTGCTCTGGTTCGCCAGAAGTGGCTTAGTCATGCTGGCCACATGACCCAGAAGTTGTACGCCGGCTCCCTCGGCCAATTAAGCAAGATGAGCGCCGCAACCCCAGAGTCGTCTGCGACTCGACCTAATGGTCAGGGGTACCTTTACCTTTTACTTTTAACAAACTACAGTTCCCAGGGTACTTTGATGGCTGCTTAAAGTGGTGTGATACTGCTTTAAATGTTTGGAACAGACGGGGCCAGAGAGCAACTGAACAGGACAGGCTTGGCCATCCCGAACCAGACTTGTTTCCCCCTCCCCGCTTTGATTGATCTTCCCCATCGATTGGTTCCAGTCAGAGCAGGTGAACAATGAGCTGGCCTCCGAGCGCACCGCGGCGCAGAAGAACGAAAGCGCCCGGCAGCAGCTGGAGAGGCAGAACAAGGAGCTGAAGTCCAAACTTCAGGAGATGGAGGGAGCCGTCAAATCCAAGTTCAAGGCCACGATCACAGCCCTGGAAGCCAAGATTGGGCAGCTGGAAGAACAGCTGGAACAGGAATCCAGGTACTGGCAGCAGGGGGTATCCACGCGCTTCATATAGAAGGACGTCTGTGGGATTCTGCATCCCAAATCCCGTCCCAGAGCACATGCTCAAAAATAATAGGCTCAGCCACATATTGGAGAATGCAGGTTTCTGGGCTGAGGGATTTTGATTTGGACACTAGCAGCTGAGGTTAGTCGGACTCCAACTCCCATCAGCCCCAGCCAGCTTGGCCCAATAGTCTGGGACGAGGGGAGTTGTAGTCTAGCTGCAACTAGGCTCCCCCTTCCCTGTTGTAGAGGGACAGAAGTTCCCAGCAGACGTTTGCTGAAAGGAGGGGTGCGTGCTGGAATTGGACGTAAATATGTCATAATCTGTTATCGCTCAGGAGGCGTGCTTGTGAATGCCTGCATAAAATTTAAAAGAAACAGTTCAATGCAAATATAACCAGCGTGCTTTTAAACAACACAAACTGCTTTAACTTCTGGCAAATGCTTTTGAACGATTTCATAAATACAGTGGTACCTTGGGTTACAGGGGTTACAAACTCCGCTAACCCGGAAGTAGTATCTCGGGTTGAGAACTTTGCCCCAGGATGAGAACGGAAATCGCGCGGCAGCGGGAGGCCCCATTATCGAAAGCGCGCCTCAGGTTAAGAATGGTTTCGGGTTAAGAACGGACCTCCGGAACGAATTAAGTTCGTAACCCCAAGGTACCACTGTATATCCAAAATGGTTAAAAAAGAAATTCATTGTGCTTTACCATATATGTGTGCGCGCACATACATAAACACACTTTGTGGGATTTTTTCACCATTTATTTATTTATTGTTAAAAAATATTCCTGCAGGAGAGCAAATTGCGGTGTGCCATTCCCCCTTTCCTTTTAGACATTATTGGGAGGGCTCATTTGCAGAATCAGTTACTGATATTCCAGAATCCAAACTGAAATCCAAAGCAATTTCATCCCTAATGGAAGCCGAAAAGATTTCTGCATTTTCTGCCCTCGGACTCCCTCCCCACATGCACGTCTTCCCAGCCACAACTTTCCTCCATGGGGACTAGTACCTTTAACCTTCCCGTTCAATTCCGTTGCTCCGCAGAGAAAAGCAAACAGCAGCAAAGACCCTCCGCCAGAAAGACAAGAAGCTCAAGGAAGTCCTGCTGCAGGTTGAGGATGAAAGGAAGCAAGCAGAACAGTACAAAGACCAGGTGCGTTGATGTGTCAGGTGGCATGGGCTAGCTGAGAAGTCAAACCGGAAGGCAGTGTGGGAAGAGGGCTTGATTTGAAGGATTTGCTGGAAGGTTGAAAGGGAACAATATTTTTCTGAATCTAATGCGCCATCAAATCTAATGTGCATCTCAATTTTCTTTCTTTCTTTCTTTTTGGAAAATTTAGTTTTTAAAATTTTTACAATCAATTATCCAACAACCACCATAAAAACAAGATTCCAAAGAATCTCCTGAACTTCCCTCCTCCCCTTTGTGGGTCCTTATAAATTACCCTATATACTCGAGTATAAGCCTAGTTTTCCAGCACACTTTTTGTGCTGAAAAAGCCGCCCTCGGCTTATACTCGAGTGAGGCAGGCAGTGGCTCCTATGAAGCTTTCCCAGGTTTTTTGTGGTAAAATTGGGTGCCTCGGCTTATATTCGGGTCGGCTTATACTCGAGTATATAGGTAACCTTTTCCTCCTGCATCTTTTATATTAATCCAAGCGCATCTCAATTTTCAAAACCCCGAAACCAAGAAAAGTATTTTCTGGCAAGTGTAAATGCACCCTAATTTTCATGATGTAATTTGGCCCCAAAAGGTGCACATTACCGGTACATTAGAGTAAATATGATGGTGATGATGATGATAGTGTTATTATTTGTACCCTACCCATCTGACTGTGTGGCCCCAGCCACTCTGGGCAGCTTCCAGCAGAATATAAAAACATGGCAAAATACCAACCCTTAAAAACTTCCCTAAACTAGGCTGCCTTCAGATGTCTACTAAAAGTCAGATAGTTATTTATTTCCTCGACATCCGATGCGTTCCACAGGGCGGGTGCCACTACCGAGAAGGCCCTCTGCCTGGTTCCCTGTAACCTCACTTCTCCCAGTGAGGGAACCACCAGAAGGCCCTCGGAGCTGGACCTCAGCATCGGGACTGACCGATGTGGGTGGAGACGCTCCTTCAGGTATATAGGGCTTCAGGTATACAGGAAAGCTTGAGCAGCCAAAAGGCTGGGCTGAGGGCGCCGCCAACTCTGGGCTCCCCTCCGACGCCCTCCTTGCCTTGCCGTCTTCCTTTAGGCCGACAAGGCCAGCTCTCGCGTCAAGCAGCTGAAGAGGCAGCTGGAGGAGGCAGAGGAGGAGTCCCAGCGCATCAACGCAAACCGCAGGAAGCTGCAGCGGGAGCTAGACGAAGCCACCGAAAGCAACGAGGCCATGGGGCGGGAGGTGACCGCCTTGAAGAGCAAACTCAGGTGAGTGCTCTCTGCCACAACCTCCTCCCGTCTGCGGTAGCGCCATAGAGCAGAGGGGAGAATGCACCATTAACATACCCCCCTCCCCGAAGGTTGCCCATGGGGGAACGCGGCCCTCTGCCTGAAAAAGGTCCTGCCTCTCTGATGGGTGTCGACTCTGGTGTATGAAGTGGAATCGCCCACTTATTATTATTATTTTTTATAAATATTTTTTATTCGGTTTTAACAAACAAAAATACAAGTAAACAATAACACACACAAAAACCACATTTTTTGTTTTTCAACCATCTTTCTTTAACAAAGTTAGGTGACTTCCCTCGGTTTCTTCCATCTACATTTCATCCTATATCATCCTTAACAGTTTCATTTTCATATTTTTAACATCTATATAATACTTATCATTCCTCTATTACAATTTCTTGAATTTACTAAATAACAATTCCTTTAAAAAATTATCATTTTACACTGAAAGCCTATAGCTCCTCCTCTAAGAGTTTTTCAATTTGGTATTCCATAATATTTCTTCAAATAAATTTTGAATTTCTGCCAATCTTCCTCCACTTAGCCCACTTAGCAGAGTTTGGATTTGATATCCCGCTTTATCACTACCCAAAGGAGTCTCAAAGCGGCTCACATTCTCCTTTCCCTTCCTCCCCCACAACAAACACTCTGTGAGGTGAGTGGGGCTGAGAGACTTCAGAGAAGTGTGACTAGCCCAAGGTCACCCAGCAGCTGCATGTAGAGGAGAGGAGACGCGAACCCGGTTCCCCAGATTACAAGTCTACCACTCTTAACCACTACACCACACTGTCTCTCCACTTAAGTTTGTCAACTCTCATTTGTGTGATCTGTTCCCTGCCCACAGATGGAGCTTGGCACATACGAGAGAGCTGGCCCGTAAGGCTCAGTTAGGATGCCATCGCTGCCACAGCCTGCGGCTCCTCTCTGCCCAGGCTGTGGAAGGGGATGGGGGTCGTGGCCAAAGCTCAGGGGTCAGCCACCTGCTTTTCACGCAAAAAGTCATAGGTTCAGTCCTGAGCATCTTCAGCCAAGGCTGCGAAAGACATCAACCTGTGAGCTCAGCGAGCCTCTGCAAACCAGTCGTCTGATTCAGTAGAAGGCAGCATCCTAGGGCCCCACCAGCTACCTTCTTCCTCTCCGCTGCCTGTTTTCTCTTGCATTTAGCGAGGAGAAATCCGGTTCTAAAAGCTGAATCTACCCAGTTCCCATTTTCCATCACAGAAGGAAAGAGGAGGAGGGGATCAAGTTGGTTCCAAGTCAAAGGCCAGGCGGAACAACTCTGTCTTACAGGCCCTGCGGAAAGAAATCAGATCCCACAGGGCCCTGGTCTCATGAGACAGAGCGTTCCACCAGGCCGGGGCCAGTGTTGAAAAGGCCCTGGCCCTGGTTGAGGCTAATCTGACTTCCTTAGGGCCCAGGACCTCTAGGGTGTTGCTATTTGTGGACCTTAAGGTCCTCCGCATACCAGGAGAGGCGGCCCCGTAGGTACGAGGGTCCTAGGCCAAGAAACCCCACTTCCCAGGGACAAATTGGGAGTGCCTTTTAAGACCCCTGCTTGCTCCTGTCTCTTTACATGACCTTCACATGACTTCATATGACGTGGGATGGGTAAGGGTGGCTTGGAGAGGCCCCAACTAGATTCCTAATAAGGCCAATTAGGCCTGTGGACCAGAGGCTCCCGACTGCTGTTCCGGCAGAGTATGAACAGAGAGTAGTTTTTTAAAACCAAAACCAAAGACCAATAAATGACATGAAAATAACCCTTCCTGCAAACAGATGTTGAGTGTCTCCTTCAGCTAACTGCTTGGGACGCCTTCTCTTTCAGAGGGAACCCAGAACCTCCGCAGTGACTGAGCAGGTACCATGCCTTCATCTTTGCAGTCCCCTTGTGTTTTGTTAAAAATCAAATCAAATCAAATCCCAGTCCCTCACCCTCTTTTTTTTTTGTCCCGAATAAAACCCATGTGAGATTTCTGCAAACTCTGAAGGCTTGGATATCTAGATGTCGATGTCTTGTAGCAAAAGAGACAAATATTACAGATGTTTTGCTTTGTTGCCTACCTCCCTTCTTTCGTGAAAACCGGCAAATCTGTGCTCCGTTTCACAAAAAGCTAGAGTTTGGCCTAGCCTTCCTTCCCTACTTTCTCCTCTCCTACGTTTAATGCCTTTGCGAAACCACAAGCACCAGCCATCTGCCGGGTGTGAGCAGGCAGATAAGTCATGTATCACGACGCCAGAGCATCATGCCTCTGGGCTGCCTTTCTGTAGGAATTGGGTTGCCTGAGAATTTGGGGGTGCAAGGCTGTTAACTGACCACCGCGTGCATTCACTTGGCACCAAAACAAAACGCACTGCCCCGCCTTAACGGCTAGAAACTCGCCGCTGAGTTCTGTTTCACCTGCACCCTTTCTGCACAGAAAACGGCAAAGCACTGAGCTGGGGATATGCACACTAGGGACCGTCTTAGCAGTACTGATCCGCTCAATTGCTCAATGCTGGAACTTGCTCAGGTGTGCTGAGCTCCTTCCGATGCCAATCATTGACGGGCAGCCTGGGAAAACCACTTGCATTCTGTAATATTTGTAGATTCTCTTTTTGCAAGGAAACAAATCATGCTTTGCTTAGCTGTCTGGTCCCCGTCCTCTTCCTCTTCCCGATAGGCACAGGGGCATAGCTGTCAACCCTCCCTTTTTTTGTGGGAAACTCCCTTATTCCAATGCCGTTTCCCGCTGCTATCCCGGATTGTTGATACCCCTTAAATTTCCCGGATTTCAAAGGAAGCAGCTCCTCTCCCTCCTTGCCGGTAAGGGAGGCTCCTCAGCTGCGTTGCTCGGCTGCCAATAAGGAGTCTGATACCAACTGGGGGCGGAGCTTGCATGCCTTGTGCATCCAGACCCTCACGCCCAACCAGACAGCCAGCCTGCCTGCCGTTTATGCGCTCGCTCTTTCACTCACCCGTTCGTGCGTAGCCTCTGGAGCGCAGGGTGGCGAGGCTACTTGGTGCCATTGCACCGCCCTCGTGGCATCCCTTATTTTCAAATCCGAAAGTTGACAGCTATGCACAGGAGTGTGGACATGACCATTCATTCGCACCCGTACAGCCCTTCCTGTATATATTGCAGGGCTGGGACAAAACGTAACCAAAATGATCAGGGCATTGGAAAACTTGCCCCAACCTAAGAACAGGCTATGTAACATTTGGGGTTCTGTAGGGTAGTTTTTTGTTTGTTTTTTGCAGTGGGGGGAAGTTGACAAAGGGGTGACTCAGTTGAGGTTTTAAAGAACGAGGAATATCTGGGAGAAAGCAGATAAAAGAGCAATGCTAGAACGGCGTGGGTCAGCTAAATTAAACTGGCTTGCGGTAGATTCACATAACGCATAATGAATTTATGGAACTGTCTGCTGCAAGATGGCAGAATTGGAGGGGGGGGGTCCCTTCCAAACCCCTGCAATGCAGGAATCTTAACTAAAGCAGCAATGACAAATGGCCTGTCCAACCACTGCTTAAAACCCCCCCGAGTTGTTGGGGGGGGGCAGCTTTGTTTTGAAGCTGAGAAAGGTTAGGCAAGTCTCTGGAGTCAGAGGAGGTGGTCTGCCACCAGAAAGCAAAGGTATAGTCTTGCCTTCAGCCCACCCCCCCATTCTCAGCTTCGCCTAGTCATCTGGCATCATCACTCCAAAGTTGCTAGACCTCACGGTCTTTTATGTTCTTTTACCTGCCTCACTTGTAGCTATAGCCCACCCCTCTATGTCAGAATAAAAGTTGAGCACGTAGCCCCACACCTGGTCCAAGAATGATGCTTTTTAATCGTGTTCGCAGCCAACCAACTAACCCTCCACCCCCGCAGGGAGCAGACCGACCTAGTGGGTAGAGCTGCCTTGCAAACTACAGCCTGCTGAAAGCAGGGGTTGCCAACCTTTTGGGGTGCATTTGCAAAAGGGGGGGGGAACACACCATCACAGACTGCTGCTTTCAAGCACCATTACAGCCGGGGGGGTGCAGGGAGAAGGGGATCCTTGCAGACATCTTGTTTGCGCACGGGCACCATGTTGGCAACCCCTGGCTTATACCTTCAACCTTTCCCTGCTTCTAAGGGCCCAGGGGGGGTGGAAAAGTTCAACGAGTTGCTGGATTCCCATTTCTCCCTCCCTTCTGTCTTCACGTTCTTTTAACCGCAGGCGTGGAAACGAGCCGTCCTCCTTCGCCCCCTCGCGCCGATCTGGGGGTGGCGGCGGCCGGCGTGTGATCGAAAACGCCGAAGGGTCGGAGGATGAAGCGGACGCCCGGGATGGGGATTTCAACGGAACAAAAGCCAGTGAATAATGATGATTTTTAAAAAAAATTGTTTTAAAAGACACGCTTGCTGATTTTAACTCTGCACCAAAAAAAAGGGTATAAAAGAAGGGGTTCTTGTAGCACTGTACGCTGCTTTATTGATCCCAAAGACATACTGACACCTCCTTCGAGGCCTTGATGAGAGCACAGCTGCCTTTTACTCCAATGTACACACCAACCTTCCTAGCTGTTGCAGAACTGCTGTTTTTTTGCCCGCTGCTGGGCATCATTCCAGAGAGAATGTACTTCACCGAGGGACTAATGCAACAGGGTGGGGTGAGCAAAAACGCCCCCCTTTTATTATAGAACAACAGCAAGACAAAAATCTACTGGGCCTCGGGCCCCTTCCCTAATCTCGCTGCCCATCCCTTTCTTCCCCTTGGTAAAATTTCAGGTACTTCCCCCCCCACCCAGATTGTGCACCCCCCTCTTCCAACTCCCTCCACCCAGTTCACAAGATCAAAGTGCCTTTCTTCATCACTTTTTTTTTGGGGGGGGGGAATGAAGAGTACTAAATCAACTGTTATTGTTCTAGATGAATTTTGTGCTTAAATACACACTAATAAAGGTTTATAAAATCACTGGGGCTGCTCTCGAGTTTTGTCAGCCAGATGTGAGCAGAGGGAAAGGTACTAGGTTTATAGAGTTTCCCAGCTTCGGGCAGGAAACTTTAGTCTGCCTGCAAAGAGGACTAGAGACTTGCTCTGTTTTAAAACAGTCACCGGAAACCTCATGGGGCAAGTGTGCTCCCAATATGGATTCCAATTCTGATTGGGTTTTTTTTGGGGGGGGTGCTTCTGACAGCGCAGTGTTGCCTACTGAAAACTAAACTGTAAAATGTGTACTCAAAAATAACAAGTTTCCAAAGTAAGTTTCCCAGAAGATTTAAGAGGCTCTAACTGGTGGTGGAATGCCATTATAGCAGGGGAGGGCTGGTAACACACAGGGGGCATAATGAAAAGGAACAATAAGTTGTTAAATTTTTAGCCCTCCAATGGCATAAAACACCACCCTCCTCATACAGCCAGTTCCCATCACCCAAATAACTTTCCGACACGTTTAAATTCTTCAGTCAACAAGATTGCATACTTAAAGGGTAGAATCTGAGATTTCTCTCCACAGCCCCAAATCTCAAGGCTTCTGAAAAGATGTGGGTGGCACATCTGTCAACGAGTTCAGTTACTGGACCAAAGACTAATGGGAAATTGTAGCCCAAAAATGTCAGTCCCCCCGAGAATCCATGCAATGCAAACACTGCTTCTTTACAAACACAATCGAGACCTTGAATTCCGACAACTTTATAAACAAGAATGCAACATCAATGTATCAGATTTCAAATTCTTAAGCAGGTTTCCCCCCTAAAAATGAAGGACCTTATTTCCTCTTCCAAACGTGCAGCTGGCTTTAAGGGCTGTGTGTGGGTGTGTTTTTAAAAATACCATCGTCCCCAACCACCACTGGCAAAGTAAGAGGTGGTGTGACTTTGCTCCAATTGCAGAAAGCACTTAACAAAAGGCATTTGACGAGCTGAGATGGCTCGGCTGTCAAACCAAGTTTAAAATCCTCTAGTCAAGGGAAATGGTTCCTGGTGGGGCTCTCCCAACTAAGCACAGCCTCACATTATACCCAGGACCAAGTATGGGCAGACAAAAAGGGATGGAAACATCTTGCCCCCTTCAGAAATCTTCTCCTAAGCAGCCGTTTTCCTTCACTAGCTGGATTTGTTATTAAGATTTATGGCCCAGCTACGCTGCGTTCCGGTGGAAGATTGGCTCTGATGCGACACGGATACCATCCATCCTCTTCTAGCAGAAGACACAGCATTATGTCCTAGATTGAAGGAGTTCAGTTCATCTTTCCATCGGTGCAATGGGACGTGGCTCCATCCAACGCTCTGGGACTTACAGTTCCTGGTGTCATTCGTCCCAGCCAGGGCCTCAACTCAGGTCTTTGTGATGGATCTTCCAAGGAAGTCTTCTGTGAGTGGATCTAGGGATCTACTGCATCACAGATACCGCCAGGCTTGTGGGGTGGGGACGAGCCCCAGTCTGGTGGAACAAGATGCAGTTAATGGTCTCTGGGTACAGCTGTGTTTCTACAAGTCTCCTATCTCAAGTGAGTGGCCAAAAGCGAGTGTTAGTATTCCCATGCAGGATGAGGGCACTCTGGGCTGGTGGTTCCTCAGAGAAGCATCTGAACTACTCCTTGCGGAGGAAGGCCTATTGGCCTTGCGAGATTTGGTGGCCGCGTCCCTAAATCCAGCCTCTTAACCATCCTGTTGAAACGGGTTGGGTGGAGGGAAGGAAAAGGCATTAAGCATACAAACGCAAGAGGGGTTATGACTTATGGCAGCCGGGAAAAACACAGTAAGGAAGCACCAGAATTTGTGAAGGGTAGGAGGAAATAATTAGGTTTCAACAGCCAAGCTGCCAGTCCTCATTGTTTTGATGGCAAAAGTGACTGATCAAGCAGGAATGGGTTTTACCCATGCTTCTAGTGCAGGGGTCAGCAAACTTTTTCAGCAGGGGGCCGTTCCACTGTCCCTCAGACCTTGTGGGGGGCTGGACTATATTTCTTTTTGGGGGGGGCGACAGCTGTAAACCGCAGCTCATCCGAAAGCAAGTTAAAATAGTAAACTACTGCTGGCTAAAGCTCAAACACCAGATGATCCGCGCGCCCCTCTGTAGAGGTAATTCCAGGAATAAGCTGCCACGGCAAACACACCTCAAAGGTGCAGATTTATCACCATCTACCATATTTGGCACTTCCACAGCATATTAATTAAATAATAATAATAGTAATAATAATATTCTGTATATTGCCCTATACCCGTAAATCTCAGGGCAGTTCACAACATAAAATGACAACATGCAAAAGACAAAATACAGAATAAAAATAAAAGCAACCTAATTAATTCCCCCTTCCACAACACATTTAAAAGGGCTTTAGATAGCTTATGTGCAGATTGGCTGAAAATACAGTCTTCCCTTTTCTCTCTTCCCTGCGTGAGCACCATTGTGGTTGTCATGTGCTGGGAGAACTGGGAGACCAGGGCGTCCCTGCCTGCCACCTTACTGGTCCCTAATGGGTGCCAGCCTTGTGAACACAATAGATGCTCTGCTAAACCCTAGGAACTTAAAAAGAGCCTGCTGGATCCCACCCGTCTAGTCCCGACATGCTGCTCTCACAGATGCTTGTGGGATACAGGCAAGCAGGATTTGAACGCAAGAGCTCTCTCCTGCTCCTGTGGCCTCTAGCAACTGATATTCAGGAGCACTGCTGCCTCCAGCAACAGAGGCAGAGCATAGTCTCTGTGCCCAGTAGTAACTGGCAGCCTTCCTGACGTTAATCTGTCTAATCCTCTTCTCAAGCCATCTAGCTTGGTGGCCATTGTGGCCTCTTGTGGCAGGGAGTTCCACAGCTTAACTCCACGCTGCACGGAGGACTTCCTTCTGCCTGTCTTGAACCTTCCATGGTTTCCCCTCCCAGCTCATCGAGCTCTCGGCTGTTTCCCTGTAACCCTGACGCCACAACCGGACAAATCACCTTGACCATCTCTCTCGAACCCGACCCCCTGTCAAGCCCTGACTCTCCGAAGACATGGAAGCAAACACTCACCCTGGGGGGCCGTAGGGGCCACTCAGCCGCCTATCATGTACCATGTGGACCTGGGGGGGTGCGGGGCTTCGGTACGGAGCCCGGTCGTACACCAAGTTCTGACACGAAGCCAGCTTGGATTCCAGGGCCTAGAAGCAAAATGCAAAGTTAGTTTCAGTTCGGAAGAGAGGGGAAGACAGAGAGCATATCCGTGATCTGGCATGGACCAGGTCAGGTGGGGGAAACAGGGTTACAGGTCTGAATGGCTCATGAGGAAATCAGTTTTCACAGAGTTGTAGAGTTGGAAGGGACTCCTGGCAATGAAGGAATCTTTTGCCCAAAGTGGGGTTCGAACCCACGACCCTTGACTGAGCTATCTGAGCACACTGGGGTTTTGGGGGGTGGAGGTACACGGAAGGAGAGTACATTGGAAACTGACACCTGGGGGGGGGGGGAATCTGCCAGCTTTCGCCCCACAAAACAGACCCATGGCTTTCCCAGCAACATGCTTATTTTTTAAAAAAAGGCAAAAAAAAAGCTGTTGATTCAAATCTAGTTGCTGATCAGGGGTGTAGGGGCAAGGAAGAAAAAGAAGTGGGCTACCTTGAGCTCCCTGGAGGGCATAAAAGGTGGGATAAATGGTAAAGGTAAAAGAACCCCTGACCATTAGGTCTAGTCGCGGACGACTCTGGGGTTGCGGCGCTCATCTCGCTTTATTGGCCGAGGGAGCCAGCGTACAGCTTCCGGGTCATGTTGCCAGCATGACTAAGCCACTTCTGGCGAACCAGAGCAGCGCACGGAAACGCCGTTTACCTTCCCGCCGGAGCAGTACCAATTTATCTACTTGCACTTTGACGTGCTTTCGAACTGCTAGGTTGGCAGAAGCAGGGACCAAGCAGCGGGAGCTCACCCCGTCACAGGGATTCAAACCGCCGACCTTCTGATCGGCAAGCCCTAGGCTCTGTGGTTTAACCCACAGCGCCACCCGCGTCCCCTACTGAAGGTAATGGGGAAGTGATGGGGAGAGAGATAAGGCTCCCTTTCCAGCCCCGCCCCCTTACCCAGGCCTCCATTGTTGAATGCAGAGGGAGGCTGTTTGTTCCCCAGTGACATGTGACTGGCTGATTAGATTATCTGTCTGGAAACTGTAGAAATGGCTCCCTTTAGTGTAGGACTAGAAGCTGCAAACTGTGAGTTGAACCCCATAAAAACGGGGCTTTTCCTCTTTGAAAAAGAAGCTGCACCACTTTCAGCTGATCCTCAAAAAAGCAGGGCTTTTCCCTTTGCAAAAAAAGCTGCACTACTTTGAGCTGATCCTCAAAAAAACCCCAGAGCTTTTCCCTTTGCAAAAAAAGCTGCACCACTTTGAGCTGATCCTCAAAAAATCAGGGCTTTCCCCCTGTCCTCCTCTAAAAACTAGGTGCGTCTTGTGTTCAGGTGCATCTTATGGAGAGAAAAATACGGTAATTGCCAAAAATAAATACACAGTGATCTTGGAAGGGCCAAGTTGATTTCTTAGCATGTCCTTCATCCTACAGCTTTCACTTGGCCCTGTATTCCACGCGGGGCCAGGGCAAACAGGTCCAAAGTACTCACCCCAACTTTCCGGAGGAGATCTCCCACAATGTTTAGCACAGATATTCGGGCCGCTGGTGTAAGCGGAGTTGCGCTGTAGCTGTCCTCAAGACCTTTAGGAGAGGATATCTTCATTCACACGGTACAAATAGCGCCAGGCAGAAATTCTGCACCCTTGGAACGTAAGCTGACTCAGCAAGTGACTAGCCCTCAATGCTACACCCTTGTGCAAATTAACTGAAACAAAGCATGTTTTCTATCTTACCCGGAATCCTGTACGCAAAACAAACACGAAAAGTCAGTTTATGGTGTCGGAAGCCTGCAGCCAACAGAAGGAATGATGCGCTTGCCACAATATATTGAGGTTCTACGAAAGAGTTATTCCAGAGCTGGGAAAAAGGTATCCTGACGGTACTGGGATATTGCAGCAGGACCCAGCCCCCTGTCACACATTGAAAGTGGGGAAGAAATTCATGACAGAGCAGCAAATACAGGTACTTGATTGGCCAGGGAATTCCCCAGATGTAAATCCCATTGAGAATTTGTGGGCCTTATGCAAAAGTCGCCTCTGTGCTGTAGACTGTACGACTATGGAGAAGCTCATTCAGACGCTGATTTAAGTGTGGTACAGGTAAAGGTAAAGGGACCCCTGACCATTAGGTCCAGTTGTGACCGACTCTGGGGTTGCGACGCTCATCTCGCTATATTGGCCGAGGGAGCCGGCATACAGCTTCCAGGTGTCATGTGGCCAGCATGACTAAGCCGCTTCTGGCGAACCAGAGCAGCGCACGGAAACGCTGTTTTCCTTCCCGCTGCAACAGTACCTATTTATCTACTTGCACTTTGACATGCTTTCTGCTAGGTTGGCAGGAGCAGGGACCGAACAACGGGAGCTCACCCCGTCGTGGGGATTCGAACCGCCGACCTTCTGATTGGCAAGCCCTAGGCCCTGTGGTTTAACCCACAGCGCCACCTGCGTCCCTTCAAGTGTGGTACAGGGACCCGAAAATCAACAATGACTGTTCGAAACTATTAGACTCCATGCCAAACCGTGTTCAAATGCTGCTTAAAAATAGCAGAGATCATATCCGTTACTAATATACATATATGTGAGTTTTGTACATGTATATGTGAGTTTTGTACAATAAAATACATTGTTTGTTTCAAGTATTTTGCACAAGGGTGTACAGGTATAGGTTTTCAAGTGTAAGAAGGCTCAGAAGCCATTCTCCTCTCGCTGACCGCTAACACACCAAGAATCCTCTTTTCAGAAGATGTTAAAGCACCATTGGACCCCCAACAGAATCTGGAGGGCCACGGCATCCTTATCCCCGGCTTAGAATGAGTTGAAGGACATATCCAGGTGAAATCTTCCTTTCTACTCCCCAACCTGCAGTGCTTCTACAGCAACCGTTTACACCCTGGCCTAATTCCGTCTTATTACAGTCGTACCTTGGATCTCAAACTCCTTGGGCTCCCAAACAAATCGGCTCCCGAACGATCAAAACCCAGAAGTGAGTGTTCCGGTTTCCGAACGATTTTCGGAAGCCGAATGTCCGGAGCGGCTTCCGGTTAGCCGCAGGAGCTTCCTGCAGCCAATCGGAAGCCGTGCTTTGGTTTCCGAACGTTTTGGAAGTCGAATGGACTTCCGGAATGGATTCCGTTCAACTTCCAAGGTACGACTGTAGAGTTAATTGGGCCACATTAAAGTATACTGAAACGCACTGTGCGTTTCAAGTGGGCTGCTTCAAGTGCCCACAAGGGGGAGCTGTTGCACAATTTGGCCCTGATATTAGAAGAACTGATGGCTAAAAAAGAGAGTTACGTCTTAAAACGGGGGATATAAATTTAATAATAATAATAACAACAACAACAACAACAACAACAACAACAACAACAACAAACCTCTTCTGGGTGTTCCTGGGGTGCTCATTCCAGTGCTAAGGCCCCGATGGCTTACAGGGGTTGAAGGCACAGAGGAAGTGGCCTGGACGGCTGTGTCCATCCGGTCTACTTCCAGCGAATCTTCTACAGCGGACCGGGGTTTCTCCTTCTGCTGCACAGCCAGCTCTTGGCGTAAATCTGGAAGCGAAGGGGAGAGGGCCATGACCATGGGTAGGCAAACTAAGGCCCAGGGGCCGGATCCGGCCCAATCGCCTTCTCAATCCGGCCTGCGGACGGTCCGGGAATCAGCATGTTTTTACATGAGTAGAATGTGTCCTTTTATTTAAAATGCATCTCTCGGTTATTTGTGGGGCATAGAAATTCATTCATTCTTTTTTCAAAATATAGTCCGCCCCCCCCCAAGGTCTGAGGGACAGTGGACCGGCCCGGTTGGGAGAAATTTATAACTTATCCTAAAGACCATTGTAAACAGTTAAAATCATTAGTAGGGTTGGAATATCACTTGTCGTTTAATGGTGAATCTTGGATACAATGGAGAGATATTATTATAAAACTAGTATATGAAGCCCGTTACAAAAACGGGCGCTAGAAGGGCGGCGGCGCCTTGCGCCGCTTCCCCCGCGCTTTGGTGAGGAAAGCAGTAAAGGCGGCGGCGGCAGCAGGAGGCTCCGCTCGAGGCGTGCGGGCGGCGGCGCTTTGCGCCGCTTCCCCTGCGCTTTGGCGAGGCAAGCATGAAAGGTGGCGGCGGCGGCAGCAGGAGGCTCCGCTCGAGGTGGGCGGGCGGGTGGCGGCGCTTTGCGCCGCTTCCCCCGCGCTTTGGCGAGGCAAGCAGGTGTGTCAGCCAAGGGCTCAGAGCTGCGGGGTGGGGAGGAAGAGGCGTACCCCCATCGCCTCTACGCTCCAATCCCTGCGTCCGTGTGTGACATGCGCAGTAGCGCACTTCCGTGACACACGGAAAGTTGGACGCAGGGACACAGCCACTTTATTATATAGGATATGCAGGAGGAAATGATTAATAGTAGGACCCACCAAGGGGAGGAGGGAACTCCAGGAGGTTCCTTAGAATCTAGTTTCTATGTTGCATGTTGGATATGTGATTGTAAAATCTCAATCTGAAAAACCAAATACAGTCGACGCTCAGATTGCGAACGCACATACGTGATGCAATTTGGCGCTTCTGCGCATGTGCAAAGTGCGATTTAATGCTTCTGCGCATGTGCGAGCGCCAAAACCCGGAAGTAACATGCTGTGTTACTTCCGGGTTCAGTGCGGTGCACAACCTGAAATCGCGCAACCTAAAGCGGCCGTAACCCGACGTATGACTGTAAATAAATTTCTTTTTTTTTAATTGAAAAAAAAAGGAGAGGAGGCGAAAAGACCACCCAGCCCTTTCCTAACCTCTGGCTTCATCTTTCAGTCGCTGCACCGACTCCAAGAGGTTTTCCTTCTCGTCCAGCTCGCTCTCTAGGAAGGCGTTGCGTTCAATGGCCTGGTTCATGCGCTGCTCAAAGTCTTCCAGGGACATTATTGTGGCTCTGCAGAGGAGGAGAAAGACTGCGCTAGAACGGGCAAACTCAGCAACCTAACAAAGGAACAGAGGTCAGGCTGAGTAGACTTGGGTTCAAATTCCAATCTGGCAAGCCGCCAGCTTTCGCTTTGAACCACCTCGCATCCGGCCCCCAACTGATAGGTCCCCCTAGCCCCACTCCAGTCCAAACCCTGGGGGGCTGGGCTTCACTATCCACCCCAAGGGAACCCCCTTTGGGTCAGTACCTCTTGGCTCTTTCCAGATCGTCGTTGGCTTGCTCCAGCTCCCGGATGTACTTCTGCAGCTGTTCTTTGATGGCCCTTGTCTGGGCGAGCTCTTCCTCCAGGGTGGAGATCTGCTGGTAGCCTTCGGAGTGCTGGGTCGTGATCTTTTCCTAATCACAGAATCACAGAATTGGCACAGTTGGGAGGGACCCGAGGGTCATCTAGCCCAACCCCCTGCAATGCAGGAATCTCAACACGCGGGTCTCCCTTCCAATCTGAAACCACGCCGGACCCTGCTTAGCTTTAGCAAATGTAAGAGCACCCCATGCACTGCGGGAACCTGGCCTCCAATGCGGCCCTTGCTAGCTCCCAGAAAGTCCTCTGCGGGAAAGTACAGAGGGAATTTCATAGATAGATAGATAGATAGATAGTTTTTTTATTAAATTTTCAAGTGAAAGACAAACCAGTGTTATAATTGACCACAGCCCTATTTTTAAAGTAGAGATATCTTCTTTTATTTAATTTTTTTAAAGTTTAAAGTTTATATTTATAGTTTATATTTTACAATGTATTTTGGATTGTATTTATCGTTATATGTGTGTGCTGGTGGAGAACCGTAACAATAAATTATCTATCTATCTGTTAAATTTTCTGTTTTACAATTGAAAGTACTCCTTTATACATCAATGACTTCCCTTCTTCTCATTCCATGGTTCATTTTACACAGGGGTCAGCAAACCTTTTCAGCAGGGGGCCAGTCCACCGTCCCTCAGACCTTGTGGGGGGCAGGACTATTTTTTTTGGGGGGGGGATGAATGAATTCCTATGCCCCACAAATAACCCAGAGATGCATTTTAAATAAAAGGACACATTCTACTCATGTAAAAACACGCTGATCCCGGACGGTCCGCAGGCCGGATTGAGAAGGCGATTGGGCCACATTCGGCCCCTTGGCCTTAGGTTGCCTACCCATGATTTTACATATCATAAATCCCTGCATACAGTGGTACCTCGGTTTAAGAACAGCCCTGTTTATGAATGATTCGGTTTACAAACTCCGCAAAACCGGAAGTAGTGTCCCGGTTTGCAAACTTTACCTCGGTCTAAGAACGGAATCCGAACGGTGGAAGCGCACCGGCGGCGGGAGGCCTCATTAGGGAAAGCGCGCCTTGGTTTAAGAACGGTTTCGGTTTAAGAACGGACTTCCGGAACGGATTAAGTTCGTAAACCGAGGTACCACTGTATTTCACAAAACCGAACCATTCGGCGTTTCATTATTACATCCATCAAAACTTATTTACACTGTTGAAGTTATCTTAATGCTGCCAGCGTTTTCAACCCATCATGCTTTTTAGATTGAGCCAAACGCAACACCTTTTGCAATACCAGTACGAAATGTAAGGTAATGTGCAATGGGCAAATGAATTTTATCGCCAAAAAGGAATTTACAGTCTCTTCCAAGTCAAAAACCCCCAAACCCTCAGCCTCACAGAAACAGAGAGAAAAGCAAAGTAGGGAAGGTTCTCTGTTTTGGGCCCCACAGATGCAGTTTTTGGAGGGAGTCCCTACGTGAGGACAAGGGGATTTCTGCAGGGGAAATGCTCCTTTGCCCCATACTCCTCTTGCTGCTATTCTTCAGAGGTCGCAAACTCTGCAGTCATTCCTGAGAAGCACACACACACTTGGGTGGCCTGGCAGGCTACCCAGATTCTGGCTCGCTTCCTCGGAGAAGGCCGACGCTTGAACTCGGGATTCGCACCCGGCACCTGGCCTGCTCTACTACCCAGCTGGAACCGGCCACCAGCTGGTCGGAGCATCAATAGCCCCTCTGTCCTTTCACTTCCCGGGCAATGATGCTGTTCTTTGGCTCGGGTGGATGAATGGGCCAATTGTCAGGAGAGTTTTGCCTCCCGCGGAAAAGCGTTTCTGCCAAAAGGCCTTGGGGCAAGGCAGGGATAAACCACATCCATCCATCCATCCCCCCCGGGCTGTCATTTATTTATTGCATTCCTGCCCCACTGTTTTTCTCCAAGGAGCTCAAGGGTGTGTGCAGGATTTAACCAAAGAGCAACCTACCTGCAAGGTAGGTCAGGCTGAGAGGCAGTGACAGCCCAAGGCTAAGAGAGAATTTGAACCCTGGTCTCTCCTGGGTCCTAGTCCAACATTCTAACCACTACGCCATACTGTCTGTCTCTTTTTATAGTAGGTCGGGTTTGGGTTAGGGACCTGGCTGGACCGAACCCAGTATGTTTCCGAGCACAATTCAAAGTGTTGGTGCTGACCTTGAAAGCCCTAAACGGCCTCGGTCCAGTATACCTGAAGGAGTGTCTCCACCCCCACCGGTCAGCCCGGACACTGAGGTCCAGCGCCGAGGGCCTTCTGGCTGTTCCCTTGCTGTGAGAAGCGAAGCTACAGGGAACCAGGCAGAGGGCCTTCTCGGTGGTGGCACCCGCCCTGTGGAACGCCCCCCCATCAGAGGTTAAAGCAATAAACAACCACATGACCTTTAGAAAACACCTGAAGGGTGTTTTTAATCTGTGATATTTTAATGTATTTTAATGCTTGCTGGAAGCCGCCCTGAGTGGCTGGGGAGACCCAGCCAGATGGGCGGGGTACAAATAATAAATTATTATTATTATTATTAGAAACCCAAACTCTGAACCCCACACAGAGCTCAGCCCCTCTAAAAAAATATCTGCATTCACTAATCTCGCCCATATTACCTCTCTCCAAAGAAGTTCTCCAATGGGAACGCCCCACCCCTCGGTGTCCCACCCTGGGTGCCGGAGAGGGTTCCTCCGCCACTGTTTCTACCCATCAGAAAACCGGCGCGCAGTGGTATACTGCTGCTGAGCCTGGAGGCTCCGGTGCCTCACCTTGACCGACTCGATCTCCATCCTCAGCCTGCTGTTCTCCGAGAGGAGGTCTTTGTTCCGCGACTCCACCTGCTGCAGCTGAGCCTCCAGCTCCGCCTCATACTCGCGGCTCCCTTCCTGAAACTCACGAAGCTCCTCCTGGGCGTTCTCTGCGCTGGAGGGGGGGGAGAAAGCCAGGCTCAGAGTCAGCGCCATAGCTGTCAACCCTCCCTTCTTTGGTGGGAAACTCCCTTATTCCAATGCCGTTTCCCGCTGCTATCCCGGATTGTTGATATCCCTTAAATTTCCCGGATTTCAGAGGAAGCAGCTCCTCTCCCTCCCTGCCAGCCATGGAGGCTCCTCAGCTGCGTTGCTCGGCTGCCAATAAGGAGTCTGAGACCGACTGGGGGCGGAGCTTGCATGCCTTGTGCAGCCAGACCCTCACGCCCAACCAGACAGACAGCCTGCCTGCCGTCTACACGCTCGCTCTTTCGCTCACCCGTTCGCGCGCAGCCTCTGGAGCGCAGGGTGGCAAGGCTACTTGGTGCCATTGCACCGCCCTCGCGGCATCCCTTATTTTCAAATCTGAAAAAATCCCTTATTTTCAAATCCGAAAGTTGACAGCTATGGTTAGCGCCCTCCTCGCCGTTACAAATTCCGCAACCCAGAGAAGATGGATTCCGCGACCGGCTAAATCGAGGAGCCCGGCTGTGTTTCGCAAAATGCTTTCTGGGTTCCGGTGGTCCCCACCCATAACCGCTGCTAATCTTGCTTGGCTCCGGAGATTTCAAGGAGAGTGCCTCACACCGCTTTCAAAACACATCTCCACAGCCATAGTTGGTGGAGAACTTGCTAATTTCAAATTTAGTGGGTTCACTTCCCCTCTGGGTTCCTGACGTACAGACAGGCCAAGCTCAGTTTGGTTCCAGCCACTGGCCTGGAAAAGAGGGATTGATTGCTAACCACTCTGGGAACTGTAGCACTATGAGGAGGAACAGGGGTTCTCCTAACAACTCTTTGCACCCTGAGCAAACTACAGTTCCCAGAATTCTATGCGGGAAGCCATGACTGCTTAAAACGGTACCCCTGACCGTTAGGTCCAGTCGCGATGACTCTGGGGTTGCGCGCTCATCTGGCTCTATAGGCGAAGGGAGCCGGCGTTTGTCTGCAGACAGCTTCCGGGTCATGTGGCCAGCGGGACTAAGCCGCTTCTGGTGAACCAGAGCAGCGGTATAATAAATGTATAATGCAGACGGGGCCTAAGCTGCCGTGGTTAGGGAATCAGGTGATAATCATGAAACTGGTCCCTGCCCCGAGGAGCTTACAATCTCAGCAATGGCACAGAAGTGAGCATTTCGGGCCTGCAAAGTCTCCCACCCTGCCCATATCACAGGAGGACATCTGAATGCGTTACCACTGCTTGTATTTCACAGCCAGCTCCTTCCAGTAGTTCCTTTCTTCTTCCAATGAGCCAAACTGTTTCCTTTCAGCGTCGTTCATCCTAGAGGCTCTCTAGCATCGTTTCCTGCAAAGGGGGGTGCAGGGGTAGAACAATAATAATAATAATAATAATAAATTTTATTTATACCCTGCCTTTCCCAGCCGAAACCGGGCTCAGGGCGGCTCACATCAGTAAAATTACAATAATGTATAAAAAGAAAAACTGCTAATTAAAATAAGGTTAAAAGACAATTTAAAATTTAAAATGCCGCTTCATTTATCGCCCATAAAAACCAAGGGGAGGAAAACATCCGACTGAGTCCAACCCGAAGGCCAGGCGGAACAGCTCTGTCTTGCAGGCCCTGCGGAAAGATGTCAAATCCCGCAGGGCCCTGGTCTCTTGTGACAGAGTGTTCCACCAAGTTGGGGCCAGTACTGAAACGGCCCTGGCCCTAGTTGAGCCCAGTCTAACAGCCTTGTGGCTCGGGACCTCCAAAATGTTGTTATTTGTGGACCTTAAGGTCCTTTGCGGGGCATACCGGGAGAGGCGGTCCCGTAGGTACGAGGGTCCTAGACTGCATAGGGCTTTAAAGGTCAAAACCTTCCTGGCTTCCTGCATAGAAGACAGGAATGAGAATTTTCCCCCACCCAAAGACTTTTCTATAGCCGACCGAATCTTCATGCAATGTCCCATTGCAGGCATAAACCAAAGATGCTGGGCTTTATTAATTAATTAATTAATTAATTAAGCGTGCAGATAATCATTGCAGAGCTTTACGCAGCAATCCCCAAAGGAGCAAGACCTACTCAACTGAAGGAGACTTCTTGGGGGAGGTCCGTAGCTCAGGGGCAGAGAATCTGCCTCGCCTGCCAAAGCCCCCAGGTTCAAATCCCTGACATCTCGAAGTTGGGCTGGGAGAGACTTCGGTCTGAAACCCCGGTGAGCTGATGGACCAATGATCTGCCTCTATATAAAGCAGCTTCCTCTGTTGCTATAAAACCACAGAATAGTAGCATTTGAAGGGACCTCCGAGGGTCATCTAGTCCAACCCCCCGGCAATGCAGGAATCTTTCGCCCAACATGGAGCTCGAACCCATGATCCTGAGATTAAGAGTCTCATGCTCTACCGACTGAGCTACCCCTGTATAGCTATGTTGTTTCCGAATAGTGAGGAGGAATTAAAGAACCTTTTAATGAGGGTGAAAGAGGAGAGCGCAAAATATGGTCTGAAGCTCAACATCAAAAAAACTAAGATCATGGCCACTGGTCCCATCACCTCCTGGCAAATAGAAGGGGAAGAAATGGAGGCAGTGAGAGATTTTACTTTCTTGGGTTCCATGATCACTGCAGATGGTGACAGCACTCACGAAATTAGAAGACGCCTGCTTCTTGGGAGAAATGCAATGACAAACCTAGACAGCATCTTAAAAAGCAAAGACATCACCTTGCCAACAAAGGTCCGTATAGTTAAAGCTATGGTTTTCCCAGTAGTAATGTATGGAAGTGAGAGCTGGACCATAAAAGAAGGCTGATCGCCGAAGAATGGATGCTTTTGAATTATGGTGCTGGAGGAGACTCTTGAGAGTCCCACGGACTGCAAGAAGATCAAACCTATCCATTCTTAAAGAAATCAGCCTTGAGTGCTCATTAGAAGGAAGATCCTGAAGTTGAGGCTCCAAGACTTTGGCCACCTCATGAGAAGAGAAGACTCCCTAGAAAAGACCCTGATGTTGGGAAAGATGGAGGGCACAAGGAGAAGGGGACGACAGAGGACGAGGTGGTTGGACAGTGTTCTCGAAGCTACCAACATGAGTCTGACCAAACTGCGGGAGGCAGTGAAGGATAGGCGTGCCTGGCGTACTCTGGTCCATGGGGTCACGAAGAGTCGGACACGACTGAACGACAACAACAACAACAACATTTCCGAATAAACTTCAGAGTGGGGGAAAAAGCCACTAAGCTAAATTCATTTGTTGCCATTCAACTTAGGGATTTATGGACGCATGTATGTTTTTCCTGCTGTTATTACTCTGTTATTTTTGTTAATTTCTTGTGTCTGTTTGTTAAGAAAACTAATAAAAAGCATATTAAAAACAACAACACTAAATTCATTTTTGGCCATTTAACCTGATCTAGGTGTTCATTTTATTTACTAAATTTATATCCCGAGGATCGCACCATAAAAACGCAATAATACCACAATAACAAACACAGTAACAATACCCCCCCCCCGGCCCAAAGTCACTGCATTGCAAGATTAAAGAACGTCTTGGATATTTCTAAAAATAAATATTTTTTTTAAAAAACAACACTTAAAATAAAGATCATAGGTTAAAAATAGAAAGCGAGAACATGTGGATGCCACACAGAAGGACCACGGAGAGAGTGCAAAGGGCCCAACTCAACCAACGCCAACCCAGCAGTGCTGGCAAGAGTCTTAAACTGCAGCAAAATGAGGCAGGACACCAGCTTTTGCTGTTTGCTACCTGGGCACTGTGGCGCTGTAGGTTAAACCACAAAGCCTAGGGCTTGCTGATCAGAAGGTCGGCGGTTCGAATCCCCGCGACGGGGTGAGCTCCCGTTACTCGGTCCCTGCTCCTGCCAACCCTAGTTTGAAAGCACATCAAAGTGCAAGTAGATAAATAGGTACCGCTCCAGCAGGAAGGTAAACGGTGTTTCCGTGCGCTGCTCTGGTTCGCCAGAAGCGGCTTAGTCATGCTGGCCACATGACCCGGAAGCTGTATGCCGGCTCCCTCGGCCAGTAAATGAGATGAGTGCCACAACCCCAGAACCGTCCGCGACTGGACCTAATGGTCAGGGGTCCCTTTACCTTTACCCAGGCACCATGGGCGACACCTGTCTAACCTGGGGTGACAGTGAGAGCCCTTGCTCGTTACCTTCCAAAGGAGAGCCATGGACTCTCCCAAATCCAATTACAAGCTCCCTTTGTAATTTCGTTGGCAGAGGCTTCACTCTCTCCAACTGCGTAGAAGGATAACGTGCTAATCCAGGCGGAAGCAGCTTACAGTCTGCACATTAAGGCCCTGCTGCAAATCCCCACTCAGCCTGGACCACCTCGCAGGGTTGTCGCAAAGGTAATGCAGCACGGCAGTGGCGAAAATCCTTGGCGGGAACAGGACAATTCTCTACAAATGCATTTATTTAGTAAATTTATACTCCACCTGCTTTAATTGTACAGTGTGGTCCCTTTGTTCTCAAACTTAATCCGTTCCGGAAGTCTGTTCCAAAACCAAAGCGTTCCAAAACCAAGGCGCGCTTTCCCATAGAAAGTAATGCAAACTGGGTTTATCCATTCCAGACTTTTAAAAACAACCCCTAGAACAGCAGTTTAACATGAATTTTACTATCTAACGAGACCATAAAATGAAAGCAATGAACAATGTACTGCAGCCACACAATCAACCAGTCAATCAGTAGCTGAACTGGGTTCCACACAGTCACAACAACAACAACAAGAGCCACAAAAACGCAAAATAAATAGCAAAAACAGACAGACCTCAGTGTAACACTCAAAACGGAAGTGTGGCACTCAAATTGGAAGCGTAACACTCAAAATAGAGCATGTTTGGCTTCCGAAAAAAAGTTCACAAACTGGAACACTTGCTTCCGGGTTTGCAGTGTTTGAGTTCCAAGTTGTTTAAGTACCAAGGCGTTTGAGAACCAAGGTACCTCTGTATGGTGTGAATGTGACAATTACAAAACGTTCCAAATAAAAATGGCGATCGACCCACAACAAACACCAAGTAACTTCTGCTACTGACATCAACGTAAAAAGACTCAGACACAGATGGATCCAGGAGGCAGACGGCCAGGAGATGCTTCCTTTCTTTAAGTAGAACAGCTGGTCGTAAACATTACAAAACAAAGCCTGAGTCACAGAGGAACTGGAAGTTTTGGTGGGTGGAGACCGCAAGTCAGGGAGAGAAAGAACGTCAGCTTGCTTTCTACATCCCACTAAGCAACTCCGGACTTCTCCAAACCAACTTCCTATCCAAAACAATTACTTTTTAAACATTTGAGGAGCGCTTTTTAAAAGCACCCAACGCAACATCTGCAGGGATATTTAGGATTCGAGCCAATGCTAGCCCTACTCACTTTAGACTCATTGAAGCTAATGAACATAATCAACTTAGGCTCATTAAATTCCACGGGTCTGATCCGAGCCGTAGTTGGGGGAAACTGGCGACAGACGTCACCGGAACAGCAAATCCCACCCCAACATTTTTAAAAGTCCACTATTTGTTTTGATGTGTATATTCTTGGTTAGTGTGTGTGTGTGTGTGTGTAAGTTGCTCAGAATTTATTTAATAGGATGGGCTATATACTTCCTTAAGATAAGCAGATGAAAATAACAGCACACAGCGGCAGCAGGTGAAGGACTCTGGCTCAGGAACCGTCGCCAGTTTAAAATGGATCTCACTGCTCCAGAGTCCTTTCTCCTCTCTTCTGTATTTCAAACTGGGCCCAAACGAGCAAAACGAATTTCAATAGGGACAAATGTAAGGTTCTGTACTTAGGCAGGAAGAACCACCTTCCAGTAGTACATGTGAAAAGGATATCGGTTTTTTAAGCAAACCACAAGCTCAACATGAGTCAAAAGTGTGATGCAGCAGCAAAAAAAGTTAATACTGTTCTACGTAGCATCAACAGAAGTATAGCATGCAGATCAAGTGAAGTAAGGCTGATCGCTGAAGAATTGATGCTTTTGAATTATGGTGCTGGAGGAGACTCTTGAGAGTCCCATGGACTGCAAGAAGATCAAACCTCTCCATTCTGAAGGAAATCAGCCCTGAGTGCTCACTGGAAGGACAGATCCTGAAGCTGAGGCTCCAATACTTTGGCCACCTCATGACAAGAGAAGACTCCCTGGAAAAGACCCTGATGTTGGGAAAGATGGAGGGCACAAGGAGAAGGGGACGACAGAGGACGAGATGGTTGGACAGTGTTCTCGAAGCTACTAACATGAGTTTGGCCAAACTGTGGGAGGCAGTGGAAGACAGGAGGGCCTGGCGTGCTCTGGTCCATGGGGTCAAGAAGAGTCGGACACGACTAAACGACAACAACAAAATTCTGCCTTGGTCAGACCAAACCTGGAATACTATGTCCAGTTCTGGGTGTCACATTTTAAGAAGGATATTGACAAGCTGGAAGGTGTGCAGAGGAGGGCGACCAAGATGATCAAAGGGTCTGGAAAGCAAACCATATGAGGAACAGTTGAGAGAGTTGGGTATGTTTAGCCGGGACAAGAGGAGACTGAGAGGAGAGATGATAGCCATCTTCCAATATCTAAAAGGCTGTAACGTGGAAGATGGAACAAGCAATAAGAAAAATAATATTGTTTGCCTTCTTATTTTCTTTTCTTTCTTCTTCCTTTTTCTCTTTCTTCTTTATTTTGGTATTTGAAATAAATAAAATTTAAGAAAAAGAAAAAAGATGAAGCAAGCTTGTTTTCTCCTGCTCCGGAGAGTAGGACTCGAGCCAATGGTTTCAAGTTACAAGAAAGAAGATTCTAACTAAACATCAGGAAGAATTTTCTGACAGTAAGAGCTGTTTGAGGAGATTCCTGTATTGCAGGGGGTGGACTAGAGGACCTCGGGAGTCCCCTCCAACTCTACAGTTCTATGAAACCAATTTGCAATTTTACAATGGCGTTAAGAACATAAGAAGAGCCTGGATGCTGGATCAGGCCTCCAGGAGCGTGGGGTAGTTTTGCACTGTGAGGGAGTTTGCATTTATTTGACAATCTGCCAGCTTCAATCCCTGTGAGGTGCTTAAAAGGGTAAAGGTAAAGGGACCCCTGACCATTAGGTCCAGTCGCGGACGACTCTGGGGTTACAGCGCTCATCTCGCTTTATTGGCCGAGGGAACCGGCGTACAGCTTCCAGGTCATGTGGCCAGCATGACTAATCAGCTTCTGGCGAACCAGAGCAGCACACGGAAATGCCGTTTACCTTCCCGCCGGAGCAGTACCTATTTATCTACTTGCACTGGTGTGCTTTCGAACTGCTAGGTTGGCAGGAGCAGGGACCGAGCAACGGGAGTTCACCCCGTCACGGGGATTCGAACCACCGACCTTCTGATGGGCAAGCCCTAGGCTCTGTGGTTTAACCCACAGCGCCATCCGCGTCCCTGCTTAAAAGGGTAGTCTATAATAATTTTCGTTCAGAAGCCCACCAACAGGTTATGGGGTCCCTTGTCGTCGTCCCCCAAAATGAGGCCCACTTTTACTTTAATGCCTCCATGCATGCAAAGTGGTATCACACCACTTTAAACACTTGTGGCTGCCCCCCCCCCAAATAATAATCCTGGCAGCTGTAGTTTGGTATGGATGCCGAGAGTTGTTAGGAGACCCCTGTTCCCTTCCCAAAACTACAACTCCCAGTCCATTCCTCTTCCTAGGAAACTCATGGAGGGGAACAAGGGTCTCTCAACTTCCAGCACCCATAACAAACTACAGCTCCCAGAATCCTTTGGGGGATGCCAGGGCTGCTTAAAATGGCATGATACTGCTTTAAACATACAGGGCAGACAAGGCCAAAAATCTACTTTGCACTTCATCAGAGGAAGCCCAGCATGCAATATTAAAAGATGATCTGGGGAAGATATTGTTGACATCCAGTTATACAGTACAGAACTTTTTGCTAGTCATAACTGTACAGGTGTTGTTTTTTTGGGTGGGAGGAAAGAACCCCTATTTTAACTATGCACCGATCAAAGCTATTTCTGGGATAGTGATAAAGTATTATTATTATTATTATTATTATTATTATTATTATTATTATTAAATGCAGCAGGAGGAGAATAAAGGAAATCACTCAAAATGAAAATTTTCATCTCACATACAGGAGGTCAATTACATCCAAGCCATGTTCACGAGCAAAACTACACACTTACGGGGAGAGGTAGTGTACGGATCCTCTCCAAGTGCAAATGACCACAGAGAAAGCTGCTCTACAGAAGTGTGGTGTAGTGGTTAGAGCAGTATTTCTCCACCCGGAGTCCCCAGATGTTGTTGGGACTACAACTCCCATCATCCCTGACCGCTGGCTCTTCTCACTAGGTCATGATGGGAACTGTAGTCCAAAAAACCCATCTGGGGATTCAAGGTTGAGAAAGGCAGGGTTAGAGCGTGGGACTCCTCAGGGTCCGAACCTTCCTTGGCCATGAAGCTCTCCCTGGGTTGTGACCAGCACCTGTCTCTCAGCCTAACCTACCTTGCAGGGCTGTTGTGGGGAATAGATATTGTGGGGAGGGATCACGTACGCCACCCATTGTGAGAAATAAATGCAATTTAAAAAATAATAATCAGTAATTCTGTCCAGTTGGGAATGGCAGTTGGGAAACAACCCCCCCCCGCGAGGGTGGAGGCGGAGGGGAGGGGGTGAAAGCGAGGATTCTTTCTTGAATCTTTAAATGACCTCCCACCCCACCCCGAAAACAACTGGGAGCTCTCAGAGGCTACGAAAGTGGCCCAGAAAGTGGATCCATAGTAAAAGGGGGGGGCAGAGAGAGATCTGCTGGCTTCCTTTCGATATTTAAGGGGCCCGCCCCCCCTCTCAGAGCGTCTCAGTTCTCTCTCTCTTCCCCCCCCCCCCCACGCGGCGTTTCTGTTCCACTCTCAACTTCCCTTTTCGCCTGCTCTTTCGGGGGCAAAAGCTCCAGCCAGCCCTTGGCTCACCTTGTCTTTTCTTTTTTCCACTTAAGCAGAGTCGCGCCGGCAGCAGCAGCCTCCGCCCGCCTTCCTGCTCCGGTTCCGCTCCGGATCAAAAAAAAGAAAAAGAAAAGAAAAACAGGCTACAAAGTCCTCGCACCGGCTCGCCCCGTTTGCCCGATCCGAAACATTACAACCAGGCTCTGCGCGGACTCCCATTGGCTGCCGGGTCACGCGGCTCCGCCGGGCTCCTCCAATCAGCGCCGGTGGAACGCGGCTCTTGGAACGTTGAAACTTTTGTGTCTCTTCTCTCCCCCTTTGATTCCTCCCTCCTTCCCTCCCTCTCAATGGAATGTTTTGACTGACGTGTGAGGGGCGGGATTTGGGAAACGGCCCAGATCAAAGAAGAAAGAGCAGGTGGAACAGGGGCAGTAATCCGAATTCTGTCCTTCTCCCGCCTTACTTTTCTAGATCAAAAGTGCTGGTGTTAGTTGAGCGGTTCTAAAGCGTTGTGTACCCGACAGAATGCGAATGACCTCTAACCCAACTTGGCTGCACGCACTTCAACACAGTTTACACGGGAGTAAGCCTCATTGAACATAGCAGGCCTTGATTCTGAGTAAACGTGTGCGGGACCATTCCGGCGTTGATTTTATCCCTTGCTGGATCTAGGGCCGCAGGAATTAGAAGGGACCTGGGCGTCATGTAGACCCCCCCCCCCGCAACTCACAACAGTATTTTACATAAAAAGAAAAACATGCATTATTCAGTAAGCCTTACAACAACCCTGCAAAGTAGGCCTCTATTCAGGGTCTACCCTGTCATTAGGCAGATGGGCTCACTCAGGCAGCTGCTTTGAGATGTCCCAAAATAAAAGCAAATTGTTAGTCATTGAATTTATTACCACAGCATTTTTACTGCCAGGGAGGATTTTCTGCCTCAGGTAAAATAAGTAACTTGATCCGTCGTGGGTGAGATGCAAGATGTCTTGGGCTGGTACTTTGTACGTTGTTGCAGATGTAGCCTCCAATGAATATCCATAAACATACATATTGTTTCAGAACTTTACAGAAGCCATTTATTATCAAAAAAACCCAATTGCTCTTGTATATAAGGCGGCACACACAGATTTAAATATTCCTTAAAGCACTTGACTTCCCCCCCCCCAAGGAATCCTGGAAATTGTAGCTTGCCCTACAAAGAGCTACAATTCCCAGCACCCTTAAACTATGGTACCCAGGATTATTTGGGGGAAAGTCATGCATTTTAAATGTATGGTTTGTGCACCGCCTAAGAGCCTCTGGCCAGTTGTTATATAATAAGGGAGTGTGGCATCATTTATTCCAGGGTGGGGAACCTCAGGCGCAGGAGCCAAGCCTCTATTATCCAGCCCTTGAGAACCTCCCCAGGCGCAAACAACCTTTTCCCAGGCCAAACCCCTTACCAGTTCTGCTAGAATAGAATATCTTTATTACGGCCATAGGCCCATATTTAGATAACAACACAAATACACAATAATATACCCCATACAACAAAATAAAATGGGGCAAGAGAGAGTAAAAATAGATTAGATTAGTTCAGTCCATATAAATCTTATCCATATAAAATTATAAATTCCATTTACAAAATAGGAACGACAAAACACTTAGCTCATCAGATCACCACTGTAAATCAACCATTTGGACGGAATATCAATAATCATATAGTAACCCATTTTTCCTCTTATAGGATAGAACTACAATCAAATATCTAGCTATAAGAAGTGATCTACTTGGATCATTGTCCTGTAGCAGATATATTAACTGGGACTCCGGGGTCTCATCCAAAGTTTCTAATATTAAAGGGGATAAAAATCTAGTCCGAGGGACCGAGTGCAGGGGGCAACAGAATAATATATGATGAAGGGATTCTATAGTTCTGTTGTCACATACCAGTTCTGCTCCTCACCCTCCATGAGTGTTTTTGTCTCGCTGTGTCACGTCCTTGAACTCGGATAATGCCTCTTACCTGTCTGGATGCAGGATGGAGAGGTCTTTGTGTGTGGAAACTAGCAAAATGTTGACATCCGTCTTTCTGGAGAGACAATGGAGGGGACCTCTGGGGGTGAAGTCATACCGCTGCAATAGCAGCATTGAGGGTGCAAGACAGTGCCGGATTTACGTATAAGCTAAACAAGCTATAGCAGGCACATCCAACAGGTAGATCGTGATCTACCGGTAGATCACTGGACCTCTGTGGTAGATCACCGGTAGATCAGCGGCTCCCCCCCAAAAAGCTAAAAAACTATGGCTCCCCTAAAAAAAGGTCAACATCTTTGCCCTGCACCCCTAAAATGACCTGAACCCCCAAAAATAGGGCTTTCCTTCCTAAAAAAAAGCTCAATGTCGCTTTACTTTTCCCTAAAGAAGCTCAACAACTTTGACCTGAACCCCCAAAAAGGGGGTAGATCACTGCCAGTTTTTAATGCTGTGAGTAGATCTCAGCCTCTTGGAAGTTGGCCACCCCTGAGCTATAGCTTAGGGCCCCACTCTCTTGGGGGCCCCAAAAAAAATTAAAGGAAAAAAACCTGGATGTACATTTCCAAAATATAAGATAAAAAAACAAATAAAATAAAACCTACATACAGCAACAGTATTTTGTTTTGTGTTGTGTAGGCTCCTATGATGTAAGTATTGGGCCCCGCCTGCTAGCCTGCTCCCTAAAATATCACTGGTTTGCTCATTTCTATATATAGGGTGCCTACATTCTGCATGGACTGTTATGTGCAAATGACTTTAGACACACTAGCAATAAAACATCTAAAAAGAATTTTAATGCAGGTGCAGACTGGGAAAGGTCTGCTCTTAAAAGACTGATTGAAATAGGAAAGTCTTCAGGAACCACTACAAATACAAGAGAAATTGTGTTTTTCTAATATTCCAGGAGAAGGTATTCCACAGGCTTGAGGTGCCGCAACACTAAAGGCCCAATTCCCATACTGGGGGGGGGGACAGACCTCTTGATAAGATGGTACCTATAAGAGACCTGCAGAGCACAGGGACATATAGAAGACAGAGATTATATTTCAGGGGCATATATATTGTTAGGCAGGGTTGCCAAAATCTACACTTCCGACATGGGTTGCCATTTGTCCGGATTTTCCCAGACATTTCAGTGATTTCCGCCCGGACACTGTTTCCAATGGTCGAATCCCGGCAATGTCCGGGAAATTCCAGAAGTATGGTAACCCTATTATAAGGAGTTTAAGGGCTCAGTCTGGGTTATTCTTTAGGTCCCTTCCAAACCGGAAATCCTGTATCTGTGAGGGTGGAATGTTTAGGAGGGAGTCTGGGGAACCAGTCAAGCTAGTTCCTTTGTTAAGATAATGGTTTTGGGTGGCGAGTCAAGTGCGCTGATTTAACATGCCCATCAGATTGAGCGGACAAGATCCATAGTGGGTCCAATGGTCAAGGAAGCAGTTTTTGCATGTGCCATAAGAGGGAAGTAAGGGGCAGATGGGGCTCCTCAACCTGGGAAGGGAGCCCATCTAGGAGAAGGAAAATTTTGACCCTAAACCTCCGCTGCCTTGCAGGATATTTTCGGGAGAAGAAAAGGCAAAGGAGTAAACCCTACACAAATCCAGAGTGGAGTCCCTAAGACTTGTACACCTCCTTCCGGCAACTCCTGCAGCGGAATTATGGTGCTGGAGGAGACTCTTGAGAGTCCCATGGACTGCAAGAAGATCAAACCTCTCCATTCTGAAGGAAATCAGCCCTGAGTGCTCACTGGAAGGACAGATCCTGAAGCTGAGGCTCCAAGACTTTGGTCACCTCATGAGAAGAGAAGACTCCCTGGAAAAGACCCCGATGTTGGGAAAGATGGAGGGCACAAGGAGAAGGGGACGACAGAGGACGAGATGGTTGGACAGTGTTCTCGAAGCTACCAACATGAGTCTGACCAAACTGCGGGAGGCAGTGGAAGACAGGAGTGCCTGGCGTGCTCTGGTCCATGGGGTCACAAAGAGTCGGACACGACTGAACGACTAAACAACAACAACAACAACAAAAAGTTGTATGGCCTGGATGGGACTCCCGTGATCAATTCTGCGTCATACAGATTGACGGGAGCTTCCTGGCAACCTCAGAATTCCTGCCAGGAGTATCCATCCTGGGAGCATCTCGTCCAACCGGCTGATTTGCACAAGGGAGAAGGCAAATGACTGATAACAAGGCTGTGCGGCAGCCAATGACAGCTTTCCCCCATTCA
This sequence comes from Darevskia mixta, assembly GCA_034641385.1. Lineage (NCBI taxonomy): Eukaryota > Metazoa > Chordata > Lepidosauria > Squamata > Lacertidae > Darevskia > Darevskia mixta. The sequence goes on from JAWWNH010000201.1 coordinate 259,458, forward strand.
TTAGAGGCAGGTGGCGCATGCTACAAAGCTAGTAATTTGTGCTCATGCAGGCATCTCATTCAGGAAGCAGATGCCGGACACACCTAGTGACAGCCTTTGTTGTCTTAAATTATAATAAATAAATAAAATCCTTCCAGTAGCACCTTAGAGACCAACTACGTTTGTTCTTGGTATGAGCTTTCGTGTGCATCTGTACATTTCATGTGTATCTGAAGAAGTGTGCATGCACACGAAAGTCCATACCAAGAACAAACTTAGTTGGTCTCTAAGGTGCTACTGGAAGGACGCAGTAATCCAGCTTTACTATCAAACCAGAGGTTAAACTAACCCCTTTCTAGCCCCAGGAGGAGCGTGGGGACCATTCGCGTGATGCACCTACAAACTGCAGCCGACACACAGTTTGGAAAGCTCTATTTTGAGACCTGTTTCTTCGGGTGGCGCTGTGGTCTAAACCACAGAGCCTAGGGCTTGCCGATCAGAAGGTCGGCGGTTCGAATCCCTGCGACGGGGTGAGCTCCCGTTGCTTGGTCCCTGCTCCTGCCAACCTAGCAGTTCGAAAGCATGCCAAAGTGCAAGTAGATAAATAGGTACCGCTCCGGCGGGAAGGTAAACGGCATTTCCGTGCGCTGCTCTGGTTCACCAGAAGCGGCTTTGCCATGCTGGCCACATGACCTGGAAGCTGTACGCCGGCTCCCTCGGCCAGTAAAGCGAGATGAGCACCTCAACCCCAGAGTCGTCCGCAACTGGACCTAATGGTCAGGGGTCCCTTTACCCTTTACTGTACCTTCTTCTCTTACATTCAACACGGTCCTGTTTTCTTTCCCTTCTCCAATGCAATTCATGGCATTGCAGAGAGGGGGCGCCCAAGCACAACTTTTCATTTTAATGGCCTTGGATGTCAATCCCCTTGGTACTTTAATGAAGCTCTTATGGTCCCCCCTTCTCCCTCCCCACCTTTGTTCTCCCCCAACTTTATGCTGTCTCTAACATTAGTGCCTCACGTTGAATATGAATGATCTACAGAAAGAACTCTATGAACTGAAAGCAGAGATGCTGTATGTATCTTTGTAACCCAAAAATTCTTTAATAAAAAGAATTTGTTTTAAAAATGAGGGGAGATCATTATTCCCTCCCTCTCCCCTCTCTTTCCTCCCCAATGTCTATGACCGAATGTAAACCGAATTCATACCAAATGTCAATAAACCGTGAAAAAGACTCTGTGAATTGAAAGTGGAGGCACAATTATTATTTAATCATTATTTATTATCTATATATATAAAATCGTTCAAGTTGGAAGTTTGTTAATGATCGCCTTTCTCCGTAACCCCTTGATCGATTCCGTTCAAATTTGGACACAATGTTCCATGCCCATATGGGAGTGATCATATGTACTTACATTGCACAAATACCACACCTTTCCCAGGTAAAAATGTGATTTTGTGCAAAAAATATAGCGCCCTCCAGTGGACGTTAAACAGGAAAGCACAACACACCTGTTTCTGACCCCTCCTCCTCCTTTCCCGACGTCACTACCACCATCCAATCGACAGACAGACCGCCTGCAAACACTACTGCTGCCTCCGGCGGCGGGTATAGAGCCACGCCGGGAGGAATCGCCATTTTCCCGGTTTGTGACGCTACCTCGACTGGCTGTAGAGAGAGGCCGGACGACAACGCCGCTACTCACATTTTGGGCCAGATACCACACCTTCCACAGATACAAACGTGCTCCTATAAAAACAAACATACATCCCACCACTACACGTCAACAACATCGAAGAAGGCCATTGACAAAATCAGGACAAAGAACCTCATAGACTAAAATAGTAGTAATAAACAGTTGTAGAAACGAAGACAAAAATGGGAGGGGCAAATGGAGAACACATAGACTGAACTTCAACGAGATAAGCTGTAAGTAAACATACGCTTTCTCTTTCATACTGTATCTTACTTTTGCATTTCACCAAATCAGCCACAGCAAGGCGTGGCCGGGTCAGCTAGTTATTATTTATTTAAATAAAGCGTCCCCATGAAAATTTGCCAGCAGTTTCATGCTCATTTCTCCTTAATGCACACATTTTTCTATGCAGTTTTGCCTGATCTATGCACATTTTCACATGCAATTTCTCTGAACGTAACGCGTCTTGTTTTCAACAACAGGCACAATTATTTTGCACTTTCCCATATACAGTCGTACCTTGGTTGCCGAACACCTTGGAACTCGCAGTAAGCGTTTTCGAACGGTTTTCGGAAGCCGTGCATCCAGCGCGGCTTCCGATTGGTTACAGGACACTGCTGCAGCCAATCGGCAGCCGCGTCTTGGTTTTCGAACAGTTCCGGAAGTCGAATGGACTCCCGGAACGCATTCTGTTCGAGAACCAGGGTACGACTGTGGGTGCATTTTTATCTTGTCGGAGAACTAAATCGCAAAGTTTGGAGGAGAGTGAATTTCAGTGGCTGGCTATGTGTTGCCTTTTGGGAAGTGTAAATACGATTCAAAAATTGATGCTTCTGAATTATGGTGCTGGAGGAGACTCTTGAGAGTCCCATGGACTGCAAGAAGATCAAACCTATCAATTCTGAAGGAAATCAGCCCTGAGTGCTCACTGGAAGGACAGATCCTGAAGCTGAGGCTCCAATACTTTGGCCACCTCATGAGAAGACTCCCTGGAAAAGACCCTGATGTTGGGAAAGATTGAGGGCACAAGGAGAAGGGGACGACAGAGGACGAGATGGTTGGACAGTGTTCTCGAAGCTACCAACATGAGTCTGACCAAACTGCGGGAGGCAGTGGAAGACAGGAGTGCCTGGCATGCTCTGGTCCATGGGGTCATGAAGAGGCGGACACGACTAAACGACTAAACAACAACAAGAAATACGATTCTACGATTTCTGAAGAAACCCAGCAACAAGACAGACCAGCGGCTAGGACAGAGTTTTGAACATTCAGGGACTCACAGACAATACATTCTGGTGGGTTAAAAAAAAAATGGTAACAGATTGTTTGTGCTTGAAAACAATTTAAGAGGGCAGTCCTCTTTCGCTTGCGCCGCTGCCCCTCTTGCGCTTGGGTCTGCGAAGGGGAGGAAGGAGATGATGAGGCCTTGCAGGCGCCAAGGTTTGTTTAATTTGCCACGTGGGACCAGACCTGAAGTGGCAGGAGGGAAGATGGATCCTGACCCGCCTGCTTAGAAGCTAGCTGCCCTAGAGGGAGCTGAAGCTGTCAACAGTGTGATGCAGCAGCTAAAAAAGCCAATGCAATTCTGGGCTGCATCAATAGGAGTATGGCATCTAGATCAAGGGAAGTAATAGTACCACTGTATTCCGCTCTGGTCAGACCTCACCTGGAATACTGTGTCCAGTTCTGGGCACCACAGTTCAAGAAGGATACTGACAAGCTGGAACGTGTCCAGAGGAGGGCAACCAAAATGGTCAAAGGCCTGGAAACGATGCCTTATGAGGAACGGCTTAGGGAGCTGGGTATGTTTAGCCTGGAGAAGAGAAGGTTAAGGGATGATATGATAGCCATGTTCAAATATATAAAAGGATGTCATATAGAGGAGGGAGAAAGGTTGTTTTCTGCTGCTCCTGAGAAGAGGACACGGAGCAATGGATTCAAACTACAAGAAAGAAGATTCCACCTAAACATTAGAAAGAACTTCCTGACAGTAAGAGCTGTTTGACAGTGGAATTTGCTGCCAAGGAGTGTGGTGGAGTCTCCTTCTTTGGAGGTCTGTAAGCAGAGGCTTAGCAGCCACCTGTCAGGAATGCTTTGATGGTGTTTCCTGCTTGGCAGGGGGTTGGACTGGATGGCCCTTGTGGTCTCTTCCAACTCTAGGATTCTATGATTCTTCCCAAGAGGAGCATTCCTGATTCCTGTAGCCCTGGCTTCCAAGAGGGTGCGAAGAAGCAACTGTTTGTTTTCTCCTCTGGGTGGCAGCGGGGTCAAGAACAGAGGGCAATGGATATCCAAGAGCCTGGAAAAGCCAAATGCTTCCCAGCAAAGAGGTTAGTGGAGGATAACTTGTTGCCCCACACAGCTCAAAAGCTGCCCCCCCCCAGCATTCTCTGCAAGACCTTCCCAGGTGCACCCCACCACCTCTATCTCTTTGCATATGGCATACCGGGCAGTGGGGCTGCGACCCCTAGAAAACAAGTGGAGGCTCATTCCAATCCAACTTCATCTTTGCAAAGTTTTAGGAACAGGGCAGAGGACAGAAACCTGTTTTGAAAGGTCTCTTCTGTCTGTATGTGGCCACAAATATTTACAAGCTGTGAGAGTGAATGAAACTTATTTTTGAATGTAAAAAAAAAAAAGGAAATGTAAAAAACAAAACAAAAGGGAATGTAAAAAAAAAAAAAAAAACCTGGGCAATCCTAAACCCAGTTCAAATAGGCCATGCTCCACGTCTCAAAATCCTAGCCTGCTTTTCCACGTTGCACAGAGCTAAGCTGGCTGCAGGACCCTCTCTAATTTTACCCTTCATTGGAAGTCGTAATTAAGATTAAATGCTCATTTAACCTCTGGAGGATACACACTGTACTCACAGTATATTACAGGCAACTTTAATGAGTTCACATCCCTGCCTGAAATATAATTACGTTAAAACACTTAAAAATGGATTTATTAGCATGAAGCCCACTCCCGAGTCTCTCCCCCCCCACTCAACCACCCTTCCTCTTTCTCTTTTTCAGAGCTTAATTTAACAAGGCACTTTGAACAACTTTTCATACAGTGCAGAATTTTGCAGACCCCGCCTCCTTCCTCTCCCAAATGTCACAGCCTGGGGTTGTTTTTCTTTTTCTTTTTTCCTCTCCAGATGAATTTTTGCATCTTTGCAAAAGGTAAAGGGACCCCTGACCATTAGGTCCAGTTGTGACCGACTCTGGGGTTGCGGCACTCATCTCGCTTTAGTGGCTTAGGGAGCTGGCGTACAGCTTCCGGGTCATGTGGCCAGCATGACTAAGCCGCTTCTGGCGAACCAGAGCAGCACACAGAAACGCCGTTTACCTTCCCGCCGGAGCGGTACCTATTTATCTACTTGCACTTTGATGTGCTTTCGAACTGCTAGGTTGGCAGGAGCAGGGACCGAGCAACAGGAGCTCACTCCGTTGTGGGGATTCGAACCGCCAACCTTCTGATCGGCAAGACCTAGGCTCAGTGGTTTAACCCACAGCGCCACCTTGCAAAAGGTACTGTGCAAAAATAAAAGTCACCTTTTGGCAACGTCAGGACTTTGCCTTGAGCTCTCGGGATCTTTCAGACCTCACTCTGTTTCCATTGGCAACTGAAAAGCAAGGGGGGAGGACATAGAATATTTCGCGGACAACCTTAACTACCACCATTCATCACTGCCGTTGCCCCGTCCTTCGGTTCGGAGGGTGGGAATGGTTAACTTGGGCACATGCCAGGGGTGGACTATGCCAGAGGCAGAATAGGCAAAGCAACAAACTTGCCTCTCACTTTTGCACAAAAGGGATGCGTTCCATGATGAGAAGCCAGAGGTTTCCCATATATATATTAATTTTTATTTATAATAAATAATAATAATTTTATTTAAAATTTTCATTTTACCAAAAAAAACCCAACCCTCTTAAAAATCAAAGTTATTACATACAGTGAAACCTTGGTTCTCGAACGTCTTGGTACTGGAACATTCCAGCTCCCGAACACCGTAAACCCAAAAGTAAGTATTCCGGTTTTGGGATGTTTTTCGGAAGCCGAACGCCCGATGCGGTTGTGGGCTATTGTTTCCGGGGCGCCTGCGCCAATCGGAAGCCGCACCTTGGTTTTGGAACATTTCGGAAGTTGAACGCACTTCTGGAATGGATTACGTTCGAGAACCAAGGTACCACTATATATCATATTTCGACTCCTCTCCCTTTCTTTCTGCAGTTCCTTATATATATATATATATATATATATATATATATATATATATATATATATATATATAATATTTTTACTGCATTTCCAAATTAAACCTATTTATTATTTAACACATATAATCAGCTGTTGTTTAATATTGCTGCACGTTTTGACATTAATCCTGCCAATGTCTTAATCTGTTTGCAATACTTATGTAAATATTCAATAAACGATTTCCACTCTATATTGTCATATTGGTTTCTTGTTCTTCCGGTAAGCGTTGTCATTTCTGCATAGTCCAATAGTACCTGTTGCCATTCCTCTTTCGTTGGGCCTTTTCTTCCTTCCATCTTCGGGCAAATCACATGCGAGCGCTCGAATCTCAAAAGCCAGAGGTTTCAATGCACACCTGTGCATGACCCATCTCTCCAGCCAGGCCGCCAAGATGCGTAAGCACAATTCAATGGCTTGTTCCAGCCACAAAACCACACTCAAAACAGGGTGTGTGTTTTAGTGGACCAGTGCCCATGCAGGGCACAGCCTGGAGGGCCCCCTCACCAGCATAAGGAGATGCTACAGCTCCAGGAGCCAACCTATGGAGAATCCCTATAGCTTAGGGGTGTTTGAGCACACTGGGGATCGTTCGAAGCGTCCTCTCGGGGAGAAATTTTATTCCAATCACACGGAAAGGGTGAAGCAGCATCATTTGCACATCCCAAAACAGGTATGTGAGCCGAAACACAGCCATCCATTGAAATGTGCGCACGTCTGAATTTTGCAGCACAGCTCTCCAGCCTGTGTCATGTGTAACAAAAAAATGCAGTGGATAGAGTAAAGCGTGCATAAAAATGTATATATTGATGTATGGGGAAATTGCTTTGTGGAAATGTGTGAGTCAAGCACAGTATATATGTATACTGTAGAGAGCACGTAAATGCTGATGAATTTTCATGAGGGCTTTCTTATTTTTAATAATTGCAAACCGATGTGGAAATGTGGGGGAATGAGAGGAACTGAAAGCAACAGATTGCACACAGTCATCGTGCCCACTATTATTGCGGGTCACTAAGCATTTATCGGCTTCTGACCAGTCGAGGGTCGGCTGGGGCTGAGGAACCTGTGCCCCCCCCCGATGCTGAACTACAACTCCCCTCATCCCTGACCACTGGTCTTGCTGGCTGGGGCTGATGGGAGCAACAGCCCAGCCACAGCTGGAGGCCCAAATGGTTTGCAGCCCTCCCTTATTTAATCATAGAATCGTGGCGTTGGAGGGGACACCAAGTTTAATCTAGTCCAACCCCCTGCAATCAAGAATCTCAGCTAAAGCATCCATGACGTAGACCACTGAGCTTCAGTTGGTGGGTCTGGACCCACTAAGGGGTTGCAGCTGGATTTGAGGTGAGTTGCAACGGCAACACTCCTCTCATTGAAATATATGGTGGTAATAATAATCCTATATAATAAAGTCCCTGTGTCCCTGCGTCCAGTCCGTGTGTCAGTGGAATTGCGCTACTGCGCATGTCCCACACGGACGCAGGGATTGGATGACGCAGAGACTTCGGGCCTCGGATTGGCCGGGAGCGGACGTGGGCGGGGCTGTGCCTTTCCGGGGTTGGCGGCTCCTCCAGCGCTGTTGCCAGTCGCTCCAGAGAAGCCTCAGCGGGCGGAGAACAGCAGCGGCCTCTCCGGTGGGGAGAACCCAGCTGCAGCCGCGGCTGCCGACGCGGTCCACACAAAATGGCGGCCGCCCTGAGAGGAACAGGAGCGACGAGGAGGCGCAGTTCGGGGCCGCCGGCGAGGGCAAGGGATCCCCGCGCAGGGACCACCGCAAGGGCAGCGGCCCCGAGCAGCAGCCCCAGTATAGCGATGGGCTCCCCAGAGCCCCTGAAGACAACATGCCCCTTAAGAAAATAAAGGTGGTTCCCTCGCTCGCGGTGCTGAGGCGAGGCGAGCGGAGGGCGGCGGCGAGAGCAACGCCCGCCGCGGAGGAGCCCCCATGTTCTAGCGCCCGTTATTTTAACGGGCTGAACGTCCACTAATAATAATAATAATAATAATAATAATAATAATAATAATAATAACAATAATAGTTTCCCCAATGCATGTTTGGGTTAAAAGTGAGTCCTGAGTAAGAAAAGATTGAAGACTACTGGCGTAGATTAAGGCACCATAGGCACTACACATTTAAAGAAGAAGAAGAAGAAGAAGAAGAAGAAGAAGAAGAAGAAGAAGAAGAAGAAGAGAAAGAGTTTGGAGGCAGTGGAAGACAGGAGTGCCTGGCGTGCTCTGGTCCATGGGGTCATGAAGAGTCGGACACGACTAAACGACTAAATAACAACAACAACAACACAGTGGTTTGACTTCACCCCCGGAGGTGCACTCCATTGCTTCTCAAGACTGACAGATGCCAACCAGCACTTGGCTCCTGTGGTTCCTGGGAACTGTAGTTTGTTAAGGGTGCTGAGAGCTGTTAGGAGATCCCTGTATCCCTCCCAGAGCTACAACGTCCAGAGTGGTTTAGCAATCAACTCCTCTTCCTGGGAAACTCAGGGGATCATAACTCTGCTTATAAAACAGCTCCCTTCCATTGAACTGGGATTTCATCCCCCCCCCCCCCGGCTCTCGTTTTAAGAAAAAGTGAACTGCTAGTGTACTTCTTACAAAACCAGGTTGTGTGTGTTTCTTTGGAAGCTGAGTAATACCAAAGTATCTATTATGGGAACATTTGCAAAGCATTGCAGATAAAAGCGGCACTTCCTCAGAAGACAAGCCCCAGAAATAAGCAAATCGATTCGGATGGGCCGCTTCTCTGTTTCCCAAGCTGGGGGGGGGGGGCAGGGAGAGGGCAAAGCCGCGGGAGGAAATCTCTGCCGCATCGCTCATCGTGCTCGCTTTGCATATGTCTGCCGTGATGACTGCACAGGCTGTCACTCGGCTGGGCCAAAAATGTGTGGCAAAGGTGATTTGCAACTGCCGAGTCGGTCCTCCCCGCATTTGCATGTGGTGCAACAGCTGCACCTCTGTGCTTGCACATGCGTGCGCAACCTGCTTGCCTGCTTCATTGGGGCACAACACACACAATTCTGGGTGTATGGCAGACCTACACAACCATAGTTTAGCCAGTTTTGGAGTTCTCTGCCTGGGCGGGAGCAAAGCCCCACGCTGCCCTAAACCGACACAGATTCTACAGGAAGAGCTCGATACTAACATGGCTCAAATTAAAAAATTCCTTCCAGTAGCACCTTAGAGACCAACTAAGTTTGTTCTTGGTATGAGCTTTCGTGTGCATGCATGTGTATCTGAAGAAGTGTGCATGCACACGAAAGCTCATACCAAGAACAAACTTAGTTGGTCTCTAAGGTGCTACTGGAAGGAATTTTTTTAATTTGAGCCATGTTAGTATCGAGCTCTTCCTGTAGAATCTGTGTCGGTTTAGGGCAGCGTGGGGCTTTGCTCCCGCCCAGGCAGAGAACTCCAAAACTGGCTAAACTATGGTTGTGTAGGTCTGCCATACACCCAGAATCTCCCGGACATATCTGGAATTCATCCGCCAGAAACAGCGTTTGGGTGGAATTTCCAAAAAACGGTTAAAATATCTGGGAAAACGTGGGGGTATGGCAACCCAAGTCGGAAGTGTTGGTTTTTGGCGCCTAGCTTGTATATCTCAGTTTCTAACACTGCTTAACCCTGCCAGCCCTAATGGCTATTGGCCACCATTGCTCTGCAGTCTTATTTTATTTATTTCAATGGTATACCAGCACCCTTAACAAACTATCATTCCCAGCATTCTTTGGGGGGAATTCGTGACTGTTAAAAGTGATGTAAGCGTGATTTAAATGAGTGTTATGATGTTATCTCAGGGGATACGATGACCCAACAGAGACCTAGACTTTCCTTTGAGCGGCTTAACCGGCTGCCTAAGCAACTGCATCAACAAAACATGAACAAGCTGTTCCCGTCTCTGTCTCTACTAAGAAATTGGGAGTTGGGAGGAATCCAGGACCCCTCTCGGCGGCCCATGAGCAGAGCTGATATTTTACAGTTTCATATGCGTGTGGTTCAATTTCCCCGAAATCAACTTTTTCTGAAAAAGTCAGAAACCACAGTTTCAATCTTTCAAGAGGATCAGAAACCAAGTTCAGGAAACAGCTTTGATGGCAAGAGTCACTGGAAGTAGAGATATTTATTAAGCAGACCTTCCTCGAGAAAAAGGAGGCGATACGTCGGAGGAAAGAACACACAACCGCCACTGCCAATCAGCGGCCAGAAAACCTGCACTGCGATCAGGTCTGCTGCATTGGAACAATCTGTCCCAGATGCCTATCTACGGGCAGGGGCTCTGCGTCGCTAACATCTGCAGAGCAGGCAAAAATTCAACAGGTGCTGGTTTCTGGACGGTTGAAACAAAAAGTGATTGTGGGGAGCGGCCAACAGATTTCTCCAAATTAGGCGAATGGGCTGTAGCATTATTATTATTAATCATTATCATTATTTATATTTCACCTATTCATTCCAGAAGCTCAAGGAGGTGTACATGGTTCTCTCTTCCCACAACAACCCTGTGAGGTAGGTTAGGCTGAGAGTGAGTGACTGGTCCAAGGTCACCCAGTGAGCTTCATGGTGGAGTGGGGATTTGAACCCAGGTCTCCCAGGCCGCAGCCCAACACTCTAACCACTACACTCGGTTGGCAAATGCAGTTCAGCGTAGAGAAGTGTGCAGCGTTGCATGCTGGGACACGAAATCCTAATTTTGCAAATATAGGCTAATTGTGATGGCCTGGGATTGAGACTCAGATGCCGAACCTGAGGGATCCCAGCCTGCACAGGATTCCCCGCCTCCAGAACCAGCAGAGCCGGGTCTAGGGCCTGAGTCTGAAGGGTCCTCACCTGTGCTGGATCCTCAGGTGCAGGCATCTGATGAGTCTGCTCTGGCTCCTGATGGGATGGAGGACCCATTGCCTGCAGGTGCTCCACTCCCAGCCCTGTCAGGGGAAGCTGAGGTTGCCTCTGGGTCCGGTAACCCTCCAGCCTCTCCTGAGCTGCAGAGGCTCAGGGCAGAGGCGAAGGGAGCTGAGTTCCCGCAGGAGGAGTGCTCGCCTCCAAGCCAGGAGAGGCGAGTCACCAGAGGATCGGGGCCACCCTCTGCCTCGGGGCAGATAAAAGCCGGCCAGCCCCAGCCCAAGTTGCAGGAGCAACATTGTTGCTGACCAGTTCCTGCCAGTGTTCCTGCTTGAAACCTGTCCTGCTTTCCTGCCTGAGCTTCTGACCCTCCCTGCTTGCCTACCTGTTCCTGACTTCACCTGACTCCCTGCCCTGCACCCAGCTTCAGTTATTACGGACTGCCTTTACGTTGCACCTGTGACCACGGACCGGACTTAGACCTCGCCTTTTGGGTAACCCACGGGACCAGCACAGTAATAGTGGCTGAGCTGGTAGTACCTGACCGGGAATGAGAAGAAGAAGAAGAAGAGTTTGGATTTGATATCCCGCTTTATCACTACCCGAAGGAGTCTCAAAGCGGCTAACATTCTCCTTTCCTTTCCTCCCCCACAACAAACACCCTGTGAGGTGAGTGGGGCTGAGAGACTTCCAAGAAGTGTGACTAGCCCAAGGTCACCCAGCAGCTGCATGTGGAGGAGCGGAGACGCGAACCCGGTTCACCAGATTATGAGTCTACCGCTCTTAACCACTACACCACACTGGCTCTGGGTTGCAGCGGATTGCAGCTGTGAAAAGGTACATCCCATGTTAGGGATCGCTTTTCAGCACTTTGCAACGAAAACCCAGTGTTTTGCAGTGACCCACAAACTGAGCATCTGATACATCAGACCTGGGGTTCGTAGTTGACACCTCCAAACCCAAGAGTGCCCAAAGTTTGGCAATGGTTTTGCAGCGGAAACCCCACGTTTTGCAACGGAACAATTGATATTAAAACCGAGGGTGCTAGCTATCACCCCGAAACCCAGCGTTGTCCGATTCGCTCCAAACAGCCACCGAAGTTTGCCGCCAACTTGGATGGCTTTAATAATAATAATAAATAATAAATAATACCTTTTTTTTATACCCCGCCCTTCCCAATTTAAAAACCGGGCTCAGGGCAGCTAACAACAAATATAAAACATTGATTAAAAATGACTTAAAAAACAGCTCAAAAACAGCATAAAGTACAACATAAATGTAGCATCGCCAGGGCTAACTGGCCAAGTTAGTCCTGCTAGGGCCAGCAAGGAGACCAGGGAAGAGTTTAAATGTGGGGTCTCAGAAGGGTTTCTTCATAGAAAAAGGGAAAGGGAAAAAGGAATGAAGGATCACGCTAAATTGAAGGCCAGGCGGAATAGCTGTCTTACAGGCCCTGCGGAAGGAGATCAAGTCCTGCAGGGCCCTAGTCTCGTGGGGCAGAGCATTCCACTAGGTTGGAGCCATCACTGAAAAGGCCCTGGCCCTGGTGGAGGATAGTCTGGCTTCTTTAGGGCCCGGGACCCTTAAGCTATTATTATTCATGGACCTTAGGGTCCTCTGCGGGACATTCTTCCTCCCCTGACAAAGGCAGCATGCTCTAAACATCAGTTGGTGGAAATTGCAAGTGGGGACAGGGCTGTTGCACTCAGATTTTTGCTTGTGGGTTTCCCATTGGGACATCTTTTTGGTCGCTGCGAAAACAGGATGCTGGACCAGGCCTGATCCTGCTGGGCTGTTACTGCCTTAGATTTCTCAGAATGCAAGTTGCGCCAATGCCTGGAAGAGATGACCTGTTGAAATCCTTCCTGTCTTAACCTAGAAGGGCTGAGAGCTCAGCTGCCCGTTTTGCACAGGGAATCAGGTGCATATCTGCCTTGAACAAGCCCTCTTTGAAGATGCAAGAGCTGATACATGATTGAATCATAGAATCCTAGAGTTGGAAGAGACCCCAAGGGCCATCCAGTCCAACCCCCTGCCAAGCAGGAAACACCATCAAAGCATTCCTGACAGGTGGCTGTCAAGCCTCTGCTTAAAGACCTCCAAAGAAGGAGACTCCACCACACTCCTTGGCAGCAAATTCCACTGTCGAACAGCTCTTACTATCAGGAAGTTCTTCCTAATGTTTAGGTGGAATCTTCTTTCTTGTAGTTTGAATCCATTGCTCCGTGTCCTCTTCTCAGGAGCAGCAGAAAACAACCTTTCTCCCTCCTCTATATGACATCCTTTGATATATTTGAACATGGCTATCATATCACCCCTTAACCTTCTCTTCTCCAGGCTAAACATACCCAGCTCCCTAAGCCGTTCCTCATAAGGCATCGTTTCCAGGCCTTGGACCATTTTGGCTGCCCTCCTCTGGACACGTTCCAGCTTGGAAAAGAGTCCTGTAGGGTTCAACGGGGCCTTCCTTCCCAGCAGGAGTGCCCAGACCTCCAGCCAGAGAAACCTTCTTCCAGGAAGGAGCACAAAAACCAACACCCTCCTCTTTCCTTCTCAAATGATCTATCACTCCGCATCTCCCTGGGCTTTTTGATAAGCTGTTTCCACCCCAAAAGGGCTTTCGTTAGAATTCAAGATGGTGACAGCTATCTGGAACTGATATCATGCACAGCAGTTGATAAAGGGCTTTTGCATTCCAGGCATGCCCATTCTTTGTAGTGGTAGAGGGGGAAGGTGGTTTTCTGCAATCTCTTTTACCAGACGCGCCTCTTGGGAAACAGTTCTTCAGAAAAGCGCCCATTTGCATTTGAAGAAATCAGAACGGATGCTCAAGAAAAGTGTCTCTGGAAAGAGATTTCCGCCTGCAGCTGGATTTCTGGTTTGTTTCAGTGGCCATTGATCTCAAGGACAGAAGCGGAGGGTGTTCCTTCCCCCAACAGCTTCTCCTTGCACAAAAAAAAGGGTCATCCATAGGGAGCAGGCCTATGGAGAGGAGTGCTGCTGTTCACCCGTGATGTTGCTGGCGCTAGCCAATAGGTCCTTGCAAAACTCTATGACAGCCCGAATAAATTATGCTACTATGTTGGGTGCAAAGGTGGGAGGGTGTTTGGGGAGGGTGGATCGGCATCTTTTAGTCAACACAACACGTTGTTCTTAGGAAGGAAGAACGTTGAAAAGAGAGCGGTCCAGATTCCTCAGAACGGATGAGTAACCTGCTGCCCAGCTGTTTGCATTGTAAACAAACCATCTCACTTGGAAACTTCAAGGGCAAAGGAGGGCATCTGAGGTCAAAAAGAGAGGGGTGTACCGTACTCCTGCGCCTCTTGGTTTGAAGAGCAGCAAAAGATAATGACAAGAGCAAGCTATGCTAAAATCCTGGCTGTTTTCCCATTTATAAGGGCATCTTTCAAATTCTGCTGGTGGCAGGGAGGGTCTAAAGTGCCATTCTCAGGCAGGTGGTGTGAATCTTAGCACCCAGCTCTTTGACCGAGGGGTGTTTATTTATTTGAAGCACCAACACACACAAATGTGAGCTCTAAAAGCCCTCCCAGAGACGCTTACGTAAGATCAGTTAAAAACAAGACGAGACTCTGCCTTCAGGAATACAATCTAAAAGACACGGCATGAAAGGAAAAAAGGGATGGGGAGGGAAGAGGAAAAGCAGCCAAACCAGGCATCACTTCTTAAAATTGAATTCTTAATAAGAAGCCAGGATGGAAACAGTTAAAGGAGAGGGAGAGCTGAAAGCTGATGCCATGGGCTTGCTGCTTTCCCTTTTTGCCTCTTGCTGCAGTCTGAGGGCATGAACAGCTGCTGCCAGGTGTCAGATGGCGAAAACACGACTGGCTCGTGCCATCTCTGCTGTTTCATGCCGCCTGTGAAATCTTTGTTTGTCCTCTCGAGAGCTCAGGCGGAAAGCAAAAGCGAAACCTTTGCAGAAATTGAACCGGTGCAGCGAGAGCACATGCTTTCTGGGAATTGCAAGGTGCGAGCCGTAAACAGATCTGAACCTTCTGCTGAACGCAGGGCACATTATTAGGAAAGGACCTATGGTAGTGGGGGAGGGGCAGAGGGCTCAGCATGCGGAGGCGCTTTATGCAAGGTCAGGAGACCGGCCCCACTGAAGTGGGGCCAAGTTATCCATCCCCAAGACGGAGGGCAAACAGAGGTGCAGATTTGCACGATGTTTGCACTTGTCGGCACACCTGCACAGACAGGTGTATAGAAAGCAATTGACCTATATAAATGCAGTGCGTCTCGCCATAGTGTGGAAGGCTCCCAGCAGGTGACCTGTCCGCCTGCTCAGTTCGCTATACAGTTGCAAGCTGCTGTGGCCAATTTCAAAGCCTCCTTGGAGATCTTTCTTTTTAAACCAGCAGTGGGGAATCTTAGGCCTGAGGACCAAATGTGTAAGGAAGCCCAGACCTCTCTTACTTGCCTGGAGTAAGGATGGTATGAATTTGTGCTTCTCTACAGATGTGATTGGGACGCGGGTGGCGCTGTGGTCTAAACCACAGAGCCTAGGGCTTGCTGATCAGAAGGTCGGTGGTTCAAATCCCCGCGACGGGGTGAGCTCCCGGTGCTCGGTCCCAGCTCCTGCCAACCTAGCAGTTCGAAAGCACGTCAAAGTGCAAGTAGATAAATAGGTACCGCTGCAGCGGGAAGGTAAACGGCGTTTCTGTGCGCTGCTCTGGTTTGCCAGAAGCGGCTTAGTCATGCTGGCCACATGACCTGGAAGCTGTACGCCGGCTCCTTCGGCCAGTAAAGCGAGATGAGCGCCGCAACCCCAGAGTCGGTCACGACTGGACCTAATGGTCAGGGGTCCCTTTACCTTTACCGATGTGATTGCTTATGCATATTACAACAACAACAACAACAACAACAACAATTTTCTTATTTGTACCCCTCCCATCTGACTGGTTTTCCCCAGCCACTCTGGGCCGCTTCTAACAAATTATAAAACCACAGTAAACATTCAACACTTCCCAACAGAGGGCTGTCTTCAGATGTCTTCTGAAAGTCAAATAGTTCTTTATCTCCTTGACATCTGACAAGAGGGTGTTCTACAGGGCAGGCACCACTACTGTATTGTATTTTAATATTTTGTTGGACGCCACCCAGAGTGACTGGGGAAACCCAGCCAGATGGGTGGGGTATAAATAATAATAAAATATTACTACTATTACTACTACTACTACTACCACCACCACCACCACCACCACCACCACCACCACCACCGAGAAGGCCCTCTGCCTGGTTCCCTGTAACCTCACTTCTCGCAGGGAGGGAAGCGCCAGAAGGCCCTCGAAGCTGGACCTCAGTGTCCGGGCTGAATGATGGGGGTGGAGACGCTCCTTCAGGTATACTAGGCTGAGGCCGTTTAGGGCTTTAAAGGTCAGCAGCAACACTTTGAATTGTGCTCAGAAACGTACTGGGAGCCAGTGTAGATCCTTCAGGACCGGTGTTATATGGTGCCAGAGGTCACTTCCAGTCACCAGTCTAGTTGCCGCATTCTGAATTAGTTGTAGTTTCTGAGTCACCTTCAAAGGTAGCCTCACAGTATGAGAACTGAAAAACAGCTTTCCTCAAAAATTTGCCATTAGGTGAATTTTGCAATAGACGTCTCCCCTCCACCCCCCAACAATGTTTGCAAAAATGAATATATTGGGGAAAGTGTGCATTAAAATAAAGATATTATGTTTAAAAAACACACCATGCAAAACACGCATTCTATTCGGGGAAATTGCTTGCCAAAATGCGTGCATTGCGTCAAAAATGCACATAAAATTGTGTTTATTTGGAGAAATTTACACTAAATGCAGAAGGATTTTTGCAAGGATTTGAATATTGTAAATTTCTGCAACATGTGGAGAAGTGAATTTAAGATTGGGAACATGAGAAACTGAGAGAGCCAAAATTGAGAGATTCTTCCATCATTAGTCATGGGACTAAAAACACCATGGGGGGATGTTCTGGAAATGTAAATCCATCAGGAAGGGAAGTGCACCCCTTGCCTCCATGCCACCCCGCCCACTGGAGATTTGCAGCCTGAATGCCTCTCTTTAGCTTACAAAACAAGACAAACATTGATTAAGAGAGGTTTGAGCCTCTCACCTGCTGGCTGGGGGCAGGACCTGGGATCTTTCAGCCCTGGGCCCTTTTTCAGCCAGATAAGCGATAGATCAGATAAATCAAGCCATCAATTTTGGTCAAGCTGATTCAAATATGTTGATTGACTCATCAAGTGTCGCAAAGCACACTTACGAGATGGGGGAGTCCCCTGCGAAAATACCTAAGAGGGTGAAACTCGATTGCACCTGGGAAGAGCTCGGATCCCATGACTCAGATGCCAGGATCGCGCCTATGCCCTGAGGTTTTCCCCTCTCTTTCCCGAGATTTAGACATGTTCCTTATAGCCACTCCAGTTCAGCTATTGCCTGTGCCTTGCCCAGTATTTTATCTTGTTGCCATAAGCTTTGAAAGGGACGTGGGTGGCGCTGTGGGTTAAACCACAGAGCCTAGGGCTTGCCGATCACAAGGTCGGTGGTTCGAATCCCCATGACGGGGTGAGCTGCCGTTATTCAGGTCAATAGAAAAATCATGGGTTGTTTTGGTTGTTTTGCATTTGGGGGGGGGGGGAAAGCTCAACAATTTTGGGATTTGTCTAAAAAAAAACAACTTTCGGAGGTGTCCTGGTTTTTACTTTTTGAAACTCTTGCACCTTAATAACTGTTGATATATACTATTGAATGAATGAATGAATGAATTGCTGTACTGTGTATTTTGGGTCTATGGGCCGCAATAAAACTGTGTGTGTGTGTGTGTGAGAGAGAGAGAGAGAGAGAGAGAGAGAGAGAGAGAGAGAGAGAGAGGGAGGGAAAAGATCTAGCTGAAAGGCAAGACATGAAGATGTGCATGAGTCAAGCATCCATAATTATTATTATTGCATAACTGTATAATTATAACAGCACCGTATAATCTTAGAAGGTGGCATCATCTTAGAAGGGACCCATCACTTCTGAATTTAGTGCCACGCTACTTGGGTTTCATGATGCAGAGGCAAGGGAAAGCTGAGTTCAGTCGGACGTGCACTCTAGACTTTAAGGAGGCTGGTTTCAAAAAGTTCGAGGTGCTACTGAGAGAGATCTCATGGTCAGAAACACCCAAAAAGAAGGGGGTCCAAGATGGCTCATCCATCTTGGACCCCCTTCTTTTTGGGTGTTTCTGACCATGAGATCTCTCTCAGTAGCACCTCGAACTTTTGGAAACGCAAGGGCCTCCTAGAAGAGTCTAGGATTTGATATCCTGCTTTATCACTACCCTAGGGAGTCTCAAAGCGGCTCACATTCTCCTTTCCCTTCCTCCCCCACAACAAACACTCTGTGAGGTGAGTGGGGCTGAGAGACTTCAGAGAAGTGTGACTAGCCCAAGATCACCCAGCAGCTGCATGTGGAGGAGCGGAGACGCGAACCTGGTTCACCAGATTACAAGTCTACCGCTCTTAACCACTACACCAAACTGGTGCAGATGAGCTGAGATTTAAGAATGGCAGGTGTAAGAAATGAAAGAAAGGGGAAATCACAAAGGAGGAGTAGACACGAGTAGCTAGCAGTCGCAGGGAGAAAGTCAGGAGGGCTAAAGCTCAGAATCATAGCTGTCAACTTTCGGATTTGAAAATAAGGGATTTTTTCAAACTTTCGGATTTGAAAATAAGGGATGCTGCGAGGGCGGTGCAATGGCACCAAGTAGCCTCGCCACCCTGCGCTCCAGAGGCTGCGCGCGAACGGGTGAGCGAAAGAGCGAGCGCGTAGACAGCAGGCAGGCTGTCTGGTTGGGCGTGAGGGTCTGGCTGCACAAGGCATGCAAGCTCCGCCCCCAGTCGGTCTCAGACTCCTTATTGGCAGCCGAGCAACGCAGCTGAGGAGCCTCCCTGGCCGGCAGGGAGGGAGAGGAGCTGCTTCCTTTGAAATCCGGGAAATCTAAGGGATATCAACAATTGGGGACAGCAGCGGGAAACGGCATTGAAATAAGGGAGTTTCCCACCAAAAAAAGGAGGGTTGACAGCTATGCTCAGAATGAGCTCAGGCTTGCAAGAGAGGTTAGAAGTAACAACAGGTTTATCTGGCTATGTTTGTAGCAAGAGGAAGAACAAGCAAGTGGTAGGTCCTGTGCGTGGAGAAGATGGATAAATAAAACATAGGTTGGAAGACCATCTGTTAGGTATGCTTTACTTGAGATTCCTGCATTGCAGGGGGTTGGACTAGATGACCCTTGGGATCTCTTCCAACTCTACAATTTTATGATTTTATGCTACTGAGCTTGAGGTTCCCCACTCAATGCCTTTCTCTCATTTTCTCTTTCTTCTAGGATTCAACGCGGCAAGCGCTGGGAATGAATAGCTTCACTTCTCATCTGCTGAAGCGCATTTCCTCTCATCTAAACTCTCTTAGCAGAAACGCTTTCAATCTCAGTTTCTGCTTGGCACACCTGATCACAACGGACATGGTGTCTGTCTTTACTTCTGAGCATTTTATGATTACCGAGATGTTCTCACCAATGCATACTCTCTTAACAGGATCTGCAACGCAGCTCACAGTTCCCCTATTCGCTTTTCCCAGCAAGGCATCTGATGGTCCGATAAAACTGTTCAAAGGAGCTGGCAAGTGGTTAGGCTTCCAGAAAGGGAAAGTGCTAAACCACAGAGCCTAGGGCTTGCCGATCAGAAGGTCGGTGGTTCGAATCCCCGTGACGGGGTGATCTCCCGTTGCTCTGTCTCTGCTCCTGCCAACCTAGCAGTTCGAAAGCATTTCAAAGTGCAAGTAGATAAATAGGTACCACTCCGACGGGAAGGCAAGCGGTGTTTCTGTGCGCTGCTCTGGTTCGCCAGAAGCGGCTTAGTCATGCTGGCCACATGACCTGGAAGCTGTACGCCGGCTCCTTCGGCCAGTAAATCAAGATGAGCGCCGCAACCCCAGAGTCGTCCGCGACTGGACCTAGCTGTCAGGGTTCCCTTTACCTTTTTATTCTGGACCAGTTACATACAGGCCGTGCTATGGGACACCCAGGAAATAATTCCCAGGTGCTTTGTTTCACTGGAGTCACACTGCTGCGGCAGACCCTCTTTTTCTATAAGCCCTGGGAGGCAACCCTCCTTCTGCACGCAGAGAAGTCAAGTTTCTGTGGCCTGTGGCAGTAACAGTGCGAACTGCAACACAAAGCTGCAGTGGATCCTCACCTTCTCCTTTTTGCCCGTTGTTTCATTACTGGGTTTTGTTTCCCAGAGGCTCAGTGTTCGCACCACCAGCGGCCGGCACTCGCTTTCTGAGTTGGCTATTAGAGGGACTGACATCCAGATTTAGATATTAGGTTTTCGTTGCATAACTTGTCACGCAGGAGAACTATGTGGGGCATTCAGGCTCCACCACCCGGCCAATCAACGCCGTGCTGCTAAGCCCTCCCCCTTGACTCCTGATTTTTCTTCTCCAAACAAAGCTCACAGATTTGCAAGCCTATCTGGGCAACCCTTACGGATCAGGAACTTGCTTCTAAAGAACAAGCAGAAGCCGATATGCTTAGGCTGCTAAAACAGCGAAACACCACTCTTCTGCATTTGATAAGTGGCCAACACACAGCTCATGTTGTCAGGCTGCCCTAGAAAGTGTTGCTTTTTCAGCAGGACTAAGAAGAATGCAAATATTCTCCCATCCCATCAGACACATCACTGGTACCAGTGTGGTGTAGTGGTTAAGAGCGGGAGACTCGTAATCTGGTGAACCGGGTTCGCTTCCCCGCTCCTCCACATGCAGCTGCTGGGTGACCTTGGGCTAGTCACACTTCTCTGAAGTCTCTCAGCCCCACTCACCTCACAGAGTGTTTGTTGTGGGGCTGGAAGGGAAAGGAGAATGTTAGCCGCTTTGAGACTCCTTCGGGTAGTGATAAAACGGGATATCAAATCTAATCCAAACTACCAAATCATATGGGAATCAGCCTTGCTAAATAAGCTAACCAACAGACTGAAACTGATACAGGGACAAATAAAAGAAGATTCCTTTACCCCGGTGTGGCTCCCTTTTATTGCATACGGAATACTACAACTAATCCAGATTGCGGCAGCTAGACTGGTGACTGGGAGCAGCCACCGAGACCACATAACACCGGTCTTGAAAGACCTACACTGGCTCCCAGTACGTTTCCGAGCACAATTCAAAGTGTTGGTGCTGACCTTTAAAGCCCTAAATGGCTTCGGTCCAGTATACCTGAAGGAGCATCTCCACCCCCATCGTTCAGCCCGGACACTGAGATCCAGTGCCGAGGGCCTTCTGGCGGTTCCCTCACTGCGAGAAGCAAAGCTACAGGGAACCAGGCAGAGGGCCTTCTCGGTAGTGGCACCCGCCCTGTGGAACGCCCTCCCAACAGAGGTCAAAGAGATAAACAACTACCAGACTTTTAGAAGACATCTGAAGGCAGCCCTGTTTAGGGAGGCTTTTAATGTTGAATAGATTATTGTATTTTAATGTTCTGTTGGAAGCCGCCCAGAGTGGCTGGGGAAACCCAGCCAGATGGGCGGGGTATAAATAATAAATTATTATTATTATTATTATTATTATTATTATTATTATTATACGTGGCCCAACAGGACAACAACAAGAACCCACCGAAAACATATGAATCTAACATATGGCTAACTTGAGCCAACAATCTCTCCCCCCTCACACACACAAACAACTCTCACTGCAGTCAAATAAAGACAACCAACAGTGTCCTTGCCCCCCCCCCCCCAACCTCTCTCACTGCCAAGGAAAAATAATAATGCATGGATACATAGGTGCCGGCTCCCTGGGGCCCTGGGGCCCAAGCACCCACAAAATTCCCCACGAGGGGGCCGGGCACCCACAAATTGCAGCACCAGGGCCATGCACGCTGCCTGGAACCCACCACCCCGGGCACCCACAGTCGCGAGGCCAAGGTAGCGCTCCTGCATGAATAGAAAGAGGAAAAAAATTAAAAACAGACATATAACGACATTTGTCAGCAGGGGTTGATATGACAGTTTTGAATGGCTCACAGCTTTCCAAGAACCTGCACTTCTGAGCATAAATAGACCTGGTTTCTCTTTCTTTTCCCTTGCCCCTGTCTGGTTTCTTGGATCTGTCGAGTCTGGATTTATTGGGTCCTTAGTTCTGAAGAACAGAAAGTGATGCTTGAGTGGCACAATTAGACAGCAAGGGGCAGATCTCTCCCCCCCCCCCTTTCCACTAAGCAGAAAGTCCCCCTATCCTTTTTTAGTGGCGGTTAATAATTGCTTTTCTGGATCAAATGCATCAGTCTGATTTCCAAACACAGCCAGCCAGGTAGGAAGCCGGCAAACTGGATGTCGAGGCAACATCACCTTATAATAATAATATTTTTTTATTTGTACCCCGCCCATCTGGCCGGGTCTCCCCAGCCACTCTGGGCGGCCTCCAACAGATATTAAAATACATTAAAATATCACAGATTAAAAACTTCCTTAAATAGGGCTGCCTTCAGGTATTTTCTGTATGTCAGATGGTTGTTTATCTCTTTAACCTCTGCTGGGAGGGCGTTCCAAAGGGCGGGCGCCACTACCGAGAAGGCCCTCTGCCTGGTTCCCTGTAGCTTTGCTTCTCGCAGTGAGGGAACCGCCAGAAGGCCCTCGGCGCTGGACCTCAGTGTCTGGGCAGAACAGTAGGGGTGGAGACGCTCCTTCAGGTATACAGGACCTTCCCTGTGGCTTGCCCCCAACACCTGGCATTCAGAGGTAGACTGCCTCTGGATGCAGAGGTTCCATTCTTGGAGGTCTTTGTTAATAGCTGCTTATTGATCCAAAGCCCATGGAAGCCTCTGCAGTCCATTGAGAACAACAGAAAAAGGGCCCCTGCTGGTGGAAACAAGGGCTCCATCACACAACCTGTTTCTTGGGCATTCATCCTTCACAAAATTTATACACGGAATCCAATTTGTTTGCAGGGAAGCTATACACCAACAAGCATCATCCCTTTACATATCCATTCATATTACACTTTTCCTTGTCACTTTCCTAACAGCAAGAAGCCCAATTCCGTTCACAACACTGATTTGTTGCACTAGGAAAATGGAACATGTGAAAATCCATGTTAATTGCACCAACCTAGGTTTCCGGTGTGTGCCTAAGACAGCAGGATGGTGTCTTGTACGCCTTCTTCTGGCAACTCCTGCACCCCAGCTGGGGCCAAATGCATCGCTCTGCTTTCCTTTGATGCTGTTTGCCATCAGTGAGGCTGAGAGGGGGGTCTTGTCCCCACGGCAACCTTGGAGCTCCAGACACACTGCCCAGGCTTGTGCCCCCGGGAGTTCACTTTGGTGCTGCTAACACAGCCGTTTGGCTTCACCTGTGGAGGCGCTCTCCATTGTCCCTCGAGACAGACGGAAGCCGACCACAAGGTCTATAAATGGCTACTGGTTGAGTGGGAATATAAAGGATTACCAACTAAAGAGGAATGGCTTATGAAATGGATGGAATATGCTGAAATGGCGAAATTAACTGCCAAATTAAGAGAGCATAATGACAAAGTATTTAAGGAACAATGCAGATGGATAACCTATCCAATTATCACCAACATATGAAGTCGCAGTCAGGATTTGAAATATAAGCAGTTGATGACTGAAAGATTTAACATTAGTGGGGTTTAAATAATAAAAATGCATGATGTGGTCTAAACCACCGAGCCTCTTGGGCTTGCCGATCAGAAGGTCGGCGGTTCAAATCCCTGCGATGGGGTGAGCTCCCGTTGCTCTGTCTCAGCTCCTGCCAACCTAGCAGTTCGAAAGCATGCAGTGCAAGTAGATAAATAGGTACTGCTCCGGCGGGAAGGTAAAATGGCGTTTCTGTGCGCTCTGGCACTTGTCACAGTGCCCTGTCAAGCCAGAAGCGGTTTCGTCATGCTGCCCACACGACCCGGAAAGCTGTCTGCGGACAAACACCGGCTCCCTCGGCCTGAAAGCGGAGATGAGTGCTGCACCCCAAAGTCAAACTCGACTGTGCTTAACCGTGCAGGGGTCCTTTACCCAGTAGCGTAGAAACGGGGGCGGTGGGGGGGTGCGCTCCCGGTGCCACGTCTCCGGGGGTGACAAGGCATGCAGTTTGCCGGCGGCGCTGCTCCAGCGCCGTACGGATGGTGCCTGGATCCTCTACTTGCGGCTGCAGCCGCGAGCAGAGGATACTGGCACCGTCCGTACGGCGCTGGAGCGGCGGCACCAGCAACCCGCTATATACAGTGCATGTGCAGCGTCGCTATTATTAATCGCTAGTCTGGTGATCTTTTATTATGAACAAATTGGCTTGTGATTTTTCTGGAAACCATCCTGGAGTAGTTTTCTCTTCAAGGACAACACACGCACATGAAGGGCCAGATTTGGGTTTGATGAGGCCCTAAGCTACTGAAGGTAATGGGGCCCTTTATATGTCCAGCTGTCCTTTGACAACAACAAATTGCCGCTGTTTTTGTGTGTTGAATATATGCTATATTGGGACGTGGGTGGCGCTGTGGTCTAAACCACAGAGCCTAGGGCTTGCTGATCAGAAGGTCGGCGGTTCGAATCCCCGCGACAGGGTGAGCTCCCGTTGCTTGGTCCCTGCTCCTGCCAACCTAGCAGTTCGAAAGCATGTCAAAGTGCAAGTAGATAAATAGGTACCA
Source organism: Darevskia mixta (assembly GCA_034641385.1). NCBI lineage: Eukaryota > Metazoa > Chordata > Lepidosauria > Squamata > Lacertidae > Darevskia > Darevskia mixta. The sequence goes on from JAWWNH010000201.1 coordinate 283,920, forward strand.
CTCAGGTGGGAAGGTAAACGGCGTTTCCGTGCGCTGCTCTGGTTCGCCAGAAGCAGCTTAGTCATGCTGGCCACATGACCTGGAAGCTGTATGCCGGCTCCCTCGGCCAATAATGCGAGATGAGCGCCGCAATCCCAGAGTCAGACACGACTGGACCTAATGGCAACATTAGGTCCCTTTACCTTATATATATATGGCAACAATGTTTTGACTATGGAATTTTTTTATTTTGTTTTGACTATGGCAGACCAACAAGGCTACCTACCTGTAACTGGAACTATGGAAGGCACCACATTGAGCCGCATGATCTGAAGAAGTGTGCATGCACACGAAAGCTCATACCAAGAACAAACTTAGTTGGTCTCTAAGGTGCTACTGGAAGGATTTTTTTATTTTTTATTTTGAATGGACCTAATAGGTATCTAAAGCCATTTGCCACTGTATGCAGGTTTTATTTTATTTGTTTTTTATCTTATATTTTGGATATGTACATCCAGTTCTTTTTTCCCATTATTTTTTTGGGGGGGCCCAAGAGAGTGGGGCCCCTAAGCTATAGCTTGTTTAGCTTATAAGCAAATCCGGCACTTGTTGCACCTTGCAGGTAAGGGTGAAGCCTGCCCCCCTCCCCTTCCGCGCAGCAAGCGAAGGGGTGCAGAGGGCGCGCGCGCGTCCGCGCGAGTCCCAGGTCCCTCCCCTCTAGAGGCGCCTTTGATGTGGCCAGGATGGAAAGCGAAAGTGTTGGGCGAAGGGAGGCAGGCACGTGTTTTCGCAGAACCGCGGGAGGGAGGGAGCGAGGGGTGGAGCCAGGAGGGAGGGAGGGAGGCGGGTTAAAAAGCCATCAGCTGCGGCGATGAGGAGAGACGGGCCGCGGCCTCGGCAGCAACAGCAGCAGCAGCGCCCATCGACGTGGCTTCGTGGCGGCCCGAGCGGATGATGCGGCTGCCGAGCCCCGGCAGGGCAGGAGCAGCTCAGAGCGGAGGCGGTGCCACGGCCGGGCGCTGGAAGGCGACAGCGGCGACTGCAGCGGCGGGGGCGACGGCGGCCAGCCTTCCCAGGAGTGCCGGTCCCCTCTGGTTAAGAAGCAGCGGCGCGGCGCCGAGGTAAGGCGGACACACTCCGGGTTGCGCCAGGTAGAGATGCCCGCTTCTTTCCCCCGCCCCCTGGGGGGAGGCGGCAGAGCTGGATTCTGGAGCCATTCTGGTGGGGGGGGGGCAAAGTTAGCTGCAGGGGTATTTTAGGGAGCGGGGGCAAAAAAAGATAGAAAATAAATAAAAAGCAGAGCTGCTTTGCTTGGATGCAAACGCGCGCCCCCCTCTCCAAAGCGCAGGATTGCAGCCTCGGAAAAAAAAACCAGGCGCACTTAAAAAACCCAACCCGAAACGGATCGCAGCGTCCTTTAGCAAATGTGGAGCGGAGCAGCCGCGGAGATCTGGAGCACAGCTTCAAAAGCCGCCACCTTGAAACGTCTCTTTCGGTCGTCTCTCTTGCGTTTGTTTGCGTTAGGGTGACGGCTTTGAAACGCAAGCAGAGGTTGGTGGGAAAAGGAGCGACGGCGACAGAGGTCTTTTGGGGAGGGCGCCTTTATTTGTTTTTACGAAAACAAAGCTCTCCCCCCCAACTGCTTTGCCCCTTCCTTTGCCCCTTTGTCTTAAGAGTTCCTTGTTTAGGAAGTTTATGCCAAACTTCTGTAGGAGTCTAACACTTATTGCAGATTTAATGAGGTGTTGGTAGATATAGCTTGCTCCTTTTATCCTTCCCCCCTCCCTTAAAATTCTGGAGGAGGAACAGGCTTTACCTCATCCTCCGTATGTAGATGAACTATATGGCAGTTAAATGTTGTTTTCAAAACTTGTCCAGAAAAGGATTAGTATTTGGGTTACTACAGTGATGTACCTGTCACGTGTAAGAACCACCTACATAATCTGTCCATGTTCATCTTGCCCCAAATATTCCCTGTGCCCTCTTTCAAAGGCAAGGCCGCCTTTTGCAGATTTATTACAATACTGTATAATAAAATAAAACCACACAGGCCATTTCCAGGAGCAAAGTAGCAAGCTTTTGAGTGACACAGGGCTCCTTTGTGGGCAGGTTAAGGGAAGCAAGCTTTGGAGTTGCACAAGGCTCTTTGGAGAACAAAGAACATTGCAAAACTGGAGGGCATGGACAGGAGATCTTCGTGGTAGCATCATACCACATGGTCCAGATCGCTTTGCTTGTGATAGCATGTTGGGTGCCGAAAAGTGAGGTGGAGAGGGTTGTGATAAGCCCCCCCCCATCCTTTTCCTGCTCACCATCCTATTTGAGCCTACAGTGGTCCCGGCAACCAGCTGCCATCTCAGCGTCTTGTTCCCTCCTGAGCCGCTCTTTCAGATCAGTCATTTCCCGTTCGTGAGGTCCCGTAAAATGTTCATGTCTCCTAATATTATTCATCGCTGCCTGGCAGTGGTATTTGCTGACACCGGTCTTGCAGCGAGATCCGAATCGTACACTTTATGGAGACTTTACAGATGCCAGCTGTTGCTTCCCCGCAACTTGGGAAGCAATTAAAGAGTCTGTGTCACGTTGCGAACGACCGGCTGCAGACCTCCAGGCGTACCTGGGAGGCTCGATTTCTGAGAATGCATTGTGCATTCTCGGTGACGTGCCAACCGAGATCTATAAACTAAATCCTAAAATCTATGCTTGCCAGGAAGGTCGAGGCAGGTGAAGGAGATGTATCGACCCGTGTGCTGTCGGGTTAGTGGATGCTGGGGGCTAGGAACTCATCCCTGGCAGTTCCAAGCAGTTTCGCCCAGGGAAGGCTTTGCATGCCTCCCCACCGGTGGATGCTGAAGATATATCAATAATAGGAAGCCATTTAAACTGGACCACTTAGAGTGCAAGCGATTCTTCTTTTATAAAAAGAGAGAGAGTCTAAGAGCAAGTGGAATAATGCTTTACAAGTTCACAGAGGTTGATTTGTGTGTGCATGGGGAGATTATAGCCTTAAGATCCCATGAGAAGGGGGGTGGGCTGCAAAGCAGGAGGGGAGGGAAGCACTTTTCCAAGAGGGCGATCTAGGATTACTCAGTGATTTGGCAAGCGGGCAAAAGCCGCACATTAATTATTATTATTTTTGGTTTGCACAAAGGAGCCTATTCATATTGGCAAGCTGTGTCTGCTCTGGGGGATTTGATCCCAGACTGGAGAAACCCCACTCTTTTCTGAGTTCCCATGCTTCGAAAAACACAGAAGCGGAGCACCCTCTGCTGACCTGGGGGCTTCCAGATGTTTTGGGATACCAACTCCTATTACCCTCAGCCAGCACAGCAGTGCGGATGGGAGGTGCGCTCCAGAAACATATTGGGGGGCGGGGAGTCCCAGGCCAGCAAAGGCTGCTGCAAGAGCGAAAATTATGGGGCATGATCCGCAGGGACATTTCTCTTGCACAACTCCACATTGATCCCCACGTCACAGGGGGTTGGACTAGATGACCCTGGGGCAGTGATGGCTGACCTTGACACTCCAGATGTTTTGGGACTACAACTCCCATCATCCCTGACCACTGATCCTGTTAGCTAGGGATCATGGGAGTTGTAGTTCCAAAACATCTGGAGTGTCAAAGTTAGCCATCACTGCCCTGGGGAGTCCTTCCAACAATTATATGATTCCAGCTCCCCGCTGCAGCACACAGCTGCCCCAGTAAGCCGCAGCCGCCTCTTCTAGAGCCCTGCATTTATTCATTCAGAAAGCGGCATATATATATGTGTGATTCTCTGAAAACTCCACCTCCTCCTCCTCTTCATAAACATTCAGAGCAAAACCAAAGGGGGTCTGAAAAAAAGGGAGAGCGTGGACTGCATCATCCTACTGTGGTGGGGCAGGAGGGGTGAAATAATTTACTCGGAAGTGACACCTTTTGTGTGTGTGGGGGGGTGAGTTTGTTCCTGGACGGAGAGCAGCCTCGGAGATAAATTCCAGCGCTGTGTAAGTAACAGCGCTATCGGGTTTAATCAACTGATGGGAAAGGCAGGCTTCTGAACCGGCGATTCCCATCAGCAGGCCTCTGATGCATTCTGCGGCTGAGAGGAGGAAACCACTTGCGAGCATGTGTAAATGTTACTTAGGCTGATTCTCTTTTTTCCCTTTTCAAGCGAGTGAGAGAGAAAGAGAGGGGAGGACATGAATGAGCTCTCTCAGACGGGAGTGTTGTCTCTTTTTTAAAAATTTATTTATTTTTTATTGAATTTTTACCACTAACACATATCACAATCATTTCACCATCTACCATACATACTAACAAACATACTAACAAATCCATACTAACAAACAACCAACAAAAATACATACCAACAAATAAACAATTAAAATTCATTACATAATCAAAATTGTATATATCCTTTCCCTACAGTACTAAAGAAAATTTTCAGTGTATATTGTCATATTCATAGAAGACTTCCCTAAGCTTCTCTCCATTAAGTCCACTAAAAATCAGAACAAAAAGAAAAAGGTTATTTGACACTGACATCCATGTTTATATAAGTATAAAGCATTCATTTTACTTCCTATATTTAGTTGTTCTCAATACTTTTCCAAAGTTTGGCGGGAATTAATCTGTTACAGGCGTCGTATTGATATTACACCGTTCTTTTACATAGTACAAAAATTTACACCATTCCTCTACATACTTTTCCCTCGGGTTTTCTAATGTTTTGTATAGCCAGTCTTTTTTACTAGGTAACGTATCGCTTTTCCAATGGGAATGTTGGGGAGTGTTGTCTTTATTTGGTGCAGATCAGCCAAAGTTTTGTGGTTTTTCTCGAGAGCCTGTTCCTTCCTGGTAGACCTCTCCTGATTTGTGGCTTTTCTTCTTTTGCATTGCAGGAGAGCCCCATCGCAGTAGCGCTCCCCAGGCCCTGGAGGCTATGGAAGACCACACCGGTGGGCCAAGTCTGTAGGATGGTAGCACATAGCAGCGTGACTCCCGAGAATGGCATCGCGACAGGCCTGAGGTGTCGACTTGAGCCCCCGCTGCGGGACGCCCTTCAAGCCCGAGTCCCTCGCGCTCTGGGCTGCGCCAACGCCGTGCCAGCGCCCCGGGACACCCACTTCCACACCTTCCGCTCGCAGGCGGACTTCAGCACCATCATTCGCACCAGCGCCTTGCTGGATGAGTGCGGCTTTTATTGGGGGCCGTTGTCGGTCAACGCGGCCCATGAGAAGCTCAAAGGCGAGCCGGTGGGGACCTTCCTTATCCGGGACAGCCGGCAGAAGAACTGCTTCTTCACCATTAGCGTTAAGACGGCCACGGGACCCACCAGCATCCGCGTGGTCTTCCAGGCTGGCCGCTTCAGCTTGGACGGCAGCAAAGAGGTGTTTGACTGTCTCTTCAGGCTGCTGGAGCATTATGTCAGCTCCCCGCGGAAAGTCTTGGCCACCCCGCTGCGCAAGGAGCGCATGCGGTCCTTGCAGGAACTCTGTCGGAAAAGCATCGTGGCGACGTACGGCAGGGAGAGCTTAAGGAGCATCCCCCTCAACCCGGTCTTAAAGGATTACTTGGAATCGTTTCCTTTCAAGTTGTAAAGGGCTTGCATTAAATCGGCCGGTGCGGCTGGGAGAAGGCGAGGAAATCAAGCCCCCCCGGAGGTCGCTCTTGTCTGTTGGCGCTTTTAAAATAGCGCGCAGCTATGACCTTGAGGGCCGGGCGGCAGCGATCCGCCGGCTCGCGGAGAGCCCTGTTCAGGGCGAAGAGGCGGTTGGGACGGAAAGCTTGGAGTTGCGCGGAGACGCCTTTGGCGCAGTGACTGTTGGGATGCGCAGACTGCAGCAATGCAGGCCGATGTCGGGATTTTTGGGAATGTGTCGGTCGTGAACATATCTATTTTTGTAGCAGTTCTACTGTATGTGGAGGAGGAGGAGGGGTGGAACTTGGAACACTTGACTTCTAATGTTTACATAACTCATAACTGAAAAACTGTTTGCACAAAGCAAGGCTACGGGAAAGTCTTGACAATAATGTTTTCTGCTGGGCAGAACGTGCTGTTATTTTATATCTATTTTTTTAAACGGGGTAATAAACCTTATTCTAAAAGTTTTTGCAAAAAAACCCAGAACTCTAGTCTCTTTGTGGGCTCTGGATATTGAGTTTTTGCAAGGCCACAGATTTGGGCAGGATTTGGCCCTCGCATTGTTGCTGAGTTAGTTTCCTTCAACCCTAGCCAGCATGATCAATGGCCAGGAATGTTGGGAGTTGTAGTTCAGCAACATCTGGCGCCCAGAGGTTCTCTTGGGCTTCATTATCTGCTTCTGGCTTCATTTGTGACTCTCCTTTGGACACAGAGCAATGCCCCCTCTTCCTGGAGATAATATCAAGTCACTTACTTGAGAGTTGCACATTAAAGCAGCATAATGCATTGACCTCTAAAAAGAACAACGCCTGGGAGGTAGCTCAGTCGGTAGAGCGTGAGCCTCTTAATCTCCGGGTTGTGTGTTTGAGCCCCATGCTGGGCGAAAGATTCCTGTGTTGCATGGGGGTTGGGTTAGATGACCCTTAGGGGTCCCTCTTCTAACTCAACCATTATTTATGATTCTATAATAAGGTCCACCGACTCTGCATGGGGGTGTCAGAAAGCTGCTGAAGGTCTTTTCTGAAAGTTGAAATTAGACCTAGCCAACTGGATCTTGCCCAGGTCCTTGGAGATAAGGCCCTGCTCATGGATAACAAAAATCCTAGAGTGAGAAGGGACCTCACAGGTAATAAGATAAGATAAGATAATTTATTGTCATTGCACAAGTACAAGCACAACGCTATACAAGTGCAACGAAATTGCATGCCATCCCGTTAAAAAAACAGAAAGAAACAAAAAACAGCACAAAACACACACACACCAAAAAAAGCCACACATACACCCATCACAGCTCTCCAAGGTCATATTATCTGGTTACAGCATTTAAGATGGTTATAGCTCTTGGGTAGAAACTGTTCTTCAATCTATTTGTCCTTGATCTAATTGTTCTATATCAGGGATGTCCAACAGGTCGATCGCGATCTACTGGTAGATCTCCGTGATGTTTTGGTAGATCGGGGTTGATCTCTGGCTCCCTTTCCTCTGTGTAGGTAAATCTGACTCCTGCCCCACCCCCTTGTCTCGCCCTCCATTGTTGTTTGAACTCAAGAAGGGAAGACAGAGCTCTGTCTGTGTGGCTGTTTTCATGCATAGCAATGTTTTTGTGACTTAACCCCAACTTCCCTTGCCTTCCCCCCACCCCAAACCTAACTCCCATCCCCCGAAAAGCCTGCACCTTAACCCCCCAAAACAGGGTTTCCTTCTCCCCCCAAAAGCTGAAGAACTTTGAGCTGAACCCCTAAAAAATGGGGGTAGATCACTGCCAGATTTTAATTCTGAAAGTAGATCACAATCTCTTGGGAGTTGGCCACCCCTGTTCTATATCTTCTACCCGAAGGCAGTGGTGCAAAGAGACTGTATCCTGGATGAGATGGATCCTTTAAAATATTGTTTACCTTTTTAAGGCAACGGGAACTGTATAGTTCTTCCAGAGATGGGAGAGGATGACCAATAATATTTTGGGCTGTGGTTATGACCTTCTGAAGTACCTTCTTCTCCCTGGCTGTACAGCTGGAGAATCAAGCACAAATACAGTATATAAGAATGCTCTCTATGGAGCCTCGGTAGAAGGACACCAGCAGTCTCTCACTCAGATTGTTCTTTAAAAGTCTGAGGAAATAAATTCTCTAGTCTACCGGTCTTCAATTCGTGGGCTGGGATCCATTAGTAGGTGCAAGGTGGTTTAACAGTGAAGCAGGAGCACTGCCACCATGGAAATAGATGGCAAAAGATTAATAAATGGGTCCCCAAATGCATGTTTGGGTCAAAAGTGGGTCCTGGCTCTGAAAATACCTGATCTAGTCAATGCTTGAAAGCTGCTGCTTGTTGGCATCCCGAGAGACAATGGAGTGCGCCTCTGGGGGTGAAGTCAAACCACTTCTACAGCATCCCTGCTAGGTGGCTGCCCTATCTCAGCTTCAGGCGGAATGTACTAGGAGTGTCTCGCTTCCGCAAAGAACGAAACTCCTTGCAGCACATGCTTGCTGGTCAGAGTGGTCTCATAAAGGAGACTATGCTCTGAAAGCTATGGGGGCCCCATGTAGTTCTCTTAACAACCCATGCTCTAAAGCAGAGTTTCCCAAACTTAAGTCTCCAGCTGTTACAACTCCCATCATCCCTAGCTAGCAGGACCAGTGGTCAGGGATGATGGGAGTTGTAGTCCAAAAAAGAAGCTGAAGACCCAAGGTTGGGAAGCTATGGCAAATAACAAGCAGAGAGCAGGATGGCCACGGTCTGAAGGACAAACGCAATGGCTCCTGGGGGCAGCTTCTCAGTGCTACATCCACCATGTGGAGAAGACCTCTGAAATGTCCCCAGAAGCCCCAGGCACAGATAGATGCAAGAGGTTTTTTCACATGTGCAATGCGCTTCCAGGTCTTCCTTCCCACTCTTTGCAAAAAAAAAAAAAAGGAAAAAAAAGTGGAATGCTAATAAATTCCCATTGGCAGAACGCATAACAAAACAACCCGAGGGTCCTTTTTATATAGCTAGTTTCCACAACAGTCTCAAGCTGGCAGGATGTGGGTTTGCAGGTGATGTTATTTTGACGCAGATCTTAAGGAGTGTCTTGACACCATCATCTCCCCTCCGGTGAAGACTTGGTGGTGCAAAATATTTAGAGAGGCTTTTCCTGACCCGGTGTGTCTGCTGGGTATTTTGCATTGCAGCTACCATCCGTCAGCAGCGCTGCGACCGATGCTCAGGGATGATGCGAGGTGGTGGTGAAGGTTGATTCAAAGAGGCAAAAGTTCAGTGATACGAGCACCTAAAGCAGATGTGGGGCAAACGTTTGGCCCATGGGATGTTTCTGAACTACAGCTCTCCTCGTGCCTTGCCATTGGCTGGGCTCGTTGGCTGGGAGTTATAGTTCAGCAACATCCGGCGGGCGAAAGGTTCCCCACGCCTAACATACAATAAGAGCCCAGAATGTAGAAGATTCCCAGGTCCAGTTCTGGACAACCTCCAGTTGTAGAATTGCGCAAACAGTGCTGGAAAGACCCTGTGAGGAGCATGGAGGGGAGGGGGGCTCTTAGCTCAGTGGCAGGACACCTGCTTTGCTTGCAGAAGGCCCTTGGTTCCTCTCCAGTTCAAAGGACCAGAAGCCCAAGGGGTAGGAAAGAGCCACCTCTGGTGCTGCCAGCTGAGTTAGATGGATGAACCACCTGGCTTGGGGCAAAACAGCTTCCAACGGTCCCATCTGTCGCAGGGTGCATGGCCTCTGCTGGGGCTGGCTGGGCATGCTCAGTCTCGGGAAGAGAGCGAGGAACGTGGCAGCAGAATAACTCCATGCATGCGGTTTTGCGCTGAGCATACAGCTCCAGAGGGCAAAGGTTGGGGACCCCTCTGGGCAAAAAGGCAAGATGCAGTAAACGTTAGCATGAGGATTGTGGCATCAGTTGAGTCAGTGCAAGGCAGATTCCTAGGTTCATTTGGAGCTGTTGTTCTAATACTAATACAGTATTAGTACCTCTGGTTATGAACTTAATTCGTTCCGGGGGTCCGTTCTTATCCTGAAACTGTTCTTAACCTGAGGTGCCACTTTAGCCGCCACACGATTTCTGTTCTCATCGTGAAGCAAAGTTCTTAACCCGAGGTACTATTTCTGGGTTAGCGGAGTCCGTAACCTGAAGCATCTGTAACCCGAGATACCACTGTGCTAATAAATTTATTATTTAAATTTGGCTGGGTATCCTCAGCCTCTCTGGGCGGCTTCCAACAAAAGATTCAGAATTGTTCCCTATTTTCCCTATATAGGTTTTTGTTCCCTATACACCCACTTTAGAGAGAGAGAAAGAGAGATCCCCCTTAGTGCTGTTTGTAAGATGATGATGATAATGATGATTTATTTATACCCTGCCTATCTGGCTGGGTTTCCCCTGCCACTCTGGGCCGGCTCCCAACAGAATATTATTATTAATAATAAAGCGATAAAACATCAAACATTAAAAGCTTCCCTGAGACTCCTGAGTTTTCACCCATCCGAGAAGTGGGTGTTTTGAAACTCCCAAGCTGGCTGCAATCTGCTCCAAAAGGCTTGGTTTCCCCCTCCCCCCCCTTCTAAACTCTGAATGGAGACGAAGGAAGAAACGAAACAAAACCCAAAGTTGCCTAACTTGGTATGTACATTGCTGGGGGTCTGACCTGGTGGTCATTGGCCGGGAAAGGGAATTGTTGACTCAGTCCTGTAACAGGCGAAGGCCATATTAGGAATCCTTAAGGAACGGGTGGGAAATAAAACTTGCCAGTATCGTTATGCTGTTATATAAATCCGTGCTGTGGCTGCGCTAGGAACACTGCGAATAGTCGCTGCACAACAGCTAGAAAAAATGCAGGGAAAGAAGGGCAGCCCCCATGACTGATGTTACAGAGGAATAAAGGAAAGTCAGACCATTGCTTCATCCAGCGTGGAGCCAGCTGCGCTGACTGGCAGCAGCTCTGCGGGACTTAAGGCAGGAATCTCTCTCTCTCCCCCCCCCCCCAGTCCTATGTGGGGATGCCACTGGGGAACCTTCTGCCTGGAAAGCAAATACCGGTAGATGCTCTGTCACTGCGCTATGGTCCTTCCCCTAAAATTAAAAGTAAGATTCTAGTCCTCATGGCTCTGTGTAAAAGGAAAAGATTAATAAGGACACTGCAAAACAGTCCGTTGGGTCCACCTAGCCCAGTATTGTCTACACTGACTCGCAGCAGCTATCCAGGCTTTTGATCAGGAAATCTTTCCCAGCCACTACTTGGAGATGCCAGCAGAGGCGTAGCAAGCCCAGCTGGTACCCGGGGCGGAATTTTTTTTGTTACCCCCCCACCACTTTAATTAAAAAAAAAAAAAGTGTCACCCCCCTCTGATGGTGCCACTTTGCGAGGTGTGGGGGTTTTGTGTGTGTCTATTATCTCTTTTTTTCAATAAAGTTAAAATAAAATAAAAATATTTTTTAATTAAAAAAAATATATTTTTTTTAAAAAGTGTCACCCCCCTCTGGGGTGGAACCCGGGGCAGACCGCCCCCCGCCTCCCCATTGCTACGCCCCTGGATGCCAGGGATTGAATCTGCAACTTTCTGCGGGCTAAGCAGATTCTCTAATCTCTGACCTACTGCCCCTTCTCCCAGGAGGGACATCGTTTACCTGCAGAACTCACTGCCACTGGATGCAGTGACTTTTACTAGCTTACCGCGCAAGCCTGACCACCATCTACTCAGAAGTACTGTTGCATTCAGTGGGATGTACTCTCAGGTAAGTGGGGTCAGGATTGCAACCTTGGCCGGCTTTCCAAGGAAACGGGCAGGGCGTGGCTCAGGGCAGAGGCCGTTGGGAACAGACATTTGCCAGTTCAAGTTGCAGAGGACAAGGGAAAGGGGCTAGCTGTCCTTCCACTGCACCCAGGGGCGAGGGACGTGCTCTACCGACATCATCCCGGACCGCTGGCAGGGGCTTATGGGAGGTGTAGTCCAAGACCTGGAAGGCTGCAGGTTGCACAGAGCAAAAAACATCAGGAGGAGCCTGCAGTCTAGAACCTGCAAATATTCCAGGCCTACAGTACCTCTGCCTAGCACAGTGATGGCTAACCTTGACACTCCAGATGTTTTGGAACTACAACTCCCATCATTCCTAGCTAACAGGACCAGTGGTCAGGGATGATGGGAGTTGTAGACCCAAAACATCTGGAGTGTCAAGGTTAGCCATCACTGGCCTAGAAGGTCTCTTACTAATCCATGACATTTGTGCTTGTCTCTGCGTGTGCAGCCTTGCAAACCTCTCTCTATAATTCCTGACAGTAAGAGCTGTTCGACAGTGGAATTTGCTGCCAAGGAGTGTGGTGGAGTCTCCTTCTTTGGAGGTCTTTAAGCAGAGGCTTGACAGCCACCAGTCAGGAATGCTTTGATGGTGTTTCCTGCTTGGCAGGGGGTTGGACTGGATGGCCCTTGTGGTCTCTTCCAACTCTATGATTCTAATTATTTTTATTTTATAACGAAATCCAAAATCCACATTCCCCTCTCCTTACGGAGATGCTCGGAGTGGCTAAGAGAAGCTGGCTGATCGACAAAATAAATGCAAAATGAAAAAAGAAGAAAATAGCAGCACACCAAAGTGTTTTTGTTTTATTTTTTTTAAAGCATAAGGACAAACCAAATGGAAATTTACGTAGGGTTCAGGAGGAGGAATGGCTGGATCTTCCCTCATCTGCCTGGTGGAGACATGCTGCCAGTTTCAGAACCAGTACTGGCCACCTACACACCTGGGAATAACACTTGCTTTGCACGCAAAAGATCCTGGGATCAAATCCTGCGCATCTCCAGGCAGAGAAAGGCTGCCGGTCAGTGCAAAGAATCCTGGACTGGATGGAACAATGGCCTGGTTCAGTATTAGGCAGCTGCTTGTGTTTCTTGGCCCATCAACGTGGACATAAGCACATTTATTTTACCAAGAGCATTTTTAACCTGCCCTTCACCTCGGCGGAGCTCAGGATGGCTTGCAAAACGCATAGAACTGCACCACCGTCAGCTGTGCATTTAAAGAATAAGGGCAGCCGAAACCACAGAGCAGATTAACTTCCCAGCAATGAATTAACAGCCTGTGGCTTCCATTCTGACGCACTGGGGGTGGGAGGGAGAGGAGGCGGTTGCACCACCTTATCCAGGAGTGGGAGCCTCAGATTTGGGGGGGGGGAGTGTGGGTCAAATGCTGCCCTCTGAAACGCTCCCCCCCCCCCGGGATTCTCTGCAGGACACACCTCTGCATTCTCCTTGGCTTGAACTGTGCTAATGTCCCTTGCTTGCTTGGATAAAGGATGGAGAGGCTGGGTGGGGTGGGGTGGAGGCGCCTTGTAGAAGAAGAAGAAGAAGAAGAAGAAGAATAATAATAATAATAATAATAATAATAATAATAATAATAATAATAAAAACAACAACAACAAATTTTTATTTATACCCCGCCCTTCCCAGCCAATACTGGGCTCAGGGCGGCTAACACCAATAAAATCACAACAAAACATAAAAAACAATTAAAATACAGGTAAAAATACGATTGAAAGTTTAAAATGCAGATAGATTTAAGGTTTAGGGTTGTTGGAATTAATGATAAGGATTTTAGATAAGAAGAGATATTAAGGTAATTAATTAGAAATGTTTTTAAAAGATGTCAAGAAAATACCAAAGATGATATACATGGAACGCAGGAAGGGAGGACAGGAGGAAGTCAACCCACAATGAAAAGGAAGGAGGATTAGGTTAAAAGGATGTATGTTTGTTTTTATGTTTCTTATTGTTGTTTTCTTTGTTATTCTATGTTGATGTATATTGATGTTTGCTTTTGTTAAAAGTTATTTTTTTTTTTTGAAAAAAACAACAAAAAACACTCATCTCGATGGACCAATGGTTTGGCTCCGTATGAAGCTGCTTCCCGTGTTCCAATAGCAAAAGCATAAAATGAAATACCAGGAGGTTCCCCCCCTTTCTTCCATAAGCCCCACTGGGACCATGGCCAGCCTTTTAACAAAATAAACATTATGGTCTACCCCCCCCCCACTGCCTCGCACCAGCCAACTATAATGAGATCTGGAGACAACGAGTGCCCTTCAACTTTCTATTATGCAACATTTCCTAGGAATTCGGCTCAATGAGTTACCCGGGAGCCAGAGACCCGGGAGCTGGAAGAGTCCAGAGCCGGAGATCGCTAATGGGTGCATCCTGTTCCTTCCTGCGCAAACATTCTGGGTTCGCAAAGATGGGCTAAAGAGCAGCGTTGTTACTCATTTATCTATTCATTGGTTATTAATCAATTAATCCGTATCTACTCGTGTCTCAGTGGGGTTTGGGTTACGTCTGATGTTTCCAGCAACTAGATAGCTCCTGAAGGAGAACTTATAAACTCTAGTCTTCCAGGCCTGTTGGAAGGGACCCTAAGGGTCATCCAGTCCCGCCCCCTGCTATGTAGGACTCTCAACCTTGGATCTGTAGCTATTGTTGGACTAGAGCTCCCATCATCCCTGAGCTGCTAGCTAGGGATGTTGGGAGTTGTAGTCCAACCATAGCTCTAGATCCAAGGTTGAGGAAGGCTGGCCCTAGGCCCTACCTTTACTCTTGAGGAGACCCTTTACTCATAAACTGGGTTTATTGATGCATGCCATCTCATCGCTCTTCAACCCAGACCTCTCAGGGTCTGGGTGGCGGCGGCTCCACAACTCCAAGCATTCTTGGTCAGGTCTCCTGCCAGCCAGAGGGCTCCTGAAGGGGATTTTAAGCACAGGTTCCAGAGGACCCTGCCCACTGGCGGAGGAAGGGGGGTGCAGTAGATGCAGCCCACCCTGGGTGTCATCCCTGAGGGGGTTGACATGGCTGCCCCGGCCCCTCTGGGATGCTTGCCAGTGTGGTGTAGTGGTTAAGAGCAGTGGACTCGTAATCTGGTGAACCGGGTTCGCTTCCCCGCTCCTCCACATGCAGCTGCTGGGTGACCTTGGGCTAGTCACACTTCTCTGAAGTCTCTCAGCCCCACTCACCTCACAGAGTGTTTGTTGTGGGGGAGGAAGGGAAAGGAGAATGTGAGCCGCTTGGAGACTCCTTTGGGTAGTGATAAAGCGGGATATCAAATCCAAACTCTTCTTCTTCTTCTTCTTGCCGTGGGTGTTGCCCCCGGGATGCTTGCCCCACCCCCTGAGATGTTTGCCACGCCCGCACGGGCGGCTCGTCACACCCCCTGTGGGTGGTTAGTCCTGCCCCTGCGGGTGGCTAGCCCCGCCCCTGGGGTGCTCACTCTGCACCCGGGTGCACAACCTGTGTGTGGGGGGGTCCAATTTATCCTCTGAGGACTCCGTGCCCAGTACCAAGTCATGGTTAAACTTGGGCTTCAGAACCCCCTTAAGAGGTTTGGTGAAAACCTAGAATTTTTTTAGCAGTGAAGCCCTTTCTGGTGGAGTCCACCTGCGCTGTCGGTTCCTTTGAAGCCAATGGTCTCCCTCGGGATGTTGTGAACTCTCCTTCCTTGTAGGTTTTTAAGCAGAGGTTGGAGGGCCATCTGTCATGGATGATTCAGCCGAGATCCCTGCATTGCAGGGGGTTGGACTGGATGACCCCCGGGGTCCCTCCCAACTCGACGATTCTGTGATTCTATGAAATTCTCCTTTGGAAAATTCAGGTGAAATATAGGCTAGGTTGGAGACTTGAGGGCACTTCCCCCCCGGAGATCCAGAGAACTTTTGAACTTTCCATTTGTGCCTGAGAGAATGTCATTAACACGCAGGAGAAAGCGGACCGGGGTGGGGTGGGGGGAAGGCAAGTCTTAAATCAAAGGCCTGGTGTGTCTTTTACGCTCCCATTAAAAGAGGCAAGGAGCCCAAATGAGCTTTTAGTGTCATCAGCGAAAATGACCTGTCAGCCACATAAGTTCATTCCTGGGGCACGACCAGTTGTCAGAATGCAGTTAGCAAGACATATGTGATGCCTTCCTTCCTAGGAGTCCATTTTGGTATCCGTTTGGAGGATCTCTCATGCTTAAACTGCTGGCGGACACGGACGCCACACATTCCTCACCAGAGGCGTAGGAAGGTCAGGTGGTACCCGGTGCGGAAAATTTCTTGTCACCCCCCCCCCCCCACATTGATGATTTTTTTTTTTGCCTGCAAAAATTGTTTTACGTTATTTTATATTTTCTTACAAAGGAATAATAATAAGTAAAAATAAACTTTTATTTATATCCCGCCCTCCCCGGCCGAAGTCGGGCTCAGGGCGGCTAACATCAGATACATAACATTGATATAAAATCAAACAATAATTAAATTAACGCCTAAAAACATGTCAAAATCAAATTCTAATTAGATGGCTTTCCGCAGGGTTAGGGTTGGGAACAGTAAGTGCTCCACTGAATTGAAATTTCAGCCTTCACGACATAGGAAAAAGGCCAAGTAAACAGCTATTTTCGTGGAGGAGGGTCAAGATATTAACTGATATGCATGAAATTTCATATGTAGCTATATAATCCCTAGTGTAGTAAGATAAGACCTTTGGAGCAGGCATTTTTTTAAAATGTTTTTTTATGAACCACCCTAGTGGGGCAGTAATTGTTCCTTGATAATTTGTCACCCCCTCCATGATGGAACCTGGGGCGGCCCACCCCCCGCCCCCCACTTCCTACGCCCCTGTTCCTCACCAAAGAAAAAGGTGTTGACAGCCTCAGATGTGTTTTCTGCCCATCTCACACCGATGCTGACTAGACGATCCTTTGCTCTGATCTAGTGATGAGCCAATCTATCCATTTCAGTCCATCTCCGTTTTCTCACTCTTCCCGTCTTAATTTCTGTTCATTTCCACATCCATTTGTGACTTTAGAAGAATTAGCCCTCGTGAAAATTCACCAGCAACTTTCTCCTAATAAGCACACGTATGCAATTTCGACTGAATGATTTTGCAAAGCATTTCATCCTGATATAATTTCCAAAACAACACACAAACCGATAACGCAGCCATCCTTCAAACCCACAGTTCTCTGAATTTTGCAGTGCAGTTCTCTGGCCAAGTCATGTGTATGAAAATGCATTAGACCAGGTTAAACTATTCATGAAAATGTATATATGAGTGGAAAATAAAATAAAATTAAAAAATGGCATTATATTAGAGAAATTCGCTTTGTAAAAAAGATCTGTATATTGGGTGATATGGCATAGATTAGGAGGAATTCTTTGATGAATTTTCAGGAGGACTTTAAAATAAACCTGCAAATGTGGGGGACTTGAGATTGGAAAAATGAGAAACAGAGAGAAAAGGAAATTGATTGAGCCGCCCATCAGCAGCAGCTGTAAGTAATTTAAATCTCAAGTCTGCACATGACCGCATGAGATCCTCTGTGATATTGTCTTTCGACTGCGCGTTGGATCACTGCTGTGCCCCTAAAAAAGCAGATGTCCTGAGCAACCACATGAGCGGGGAAGAGCACCTGCCTTGTGTGCAGAAGGTCCCGGGTTCAAATCCCCAACGGCAACTCCAGGTAGGGCTGGAAAAGATTTCCTGCTCAAAACCCTGGAGAGATGCTGCCGGTCAGTGTTGACAATACTGAGCTAAGGAGGATCCAATAGTCTGACTTGGGAGCAAAGCAGCTCTCTGTGGCCTTGTCAGATTTAACTGTTTACACAGAACCACAAGGACTAGAACCTTACTTGAATTTTAGAGGAAGGACCTTAGCTCAGTGGTGGAGCATCTTCTCAGATGATGGCAGGTTCAATCTCCAGCACCTGCAGGACTGGCTTGGAGAGTATCCTGCCTTGGAGAGACACTCCCAGGCACTGAAGTCCGATGGTCTGATTCAGCTTCCTTTGTTCCACGTGCGCGACTGACCCCTCCTGAACTGCAAGGATGTTTCCTCTGGCAGAGGCAAGACCTGCTCCGCCAGCGACACGGAAACCCCTCCCATCCTTGTTACAGTATAAATCATGGCTGGGGAAGCAAGCCTTGCTTTTCGCCTTACCTGAGATACAATAACTTCATGAGAGGCGAAGAAAGGTTCATAAATATTCTGATCTGGGTGATAAAAAGCCACTTCCTTCCCTGGGAGTCTACTTAATCGCAGTGCCCTCTTCTACCGCGTTCAGTATATTAGCCTAATTGCAAAACTGTGCATTGCCACTGGTATGGATTTAACCGCCCCCCCCTTTCCCCCTCAACCTTTTCGGTTCACACCGAGCTGGGGAAGCTAAATCAGAACTTTGGGGAGTTCGGAAGAGGACAGAACGGGGCCAAATGTAATTCGCCCTTCACTTCCCTAGCTGCCCTGCTTATGACTCCCAAGTAGAACCATACCAGAGGACAGGATCACACTTCAAAATGACCTTAACAGATTAGAGAACTGGGCCAAGGCAAACAGGATGAATTTTAACAGGGAGAAATGTAAAGTACTACACTTGGGCAAAAAAAATGAAAGGCACAAATACAGGATGGGTGACACCTGGCTTGAGAGCAGTACAAGTGAAAAGGATCTAGGAGTCTTGGTAGACCACAAACTTGACATGAGTCAACAGTGTGATGCAGCAGCTAAAAAAGCCAATGCAATTCTGGGCTGCATCAATAGGAGTATAGCATCTAGATCAAGGGAAGTAATAGTACCACTGTACTGTTCTGGGCACCACAGTTCAAGAAGGATACTGACAAGCTGGAACGTGTCCAGAAGAGGGCAACCAAAATGGTCAAAGGCCTGGAAACGATGCCTTATGAGGAACGGCTTAGGGAGCTGGGTATGTTTAGCCTGGAGAAGAGAAGGTTAAGGGGTGATATGATAGCCATGTTCAAATATATAAAAGGATGTCATATAGAGGAGGGAGAAAAGTTGTTTTCTACTGCTCCAGAGAAGCGGACACGGCGCAATGGATTCAAACTACAAGAAAGAAGATTCCACCTAAACATTAGGAAGAACGTCCTGACAGTAAGAGCTGTTTGACAGTGGAATTTGCTGCCAAGGAGTGTGGTGGAGTGTCCTTCTTTGGAGGTCTTTAAGCAGAGGCTTGACAGCCATCTGTCAATAATGCTTTGATGGTGTTCCTGCTTGGCAGGGGGTTGGACTGGATGGCCCTTGTGGTCTCTTCCAACTCTATGATTCTATAATTCTAAGATTCCTGTGTCCTCCGAGGCTCTGTGGGAGGCAGGAACTCAGCCGGGAAAGCTTTTGCAAGCCCAGAGGCATAGCCATGGAGAACGCTTCGCCCATCGAACTTCTGCCTGCGGTTGTCATAGGATCCTCATTAGGGAAGAAAACAAGCAGCCACTCGAGGGTGTCAGCCCTGCTTGCGGGGAGGTGACGAAAGGAGAAAGGGGGAGATGTAGGTGGTCCTTGTGGGCCCCTCGTTGGCCACCTCTGTCCTCAGCCAAACCATGGCAGTTTCGCATCCCTCATAAAAGCTGCTGCAAAGAAAATGAGTTTCCTTTGCTGGTTCAAACCTGTGGTCTTAGTAATCCTGTTATGACTGAGGTCATTTACAAGAATTGAGTTTGCAGTTCCTGCGAATGATGCTGCTCTTCTTTCTTTCTTTCTTTCTTTCTTTCTTTCTTTCTTTCTTTCTTTCTTTCTTTCTTTCTTTCTTTCTTTCTCTAGTTAAAAGAGAGAGAGAGAAGCACATTCTGTCAGACGGTACACGCACACACACACTGACTGTACGTAGCCATCAATACCCGTCAGCAAGTATTTAATCCTCGCTCAATTCACTCACATCCCGTACGATCTGGTTTTCAGCCCGCTTGCAGTAATTGAAAATGCAGCATGTACCTTAAAAGCATCTGCCCCTGGCGGCATTGATGCCCACCCCCCCGGATGCCCTCCTTCCCTCCTTACATAGGCAGAGACAGTTTATGCCAGTCCCCATTCCAAATGCCCCTGAATTCAACACACATGCTCTCCCCCTTCACCCCTCTGCCGTTTCTTGCTTCTAAGAAACTGAATGTCCCCCTTTTGCTTAGGACGTCCCCATCTTCATCAGCGAAATTTTGGAGGGTATAGTAAGGTAAAGGTAAAGGGACCCCTGACCACTAGGTCCAGTCGCGGACGATTCTGGGGTTGCGGCGCTCATCTCGCATTACTGGCCGAGAGCCGGCGTACAGCTTCCGGGTCATGTGGCCAGCATGACTAAGCCGCTTCTGGCGAACCAGAGCAGTGCACGGAAACGCCGTTTACCTTCCCGCTGGGAGCGGTACCTATTTATCTACTTGCACTTTGACGTGCTTTCGAACTGCTAGGTTGGCAGGAGCAGGGACTGAGCAATGGGAGCTCACCCCATCGCGGGGATTCGAACCGCCGACCTTTTGATCGGCAAGCCCTAGGCTCTGTGGTTTAACCCACAGCGCCACCCGCTGTGGTATAGTATAGGGTACAGTAGGGTACCCCTATTTTCATCAGAGAAATGCTGGTGGGGATGGAGTTATTCCCCCAAGCCAAGGAGATAAGTAGCCATAAACCTTTCTGAGAAGCGAGAGACAGCTGAGGGGTGAAGGTGGGGGGGGGAGCGTATGTGATGAGGGGTGGGAGGAAGGGACTGGCTTTGCTGGCCTCACCCCAGGATGCCCTCCCTTCCCCCTTACGCTGCCCAGGCAGGGGTCAATAGTGGCGGACTTTGGGCTTTCAAATTTCAGCAGCGCCCTGTGTGATGCCAAAATTTGGTGCCCCCTCAACCTGCCGCCTTCCGTTCTGCATCATTGTCAAAGTGTCCCCTGTGGGCACCTTCTTGGCTTGACACTCAGTGCGGAAGAACCAGCTGCACTCCCTTAAATCTGCCTCTGGAGGGTTAAGCTCCACGCCAGCAATTCACTAAAGCAGGGGCCACCATCCTCCTCGGCCCGACAGGCATGTTTGGATTTCTGAATGAGTGTTGTGGGTACCACCTTGTCTGGTCACGTCTCTATCACCAGTGTGGTGTAAGAGAGCCAGTGTGGTGTAGTGGTTAAGAGCGGTAGACCGTAATCTGGTGAACCGGGTTCGCGTCTCCGCTCCTCCACATGCAGCTGCTGGGTGACCTTGGGCTAGTCCCACTTCTCTGAAGTCTCTCAGCCCCACTCACCTCACAGAGTGTTTGTTGTGGGGGAGGAAGGGAAAGGAGAATGTGAGCCGCTTTGACACTCCTTCGGGTAGTGATAAAGCGGGATATCAAACCCAAACTCTTCTTCTGATCACCTCAAGAGACTGAGAAAGGTTGCATGCCCGTGCACACATTTTGCATTTTCAAGGGATCTGGGACATAGAGCTAGAAGAGGAAGTGGGAAAGAGAGTCAAACTTCCAACTTCCTCCTTCAACTCTGTGTAGTTTTTAAGAGAGGAGGTGAAACACCACTACCCTCACCAACTCGTGACCAAGCAGGTGGTGCATGTGTGTTGGCAGGTGTTTTTTTTATACAGTATATATAAAAAGGCTTTGTGGGAAATGTCAACAGCACCATGGCCCCCAGAGGTGCCACACCAGCATTGCAAGAGTTTAGGCAGCGCCCTCACACCAGAGATGAGCTACTCAAACTGAAGAGCAAGGGATGAGGTTGGGGTTTTATAGGGCCTAGTGGGCAGGGATTGGCTCTTGGGATTCAGCTGACAGAATGTTCATGTAGGCGCTGCAGCCTAGGTGGTGCCCCCCAACCATAGAGTTCAGTCTGGTAGGCTTGCAGCAGAAACACGGCGCATGGCATGCAGGAGGTCAGAACCTGGCTTCTTGGAACCCCAATTCAAGCCCTCGACTCCATCTCATATTTACCCTACAGAGAAGACGACCCTGGGTTGTATCCAGCGTTAATCCTACACTGAAATTAATGGAGATAAGTTAGCCATGTCCATTCACTTCAATGGGCCTTCTCTGAGTAGGACTAGCATTAGATACAACCTTCCTTCCCAACCAGCCCATCTTGCTACATGTAACTTGGATTTTGAAGCACGTCCTGTAGCTCAGTGGTACAGCATCTGCCTTGCATAGAAAAGGTCCCTGGTTTCTCCGGGCTGGAAATGTTCCGTGCCTGAAATTCCAAAGATCCGGGAACAGGCAATGTAGACTAATACTGAGCTAGCTGACCAATGCTCTGACTCAGGAGAAGGCACCATTCTTTGTTCCTGTGCTGACATCCTTACCCTGTCTTTCAGCCCAAACATAATACGTATTATCTGAATTGTTGTGAACCGGGAAGCTTGATGCAGTGTGTGTGTGTGTGTGTGTGTGTGTGTGTGTGTGTGTGTGAGAGAGAGAGAGAGAGAGAGAGAGAGAGAGAGAGAGAGAGAGAGAGAGAGAGAGAGAGAAGCTCCAGAACAATTCTGCACACACACCTATTGTTCCACCAGTGTTAGAATTCAGATCTTTCTCAGAGCTTCGCTGGCAGCAGAGAACCGTCTCGTTAAAAAAAAAAAAAGTGTGTTTTCCTCACTCTGACCACAAGCCATCCCAGTAAATAAGAGGGGGAAAGCATTGCCTGTCTTTCCGATGCTGTAATTACAAAACCATCTGCACATCTCTCTAGACCACTGAGATCCCGTGTGAAATGGAAGAGCTGGATTCTTCCAAAACGCTTGAACATAATTTGAGCTATTGCTGCACCGTTTGGGTGGGAAAAGAAACTAGGATCCTAAGAACACAAGGAGAGGTCTGATGGATCAGGCCAATGGCCCATCTGGTCCAGCATCCTGATCTCACAGTGGCCAACTAGATGCCTGTGAGGAACTCGCAAGCAGGATCTGAGCACAAGAGCTCTCTCCCCTCCCACGGATCCTAGCAACCAGTATTCAGAAGCATTGCTGCATCTGATCATCGGGGCAGACCATAGCCATCATGGTGAAATAAACAGAAATCTGCTCTTATTCCCTTATGGGGTACACAAGAGCCTTTTGAGGTTCTCCATCGGTAGGAGTAAATTTACAGAGGCCAACCACAGAAAAATTGAGAAGCAAAATTTTATTATATCTGTTGCAACAGGGCCCTCGCTCCCAAAAATGGAGGGAGGAGGAACCCAGAACAATGGTATGCAAGCTCCTATATAGACTTTTGAAATTCCCCCCCTCCTGCTCAAGACCACCCCCCTATACATCATACATACATCACAAAAAGGGGTGTAACCCAGGACCACCTCCCTGATACATCACAGTTACATCATGGAAGGGGAGGTCTGGTAGCAGTAATCTGAGCATCCTTGACCCTCCCCAGGCCTCCTCTTGCCCTCCACCCAAAAACCCATCAAGTAAAACAAAAGAGATATTTACATTTCCCTGTTTCCCAGCCAAGTTAATCACACCCTTTTGTCTGGCACTCAGGTATCAGGAAGCCAGAATTATCACTTTATTTTCCTGAGACAATCACCCCCCTCCTTCCTTGCAGAGAAACAGTTTTGTCAGTTTGGGAGTCAAAATGGAGACAGGCCTGTCTTCCTGTGCTGCTTCAGACATGTGGCCTTGTTTTGCTTGGCACACTTATGAACAATTATATTATATATATATATATAAGACCTTGATATTCTTACAACAATTGCTAGAAGCCACGTTGCAAGGAGGGAAGGGACTGACTTTAGGGGGCATTCAGATGTGGGCATTACTGCACGAGATTTCCTGATTATAATGCTAGCTCTTCTAACCCAAATGATAACCGGTAATATGGCTTTACCAGTTGCATTACGGAACTGTGGCTCTTTGATCGATACACCGCCACAGCACACCGAAATAAAAATGGCAGAAAAGGACCGCCTGCTAGGATACCGGTCCAAATTTCACGACATGAAATTGCAACACAAAACTCCCTGCGGTTTTTTCGGATTGACAGCGTTGCAAACGGATCTCTTTTCCCGCAAGCAAACAACATGGAAAGGGAGCGCCAAATTTCAACGACATTCCGCTGAGTTTCCAGAAGTGGTTTTTTGCGTCCCGTGCAGAAGGGTCATGCAAAACACAGGAATCGCCAGGTCCCGAAATGTCAGGAAAATCAAGTGCTGTCTGAATGCAGCCCAGATCTCCCTCTCCCTGCTGTGTACTTTCGGTTTCCCGGAGTTGCATGGTTCAGTTCATTTAGACCACCTGCTGCTTAGTCAGAGTGGCTGATGAATGTGCATCCTCATTAGCAATCCCCCAGCTGTTTGCATTTACACAAAAATCAATTTCTAAGAGGGCTATGACAAGTCTTCCTGGTGTGGTATGTAAATAGAGGAAGCGTCTCTCTGCTTAGGCACCGGTGTGGAACGATGGGTTCTCCTGGGGCAACAGGGTTCGTCCAAGCACCTGGTGTTCAAGACACACTTGCACACACGCAAACACACCCCTGCCAACATGGGTGGTCAAACTAGCCTAGCCTAACGTGGGCCTCTCTTGCTACTGGACCCACTGATGATCTTATTAGTCCATATGAGGATGTGCAATGAGGATTGCTGTCATAGGAGCGTGCCAGCCAGCAATCACACAGTTCAAAGAATGGAGTTAACTCTTTATTGTCAACTGGAACACTTCAAGAATATTGATATTATATTATTCAATAATTTCAACTTAAACGGCCTTGTAATATTATCTTCATCATTTTTGTCTGTAAAATTGAGAAGAATGGGTGTATTAGTCTTTTAATTGCTGTGTCGATGTCCATAATGTAATCTGTAATGCTTTTGTAATCTGAATGTATTTTATTTTTTCTGTTGTGGGCTCATAGCCGAATAAAGACATCTTCTTCTTCTTCTTTATTGTCAATCACAAGATAATATAGCTGATTTGTTTACCAAGCCTTTGCCTGCAACATGTCATAACGAATTGATGATGAAACTGGGTTTATGTAAATAGTGTATATACAGTGGTCCCTCGACTTACAAATTTAATTCGTTCCGAATGGACTTTCGTAGGTCGAAAAAAATCGTAAGTCGAGTCCCCATAGGAATGCATTGGGAGAAAAATATCCGGAAAAATTCGTAAGTCGGAAAAAACCGCATCTAAACTTCGTAAGTCGAGGAAACCGCATCTAAAACGGCAACGATTTCCATTCAGAAGGCGAAAAAATTCGTAGGCGCGCGGCCACTTTTTTCACTCGTAAGTTGAAAAATACGGAAGTCGGGTCATTCGTAAGTCGAGGGACCACTGTATATGTTTTTGCATTTAAGAAACAGAAGGGGTGTCACGGCTTAAAATTAGCCACTGTTTCTTTAATACAAAAGGAGCTGAGTCAGCATGAGTCAGCGGCCTACAATGAATGGTAAGGCTTGCACGACTCATGCAACCTTTCACTTGCACATGCCTGGATATATAGAGTGGTCATTGATTGTGTGGGGGTTGGGTTGGTTGGTTGGTAGAAAGTTGGCTGAGCTTGGTGTGTGTAAAAGCTGTCGGTCGTGGTTGGAGAAGAAGATTTTAAGAATAAAAGCAGCATTCTGCAAAGTACTCTTTCTCAAGGACTCTTTGTGCCGAGTAGGGTCCGAGGCATAGCTGTCAATTTTTGGATTTGAAAATAAGGGATTTTTTCAAACTTTCGGATTTGAAAATAAGGGATGCCGTGAGGGCGGTGCAATGGTACCAAGTAGCCTCGCCACCCTGCGCTCCAGAGGCTGCGCGTGAACGGGAGAGCGAAAGAGCGAGCGCGTAGACGGCAGGCAGGCTGGCTGTCTGGTTGGGCGTGAGGGTCTGGCTGCACAAGGCATGCAAGCTCCGCCCCCAGTCGGTCTCAGACTCCTTATTGGCAGCTGAGCAACACAGCTGAGGAGCCTCCCTGGCCGGCAGGGAGGGAGAGGAGCTGCTTCCTTTGAAATCCGGGAAATTTAAGGGATATCAACAATCCGGGATAGCAGCGGGAAACGGCATTGGAATAAGGGAGTTTCCCGCAAAAAAAGGGAGGGTTGACAGCTATGGTCCGAGGACCAGGCAAAGGTGGCAAGAACCTTTTTCCTTTTTCAAACACTGACATTGCAGACTTTAAGAAGCCAAATAGTATTTCATTCCTCTCATAAAATTTGATTGCCACACCACACACACACACACACACACACACACACTCAAAACTGCTTACAAAAAGAATGAAGCGATAAAACGTTCTGTAAATCAAACAACTATTTAAGACTTTTTAAAGAAAATTAAAAGCAGCTGCAAACCAAAAACATATTAAAACCCTTCTTTCACAAAAAGAATGAAACAATAAAATAATTGGTCAAAAAACCAACAACCTTAAAAACAAAACATACAGAAAGAAAATCAACGATATGCATAAAACACCCAGATGAAAACATCCAGCAACATTCTAGATATTTGGGTAGACTTGCCTAAGCAAAAATGTTTTTAGCAGATGCTGAAAAAATGACAGGGAAGGCAGCTGTCTACCTGTCTATCAACAGGCAGCAGGTTCCAGGTGCTGCCACACACAAAAATTGGTTTATTCTAAACATGAAACAGATGTTATGTGACATCTGTAGGAATGATGGTTCTGCATATCCGAGTGGTTGAGTCGGCATCTATGGTGTAAGACCATCTCACTGCCACGATATTGAATGATAGGAATTGCTGCTCGTATCAGTTGGTGTGAATTAAACTGTGGCAATTTCTGCTTGCAGAAAGAAACATTGATGGCAGAAAGTGAGGAGGAATTAAAGAACCTTTTAATGAGGGTGAAAGAGGAGAGCGCAAAATATGGTCTGAAGCTCAACATCAAAAAAACTAAGATCATGGCCACTGGTTCCATCACCTCCTGGCAAACAGAAAGGGAAGAAATGGAGGCAGTGAGAGATTTCACTTTCTTGGGTTCCATGATCACTGCAGATGGTGACAGCAGTCACAAAATTAGAAGACGCCTGCTTCTTGGGAGAAAAGCAATGACAAACCTAGACAGCATCTTAAAAAGCAAAGACATCACCTTGCCAACAAAGGTCCGTATAGTTAAAGCTATGGTTTTCCCAGTAGTAATGTACGGAAGTGAGAGCTGGACCATAAAGAAGGCTGATCGCCGAAGAATTGATGCTTTTGAATTATGGTGCTGGAGGAGACTCTTGAGAGTCCCATGGACTGCAAGAAGATCAAACCTATCCATTCTTAAAGAAATCAGCCCTGAGTGCTCATTAGAAGGACAGATCCTGAAGTTGAGGCTCCAGTACTTTGGCCACCTCATGAGAAGAGAAGACTCCCTGGAAAAGACCCTGATGTTGGGAAAGATGGAGGGCACAAGGAGGAGGGGACGGCAGAGGATGAGATGGTTGGGCAGTGTTCTCGAAGCTACTAACATGAGTTTGGCCAAACTGCGAGAGGCAGTGAAGGATAGGCGTGCCTGGCGTGCTCTGGTCCATGGGGTCACAAAGAGTCGGACACGACTGAACGACTGAACAACAAATTTCTGCTCACTTTCCGATGGAAGTTCAGTGGGTCTACTCTGAGTACAACTTAGCTGGCTAAGGTGTGAGGGCTGTCATGTTGAACCCCTGGCCTTGAAAACTGACAGCTTCATCACTATTAACAGGAACTGTTGCAGATGAATGGATTTCACCCAAAGCAAGCAGGAATCTCTGGTACAGTTATTCCCAAGGAAATTGCTAAATTGCAATTTCCCCTGAACTGGAGAATAGGAAATGAATCGATAACATGGTGTTTTATAAGAAGTGATAAACCATTTGTACATTTATTTATTTTTTAACTTCCTGCTTTCTTAGGTAACTTCTGTTTACATTAGCCAACATTGGATGTTCACACTTGGCTGCAGGAAGTGATTCTTCAAGAACAGATTATGCAATTCCTTGATAAATGGGTCTAAGGTCAAAGGCAATCATCTTATCTCTGAGCAATTGTTGGCTTTCTAGAGCTTTTTAAAGAACACACACACAAACCAAAACTCTCATTAACAATTACAAAAGTTTTATGATGATTGGGTGTGTGTGTTTCTCTCCAGATTGCTGGCCTTTTGCCAGAGGGATACAGGAACACAGGGGAATTTGGTTTGCACAATTAAACAGTATTAAAATGTTCTGTCTCCGATCGCAACAAATCCACTTTTGAAAGAAGAAACACACCTTTCGTGATTAGGATAAGAATGAGGAAATTCATCGAAAGGCGTGGGATGGGCAAATGATTAATGGGAAGATGTACACATGTACTGCCAGCAAATTAAGATGAATGCTTGTTTCGTCATATAACTTCTCTGCCAACATAGCAGAACAATCGCTCAATGCAAACTGGACATAGTCTAACCTCCGTGTAAGCTTTGTGGAAGGAGAAATGGTGAATAAATACTGTAGGTCATCTGGGGGAGGTCTGGGTTTCTCACAGTGGAGTATTCTAATGGAGAGGCAGTGTTGTGTAGTGGTTAGAGTGTTGGACCAGGACCTGGGAGGCCAGAGTTCGAATCCTCACTTGGCCATGAAGCTCACTGGGTGACCTTGGGGGGCAGTCCCTGATAGTATGAGGCTCTCAATCTCAGGGTCATGGGTTCGAGCCGCACATTGGACAAAAAGATTCCTGCATTTCAGGGGGTTGGACTAGATGACCCTCAGGGTCCCTGCCAACCCTATGATTCAGAACAAGAGAAAAGTATTGACAACCGAGGGACTGGCACCCTGATTCTCTCTGCAGCGGTGTTCTCTGTCTGAGTACCAGGCGCTGTGAATCACAAATGGAGAGTGTGCTTTTGTGGTCAGATCCTATTCTCAGGCTTCCCTTTGAGGCATCTGCTTTGCATGATCTAGGAAATGTGGGAGCGAGGTGGGCACAAACATACAAATATATTAATAAAAAATTGTTGTTGTTGTTGTTTAGTCGTTTAGTCGTGTCCGACTCTTCGTGATCCCATGGACCAGAGCACGCCAGGCACTCCTGGTGGCTTCGAGAACACTGTCCAACCATCTCGTCCTCTGTCGTCCCCTTCTCCTTGTGCCCTCCATCTTTCCCAACATCAGGGTCTTTTCCAGGGAGTCTTCTCTTCTCATGAGGTGGCCAAAGTATTGGAGCCTCAGCTTCAGGATCTGTCCTTCCAGTGATGATTTCCTGAAGAATGGAGAGGTTTGATCTTCTTGCAGTACATGGGTTTGATCTTCTTGCAGTACATCCCTTCCTCCCCCACAACAAACACTCTGTGAGGTGAGTGAGGCTGAGATACTTCAGAGAAGTGTGACCAGCCCAAGGTCACCCAGCAGCTGCATGTGGAGGAGCGGAGACACGAACCCGGTTCACCAGATTACAAGTCTACCGCTCTTAACCACTACACCACACTGGCTCAGCGAGCCTTAAAAGTGCTGGACATTAGCAGGATCAGGCCCTGTGTACCAAGGCCCACGGTCCCTTGATGACACGGTCCCTGGTCTTGAAATCACATTGCTTCAATCTCACTGTTGCTCTGCATTGGTGGTGGGGGGGGGATAACCCCAAAGAACTTCTCTGACAAATGAAATCTGAGACAGGTTATTTCAGCTGTAACGAGAAATCGTTTGTTTAACGGTGAGCCCAGATGCGACGAGAGTGAAAGGCTCAGGCTGTTTTAAGAAGGCAATTCTTTCCCTCCTTTTTATGCTTTCAGATAGATTTTACCTCATAACCCCTTTCAGAGATCCAGATAAATCTGGAGTTTGACCCAGTTCTTCGATTAATAAACCTCCAGACTAGCTTCTGAGCTTTCCAAGAGGAGACATCCTGCCAGCAACAAACGGGAAAATGGCCAAGAAGGTGAATGCTGGGTCTCTGATTCAGTCATGCCTGCATAATGGACCGGATCTGACAAACGAATCTACCTTAGTATTGTTGACACTGACTGGCAGCCCTCCAATCCCCAGTTTTGTGTACAGAAGCAAGCCAGACTGGCTGTCAAATCCTAGGCCCCATCTGCGCTCTAGATTTAAAGCAGAGTCACACCACTTTAAACAGCGATGGCTTCCCCCAAAGGATTCTGGGAACTGTTGTTTGTTAAGAGTGCTGAGAGCTGTTAGGAGACTCCTATTCCCATGAGAGGAATAGAGGTTTCCTAACAAGCCTCAGCACCCTTTAGAAACTACAGTTCCCAGAATTCCTTGGGGAAAGCCATACTTTACAGACGGGGCTTTACTTCCACCCTGATGGCTTCAGCCACACCTCAAGCCAGCAGGCTAGCTTAGGAAGTGCAGAACAGACTGGACAGCCACCCAGCTCTGTCCTCCAAGGTTTCGCCAACTCTCCCTGCCGCAAATAGTTTGCTGCCTGAAGCTGCTGCCTCCCTTTGCCCAATGGTAGGGCAGGCCCTTGCTGAGTCAATCCCTTTCTTACAGCGCGGCTGGCACAAAGGAAACACCTGCTGCATTGTATGCTTTTGGAAACAACGTGGTCTGTCTGTCTGCATTGTGCGGGAGGGATTCAAGCACCTATCACGAAATTTAGGTTTGTGCAAATAAAGCGTTAGGGAACAAGACCATTTTGATGCCCATTTGCATGCTTCATAAATAAAAACAGCACACTGCATAGGCCCCCAACAACACCTGCCTCTATGTGGCAACGCTACCTTATTGATATGTGCTCTGACTTCCAAAACAACTCTTGCCGACTCTGTTTTATTATGACATCTGCAGAAGCGTACCAAACCTTCTGTCTGTTTTATTCCAGCTGCCATAATGGGCTCCACAAAGTTGTCGTGCTTTGCTTCTTTATTGTTTGCATGCTGGTTGTTATTGTTTTTTTTAAAAAACCCAATAAACATTATGCTTAAAAATAAACGAATCCTATATAATAATTCCCTAATGTCCCCACGTCCGTGGTGTGTGTCAGTGGAAATTTTCCACTGCGCATGTCCCAGACGGACGCTGGGATTGGAGCGTAGAGACCACGCCTCTACCTCCCCACCCTCGCAGCTCCAAGTGCTTTCTAACGCTGCCTGCCGCCATTACTGCTTACAAGGCCAAGCGCGGGGGCAGGGGCGCAAAGCGCCCCTGCCCCCGCCGCCGGCCATCTCCGCCACCTTGGCCGCCGCTCCCCCCCACCCCCGGAAAAAGAAGAAGGGGGAGGGAGCCCCTCTCCACCCCCCAGCGGCCTGAATCCACCCGCCTCGCGGAGTGCCGGTGCTCCAGAGGCCGAAGAGGGTCGCCGCACACCCACCGCCGCCGCTGCAGCCGCCCCCGGGGAGTAAGGAGGGGGGGAGCCCCTTCCCACCCCCAACGGGTGTGCGCGGCCACGCGGCGGATGCGCGCTGGGCTGGGGGCTTCGTGCCCCTGCCCCCGCCCCCGCCCATCTCCGCCGCCTTGGCCGCCGCTCCCCCCCCGGGGAGTAAGGAGAGGAGGGAACCTAGGCGCCCGTTTTCTGGCTCTAACATGGCGGGGATTAACCAAAGCGGCCAGCGATCCGCGAGCGGAGTAAGGAGGGCTGGGAGGGGGGAAGAGAAAGAGAAACGGGGAGAGCCAGAGGACGGGGGGAAGGGAGGCCTCCCCGCCCGACAGAAGCGGCCGCTCCTCTACGGGAAGCCAGGCTTTCCCGCCCTCCCGCCGCCGCCTTCCTAGAGCCCGTAATCGTTGCGGGCTTAATTTACTAGTAAGGGAATAAACCGGTTATCTGGAGAGGCCCTTAACTGCCCGCTTGCACAGATGCGTCGTTTGAAAGCTCACAGTTTTGGCAAAGTGACTTTTCCATAGAAGGTATCCCTGGAGACAAACAAGCCCTCTGCTGTTCAAGGAACCTTGGATGATCAATTTTGATGGAAAGCTCAACAGTACTACAACTCCCATCATCCCTGGCCATTGGCCATGCAGGCTGGAGAGGAACTGATGTGGTGGTGGAGGCTTCCAATATCTGCAGGCCACCAGATCCCCCAGCCTTGGCCTATAACTAGCAGGAGTTGGTCCTATAACCAGTAGGAGTTGCTTCAGCCAGTCCTCAGGTCCTGTCTGCCTTCTCACTGAGGCTGTCAGGCCTCTAGGTCTGACCTGAAGCCTCCAGGTTTGCATGGCCCCCTCCAGGTGACAGGTAGACAGCTTGAATCTCTAGGTGGTCGAGGGAGCCTTTAATTTTAAGAATTATTCAGAAGACTGTGCATGCAGCTTCCATGCTTTAGCCTGGCAGGAGCCGGCTGCAAATTATAGCATAGACCCTCCAGAGGGGGTTCTGCCCTCTTACACTCCCCTCTCCCAATTAACCTCCGTCTCCAGGGGATTTCTCCATAACATCACTAGGGGCCTCCCCAGAGTCTCAGGTTTGGAGTCTGAAATCTCAGGGTCTGGGATGCTGCTGGCGAGGCTGTTGTAGCGTGGGGTTAATGATTTCAGCAAGTGATTTCAGCTTTCTGACATAGCAGGCAGGAGACAGCTTCTTCATGTAGTAATTCTTTATTCAGGCAAAACAAGACTGAGGGAACTGAGGGTAGGGAAGCTACATTTACAGGGACAGAGGACTGGCTAGGAAAAGATACATTTTGGAGGGAACAATCTCAAGCAATCACACAGCTGCTTTTTGGTGGGAACCAGTAAGACTGAGGATCCCAATGCAGCAACTTGAACGCACCAATAGTAACTGTTCCCAGGGGCGTTCCGTGCCTCTTGGCTACCCGGGGCGGGAAGCCAAGAGGCACCCCCGGGGGGCGGGGCGTCGCTGCGTGTGCGTGCGTCATGACGTCATGACGCACGCGTAAAGCGCGACGCCCCGCCCCCGGGGATGCCGGGGGCCAGCTTCGGGAGCCTCCCGAAGCCGGCGCCCATCCGGCATGGCATTCCTTGGTGCGTGCACCAAGGAATGCCTGACCGGCGGCGGATTCGGGAGGCTCTGCAGAGCCTCCCGAATCCGCCGCCTGTCACCCCCCTTGGCGCACCGGGCGGCACGAGCAGCCGCCCGGTGCGCCAAGGAGTGCCGGACGGGCGGCGGATTCGGGAGGCTCTGCAGAGTCTCCCGAAGTCGCCGCCTGTCACCCCCCTTGGCGCACCGGGCGGCACGAGCAGCCGCCCGGTGCGCCAAGGAGTGCCGGACGGGCGGCGGGTACGGGAGGCTCTGCAGAGTCTCCTGAAGTCGCCGCCTGTCACCCCCCTTGGCGCACCGGGCGGCACGAGCAGCCGCCCGGTGCGCCAAGGGGTGCCGGACGGGCGGCGGATTCGGGAGGCTCTGCAGAGTCTCCCGAAGTCGCCGCCTGTCACCCCCCTTGGCGCACCGGGCGGCACGAGCAGCCGCCCGGTGCGCCAAGGGGTGCCGGACGGGCGGCGGATTCGGGAGGCTCTGCAGAGTCTCCCGAAGTCGCCGCCTGTCACCCCCCTTGGCGCACCGGGCGGCACGAGCAGCCGCCCGGTGCGCCAAGGGGTGCCGGACGGGCGGCGGATTCGGGAGGCTCTGCAGAGTCTCCCGAAGTCGCCGCCTGTCACCCCCCTTGCGGAGCGCAAGTCAGGGCAGGGAGAGGGGCGGGCCAGCAAGGAGGGGTGTCACCCCTCCTCGCTGGCCCGCCCCTTTCCATTCCCCGGCTCTGCAAGCCAGCGGCGGGAAAAGCCGCTGGAAGGGGGGGGCGCCATTTTCGGCGCTGCCGGGGCGGAGCCGCAGGGGCGGCCAGCGAGGGGGGGTGACACCGCTCCTCGCTGGCGCCCCTGCAGGTCCACCCCGGCATTGCCGAAAATAGCCTTTTTAAAAAAAAAAAATTTTTTTTTTTTAATTTTTTTTTTTTTTAGCGCCCAAAGTGTCACCCTCCCTCAGGGTGGCACCCGGGGCGGCCCGCCCCCCCCGCCCCCCCCTTGCTACGCCCCTGACTGTTCCTTCTGGGACAGGAAGCCAGTTACTTTACCCTAATGTGATTACAGACAATAGTAATACAGATATGATAACACTTTGAATCAATACACAACAGTGGCAACTCTACCTCTTAGTAGAACCTTGGCCCACTGATTGTCAGTTTCCTCCTCCTTGGTCTCACCCAGCTTTGCCTTTCCTTAGTTCTAGAGCCCCCTCCTTCTGCCCCCTCAATGGGCACCAGCCAGCCCCTGAGCTGGGGCTGTTTACTCATTCAGGTTTGCACAGCAATCTGTTCCTGAAACAGTTTCCCCTTTCTGGTAGAAGGAAATGTCTTTCAGTGCCTTTGGCAAGTCGGGGGAAGAAGAAGGCAGCTGTAGGATGTGTGCCAGATCCTGTTTGTACTCTGGCCAGAGGAGAACAGAAGCCATACTGCATAAATAAGGCAGAAAGCATCGGAGTTTCTCTGGAATCGCTCCTAACACATTCCCTCCCAGGGTCTTTCCAAAGAATTTTTCGTTTCACTCAAAAAAGCAGTTCTTTATTTATGCATTGCAGTTCCACTTCTGTTGCAGGGAATCCAGGAGGTTTACTAGGCCCGACAGGGGTTGGCAATGTGGTGCCCACATGCATTCAATGTATCCACCAGCACCATCAGTAAATGACCCCTCAAAAATCAACCATGCACAAAAAGACTGTTTGGGTCTTCCTGCTTAGCTCCCGCTTGCAGTGTCTTGGCCTCTCCTGCATTGAATGCATCCCTATAAACATGCCCACATTTCACTGGGTGACACGATTGGGCACCCTCCTTCCTTCTGGTTCTGAGTAGGGCAGAAGTTGAAAGTGTGAGGGTGGCTGTGCCTAACACAGTTGACCCCCCCCCGCCCCACTGATGGGGGGAGCTGATGCAAGGAGCATGCCAACGCACCAATCCATAGTCCTGTCTCTGCTTCTGCTCTTTTAGATGTGGCGGCCATTTTGTGTCATGCCACAGACCCTGCGGCAGCCATTTTGCGGCTGGCGCCCGCGACGCAAAATTCCACATCTGCCCAGTGGCCGAAACAACTTCTGACATACCTTTCCACCCAGGCCTTACCCTTCAGGGAAATTTAACAGGAAGCGGAATTAAAACAGAGGATCCACCCAACACTTTAATGCACGGCCTAGCCCTATCATTGGCCAGCATGAGGTGACTTCCTCAGGTGGCAGATGCTGGGGCAGGGGGAGTGGGCACCCCCTCGGCTGCTCCTCCTCCATCCTTCCGTTGGAAGACAGAGCTGTGTGAGGCGGGGAGGAGCTTGGAGGGTTCTGTGCGAGAGTTGTGGGGAGGCCAGGAGGGGAACGGCTCCAGAAGTATTCCTCTCTCCCCCCCCCTTCTCGCCATTCAGACATGCACGTTGCACGCTATGCACCCCCCGTGGGGAACCTTTCCTAAGAATGGTCAACAACTTGGGGGTCCCCCTGCCTAAAAAAGGTTGACAACTCTGTGAAATGGGGGGGGGGGCGCGCCGGAGGGATCTTTGCACCACTGCGCCAGATATGCTTAAGACGGCCCTGGATAGATAGATAGATAGATAGATAGATAGATAGATTAATAAATAATAATAATAATAATAATAATAATAATAATAATAATAATATATTATTTATGCCCCGCCCATCTGGCTGGGTCTCCCCAGCCACTCTGGGCAGCTTCCAACAGAACATTAAAATACAATAATCTATTAAGCATTAAAAGCCTCCCTAAACAGGGCTGCCTTCAGATGTCTTCTAAAGGTCTGGTAGTTGTTGTTCTCTTTGACATCTGAAGGGAGGGCGTTGCACAGGGCGGGTGCCACTACCGAGAAGGCCCTCTGCCTGGTTCCCTGTAACTTGGCTTCTCGTAGTGAGGGAACCGCCAGAAGGCCCTCGGCACTGGACCTCAGTGTCCGGGCAGAATGATGGGGGTGGAGACGCTCCTTCAGGTATACTGGACCGAAGCCATTTAGGGCTTTAAAGGTCAGCACCAACACTTTGAATTGTGCTCGGAAACGTACTGGGAGCCAATGTAGGTCTTTCAAGACCGGTGTTATGTGGTCTCGGCGGCC
The DNA here is from genome assembly GCA_034641385.1 of Darevskia mixta. Taxonomy (NCBI): domain Eukaryota; kingdom Metazoa; phylum Chordata; class Lepidosauria; order Squamata; family Lacertidae; genus Darevskia; species Darevskia mixta. The sequence goes on from JAWWNH010000201.1 coordinate 319,182, forward strand.
GCTCCCTGTCACCAGTCTAGCTGCCGCATTCTGGATTAATTGCAGTTTCCGGGTCACCTTCAAAGGTAGCCCCACGTAGAGCGCATTGCAGTAGTCCAAGCGGGAGATATCCAGAGCATGCACCACTCTGGCGAGACAGTCCGCGGGCAGGTAGGGTCTCAGCCTGCGTACCAGATGGAGCTGGTAGACAGCCGCCCTGGATACAGATAGATAGATATAAATAGATAGATGTCTGTTGCTAATTCCCTTTCTCTTCCGGGCCTCTCTATAATCTCCATTCACTCTGACTGGGGTGTAAAGCTCTCCAGCCTCTGAGCAGGCCTGCAAGAAACGTGGTTCCTCACAGCAGGCTTTCTGCCCGGATTCTCGTTCTTCTTCTCCAGCCTTGTCACATCTTGACATTCGCTGGGCCCGTTTGGAAAACGTGGAAGCCAACCTCAACCCAGTTTGTTCAGATTATGGTCCTCTGGCAACTCCGCCCAAAGCCCAGCTCTGCTGTCCTCCTACAACCCCTAGCCAGGCTTTTGGGCTGCGCTATCTCTCCTGCCAGGAGGCTGGAAAAACCCTTAATGGTTTCCAGTAAAACAGTCGGTTTCGCTTTCTACCCAGCTCCGCTGTTTACTTTGCATTGTCATCTTAAATCAACAACTGACGCTCTTTTTTCTGACCCAGGGCTTTTCAAAGTGTCTTGAAGACAATCTGCAAATTACCGTATTTTTCCGTGTATAAAACGCCCCCATGTATAAGACAACCCCTATTTTTTTTAAAAAAAACCTAAAATTAAGAAATTAAGCTGATTAGCTTTTTTTTGGGTGGTGGGGGAGGTCACTTCTGCCAATCGCTCACCCGCCTGCCTGCCACTGCCGATTGCATACCTCGCTGCAGCCGCCAACTGTCTGCCCGCTGTCTGCCCGCTCACCGCCACCAACAGCCCACCCGCCCACTTGCCACAGCCGCCAATCACCTGCCCAATTGCCGCAGCCACAGCCAATCACCAGCAGGCCTTTCTGCACCCACCAATCACCTGCTCAATCGCCGCTGCCAATTTCCTGCTTGCTGCTGCCATTAATTGCACGTCTGGCGGTTCCCTCATTGCGAGAAGTGAGGTTACAGGGAACCAGACAGAGGGCCTTCTCGGTAGTGGCGCCCTCCCTGTGGAACGCCCTTCCAGCGGATGTCAAGGAAATAAGCAGCTATCCTATTTTTAAAAGACATCTGAAGGCAGCCCTGTTTAGGGAAGTTTTTAATATTTAATGCTGTATTGTTTTAATATTTGACTGGAAGCCGCCCAGAGTGGCTGGGGAAACTTGGCCAGATGGGCGGGGTAAAAATAATAAAATTATTATTATATTATAGTCCCCCCTTCTGCATTCACTATCTGTGTGTAAGACAACACGCAATTTTTGCCTAATTTTTTTCAGCAAAAAGCATCGTCTTATACACGGAAAAATACGGTACATTTTATCCACACCAAAATCATTAGCTCTGACTCTTTGTTTCTTGGTCCTGCTAAATCACTGCCCCTTAGTATTTTGCTCCTGTTTTCTTCCCTTGGGTCGGAGGACTGGGGCCATTAGGATTCTCCCTCCTATTGCAAAGGGCAGTGTTGTAGCGTGGGGTTAATGATTTCAGCAAGTGATTTCAGCTCTCTGACATAGCAGGCAGCAGACAGCTTCTTCATGTAGCGATTCTTTATTCAGGCAAAACAAGACTGAGGGAACTGAGGGTAGGGAAGCTACATTTATAGGGACAGAGGACTGGCTAGGAAAAGATACATTTTGGAGGGAACAATCTCAAGCAATCACACAGCTGCTTTTTGGTAGGAACCAATAAGACTGAGGATCCCAATGCAGCAACTTGAATGCACCAATAGTAACTGTTCCTTCTGGGACAGGAAGGCAGCTACTTTACCCTAATGTGATTACAGACAATAGTAATACAGATATGATAACACTTTGAATCAATGCATAACAGGCAGGGGTGTGTGTGTGTTGTTTTTTAATTGGGGCTGCAGTGCTGGCGAGCGGGGAGGAGGTTAGAAACCTGCACAGCAGGACTTTTTGTATAAAAATATAGTGGTCCCTCGACTTACGAATTTAATCCGTTCCGAATGGACACTCGTAGGTCGAAAAGTTCGTAAGTCGATTTCCCATAGGAATGCACTGGGAGAAAAATTCGTAAGTCGAAAAAACCGCATCTAAAATTCCTAAGTCGAGGAAACCGCATCTAAAACCGGCAACGATTTTCATTCGGATGTCGAAAAATTTGTAGGTGTGCGGCCACTTTTTTCATTCATAAGTTGAAAAATTCGAATGTCGAGTACTTCGTAAGTCGAGGGACCACTGTAAAAGCATTAAAAGAACCAGGACACGGTAATTGCCACCACACACTTTAGACTATTGTGTAATTTGGCTCTCAGATACGGATTTAAGAGAAGTGGCCAAAGTTCTGAAAAGAGAAAGAGAAACGATCAAAGGAGTTTCGCGCCAAGGAAAGGTTGGAAGCTTTTGTGCACAGTGGGGTGTCGAGAAACTGAGCGGTAGTGCTGTTATCTAATGTTAGCCCTGACTTACAGGTAATAGAGATAAGTGCTGTGTGGGAAAGCAGTGGAAGTCTTTTATTGTTTAATGTTCTATTTTGTGATATTCTTGTTTTTCTTTCTAATCTCTTTTCTTCTTCTATTTCCCCTTCTCTTCTTCTCTTTTTCTCTTTCCTTTCATTTTTCTTTCTTTTCTTTTCTTCCCCCCCCTAGCATTTGCAGTAGAATGTTACTGGTGAATGAGTTTATCTACGTTGAATGTATACTTTGTTGTGTTCTTTATGCTTTCATTATATATATATATATATGTATTTTATGTATTTTATGACAATAACTAATAAAGGATATAAAATTTAAAAATAATAATAATGTTAGCCCTCCTCAGAGTAGACCTATTTTGTTTTTGGTGCTTTTTTTGTTTTTTGTTTTTATGGGATGGCATCCAATTTCGTTGCACTTGTACAATGTTGTACTTGTACAATGACAATCTTATCTTATCTATTGAAGTTAACAGGCATGACTGAGTTGAGCTCATTGGTTTCAGTGGGTCTACCCTGCATAGGGCCTGGCTGGAGAGAACGCATGGGAAGCTGCCATTGGCCTGTCCAGCCCAGTGTTGTCTCTTCTGATTGGTGGCAGGGCTTCAGGGTCTCCAAGCAAACTGGGTCTTTCTCTTCCAAAGTGAGGAAGCTTCCCCCTCCCCACCAAGAGAGGAGCATTCAACCCAAAGCCAACTACACAGAATCAGCCGAGCTGCAAAACATGATCCAGAATCAAGTCCAGGAAACAGTCCGACATCAGTATATCAACACGAGAACGGGGCCTTTTTTGTGGTGGCACACTTTTCCCGATGCTCCATTTAGGCAAGCAAGAGGTGTTATCAGAGCTCAAGGACACATTGCAGCTAGGCATAAACGTTCAAGGAGGGAGCAGTGGAGGGCCAGTGAGGGGTATGGTCTGGGGAGAGTCCCGAGGGCCAGAAAGGGAGAAGAAGAAGAGTTTGGATTTGATATCCCACTTTATCACTACCCGAAGGAGTCTCAAAGCAGCTAACACTCTCCTTTCCCTTCCTCCCCCACAACAAACACTCTGTGAGGTGAGTGGGGCTGAGAGACTTCAGAGAAGTGTGACTAGCCGCCCAGGGTCACCCAGCAGCTGCATGTGGAGGAGCGGAGATGCGAACCTGGTTCACCAGATTACAAGTCTACTGCTCTTAACCACTACACCACACTGGCTCTCGATTTGGAGGGAGATTTGGAGGGTGGCATTGGCCCAGGCCTGAGGCTCACTGCCTTGTGCTACCTGCCCTTTTTAACTGGTGATGCTGGAGACTGAAGCCAGGAACTTCAGCATCTGCTCTACCACTGGGCTGCAAGACTTTCCCGGAAAAGTAGGCTTTCCCTTGTTGAGGTCACTTCCTCATCTTTGGAGAAAGGTACTCAGATTTGGATCTTCCACTTTCCCTTGTCGAAGAATCCTATGAGCAGAGGGGTTTCCGCCTCTCCCTCTCATGACAGGAGGTCGCCCACCGAAATGGAAACTGGCAGTAAGTTGAATAAGCACTCGCTGCCCCCACCTCATTGAAACGGTATTAGTTTTTTCAAAAACAGCAACAGAAGAAAACACTCATGGCCAACTCTCCCTTCTCCCTCTTCCCATTTTATCCTCTTTCCGGGGCAAGAAGCCTCTGAATGTCTAGGAATCACAGTCAAAGAGGCTGCGAAGTCCTGCTTTTGGCCATCGCAAAGGGCATCTTGCTGACCACTGCGAGGGCAGGGTGCCAGACTCAGTTGGCCACTGGCCTGATCCAGCAGGCTCTTATTGCATTCTTATAACACCGGTCCTGAAAGACCTACACTGGCTCCCAGTACGCTTCCGAGCACAATTCAAAGTGTTGGCACTGACCTTTAAAGCCCTAAACAGCCTCAGCCCAGTATACCTGAAGGAGCGTCTCCACCCCCACTGTCCAGCCCGGACACTGAGGTCCAGCTCCGAGGGTCTTCTGGCAGTTCCTTCCCTGCGAGAAGTGAGGTTACAGGGAACCAGGCAGAGGGCCTTCTCAGTAGTTATGCCTGCCCTGTGGAACGCCCTCCCATCAGATGTCAAAGAGAAAAACAACTACCAGACTATCTGACTTTTAGAAGACATCTGAAGGCGGCCCTGTTTAGGGAAGTTTTTGATGTTTGATGTTTTATTGTGTTTTTAATATTCTGTTGGGAGCCGCCCAGAGTGGTTGGGGAAACCCAGTCAGATGGGAAGGGTATCAGTAATAAATTATTATTAGTATCCTTGCAACAACATTGTGGAATAGGACAGGCCACCCATGAAACTCTGTGGCTGAGTGGAGATTTGAACCAAAATGTCCAACACGATAAGTCAGAGGTTGGCAACCCGTGACCTTTCCTAATGTCATTAGAAGTCCTATCAGCTTCAGCCAGCTTGACATATGGCTAGGGATAATGTGGTCTGACAACACAGAATCATAAAACTGTCAAGTTTGGAAGGGGTCCTGAGGGTCATCTAGTCCAACCCCCCCTGAATTGCAGGAATCTCAATGAAAACAGCAATGACAGGTGGCTATCCAACCTCTGCCCAAAAACGTCCACTGAGGAAGAGTCCACCTCCTTCTGAGGGGGTCCATTTCAGTGGTTCGTACTGTCAGAAACTGCCTTACCATAAGTCAGGCCACCGACCGATGCGGTGCAGTGTTGTCTACACAACACTGACAGCAGCTCTCTGGGATTTCAGGCAGGGATTCTCCCAGCCCTATTGGGAGACACCGGGTATTGAACCTGGGACTTTCAGCATGGAAACAGAGAGCGGGATAAATATAGACAATACCTAGAAGATCACTGTAAACACCTGAAATCTTGGGCAGGCCTTGAATGACTCCTGCATTGTGACATAACTTATGGAAATAACAGATAAACTGGGTATTATTCAATATGCAGTTAATACAGAAATGCAGAGGACCCATGTTGAGGTGGATGGAAGCCTCAACACTTCATTATACAACTTTACTTTATTTCCAGCACTTCAGTATTTCTTTTGTGTATACAGTGGTACCTCGGGTTACAGACGCTTCAGGTTACAGACACGTCAGGTTACAGACTCCGCTAACCCAGAAATAGTATCTCGGGTTAAGAACTTTGCTTCAGGATGAGAACAGAAATCGTGCGGCGGCAGCGGGAGTCCCCATTAGCTAAAGTGGTACCTCAGGTTAAGAAGAGTTTCAGGTTAAGAACGGACCTCCAGAACGAATTACGTTCTTAACCCGAGGTACGACTGTATTTCAGATGGAGAAGGGTATCTGTGATGTATTTTTAAAACCAATGGAGATCAAAACACACACACACACACACACACACACAAAGGAAAGCGGATAATCTTCCACAGAGCCACAGCTCTTCCCCAAACAACGACGTTTCATGTTCTTGACAGGAAAGCTCTGTCTGCAAGCTTAGAAAGCAGTCTTTGCTTTGGGTCTGACACGGCTCAGCCTGTAGCACTCTGGTCCCAAGACGAAGGACTGGGGATCAGAACAGCCTCCACCCCAGACACATGCTGAGGGTCACACGTCTTGAGGTGGCGGTGACTTAGAGGATCTCAAAATTCAACCATATCGGTTTCCTTTTAAAAATAACACCCCTTTAGCCAGAAACGGGTCTGGTTCAGCCTTTCATTTCTCTTTTACTGTTAAAGGAACAATAGGAGTGGGGGGAAACATCCATTTTCTTATGAATACACCATTGAATACACACATTGACAGACGGGAAGAAGGCAAAAGGTGGAAACTCCCTACCTCAGTTCTCCCAAATTCTTCTTTTGCAATGAATTGTCTGGCTAGTATTACTAACTCAAATTCACTTCTCTGATTCATTGGCTAGCAAGAATTGCACTTCCTTCTTCGGTGAATTCCAGAGGTTGTAATATAGCAGAGATGGGCAAAGATGGCTGAGGAGTTGGGGAAGTGGTCATAAGGGTACTACTACTCCACAGAAGGAGTTATATTTTCATAATATGGTCAAGTATGTGTTTTCTGCAAATCTATATGTTGTGCTGAAGAAGACTCCTGCGAAACAGTTTTGATTATCCGGGGTCGCTGTGCACATTACTACTGGAACTACTTGGACGTTATTGCTACAGTATATTGACTGTCTACGTCTTCTTATGAACATTGTTACCTCATTTCATTTAGAAACTTATATTTCATGTTCTCAATGACTTTGATTATTTCTCCCAGGTCCTAGCCTGACACTCTAACCCCTGCACCACACTGTCTCTCTGGGCAAAGCATTGGGAAAGGCCGCAGCTCTCGGATAAAGAGGAGAAAGAGAATCCTGAAATGAGTGAGGCGGTGTGGGGGTGAAAAATAACCTCAAGGTGAAGCAGCATTTCTCATTGGTAATGCTATTTGCGTTTTTGAGGCCTTGCCCTCCAAGGATGAGGCACAGAGAAAGAGACACCTTTTGACGAGAGATTCACACTTTAAAGATGTTGGCTGGTGCATTAAGCCACCAAAATATTTCCTGGAGAGACTGAGACGGAAAAGCTGAAAGTACCACAAAGTATTCTTAGAAACTGGGGGTGGAGCGGACCAAGTGTAGGAGGCCTCAGACACATTCAGAGGGCTGTTTCGAAACGCATGTGCTCCACTCTCCTGCCCCGAAGGACTCAAAAAACCTGATTATAACTCAAAATCGGCCAGGTTCGTTCCAAAGGCAGATCGGCAAAGGGCCCTTTTGCTAATCCATCATATTTTCGGACCGCTGAATTCCAGTAATAGCCATTTGCTGCTGTTGTGTCAGCTATAGGTTACATGTGGAACGGCAGGGGGTTTTCAACACTTTCAGCGTTGCCACATCTTTCCTACATATTCATATTAATAGTATTTGCTAGTCACTTTATCTTGCCCAGGGGAACCCAAAGCAGTTTACAAACAGACAGACAACCCCCACCCCCCAAAATACATAAAAATCAAAAGGAAAACAGAAATACCGCAAGAACATCCAGCCCACTTCTAAAAGCCACAGATAGTTAAAGGCCAAAGGCCTGCCTGGTCATTTTTGCCTGGCACCCAAAGATATGTAGCGAAGGCACCAGGCGAACCTCCCAGGGGAGGGCATTCCACAAATGGGGAGCCACTGCAGAAAAGGCCCTGTTCTTGTGTTGCTACCCTCCGGACGTCTCCTGGAGGAGGCAAGGGCCTCAGATGATGACTGCAGTCTCTGGGTCGGCTCATAAACACACAGGGCCGCTCCTATTGTTAGGCAAAAGATGCCATAAGGGTGGTGTTTAAAAAAAAGAATTAAATAATAATAATAATATAATAATTTATTATTTTTACCCCGCCCATCTGGCCAAGTTTCCTCAGCCACTCTGGGCGGTTTCCAGTCAAATGTTAAAACAATACAGCATTAAATATTAAAAACTTCCCTAAACAGGGCTGCCTTCAGATGTCTTTTAAAAATAGGATAGTTGCTTATTTCCTTGACATCTGCTGGGAGGGCGTTCCACAGGGAGGGCGCCACTACCGAGAAGGCCCTCTGCCTGGTTCCCTGTAACCTCACTTCTCGCAATGAGGGAACCGCCAGAAGGCCCTCGGCGCTGGATCTCAGTGTCTGGGCTGAACAGTGGGGGTGGAGACGCTCCTTCAGGTATACAGGACCGAGGCCATTTAGGGCTTTAAAGGTCAGCACCAACACTTTGAAGAGAGTTTTGCTGCTAGCTTCTCCCTTGGACTCAAATGCGACTCTCCTTGAGACGACCTCTCTCTCTCTCTCCGTGTGTGTGTGCAAGATCTCCTGCAATGCTTTTGCAAAGTTTTTTGCAGATAAAGTCGCTCAGATTCGGAAGGAGGTAGACTCCACCGTGGGAGCAGAGCCGGGGCGGGAGAGTGCTAGAGTCCTGTCTAGTCCAGTTGTGTGGGATCAATTCCAATCTGTTACCTCCGAGGATGTGGACAGGCTGCTTGGACGAGTGAAACCGACCACCTGTCTTCTTGATCCTTGCCCATCCTGGCTAATAAAAGCTAGCCGGGAAGGGCTGGGCGATGGGCTCCGCGGGGTGGTGAATGCTTCCCTCTGCGAGGGAGTCTTCCCAGACCCGCTGAAAGAGGCGGTCATTAAACCGCTTCTTAAAAAAACATCTTTAGACCCGGCCAATATGGCCAACTATCGCCCAGTCTCAAATCTACCATTCTTGGGCAAGGTGATTGAGCGGGTGGTTGCTGAACAACTCCAAGCACGCCTGGAGGATGCGGACCATTTGGATCCCTTCCAATCGGGATTCAGGCCTCATCATGGGACTGAAACTGCCTTGGTCGCGCTGGTTGATGATCTCCGGCGGGCTAGGGACAAAGGTGAGAGCTGTTTCCTAGTTCTGCTGGATCTCTCAGCGGCCTTTGACACCATCGACCATAACATCCTTCTGGACCGTCTCGAGTGGTTGGGAGCTGGGGGCACTGTTATACAGTGGTTCCGCTCCTCCCTCCTGGGCCGTGTTCAGAAAGTGGTGGTGGGGGATGAGTGTTCAGACCCCTGGGCTCTCACGTGTGGGGTGCCTCAGGGTTCCGTCCTCTCCCCCATGCTTTTTAATATCTATATGAAGCCGCTGGGAGAGATCATCAGGGGGTTTGGGCTGGGTGTTCATCAGTATGCGGATGATACCCAGCTCTACCTCTCTTTCAAATCAGAACCAGTGAAGGCGGTGAAGGTCCTGTGTGAGTGCCTGGAGGCGGTTGGAGGATGGATGGCGGCTAACAGATTGAGGTTGAATCCTGACAAGACAGAAGTACTGTTCCTGGGGGACAGGGTGTGGGCGGGTGTGGGGGACTCCCTGGTCCTGAATGGGGTAACTGTGCCCCTGAAGGACCAGGTGCGCAGCCTGGGAGTCATATTGGACTCACAGCTGTCCATGGAGGCGCAGGTTAATTCTGTGTCCAGGGCGGCTGTCTACCAGCTCCATCTGGTACGCAGGCTGAGACCCTACCTGCCCGCAGACTGTCTCGCCAGGGTGGTGCATGCTCTGGTTATCTCCCGCTTGGACTACTGCAATGCGCTCTACGTGGGGCTACCTTTGAAGGTGACCCGGAAACTGCAATTAATCCAGAATGCGGCAGCTAGACTGGTGACTGGGAGTGGCCGCTGGGACCACATAACACCGGTCCTGAGAGAACTACATTGGCTCCCAGTACGTTTCCGAGCACAATTCAAAGTGTTGGTGCTGACCTTTAAAGCCCTAAACGGCCTCGGTCCTGTATACCTGAAGGAGCGTCTCCACCCCCACCGTTCTGCCCGGACACTGAGATCCAGCGCCGAGGGCCTTCTGGCGGTTCCCTCACTACGAGAAGCAAAGCTACAGGGAACCAGGCAGAGGGCCTTCTCGGTAGTGGCGCCCGCCCTGTGGAACGCCCTCCCAGCAGAGGTTAAGGAGATGAACAACTATCTGACATTTAGAAGATACCTCAAGGCAGCCCTATTTAGGGAAGCTTTTAACCTATGATATTTTAATGTATTTTATACCTGTTGGAGGCCGCCCAGAGTGGCTGGAGAGACCCGGCCAGATGGGCGGGGTACAAATAAAAGAATTATTATTATTATTTGTTTCACTGCAAGACAGGGTCACTTTCTGTTTCCACTCTGCAGCTATTTGCTGTAAACGGTCCCTTTTCTCCTCCCCTCGGCAACTTTTGCTTTCTCCTCTGTGCTCCCTCCTAGTGACCCACCGCAACCTGCCCCCCCCCAGTTAGCTTTTTTGCTTTATCAAACCTTTCCCCGTCCCTTTTGCATTCTAAGCAGATCAGGGTTTCACAGCCAGGCCCTCCAAGTGCCCCCATTTTCCATGAACACTCCCAGATTTACAGAAGCCATCCCAGTTTCTTTTTTTTCTTTTTCTTTATATATATAAACTTTATTCTCATTCAAAATTGATACTACAAAGCAATTCAAAACAATTCAAAACAATACAAAACAAAACAATACAATACGCATCACAAGACAAACAACAAAAAGCAACACACAACACACAAAGCTCATACACTTCTTCACATGTTACATGAATTCTTATTCTTATTCTTAACCACAATGATCAAAAAACACGAATACAGTGGAACCTCGACTTACGAAGTACTCGACTTACGAATTTTTCGACTTCCGAAAGGAAATCCGCTTGGATTTTAGATGCGGTTTACTCGACTTATGAAGGTTTACATAGGGTTTTCTTATGAATTTTCCGACTTACGTTTCCAATGCATTCCTATGGGAATGCCATTTTTCGACTTACGAAATTTTTGACTTACGAGTGTGCATTCGGAACGCATTAAATTCGTAAGTCGAGGTTCCACTGTATATATAAAAAAGATGCTGTAATTACCAGCACATTTCCATTTATACAATCGTCCTAAGTAGAAAAGAAAAACAAATACAAAACAATTTACCGGTAACTTCCTTAAATATAATTATCAACTTCCCTGTTCCTTCTCTCCTTTGATTCAGAATGATAAGATTTTACTAATCTGTTTTAACTCTGACACCTCTTAATCTACCACTTATCCAGAGTTTTCTAGTCTTGTTCGTTATTATGTCACAATATTTGAAGCCATCCCAGTTTCTGATTTGATCCCGGAATGTCCCGCTTTTCCTTAGGATGTCCCTACTTTCATTGGAGAAATGCCAGAGGGGATGGAGTTATGTTGCACAGGGTCATTTTTTTTGGAGTAATCTGGCCATTCACCATTGTCCTTCCCATCTCTGAGTTTGTCCTTCCGGGGACTCGCTCTCCCTTTTCCATTTCTTACCTCCTTCATCACTTGCGTCTTATATTTCTTTAATTTTAGGCCCGCTGTTTCTTGTGTGTTGCATGACTTGGTTCCAGTGATTCTATTGCTTGCCTATGTGAGTTTTATACATCAGAAGAGGAAAGAGCAAGAGAGAGCACAAAATAATAATAAATAATGTGACTAATGGGTCCCGCCCCCCTGCTTGGATGTGCTCAATAAGGTGGGCACTCCTGGCCACTGAACCCCCTTCCCAGGGATCGAGGGGTGAAACACTGTCCATTTCCCAGAGAACCAGACACTGAGACTCCTCCAGCCCATGTTCCAGAAAATGATGTCAGCCACAACAGTATCCCCAGGAGCAAATAAAACCAGCCTCCTCAATAATAGCTATTCAGCTCTGTCTTCACGTCCATATATATTTTTTTCAAAGCATCACAGGGCAAGAGCCTCTATTGACAAGCGAGCTGGAAAAATGGGGTGGGTGTGTGTGTTGTGTTTCTTGGAATCAATATGTGGTATTTCACAATGGAGATATATCACAGGCCAGCCGGTCAGATAAAGCTACTCAGGGAACTTGCAATCAGATAAATAATTTCAAGCTGTAACATAGAAATGGTTGGCGTGGCCAAGCCATTGAAACCAGCAGAACTCTTTGGACCATGATGTGGGCCCTTTTCTTTCTTTCTTTCTTTCTTTCTTTCTTTCTTTCTTTCTTTCTTTCTTTTTCTTTCTTTTCAGGTGTTCACTTTGCTTTCCCTGCAGTTCCTCCACAAATGCATTAAAGAAATAAAAATAAAACGCTTTCTGTTTCACTCTGCAGCTGTTTGCTGTAAACGGTCCCTTTTCTCCTCCCCTCGGTAGCTTTCGCTTTCTCCTCTGTGCTCCCTCCTAGTCACCCTCCGCAACCTGTCCCCAATTAGCTTTTTTGTTTACCAAACCTTTCCCCCCTCCCTTCTGCATTCTAACCAGATCACAGTTTCACAGCCCTTTTCTCTGAAAGAAAAGCATTCTGGGAAGGACATCTAATCTTTCATCTCTGGAGCATGGTGCAGCCTTTTCTCTGCAAGGGGCTCCTTTCTAGGAAATAAGCCAGGAAGTCGCAGAGTCATACGAAGCCGCGTTTGGAGCTTTGTCCATAATTTAGTTCAGCGACGCCGACTGGGTACTCCCCCCCCCCCCGCTTGTGTTGCTCATAAACCCTGCCTACCTTCGCCCCTCCATGCCAACCCCCACCTCCTCCATTTACACTGCACCCAAGACCCCTCAGCTCCTTCCAAGACCCACCCATACCCTCACAACTCTTTCAGCACACCCATAGCCCCTCTGTGTCTCTCCATTCCTGCTTCACTCAAAACATCTGCTGTTGTTTAAAACTGCCATTTCGAAACCTGACTTCATGAGAATCCAGGATTGTGATGCGGCACCGCAAGTCCTCCAACTGTGTGTGTGTGTGTGCTTTGATTTCATGCAAATCCCCGATTGTGATGCGGCACAGCAAGTCCTCCGATGGGGGCTGCGTGACGACAGCCTTACATTTTTATGCATATAGCAAGAACATTTTTTTAAAAAATTTTTTAGCTTGAGGGCTGCATTCTGCTCATGGACAACCTTCTGGAAACCACATGCCACTGGTGGCTGTGGCCAAAAGCAGGTGTGGTCACCCCAGACGCTCCTTTCCCCATGCAGCAGTGACAAAAAAAGTTGTCGTGCGAGTGCTGGTGTTTGCAGCTGGTCGTACTCAGCATTGCTACATTCAGAGCAGTGGGGGGGCAGTCCATTAGGGCAAGCTGGGCACTGCCCAATGGAGCCTCCATGTTCAGACATCATCTACCTCTCAATTATCAGTTGCCAAGAAACAAAGAAAGTGGGAGGTTTTTGGAGCTTTCCAGGGGCAATTAGTTGGGCGTATTTGGTACAACGCAGCTGGGCTCCTCTTGTGCATTTATCCCAGGGGCCGGGAGCAGAGTGAGGGCCACATTCCTTCCTCAGGGGACTTTTGGGGGCCGCATGCCCACCACAAAGCGAGTTAAGGAGTAATGGATGGTAAATCTAACTTTTGTACAGGAGGCTCAACTCCAGCCGTATGAAAGTCAACAAAGAGGGGAAACAATGGCTGCAAGTAGTCACTGAGGAGTTTTAAAAAAAGGATTTGAACTTAGGGATCTGTGGGAAATGCTTCAGCCTTTCCCAAGGCTTCAGGAAATGGGCAGCCGGAAGGATCAAGGGGATGGAACAACTCCTCTAGAAGGAAAGGTTGCAGCAGTTGGGGCTTTTTTAAAAAAATAAAAAAATAAAATAAAAACCATGTTTTTATTAGAAGATTTTTTGGGGTAACAAAAGTACGTGCCGTGCCTCTTGTTTACAGATCATAGAGTCCTTTCTACAGTGTGAGACATTGCTGCTGTATGCAGGATGGGGTGGGAAAAGAGAAGTGGGGAGACAGAGGGGAGGAATAAGAAGCGGGAGGGAGACAGTAAACAATCATTTACACACAGTGTGTGAGCAGAGCTTTCTGTGTCAGCATTGCGTGAATAGGAATCTTGATTTTGCTGGCGGTGCAAGAGGCCAGAGGGTCCAGGGCAGGGTTGGTTGCAGCCGGTTGTTTTTATTTGTGTGTGAGAGTGGGGGTTATTATTGAGTCAGATTAGCCTCATCGATTCGTATGCTGTTGGGGGGAATTGGTAATTGTTTTGTAAGCCTGTATATGTAAAAAAAGGGGGAGCCACACCGGGGTGAAGGCATCCTCCTTTGTTTGACCCTGTGCCATTTTCAGTTTGCTTGTTAGCTTTTCTAGTAAAAAGGTAAAGGACCCCTGGACAGTTAAGTCCAGTCAAAGGTGACTTTGAGGTTGCGGCGCTGATCTCGCTTTCAGGCCGAGGGAGCCGGTGTTTGTCCACAAAGAGCTTTCTGGGTCATGTGGCCAGCAGGACTAAACCGCTTCGGAACACCGTGACGGAAACCATACTGCACGGAAACGCTGTTTACCTTCCCGCCACAGCGGTACCTATTTATCTACTTGCGCTGGTATGCTTTCGAACCACTAGGTTGGCAGGAGCTGGGACAGAGCAACGGGAGCTCACCCCATCGTGGGGATTCAAACCGCCGACCTTCTGATCGGCAAGCTCAAGAGGCTCAGTGGTTTAGACCACAGCGCCACCCACATCTTTTCTAGTAGGGTGGCGTAGCAGTCAGTGGCGTAGCATGGGTTGCCAGAGCCCAGGGGCTGTGCAGAAGAAGAGAGGGAAATGGATGGAGTACACACACACATTCAACTGCCTAACGGCGTCCGCGACACCCAGGAGATCATAGATACAAAGATAAGAAAAGAAGAGTCATTCCGTTGTCTGGAGAGGTCCCTTCCTGGTTCGCATGGAGGAGCCGTTTTCAACAGAGCCCAGTGATGGAAGCACACAGGTGCATTGAGGCAGCACTGGTGGTTGAAATTTTGACCCGCTAACAATTTTGTGCCTGGGACAAATGCCCCTGTGGCCCTCCCACACTATGCCACAGGTCCACTCCTGATAGGTCCCCCCCCCAAATGTCTAGTTACAACACTGCTAGCTGCTGGGGGTAAGTGGCTTATGAGTTCTTTGTAATGTGAGTGTGCGTTAGCTTATAGCAGCCTTTCTTGACCTTGGGTCCCCAGATGTGGCTGGACTACAACTCCTATCATCCCTGACGACTGGCCCTGCTAGCTAGGGATGATGGGAGTTGTAGTCCAACGACGTCTGGGGACCCAAGGCTGAGGAAGGCTGGTTTAAAGAATAGGCAAGTCAGAGGAGGCATGAAAGAAGTTGAAGGAACTGTGCGTAGATTGGAGGAAGTGGAAAGAGAGAAGCTTCGCCACGCAGCACAGGGTTAAACTGTGGAACTCACTCCTGCAGGAAGCAGTGATGGCCACCAACCTAGATGGCTTTAACAGAGAATTAGACAAATGAATGGAGGAGAGGGGTATCACTGGCTACTAACCAAGATGGCTAGGCTCCGCCAAACACACAAAAATGTGACCAGCTGATAAATCAGTCTCCACGTAACATAATTGTTGAATATAAGAACCAACTAAGCATATGCAATAGTAACGAAATGTACAGTATAAAGTCACAAAACCAAAAATCCAAACATACAAGTATGCATAAACATGCTATCATAGAGCTGTAAGATCAAAATTCAAAACGTCCCGTGTAACCCACACGTGTCTAGTGGAGGTTCCAAAAGTCAAAAGAGGTAATGATGAACATAAATCATGTAATCTTGCCAGTCCAATGAGGGGGTTGGGTTGTCACGATGATGGTTCCAGGTACTGTAGGGTCTGGCGGTGGAGCTGTGGTCTCGCCAGTCAAAGATGTATAAGTGGTAAAAAAAAAAAAAAAAGATGTATAAGTGGTGTTGCCACTGGCGTAGCAAGGGAGCGGGGGGTGGCGGTTCGCCCCGGGTACCACTTGGGGAGGGTGTGACAGTTGGGCTGGCCCTGCCCTGCGCGGGCCCCGCCCGCCGGCGCCGGCGCTGCTCCCGTAGCACCCTTGCAAGCCGCCTCGCCAAAAGCAGCAGTGGCGGGCCACCCCCCTAGCCGCCGCACACGATTTTTTAAAGCGCTTTCCCCCCGCTGCCGGGCGGAGCCGCCTGTAGGGGCGAGGGGAGGGGCGGGCAATGATGGGATGACACCCCTCCGCTCCGCCGCCTCCTCGCTCGCCGCCCCGGCACACAAGGGCGACGCAGAAGCAGCAGTGCCGGTTTGGATGGAGTGCGCACGCGCAACTTCGCGCGTGCGCACTCCATCCAACCCGGCACTGCTGCTTCTGCGCCCAAAGCAGCGGCGGGGCACCCCCTCCAACCGCCGATCGCATGCGGCAGCTGGGGGTGCCGCCGCCACTGCTTCTGCGCCGGCCTTGGGAAGCGCCGTGCCAAAAGCAGCGGTGGAGGCACCCCTCCAGCCGCATGCGGTTGGAGGGGGTGCCCCGCCACTGCTTTGGGCGCAGAAGCAGCAGTGCCGGGTTGGATGGAGTGCGCACGCGTGAAGTTGCGCGTGCGCACTCCATCCAAACCGGCACTGCTGCTTCTGCGTCGCCCTTGTGTGCCGGGGTGGCGAGCGAGGAGGCGGCGGAGCGGAGGGGTGTCATCCCATCGTTGCCCGCCCCTCCCCTCGCCCCTACAGGCGGCTCCGCCCGGCAGCGGGGGGAAAGCGCTTAAAAAAAAAGGAAAAGCCAAGGCTTTCCTTTTTTTAAAGCGCTTTTCTCTCCGCTGTCGGGCGGAGCCGCAAGGGCAAGGGGAGGGGCGGGCAGCACAAGGCTGACACCCCTCTGCTCCGCCTCCTCCTCGCTCGCCGCCCCGGCAGCGGGGGGAAAGCACTTAAAAAAAAAAAGCGCTTTGCTTTTTTTTAAAGGGCTTCCCCCCCGCGGGTGGCGGGGCCGCAGTGACGTCGCGTCGTGACGTCACGATGCCCCGCCCCCAGGGGTGCCTCCAGTCGCGCCGCCCCGGGTACCGAGGAGGCTTCCTCCGCCCCTGGGTGTTGCCATGAGGGAACACAGCAAACCAAAAGAAGGACAAGGTTACCCGGATTATAATCCTTGTTTCGCCATATTGGCTTCCTCAGCACAAAATATGCAATCCGCGACAAAGTGCCAACACAGGGCATCCATAGCTTAGAAAGTTAGAGCAAGTGCCAACTCAGGGCCTCCAGAGTTTGAAAAGTCCGCCTGCACAGTTGGAGGCAGAGATGCTTCTGATTGCCAGTTTCTGGACTTCGCAAAAAGGGAGAGGGCTCTCGTGCCTGGGTCCTGCTTGCATGCATAGGAGCCAACTCCTAGGCTGGCCACTGTCGAGAACAGGGTGCTGAATTAGATAAGCCTTTGGCCTGATCCAGCAGCCTTTTGTTACGTCCCCTCTTCCTTGGCAACTTCTGTGAGGCATCCCAGTGCGCTTTTTCCAGGATCCCTGCTATGCGCACCGACGCCTGTAAACAAACTGCCGCCCTATGTGACCTCTGGGACGGGACGGGCCAGAACGAGCTTCACACAGAAAGCCAATATTAAATACCCAGGTGTTGGCAGGTGAGATGCCCTTGGCCCTGTGGGTGCTGCTCTGGATAGGTAAACAGATAAAACGGCTTCTTGTCAATTAAGAGGCTTTGCGAAAATTCGCTGGAAAAGCTCGCCCTGCCCAGAAATTAGCACACTCTGCCGGGTGGCCAAGTATTTCCTTCCCACCGCTTTCAAAGAACCGGCTGGTGTTTCATCAGCTCATACAAGGATTCTAACTTTTCCCAGGCTGCTTAATCCTCCCTTGTTTATTCTGAGGTTGCTTTGCACAGCCATTTCCCTGCAAGTCCTTTCTACATCTGAACTGATTCCATTAAAAAAGGGGAAAAGGGAACGTGGAAAGGGATGTCTTTGCCCTTCTGTGTTTTAAATATCTTTATTATTTTTACTGTGTTTCTATCCCACATTTTCTCTGAGGATCTCGAGGTGGCATGAGGGTTATTCCCCTTCCTCATTTACCCCTGCGAGGTAGGCCAGGCCGAGAACGGCAGCAACTGGCCTCTGAGGTTATACACAGTGAGCTTCATGACCAGGTGGGGATTTGAACCCAGGTCTTTCCTGGGTCCTAATCCGACACTCTGACCCCTACACCATCCCGGCTCTCACCACAATGTGCCCCAGAAATGCGGAGAAACACGAAATGGATGTGGATGGATGATATTTCGGGCCTTCCGTACAGGACTGTTGTATGGATTGCTGAGCTAATGTGAAGCTTCTTGAGCACTTAGTACGTTTAAAGTGCTTCCCTCCCCCCTAAATATCATAACCGTTAGTTTTTGCGTGATTCCTTTTTGGGGGACATGTTCCTGCTTTCCGATTTCTCTGTGCTGCACCCTGCGCGTTTTGGTTTTGTAACAATTTCATACAAATACAGTGGTCCCTCAACTTACGAATTTAATGCGTTCCAAAGGGACTTTCGTAGGTCGGAAAAAATCGTAAGTCGAGTCCTCATAGGAATGCATTGGGAAAAAAATATCCCGAAAATTTCGTAAGTTGAAAAAAAACGTATCTAAACTTCGTAAGTTGAGGAAACTGCATCTAAAACGGCCGCGATTTCCTTTCGGAAGTTGGAAAAATTAGTAGGCGCGCGGCCACTTTTTTCACTCGTAACTCGAAAACTACGTAAGTCGGGTCATTTGTAAGTCAAGGGACCACTGTAAATCATTTCTGAGGACGGCAAAGCTTTTGAGGTAATCTCATCGCGTTCAGCGGAGATGGAGAACTTCAATGGCTCAGTGTGGGTCTTTGGACTTGGCCCTCAGGGCACTTTTTCTCCTCAGGCCACCCTCTCCTCAGTGGCCTCTGCCTTTTCACCCTCCTTTTCCTCAGGGCCAAGACTCTTCATTGCCTGAGGCAAAGGACAAGATGGCGCCCCACTCCCATTCTGTGTTCTGACCAGATACAGGCCACGTCCTCTGTATGCATTTAAAGCACTCTTTAACCACTTTAACAGCCATGGCTCCCCGCAAAGAATCCTGGGAACTGCAGTTTTCTGAAGGTGCTGAGAGTTTTTAGGAGACCCCACTTCCCCTCACAGGCATATAATTCCCTATTTGGTTTAACAATCCGCCCTGGGATTTGTAGCTCTGTGAAGGGAATAACCAGTGCTTTTTATTCTTAAAAAAAATGTTTGGGGTACTCTCGTTTTCCTACTCATATTGAAATACTGCCCCTCAACGAGGCCAAACTTAGATTCCCCAAATGTTTTGGGGTATGCATACCCCCAGAAAGAAAAGCACTGGGAATAACTATCTCCTCACAACTTTCAGCGCCCTTAAGGAAATGAAACTTCCCAGGATCCTTTGGGGGGAAGCCATGATACGATACTCCTTGAAATGTATAATCTGTTTCGGCACATTTTCACTCAGGAGGAAGCCTCACTGCGCTCAGAAAGATCTAAAGGGGGTTGCAGACTCAATGACCCCCCCTCCCCAGCACGCTGAGGAACCCACCACGTTGGAAACAGCACAAACCACAACACATGTAGGGGTTGTGCGTATGGCTACCCGCACCAGGAATCTGCTGCGTTGACTGGCTTCCCAGCGGCAACCCCCCTCTCCCCGTTTTGCATGCCCTGCACCGCACATTCACGGGTACAGTCAGATATTTTCTCACCAAGTGGGAAGACGACCCTCAGGCACCGTTTGCATTCAGAGCTGTGTGGAAAATATTGGTCAGCCCCGTTTTCGCTTCATCCTTCCCCACATCCTCCTCCCCCGTCCTGTAATGAAAGTGTTTTATGGTTCTTAAGGGTCCCTGAGAAACTCTGAAGAAAAATTAATTGCGAGTCAGGGTTGCTTAGGGGCCTATGGGATGTGGTCTCGACTGTCTTCTGCAGACCCAGAAGCTGGGTGAAATCATGGTGTGTGGTTGCTACGGATATCCAATTTAGTTTCTCCTTTTTCCAACCCGAAGCTCAGGTTTCCATATTTCTACATCAGTCTTTGAATTCTTTTTTCTCTCTCTTTAAAGTCCTCATGGACATTCATATAATGCATTTTTGGATGTTATTTTAACTAACCAATGCATTTCGTTGCACATCTTCCCTTTGTATATGTTTTTTTTGTGTGTGCATTGCTTGGTCAGAGAGCTGCATGGCAGAATCCAGAACGCCGAAGGATGACTGTGTTTTATTCTGTGCGGGTAGAGTTTCTCCCTCATGGCACAAAAGTTCATACCTTCATTTATTTACAGTATTTCAGCAGCAGTAAGCTACCCTTTTTACCCTTACCCAGCCTCGTCGTTCTTGTCTCCTAATGTTCACCCCAAATCTGTGCTCCTGTGCAAAATATATTTGACCCAAATCTACTCTCCTGTAGTGTAAACCCATCCGATCTCATCCTGCCTTCTGGGGGAGGGGACAGCAGGTCTTTGCCCTCTTCTGCATCCTTTGAGACATATAAAGCAGGTGTGAGGAACTACAGCTCTCATAACCCCTGGCCATTGCTCATGCTGGCTGGGGATGTTGGGAGTTATAGTTCAGCAATGTCTGGAGGGCCAAAGCTTCCCCACCTGCTATCCTGCCTCCTCCCTCACTTCTCCTAGTTAAACATGCTCTGTTCCTGCAACCTTCCCTGGTAGGATTTATTCTCCAAAACAACTGCCCTGTGAATTCTTTTGATTGCAAGCAGGGAAATAAAAATAACATAGGATCACGGTGGCGCAATGTTGTTGTTCCAGGAGGAACTGCACCATTGCAGTCTGCAACAAGGTACCAACCATAGAATCATAGAATCCTAGAGTTGGAAGAGACCACAAGGGCCATCCAGTCCAACCCCCTGCCAAGCAGGAACACCATCGAAGCATTCTTGACAGGTGGCTGTCAAGCCTCTGCTTAAAGACCTCCAAAGAAGGAGACTCCACCACACTCCTTGGCAGCCAATTCCACTGTCGAACAGCTCTAACTGTCAGGACGTTCTTCCTAATGTTTAGGTGGAATCTTCTTTCTTGTAGTTTGAATCCATTGCTCCGTGTCCGCTTCTCTGGAGCAGCAGAAAACAACCTTTCTCCCTCCTCTATATGACATCCTTTTATATATTTGAACATGGCTATCATATCACCCCTTAACCTTCTCTTCTCCAGGCTAAACATACCCAGCTCCCTAAGCCGTTCCTCATAAGGCATCGTTTCCAAGCCTTTGACCATTTTGGTTGCCCTCTTCTGGACACGTTCCAGCTTGTCAGTATCCTTGTTGAACTGTGGTGCCCAGAATTGGACACAGTATTCCAGGTGGGGTCTGACCAGAGCGGAATACAGTGGTACTATTACTTCCCTTGATCTAGATGCTATACTCCTATTGATGCAGCCCAGAATTGCATTGGCTTTTTTAGCTGCTGCATCACACTGTTGACTCATGTCAAGTTTGTGGTCTACCAAGACTCCTAGATCCTTTTCACATGTACTGCTCTCAAGCCAGGTGTCACCCATCCTGTATTTGTGCCTTTCATTTTTTTTGCCAATGTTGTGTATTGTATAATTATAGCAATGATGTGTTTCAAATATATCCGCAGACGAAAAGGACAACTGCTTTAGTTAACGTCTGTCCATGCATAGAGCAAATCACGCCTCGCCCATTGGGTGCAGCCCTCAGCAGATGGAAAGAGCCATAGTTTGATTGCAAACCATCTGTTCTGTGTGCAGAAGATCCCAGGTCCAATCCCCTAGGAAGAAAATGTTCTCTTTATCCACCCAGTTTTACAGACCTGTCACGTCTCCCCTATTCCTTCCTTCCTCTTTTCTCGAAGCAAAAGGGAAACCTTTCCCGCAAATGCTCAGATCAGCGATGCTCAGGGCCTTGCAAGTCGCTGCAAGACTTCTAGGACAGGCGCCGCATGTTTGGCAAGCTCAAGCGAATGTCAGCGCTGGCTCGCATTGCGTTCCACAGCCGATGTAAAAAATACCAAACGGATTCCGTTTCCCCTCCCCTCCCTCCTAGTGCAAGGCTAATCCCTTAAAAGAAAAAAAAGTGATTATTAAAAGAAAACGGAGGTAAATATAGCTGGAAACAGCAGATGAAGCAATTTGGCAGCTTTGCCAAGGAAAACAATGTTGGAGGAGTAGCTGCAGCCAGAATCCGTTGCGCACCTGAAGCAAACCGCCACCAACCTGCTTAGTAAGCTGCAGAACAAACTAATGTCTGCAGCAGCTTCAGGAAGGGAGCGTGGAGTTTTAGGCTAACATGACATCCCAGCTGATAAAGCAGGTCGACTTGGCTCCAGACGGTCTGGGTGCTCAGCGCCAGCGCAGAAGCTCAAGCCACCCAAGCGTTGGCTCCGGGCGATAATGGGGCACCCTGAGACACATCCCTCCTCTAATCCCGTCAGTATTTGGATGGGTGGGCTCTGGATCACTTATCGCAGATTGTGCATGTACCTTTCCCCAAGAGGTGCACACCTGAGCAGCAGCCTTGGTGACAGGTCAAGGGACTCCTTCCTATCTTAAGATAGGAGTGGGAAACCTGTGGGCCTCCATAGACTGATGAACCGCAACTCCCATCGGCGATGCTGACGGGAGTGGGGAGTACAATAGCACCTGGAAGGACAACTTTGGTCTTGGTTTCAGCCAGGAAAGAGGTGCAAGCGCCCTGGACAGCTCCATTCAAATCTTAAGCTGGAGGCAGGACATGGATGTTGTTTCAGCACCAGTCACCCTTAGACTGAGCCATGGGTAGGCAAACTAAGACCTGGGGGCAGATCTGGCCCAATCGCCTTCTCAATCTGGCCCACGGACGGTCCAGGAATCAGCGTGTTTTTACATGAGTAGAATGTGTCCTTTTATTTAAAATGCATCTCTGGGTTGTTTGTGGGGCCTGCCTGGTGTTTTTACATGAGAAGATGCGCTGACATGAGCCACGGGCAGGAAGGGCACACAGCCCAGCCCTTCCCAGCCTCTGTTTTACATCCGTGTTCTTTCCTCAGAACATTTAATGGCTGTCCAAAGCAACTGAACTGTTTAATCGGTAGAGACAATCTCTTTAAGCTCTTCCAAGGAAGTTGCCCATGGATTATTTCTGGGAGGATTTTTAAAACCATGCTCAAGGCGGCTTGCGACAGAAAAATATTACATAACTACAAACATAATAAAAGTAGTCATAGACAAAACATCCAAAAAAAATCACAACCAAATTGAACAATGTTCACATGAATCATAAGATACAAAATAAAGATACAAAAAACTAACAGCAGCAGCAGCAACAACCTCCTCTCCCAACCAAAGCCCCTGAACAGTGCCCCAGGACAAGATTTGCTGCTCTGGATTAGGCCCAAATGCTGTTTTATGGGTGGGGAACTTCAGCCCCCAGGAGCTGAATGTGGCCCCTTAGGCTTCTATATCTGGCCCTTGGAAGTGTCACCAGGTCCCAGCCCTCACTGGCCTTGCTTCTTGCTCTCTTTGAGAGTTTTTGGCTGGCTGGTATGGGTCCAGCTCTGGTGTCAAAGAGCGAGCCAGCAGTAAATCACACTGTTCGAAGTTGGAGTTAACTCTTGATTAGCAAAAACACGATCTTCACAGACCTGGTGGGTCTTTCTTCATGAAATCAGTTGCTGAGATTGAAGGTCTCCTCACCTCCTCACAGCTATTTAAGTCCCCTCTTCTCCAGGGCTTTTTTGAAGCAATAGGAGACTATGCCGGCATGCAGCCAACCTCTCCTCTGCCCTTTTCATGCCTCTTCTGGTTCTGGGAGACCAGGAGGGAAGGGAGCTTGTCACAGCAGTAGAGGGACTCATCTCTGCTTCTTGGCCTCCCCCATCCCACTTTCCTGTTTCTGTTTCCCCATTGCCTGGTTATAGCAGAATTAACCCTTAGGTTGCAAACTGAATGATCCCTGCTGTTGCACTTCCAAAAGGCTGCTTATAAGGGAATGCACCCCTTGAGTCAAAAATGATTCTCCGCCCGTACGGAGTTCGCTGTCCCTTCACATGGCTGCTGCTGAATGCCGAGCCCGTAGTAAGCTTCGTAGAGGCTTTGCAACCCTTCAGATGTTAAATGGATACGAGGATTGGCCGTTTCATAAGGCAGGAAGGCATCCCTGTTATGCAATGAGTGTGCCCTGCAGCTGACCCACAGGAAAAGCCAAGAAAAAGGGGTCAGGAAATGCTTTTGCAATGCGCTTGAATCACTGCCTGCCCATCGAGCAGCTCTGGATAGGGCCCACGGCCAACTTCATCAGCCTTGTGCCAATGTTTTCATTTCTGTGGCATGGGAAATGGAGACGTTCCTGAGCCGTTGAGAAAGCAACAATGTCCCTTTCAGCACATCATAAATAACGCCAACTCCACGTCTGCCCCTGAGGGATGTGAGCCTGCATTTATGTTCCACCTTTCTTCCAAGGAAAGCTCAAGGTGGCATGCATAGTGCTCCACCCCACCCGGTTTTATCCTCAGAAAAACCCTGCAAGACAGGCTAAGCCGAGAGTGAGTGGCTGGCCCAGGATCACCCAAGTGAGCTTCATGGCTGAACCTCGGTCTCCTAGGTCCTAGTCTAGCGCTCTAACCACTACACGGCGCTGCCTCTCTTGAACGACTCTTGCAGACCATGCCTCTTGCGATGTCGGTGTGATGTATGCAAACAGGTTCCCCTCTCCCAGTGATAGTTTTGTAACTTGAGCCAGATGGAGTGTGTAACTGAAAGGGGAACATTATTGCGAAACGGTTTGTTTTGAGTTTAACATCTTGTTCCAATCAAGAACGCTTGCGTCCTCCCCCTCCCTTGCGTCCTATAGGAGAGCCTTCTATGCTGATGCTGCAAAGAAACTTGGAGAAATTGAAATATCATTTGGGACAGTTAGTGCAGGGCAGGGGTGGTGGGCAGGTTGGGATCCAGCATCAGATCTCTGGGAAATTTGAAGAAGATCAGCCAGGATTTATGACTGACAAAATTGTATAACAGCAATTCCCCCAGTACGTTGCAGAAATGAAGGAAGTTTCTGGGGTGGTAGTAACTGGAATGGATTTTTGTGTTAGGAGGGCTGTTATTATTATTATTTTATTTTTTTATGAAAAGATTTTAAGAAATAGAGAATTGTACCAACAGGTCAAGAGGTGGGAGCATCTGAAATGGAAAATGAGCGAGGTCCCATCCAAAGGAAAACGGCAACTTGGAATACACACAACTTGCAGATTTAACATATAGAATAAGAGAACAAGAAGAATATACGTTGAATGAAGACTGTGAAATGTTGATTGAATATATGGGTGAAAATTGTGTTCATTTAAAAACGCTGGTAGCATTAAGGTAACTTCAACAGTGTCAATAGGTTTTGATGGATGTAACAATGGTTTACTGAATGGTGTAGTTCATGTAAAATATGAAGGGGTGTATGGTATGTAAAATGAACCACGGAAAGAGCAGGGGCGGAGGAAGGGGGTGCGGTGGGTGCGGGCCGTCCTGGGTGTCACCACTGAGGGGGGTGACAAAATGCCCGGCGGCACTCACCGCGGGGCCTACAGCACGCCTGAGCCACACATCTCTCCTGGGAGAGACGCAGTGGCTTGGGCGCGTGCAGGCTCCATGCTGCCCAAATGGTCCACATGCCACCTCCCCCCCCCCAGCTGTAGGGCGGCTGAGTCGGAGGAGGCAAGAAGACTCCGGAGGCCCCGTCCCTATGGATGGCTTGCCCCGCCCCTGGAAGCTTCCCAGAGTGGTTGGGGCAACCCAGTCAGATAATAAATAAAGAAATTGATGATGATGATGATGGAGGAATAGGTAAAGGTAAAGGGACCCCTGACCATTAGGTCCATTCGTGTCCGACTCTGGGGTTGCGGCGCTCATCTCGCGTTACTGGCCGAGGGAGCCGGTGTACAGCTTCCGGGTCATGTGGCCAGCATGACTAAGCCGCTTCTGGCGAACCAGAGCAGCACACGGAAACGCCGTTTACCTTCCCGCCGGAGCGGTACCTATTTATCTACTTGCACTTTGACATGCTTTCGAACTGCTAGGTTGGCAGGAGCTGGGACAGAGCAATGGGAGCTCACCCGTCGCAGGGATTCGAACCGCCGACCTTCTGATCAGCAAGCCCTAGGCTCTGTGGTTTAACCCACAGCGCCATCTGGGTCCGACAAAAGGTCAAAAGGGGGGGGGCAAAACGGGTGGGAAAGATTCTTAGGGAGTGAAAAACTGCACTACGGATTTTAGAAATCAGGCCGTGGGCATGGGCAGAGTTCACTTTCATTGCCAGCGAGGAACCTCTGCATTTAGTAAGATGATTCCACAATACAGAACGGTATCAATCAATTCTGGAAGTCCATCCGACTTCCAAAACATTCGCAAACCAAGGCGCAGCTTCCGATTGGCTGATTGGCCCCGGAAACAATGGCGATAGCCGAAACAGACGTCCGGCTTCCAAAAAACTCCCGCAAACTGGAACACTTGCTTCCGGGTTTGCAACGTTCGGGAGCCGATTTGTTCGGGAGCCAAACCATTCAAGTACCAAGGTATCACTGTACATTAGGATTCTCAGGTGCAGAGTTTCAGTTTTTAAACCACGACTTAAATAATTTAACCAATTAAGGTTTGTTTCATCTCCGTTCATAAGAATTCGGGTTGGGCTTGATGACAACTTGATAAGCTGCCAAACCCTGGGCTAGTCAAATCAAGGTGATGATGGCTGGCCGTCACCTCGCCTTATTTATGATATTGCAATCACATCTTGCCCTCCTGCCATTTCCATGGAATTCAAGGCAACATCTTGGTCTGGATTGCTTAGGCGGTCTCTTATCCAGACACTGACCAGATCCCAAATCTGCTTAGCCTCAGGAAAGACGTGTTTAGTATCACTTGGCTGGGATTCCTCCGACGTTCTGTCTGCGTATTAAACTATTCTGTGGAAGAGAAGTCAAGCTATTCCAAAACCTCTCTATAAACAGAAGGAGAAAGACAGGTTGTTCTCAGCAGGAAAAGAGGAGACATTCATTGGGTCTGCTTTTCTCAGTGGACTGACTCAGGTCAGTCGTCCAGAACTTGCTAACGGAAATGGAAAGAAACTACAGGGTTAGGCCTGGACTTTGTGCCAAAGGTTTTCAGGGCTTGAATTTTATTTCGATTGCTTAAGTGCTCAATGGCAAGGCATTGAAAAATGTGATAAGCAAAATTTTACTCGAAAAGGCTGAAAGTTGGGTCCGGTTTTCCCAAGGGGGAGTCCGGAGTTTTCTCCCTGGGAAGAGCTGGAATTTTAGAGCTTTTCCCTTCATGCCACAGACAGAGACCACACCGGAGTTGTCAAAGCAAAGCGGAGCTTCCCGTTTATTGAATCTGTTGCAACAGAGGTTCCCCGCCACGTAGCAGGTACGATGAGGACAACCCAGAACAATGGTGTGCCAGCCCCTATATAGACTTTTGAAATCCCCCCCCCCCTGGAGTCCAGCCCACCCCCAGATACATCAGAACTACATCACAACTTGGGAGGTTCAGAGGAGGTAACTTGAGAATTTTCCACACCTGGTCATGCCTCCTCGACCCCTCCCAGACACACATTTCTGGAAAACAAAAGGTTTCCTGATTTCCTGCCCTGGCAGGGCAGGGCAAATGCAGGGCTAACAACTGTCCTTTGTGGGGGAAATGGGCCATCTGGTACCTGGCCAGCTAGGGGTCAAAATGGTGTGAGGCCTGTCTTTCTGTGCTGTTTTCAGACATGTGGCCTTGTTTGCTTGTGTTATATTAATAAGAATTATTATATATATATAAAAATAAAATACCTTAAATTCTTACAACAAAAGCATTGAAAATGCATATTTGGGGGAACTTGAGGGGGGGGGCAATAGGCCTTTTCTATTCTTACCCTGTATTGTGGAAGACCCTGCTCTCTGCCATACATCAAGCAGTAATGCAACCAGTTGCTTCAGAGTTCAAACGCCTTGTACAGGCTTATCTTTTTGCCCAGGCTTTCCCTGGCCCTTAAGATTGGAGCCTGGTTTAATGTCTTAGAATCTCCCAATCTCTGGTTGTTGTTGTTTTGCTTATATAAGCTTTTATAATGCTGTTTCGTTGATTTTAGGTCATGCTTTTGTTTTAATGCACATAAAGTACAATATAAAAGATTTTTTTGGGGGGGAATCTCTATTTAAAGAAATACATAAATGCAATAAAATGCATATAACAACGCTTGTAATCAGGCATATGACTTAAATGCATCCAAATGTGCATTCATTTGGAAAATCTGCATGGGATGGGATGGAACTGACCTACGACTGAGCACAAGATAAAGTGAATTGGGGTGGAATCTGCTCCCCCTTTGCTTTTGGCCATAGGGATGGGCAAATCTGTTTTTCCTGATTTCTTATTTTTTCCACTCTTCAGTTCTCCACATTTTCACATCTGTTCGATATACGTATATAGTTTTAATCCCTATGAAAACTCACCTGCATTGTGCTGCTATTTTTTTCCAAATGTACACACCTTTGTGTGTGCATTTTTGCCTAATGGGCACATTTTTGTAAAGCATATTTTCCTTCACATAACGCAGCTTTGCAAATTGCATCAAAAAATGCATTTTTAGGCACAATTCACCCCAGTGCGTGGTACATTTTTGCACACAGTGCTTGGCTGAAGAGCATCACTGCAAAATTCGGAGACGTTGAAATGCCAGAGGATGGGTGCATTTCGGCTCGCAGGTTGTTTCAAGAAGTGCAGATCAGGTATTTTCACCTTTGCAAACTGAATTGAATCTCTCATCCATGCCTCACCCATAGCTGTCAACTTTCGGATTTGAAAATAAGGGATTTCCCCCAAACTTTCGGATTTGAAAATAAGGGATGCCGCGAGGGCGGTGCAATGCCACCAAGTAGCCTCGCCACCCTGCGCTCCAGAGGCTGCGCGCGAACGGGTGAGCGAAAGAGCGAGCGTGTAGACGGCAGGGTGAGCGAAAGAGCGAGCGCGTAGACGGCAGGCAGGCTGTCTGTCTGGTTGGGCGTGAGGGTCTGGCTGCACAAGGCATGCAAGCTCCGCCCCCAGTCGGTCTCAGACTCCTTATTGGCAGCCGAGCAATGCAGCTGAGGAGCCTCCCTGGCCGGCAGGGAGGGAGAGGAGCTGCTTCCTTTGAAATCCGGGGAATTTAAGGGATATCAACAATCCGGGATAGCAGCGGGAAATGGCATTGGAATAAGGGAGTTTACCGCCAAAAAAAGGGAAGGTTGACAGCTATGAGTCTGATACCTTCAGCTTATCTTGTTTCTGGCAGGAGTATTTCTTCCTTCAGCTAAAAACAAAAAACACCACCTCACCTTCCTGGTTCTTTTCCTCTATCTTTCCTACCCAGAATGCCAGGCACAATCTTGCCTTTTTTGCCTGAATCGGATCTCAAGGATGTCTAAGTGAAGCTGGCCGTCAGCCAGCAGGGTGTGGGTCTATGTGTGGCCTTCTGCCGGAGAGCAAAAAGAAAAACAAACATTTCCTTTTCACAGAAATCGTGGGGTTATTTATAACCACGCAGAGATATAGGCACAGAGGACCAGGGAGTTGCCCTCAACTCCCGCTGTTCGGGGCACGCCCCAAAGCCCATGCCCATTTTATACCCAGGCAAGTTTAAGCAAGAACGGTTTCAAAATAGAATTCCAGCGAAGGGCAAAAGGGTGGCTCCCTCTCATCTTTGCCCCAAACATAAGCAAATGTTGCAATCCTTCATTGTGCAGTTTTTAATGTTTGAGTAGGGCCCTGATCCAACGGAGCAGAGGTGGCTCACCCCATGCCCAGAGGGCTTGATGTGCCCCCAGCCCAGCCAATTTTTATGCCTGCCCAAATGTGCATCAGTTTAAGAAACAGTGGTAAAAAGGGGGTGGGGAGACACAGTAGACATGCTTAGGGTTGTAAGGTCAGGAGCGCCCTAGACCCTGAGATTTCAGGGCCCAAACCTGAGACCTAGGGATTGTTAGCATATACCCCGCCTGGGGCAGTTTGTGAGACTGCCCCAAAGCCAGAGCAAAGCCGTGTGCGCACATCCCCGGCTACAGAGAGTCCGGTGGCGCAGTCATATGTGATTGTTCCCAGTATGAAGAACAACACACACAAGCCATTCATTAAGGCTAAACTAATTTATTGTAGGAATAGTGCAGAGAGAATCTCTGCTGCCAGCTCAAGTACAGAGCTGCCATAAAACTGTCTGTCCGGCATCACGGTCTCGCCAGAAGAGAGAGCACAAAGGCTAGTATTACAATAGTACAGTAAAGCATAAACATTCCATGTAGGAAAAGATAAGGCTGACTTTCTCACGGTTCAGTGAGACAGGCAATAGTCAGACCAGCCCTCGCTGCAGCTGTTGCTGCTCGGCTTGGACAAAAATCACAACAGGGATGCCTCCTGATTATGTCATGGGACAGCCCCTGGAGATAGAGGTTAATTGGGAGAGGGGAGGGGAGGAAGGCAGGTTCCTGCCCCCCAGTTGTGCATGCTATAATTTGCAGCCAGCTCTTGCTAGGTTGACGCGTGCAAGCTTCGTGCATCGCCCCCCTGGAGCTTCAAGCCTACCCCCTGCTGAGCATCCCAACAACGATGAAAATTGCCGCATCCCACCTCAGGGACCCTCGTGCCAAATTTGGCAATGAGATCTCAAGAGGCGGCTGAACACTTGGACAGAAAGGCAAATTGCAAAATAGATACAGCACAATCGCTTCTTACGTGCATTTAACTGGCACGATTTCACCTGTAAGCGGTTGAAGGCCGCCAGCCGAAACCCTGCAAGCTAAATGCGAGCTTATAAGATCCTGCCAAAAACGCAAAAAAGGAGAGCAAAGTTTTCCTAATCCTTTCCCATCAGATGGATGGAAGGAACGAGGGAGAAATTTGGTTCAGTTCACATTTTATCAAAATTAAAGGAATTGCCCTTTGAAATTCTCATTTTCAAAGGCACGTGCAAAAATGCATTTTTTAAAAAAACAGATGGTTGCGTTAAGTTAGAGGAAAGTGCTTGCAAAAACATTGCACAGCAAAATGTGTATTTTAAGAGAAACGCGTGCTCAAAATGCAGCAGTAATTGCCAAACGATTAAAAAAGGGATGAGGATGAACAATGTTGGAGTTATGCTGCGATCTATGATCTCACATTTAAAGGAGAACAGTGTTTTTCCTACAGATCTTGGTACCCGCACACCATTCGAAAGGGAATGCCACAGATGTCTTTGTCCCCGCAGCTGTTTTGTCCTTGAAGGCTGCGGTTGTCCAACGCAAGGAGTTTCAGGAACCCGAAAGTGAAACTTAACGTGTTCGCAGAAGGAGCTCTCCTCCCAGAGCAGAGCCTTTGGCATAACAGGATTTGCTGAGGAGGTGACTTGCCCATCCTGGCTGAGTCTGGGGATTGGAGCTGTTCGTACACACCCCCTTGTGTATTTGCCAGCCTAAAATTTCAAAACAGAAGAGGCGGTTGGGGGAAGGGAAGGAGAGACTTTCAGGGAAACGAAAGCGGCATGTGAAGCGTCTCGTGCATAGAATGCTGGATGCAAGCCCACACTTGAGACCTCTAAGTTGCTTAAGGCTGTTTGGGCATGTCTGACAGCCGGCTCTGACTGCAGATGATGGGAGAGAGCAGGGCAGCAGAAACCCCTGAGACCTAATAATAATAATAATAATAATAATAATAATAATAATAATAATAATAATAATTTATTATTTGTACTCTGCCCATCTGGCTGGGTCCCCCCCAGCCACTCTGGGCAGCCTCCAACAGATATTAAAATACATTAAAATATCACAGGTTAAAAACTTCCCTAAACAGGGCTGCCTTCAGGTATTTTCTGAATGTCAGATAGTTGTTTATCTCTTTGACCTCTGCTGGGAGGGCGTTCCACAGGGCGGGCGCCACTACCGAGAAGGCCCTCTGCCTGGTTCCCTGTAGCTTTGCTTCTCGCAGGGAGGGAACCGCCAGAAGGCTCTCGGCGCTGGATCTCAGTGTCCGGGCTGAACGGTGGGGGTGGAGATGCTCCTTCAGGTATACAGGACCGAGGCCGTTTAGGGCTTTAAAGGTCAGCACCAACACTTTGAATTGTGCTCAGAAACGTACTGGGAAACAAACCTACCCATAAGCTAGCTTGCTCACCTCAGCAGGTCACAAGAGGAAGTTCGGTCCGCATCCGAATGCAAACCTGTCTCATCGGCACCTCAGTGTATGGACTGAAACCCAACTAGCCTTTGGATATTGGCATTTCTCCAAATGTTGCTATGCAGTCCTCCGAGCAAAAAATAATAATGCATGTCCGAAATAAAGAGTGCACAAAAAAGTGTGTGCCTTCGTGAAAATTAGAGGAAGGACCAGGGAGGTTCTGCTTGAAATGCAGGAGGTCCCGGGTTCAGTGGCGTAGCGTGATTTGCCGGTGCCCGGGGTGGGTGGGTGCATGTGCCAGAGGGATGGGGCATGGAGCCCACTGTGCCAATGCCACCAGAGTGATGCCAGCCCTGAGCTGCTTTGCTTTGCAATGTTGGGATCTGATCTGAATAATTTGCAGGGCTGGCAGGGGGGGCGTGAGCAGCACGGGTGTAGCAATGTGGGTGCGGTGCGCTCCTGCTGCCACGGCAAGGCATGCAGTTTGCCGGCACTGCCGCTCCAGTGCTATACGGACAGTGCTGGGATCCTCTGCTCATGGTTGCAGCCGCATGGAGAGGATCCTCCGTTCGCGGCTGCAACCACGAGCAGAGGATCCCGGCAGCGTCCGTATGGTGCTGGAGCAGCGCTGCCAGCAACCCACTACGTAGCGCAAATGTGTGGCATCGCTACATACGGTGCATGAGTCGTACGTAGCGACGCTGCGCATGTGAGCTACATAGCGACACCCCGCCCCCGGGTGCACATCATGTTTGCCGCTCCGGGTGCCCGAGCGGCTTCCTATACCTCTGGTGAGCGGACCCCAGAAAAATATGCCTAGGGCCATCGTCCCCCCCCCCCCGCTCCCCGCTACGATCCTGCCCAGGTTCAACCCTGACATCTCTAGCTAGTCAGCGCACACAAACATGAGCTGGATGGATCATTGTTCTGACTCAGGATAAGGCAGCTTCTCGTGTTCCTGAAAATAATGCACAAACATGCATTTTCTTAGGGGAAATTTCTTGCTAAAGAATTGTGGGCATTAGGCAAGATTGCATGGGGAAATGAACATGAATATTCATGCAGTTTTTCTTTTATTTTCTTTTTGAAATCACCTACTGAGAGGGAGATGGAGAGAACAAAATTTAAGGTTAGATTTAACATTAAGACTTCTGTGGCTCAGGGCCCCAATACCTCAAAGACCATTTCTCCCCATATGAACTGACCCAGATCCTGTGATAAATTTATTAGGAGAAATTCATATTGAAACGCTGAATAATTTTCATGAAGGTTTTTTTTTTTTTTTAAAAAAAAGAAAACAACCCAGTTCACATTCAAATGATTATTTATATAATTTGCACTTTGCAAATTTGAAACAGCGTTCAGATCGAAACACAGCTGCCCTTTGAAATGTGCACTTCTCCTGATTTTTGCAGCGCAGTTCTCCAGAAGAGTCATGGGTATTCAAATGCACATGCCACAGAAAACTGTGCATATAAATGCATGGATCAGTGGAAACAACTTCCCAAAATGCATTATCTAAGGGGTGGTGGGTGGGGCGGTTGCTTCGTAACAATGGGCACATTCAGAGAAGCCTGTGTCGAAACACTGATGAATTATTGCCAGGGCTTTTAAAAGGAATCTCTCCCGGTAGTTGCTGGAGGAATTAAAGAACCTTTTAATGAGGGTGAAAGAGGAGAGCGCAAAATATGGTCTGAAGCTCAACATCAAAAAAACTAAGATCATGGCCACTGGTCCCTGGCAAATAGAAGGGGAAGAAATGGAGGCAGTGAGAGATTTCACTTTCTTGGGTTCCATGATCACTTCAGATGGTGACAGCAGTCACGAAATTAGAAGACGCCTGCTTCTTGGGAGAAAAGCAATGACAAACCTAGACAGCATCTTAAAAAGCAGAGACATCACCTTGCCGACAAAGGTCCGTATAGTTAAAGCTATGGTTTTCCCAGTAGTGATGTATGGAAGTGAGAGCTGGACCATAAAGAAGGCTGATCGCCGAAGAATTGATGTTTTTGAATGATGGTGCTGGAGGAGACTCTTGAGAGTCCCATGGACTGCAAGAAGATCAAACCGATCCATTCTGAAGGAAATCAGCCCTGAGTGCTCACTGGAAGGACAGATCCTGAAGCTGAGGCTCCAATACTTTGGCCACCTCATGAGAAGAGAAGACTCCTTGGAAAAGACCCTGATGTTGGGAAAGATGGAGGGCACAAGGAGAAGGGGACGACAGAGGACGAGATGGTTGGACAGTGTTCTCGAAGCTACCAACATGAGTCTGAGCAAACTGTGGGAGGCAGTGGAAGACAGGAGTGCCTGGCGTGCTCTGGTCCATGGGGTCACGAAGAGTTGGACATGACTAAGCGACTAAACAACAACAACAAAGTTGCAGGAGAAATCAAGGCTGGGAAAAAGAGAAAGAGAAAGAATCGAAACTGATAGATCCTGCCATCTCTACCCAAGCCCCTCATCAGCTGGGGCACAGCTGACAATCCTTTGCTCTTGAAGTTGACCGCAGGCTTTTGAGTTTGCTTACTGTCTCCCATTTCCTAGGAAAAAGAAAGCTAACCAGGGACCGTTTTGCAGTGTTCAAACCAGCCAAATTTCTTCTACCCCTCCCCCTTTTCTCCAGCAATCTTACTCACCAAAGTTTTCGGAGCAAGCCAAAGCTAAGAATTGCCAAGGAAAAAACACTCAGAAACTGGACACTGCAAATGACTCAGGGGGAAGGTATTTCCCCTCTGCTACCTCTGAGTGAAGTCTGAGAGAGCTGGGCTCTTCCCCATCAAAATCTGTGTCCTTGCACCTCTGGCCTTAACCACACTGCTAAGCTACCAGTAGGTAGCAGGGTTGCTGCCCACCACCCACTGCAGACCCAGGACAAATGGATCTGTAAGCCTCAATTGCAGAGCCTGGCTCTGGCACCATTTGATGTGTATGAGGATTCATTTATATCAGAGGTACGGAGCCTGTGTCCCTCCGGGTGTTGCTGAACTACAACTCCCATCATCCCAGATGGGATGCTGGCTGGAGGCTGATGGGAGTTGTAGTCTAGCAAGTTCCTGAAGGCCACAGTTTAGCATCCCCTCTGGTTTATATTATTAGGGAAGTTTTTAATGTCTGATGTTTTATTGCTTTTTTATTTTTATTCTCATCAGTTCTGTTGGGAGGTGCCCAGAGTGGCTGGGGAAATTATAATTATAATTATAATTATTATTATTTGGAAGGCACTGATGCTTCTTACTGCAGCCCAGTCTTTACTAAACCTGATGCCTATGCAGAGATTACCTATGTTTTAAGCTACTTTTTAAACTACAACTAGTCTCTTGAATGTTTTTGCATACTTGTTTTTAACTGGTTTTTCTTTTAATCAACAACTTTCAAGTTTTGTTTTATATTTTTGTAAACCGCTTCGGGTCACTCTTCCAATCAAGCAGGCTTTCGATTTGGCTAAATGAACAAGCAAAATCTCCATAAAATGTAAAAGCTAAAATTCAAATCGCGATAAGCAGCATTGTGGAAAGATCCACTGATTAGTTCAGTCACTGATATCCTCACCCGAAAGACTGCTGGAAGAGGAAGGTCTTCGCTTGCTTCCTGAAAGAAAACAACGCTTGCAGGAAGACACCTCTTGTTCTGCAGATGTGGGGCCACCACTGAAAAGCCTCTCCAGCCCCTCCCCAGTGCTGCTCACTTCATCCTATGCGGGGACCACCACCAGCCCCCTCCCCAAAGGCGGAAGGGCACCAGGTTGGAGACCCCTGCATAAAACCAGGACCGGATTTGCTGTGTGGGAACAATGGATGGATGATTACAGAAGATAGGTTGCAGAGAGGTGCTGAGCTAAGACAGTGATGGCCAAACTCGGCCCTCCAGATGTTTTGGGACTACAACTCCCATCATCCCTAGCTAACAGGACCAGTGGTCAGGGATGATGGGAATTGTAGTCCCAAAACAGCTGGAGGGCCAAGTTTGGCTATCACTGAGCTAAAAGCAGCAAGTTGCTTTGCAGATGAATGAGATGACTGCAGTTTTGCTTGTCAGGGTTGCACCAGATGAGCAGGAGTGGTGGCAAGCCCCCCTAGGCGAAGCGGCAACCACGGAAGAGTCCAGAGGAATGGAGGGATTCTTACCTGAAGAAGACTGGTGGCGACACTCCTCAGAAGAGGAATGAGCAGATGGGGAAGAGGGAAGGCCAGAACAGGAGGAGGAAGAAGTTGAGCCAGAATCAGGCCCTTGTGAGGAGAGGAGCCGGAGGGCCCCCTCCCCTCCTCCCATCTCAGCTGTAGAGCGTAGAGCTGAGAAATGGAGGGAGCAATTGGAGGCAGTTGCAGCTCGTAAAAGGCGTGGTGATGAGCTGGCTACTTAAGGAAGGCCGGTTGCTTCCCTCACCAGCACCTGCAACTGCTGTGCTGAAGCATGTGGTTGTGCCTGCTCATCCTGATCCTGATCCGGATCCTGATCCTGATCCTGATCTTGTGTACCTGACTTCGGCTGGTTCCTGACTTGGACTGCTCCTGACTTCGGCTTCTCTTGACCCCCGGTACTGACACCTGACTTCGGCACACCATCCTGTTGGCGCCATAACATTGCTGATGGTGTGCAGTGTTCCCTGTAAACAAGACAGGCTTCTAAAAAACAGCCTTGTTTATTCAGCAGTAAATATAACATTTGCAGCACTGCAGGGGGGCTTTCTCTGGAGCAGGCTCATGACTCCTTGGCCAGCTAATTGATTAACCTCACCAGTTAGTCACCAGCTTAAGATCAACAACCATCTGGTAGTCATACATCCTCCTTCTCCATACAGCATTCTACTATCATTGATCACACATGTCAACATTACTCAGAAAGTGTTCCTGGCACTATTCTGTCTCATCTGCACCCATGGACCCGCTTCAAGTTCCTCTGTAACCGCAGTAAGGTTATGTTCTTTTTAATGCCACCAGCCTGTCTCCAAACCACAGCAGTGACTCTGACTTGAAAGTTAGGAGGAGATCTCTGTTTGGGCTTATAATAGCAGTACAGACTCAGCGGCTGCCTAAACTCTGCAGAGCTCAAAGTGCAAATGTGAAAAAAATAAATAAATACCCTGTTTCCCCTTTTTTTAATACGTAGTCATAAAGTAAGCCATGACAGGTTTTTTTTTACCTTTGTGAGAAGTAAGACGTACCCCAAAAGTAAGCCATGGTGCCGCCATTGTTCCCGTCGCCTCCTCAGCCCCTCCTGCGTGCGCAGGGAGCCAGCGAACCAGTGAGAGGCACGGGGGGGAAACGCGCCTCTTTCGGAGTTCTGCCATGCCTGCTCAGCGCGCAGGGGGAGGCTGTACCGTACCATACTGACGTAATAAAAATAAGACATCCCCCTGAAAATAAGCCACCCTGTGTTTTTTTGAGGGAAGAAATTATAAGACGGTGTCTTAAAAAGGGGGAAAGACGGTAACATGAAAGCTTCTCCTGATAAATTTATCACACTGCCTATCACCAGGTTTTAGCTGCTTGTGGTTATTGCTGTCGTGCAAATTTGTCTTGATTTTCTCGTGTACTTTCTGTAATTGTGGAGCAGACAGCGTATCCTTTGAAGACTATGAAAATAAATATACCCCTTGCTCACCCTGGCTCCAGCCCAATCCCTGTCAGGTGTACACCTGGCGACATGGTTGCCAACTCCCCAGCCCACCCCGGCTTTTACTTGTCCTGCTCCTTCACCTTTTAAGACCGCAGTCATTTTGCAGACGCCGCTTTCCCCAGTATGGAGATAAAGCAATGGGGGGAGGGGAGGGGAATGTCTTCC
The DNA here is from genome assembly GCA_034641385.1 of Darevskia mixta. Lineage (NCBI taxonomy): Eukaryota > Metazoa > Chordata > Lepidosauria > Squamata > Lacertidae > Darevskia > Darevskia mixta. Next base: position 356,839 of record JAWWNH010000201.1, read on the forward strand.
TGCTTAATTTTTGGGGGTGTCTGGTTGGTGTTTGTTTGTTGCATTTATGTCTCATATTTTTTTTCTCCAAAGAGCTCAAGGTGGTTTCCATGATTCTCCTCGTTTAATCTCCGCGACAACCCTGTGAGGTGGGTTAGGCGGAGAGGCAGTGACTGGCCCAAGGTCGCCCAGTGAGCTTCATTCATGGCCCAACGGGGATTTGAACCCTGGTCTCCCAGGTCCTAGTCCGACACTCTAACCACTGCACCACCCTGACTCAAAAAGCTCAGGAGCGAGTTGGGTAAAACAAGGTGGCAACTTTGCCAAGGGTAGTCTATAAAGTCACGTCTGTGCTCACATCATCGAAACATTTTAGGCACGTTTGGAAAAGGCAGGGAAATGCCCACCCCAGATCTTGGTGGCGGCGACAAGGTTAGACTCCCTCAAATTATCTTCCAAATCTATCAGAGATTTCATGGTGAAAGTGACTCTGAGGTCATGCAACAGACCACCCAGTTCCAACAGGAGACAGATGTGTTTTGACTGGGGCTAGCCTCTCTCTGTCCAAGATCCTGCCAACCTCTCTAGTGAAACATCACCAGGACTCTGTTTGACATTTTTGCTGGCAACGAGCCTGGGCTTAATGGACCGATCACGGAGCAGCGTTGGCAGGCAACGATGACCTGGGATTGGTTACCTGGGGTCAACTGGAATTCATGCCTCCAAGGCATGTCAGCAGCAGAAGAAAAATACTCCAAGCTGAGCAAATATATTTCTAGGCAAGACAGAAGCATGGCTGTGTTCTTCTCCGAAGGAGAGCTGAGCTCAAGATCCGTCTTCCTCTGTTCTGTTCGACTCCAGTTAACAACAGCGATGGGGCAGAGATTCTATACCGCATTTATTTAAAGACGAACCTACAAAATTAAAGGAAGTAAGACCAGCCAGGCAAAATCACTCGGGGTGCAAAGCAGATCCTTGAGAGATGTGACCAAAGAAGAGGGGTGTGGCCTGGGGAAGGTTCTGAGGGCCAGGTAGAGAGGTCTGGAGGGCCGCACTTTAGAGAGTTGGGTGCTGACTGAGCCACAAATTACACTCATTTCCTTTCCCGGACCAAGACTTCTGAGGTTTCTGAACATTTTCTTTTTTCCCCTCTTTCTTTTTCAATCCAACATTCTGGACAATCTGTTCTTTGCTCAAGATGTCACAAACTAAGGATTAGGAAGGATTAAAAGAAAGAAAGAAAAAGATGCATCAACAGGATGCATTTTTTTTTGCGGTACCGAGAAGTGGAAAGATGGCTTGGATTACACTGCTGCATCAGCCTGCTTCTCAGAGAACGCGCTTCCCAAATTGGCAGCTGTTTCCTCAGCCTCTCCCCAAGAAATTTACAATGGGGGAAAAGCATACTTTCATGTGTTTATCTCTGTGCATTGGCGGGGATGGCGGTGGAAGGGAGACTGCCCGTGAATGCTCCAGTCTGTGATGGATGCCCCAGCCCTCTTTTCCAAGGAAATGGGCAGAGAGGAAGGGTGTCATGTTTCATAGCATTAGTTCCATGCATATCCAGACAAAAGGCCCTTGCTCCAGGCTTTTGCAATGAAAGATGCTCCTTTGCCCAGTGCTGGCAGCTAGCAGACTGAGCCTCAAGAGCTGTTGGTTGTTTGATGAAAAGCCGGCAAAGGAAGAGGCTATTTTACAAATAGCTTGTGACGAGCAGCCTTGACAGGGTTCCAAAAGCATATTTGCTTTAGGAGGAATTAATCCGGGAGTCTGTCTGGTCCCTGCACCTTGCTGAGCTCATGCATTGATAAATCAACAACGGAATAGGCTTCAAGTCTTCTCTGCTTTTCACAAGGTCCTATAAATCAGGAGCAGGCAGTAGCATAGCATGGGTTGCCAGTGCCCGGGGGCGCACAGTGTGGGTGTGGGAGGGAGGGAAATGGACATGCGCATTCAATTGCCTAATGGTGTCCACGTCACATGGGAGATCTCAGCCGCAGAGATCATAAAAGAAGACTCATTCCATGGTCTGGAGAGATCACTTCCTGGTTCACACGGAAAAGCCGTTTTCAACGGAGCCCAGCGAAGGGCGTGTGAAGCTGTACTGAGGCAGCACTGGGTGTTGAAATTTTGCACCCCTAACAATTTTGTGCCCGGGGCAACTGCCCCTCTGGCCCCCCTATGCTATGCCACTGGGAGAGGGGAGCCTTTTTCCACATGTGGGTTTCGTTCCTTCCTGGGCTATCTTCTGGGACACACATGCCCATGGTGGGGGGGGGCAGAGGCAAAAGGGGGCATTTACCTTTGTGCATTTACCTTTGCACACAGACACACCCCTCTTTCTACAACCTTGCTGCAAAAGACTGCTGGCAGTTGTCGCACGCAATAGTTAGCCGAGTTCTTATTTTTACTTTGTAAAGTTTTCTTTGCAAACTGCTTTGTGAGTGTGGTTTATTATTATTTTTTTACATCCAAGTGGTGTAAAGTTTTTATGAAATACCGGTAACAAAATAAACATTTTAATATGGTTTTATTGCACATTTGTAAACCGCTCTGATATCTTTTATGTTTTTTAAATGCTTTATTAATTTTGCAAAAAAAACAACCCACAGAAACAATCCAAGATCAATACAAATTACAAAAAGAAAAGAAAAAATTAAATTCATACACCACAGATTCCATTATGACTTCTGATCACCCCAACGTGTTTCCTGGGTTACCTTATGAACTGCACACTTTCCATTGTCTCTCATAAATTGCCTCAAATTGTCTTGGTTTTGTAAAATTTCCTACTGTCATGCAGGGGCCAATCAAAACCTGCCAGAGAATTTAGATATCTTTTATGAATAGCGGTCTATAAATATTTCTTATAAACTAATAAAGCAATACATGGTCTGAACAGGTGTAAGGAAACTTCCTTTCAAAGTTAGCCCTTTATTGAGGACTAGAGTCTTATTCTGTTTTCAGAGGCGGGACCTTAGATTAGGGGCAGAGCATCCGGCCTGCATGCAAAGAACCCCAGGCTCAACCCTCAGCATCCCCAGGTAGGGCTGGACAAAAGACCCCTGCCTAAAATCCTGGAGAGCAGCTGCCGGCCAGTGTTGACAATACTGAGCTAGATGAAGCGATGACCTGACTTGGTATAAGGCAGCTTCCCATGTTCCTACAATTTCAAAGGCAACGGTCAATATTATTTTGGTTAGCTTTCAACACAGCAGAAGCAAGAGGGGAAGGAAAACGAGCGTCGGTTTGCCGCGAAAGCTCAGCACTCCTTCTCGTTGTTTGTTCGTTTCAAAGTGCCTCTGATGGGGCTCCAGAGACCTTTCAAGGCTTTAGTTACATAGAACTAAAACAGGCTTCATCATCGTTCGTCTCCCTTACGCACACGCGGACAGGTTCACACAATAATTGCTTCCACGGCGCATCTCTAGCAGCGTCCCCTCGAGCGCAGCTGAACCACAGCGCAGGAGCCAGAAAGCGGGAGCGCAAAGCCTTTTCCTCCCTTCACTAAAATGATACTTAGAATCATAGAATCATAGAGTTGGAAGAGACCACAAGGGCCATCCAGTCCAACCCCCTGCCAAGCAGGAAACACCATCAAAGCATTCCTGACAGGTGGCTGTCAAGCCTCTGCTTAAAGACCTCCAAAGAAGGAGACTCCACCACACTCCTTGGCAGCAAATTCCACTGTCGAACAGCTCTTACTGTCAGGAAGTTCTTTCTAATGTTTAGGTGGAACCTTCTTTTTTGTAGTTTGAATCCATTGCTCCGTGTCCGCTTCTCAGGAGCAGCAGAAAACAACTTTTCTCCCTCCTCTATAGGACATCCTTTTATATATTTGAACATGGCTATCATATCACCCCTTAACCTTCTCTTCTCCAGGCTAAACATACCCAGCTCCCTAAGCTGTTCCTCATAAGGCATCGTTTCCAGGCCTTTGACCATTTTGGTTGCCCTCCTCTGGACACGTTCCAGCTTGTCAGTATCCTTCTTGAACTGTGGTGCCCAGAATTGGACACAGTATTCCAGGTGAGGTCTGACCAGAGCGGAATACAGTGGTACTATTACTTCCCTTGATCTAGATGCTATACTCCTATTGATGTAGGAGGAGACTTGCAGGAGACTTTGATTGTTCAGCTGCGACTTTGCATCCTGCTGCTCAGCAAGCACATCGGCAAGAACTTTCTGACATCCAACCTCTGCTTAAAGACCTCCAAGGAAGGAGAGTCCACTACTTCCTGACGGAGTCCGTTTCGCTGTCTAACAGCTCTTACTGTCAGAACTCCTAATCAGTGGCGAAGGAAGCTGCCTGGCCACCCGGAGCGGCAAACCCGGGGGCACCTGGAGGCGGGGTGTCGCTCCGTAGTGCCCATGCTATGGAGCAGCAGTGGTGGAGCAAGCCACGGAGCGAGGCTTTTTACTGGGTGGCGGGGCTTGGCTTGGGCGTCACGGGGGGGGGGCACCCAGAGTGTCACCCCCTCCAGGGTGGCACCCGGGGCAAGCCGCCCCCAATGCACCCCCTTGCTCCACCCCTGCTCCTAATGTTGAGTTGGAATCTCCTTCCTTGGAACTTGAATCCGTTGATTTGTGTCCTGCCCACCGGAGCAGGAGAAAACAAGCTTGCTCCCTCTTCCATGTGACAGCCCTTGAGATATCTGAAGATGGCTATCCTATCTCCTCTCAATCTCCTACATTTCCGGGCACAATTCAAAGTGTTGGCACTGACCTTTAAAGCCCTAATCAGCCTCAATCCAGTATACCTGAAGGAGCGTCGCCACCCCCATCGTTCAGCCCAGACACTGAGGTCCAGCTCCGAGGGCCTTCTGGCGGTTCCCTCACTGCGAGAAGCAAAGCTACAGGGAACCAGGCAGAGGGCCTTCTCCGTAGTGGCGCCCGCCCTGTGAAATGCCCTCCCATCAGATGTCAAGGAAATAAACAACTATCTGACTTTTAGAAGCCATCTGAAGGCAGCCCTGTTTAGGGAAGCTTTTAATAATTGATGAATTATTGTATTTTAATATTTTGCTGGAAGCCGTCCAGAGCGGCTGGGGAAACCCAGCCAGATGGGCTGGGTATAAATAAATGTTCTCCTCCTCCTCCTCCTCCTCCTCCTCCTCCTCCTCCTCCTCCTCCTCCTCCTTCTTCTTCTTTCCCAGGCTATACATACACACACAACTCCCTCAACCGTTCCTCATCTGGAGAGCTAGAGGGTCCTTGCCCCTCATTTAAGCCAAGACCAAAGAGGCCTCTGCAGAAGCTGGGAAGGAGAGCTGTCAGTGTGAATATCTGGGAGGAATTTGGTGGCTTCCCGTTCCTACCATCAGCTTCCTGCACAGTAGGGGTTTTCTGGGGAAGAATGTAGAGGAGGAGGAAGACGTTTCGAGATTTCCTGGGGATGGGGAACTCCTGGGTCTTCCCCACCTCCTTCCCTAATTCTCAGCCACTCTGACAATGTCGAAATCACCGCAGTGCTGCATTACACCATATTGTGTGTGTGTAGATTTGATTGGTTGGGATGGGGGTGGGTTGCAATTATTTCTTCTCCTCCTTCTCCCCCACCCCCACCATGTGCAAATGTTCCAGAAACCAGCTTGGCAAATTGCTCAAGCTTTGGCTGTGATGCAAGTGAGGAACTTCTCCGGGACGGAAGACCTCCCTGGGTTCCCGGCGTCCCGATCAAGTGGGATGGTCTGACCAAGCAAGATTCCTAAAAAGTGAGCTGTCTGTTCTGGTATAAATGGGCGGATTCCACCCCTACCCCTGGAGATTTCATATGTCATGTTGAGCAATTTCCCCACAGGCTTCCACTGGCAGAAAAATGCACCCTGCCAACTCCCTTCAGGAATCGAACCACGGTTTAGTGGACAAAGGGAGGAATTTTCCACTGTTTCTTTGAAAGCCTCTCAGGAATATAAAGCAGGATATAAATAAACACTCTATGTAAATTAAAATCTAAAATTGATGGGCTGCATTGGCCACTGATGTTCTAGCTGCTGGCTATTTTAATTTTTAAAATGGCTAACATCAGGGGAGGAGAGGCCTCTCAACCCATTGGCTGCTGTTCTCATTGGTCCAGCAACACCCAAGGTGGTGCCTGATTGGCTGGGCCCACTGCCACTCTGTGCATGCACACGAAAGCTCATACCAAGAACAAACTTAGTTGGTCTCTAAGGTGCTACTGGAAGGAATTTTTATTTTTATTTTGTTTTGACTATGACAGACCAACACGGCTACCTACCTGTAACTAGGCAGTTTATGAAATTGAAAATGGCCGGCAGCAGGAGCTTTGGAAATGCTTTGGGGAAGTTGGACAGCTTCTCTTTGCAATGCTTTGCCCTCGTCTGGGAGTCAGCCGCCCTCTCCAGACACCAGCCAGGCAGCTGAGAGTTGTTACGTGACCCCTAATCCCCTCGAAGAACTATCATTTCCATAGTACTTTAGCAGGGAACTCTGGGAATAATAGCTCTGTGAAGGGAATATGGGTTGATAGCTCAGTTGGTTTGGATATGGAACAACTGATTGGTTCAAAATTGGGAAAGGAGTACAACAAGGCTGTATATTGTCTCCCTGCTTGTTTAACTTATATGCAGAATTCATCGTGCGAAAGGCTGGACTGGATGAATCCCAAGCCGGAATTAAGATTGCCGGAAGAAATATCAACAACCTCAGATATGCTGATGACACAACCTTGATAGCAGAAAGTGAGGAGGAATTAAAGAACCTTTTAATGAGGGTGAAAGAGGAGAGCGCAAAATATGGTCTGAAGCTCAACATCAAAAAAACTAAGATCGTGGCCACTGGTCCCATCTCCTCCTGGCAAATAGAAGGGGAAGAAATGGAGGCAGTGAGAGATTTCACTTTCTTGGGCTCCATGATCACTGCAGATGGTGACAGCAGTCACGAAATTAAAAGACGCCTGCTTTGACAAACCTAGACAGCATCTTAAAAAGCAGAGACATCACCTTGCTGACAAAGGTCCGTATAGTTAAAGCTATGGTTTTCCCAGTAGTAATGTACGGAAGTGAGAGCTGGACCATAAAGAAGGCTGATTGCTGAAGAATGGATGCTTTTGAATTATGGTGCTGGAGGAGACTCTTGAGAGTCCCATGGACTGCAAGAAGATCAAACCTATCAATTCTGAAGGAAATCAGCCCTGAGTGCTCACTGGAAGGACAGATCCTGAAGCTGAGGCTCCAATACTTTGGCCACCTCATGAGAAGAGAAGATTCCCAGGAAAAGACCCTGGTGTTGGGAAAGATGGAGGGCACAAGGAGAAGGGGACGGCAGAGGACGAGATGGTTGGACAGTGTTCTCGAAGCTACTAACATGAGTCTGACCAAACTGCGGGAGGCAGTGGAAGACAAGAGTGCCTGGCGTGCTCTGGTCCATGGGGTCACGAAGAGTCGGACACGACTAAACAACTAAACAACATTCTGCATGGACTGATTGCATGGCAACATGTGCAAATGGCTTTAGATACCTATTAAGTCCATAAATTACCATATAGCATATATTCAACACAAAAAACAGTGACAATTTGTTGTTGACAAAGGACAGCTGGACATATAAAGGGCCCTATTAACTTCAGTAGCTTAGGGCCTCATCAAATCTAAATCTGGCCCTGCCCACGCCTGGTAAATGGCATGACCTTCCTATGTCCCAGAAGGCCCCAAGTTCAACTCCTGGTGTCCCCATTTCCAAAGAACCTGAAGCCATAAGTCAGGGAGTGAGCTTTGCCGGGGACCTCGCAGAGCCACAGTTAGCCAGAACTGCCCTGAGTGGGCCATGGCTTCCTGACTACGCCTGAATCAGCTTCCTATTCTCGAGAGATGAGCCAGGGAAGGGGGCCTGCAGAAGATGACCCAATGTTCCCTCGCACGCTCTTCTCTGTAAAGCCATCATGACACTGAGGAGAGGGACTCTCATGACTAAGCCCAAAGCAGGGCTTCTCTGGAAGGCCTTGTATACACCGACTGCTTCTTGATTACACTTTGTGGTCCGGCTCCAGAAGCAAAGTGGCCTTGTGAACTTTTGATCCCAAAGTGATCCGCTTCCTGCTTCCAGGATCCGTTATATGTATATATTTTTTTCACATTTTTAAAATTGGTTTTAACAAAATAATACAATTAAAAAACAAACATCAATAAACAAACAAAAAGAAAACAACAACAATAGTACACATAAAAGCATACATAATTCCTTTTAACCTATTAATCCTTCTTATCATTGTGGGTTGACTTCCTCCCATCCTCTCTTCTTGCGTTCCTTGTATATCATCTTTAGTAATTTCTTGACATCATTGAATACATTTTTAACTAATTAACCTCAATATCTCTTCTATCCTAATGTCAATATCATTTATTCCAACAATTATAAACCTTAAATCTATCCTCTAAGTCTACAGCCTCCTTTATCTTCCAGCTTACTTCTACTCTTTAATCTTACAATACTTTTTAAAATATACTTTAAATTTCTTCCAGTCTTCTTCCACCGCTTCCTCCCTCTGGTCACGAAGTTTTCCGGTCAGCTCAGCGAGTTCCATATAGCCCATCATCCAGGATCCGTTATAAACGGCCTACTCTTATGCGGAAGGGAGACCTGGGAAAACCCAGCACGAAAGTCACCCTCGCACAACCGGCGTGTCATGTTCTCGGCGAACCTCTTCCACAACCCGCTTTTTTCGCAGCAGGGGAAACTGTGTCGGGCCGAGACGGGGTGGATGGGTAGAGTTTGGGCAACCTGCTCTTGCCAAGAGGCTGATGCAATTGTTGCCAATCCTATCTTTTTTTAAAAAAAAATATTAATTATCCTTTTCAGTTTATATATTTCCTTAATTTTACAATCATTTTAACATTTCAAAACTTGGCTTCCTTCCCCCTCTTTCTGCCGTTCCTTAAATTTATTTTTAATATCTTCTGCATATCCAAGTTTGCTCATTTATTCATCTGCTTTAAATATATACTCTTATAAAACTGCAGGTTATTACAATAATCCTGCCAATGTTCTTATCTGTTTACAATTTATCTGTAAATATTCAATAAACCATTTCCATTCTTTTATAAAAAGTTTATCTTGATTTCTTATTCTTCCAGCAAGTTTTGCCATTTCTGCATATCCCGTAAGATTTTGTAGCTATTCTTCCTTTGCTGGGACTTCTGCTTCTTTCCCCTTTGGGGCAAGTAGCATTCTTGCTGCTGCTGTAGCACACGTAAATAAATTTCTATACGATTTAGGTAGTTAAGAGTTAAGAGGAAGGCACACTTGGCAAACCCTCACCGTGATCAACTCCCACCCGGAAACCTATGTCCCCACTGTGGAAGGACGTGTGGATCCAGAATTGGCCTCCACAGTCACTTACGGACCCATTGTTAAAACCATGTTTATGGAAGATAATCTTACTTGGCTATGAGTGATCGCCAAAGAAGAAGAAGAAGAAGCCTTTCTGAGTGCATTGTTCATTTCCCCGAGATAGTAAATACTTTAGTTCCTGAATCTCTTATTTACAAACTTACATCTATTGATAGTCTCCTCAGCTTAACAGGTACTTGCCAGACTGGATTTACAGGGAGGTGTAAACCCCTACATTTCAGGTAGTTTTATTAACTGGATTTGCAAGTGAAAAGACAATTGGGAAGCTCTCCCCATTTCTTTCCTCCTACTGCAGAGAAATATTTGAGGTCCTTTTGGGAGAGTCGTGTGGTTTGTATACTAAGACAAGTGTGTTTACCTTGTGCATTTATGAACATTTATTCTATATTTGAGACCTTAAAATTCTTATAACGATTGGATGGGCATCTGGCATGGATGCTTTATCTGAGATTCCTGCATTGCTGGCAATTGGACTAGAGAACTCTGGGGATACCTTTCAACTCTACAATTCTATTGTTCTATGGTATTGTTACGGAAAACTGGCTCCCATATTGTTACTCCAGAAGAGGCTGTCAGCAGCAAAAGGCAAATGATAAGCAAAATGGTATACATGCAGCTTCTCAGAAAAGTACCACGTGCAAAAATGTTCCTATGTATATTAGAAGAAATGTGCCTAAGAAGGCCGACAAAATTTCCCTAAGGAATTTAAAAAAATAAATAAATTGCAAATTGATGCAGGTTGGAAAAATGAGAAGCCAGAATGCATAGATTTGTCACTATTAATTGTAAGTACATCTGCACACACACAGAGAGACACCCTGAATCCTGGGAGCTGTAGTTTGTTAAGGGTGCTAGTAGTAGTAGTAGTAGTAAACTTTAATACGGTCAAAGACCAGCAATAAATAATACAATTCAGTTCATAAGTAGGATTTCTATCTCCTATAATAATATTAAATATTTCACAGTTTAAAAATTGACTGTTAAAACATGTCTTTTAAAAAATTAAGTCTCTGTCGCCTCTCCATCTGCTATGGATTGACTGGCGTCATTATCTTTGGTGGTTGCTTTCATCCTAGCTTGTCTTATTCTGGTCGCCAAGTAGCAATACTTAGCTACAGCCCTAGTAGTCTCTATATTTGTGTCAGCTAGAAGGTAGTTGGTATAAGCTTCTTCTGATCGACCGGGCTGTATAACTAGGAGCGGTTGAATTAGCTCTTTTCTCTCCTCTCGGTATAATGTGCAGTGTAGCAGAACATGCCCTATAGTTTCAACCTCTTTATTATTACATGGGCATAATCTTTGACCATAGGGAGTCTTGTTGTACCTACCCGTTGGGTGCTAGGAATTGTAGCTCTGTGAGAAGTAGGGATGAGTGAGAAATTCATTTCAGGGTGCATTCAAAACCAAACCTATCAAAGCTGCACTGATAATTTTATAGTCTTATTTTTTTTTTGGGGGGGGGGGGTAAACCTCTCTGAAGTTTTATTACAATCAAGTGGTATATAGATCTTGTGAAACAAATAAGCAAACTGAAACACAGCTATCCTTTGAAGTTCACACCTGCCTGGATTTTGCAAAGCAGTTGCCCGCACAAGCAACGCTTGTAAAAAAAAAATGCATATTTTAGGAGAGAGTGTGCATAAAAATGAAAGTATTTGTGGAAATTGCAAAAACGTGGTTTAGTCAAAGCTGCATCTAAAAGTGTTATTTTAGGAGAAATTCACACTAAAAATGCTGATGAATTTTCATGCAGATTAAAAACAAACAAAACCCCCCAAACAATTCGCATAGCGCTACAGTATGCAGAGAACCTAATTTAATGTTGGAAAAGTGAGATATTGAGAGAACAAAAATGGGCAATCCTTCCATCCTTGCTGAGGGACAAACTACAGTTCCCAGAATCCTTCTTCTTCTTTTATTTTTTATTTTTTAAATAATAATATTTATTAAATTTTCCATTTTAACAATCCAAATTAAACCACATTAAAACCATTCCAAATTATAATACGATCAAACAGTCCAAATTTTATGCCAAATTATAAGTCTGTAAGTTTTTTAAAGAAGGGAATGTGCTTTAATGGTATAGCGTGTGATGGGTTAATGGGTTAAAAAGTAGATCAGGAGTAGAAATTGCTCCACCCTCTGCCTTTAGAAATGAGTTGACTTCAGGACACACACACAGCAGAGAACGGCAGAATCACTCCAAGCTATCCGGCTGCCCCAGAACTAGCCGTGCTTGTTCAACAGCAGACAGGAAATCTAAGCAAACAGCGTCCTCTCTTTCCCAGTAACTTGGCCAGCTCAGAATGTGCCTCCCTTATCACCAGCAACAAACAAAACTCTTTTCTCAGGAAAAGCCAGCGGAGTCAGATTCGAGCTGATAACAGATGTAGGTGAAATACAGCGGAAGGCCTCCCCAGAGCCAAAGCCTGCAACAAATGGATAGGAGCTCTTTGATTTCACAGGTTTTTCACGGAGCTCAGGACAGATGTACATGGCCCCTATCTTATCAACACAACAACCCTGTGGGGTCATTTAGGCTGCCTTATCTCAGGTCAGAACACTGCCCTGTCGCTTTCTATATCAGTGGTGCCAGCTAATCTGCATAGTTGGACTCCGACTCCCATCAGCCCCAGTCTGCGTGGCCAATAGAGTTGGGGGTCCAACAACCACTCAGAGTGACACGGATTCTAGGTCTCTGTGCTGGACTCTTGACCAGCAGTGGGTCTCAGGAAGAAATCTTAGAATCAGATCCATTTTCTAAGGCACTTGGATATTGGCTTTCTTGCAGAGAAAGAAGACTGAGAAGCTATACTTGAAATTTGAATTTGAATTTCTTTCTGGCTTAAAGGACTATGATGCATGGACACGATTTCTGGCGTAAATGATTATATGTTTAAACTAGGAGTTATGTAGGGGGAAATTTAGCTAAAAATTCCGAGACCAGAGGGAGGTAAGGGTGTGAAAAATATAATATTAGGAGTTGAAATTAGGTTATAGTAAGGGAATTGGATAAGATTATAGGAAAAGAGCAGAAGTACCAAGATGCTGAGGTTTGGAAAAAGGAGTGTTTTAAGCAAAATGATTTTTGTATTTTATGATGTTTTAAAATTTAGGACTAGGTAAACTGTTAGAGAGGAATGATAATGAATCCAACAGAGGGGGACTTGAGGAAGTCAACCGAAATATGAAATTGAGGAAAGAAGGAATACCTGGCCCACAGAATTGGGCCAGGCCCAAGCAATGATTTTAAACACTGTTAGTAAGGTTAAATTACAATGATTAAGCCTACCCCTGTGAGAGAGGGGGATGAATGTTGCTTCCTACAGTGAGAGGGGGGAAGTATGGAAATTTAACCGATATGTTATGTGCTTAAAAATTGTAAAAACCAATAAAACTTTTGAAAAAAATAAAAAAGAGAGAGAAGCTATACTTCAAAACGACTCTTTCCTCTTCTAAACACAGTTCCATGCCTCTAGGGATAGTTTTGCTTGCTCTGACTGTGAATCAAATGTGGTGAATTTCCAGAAACTAGATTCACTTCTGTGGCTTATTAAGGATGGGAGAATCTATCAAGTTTCCTCACATTTTTCAGCAATGTTTGTTTTTTAATCCTCATGAAAACCCACCAGCATATTTTAGAGTGAATTTCTCTTGATAAACACATATTTTTTGGTGCATACCGTGCATTTATCCATGTTATGCATGTTAACATCCTCATCTTTCTCCTAATGGATACATTTTGTTTGGAGAACTGCATAACAAAATTCGGATCAGAGCAGATTTCGGAGAATGGATGTTTTCCGGTTCTCATGGTGTTCCGGGAAGTGTGGATTTGATAGATTTGGCTTTGAATGTGCGTCAAATTGGATTTTTCTTCTGTCCCTATTCATCATATGGTTTCAAAATTTGCGCACACCCCCACCCCCCATTTTAACAAACCGTAACCGCTCTAATGCCTTCCTTGCAAGAACACCGAAGAACCAGCTATGCCCGGTTCTGCCGCTCCGGCAAACCAAATTCCAAAACCAGCATAAGCTTTCCTTGCTAAAACAGTTATACAGAGTTGCTTTTAAAGCGGAGGTGGTGGACCAGGAAAAAAAAGGCTCACGGCGAGTGAAGGTTTTATTGGGGGAAATAAACGGGACCTTTTTGCATATCTCCAGCTCAATGCAACAGTAAGGAAATTGCTAGCATTTTCGCTGATTGCATCAGGACATTAAAGGAGGTTCGGCCTGCAGGGTCTTGACTCAACCAAAGTCACAGTCCCATTGTGTCTTTAAAGCACTCTTGGGGAGAATAAAAAGACTCAGGAGTAAAACCTACACAAATCCAGAGTGGAGTCCCTCAGACGGTTGGGGTGTGTGTGTCTCTTGTACTCCTCCTTCCGGCAACTCCTGCAGCCAAGCTGGTACCAAACATCTTGCTCTGCTTTCCTTTGGACCACACCAGCCAGGCCAAGAGGGAGAGGGGGCTTGTCATCTGGGCAGCCCAAGACCTCCACACACACTGCCCAGGCTTGCACCCTGGGGAGGTCACTTCGGTGCTGTAAACACAGCAAAAACAACGCAAGAGGCAGCCGTTACCGGTCTCTGCAGCCACAGCAGGTGCTGTGATTCTCCAGTGGTTTGGCTTCACCCCCGGAGGCACACTCCATTGTCTCTTGAGACTGACGGATGCCAACAACCATTTGAACGACCATGGCTTGCCCCAAAGAATCCTGGGAACTGTATCAATCAATCAATCAATCACTTTATTTCAGCTTTAAGATCATAAGTTGGGAACTGTAGTTTGTTAAGGGTGCTGACAGTTGTTAGGAGAACTCTCCTCACAGAGCTTCAATTTCCAGAGTGGCTTAACAGTCAGCCCCTCTTCCCAGGGAACTCTAGGAACTACACGAAACCATATTTCCCACATTCGCTAGCTTTGACCTAAAGTTCTCTTCCGGCCTTGCACCACACACACTGGCTGTCTTTGGACAAGAAACAGGCCTTGCTTGGTCCCACGCTGCACCAGCTCCTTGAGCAGAACGGTGAGAGGAGCTTGGGGACTTTTTACTTCCGTTTCGGATGAACTGCAGCTGTTGGCGTGGCCTGAAGCTGACAAACTGTGGTTTATCTTATTTATGGTTGAGGGGGAAAGCTGGATGTCAAACCATGTTTGATAAATCTGGCTTGTTTCGCTCGGCTACAAGTAACTATCAGCCAGAGTTTAGTAGTAGTAGTAGTAGTAGTAGTAGTAGTAGAAGAAGAAGAAGAAGAAGAAGAAGAAGAAGAAGAAGAAGAAGAGTTTGGATTTGATATCCCGCTTTATCACTACCCGAAGGAGTCTCAAAGAAGCTCACATTCTCCTTTCCCTTCCTTGCCCACAACAAACACTCTGTGAGGTGAGTGGGGCCGAGAGACTTCAGAGAAGTGTGACTAGCCCAAGGTCACCCAGAAGCTGCATGTGGAGGAGAGGAGACACAAACCCGGTTCACCAGATTACAAGTCTACCGCTCTTAACCACTACACCACACTGGCTTAGGGTTTAGGGTTTGAAGGTAATGCTAAACTGTGGTCAAATTGAAAGTGGAATCCCGGCTGCACCAAAGAGGTGAGGGAAGAGAAGGGAGGCATGTGAGCTGTGGGGAAGACTATAAGCTACCTCCTGTAGCTTAACCAAGGATGAGGAACGATTTTCAGCCCCATGGGCTGCATCCCCTCACGGACTCCATGCCAGTGGTGGGTCAGAGGGGAAAGTGGGTGGGAGAATGACAAGACTCTTACCTTCCTATGATAGGGTTCCACACTTCCACCTGGGGGCCAGATAAAGGAGCAACAAGGGCCACATCCTGGCTCTAGGTCTGAGATTCCCCACTTCTGCTGAAAACTGTTATCATGACATCTAGGGACGCATGAATCTGTCAGCTTTGGTTTCTCTCAGGGTTTTTATTTTTCCATTCTCGTTCACTTCTCCACATTTCCACAGGTTGCAAAAAAATATTTGCCTCACGGAAATTCAACAGCATTTCGGTGTGAATTACTCTCAATATATATATTTTACACCATTTTGCCTCACGTCCGCATTTTTACAAAGCAAGTGTCCTTAACGTAACACATTTTTGCAGGTTATTTTTTTCCACCAACATATACATTTCTACGCACACTTTATCCCATTGTATGCATTTGCGTACAAATTACTCAACTGGACAGCTGCAATGCAAATTTCAGACAAGTGCGAATTTTGAAAAATAGCAAGGTTTCAGTTCATGTATTGTTTCGGGAAATGTGAGTTTGCTAGGCTCACCTCCCAATGCAAATCGAATTCCTCCTCCATCCCTAATGGCGTCCAAATGCAGCCATTTTTGTAACTGGTGCCAGTGAAGGATGTCAAAAACCTGAACTGTCCGTAAATGAGCTTCTGGGAATTGTACAAACCGCACACAAATACTAGGCATATCCATGAGAAAGAGACCAATTCATACTTTTTTCCCTAGGAATGTTGAAGTATCAAGTAACTAGTACAACAAGTTCTTTGGAGCAAAACTGTGTGCAGGGCTATTGGAAATTTATGCATATCTCTCTCTCTCTCTCTCTCTCTCTCTCTCTCTCTCTGTGTGTGTGTGTGTGTGTGTGTGTGTGTGTGTGTGTGTGTGTTGTTTTTTTCTGAGTATCCACACACTCAATTTTTCAGGATGAATCACAGCTGAGACAATTTTTTCTGAAACTTCAGATTGCCAAGTCAAGAAGAATTTTAGAATTTCCTTAAAGAAATACTGTAATATTTAAAAACTAGGAAGGTATTGGAAGTGTTAAATAAGCTCAGAATAGAAAGAGATGTTCAGTAGAATAGAATTTGTTATAAGTTAGGGATATATAAGAACTATGTTGAATGATTTCATTGTAAGGATGTATATTTTGTGAGTGGAATGAAGGATATAGGGTTTAAAAAAAGAGGAGGATGTCTATTAAAATATGAAATTGGAAACTGCTAAAGAGGAACAGTATTGAACTTTAGATAGGGAGGTTCGGAGGAGGTCAATTGAATGTAACAACAGATAGGTTTGTAGAAATTTAAGTTTATTGGATACTGTTTGTTTTGTATTGTGTTCTATTTTGTATTTGTTTAATTTTTTTTATGTGTGATTTTTAAGTGTTTTCAAAAAAGGTGGAAAACCAATAATTTTTTTAAAAAAACATATTGCCAAGTCACAAACTTCTGCGACCTCAGTCATCGAAGATAGTAGGCACACTGTTCTGTCTTGCCCCCAAACTTTTTGTAATCTTGGAAAGGTAAGACTTACTCACCCCCTTGAGACTCTGCATGAGTTACTGCTTGGAGCGAGGCTCTAGATTCCAAGGAACCTGAACAGTGACTCATGAAGGCAGCATCTACGGTCATCCTGACCCGTCTCCTCCCCCGCCCCAACCAGGAGTGAATCCCCAGTGTAGTGATGGCCACCAGCCTGGATGCCTTTCAAAGAGGTTTAGGCAAATTGATGGAGGAGGTGGCTATCAGTGGCTATTAGTCACAAGCGGAGGGGAGGGAGACTTTGTGCTGGCCATCAGGCAATGGCTTTCCCCACCTGTCTTGTCCCTCTCTCCAGCCCTGGGAGCCTTTCCCAGACTATGACTTTGAGAACAGCAGAAGTAGCTGGGAAGAAGAGTTTGGATTTGATACCCTGCTTTATCACTACCCGAAGGAGTCTCAAAGCGGCTCACATTCTCCTTTCCATTCCTGCCCCACAACAAACACTCTGTGAGGTGAGTGGGGCTGAGAGACTTCAAAGAAGTGTGACTAGCCCAAGGTCACCCAGCAGCTGCATGTGGAGGAGCGGAGACGTGAACACGGTTCCCCAGATTATGAGTCCACAGCTCTTAACCACTACACCACACTGGCTCTCTTACACCACCCTGGTGATAGAGACGTGATCAGACAAGGTGGTACCCACAACACTCATTCAGAAATCCAAACATGCCTGTCGGGCCGAGGAGGATGGTGACCCCTGCTTTAGTGAATTGCTGGCGTGGAGCTTAACCCTCCAGAGGCAGATTTAAGGGAGTGCAGCCGGTTCTTCCGCACTGGGTGTCAAGCCAAGAAGGTGCCCACAGGGGACACTTTGACAATGATGCAGAACAGAAGGTGGCAGAGTCCACCGCTCTTAACCACTACACCACACTGAGAGAAGGGGAGTTCAGGGAACAAGCTGTGCTATTATAAAGACTATGGCCTTAGAAGCAATTTTTAGATAATACAGTGGTACCTCTGGTTGAGAACTTAATTCGTTCTGGAGATCCATTCTTAACCTGAAACCGTTCTTAACCTGAGGTACCACTTTAGCTAATGGGGCCTGCCACTCCCGCCGCACCACCACTGCACAATTTCTGTTCTCATCCTGAGGTAAAGTTCCAGATGTTTCCGGACTACCTCTCCCATCATCCTTTGCCCATGGGCCATGCTAGCTGGGACTGATGGAAAGGGCAAGGAATATCGCTTGATGTATCCAAGCACATGAAACACAGAGAAGGAAAAGGATGCAAGCAGCATTTATTCAGCGGGGGCTCTTTTTGGGGGTTTTAGCTTGCGGCTTCTTTCTTGCTTTCCTCTCTTCTTAATAAGCGCCAGTCTTCCTCAGAAGTCCTCAGGGCAAGGGTTCCTTCTCCCGCCCATCCCCTCCCATGTCTGCCACACAAATAGCAACCGGCTTCGCCAAAACAGAATAAAAAGAGGAAGAAAGCCAGGGGATATTGACAATATCCTCTCCGTCACCCTGATGTCAAGGTTCCCACAGCGACAAAAGAAACACTGTTTTTTTGGTTGTTGAAGAGATAAAACAACTGATAAAAGCGTGGAAGGGGAAGTCTTGATTCATGAACGCATGAGTCACGCCGCTAGCGTAACGTGAGAGCCAGTGTGGCGTAATTGTTGGAGCGCTGGGCTAGGACCTCAGAGGCCTGGGTTCGAGTTCCCCTTAAACCACAAAGCTCACTGGGTATCCCTGGGGCCATCACAGCATCTTGGGGTCACTGCCTCTCACCCTCACAGGGTTGCTGTGAGGAGAAAATGGGGAGGGGGAGAACCACGTACCCCCACCTTGAGGTAAGGGTGGTATTTAAATGTAAGATAGGAAGTATATGATGCAGATTCTGCCTTCTTTGGGTGATCGCTGCTGCTCACCTGGATGGGGAGTTCCATATTGGAAGGGCCTTATCCAGGTGTCCCATATGGTATACCTGAGGGGGGGAAATAGTCAAAATGTTGGGTCGTCTCTTCTCTGAATGTAATGTTCGTAGAGAGGAATGAAACAGATGAACTGGACCATAAAGAAGGCTGATCGCCGAAGAATTGATGCTTTTGAATTATGGTGCTGGAGGAGACTCTTGAGAGTCCCATGGACTGCAAGATGATCGGACCTATCCATTCTTAAGGAAATCTCTGCATAGTCCATCAGTTTTAATGCCCACTCTTCTTTTGTAGATATTTTATCTTCCTTCCATCTTTGGGCTAGAATAATAATAATAATAATAATAATAATAATAATAATAATAATAATAATTTATTTGTACCCCGCCCATCTGGCCGGGTCCCCCCAGCCACTCTGGGCGGCTTCCAACAAACACTGAAAATACCACACATTAAAAACTTCCCTAAACAGGGCTGCCTTCAGGTGTTTTCTAAATGTCAGGTAGTTATTTATCTCTTTGACATGGGATGAGAGGGTGTTCCACAGGGCGGGTGCCACTACCGAGAAGGCCCTCTGCCTGGTTCCCTGTAGCTTTGCTTCTTGCAGTAAGGGAACCACCAGAAGGCCCTCTGCGCTAGATCTCAGTGTCCGGGCAGAATGATGGGGGTGGAGACGCTCCTTCAGGTATACAGGACCAAGGCCGTTTAGGGCTTTAAAGGCCAGCACCAACACTTTGAATTGTGCTCGGAAACGTACTGGGAGCCAATGTAGATCTTTCAAGACTGTTGTTATGTGGTCCCGGCGGCCACTCCCAGTCACCAGCCTAGCTGCCGCATTCTGGATTAATTGCAGTTTCCGGGTCACCTTCAAAGGTAGCCCCACATAGAGCGCATTGCAGTAGTCCAAGAAGTAGAAGTAGAAGCATCTGGGCTGCTGGTTGATGATGATCAATGGGGAGGTCAGCACCAACAAAGGGATGTGGTCCTAAAACTCCCTTAACTCTGATCAGGGTGGCTAAAAATCAATAATTAAATAAAAACAACAACGGATTTTTTTCTATTTAAATCGGATTTTTTTCTATTTAAATTTGATTTTTAAAATAAAATGCTTTCGGAGGGAAAATCTTTCTAAAGATAGTTTTCTATTTAAGTTACATTATAGTCCAAAGGCTATTCATCAGGAAATAAGGATTTGTTTTAAGTTTTTCATTTGTGCTAAAACTCAGTCTCAGGTTTTTTTAAAAAAATATCGTTTAACCACCTCAGTTAACGAACATGGATACATATGCTATAATGTTATTGTTTTAGTTAATTAAATTGCTTAAATTGATATTAAGGAAATGATTATTTGTCTCCTTCCAATAAAGTACAGCGGAAAAGTTGTCCAAATATAAACAGTTAACTTATTAAACCTCACCATAATTTAATAATTATCTGTCAAGGTATTTCTAGTAGTATAACCAAATTAGTAATTTTTGATGTAACTGTAAAAACTACTCTGAAAATTTATTATTCCAAAAATGAAACCTTCATCTGGTTGTAAATATTAAGATTATACCAGCAAGAATGAGTCTTTCTAGTGATTTAAATAAAGTCCTACTGACTGGTGATTTAAATTGATTTGATTTAAATCAAATACACCCTGACTCTGATTGAAACAAATTCTCCGGTGTTTGGGGCCCACTGCCTGCACCCCAGTCCTTTGAGAGCCACCTGTCCGTTGGTAAAGAGCGGGAGGGCTGATTCAATCCACGCTCAAACTGGGAAGCTGCATTTCAGGAGAATATTTCCCTGCGACCTTTGACAGCTGCTTCCAGAGAAACCCAGCCTGGAGTTCTTCCAGAGGCATCATTAGAAATAAAACAAGGAAGCTGCTTTGCATTTGGGAGTTGACTGTAGATCAGGGGTCAGCAAAGTTTTTTGAGAGGGGGCCAGTTGACCGTCCCCCAGACCGCATGGTGGGCCGGACCATGTGTACACGCACCGGAGGGGGCTTCTATCTCCTCCCCTCCCCCCAGCCTACCTATGATGCGAGTGGGCAGCAGTGGCGGCAGAGGAGATGGGCATAGCTGTCAACCCTCCCTTTTTTTGTGGGAAACTCCCTTATTCCAATGCCGTTTCCCGCTGCTATCCCGGATTGTTGATATCCCTTAAATTTCCCGGATTTCAAAGGAAGCAGCTCCTCTCCCTCCCTGCCGGCCAGGGAGGCTCCTCAGCTGCATTGCTCGGCTGCCAATAAGGAGTCTGAGACCGACTGGGGGCGGAGCTTGCATGCCTTGTGCAGCCAGACCCTCACGCCCAACCAGACAGACAGCCTGCCTGCCGTCTACGCACTCGCTCTTTCGCTCACCCGTTCGCGCGCAGCCTCTGGAGCGCAGGGTGGCGAGGCTACTTGGTGCCAATGCACCGCCCTCGTGGCATCCCTTATTATCAAATCCGAAAGTTTGGAAAAATCCCTTATTTTCAAATCCGAAAGTTGACAGCTATGGAGATGGGACGAACGCCCCGAAAGCAGCCCTTTCTCGCCACTGGTCCCGCCGCTCCCCGCCTCTCGCAAGAGCAGGCACGACAGTCCGTGGGGCGGATCCTGAGGGCAACTGGGCTGGATCCGCCCAGCGGACAATAGTTCGGAGACCTCTGCTGTAGATGGACCGTCATGGCCTTGTTACCCATAAACAGCTGGAGGAAGCAGCGGCGGCTTGTCAAAAATGTTTTGCGGGAAGCCCAAAATTGCTCTTCCACCCGTCATTCGGTGCATGCATTTCGAAAGCTGCTCCAGGCCTGGAAAGACATTGGCAACCAGGGCCGGGCCAGGACATTTGGCCGCCTGAGGCAACACAGAAAATGATGCCCCCTGAATGTTATAGGAGAAAATCTGAGGGCTCACTTGGACAAATAAGACTGCAGCCAAAGATGTGGAGCAAAACAGCAGCCAGTAGGCCCGGTCTTTATTAGAAAAAAAAGCTGTCGCGACAGGACTCCCACCCGTCACGAAGTGAAGCAAGATGGAAGTCCCGAACAGGAAGAGACCCCAACTCTTATTACTTTCCCACCACCAAGATACACCCCTAAAACTACATCACAGTTACATCAGAAATACATCATAAAAAGGGAGGGCTCAAAGTGGAAACCTGAGTATTTTTTACACGTGTCTTGCTCCTTCTCTTACCCCTCCCAGACACACATTCCAGAAAACAAAAGGTGTTCACAGGTTTTCCTGCACCTCACCAGGAGGGTCAAGAACAGTCCTTTGTCCTAGCTCAAGTTGAATCCATTTCCAAGTGGTGAGTCCTTTGTGTCCTTTGTAAGTCAAATGCCCCATCGTCTGGCACCATCAGGGCAGGTATGTCCGCTTGGCAGGGTCCGCTGTAGACGTGGTGTCACGCTTAGGGGATTATGGCTGCCTTGTGCACATCCGAAACCACCCCCCTTTGACAGCCCTCTTAATATGGAGAAGAGTGTGTGTGTGTGTGAGTGTCTTGCTTGTGGAACTGGGTGGTACGGGGAAATTCCTGTAACATGAGGAAGGCTGGCAGGCTGTGTGTGTGGTGGCAGCAGTGGCAGAGGTACATGGCTTTCAGGCCCAGATCTGCTGCCTCTCGCTTTTACTCTCGCAAGATTGGATGTATTGCCCTTGGCTGTACTTGAGGGACGATGCCAACAGATTCCACACGAAAAACGCCTATGTCCCTGTGGAGATGGCAGTACCGAATCGGTGGCACATGCACTTTCTATAAAGACTTGAGGAATGAGATTATCACCCCTCTTTTATTGTCCATTCCGGGTCGCCCAGTTACTGCCACAGTGTCCTTTCTCTTGGCAGACCAAGACGAGCAGGCGACAGCAAAGGTTGCAAGGTTTATAGCTGAGGCAATCAGAATAAGACCCACTATTTGATTATTGATTCAAAACCCTAAAATGTATTTTATAAACAGTGGAACCTCTACTTACCACCATAATCCGTTCCGGCGGCCCGTCCTTTAGGCGAAACGGGTCGCTGGTAGAAGCGCTGTTGTGCATATGTGCAGATGGCGGCAGCTGTTTCTGTGCATGCGCAAACGGCAGAAGCCGCTTCAGTGCGTGTGCAAACTGCGGCAAACCCGGTATTTACTTCCGGGTTTGCCCCGGTCGCGACTTGGATCGGACCCAAGTAGAGGCGGCCGTAAGTAGAGGTTCTACTGTAATGGACTTGTTATTTTTATTCTTTGCATATAATAATAATAATAATAATAATAATAATAATAATAATAATAATAATAATAATTTATTATTTATACCCCGCCCATCTGGCTGGGTTTCCCCAACCACTCTGGGCGGCTTTCAACAGAACATTAAAATACAGTAATCTATTAAACATTAAAAGCCTCCCTAAACAGGGCTGCCTTCAGATGTCTTCTAAAGGTCTGGTAGTTGTTGTTCTCTTTGACATCTGAAGGGAGGGCGTTCCACAGGGCGGGTGCCATTACCGAGAAGGCCCTCTGCCTAGTTCCCTGTAACTTGGCTTCTCGTAGTGAGGGAACTGCCAGAAGGCCCTCGGCACTGCACCTCAGTGTCCGGGCTGAACGATGGGGGTGGAGACGCTCCTTCGGGTATACTGGACCGAAGCCATTTAGGGCTTTAAAGGTCAGCACCAACACTTTGAATTGTGCTCGAAAACATACTGGGAGCCAGTGTAGGTCTTTCAAGACCGGTGTTATGTGGTCTCGGCGGCCGCTCCCAGTCACCAGTCTAGCTGCCGCATTCTGGATTAGTTGTAGTTTCCGGGTCACCTTCAAAGGTAGCCCCACGTAGAGCGCATTGCAGTAATCCAAGCGAGAGATAACTAGAGCATGCACCACTCTGGTGAGACAGTCTGCAGGCAGGTAGGGTCTCAGCCTGCGTACCAGATGGAGCTGGTAGACTGCTGCCCTGGATACAGAATTAACCTGCGCCTCCATGGACAGCTGTGAGTCCAGAATGACTCAGAATGAATCGTATTGTTGTTTTATTGCTATGGCCGATGGCTGATGCAAATAAAGATTCATTCATTCATTTCTGCTGCCCCGCCCAGCTGTCCTGAGGCAACCGGTTTACGAGGTCTCATGGGTGGCCCGTTTTTCCTGGCAACCCAAACAGCATTTTGAGACCTACCTGCTGCTTCTACGCTAACGCTTTTTAAAGAAAGCAATCACTCCTAATTGTTTTCTTTCTCAATTACATTGTACAATTTTTAGGAGCCGGGGAGAAATTTCACTCGACATGCATTTAAAGGAGAAATTATTTCGTTATTTAGATTTGGCCAAATTAACGGAATCAATTAGAAGAGGTAGCAATCAGAAATTCTGCCAAAGTTGGGAAAAATTTGGCGAATATATGAAAAAACAGTGCCCCACTCTAAAGTCTTGGATCTATTTCTAATAATCCGTATTGATACAAAAGAAAGGAGGATATATAAGAAAATAATTTGCATAATATAAGGTTTAGTGGTAATGGAAAGCAGTAACGAAATGGTTTAACTAATTAACCCGAGATGACGACAAGTGGAAGCCTAAGATTTGGATGGGATTGAGTGTATGTTGGTTTGTTTCGATTGATTTATTTGTCTTTGTTAGAGCTTTTGTTAGAAGTATTTGGTTATTTATGATTTGTTTTGTTGTGTTTGTCATTAGTTAAGATTGGAATTTTTTATTTGTTTGTTTTTTATCTGTATGTTTTGATATAATTTTCAATAAAGATTATTTTATATATATATAAAGGCGAAACTACTTAATTCATGCTTTCCCCACGCCAAAAAAGGAAAGCCCTAATTTGAGTTTGAAAATTTTGCACTGCAGCTCTCCAGCTAAGTGAGATGCACCAAAATGCGTTTTTGTTTTTTTTTTGTTTAGCAAAAATGTAAATATGCATGTGCATATTGTTGTTGTTCAGTCGTTCAGTCGTGTCCGACTCTTCGTGACCCCATGGACCAGAGCACGCCAGGCACGCCTATCCTTCACTGCCTCTCGCAGTTTGGCCAAACTCATGTTAGTAGCTTCGAGAACACTGTCCAACCATCTCATCTTCTGTCGTCCCCTTCTCCTTGTGCCCTCAATCTTTCCCAGCATCAGGGTCTTTTCTAGGGAGTCTTCTCTTCTCATGAGGTGGCCAAAGTACTGGAGCCTCAACTTCAGGATCTGTCCTTCTAGTGAGCACTCAGGGCTGATTTCTTTAAGAATGGATAGGTTTGATCTTCTTGCAGTCCATGGGACTCTCAAGAGTCTCCTCCAGCACCATAATTCAAAAGCATCAATTCTTCGGCGATCAGCCTTCTTTATGGTCCAGCTCTCACTTCCGTACATTACTACTGGGAAAACCATAGCTTTAACTATACGGACCTTTGTTGGCAAGGTGATGTCTTTGCTTTTTAAGATGCTGTCTAGGTTTGTCATTGCTTTTCTCCCAAGAAGCAGGCGTCTTTTAATTTCGTGACTGCTGTCACCATCTGCAGTGATCATGGAACCCAAGAAAGTGAAATCTCTCACTGCCTCCATTTCTTCCCCTTCTATTTGCCAGGAGGTGATGGGACCAGTGGCCAAGATCTTAGTTTTTTTGATGTTGAGCTTCAGACCATATTTTGCGCTCTCCTCTTTCACCCTCATTAAAAGGTTCTTTAATTCCTCCTCACTTTCTGCCATCAAGGTTGTATCATCAGCATATCTGAGGTTGTTGATATTTCAACAACCTCAGATATGTGCATATTACATCTGCAGTAAAACACAGGTGAATCTTTCGCTTATTTTATGAGGCTTGGTTTTGGTGTTTTTCTGTAAAAATCAGGCCAACTTAATGTTGCAGCTTAAAGGGGCTTTTAAAGAGGCAGGTACTGTTTTTTCTGGTGTGGCCAGGGCCGGATTTAGATTTGATGAGGCCCTAAGCTACTGAAGTTAATAGGGCCCTTTCTATGTCCAGCTGTCCTTTGTCAACAACCAATGGTCGCTGTTTCTTGTGTTGAATATATGCTATATGGTAATTTATGGACCTAATAGGTATCTCAAGCCAATTGCAGATGTTGCCGTGCAACCAGTCCATGCAGAATGTAGGCACCCTATACAGTGGTACCTCGAGTTACAAACTTAATTCGTTCCGGAGGTCCGTTCTTAACCCGAAACTGTTCTTAACCCGAGGTGCGCTTTCGCTAATGGGGCCTCCCGCTGCGCCGCAATTTCCGTTCTCATCCTAGAGCAAAGTTCGCAACCCGAGGTACTACTTCCGGGTTAGCGGAGTTTGTAACCCGAAGTGTTTGTAACCCGAAGTACCACTGTATATAGAAATGAGCAAACCAGTGATATTTTAGGGAGCAGGCTAGCAGGCGGGGCCCAATACTTACATCATAGGAGCCTACACAACACAAAACACTGTTGCTGTATGTAGGCTTTATTTTATTTGGTTTTTATCTTATATTTTGGAAATGTACATCCAGGTTTTTTTTCTCCTTTAAATTTTGTTGGGGCCCCCAAGAGAGTGGGGACCTAAGCTATAGCTTGTTTAGCTTATACGTAAATCTGGCACTGGGTGTGGCGCATGCTTATTTTTCTTCAAATGATCGATATTTCCCAGAATCCTGAGGCTGGGTAGATTATCCTCCCCTCCCGCCTTTTATCTTCACAACAGCCCTGTGAAGTAGGTCAAATCCTGTTGTTATCCCTGGTTAGTCATGGCCAATGGTTTCAAAAGCTCTGCTCTGAGCATGACTAATGTGTGATACAGCCCTTTGCCTGAAATCCAAGAGTCGCACCCGCCCAGTTTGGATTTTGACGGGCCACTGGGTGTGACTCAACAGCAAGCAGTCATTATGTGAACTTTGTCCTAAGCAAGTCCTGGGTATTTTATTTTATTTTTTCTTTTTAAAAAGTCCTCACACAGTAATCACTTTATGAGGAACTGATCACGATGGATACTTCAGTCACCTCTCCTCCTCCCCTAGTGAATTGCTCCTTCACACCTGTGTAACAGTTTGGTGGGAAAAAGTTTTGATTTTCTACAGCAGGCATGTCCAACAGGTAGATCATGATCTACCAGTAGATCACTGGACGTCTGTGGTAGATCACTGGTAGATCACTGGCTCCCCCAAATAAGCTCAACAACTTTAGCTCCCCTGAAAAAAGCTCAACATTTTTGCCATGCACCCCAAAAAGTGGGGCTTTCCTCCTCCGTCAAACAAGCTCAACATCTTTCACCTGAACCCCTAAAAATGGGCCTTCGTCCTTCCTAAAAGAAGCTCAACAACTTTGACCTGAATCCCCAAAAGGGGGTAGATCACTGCCAAGTTTTTAACTCTGTGAGTAGATTGCAGTCTCTTGGGAGTTGGCCACCCCTGTTCTACAGATTTGAGTAACGGATAGGAATGTGGGAAGCAGACCTAAGAGGAATAAAATAAAATAAAAAAATTCCTTCCAGTAGCACCTTAGAGACCAACTAAGTTTGTTCTTGGTATGAGCTTTCGTGTGCCTGTATCTGAAGAAGTGTGCATGCACACGAAAGCTCATACCAAGAACAAACTTAGTTGGTCTCTAAGGTGCTACTGGAAGGAATTTTTTTATTTTATTTTGTTTTGACTATGACAGACCAACACGGCTATCTACCTTTAACTGGAACTAAGAGGAATAGATAAGGAAGGCAATGGATTGTGCAGGACAGGCAGAGTTAACCAAAATAAGAGACCCTAAAGACAAAGGTTTCGTGGAAGAATGGAAGCCTTTTTTGGACTATTTAAGGAAATATTATTCTATGATGAATACGCGAGCAGGATTTGAACTAAGAGCAACAGGAGGACTTATAATAATAATAATAATAATAATAATAATAATAATAATAATAATAATAATAATTTATTATTTTTACCCTGCCCATCTGGCCGGGTCTCCCCAGCCACTCTGGGTGGGGATTATATAGTGGTGATGTTAAGATATAGAAGACAGGGTGCTGCAGAGAGGAATTAAAACACCATGGAAAAGGGGGCGGGAAGTTGACAAAAATAACAAATGTTTTACTATGTATTGAAATGTACGTGTCGATTTTTTTTGAAAACTTAATAAAAGAAATATGATTAAAAAAAGAAGGAATGTGGAAAGCAGGCCTTGAGTCGGACCACTGGGCAATCTAGCTCAGCACTGTCCAAACCAGAGCTTTCCAAACTGTGTGTCGCGACACATCTATGTGCTGGCTGCTGTGTGTAGGTGTGTCGCATGAACGCTCTTCCCAGGGCTGGAAAGGGGTTAGTTTAACCACTGATTTGCTGGTAAAACTGAATTGCTGTGTCGCAAAAGGATGCAGAGACATCACCTTGCCGACAAAGGTCCGTATAGTTAAAGCTATGGTTTTCCCAGTAGTGATGTATGGAAGTGAGAGCTGGACCATCAAGAAGGCTGATGGCCGAAGAATTGATGCTTTTGAATTATGGTGCTGGAGGAGACTCTTGAGAGTCCCATGGACTGCAAGAAGATCAAACCTATCCATTCTGAAGGAAATCAGCCCTGAGTGCTCACTGGAAGGACAGATCCTGAAGCTGAGGCTCCAATACTTTGGCCACCTCATTAGAAGATTCCCTAGAAAAGACCCTGATGTTGGGAAAGATGGAGGGCACAAGGAGAAGGGGACGACAGAGGACGAGATGGTTGGACAGTGTTCTCGAAGCTACCAACATGAGTCTGACCAAACTGCGGGAGGCAGTGGAAGACAGGAGTGCCTGGTGTGCTCTGGTCCATGGGTTCACAAAGAGTCGGACACGACTAAACGACTAAACAACAACAACAAAATGATGCATATCTAAACAGTGTGTCACCAACATGAAAAGTTTGGAAAGCTCTGGTCCAAACTGCCGGGCCACAATGGATCTTCATGATTTCACATACCTGGAAATGCCTGGGGATTCAACCTTTCTGCATGCAAAGCAGATGCTCTAACAGTGAGTTATGGCTCTTCCCCAATATGCCTTTTCCTCCTGCCTGATCCTGTGACAGAAAGAGTGTGGAATTACTTAGTGGCCTGGGGTTAGGATGGGGAGTGAGCACACTTTGAGAGTGAGCTGTCTCAGATTTCCACACTAACAGGGGGGAAAGGGAGTCTAAAACAACAACAACAACAGAGAGCTGGTTGAGAGTGGTTACGGGCACGAGCTATAAGTCAGAATTATGAGTCAGAATGTTTTTACAATGTCCTGCACTTACTAAGTTTTGGGGTAAAAGGAACAAATGATATATTTATGACTGTGCGGAAAACATTAAAAATTTCAGAGGAAGGTATTCTTCCGAACTATAGAAGAATTTGTAGTTGTAGAATTTGTGATTTGACAACTGGACAACATAAATGGTTTCTTCGTGCCCCTTACTATGGACATAAAGACTGGCACTGATGAATGTATGAACACCAGTAAACACAAACCAAGAGTGAAAGAGAGGAGGGGAGGATGGGAAAGCTCAAGGAATTGCAGCAAACCAAAGAGACTGGGTTAAGGATGTCAGGGAAAGATAGGTTGGGAAGTCTAGAGGAAAAGGGTTAGGAGATGATGGATGTAACTGGAATAACTATAACTGGATGTAAATGAAAAATGCATTAAAAAGGAGGGGGACTGGTACTGATGTACTGGGAACTGTATGGCTCTGTTTAATCAATGGATTGAAGATATGACTACACTTGCATCCTATCAACAGATTGCTTAGAGATGTAGACTTTGCATGGACAAGTATAATGATATTTGGAATGCATTTATACAAAATATAGTAGATGCACACACACATATGTATGTATTTGGATAATAACAATATCTATGCATTAGATATGTACACAAGGAATTGTACTGTAATTGTCAACTTTCATAATGATGTAATAGCTTTTATAATAGCTTGTTCTTTTATTTTGTTCGAGTAAACTGTGTATGAATTTCTGACTTGAGTTGTCCGAGTGGCCTTAGACCAGGCATAGGCAAACTCCGGGCCTCCAGATGTTTGGGACCACAATTCCCATCATCCCTGACCACTGGTCCTGCTAGCTAGGGATGATGGGAATTGTAGTCCCAAACATCTGGAGGGCCGGAGTTTGCCTATGCCTGCCTTAGACCAAAGGGCCTCCAAATTTTCTGGACTCCCAATTCCCACCAGCCCTAGCCAGCACAGGCGATGGACAGAGATGATGGGATTTGTAGTACAGAACATTTGCAGAACCACTGGTCGGTCACCCCTTGCCTCTGACAAAGCATTATCTTTCAGCATCAGGTATTAGCAACCCACCTTACGGGGCAGGGTGCGTGCCGCTACTGAGATGATGTTTTCAGAATTAAGATACTGATATTAAGAGTTCCTTGCTGGAAAATGGCCCCCAACCAATGCAGCCAAGAGGAAAGCAAGCCAGCCGCCCCTCTCGTCCAGCATCCTGTTCTCACAGTGACCAACCAGACTCTGCCGGTGAGGAACCCACAAGCAGGACCTGAGCACAAGAACGTTCCCCCCTCCTGTGGTTTCCAGCAACTGGCATCCTGCGGCATGTCTGCCTCCACCTGCGGTGGCAAAGCAAACTCTCTTCCGTGAATTTGCCTAATCGTCTTTGGAGGCCATCTAGGTTGGCGGCTGTCCCTGCCTCCCAGGGGAGCAAGTTCCACCGTTTGACTACGCTGCGTGCGAAGCAGTCATTTCCTTCCTCCGTTCTGAGCTCAGAGCGCTCAGGGTGGCATCAATTGTGGGTTTCCGAGGAAAGCTCCAGCTGAGAGACTCTGCCCACAATTCAGGCTTCCTAGCTGTGGACAGGTTTGAACTCCTGTCTCCTCTGCTGGAAAGCTGCACTTTGAACGAGCGAGAAAAAGCCTGGAAATCGGAGGATCTGAGATAAGAGGCTGGCAGAGCTGCAGCAGCCCATTTGAATAAATGCAGCTGTAGAGTTCCATTCATAGAATTGCAGAGTTGGAAGGGACCCCAAGGGTCATCTAGTCCAACCCCCTGCGATGCAGGAATTTCAATTAAAGCATCCATGCCAGATGGCCACCCAAGCCTTGCTTAAAAGCCTCCAAGGAAGGAGAGTCCACCACCTTCTGAAGGAGACCATTCCACTGTTGACCAGCTCTCACCACCAAAAAGTTCTTCCTGATGTTTAGTCGGAATCTCCTTTCTTGTAACTCGAAGCTAATAGTTCAGGTCCTGTCCTTGGGAGCAGCTGAAAACAAGCTTGCTCCGTCTTCCATGTGACAGCCCTTGAGATAAATGAAGAGGGCTATTCTATGTCCTCCTGTTTTCCTAGGCTAAACATTTAGCCTCAACCGTTCCTCATAAGCAGGCTTCCTCAAACTCAGCCCTCCAGATGTTTTGAGACTACAATTCCCATCATCCCTGACCACTGGTCCTGCTAGCTAGGGCAGCGTTTCCCAACCGGTGTGCCGCGGCACAGGAGTGTGCCGCAAGCCACCGGCTCCTGTGCCGCGGGAAGACACCGGCTGCTGTGCTTCCGGGTCGGTCCGGGCTTCCCGCGCCGACCGCCGCCTTCGCGGGGCTGCCGGGCGCTTCGCCCGCTGCCTCTGCCGCCCCGGTCTTCCGGGTCGGTCCGGGCTTCCCGCGCCGACCGCCGCCTTCGCGGGGCTGCCGGGCGCTTCGCCCGCTGCCTCTGCCGCCCCGGTCGCGGTCGGGGACGGGCGGGAGGTGCCGGTGCTACCGGGCTCGCTCGGGGCCGGGTGGAGGTGCTGCCGGGGGGCTGGGCGCTGGAGGGGGGGCGGGCGCCTGGCTCGCCGATCTCCCGCTCCATTTTCGCCCGCCTGGGTCCTTCCCCTCCCTCCCGCCAGGGCGCGCGGACACCCCGCCCCCCGGGTCGGGGTGCATGTGGTGGTGGTGTGCCGCGAGATTTTTTTCGTGGGGCAGGTGTGCCGTTGCCCCGAGGAGGTTGGAAAACACTGAGCTAGGGATCATGGGAGTTGTAGGCCAAAAACACCTGGAGGGCAGAGTTTGAGGAAGCCTGCTCATAATGGTCAAAGGCTTGGAAACGATGCCTTATGAGGAACGGCTTAGGGAGCTGGGTATGTTTAGCCTGGAGAAGAGAAGGTTAAGGGGTGATATGATAGCCATGTTCAAATATATAAAAGGATGTCATATAGAGGAGGGAGAAAGGTTGTTTTCTGCTGCTCCAGAGAAGCGGACACGGAGCAATGGATTCAAACTACAAGAAAGAAGATTCCACCTAAACATTAGGAAGAACTTCCTGACAGTAAGAGCTGTTCGACAGTGGAATTTGCTGCCAAGGAGTGTGGTGGAGTCTCCTTCTTTGGAGGTCTTTAAGCAGAGGCTTGACAGCCACCTGTCAGGAATGCTTTGATGGTGTTTCCTGCTTGGCAGGGGGTTGGACTGGATGGCCCTTGTGGTCTCTTCCAACTCTAGGATTCTATGATTCTATGGTCCTGCTAGCTAGGGATCATGGGAGTTGTAGGTCTAAAACACCTGGAGGGCAGAGTTTGAGGAAGCCTGCTCATAAGGCTTGGTTTCCACTTGGCTGCATTGATTCTGGGGCATTTTACAGCCAGGAAGTCTCAGTATCTTAATTCTGAGAACACTATCTCAGTAGCTACACACACCCTGCCCATAAGGTGGGTGGCTGATGCCGCATTTCACAGACTGATGCTGCAGCTGAAAGAAAATGGAGAGAACTAGATTGCTCCATCTTCCATGTGGTAGTCCTCAGTGGAGAAGCTTCAGAAACTGCTATGTTCTTCCAACTCTTTGAATGCGAGTCGCCAGGAATCATTAAGATATTATCCTCTGAATTCTAGTACTTAAAATGACTTGCTTCAGATTTTGGCAATTCTTGTTGAAATTTATGGCTCTAAAAGTTCAGCCATTTCAGAGGAACAGTGCAGTCCTTACCAAGAACACTACACACATGATGATAAACCCATAAGGAAATAAACCAGATTTCAGCTCCTAAGGTTACACACTGCCAGCTGACCACTAAAGCAACAGCAGCTGACCTTTGTTTGTCCAAAGGCTGCATTTGCTGATGACTTTGATCTAGCAAGTTAAAGTCAACTTTAAAACTGCACTGGAGAGTAGGGTCCATTGAACATAGAGGGATTTACTTCCAAGTAACCATTTATACAATAGTACTGCATGACTCATGTGATTGTCAGATGTGCTAATTTAGGTGTTTTATACACTTTTCTATTCCAGGTTACTTAACTAACAGAGTCTGTGTACTAACAGAGTCTGGGGACAGTGCCCAGAGGCATCCAGTTGGCCGTTGTATGAACAGGATGCTGGACTAGACGGGGCTTTAGTCTGATCCAGCAGAGCTCTCCTTATGTTAAGGAAGTTCTGGGCTCACGCCAGTGTTCGAAACTCCCATTGTTCTAGGTGCATTTTGCAACAGGGAATTTCGTTAGTGCGAGCAGTTTCTGAGCTCTGGGCGCAGTACTGCGCCTAAGATTTCAGATCGTAACTGCAGAGTGGAAGGAAAAGAGGACCCTTTTCTGCCTTCCCACTTCCAGCTACTCTCTGGAGACTGGAGAAGAGCCCCTCTTAAGAATATTAGGGGGGTGGGCAGGGGAAGGACTAGAGCATGTGAAAAATGAACATAAATATTTTAGCTGCAGTTCATTCATTTTCAGCTTTGTATTCTTGTTATTAAAAAAAGGTGCACCTAGACCCTTTGTTGTTGTGCCCGTAACCTAACTTTAAGGTGCAATTTGGCTCCTAGCAGCAAACCAAAGAGACTGGACAAAATAAAAAAATTCCTTCCAGTAGCACCTTAGAGACCAACTAAGTTTGTTCTTGGTATGAGCTTTCGTGTGCATGCACACTTCTTCAGATACACATGCATGCACACGAAAGCTCATACCAAGAACAAACTTAGTTGGTCTCTAAGGTGCTACTGGAAGGAATTTTTTTATTTTGTTTTGACTATGACAGACCAACACGGCTACCTACCTGTAACTGCAAAGAGACTGGGTTAAGGATAGCTTTCATATCTGTTTCTAACACTGGCTCACACGAGAACCAACTTTGCGCCATTTCTGCAAGCAAGACGAAAAGGGCAAGACTCTCCACAGCTTCCCTTCGGTTTTGTGAATCAAATCTACTTTACTATCTGTGGCAAGGCACTCAATTACTGGCTAATTATTGTACTTCTGAAGTGTTGGTCGTTTACTCGAGAGCCAACTGGCTCGGGAGCCCGGGAGCGATCAATCACATTCCACAGCTTAATTACCACATCATAACTTTACAAGCTGGGTTGTATTGATTTGAACAGCAGCGTAGCTATTTTTGGCCCTAAAATCTTTTCTGTCTGCCCATATATAAGATAGTAGCTCCAGGTCTAGGTCTGCAAGGCATCTTCTAAAGTCAATGATGTGTTGGATACTTAACTTTGCTAAATGAACGTCATGCATCATAAGTCCCCTTTAGATCTCACTTGGACTCTTTCCAAAAATTCCAAGAACAGTTCTTGAATTCATATTCAGTTCAGCGTACCCACAGAGTGAAAGTGGCTGCTGTAAAACACATTTTTAAATAAACCAACCCCAGTTGCGATCAGAAGAATACTGAGCACCCTAGATGCTACTTCGTGGAGATTTAAGGGAAAGGGGCAGATTTTAAGTATACGTGGTGGAAATGCCAACGTTAACAAAGTATTTTCAGACGCTATTATAAATCAGGAGAAGGATGCCTGGTTGTGAAAGGCCATTGCAACTGTTTGGAAAACCCTAGAAGGCAAAAGTTGGTTGGGTGTTTGTTGACTGCGGAACAAATCATAGGTGCAAAATTTTGGGAGCAGCTGTAACGGTCTCGAACAGAAGAGTGCAAAAACAAAAACAAGAATATGTTAAGAATAAGCTCATATGCTACAAAAGGAAGGGGGAATGAAATGCAACCAAAATCCACCCATCAGAATGTCGGCATGACTTCACTGGACTTACAGGATCTTTGCTTGGAGGCAGGAAGATGAACAATGAAGCCCTTGGGTTCTCCAGCCACTGTGATGCAGCCATCTATCTCCCCCAGACAGAAGATTATTGGGAGGATGGCGCCGTTCCAAAAGCAGTTCACGGTCACAGGTCTCCTCTCCCCTTGGAACATGATCCTGCGCCTGCTCGATTATCAAGAACATTTGTGTCACTGAAATACTGAAGAGCAGCAGTTGGAAAAACTTTCCTTCAGCACCAGCAGATTCAAGTTGACCAATCAGTCTGTTTTGCTTTATATATGTGATTTATATAATGCCAGCCATCACCTGGCTTTAAACTTCTGATGATCAAAGCTATGGCTGGTGTGCATGTGTGTGCCAAATATGGCCCCCAAGGGCTCTCTGTCCGGCCCTCAGAACTGTCCGCAGGCCACACCCCTCACTGCCCCATCTTTGCATCCTCCTTGAGTGGTCCTTGCCTGGCTAGAATGTGTCCTTGACCTCTAATAATCCGAATAATAATCATAATAATAATTTATTATTTATACCCTGCCCATCTGGCTGGGTCTCCCCAGCCACTCTGGGCGGCTTCCAAAAGAACATTAAAATACAATAATGCTGCAGCTCCTTCCCAGAGTGATGATTTAACCGCTTTGGTATATCCCAGGAATGAACACAAACAGCCAGGGAGGGAAATCGAGAAGAGGTCACTTTCTAGCTTGCCTCCAACCCCAGCCCTTGATGTGAAGATTATTTCCCCTTAACCTGCACTTCCTAAGAAGCGCCAACGAGAGCTCTCAGCAAAAGCTGCCAAGAGTCTGTACTGGGGAAGAAGCCTTTGAACCAGAAGCGACCGAAAAATGGGGTCAGGAAAAGGTTATTGGTACAAAGCAAAGGCTTTTCAACAGCAGCATAACCTTGTGAAGTCCCAAACTAGCAAGAAACAGACTGAATTTCTGTGATAATAGAAAGAAAACATCTTGTGTATTTTTATTACTCCCTTGTCGTGGCGAAGGGGCTTGAATAACTCAGGGAAGCTATGGAGAGGTCAAAGTGGAGAGTTTGGACCAAACGTGATCCACCTGGAGGAGGAACTGGCAAGCCACTCCAGTATCCCTGCCAAGAAAACTCCATGGACAAAGACAACAGACATATAAAAAAAGGGTCGTATAAGAGCCTGCTGGATCCGGCCAATGGCCCATCTAGTCCAGCATCCTGTTCTTGCAGTGGCCAACCATTATTACAATACACTGGTACCTTGGTTTACGAACTTAATCCATTCCGGAAGTCCGTTCTTAAATCAAAACCATTCTTAAACTGAGGTGTGCTTTCCCTAATGAGGTCTCCCGCTGCTGGTGCCCTTCCAGCGTTCGGATTTCATTCTTAGACCGAGGTAAAATTCTCAAATTGGGACACTACTTCCGGTTTTGCAGAGTTCGTAAACCGAATCGTTCGTAAACAGGACTGTTCTTAAACCGAGGCACCACTGTATTACAAACTGCCCTGTGATCCTCAGATGACCTGAGCACAAGAACACTCTCTCCCCCTGTGGTCTTCAGGAACTGCTTTTCAGGAGCATTACTGTCTCTGCCAGTGGAAGGAAGAGTATAGTCATCTTGGCTAGTTCTCCTGGGCTGTCACTGGAGGATCAGGCAGCAAAGAGGCTGCCTATTTCCAGCCCTGGGGACTTTTGGACAGAGATGACTTGGCCCCCGTATTTGATGCTCAGGTAACTTCCAGACTGGACTATTGTAATGTGCATCTGCTGAAGATGACTCAGAAACTTCAACTAGTCCAAAATGCAGGGGCCAGATTACTTGCTGGGGTTCCTTTTAGGACTCATACAACGGCAGTTTTAAAACAGCTAGTTACCAGTTTGTTTCTGGGCTCGATTCAAGGTTTTCACGATAGTGTTTAAAGCCCTAAATGACTTTGGCCCCAAACATCTGAAAGACTGCATCCTTCCCTACAGACCCTCTTCAGTGTTGAGATCAGAAGAGGGGGACTTCTTGGTAGAAGTTTGAAGGGTGACGGGGTGGGAGGGGCTTTCTCTACGACAGTCCTCAACTTGTGGAGCTCCCTCCTCACAAAGGGGCAATGGGGCACCTTCATTACATCATTTCCAATACAAAATAAAATAAAAAAATTCCTTCCAGTAGCACCTTAGAGACCAACTAAGTTTGTTCTTGGTATGAGCTTTCGTGTGCATGCACACTTCTTCAGATACCAGTGTGCATGCACACGAAAGCTCATACCAAGAACAAACTTAGTTGGTCTCTAAGGTGCTACTGGAAGGAATTTTTTTTTTGACTATGTTTTGACTATGTTTTAGTTTTGACTATGACAGACCAACACGGCTATCTACCTTTAACTGGAATCATTTCCAATGTTTGCTGACAATGCACCTCTTATCCTTGATGCTTGAGATTTTAGGTCCCGTCCTATTCTCTTGACCATGGGTAGGCAAACCAAGGCCTGGGGGCCGGATCTGGCCCAATCACCTTCTAAATCCGGCCTGCGGACGGTCTGGGAATCAGCGTGTTTTTACATGAGCAGAATGTGCCCTTTTATTTAAAATGCATCTCTGGGTTATTTGCGGGGCCTGCCTGATGTTTTTACATGAGTAGAATGTGCCCTTTTATTTAAAATGCATCTCTGGGTTATTTATGGGGCATAGGAATTCGTTCACCCCCCCCAAATAGTCTGGCCCCCACAAGGTCTGAGGGACAGTGGACCAGCCCCCTGCTGAAAAGGTTAGCTGACTCTTGACTATTAATTTAACTGATTTACAGAATCACAGAATCATAGAGTTGGAAGAGACCACAAGGGCCATCCAGTCCAACCCCCTGCCAAGCAGGAAACACCATCAAAGCATTCCTGACAGGTGGCTGTCAAGCCTCTGCTTAAAGACCTCCAAAGAAGGAGACTCCACCACACTCCTTGGCAGCAAATTCCATTGTCGAACAGCTCTTACTGTCAAGAAATTCTTCCTAATGTTTAGGTGGAATCTTCTTTCTTGTAGTTTGAATCCATTGCTCCGTGTCCGCTTCTCTGGAGCAGCAGAAAACAACCTTTCTCCCTCCTCTATATGACATCCTTTTATATATTTGAACATGGCTATCATATCACCCCTTAACCGTCTCTTCTCCAGGCTAAACATACCCAGCTCCCTAAGCCGTTCCTCATAAGGCATCGTTTCCAGGCCTTTGACCATTTTGGTTGCCCTCCTCTGGACACGTTCCAGCTTGTCAATATCCTTCTTGAACTGTGGTGCCCAGAACTGGACACAGTATTCCAGGTGGGGTCTGACCAGAGCGGAATACAGTGGTACTATTACTTCCCTTGATCTAGATGCTATACTCCTATTGATGCAGCCCAGAATTGCATTGGCTTTTTTAGCTGCTGCATCACACTGTTGACTCATGTCAAGTTTGTGGTCTACCAAGACTCCTAGATCCTTTTCACTTGTACTGCTCTCAAGCCAGGTATCACCCATCCTGTATTTGTGCCTTTCATTTTTTTTGCCCAAGTGTAGTACTTTACATTTCTCCCTGTTAAAATTCATCCTGTTTGCCTTGGCCCAGTTCTCTAATCTGTTAAGGTCATTTTGAAGTGTGATCCTGTCCTCTGGGGTATTAGCCACCCCTCCCAATTTGGTGTCATCTGCAAACTTGATCAGGATGCCCTCAAGCCCATCATCCAAGTCATTGATAAAGATGTTGAATAAGACTGGGCCCAAGACAGAACCCTGTGGCACCCCACTAGTCACTTCTCTCCAGGATGAAGAGGAGCCATTGATGAGCACCCTTTGGGTTCGGTCAGTCAGCCAGTTACAAATCCACTGAATGGTAGCATTGTCTAGCCCGCATTTTACCAGCTTCTTTACAAGAATATCATGGGGCACCTTGTCAAAGGCCTTGCTGAAATCAAGATAGGCTACATCCACAGTGTTCCCTTCGTCTACCAGGCTTGTAATTCTGTCAAAAAATGAGATCAGATTAGTCTGACATGACTTATTTTTCAGAAACCCATGCTGACTTTTAGTGATCACAGCGTTCCTTTCTAGGTGCTCACAGACCGTTTGCTTAATGATCTGCTCTAGAATCTTTCCTGGTATTGATGTCAGGCTGACTGGGCGGTAATTGTTTGGGTCCTCTCTTTTCCCCTTTTTGAAAATAGGGACAACATTTGCCCTCCTCCAGTCTGCTGGGACTTCACCTGTTTTCCAGGAATTCTCAAAGATTACTGCCAGTGGCTCTGAAATTACCTCTGCCAGTTCTTTTAATACTCTGGGATGTAGTTCATCTGGCCCTGGAGACTTGAATACATCTAAACTAGCCAAGTGTTCTTGTACTACCTCCTTACTTATTCTGGGCTGTGTTTCCCCTGCTGAATCATCTGCTCCATATTCTTCAGGTCGGGCATTGTTTTCTTTTTTGGAGAAGACTGAGGCAAAGAAGGTATTGAGGAGTTCTGCCCTTTCTGCGTCCCCTGTTCGCATTTCACCATCTTCTCCTCTAAATGACCCCACTGTTTCCTTGTTCTTCCTTTTGCTACGGACATACCCATAAAAACTCTTTTTATTGCTTTTAACCTCTCTAGCAAGCCTGAGTTCATTCTGTGCTTTAGCTTTTCTGACTTTGTCTCTACATGTGCTGGCTATTTGTTTGAATTCCTCTCTGGTGGTTTCCCCCTTTTTCCATTTCTTGTACATATCCCTTTTAAATCTTAACTCAGTTAAAAGTTCTTTAGATAGCCACCCTGGCTTCTTTAGGCACCTTCCATGTTTTCGTCGCATTGGTACTGCTTGAAGTTGTGCTTTTAATATCTCCCTTTTAACAAACTCCCATCCATCATGAACTCCCATCCCTTTTAGTATTACTGACCATGGGATCACATCCAGCATTTCCCTAAGTTTTCTGAAGTCGGCTTTCTTAAAGTCTATTTAATACTGGGAGGAATTCTACATTGCACTATGTCTATCATTCTGCCAGGACAAGCATTGCAGCTTGCCAGATAAAACAATCCCCCTCCCCTACCCAATTTTGGGGGGCACACGAGGGGACAGCCCCGCTGTGTAAATAGAAGTCCTTGCACAGGGCTTCTGCATATGGGACTCAATTGCTGAATCCCAAACATTGTTGGACCTTACAGGTGTGAAACATAATAGAACAATTTGCTAGCAAAGGACTAGAGGCTGCCTTCTCATTCTATGTAGATCATCCAACTGAACTGGCACCTGAAGCTTATTTCAACCCTGGTGACGACAGCTTCCTTCATTGGGGTAACTGGCTACCTTAAGAGGTCTCGGGGGACAAGTGAGGGGCTGCTGCTTGTTCTCCCTGAGCACCTGCCCCCTGAGGCAGCTGCCTCACTCTGTTTAATGGTAGGGCAGGCACTGTCCTCTTTACCTGCTTGAGAATTGAGTAGAATGCATGGTGGTACCCGGAAACTAATGCCAGTAGGATGTGAACTGGATTTATGAGGATATAAACAAAACTCCTTCTGAAGGCTGCCGCGGCAGGAGAACACCAAGAATGACGACAAAGAAGCCACAAAATAAACGAGGACATCAGTATGCTAAAATATTTTACATTCCTCTGAAATCTCTTACACAAAACTTTGCCCGCAATTCCCCCATGTGTTCCTCCAAATAGAGCCCTTTAGAGTTATGCCAAAGACCCGAATTTCTCGTGTTTGCTTGCAAATCCACCCCACCCCCCGCCAACAGATGTGCGTACAACTTCAAGTTAAAATTATTTCAGACACAGAATACACGCAAGTTGGATATTAAAGTTTTACAGTGCTATAAATACAAGCGGCCAGCTTGGCTGGGATTCCCAACAGAATGCTCATGCCTCCGAACAAAACGAAAACTAGAACTCAGCAGGCTAGAAGGAAGATTTGCCCAAATGGGACGGACACACACACACACACACACACACACACACACACCTTACTAAAGTTCCTTGGTCTATAGCCGTTTCCTCCAAGCGAAGTGGAAAAGCACCCCACGGACAGAAAACTGGTTCGGATCACGACACAGTTTAGTTTGCTCGGTTGCAGTCATGGCTTTTGCAGGTGGGACAGTGACAGTGGCTTTAAAAACGAGCAACAGAAAAGAGGAAGAAGCAACCAGGTACTTCCGAAATATCGTCCGCCACCAATTCCCTTAAATTCCTTCCTCCCCCCCCCCACTCCCTGCAACACCAGCTTGCAAGGCCAGTCCTGCACTGAAGTTTGAGGTTCCTCCCATCTTTATTTTTAAAAGCCCGCCGGCACGCTGAATTTCCATCAAGAGACGCAGATGGGCAAGGGTTGAGGGACGTCGCTAAGCAGCCAGTGACACCTCCGCTGGCTCAACTGCTCGCGGGAACAAGGTGAGTGCTTGCTTGCCACGGTTTGACGCACGGCTAAGTTTGTTGTCCGTCGGTCTCTGTGGAAACACCCGGTTCCGCGGCTGGCGGCTGATTGCCGCCGACGGCAAGAATACTGTCCGTGTCGACGGGCGGGACCAGCGTCAGGGACTCCACGCTCAAGGTGTCCGTGCTGTCATTTGAGATGAGGGAGATGGTGGGCTGCGGGGCAGGAGTGAGGCTGGGAGATAAATTGGCCGTTTCCGCTTCTGTGCTCCTCGCCAGGCTCTTGCCAGGCTTTGAGTTGTGCGCAGAAGAGTCGTCCGCTGCCGGCAAGTGACCGGAGGAGGATGCCTGAGGCTGCTCAGTGGCTGTTGAGTCATCTGTTCAGGCGAATGAGAGAGAGAGAGAGAGAGAGAAGGAAGACAACCATATTATGCCTGGGTGTAACGAGCGTTATCATTGGATGGAAATCAATGCGGCCAAGAGAGCTGGACTAGGACCTGGGAGGCCAGGGTTCGAATCCCCACTCGGCCATGAAGCTCACTGGGTGACGCTAAGCCAGTCTCTGCCTCTCAGCCTAACCTACCTCACAGGATTGTTGTGGGGATTAAATGGGGACAGGGAGTTCCTTGGAGGAAAAAAAGTGGGGCATAGCTGCAGTAAAAGGATAATATTGTGCATGGCAAACAAACAAAATTTCTCAGGGTGGTGAAAAGCAGGCTAGGGCTCAAATCTCAGTTCGGGCGCGGTTTCAAGTCACCTGTGGGTTCAGTGATAACCTAGTTTAGGTGCAGGGGGAGCTTTGGCATCCCAGATGCTGCCGAACTGCAACTCCCATCACCCCTGATCTTTGGATACACTTGCTGGGGCAGATGGGACTTGCCCAGCGAGATCTGGAGGGCCAAAGGTAGCACAAGGTTCCCCACGCCTCCCTAGCAACACAGACAGCTGCCTTACACTGACCCAGACCTTGGGTGCAGCTCTAGTCCCAGTGAACCTGTGGAAAGTGCTACTTGACTACATTGCACCCGTGGCAAGAACCAGGCACTGTTGTAGCTTAAAACAACAAGCAAAAACAAAACAAAACAAAAACAGCATGGAAGAAGGGTTAGTTCTGCAGAACCTTCATGCAAATACCAAAACTCAACATTGTGGTTTTAATTTTGCCAACTCAGTGCTTATTTCCAGTGCTTACTTGCCAACTCTGCTTGCCTGGCCTTTTTCTGGCTTCCCTCATTCACTCTCTTATCTCTTCCTACGAAATTCTTCTTACCCTGCTGTTTTGACAGCATTATTTAATCCCTTCTTCTAAAAACGTATTCCACTCTCAAAGGGTTTTTTAAAAATTAAAACTGAAAAAAAAGACTATGAAAATTTGACCGTGCCCCTCCAGCAACAAAGAGGA
Organism: Darevskia mixta; assembly: GCA_034641385.1. Classification (NCBI taxonomy): domain Eukaryota; kingdom Metazoa; phylum Chordata; class Lepidosauria; order Squamata; family Lacertidae; genus Darevskia; species Darevskia mixta. The sequence goes on from JAWWNH010000201.1 coordinate 399,001, forward strand.
ATCTTCCTCTGATTTGAAATTGTTATCTCTTTCTGTTTGCTGAGATCAGGAAAGGGGCACATCTAGGGGAGGCTCCAGGTCCACCTACAGCAGACTTCTTCAACCTGGCGCCCTCCAGATGGTTCATGCTACAACTCCTGCCAGCCCGTCAGCACAGGCTGCTGGGAGTGGTAGCACAAAACATCTGCAGGGGGCCAGGGCTGGGGGAAGGCTGACCTATGGTGTCTTCCAGTGTTTCTCAAACTTAGGTCCCCAGCTGTTGTTGGACTACAAATCCCATCATTCCTGACTACTGGTCCTGCTAGCTAGGGATGATGGGGGTTGTAGTCCAACAATAGCTGGGGACCTAAGTCCTTTCTCAATGAAAGACAATCTTACTCGGCTATGAGTGATCGCCAAAGAGGAAGCAGAGCTCTCTCATATGAGAGTCCTCCTATACAGGGTGATAAGGCTTTGCATTTTTAGGTAAGATCTTAATATTGTTTGCTGACTTGTTTGCGGCATAATATTTTAATGCCTCTTGCTGCTTTGTGGTTATTTCTGTGATACTGTTGTTACCATCCTTACTGCCAGGCGTTGCTTTCCTCTCTGAGAAGTTTAAAATCGTAAGGCAGGCTTAGAAGTAAATAAAACAATGATGGGCTGTGAAGCTTCACAGATTGTCCCTGCACAATCTCACTTCCGGTCCTCTTACGTTGGTTGGTACTGAAGATACTGTTCAGGGAGCAATCCCTGAAGGATCAGACCCCCGTGGGCGTCCACTGACAGAAGCAGCCCCCAATTCCAGGCTCTTCTGGGTACAAGGACCCTCGGGCAGAAAGAGACAGATTTCGGGGAAACAAGAGCAGCAACGGAGGCATGGATGGCGTTGTCCAGAATAAAGAAAGAAACTGGGTGAAAGAAGCCCTGGACAGGTGAGCTTATAGACTATAGAGGGAAATAGCTGCACCAAGCAATGCAATTTCAGTAGCTGTGTTTCCCTTAATGTTTCTCTTTGTGCGATTACTTTTGTGACACCCAAGAGACAACTGCTCCAGGCGTTTTGGTTCAGATGGGCACATAACCTCCTCTAAGTGCATCATGCTACACTGCCGGCCTCTAAAAGAGCTGGGGACCCCACTGACCTCAGAAAGCACTCTCTTATCACTTCCCACAAAAATATTTTTACCCTGCTGTTCTGACAGCATCATTCACTTTCTTATTCTAAAAAATTATCCACTCTCAGTTTGCAATTAAAAAAAAATCCTCATGGATATTCTCCAGCATTTTTAGTGCGATTTCCTCCTAATACACACATTTTGGTGTGCAAGTCTGCCTCATACGCTCATTTCTACCAAGGGCGTCCCCCTGACATAATGCATTTTGTACGCTGTTTTCACTATCGTGTGCAATTCAATGGACATCTCGCCCCAGCATATGCATTTTTGAATGCATTAGCTGGCTGGAGAACCGCACTGCAAAATTCAGAGAAGTGCGAATTTCAAACGGTTGGCAGCGCTTCGGTTTGCGTATCGTTTCAGAAGGTCGGACTGGGCAAGTTGGCCGAACGCAAACCGACTCCAATGTCTCCCTTTCAGCACAAGGTATCTGCAGAACGACCCTCGAAGCAGTGCAGTTAGTGGTGGACACAATGGATTCTGCATTCTCAAAGGGAACTCTTGCTTGTGCAGAATTAACAGAAATCCTAGAGAGAGGCAGGGGTGCTGCATAGCTTCAAAAAAACACAACAACAACAACAACACTACAAAGCCAAAACCAGCAGTGGAAGAAAGGGGAAGAGGGAAGCTGGGAATTAAACTTGGGTACAGTGGGGAAAATGAGAGGGCTGGGTGGAGTTGAAATGACAGACAGCAGTTCCTTTCATGGGTAAAGGGTTGGTTATGCTTATTTTCGCAGAAGAGGACTTCAAGCCAATGCATATTTTTAATGTCCGGGAAATATAACTTAATTTTTGCTTTGCTTGGCAGCCCCAAACCACAGCTCTGTAAGAGACCAAAAGCTGCAGAAGAAATGGTGACACCCATTGCTCTTTCTCTCCCTCCCCAATCCTTCCCACATTTTTGGAGAATAGATATGCAGCAAGGAGGGGCACCCTTTTAAGAGGGTCTTTTTTCTTTTCTTTTTTGCTGCTTAAAGGTGCAGGGCTTGTGCCAAAAAAGGAGGGAGAGGAGAAAAGGGCAGAGTTGCTTGAGCTCAGAGTGGGCGAGGGAGGAGAAACCAACAACAGCAACACCAGCGTTTCCTTGAATTCGAAAATGCAAATACAACGCAGACCAGTTCAGTCTGTGCAGGCAAAGTGGTGGGGGCGCCTGATCGCAGAGGCTCAGAGGGAAGGACGCCACAGAAGATTGCGGATCGCAAGTCCCCTGGATGTCTCCTCTCTGGCTTGTGATTCTGTACAGTCTGTTGGAGGTCGGGGGCGGGGGTCTGCAAGAACGGGAGGAGTTATATACACACAGAAGCAAGGGAGCTGGGCTAATGCAAACATGTGAAGGAAGTCAGCTGGAAGGGAGTAAAACTACAGCCAGTTTTCAGTAACGGGGAGGTCGTGGCAGAACATGGTTTTTTTTTTTAATGTTTAAAATAACAATTACATCAGGTTCCATCCCTGGAAAGGCCTCTCTCTGCCCAGGAGAGCCAGCTGGAGTAGATCTTGCTTAGGCTAGATGGGACAATGGTCTGGCCCAGTGGAGCCAGTTCAATTCTCTCGGTAAGGGGAGTGGGAGAAGGAAATAACAATGAACGGAGAAGGGCTGCAGCCCAGTGGTACAACATCTCGCATGCAGAATGTCTCAGGTTCAATCCTCAGCACCAGAAGAACCTCTTGAGAGCCACTGCCGGTCGGTGGACCATTAAATGGCTTGACCTGGGAATAAGGCAGCTTCTGTGGCTTCTAAAGCCCAAGGGGGGAAAACACTAGGAAGAATGGGAACTAGAATTACGTGTTGTGAAACCGAGCCTACGCGAATTGTCAGTCCAGGCCCTGTTTCTGGAAGTGGATAGACACTAACTAGGAGACCAGGGTATGGCCAGTCTCTTCCTGGCTGCACAAATCTAGCGCAGAGGGCCTTCTGGCGGTTCCCTCATTGTGATATGTGTAGTTATAGGGAACCAGGCAGAGGGCCGTCCCACCCTGTGGAACGCACTCCTGTCATATGTCAAGGAAATAAGTACAGTGGTACCTCTACTTATGAACACCTCTGGATACGAATGCTTCGGGCTACGCACACATTAAACCCGGAAGTAACGGAAAGGTTTCCGCCACCTGCGCAGAAGCGGGCTAACGCCACAGGCACCTCTGGATGCGAATGTTTCAGGGTAAGAACGGACCCCCAGAACGAATTAAATTCGTATCCAGAGGTACCACTGTACCTTCGAACATCTCGGAAGCCGAACGTCTCAGTTTTTGAACGCCAAAAACCTGGAAGTAATTGCTTCTGTTTTCAAACACACCTCAGAAGTCAAACGGCTTCCGCTGAGTTTTCCCCTCAATATTCTCCATTGAAATTGCAGACCGCCCTTTGCGCCTCGTTTTTAAAACGTTTTGGAAGTCAAACGGTCTTCTGGAACGGATTATGTTCGAAAATCGAGGTACCACTGTAACTATACAGCCTTTAGAAGACATCTGAAGGCAGTGCTGTATAGGGAAGTTTTTAATGTCTTACTGTGTTTTTTATTTGTTGGAAGCTGCCCAGAGTGGTTGGGGCAACCTAGTCAGATGGGTGGGGTATATTATTATTATTATTATTATTATTATTATTATTATTATTATTATTATTTCCTTCAAGCCTGGACTGTCCAGACTGTACAAGCAAGTCCATCTGTAGCATCTGTTTAGGGAAGTTTTTAACTTGTGATTTTGATGTATTTTAATATTTGTTGGAAGCCGCCCAGAGTGGCTGGGGAGACCTGGCCAGATGGGCGGGGTACAAATAATAATAATAATAATAATAATAATAATAATAATAATAATTATTATTATTATTATTATTATTATTATTATTATTATTATTCATAGGGGTTAGAAAGTCAGACTAGGACCCGGGAGACCAGGGTTTAAATCCCCACTCAGCCATGAAGCTCACTGGGTGACCTCGGGCCAGTCACAGTCTCACAGCCTTAAAGCATTGTTGTGGGGATAAAATGGGGAGAATCGTGTATGCCACCTTGAACTCCTTGGAGTAAATGTGGGGCAGAAATGTAACAATGAAGAGATCCTGGGCACACTTCCCAAGCTGCACTGTGGGCCTTAGGATGGGCAAGGACATCACAGAATGTGTATGAGAAGCAAAGAGGTCTTTTCTAGCTTCCTGCCCAAGGGCTTGGGTAAGAACGTGCACCTCAGTCAACAGTCTCTAAAAAATCACCCTGCACAGTTCAGTGTTGGGATCAGCCTTCCCGAAACTGGTGCCATCCAGGTTTTGTTGGATGACAATTCCCATTAGCTACAGAATGGCCAATGGTCAGGTATGATGTGGGGAGTGATCCAATAAAAACTGGAGGGCACCAGGTTGTTGGGAGGGGGGGGGCTGGAGAAGATGGGTTACTGCTGAGACAGCTTCGACAGGTTTCTTTCTTTTGCACTACTGGAATCTGTACCCGCAGGGACCATGCTAGTCTCTGCTGTCCGATATGCCGGCAAGCCGAGAGACATTGAGTAATTAATGAGCACAATCTCTATAGCACTTCTCAGCTGGGCTATCAGGATTAATTGACTGATCAATGCTATCGACTGAAGCTTTCCCTGTAAAGCAAAATTCACCCTTCAAATTGCCGCAATTCAAAGAGAGCTGAAGATGCAGGCCGGGGAATCTTTGGCTGTCATTCCTCGATGCAGCAGGCTATATAGTCACATCAGCCCTAGCCTTCCCTAGAATTATGGGATAGAATTGGACGAGCTCTATTTGCGAAGTGGGGCTGATGGTGGTGGGTGGCAGAATCCAAGGGACATCTCGCTTTTCACGGCCATGCAAGGTCTGCAAGGGGCCTAATGGGAGGTTTGCAAGATGCGTATGGCTCACTGTCAGTCTTCACACGTCAAAAATGCACACAGAAGGAGGTTTCCTATATGCCTTCATCCACCCGAAACATAAAGAGGCATGGGGTGGAGAAAATCAAGTCAGAATGGAAAGGGAGCAACTTTGGGGTTAATTTCTATGCCTGAATGTTTGTGCAGAAAGTACTTTTCTGTCCTGAAATGCTTGTCCTTACTTGCTTTGACTTTGGTGTAAAGAGAAATGCCCCTAAAATGGGAATAAATGAAGTCCTTGCCATTGCCACCAGTGTTTGGACCAAACAGCACCTGAAAGGCAAGATGCACTAGACAAATTAAAGAGTTTGGAGAGAGATAGGAAAGCTGTAGCCCTTCAGATGTTGCTGGACTCAGTTCCAGTCAATGTGGCCAATGGTCAGGAGTGATGGGAGTTGTAGTCTAGCAACATTGGGAGGGCCATGGTTTCCCCATGCCCTGAGTTAGGCATTAAATGATGTGGGGAAATGGAGGGGTGTGTGCCTCAAATTCTCACGAGAACCTAAGGAAGCTCCCCGCTTTGCAAGGAAAAGGCAGATCTCAAAATATACAGAGGGGAAGCAAACTTGATCATGGCCTCGAAGGACAATGGCTGCAAATAAAAGCAGGTGGCAAACAATATTGTAAGAAAGGGAGCCAAAAAGCATCCAACACACAGAGAAAGCGGCAACACAGACTTTACACATTTAAAAAAACTGAAAGGAAACACAAAACTCCAATTCCGTCATGCTGTGAACACAGCTTGCCTGAACCAATTCCTGTTAAAAGGTTTTTAGAACTGGGGTTCATTCTCACCTATCTGAACCGATGCTTGAAGCTACGGCGGGGGGGGGGGGGCAGAAATACTCCCACCTGCATCCCTTGATCACCCGCTGTCAGGTGAGTTCCCAGTTGCCGAACGTTAAGCCACCGACTGCTCAGGTGCTCAGGTGCCTTGGGTAGCCTTACGCTACCCAAGAGCCAAAAGATACAAGAGTCCGGCATCTTGAACCTTGTTGGAGGCTCAGGGTACCTTCCCACAACCCAGTGGAAGGAGCTGCTCTTTGTCTCAAGGAAGAAAGCAAGCAAAGGGGGTGGGCTGTGGGGTGAAGTCAGGCTGAACAGCCAAGGTGCTCCCTTGCAGGGGAATTCTCCTGGAAGGGTAGAAAAGGCCTCTACACACCCTGGATGTGAGATAATGCACCGAGAACAACAGCTGGCTGTTTCTGCATGCGTGGAAGGGGATCGCAGCAACACTCCCTTGGCCCCGTAATCTCTTTTTTTGGGGGGACGAGGGGAGTGAGAAGGGGAGCCATACACCACACACACATCCAAGGAGAAACCTGCCTGAAGGGATTTTGCAAGGATTGATGCTGCTGCAGCTGCTGCCGGAAGGCCTAAACCCAGTGTCCACCGTGACTGTCAGCCTCCGAGAGACTGAAGACCCGCCGCCGTCCTTTCCTGCCAGGCCTAACTAGAGGAAAACACAGCAATAGATCACATGAAGCCATTAACAATTGGGTGGGTGGGGAGAGGGCTATGGGTGGGGGATCACAGAGACAGGAAGGAAGAAGACATTTTATAGCAGCCTTCCCCAACCAGGTGCCCTCCAGAGGTTTCGGGCCACAAGGCCTGCCGGCCGGGATTTGCGGTCCAAAAGATCAGGAGGTGCCCCAGGGGGTTGCAGGGAGGCTGTGTTAAGAGTAAACATCAAAATGACCGTCACCAACACCATAAACATGCTCACAAACAGTTGGCATCCTGCGGTCTTGCTCTCTTCGGAAGCCTCGAGAGGCCGAGAAGAGGTTCGCCCGTTACCGAGTACACAAACCTTCCTCAAGAACGCCACGTGTTCAGGTTGGCTCGACTTAGGATTGCCAGGCGATGACAGCGGCTAAGCGCCAGAAAAGGAAACAGGAATGCTTTCGGGTTCAAAATGATGGGGAAGGGGGGTGGGGAACCTCGACGACCCACTTAAAAAAGAGGCAAGAGCAATTTTTTACAGATTTCTCGTGGGTTAGCAATATTCCGTCCCACTTAATGGTAATAAATTGCCGGAGGATGCTCTGTCTCCCCCAGAGCGAGCGATAAATTAGGATGTCAGATAAATCTACCCTTTCGAGAAAGGAAGCCTGTAAAATACAGCACTTGGATTACAGTCAAAGCTAAGTGCAGCACATTTTTTTTCTTTAAAAAAAGAAAGAAAAAGATGATCCAATGGGAAGCAATAATAATAATAATAAAAAGAACAGGGAGGGAAGACAGACAGAACACCACGGAATTTTGCAAACACAGAAGATTTCTAGACAAACATCGTTTCGGTGGAACAAAGGGGAAGACAGAACAACAGGTGCAACAAACATCGTCATGTGTGGGATTCAGCCATGATGGAAGAGCCAGGGTCGTGTCGACGGAACGCGTTTCCTACAGAGGGTTGGAGCTCAGACTCGAAGCACGGCACAGGACATGGGGGAGGAGTCAAATTTGTGTGTCCCAAACGGCAGCAGCAGCCTTTCCCAACCACACCAGAAACTCTTCCGGAAGCCGAGGGAGACTGGCAATGGCAGACTGCAATATGGCAGCCCCACACGCCTAAAGTGTCTGTCTGGGTCCCAGCCTAGTACTTGGGAGACTCAGTAGCGTATTATGTATACAGAGCTAAAGTGCCAATAGTGGTGACAGTCATCATAAGAACGTTCAGAAGAGCTCGCCTGGATCAGGTCGATGGCTCGTCTAATCCTGCTCTCAGTGTGGCCAACCAGATGCAACAAGGATCCGAGCACATTCTGATAGCCACTGACTATACTCTACTTTCTTGGATGGGGATGACCCACCTACAGTTGTCTGTGTTCTGATAAGCCCCGCCCCCCGGCTTGACTACTGCAATGAACTCTACAGAGGGCTACCCTTGAAGGCGGTCTGGAAGCTGCAGCCGGTGCAGCCTGTTTGTGGTTTAGGGGAAGTAAGATGGGATCACATTACAGCAATCCTGGAAGCAGGGACTGGGTCCTAGTCAAGGCGCTGGCGGTAGCATGCCTTGAGTGGCCCAAAGGATCCAAGTTGCTGAATGACTGCCTCTCTCACAGCGTGCCTGGGCTGTGAGTTCTGTCAGCAAGTCCCTTGTTTGTGGTGCCCTTGGTGAATGGGACTCTGGTAGGGGAGTGGGTGAAGCGGGGCCTTCTTTGTGGCAGCACCCTGGCTAGGGAACTCCCTCGTTGTTGTGATCAGATTCCCCCGCACATTATTCTCATTCAGGGGCCAGCTTAAGACTTACTTTCCCCAGCTTTTGCAGCATATCAGAACATAGGACATTGCTTTCTACCAAAGTCAGACCCATTGGTCCATCTAGCTCAGTACTGTCTACACTGACTCGCAGCAACCCTCCAGGGTTTCAGACAGGGTTTCTTCCTAGTGCTGCCTGGAGATGCCACAGATGAAACCTGAGACCTCTGGCATAAAAGGCAGATGCTCTACCACTGGGCTACAAGGCAGTCTACTGCTGAATTGCATATCTTATTATATAACAGATTCAAGGAATTGTCATCTTGGTTTTAACGTTGCATTTTATTGTTAGCTATCCTGGGGTGGACTAGAAAGAGAAATGAAATTACAACAACATTAATAATAGGCAATAATGATCAAGATGATGGTTTGCCTTAACCAGAAATGACGTGGGAGGGGATCTAAGCAGATACGATTTTTAAAAATTATCTCTCCCCCCCCCAAATTTATTACCTGTCTCTCCTCTCCAAAGGCAGCTCACAATAACATTACATTAAAACTATGCATATTGCGGAGAGCAGTTAAAACCAGCAATATACAAACTTTATAAAACCCACCCTGGGACCATATGGTAAATTGTCGATTAAAAAAAACCCCATATAAATTAATAACAGCCCATAGCCTAGATAATCTTTTTTAAAAATCTTCATTCTCAGGACACTTCAGAATTTTGGTGGGTGCTGGGATTTGCAGCAAGGTGGCAGAGGGTGGCTTGTCCCCCCCCCTTCCTGGGAAACATTTTCCCAACACTCCGCCACCTCCCCAGGCTGCCTGAAAAAAGTATTGTGGAAGGAGTGTCCTCTTGGCAATATTCCCCAGGAGCACAGACCACTCAGTGAGATTCTCCAGCACCCTTCAGCCACCTCAAAAGGCAGGCGAGCATGATATAAACCAGGCGCACCCACCCTTCAGAATTTCACCAATTTCTTTATCTCCCCTTTGATATGTTTTGAAATGCAATTTCTTTTCTCACGGCTGAGAACTTTGCAGCAGAGCTCTAATATGATCCTCTGTGCCTTTTCAGTCCAGACTTCTCATCTCATGCGCCCCAGGGCAGTGGTTCTCAAAGAGTGCGGCAGGAAGATTTAAGGACGATCAAAGAAACATTTAAAACATTTCAGTGCAGTATGGTATGGTATCCAAATAATTTGGATATACAACCAGAAACAGTATTCATGCCTCTCTTCAAGAGTGCTGGCTATTCTTCCTACAGCTCTCCAAGACATTATTGTTGTGAACAGGGTTTTTCAACATGAAAGGCCAGAGAAGAGAAAGGCTTCTTTGTGTTGATGAGGAGATGAGAGCTTGTTTTTCTCAAATTAGACCTAATATAAACGAGATTACTCAGGAAAAGGAAGCCCATACATCTCATTGAGTTTATATGCATACTTAAGCTACATATGTAAGAGGCCCATTTATAATTATATTTTGGGAACGATCCATGTTCTTCTGTAGCTGCATTGTTTTATACTTTCTGGATGTCCCATGATGATACTATAGTTCTGTTCTATGTTATAAATCAAACACTGCTAGGAGTCGTTTCTTTTCGTTTTCCGATGTATTCCTTATAAATAAAAAATTTGGTCTGGTGCAAGCAAGTTTTTATTCTGAAAGTGTGGCTTGGGCGGGGGTGGGGGGGTAGTTTGAGAACCACTACCCTAGGGACTCCATTGTTCAGAAGCTGGGGGGGGGGGCTCAGAAGCAAGACAGGCGACCTGCCTGCCCTGGGCAATCCAGACAAGGGCAGAAAGGCGAAGTTTCAGACAACATCCCAAACATGACATTGTACAACCCTCTCCGCCTTCCTCTGTGCTGTCCCTTTTAAACAGGCAAGAAGCTTAGAAGTTCTTCATAACCACATACATTTTAAAGGTGTGTGTGTGTGGGGGGAATACCAACACTGTCAAGTTCCTAAAACACCAATTTTTCTCCTTAAAAGAAGGAAAAACAGCGCCATGGCCCTTTCCTGAGCTCCTGATCTCAGTCATGGATGCCAGCTACGGATAACACTTGCAGCAAGTTACCCCCAAAAGGTTAAAGGCAGGCAGTAAGATATTGCTGTACTGATGAAACAAAGAATGCAACTAATTTGAACAGTTCTTTGGCGTCTATTGCGCAGGATGAGCTGGGAGGATTCTGGAGGACAATGCTTCTGGTGAAAGGTGGAAAGGTGAGGGGTCACATTTAGTGCAGAAGAGCTCTTAGTAAGCTTTGGGATGACGTAAGAACCAGTCAGAATTACTGCAGGCTGCTTATTTAATGAGTTGGGCAAGCTCCCGACTGCCGTCAGAAGTAACGCGAAAGCTTTATCTCATCTGTGCCTTTTGCATGAGGCACAGTCAATGACAGTGCTGCGGACAAGGGGCAGGAAGGATTGCTTAACCCACAGACAAAGCCATTTCACTAATTTAGCAACATCCTTCAGATACCAGAGGCCAAGGGACAGCACAGCGGCTCCCAGATTATGAATTGCGTTGAAGGCGAAAGTAGTTTGGGGAACGTGCTTTGATCTGAATGAAAGTGCTCGTAACCCCCCCCCCACCTGTTTAAGGTTTTCAGCTGGCACCCTTGCGCTGAGAAGGGACTTTCCTCACTTCCCAAGACAAAAGCTTCTAAAGTCAGCTAATATCACTGGTTGCTTCCAGAGTTGGCAAGGCTCATTTAATGACAACAAGAAATGGAGTCCTTAGTGTGCCTCCCGTTTCAGCTTTTAAACACCTGCTGAAAACCTTACAGGCTTATTATGCAGCCAATGAAGAATGCATCTTTCCACAATGGTTAGCTGATTTCTGACTGTAAATATTCTCCATCATATTGTTTTATGTGTTATTTAAAAGTTTCAATTGTTATGAACAGCATTGGATAAATATTTGTATTACTTCTGGAGTAGAAAAACCTTTGTTCCTAAAATAAATCAAAGCGCTGATAAAGTAGAACTGTAACAACCTTAATTTCATAGCACAAACCGTGCTTCTCAGCTCCATGGGTTTTATTCCCCCTCTCCAATACAGCAGTCTGCTTTCAACAAGGTTTTGTAATAGTAAAGGGTGCATTGCTGCCTTCAGCATTAGTTTAGGTTCCAGGTGATTGGAGCAGAACCAGATTTCACATTTTTAAGTGAAACTGTGGCAGTGTGGCCCCCCTCTACAAATAAGGCCCCTTGCTTCTCAGTGGAACAGATAACAGAAGTTAATAAAAAAATCCCGACATAATAAAATGAAATAAAATATAGTCGGGATGAAAGTTGCCACGAAGCAGTCAAGGGGCGCAGGGACACTAGACAGATACTGCGGATCAGTATTTGTGAGCTGGAACCAAGAAGAAGAAGAAACAGGTCGATTGTCTGAGCATCTCATATCCATCACGGAAATGGCCCAGCTTGGAAAGTTAACTCCTCATCGCGAAGTTTGTGGTTCTCCAAGGCATCTAAGTTCTTTAATAAATCCCTCCCTCTGAAGTCAGAGCTTTCACTTCCCAATGATACTACACCCACTCCGCTTTTTAGAATTTAAACTGTTAGCCACGTGTTTAAAGACTGCTAATGTCACACAGAGCTGCCAGTAATTGCTGGAAAGAGATTTTAACAACAAGCAACAGCTGACTCCACTCCTATTTTTTGCCCATTTGGGGGCTTTAATTTAATTAAGACCCACACAACTAGGCTAAACATGTGGTGCTGCCCCTGATGGAGCAAACACCCCACCGGCAGTCCAAATCCATGCCGTCTATCAAGTGTGGGTGGGGAGAATAAAGCTGGGGTGGGAGGAGGAACTTCTGCACAAAGGCAAAAGTACCTAGGGCTGGAAAAAACACACAGAATCACTTCATTCTTCTTCCTTGGAAACCTCTACAGAAGATCAATAGCCTGTCAGCAAATGCATTTGTATGAAGGCAGGCCAGCACTTGCTTTTAACAAGTCTGTACTTTTCCAGAGTTTATGATAGCCATGAAATACAGGTGTGCTGAGTTTAAAGCCACTATGGCACAGACAAGCTGCCTGTGGAGGTTTTCTGCAAAAAAAAAAAAAAAAAAAAAAAAGTATCCCTGCAAAAGAAGTTACTCGTGGGAGGGGAAGAGAAGGAAAAAGGAGGAGAGAACAATTCAAAATTTCTACAGCAGGACTTGCATCTAAGACCAGGCTGTTAAAACTACACACACAAAATGCAAAGGTCACCAGATATGAGGAATGAAGCAATATTTTGCAGTTGTTCCTGGTAGCCAACAACACTCAATTCCTTAAAAAGCAAGGATGGGGAACCTGTGCCCCCACCACAAGGTATTTTTGGACTTCATTAGCCCCAGCCACCATGAACAGTGGTCAGGGATGATGGGAGCTGCAGTTCAACATCATTTGGAGGGTTGTAAGTTCTCCATCTCTGAGCTATATCTAGGGTGGGCATCTTGTTTGGCACCATGACCATTCCTTAAAAGATGAGCTTGAAATATAGTTTTCACCCCCATACACACACATTTAGATCATTTCAATGGAAATAGAAAGAACCAGGAAATAAACACAAGTGCCAAAGGACAGAGAGATCACTTTGATTCCCCCCCTGCTTATTGCAGCAGGACTTAAATTTGAACCAGGAGTCCAACTTGTACTTAGTGCCGAGGAATGTGTGAAATGACACACAGTGCCTTTAAGCATGTGCAGAGTGCCTTCGTCTTACTGCTGAGCAGCCGTGCCAGATCTTAAGTTATCTGGGATCGTAGGAATAGGATTTTCAGTCAGGGGAGTGTGGATTCTGGAATGGTCTGAGCTCCAGGAGGCAAAGAAGTTAAGCATTAGCCCAAAGTGTTTTAACGCAGGATCCTGCAGCAAGCAATACTGTTGTCTCATACAATTTGAACCAAGAGAGTGATGCAGAATGGTCTGCCAAGCTCACCCACCTGCCTGACTTGCAGGACTGAAGCCACAACTGGGGGAAACAAAATCTCGTATAATTTGTCCTCCAGTTTTGTATGGACTTGCCCGAACCCCTCACCCCTCGGATGCCCTTTCCAAAACAAGTTTAACGAACAGGAGATAAAATATTAAGATTAAGAAGTCTCTTTAAAAACCTGCAGGTGGGTTCAAGCAGCCTACAGGAGCTAAGAGCAAGAGGCTTCAATACCTGACGGGCTCTGGACCACGGAAGGAATCGATGTGGAGCTGGTGGCGGAGTCACAGCGGCCGGTGCTCCCGCTGGACGAAGGAGATGGAGATGAAAGCGGCGAGGGGTTGTGCTGGTCGATGCACTGGGCGACGGCAAAACCTGCAAGGGAGGGAAAGCAAGAGTTTACACAAGAGTTTACACAGAGAAACGCAAAAGCACTTCCTCACAGAAGGACAGGGACAATGGACGTGTTGTGGACAGATGCCATCAGCTGGAATGAGAAAAACTAAGCTACATTGGCCAACAGGAACAAGAGAAAGCCATGAAATGTTGCAGGAGGTTCAGTGCTTTGTTAGTTAAATTAAGGGATACATCTGAAGAGCCCAGTGATCCATCTAGTGTCATCATCCTGCTCCCTGCAGTGGATAACCAAATGCCTCTAGGAAGCCCAAAAGCAGGACAGGGAAGGAAAGAGAACACCCCCTGTTGTACGCATCCACTGGGAGACACATTGCCCCTGGACATGAAGGTTTCATTCAGGAGCCCTGCAGCTTGAGCAGACCAAAAAGTTCCAGCACCCCGTTGCCTGTACTGGCCAACCAGGTGCCTCTAGGAAGGGCTTGAAGCTAACACACCTCTCCTGCCATTGCTCCCCAGCAACTGGTAGCCAAGAGGCAGACTGTCTCTGAACCTGGAGGTTCTACAGAGAAGTCACGATTAACAAATGTGGAGAGACCTCTCCTCTTCCTCCATGAAATGAATCTAATCTACTAAAGAAATGGGAAAAGGCTGAAAGCTCACAACACTGATTTAGTACATCGGGGGTTTTTCTCCCTCCAGGAAAAACCTTTCCATATCACCATCTGACATGGAACCCTCTACATTTTGCAGAAGACGGAGACATACCCCATTCACTCATGCTTCCCATCTCTTATCTCCAAAGTGCTCTCACTAGCACTGCAGGGTAGACTAGTTCATGAAACACAATGCTCCCTACCCCTCATGAACTGAGAGGAAAACAGGGAGCTACCTGACGCTGAGCTGGACCATTTCTCCAGAGCTTCAGGCAGGGAATCTTTACCAGCCCTACCTGGAGATGCTGGGGGGTTGAACGGACACCTGCATGCAAAGCAGATGCTCTCTCCTACCCACTGTGCTACAGTTCCCTTCCTCCACAGAAGCAAAGCCACAGATATTGCAAATCCCATTCCCTGTGGCACTTCAAGCTATTGTTCTGCCTTCTTAACCTCCTCCACAAAAGCAAAGAGGGATGTCTGCATCAGCAGAAACCCCCCTCCCCTTGCTGAGAAAGGGGAAAGGTGCCACAGATTTATTGGATTTCAAAGTAATTTTATTTATTTCTTGTTTATTCAACTGATATCCTGCCCTTCCTCCCAGAGGAGCCCAGGGAGGCGAGGGGCAAACGCTTTAACTACAAAACACTTTTTAAAAGCATTCTAGAAGCAGTTAGAATCATTCTCTGAGCCAGTGATCTCAGGGTTGCCAGGAACAGTGTCCGTCAGTCATCAAATGCCTGGATAAACAGTACTTGTAGCTTATTTAAGTGTGTGACTCTCCATTTTATTTTCCTTGAACAAACTTGTTGATCCCATTAAACAGGAAAATGAAGAGCGATAAATGGAAACAGCGCCGAAAGAACCCATTATGCAGATTGACATGAGAAAATTTCCAAGGAATTCCAGGATTGCCTTGAGCAGAGCTTGAAAAGACTCTGGGAGCTGTCTGGTTCTTTCCCAAACTACAGCCTTCAATTGAAGCAAGTGGAAGCTCCCATTCTTGGGTATGAAGGCCGCTCATTCATCCCTGAGCCTACCGACCAGGAAGAGGTACAAGCAAACAGGAGGAATGCCCAAAGGTTGGGGTTGGGCAGCCTACCTGTGAAACCTCAGAGGCTGCCACATTTAAATCCATTCCACACGTTACACAGCAGTAAAGCCTGGCTCACCCACCAGCATGTCCTTGGCAGGGGACGCCAGTCAATCGTGTGTGGAAACAGATGTAAGCTGCATTCACACTTTTATGTTTCTTTAGGTGTACACTTGAGGTGCATCCTTTTAGCAACATGACCTTTTTCCCTTTCCCTTTTTTAAAAAGATGAGAGGTGGCTCTTTAAGACATAGTGCCACCTCTGCCACTTAACACTGAACGGGGGCTGGGGGGGGGATGAAGGAAAAATATTTTTACAAGCGCATTTCACTTTATGAAATGGGAGAACTATATATGCCAACTCAGCTCCTTGGGTGGGGCTATGGGATATGAAAGCAACCAGTGTGGTGTAGTGGTTAAGAGCGGTGGACTCATAATCCGGTGAACCGGGTTTGCGTCTCCGCTCCTCCACATGCAGCTGCTGGGTGACCTTGGGCTAGTCACACTTCTCTGAAGTCTCTCAGCCCCACTCACCTCACAGAGTGTTTGTTGTGGGGGAGGAAGGGAAAGGAGAATGTGAGCCGCTATGAGACTCCTTAAGGGGAGTGAAAGGCGGGATATCAAGTCCAAACTCCTCTTCTTCTTCTTCGTCCAATGCTCTGCTGGAGTCCCAAATTGACACCTGTTCAGTTGGGGAAGTTTCCAACCCTGCATTGTGCCTCCCAACTGCGGCTAGTTGTTGGAGCTCCCAAAACGCACTCCGAATATCTTGGCAGCTCAGAGCTCTGCATGAAGGCCCCAGATTCCATTCATGGAAGCATCTCAGGTTGAAAAGGATGAGGAGCAGCTGGTGATGGAAAATGTGGCTCACTCTGCCTGCGACCCTGTAGAAACTGGGCTGGATAGACTGAGAGTCTGGACTTGGTGTAAGATAATGTTTTGCTTCATTGGCACCCCTAGTGACTTCCAGCATTCACTAGGACCAGTGTTTCACCGAAAAAGCCTATGCTGGCTGGACCATTCAGGCAAATGGGGCACTGCCCCACCATCCTTAGCCAGTCCCTGCCTGCCAGCTTCCTCCTCTTTCATACCCATGTACATTAAACTCAGCAGGAAGGAGGAGGATGGGGGCAGAACTAGAATGAGCTGGCTTTGCCTGCCATCGGCTCTGACGCCACCTACTGTTGGGCTCCCACCTCCCAGTCCCAACGGGCGCCAGCACCCACTGGGGACCTACAGCAGAGGAGGGGGACATTTTTAAGACCAAGGGTCACGTTCCCTTATGGGCAGACCTCTGGGAGCTGCATGCCAGTGGTGGGCGGGGCTGAAGACAAAAGAGGGTGCAAGAGGGTGCAACTAGATGCAAAAGTGAGTGCAGCAACAGAAGCGGTTCTTGCACCGTGGCTTGCATTCCAGCCAAGGAAAACACACACAGGCCCTCTCTGTCCTCCATCCAGGTAAGGAAGAGGCACTATCACAATTAAAGGATGCATTCCCACAGGTAAACACAGTCCAGGGGAGCATGCAGCAGGGCCAGGAAGGGGCGATGCCCGGGGAGAGAGGAACGTGAGGTCCTTGCAGGGCCACATTCATCCCCTAGCCTGCCCCTTGCTTATGGCTAAATACAATAAAAAGCGATTTGCCTCCCTACAAGGCAGTGTTGTGCATTCAGGTAAGTTACAGGCGTATCCTGCTGAATGCAGCTTGCTGAACCCCCTGAAGAGTCCCAAAGGAATGACACAGGAGTAGCTTAACAATGATTAGCTGCCTGGAGCCAAAATGACCAGGAAACATGATGAGATGACCGAGCTTGTGCAACTCCTGCGATTCCATAGAACGGCAGGGTAGGAAAAGCACAAGATACTGCAGCACAGGGTACACGACTTGGGTTCCTGGGAATGTCAGCTGCTGCTGCTGCTGCTTTTTAAACTCGTTTGTAGGTCACAGGACTATGAATACATGCTTGAAAAGCACGTGGGCAAGACTTCACTGGCCGGGGCTTATGGGAGTTATAGTTCCAAGCATCTGGAGGGCACCAGGTCAGAGAAGGCTTCTACAAAGCATGCCAAGTTGCTATTTTCGTAAGAGGGGGTGGGTGGGGAGGGGAGGAGCACACCACGCCTCATCCAGACTTGTGACTCAGTCTCCACTTCCTCCATAGCTTACAGCTGCTCTATGAGGAATCTGCGCCAAGGGATATCCCCCGTCCTTTGTAGACTGAGATGCAGATACCCTTCCAGCAACATGGGCATGAACTGTAAAGCAGTCCTTGCTCCGCTAGCTTTTGAATACTTCAAGGAATTGAGGACACCGGCTCTTTCAGGGACCACTGGGAGGTAGTGAGGAGCAGCAGGAGTCTGTTGGTTTACTGCCATCACACTCCCCACCCCCTCACTGCACCCTTCCTGGAGCCATTAATAGAAGCGACAGAGTCGAGCAGCGTTTTAGATTGCCAGCTCCTTGCAGCAGGGACCTGCCCCCTTGCAGTTTGTAAAGCACCACGTTCATTAATAGCAATAATAATAGCAACTAGGGTTCTGCAGAATGGGAGAGATGGGCCAATCTGACCAATGGACACAATCTACTTCCTGCAAAGCATTCTACAAACTGAAATGAACAAGCGGATGGAAAGGATTAGATTTGCCATCACAGCCAGCAAGATATCTTCAGCCAGTCAATTCAACCACTTGTGCCAGTGTGATGCCACTTTGGGTTTTAAAAAACACACACATAAGCACATAGGAAGCTACCTTATACAATATATTCTTTTGACCTTTCACTTCCCACTTAGCCCCAGCGCTATCTTGCAGAATACATATGTTCAAGCTTTGCTAAGTCTTCATTAGGCAGAAAAAATCTGGAGCGTGCAGGGCAGTCAGCCAATGTGGCCATCCTTTGACATGCCCTCGTCACGCAGTGGCCTAGGCAATAGAGCCACGAACAAGTTTAAGGTCCTTCTTAAGAGCGCTTTGATTCAATTTAAGAGAAGGCGTTTTCTTATTATGCCTGGTATGGAGAAAATGCAGAGAGAAAGGCTCTTCTCCCTCTCATATAACTCTAGAACTCATGGATACCTGCTGAATGCTGGAAGAATCAGGACAGACAAAAGAAAGTACCTCTTCACGGAGGATAAAACTAACAATGGGGGAATTGGGGAGAGTGCTATTAAGCTCAGATTCTTCTCCTGGGCTTCCCAGAGGCAATGGCTGGCCCCTGTGAGAGCAGGATGCTAGGTGGGTCTTTGACCTGATCCAAGAGGCTCTCACGTTCTTAAGTATGCCTAGCTAAAAGTAAAGCAGGGATTTACAAGTTGGTAAATGCCAAACCTGCAAGCACGAACTGAGCATGGGAGATGCTAAAGCATGATCAGGAGGGTCACTCCATTCTGCCCCAGTGACTTCACATGAAAGGTTTCACGGCAGATGTTTTTAGATAAAAACCAAGAGAAAAACCAACCATTTCAGAGATCCAGACCCACACCACGTGTTTGGTGTTGCACAGAATATGATTGTCCAGAGATCACAAGAACTGCTTCCCTGATTCTCTGAATCCTGCCCAACCCATCCAGGAATGCTTCACAATGAAGCGCCATGGCTCCAGGGTTGTGGACTAGGCAGACACTGGCAAATCTGCTCCCTATTAAAGCATTGTTTATTCATATATCCACAACTTGCAAAAAAATGATACCGGTATATATATATATATATATATATATATATATATATATATATATATATAAGCCAAAACCATTGTAGAGTTATTAACTCAGAGGATATGCTCAATGGCGCCGAGTGGTTTACGAAAGCCAACCCAGACTCTAAACTATCCCAGATTGGAATAAACTCTGCGGTGCAGTTATAGACAGTGGCGCTTGTTCTTTTTCTTAAGAAAATATGTATTTGTTTTTGGGTATGGTCTGAATCCCAGAAATCACGACAAATGGGCTGAGAAAAGGAGCTTTAAAAGACCACATAATTGGGTAGGGTGGGGGAGAGGGAGAGGAATCAGAGAATTGCAATTAAATACTTCCTTACTACTTCACTTTACATATTCAGAAATGGATTAAATTTCTGAGAGATTTTCAAAGGAACCACACTTTGCCTGGTTTCACAGTTCTGCAAAAGTGCAAAACGCTCATCTATAGCAGGTGTGGCTGACCCAGAAAGCCACAAAAAGAGATGCAGGAGCGAAATTTTGTCCTTGTGCAAGTGCTCGATTCTGAATTGCACAAAAGCCTTCCTCATTTAGGATGAAGTCACAGCTAATTCTTATCTAAGAGGAAGCGACAAGCTCAGTATATATTTTATGGCGCCTCATTTCACCTTGCATGTGATATAATAACCAGCCAGGGGCTTTCCAAACATCTCTTGTTTCAAGCAAACCTGCATACAAGCCGTATCTCAGTCAATACCGAACATCTCCATGAATGCCAAGTTTAGATGTTAGGAAAGGCAATAAAACAGAGCACAATCTCAAAAAGCAAGTGAGGATAACGTGAAGCTCACGAGCTTGCAGATTCAGTCTGTAGGCAGTCAAAGCTGGGAGGCAAGTGCCACCACTGCCAGCAGGAAGCAAAGGAGACGAAGGCCGCACAGGAGGTGAGGAGAAAGGTTCAGTGAGCTTGCTGGGAAGTTGTTGGGGTTCAGCGGTTGCCTGCAAGGTGGCGTTTTCAGGACCAACAATTTTTCAGGACCAACTTTTTACAGGAAGTGTATCAAATGCAAAAGTGCCACCCTGGAGGGCATCACAATGCAATTTTCTATAGTCGAGTCGCATTCCACACAAATTTAACTGGTGCTTGGCTGTAGCTCAGTTCCAGATCAATTCCAGCCTTTTTCTTCTGCCTGCAACTCTCTCTGTTTGCCTCCATCCCTCTTCTCTCCTCCTGTTGGTGGAGGAGTGAGGCAAGGCAGCAGAGACATAGGGAGAGCCTCCCCCCCCCCCATCCCATGTTAGCTAGTAAAAGGTAAAGGTAAAGAGACCCCTGACCGTTAGGTCCAGTTGCGGACGACTCTGAGGTTGTGGCGCTCATCTTGCTCTATAGGCCAAGGGAGCCGGCGTTTGTCCGCAGACAGCTTCCGGGTCATGTGGCCATCATGACTAAGCCGCTTCTGGCGAACCAGAGCAGCGCACGGAAACGCCGTTTACCTTCCCGCCGGAGCGGTACCTATTTATCTACTTGCACTTTGACGTGGTTTCGAACTGCTAGGTGGGCAGGAGCTGGGACCGAACAACGGGAGCTCACCCTGTCACGGGGATTCGAACCGCCGACCGTCTGATTGGCAAGCCTTAGACTCAGTGGTTTAGACCACAGCGCCACCTGCATCCCTATGTTAGCTAGTAGCCAGGTTTAAAAAAAAGTCATTTGGGGCTATATGCAACTTTTGCAAATATGAGCTGCCTGTGGAATGTTACCCCTGAACGTGATGCAACTGGACTGCAGTCTAATGAGCTGGGCAGGCAGGCATACGTATGGGAACTGGCTCTACGCCACAGCCAGGCATGTGACCATGGTGGTGCCACCCATGTCTTCCAGCCTCTGCCACCCATGATTTACAACAGACTTCCCCAACCTGGTGCCCTCCATCCGGTTTGGACTACAACTACCATCTTCCCAGATGACAGGGTCGTGTTCGGGCTGGTGGGAGTTGCAGCATCTGGGAGGACACCAGCTTGGGGAGGCCTTGCCTATGAGTCTTTATAAAAAGAGTTTGAAGTGGGCGGGGGGCAGTTTAAAGCAATGCAGTGTTTGAGCACCCAGTTTATCCTTAAATACTCCTAGCCATATATTATTTTAAGCTACTGACATCCTCCCCATGAAGATCTGGCACAAGAAACAGGCTTACTTCCCCCTGACAAGTACAGTAATCAAGCCTTACTTTTTGTAGCCATGAGATCCTCCTACATCTGCCTGCGCATCCCCAGTTATGAGTCATAAAAGCAATGAAGAGATGGAGAATAGCAAGACACATGAAATGCACGAAACTGAAAACGTTGTCACCAGAAGGATCACGGAGGAGCGTTGCCTAGCAGAAATCAAAACTACTGAAGTGGAGATTCGTTCAACAGTATTTGTTCAACAGAACAAGCGCTTATTTTCCTTCACTGAACAGTAAGTCATATGTTTTGCAGGGAACGGCATATGGACTCCTGAAGGTCCCTCATATCAAATCAAACCAGCGCTGTCTACTCTGACTGACAGTGGCTCTTTGGGGCAAGGCGGGTGGGTTGTTCTCGGGGCAGGGGAAGGTCTCTCCCATGATCTGCTACCCGAGGCCCTTTTTTAAGCCATGAAGCCCGAAACTGAGTCTGGAACCTTCTGCATGGGTGCTTTACCACTCAGACAGTGGCATTTAGCCCACCACTGCAGCTGCCCAATACTTAGGGCACACAAGAATGGTTTGGGTTGCTTAATGATCTCACTAGCTGGCAGTAGCTCCAGCAAAAGTTTTCCCACTCCATCCACCTGCTACTGGATCCTTTAAAAAAGAAAGGAAGGAAGAACAACAACTGGAGATGCCAGGGCTTGAACCTGGGACCCTTCTGCAAGCAAAGGATTTGCTCTGCCACTGAGCTCTGACCCCTGTACAAATATCTCCATTTACTATCAAGTTTGAGGAAGAATGAGAAAGTAAATGGAGGCCTTTCCATATTGCAACCACCCTCTGACCCTGACCTAAGATTAGGAATCTTGGGAAATTCCGTGCAAATGGAAATTCCCGCAATTTGTATGTTTGTGCAAGGTCAGGAACGGCAATCATGCAAGCAAATACAAGTGGCATTTGCTATTGTCGGGGCAGGGAGCTTAGTCTGAAAACTAAAATAATTATGGTAAAATAATTATGTTAAATATTTATGTTACAGTAAGACTGCAACTTACACGCATTTAACTTAGGTGCATTCAGGTTTATGTGCTGTTGGGGGGGGGGGAGAGGGGCCAAGAAAAAAATACTTTGGCAATCCCACCTGACGTTAAGTTCAATGTATTTTGACTATACTTGATTTTCGCTTTATGTTTCCCTGCGTAATTGCATGCTTATTTTCTGCATGATTTTTTGACATGTCCCTTCCACTGAAACACATCAAAATTAATTATGTAAATCCTTGCACAGCGAGACAAATGACGTAGGTTTTGGTGGAAGCGGAACAGAAACAGCAATGAACCCAGGACAAGAGAGAAATTGCTGCTGCCTTACAACCCTGCACAAGACAGCAGGCATCTCTGGAGAAATTAGAAGACGAACTTCAAGTAGGGAAACCACTGAGTGCATCTTGCCCAGTATTGTCTGCACTGACTGGCAGAGGCCCTCCCCCAGCCCTACCTGGAGGACGACCCTCCCTAGATCCTCAATCCTTATTCCCAGTGATTTGTGACTGAAGAAGGGGGCATTTCAGAAATGATGGGTCAATGGAAACTTTGCCATCATTACTTGGAGAGATACAAAATCTATTATTTTTTTATAAAAAAAATATTGGCAACAGGAAACAGCACCTGGGCCTGCCAGAAAATACCATCCTTTTAAAAACCACAGTTTCTCTGAAGCAGTCAAACAAACATGTAGTTTAGGAAGACCTTGGGAGCACAAAAAGCATCACTGTACATTAGTTCACGATGGCTGACAGAAAGATAGATATGGGTCGATATGGGGGAAATCACCATGTTGCTTCAAGAGGCCACGAGATCAGGTGGAGCAGGCTGGCGGCTGGTGAGAAGGGTAGATTAAATAATCATCCCCACCACCAACACCATCATCATCATCAAGGGACAATTGAAGAATGCCAAATATGCTCAGAGGTAGCCTAAAAATGCAATACTGCCAGAGTCACAGGAAGAGACTGTTCTGCTTCTCCCTCACCTGAGGCTATTGAGAATCTATTTTGGACACAGAAGCAGAGCTTGACTAAGGGAGAACAAAGCAGGTTTGCTAAATGATAAGTCTACTCAAGTTACTCGCCCACAAACTGCCCCTAGCTCTCCTGCCCACACTTAACGGGTTGCCAGTTTGTTTCTGGACCCAGTTCAAGGTGCTCACAGTGACGCACCTCTTTGCCCTGGCTCCCAATACTTGGAATCGTAGAACTGTAGAGTTGGAAGGGACCCTGAGGATCATCTAGTCCAACTCCCTGTGATGCAGGAATATGCAGCTGTCTCATACAGGGATCGAAACTGCAGCCTTGGCGTTATTGGCTCTAACCACGCTCTAACCAACTGAGCTACCCAGGGAGGTGTGTATTTTTAGCACTTACCTTATTTCTGTTCTGTGGAACCGTTTTGCTTATTCTTTATCATTCTTATCTGTTCTACTTTTTAAAATATCTATGATTATACCGCAACATGTCCTGGGGCCTTATGGCTAAAGGCAGGTAAGAAATCTAATGAATAAAATAAGTAACTCAGCCAGTCACATGTGCCATGTCAAGAATCTAAAAGAAACAACCACACTCCCTTCCTAAATCTGCAACTGCTTCCATGTCTAGTCATTTTCTGGAGAAAATTCTTACTCGCCCTAGGGGAGCGGCTGTGCAGTCAGCTGCTCTTAGGAAGCCTAGTGGAAAGTTTGCGGTGGTTAATAGAACAATAAGTTTCAGTCTCAACTCTTCATGCTTTGCATCTCCACTGTGAGCAGGGGGCGTGCACAGGCCCATGGGAGTGCAGAAGGCAAGAAATTCAGCTTCCTGAGAAGACGTGTAAGACACTTTCTGGTGGGCAGCACTTGCTGAAATCTTAGAAGAGTTTGGATTTGATATCCTGCTTTATCACTACCCGAAGGAGTCTCAAAGCGGCTAACATTCTCCAGTGTGGTGTAGTGGTTAAGAGCGGTAGACTCGTAATCTGGGGAACCGGGTTCACGTCTCCGCTCCTCCACATGCAGCTGCTGGGTGACCTTGGGCTAGTCACACTTCTCTGAAGTCTCTCAGCCCCACTCACCTCACAGAGTGTTTGTTGTGGGGGAGGAAGGGAAAGGGGAATGTTAGCCGCTTGGAGACTCCTTTGGGTAATGATAAAGCGGGATATCAAGTCCAAACTCTTCTTCTTCTTCTTCCTCTTCTTCTTCTTCTTCTTCTTCTTTCCTTTCCTCCCCCACAACAAACCCTCTGTGAGGTGAGTGGGGCTGAGAGACTTCAGAGAAGTGTGACTAGCCCAAGGTCACCCAGCAGCTGCATGTGGAGGAGCGGAGACACGAACCCGGTTCACCAGATTACGAGTCTACCGCTCTTAACCACTACACTACACTGGCTCTCCAGAGGTCAAACAGGGAGGCAGAGCACGGATTCCAGTGGTCAGGGGTAGAACTACTGCTCATTGCACACCTACATGCTCTCTCCCTTGGCTATTAAAATGGAAATAAAATCATGCAAAACAGTAACCAAGTAAGTGGGTGGGTGGGTGAGTTGAGAGAGAACTGTGTCATTTTAAATTTGCACTGGGTTAATATAATTACAGAATTTAGCTTTTCTTAGCACAGAATTCCCATACAGATAACGCCTTCCTTGCAAAACACACACATGCCACCTACTAAGTTGAAGGCCTCATGCTCTTGAGCACCCAAGAGGGAAGCAGGGCTGCTGGTGGTCAGGCGGCCCAGGAATGTTAACACGTTTTCCAGAACAGCACAGAATTTGCAAGAGCAATGCTGGCTTGAGCTTGGAGAAGAGGGGAAGGGAGCCAAAATGGCTTCTTGCCTCTCTGCTTTCCTTTTTCCTAAAAATCATAGAAAGGGGGGAAACCCTTGGGGGCCTCTGCATTCCTGATGATTGCCGAGTTGTCTTTAAAACATTACTAGAGAGGATGCTAGCTCTGGACACTCCATACACAGAGCAGGCAGATAAATCGGAGAGTATCCAAAACCAAGCCCCTCGGTCCCCGGAGCTAGACTGTTACAGTAATTTGGACAGAGAGTTCCAGGAGGTCTGACAGGCCTGAACTTTGAAAAGGTTCAACAAACATCTACGCCCAAGTCGCAACTCTTATGTATCTCCACTAATGCAACCTTCTCTGCAAATGGGAAGACGCTGGGCTCTTGGGGAAGTGCAGTCAGATAATTAAGGCTGCCCTCCCCACAATGATTGGGCTCTTTAAACTTGGGAATAATAATCATCATCATCAGTGCTTTTTCTGGGGGGACGCATACCCTTAAACATTTTGTGAATCTAAGTTTGGCCTCATTGAGGGGCAGTATTTCAATATGAGTAGAAATGAGAGTACCCCTAAATATTTTCTTTTAGAAAAAAAGCACTGATAATAATAATAATAATAATAATAATAATAATAATAATAATAATAATAATAATATAGTCAGGGCTGCCAACTTTGGAAGCCATGAACACCCTATGCCACCTCAATTCAGTTTGGGCAAAATGGTGATGCCAACTGTGCCAAGAGATCTTCCGTGAGTCTAGCTCTAAGATTTAGTGACCTGAAAACAGGCGCTTTCTGCTGTTGCCCCGCTCTGTGGAGTTGTTGTTGATTATTAATAATAATAATAATAATAATAATAATAATAATAATAATAATAGGATGCCCTTCCCTCGGCCATACTTGAAGCAACAGCCACCTGTTGCTTCAGACTTCTTGCAAATATTCTGCTTTTTCCCAGACCCACAGGATTGGACTCTGATTTATGCAAATGAATCTTCTGCATCTGCCTTATTGGCTTCCCCTCCCCCCATGCTTGTAAACTGTTTGCACTGATTTTAATATTGCATTTTAATATTGCTGCAATCCATCTGGGGTCTTATGGTGAAAGGTGGGTAAGAAATTCGAAAACAACCACACAACTCACTAGGTTGCCTAAGGTACACGACTTTCAGCATCATAACCACATCATTAACTTTGGAATGCTATTAGTGGCCTACCTTTCAGGGCTGTTATCTGGTGTATGGGATGTGCTTTGAAAACGTAAGGAAAAAGGCAATGTAAATGTTGATTGGATCATCCAAAACGAGCCAGTTTCTCATAAGAATAAGCCATATAAAATTGGGGAATGAGCAAGGAAACCGCAACTCACACTTCTACCCCCAACCTGCCGTTTCCAGAGCATACCAGTCATTAAAAGAGAGAGAAAATCATTTATTTTCTCCCTTCAAAATCCATGCCTTCAAGAGCAACTGCTTTGTTTGAAAATGTGCAAATCACTTGCCTGGTCTTATTTTGGAAGAGCCACAGGCTCACAAGTACGTTAAGCTCTCAGGATAGGGAGGAATATCAATCCAAATAATAATGAATCAGATCAATGTGGGTGTCTTTGTGACTCAATAGGGTGGAAACACTCTGTTCCCCTCAAGCACCAGAGGTCTATCGTCAAACACCTTGCATTCTGAGCATTAAAACACAGGCAGCATTTCCCCCCATGAATAGATGCACAATGATTGTGAACATTTGTATGATCTTCTCTCTCTCTCTCATGAGGCGCAGTTCTGAGGTCACGCCACAATCCAAGCAGTGATTCCTGGCAAAGGGACAGGCTGCAAATTTATCTAACAACTTACAGGAAGGCAAATGGGAATCTTTAGACAACAGGGTACCAGTAACAGGAGGCCGAGTTTCAACCAAGAACTGGAAGCAAACTAAGCCTCGAGAGCAGGAAGTTCAAACCTCAGAACAAAGCACTTGCGCATTTTCAACGTTTTCAAACAATATATGGCAAGGAGGAAACAGCTTTGGTTCTATTAGCACCAGACATTGATGGACGGAATGACAACACCTGGATTAACAAAACATGAAAGCACACGTTGCAAAACTTTTGAAGCTCCTTTCTCACCATTAACCATGCAAAGACGAAGGGCCCTGCCTTTCGTGTAACCATGCGCATGATTTAAAGCAGGGATAGCCAAGGCGGTACCCTCCCGACCTCCAACTCCCACCAGCCCCTTTGAGCACAGCCAGTAGTCAGGGATGGCAAGATCTATAGCAACCCCGCTGGCTACCCCTGGTTTAGAAGGCAAAGGCCACCCAAAAGCAAAAACAATTCATCTTCCAAACCACCCCTTCTTGGAATGGTAAGCAACATTTCGCAAGAAGGCAAATCTCTCAGTGGCAGGAGGAGGGATCGGCCTGAGCAAGTGAGCACGGGGTTTCAAAAGTAGCTTGAAATTGGGTGTTTGCTGAACGATGGAGGGAGGGACACCCCCCCCCCCAGCATCAAAGAGCTCTTGGAGGAAACAAACAAGGAACGAGAAAAATAAGGAAAGTAGAGGTATAAGATGCACCCAGAACCAATAGGTAACACACACACACACACACACACATTAGAAAAATAGGAAGCTTTCACTCCAACTTAGGGACATAGGAAGCTGCCTTATACTGAGCCAGACCACTGGTCCACCTAGTTCAGTATTGTCTGCACTGACTGGCAGCAGCTCTCCAGGGTTTCAGGCAACAAGGCTCTGCCTGTCCTACCTGGAGATGCCAGAGGTTGTACCTGGGACCTTTCCCCTGGAAGGCATGTGCTCCACCACTGAGCTAGGCGCCTTCCTGAAAACGCATTAGTTTTGTACTTGATTAGTCAACACTGCTAGTTTGACGGGAGGAATTAATCACTGACCGGACTGCATTAGTTCTTTCAAGCAGGGCTGTAAATAGTTGGCAGTTTCCCCCAGGCAGCATTTAGGATCTGAAGAGCCCCATGTGTATTTTACAAGGCGAGGTTGGTAACAAGCGGGACTGGAACCACCAAGCTTCAGCAGGGCGAGGGTTGCTGTCCTCTCTGAAGCTGCCGCTTGCTGCTATCTCATTCATAAACTTTTTTTTTTCCAACCCTGGTTGCCCAAGCCCAGAGGAAGGCAGTCATCAATGACATTCAGATTTATTTATTTTTTAAAAAAGATTCTCATTCACAGGGCTCTTTTAAAAGGCACTGCAAGGCTTTTAAGCTGAAAGAAGCTTCCCAACAATCCTGTGACTTGGCTCTATTAAGGTATCAACAATCATTTCTGAACAAGGGATGGAAGGCTGCCAATGAGGTTTTCATTCATACATCTACCAGTGCCTATATTTCTGAAGTGACGCGTTCCTCTTGGGAACATCCACTGTGCCTACCAGGGAGGGAGTGGGTGGGGATAATCTCTACCAACAAACCCCAACAGAAAAATATTGAGCAGCCAGAACAAACCTCAGCCTCCCCAGTCTGCAAAGCCCTCCTGCCTCCCCACCCATGGCTACTAGGGAGCATCGCAGGCAGGCACAAGTCCTCAGTGGTTGGGTTGGGGCTAGGACAGGGGACAAAGGCTCTGCCATTTCTTTCTCTTAGGCTCTGCCAGCCACCACCATTCTATGTTCTCCGTCTCTCTGCCTGATGTCTTCCAAACCCTCCTGGGCGTTCAAATTGGCAGAGGCGGCCTTCTTGGTAGTTCTGCACAACCCCCAGAAGTTCAAGAGGTGCTGCCAGCCCTGGAGATTGGCATTCTCTGCGGGGGCCCCTAAGCTGAGAGATTCCCTTCCCAAATGGGTACATTTGGCACTTTCATGCTCGAGACATACAGGCAACTCCCGTTTTAGGTGCAACCGGTATGTGCACAGAAACATCATAAAGGCGCCACTGAAACATCACTAACAGGCTGGAATGGGGGCGGGCAGGGGTGCAGCAAGGCATTTGCAGGCTTCTTCATTGGGTTTCCAATTCCACGCGATTCCACACAAGCGCACAATGACCCAGAATGCAACTCCTGTGCAAGCGGGGAGTTGCCTGTATATTTTTAGGCCCCACTCTGTTCCCTTTGATTGGCATTTGTCTTATTAACAGGTTTTATTGCTGTGTTTTTTTTTTATTGTCGTAACCCACCCTGGGACCTTGTGGCCGAGGGCGTGTATGAAATTTAAAACAATATTAATAATAGTCATGGTACTGATAATAATTTCCAACCCCTGGTCTCCCATAGCCACCATTTTTTATTTACCTCCACTGCTGCAGAAAGTATGCATCTGAATACCACTTCCTGGGAATCACAAATGGGGGAATGCTGTTTTTCTCAGGTCTCGCTTATGGGTTTTCCACAAGCATCCAGCTGGCCACTGTGAGAACAGGATGCTCAGCTCCATGGCCCTTTGGCTTGATCCAGCAGGCTTTTTATTACGTTCTTATGAAATCAATTAAGGCCAAAGACTGCTTGAAATTCGGAAGAGGGGTTTCAGGCTGCCCCCCCTCTCCCCCTGGGCTGGGAGTTCTCCAGTGGCAGATGGGATGGAGGAAAGAAGGGAAGGTTTGTGCGTTCTCGAAGTCTGCAAGGATCCCTTCAGCAAAGGTGGCGTCTGTGCGTTTGCCCTTCCCCTGCTGCACTGTAGGCAATAACTTCTGCAAGAATAGTTCTGGAAGTCACATCCCAGGGACACAAGATGCTGTTGGAATAGGCCCTAGAATTCCTGCTTAAGTGATGCCCCCCCTCCCACCCCCTCGGCTTTCAAAACAAGAAATTTAACGGCAGGCAATTAGACCTTATCACTTTACTCTAATTGCCTATTAAATCTCACATAAAAATGCACTGCGGTGCTGACTCTCAGAAGAGTTCATTCACTGACAAGAATGGGAGGGGAGCCCAAGGGGGGCATCTCCTGGTCTCTTGCGCTAAATGCCAGCTTGGTCCTCTGCATTCAATCATCTTGACAGCACCAACTTTTAACATCCAAGAATGCAGCAATGTGGAAGGTTCTAAGTTGGGTTGTGTATGTGGTGGTGTTAGGTGTTTTTACAGATTTTCTCTCCTGTTGCAGATTATTCTTACTGCTTCCAGGAACAGACTTGTCTTGTAGAACATCTTCTAGTAGTCTTCGGATAGCTGATCTTTGCCACCTTCATTGTGGCTCACCAGGAAGACGCAGAAGGCTCGGAATAGTGGTCTCCCAACGCCACTGCAACTTCCAGACTGGTGCAGCGGAATCTCTCAAATAAGAGATGGCTCCTGGGGAACAGTCTGATAAAGGACCCCTGGACAGTTAGTCCAGTCAAAGGTGACTATGGGGTGTGGTGCTCATCTTGCTTCAGGCAGAGTTAGCCAGCGTTTGTCCACAGACAGCTTTCCGGGCCATGTGGCCAGCATGACTAAACCGCTTCTGGCGCAATGGAACACTGTGAACGGAACCAGAGTGCTGTTTACCTTCCTGCCACAGCGGTACCTGTTTATCTACTTGCAGTGGTGTGCTTTCGAACTGCTAGGTTGGCAGAAGCTGGGACAGAGCCACAGGAGCTCACCCCGTCACACAGATTTGAACCGCTGACCTTCTGATCAGCAAGCCCAAGAGGCTCAGTGGTTTAGACCACAGCACCACAGTCTGATGCTATGTGGATGAAACATGCACAAGATCACCCAGCAGCCTAGCTGGTGGTGGATCCATGAGGTGCAGGGCCAAGGTCCCAAGAGGAGGCCTCTGTAGCTCCAGAGCAATTGGGGTGGAAGAGAGACAGAATCTGCAGGACCAGAGACAGCTTGTAGGTAAGCACAGTTGTTGCTTCCTATCTGAGGAGATCAACTTAAAAAATGGGAGTATGTCAGCTTGCAGGCTTGAACTGAAACTG
Source organism: Darevskia mixta (assembly GCA_034641385.1). Lineage (NCBI taxonomy): Eukaryota > Metazoa > Chordata > Lepidosauria > Squamata > Lacertidae > Darevskia > Darevskia mixta. The sequence goes on from JAWWNH010000201.1 coordinate 429,783, forward strand.
CTGCTCAGTGGCTTTTGGCTAATACAAAACATGGTTCAGAATCCTTCTCAGCAGGGATATCTGCACCATGATTCTCCTATAAGGAGTTCAGGCATCTTTTGTTTCCTCCAGCACAATTCTTCTTATTGGCTGCAAGCCTACAGAGGCAGGCTCTCCAAGGACAGATCCTGAACCATCTACAGTGGTACCCCGCAAGACGAATGCCTCTCAAGACGAAAAACTCGCTAGACGACAGAGTTTTTCATTTTTGAAGTCGCTCCGCATGACGAATTTCCCTATGGGCTTGCTTCGCAAGACGAAAACGTCTTGCGAGTTCCCAATGCATTCCTATGGGAAACCGCGCTTCAATGCATTTCTATGGGAAACAGCGCCATCTAGTGGTTCGCAGGACCGTGCTTCGCAAGACGAAAAAACTCGCAAGACGACAAGACTCGCAGAACGAATTAATTTCGTCTTGCGGGGCACCACTGTACACAGAGACCCTTGTCTTTGGCCGTGCACTGCCCTAAGATCTGCCCCAGAAACAGGGAGCCTGCCCACTCAGCGCTTCCGTTCATGCACATCACCAGACAAGCCGCTTCCCAACAACCTAAGTATTAAGCATTGATCCTGATTTGTTTGCACAACGATTCTGAGGAGGATATATGATGGCAGCTGTTGACCGAGGGTTCATTCTGGATTTAAGGGGTGGTTATATGACATCACATCAAGCAATTTCTACCTCCCACTTTCCAGTGCATTTTTCTCCGTGTTTTCCAGGGCTTTACTTTACTGTTTATTTTTTGGAAGCAGGTTTATTGCACAAGCCTGCCAGATCCACTTTAACTGTGCAGCTGGAATTTTCTGGTAGGTGACTGAATCCCACCCGCAAAAGAGCAACAGTCTGGAAGCAGCAGAACATACCGTATTTTTCCGTGTATAAGACGCCCCCATGTATAAGACGACCCCTATTTTTTTAAACCCCAAATTAAGAAATTAAGTTGTTTAGCTTTTTGGGGGGGGGTGAGGGAGGTCACTTCCGCCAATTGTGCACCTGCCTGCCCGCCACTGCCAATTGCTTGCCACAGCCAAAGTCGATTGCACACCTTGCCGCAGCCAACTGTCTGCCCGCTCACCGCCACCAACAGCCCACCTACGCACCCACTTTGCCGCAACCTCCAATCGCCTGCCCACCTCGCCACAGCCGCCAATCGCCTGCCCAATTGCCGCAGCCACAGCCAATCGCCAGCAGGCCTTGCCGCAGCCACCAATCACCCGCCCAAACGCCTCTGCCAATCTCCTGTTTGCTGCTGCCATTAATCGCACGCCCCACCCCCTGCATTCACTATCTGTGTATAAGACGACACCCAATTTTTGCCCTTTTTTTTGCAAAAAGCATCATCTTATACACAGAAAAATACAGTACAGTGGTACCTCTACTTACGAATTTAATGCGTTCCGAATGCAAATTCGTAAGTAGAAAAAAATTCATAAGTAGAATCCCCATAGGAATGCATTGGGGGGAAAAAATTCGTAAGTCGAAGAAATCCTATTCAAAAATTCGTAAGTAGAAAAAATCCTATTAAAAGCGGCCGCGACGTCTTTTCGTAAGTAGAAAAAATTCGGATGCGGCGGCCATTTTGTTTTACCGGAATCACTCGTAACTTGAAAAAAACGTAAGTAGAGTTACTAGTAAGTAGAGGTACCACTGTATTTCCCTTAAACGCTCCTTTACCTGCACTACAGAGGACCGGCATTTCCATTTGTCTGAATGATGACGGCAATCCAAATTCACGCTTACCCCCGTTGCTCTGCTTTGGCCTAAATGTACCTTTCTCTGACAGTGAAAAAGCTCCCATTGACGATTTTTGCCAGGCAGCCAATGAAAGCGTTTCCTGTACGATTCAGTGGAATTTTGAGTTGGTGCCGCTGCCCAGTTACCAAACAGCAACAAAGACAGGCGGGAGATCAGTAAGCGATGGCCGCAGCCAAGTGAGATGATGGTGTCAGGGTAAGGTATGTCCCAAAGCAAGCAACTCAAGACAGCCTCAGCCCATCTTCTACTCTTTAATGGTGGCCTTGCACAAGAAAGGCAGAAAGAAAACTGGAGCCAGGTGACCTGTCTGTCTATTAACCTCTGCGTTTTACCCAGGCAGATCAATAAGTGCTTTGCTAAATACCACGTTAATGTGCTGTTCGTTTATGATTGAGCCCAGATGGGTTCCAGGGTACTAGGAAAAATAAACCTCTGTTAACACAAGGACCACTTAGGCAGCTATTTCAAGTTAACTTCAAAGGTGATTAGCACGCCGCAACCTAACACCATAAAGCCAAGCGTTATGAAACCTAGTGACATGCAATGCTAATTGAGAAACAGGAATTGTTATGATCTTACACAAAAGACACAGAGAACATTCTGTCCGTGTCCGGCTTTTCTTCGGAAGAGCTTATTTGGATATCATGCAGAGATTGGGCAGTGCAAAGGTACTTCGACAAGCACCTCCCAGATGGATTATGGTGGCTTTTATAACTTCTGTGGAAGTCTTGTGCAACACTGCTGCCAGCGCAAAAAAAAAAAAGGGGGGGGGAGGTTCCTGTTCACAGTTTTAAAAAACGGGCCCAGCCACAACCCTGTTCAAATTGTTTTCTTTTAAAAGCAATGTCATCACAATTAATGAGGGTATTTTAAGTATCCCAGCCGGGTAGGCAGCTCGGTAAATTCTTGCGAAGTAGCAGATTTAGTTACATAATTTCCCCACCCCCACCCCACCCCGCCAGTCTTCAAGTCGCTATGACTGTACTCCTCAGGGCAGGACAGCGGAACAATTTAAAATCACCGCATCGTTAACAGCAGGGTTAAAGAGGGGCTTGGAAGCAAGGCTGGGAAACAGGACGCAGGGTTGGAAAGCGGCAGGCATTCAGAGCAGGCAACAATGTGTGGGCCAAATGGCCCCATGCCATGCTTAGGACCCATGGCTCAGTGGCAGGACACATGCTTGGGCAGGCAGAATGTGCCATCGTTTTGTAGACAGTTGCAGACATCCCAACTCTGTCCTATGTTTTCCGCAACTGGTCCCTGTCCCCAGCCTCCAATTTATAACCCAATATCTGTATTTTCTAATCTCTGCCTTTACCCAACCTCTTCCCCCCACCCCCACCAATTTTATCCACTGCCCAATTCCTTTAATAAAAGCAATCTGTGCTTTTCACTGTTCCAAGTCTCCGGTACGTATCAAATTTTCCAGTCAGGCTTTTTTTCCTTTTTTTTTTTTTTTTTTAAAGAACGGTTATTTATTCTTCCCACTCTGCAGAATTCCTCCAACAATATCAACAGCGGGTTGTCTCGACTATTTCTTCCTCCAGAAAGGAAGCCGGAAGTGTTGGTGGTGGGCGTGGTCACTTTTGGGAAGTTTCTTCCTTCGTGCCCCTGCTTGCAAAAGAGATTTACTCTCATGTAATCAATCTGCTCGGACCTTGGCACGACTTCCTAAAGCACACCTTCCCATATGGGGCGATAGCATGCGCCATGTGGCATGGAGAGTCTTATGCGCAGGATTTTCCTTAAGCCAACGCTTAGCTCTCACGCTTTTCAAAGGCTAATAGAGGAAACCTTTGAGCAAGTGCAGAGCAAAACACTTCAGCAACTGAGCCAAGTCCTGGCTCGTTGCTTCTCACACACTGGCAGGTGGCAAGTGGTTTGCGGAAAATGTCCTCGTGGGCCAAATTAGGACCTCTTCCACTTAGGACCACTTAGAGATTTTTGAAGTATTAAGACGTTTATCAATGCTTATAAATAAACCAATAAACCAATAGGCAGGACTGCAAATTGGAGGTTACCCACCACTGGCTTAAACCATGGTTTATCACTTTGGACATAACACGGAAAACTTTGGTTTAACAAATGAGAAAAGTGCTTGGCTGCAGGAGGAGGAGGAAAGAGCTGCAAAAGTACTGTACCTTGCCTATTTCCAGCCCTAAATCATGTTTTGTTGGGCCAGGCAGGTTAGGGTCTGGACCGGGCTGTTGATTGCTGTCAGGGCTGTGCACAAGTGATGTGCAAATTACACACACCATTGAAGTTCTGGGCCAGGACAAAAAACTGAAATCTGTCGCCTGTATCAGCTCTGCAAAGTTGCACAGCTTTCAGTTTGCATACCGGTACATTTTGTCTGGTTTTGCTAATCTCAAGGCAAAGGCAAAGAGACTGAAGACACCCACCCCACCTGCTACGACTTAATCCACCAAAATCATGATTCAGCTGCTTCTTTGGCTTCTTTCAGCAAACACTGCCCACACACTTTCAAGCATATCTGTGAAGCCCTAAGAGCTGCTGTCCTGTGTCCTCCCCCCCCCCCGCTTCTTAAGAAGTCAAATTTGCTGCATCCAGTTATCATGCTCTGTGCTTTTTCCATGGTTCCACTGTGTCACATCACGCATGGCTTCAGTTGACGGCTTAATCAGCTAGGTACACTAATTTTTCTCTCAAAGAGCCCTTGCCAGCAGCGTAGACATTACGTTTGATGCTGTCAGTCCCTTTCACCCAGGGCTGAGAAGTACATGCCTTAGTTCAGAAAGCAGCAGTACAACTAAGCCCATATCAGAACTGCCCCTCCTGCAGTGCCAAGTGGACACCATGCCACAACTCTCCTTCTCAAAAAAAAACTCTATAGAGAAAGGATCAGGAAAGGTGGGTTTAGAAATCACAGAGGAAATAAAAGTCTAGGGTAAAGCTCAGCTTCAAAAATGCAGGTGCCAAGTCGCCAGTTGAAGCACTGGTGAGATGCACGCTGCAGGGAGCGGGGGGGGGGGCATCTCTGACCTTGGAGAAGGGTTAGCAGACCTGCTGCAGGTTGGGAACTGCCAGACCTCGCTGTGGCTGGACATTGCCACTTCCTGTTCCAGTTACACCCCAAAACTGAAGCAGAAGGTGGATCAGGTCTCCGATCTCTACAATTCATGAAGACCACTGAATAACCACCAAGTCTCAGCTCACATGGTTGTTGGGAGGATAAATATGGAGGAGGGAGAGCCATGTACACCACCTTTACAAAACTTTTACTCTGCCCAGGATGCAATACAGATTGGAAACACAGGAACTGCCACAGAATGATGCAAATCCAGAATCTATGCCGAGCAACCCCACATACTCACACACAATATAAAAAGAGCACTTTATTATTATTATTATTAGTAGTAGTAGTAGTATTTATGCACCCATTTTCATTAGAAAAGATAATTAAGCCGCTTACAAAGTAAAAGACTATGTAATATATTAAAGATTGAATACAGTGTGGGAAACATCAACCTCCATAAATAATAAAATATATCAAACTCCAAAACACAGAATTTCATTCACTCAGTATAGTTGCTCAATATCCACATCTTCTAACACAAGTCTGCACCTCAATTAACCTAAACACATTCACACACACACACACACACACACACACACACACTCAACAATGACACATCCCAGCCAGGAGGTTCGATGACCCTTTAGGTTCCTCCCAACGCCCAAATTCTATTTGATTTATTATTTACAAAATTATATCAGGGGAAAAATATTTATATCCTGCATTTTAATATACAAATCCTTTCAAGGCAGCTTACAAATAGTGTTAAGCTACTTTTAAAAAGTAAAATAAATAAAATCAATGTTATAAAATGTCACCAGGATCCTTTCAACAGGGCAGTTGGTGATAAAAGCAGCCTTGTGTGGGAAAGGGATAGTGTGCTGGGTAAATACAGTGGAACCTCGACTTACGAATTTAATGCGTTCCGAAAGCACACTCGTAAGTCGAAAAACGGCATTCCCATAGGAAAGCATTGGAAACGTAAGTCGAAAAATTCATAACAAAACCCAATGTAAACCTTCGTAAGTCGAGTAAACCCCATCGAAAACTTCGTAAGTCGAGTAAACCGCATCTAAAATCCAAGCGGATTTCCTTTCGAAAGTCGAAAAATTCGTAGGTCTTTCGTAAGTCAAAAAATATGTAAGTCAAGTACTTCGTAAGTCGAGGTTCCACTGTACACAAATAATATACAAAGGCTGCACCGCAGCACTGGCAACCTAGCGCTAAAATCAAATTTAATCTAGGGCTATGCAACGTTTAGGTAGCAATGCAGAAATGACAGTCCTTGCCCGGAATAGGAATTGAAAAACAAGACGGGTGGGGGGGGGGGAGTCACACAGTTATAAGGTGTCAATGGGACGGAACTCTAACAGTGCTATCCTAGGCATACATACTCCCTCCCCACCCCTTAAGCGCAAGTAAATGGGGCTAACTCCCAAGTAAATGTGGTTTGAGAGGTTACTGGTTTGAGATACCAGAAGACGAAGGCATGGGATTAGAACATAAATAAAATTAGCTGCACGGCACTAGGTACAAATTCTGCACGTAAAGGGAACAAAACCAAAAGGTGGATTGACACAGGAGGAAAGAAAGAGGTTATGACTTCAAGGAAACCCGGAAAGTCTTAACACGTCCAGGATGTCGTCCTCATCTGTGCCAGTTCCCAGCCACCATTAAAGATTTAGGGCAAAGTTTTACCCTAAACCAGGGATGGGAGAACTAGAGGCTTGCAGGCAAATGTGGGTCTCTGGGCTTCTCTATCTGGCCCCTCAGATTCTCCCCACACCACATGCCCCTCCCTCTCCCTAGACTGCAACCCCTTGCCAACCCTGTTTGTTACTCTCTTTGAATGCTTTTCCCTGGCTGGGAAATGTTCTGGTAATTCCCCTTACATGCCTGGATGGAGGATGGGGAGAGGGCGCGTGTGTGGCCGACTTGCACGCCTGGAATGTAGGCTACTGTGCAAACAGTTAAAAGGTTTTGAGGAATTATGTACGGTATTATTATTTATTAAATTTGTAAACCACACCATACCTGCAGGTCTCAGGGTGGTTACAACAAAAAATTACAAATAGATGGTAGAAGTTGCTCCACCCCGTCGTAACTTAATCAGCAGAAAGCCAAGAGCCACAGAGCTGCACAGTTTCCACGTGATGGCTGCTGTGACCTCTATAAGCAAATGTACTGTTTTCAATCTTTTTTGTGATTTTATGTGCTCGGTACACACACATGAACACAGCCAACTTGCAGCTGATTTGGGGAAACAACTTCAACTGTTCTGAATATGAATTAGGCTAACTTCAGTACTTAATCTGTCTTTTTTCTGTGAGAGCTGCAAGCTTTAACTGGTTTACCTGGTCAAGGACTCAGCTAAAGGCTGAGTTGGTTTAATTCTTGGGGCTTGCAATCCTACCATTGAGGTGCTAAATAAAGATGGACTTTCCTTTTGGCAACGAGTGCTAGCTTTTATATATTGCTTTGCAATACACTTCCTTCAAAGTACCAAGAAAAGCATTCAAACTGTGCTGGCTGGAGTTCGTGGACAACACCAGATTGGCAAAGCTGGCTTAAGTTATGGAGTATGCGCAGAATTTGAATCTCGATTTTGGCATAAACTTTCAAGGGTCACAGGCAAGGTTCTCCCTTTCTGCCTCTGCTTCTCCCACCTAAAACATATTACTCGCCTATCTTAAAGGTAAAGGTAAAGGGACCCCTGACCATTAGGTCCAGTCGTGTCCGACTCTGGGGTTGCGGCGCTCATCTCACATTACTGGCCGAGGGAGCTAGCGTACAGCTTCCGGGTCATGTGGCCAGCATGACTAAGCCGCTTCTGGCGAACCAGAGCAGCACACAGAAAAGCCGTTTACCTTCTTGCTGCAGCGGTACCTATTTATCTACTTGCACTTTGACGTGCTTTTGAACTGCTAGGTTGGCAGGAGCTGGGACCGAGCAACGGGAGCTCACCCCGTCGCAGGGATTCGAACCGCCGACCTTGTGATCAGCAAGCCCTAGGCTCTGTGGTTTAACCCACAGCGCCGCCTATCTTACAGGATTATAAATGCCATGTGTGGATCGCATTGTATTTCTATAATGCTTTAGAGTTTAAAATTATATTAATCATTATTATTTAGCAGCAGGAGCAAGAGAAATCAATCCACTAATCTGCATTGACACAAACTTCTCTCTCCCACTGTGCTGATTATCTCATGACAGAGGACCTTATTTAAAGTGTGCCAGCCAGGGAGGGCTTACCTGGGACCTTGTCGACAGATGCAAACACAGAGCGTTGTACGGTAGGGTCGCAGCTGCCACGTCGGGCTTGGTCGTAAAACCGGAACGGCAGGTGCTGAGATGCAGAAGCTGAGCCGTGTCCAAAGCCCATGACTTCGTTTGAAGGTTGGACCGGAAGGTCTAGGAGAGCTGGGTTTAAACGACACACATTTCAAAATCAACATCAGCTGAAGAACCTGGAACCTCAGCTTGTCAAAACCGTGCCTAGGGATGATGGGAGTTGTAGTCCAACAACATCCAGAGGACTACAGACTCCCTATCCCTGGGTTACCAAAATGTAACAAGCTTTCTAAATGGAGATCTTTATCCCCCAGTTGGTATCTCTGCACTGGATCTGCAACGTGTTTTACGTATGCACTGCTGTTGTTTTAAACCATTTTTAAAGTTTCTATCTGTAAAACAAGCTTAACTGCTTTTGTGTATGCAAGTATTTTAACTGTTTTTCTATACGCAACTGTTTCACATGTTTTATTCCCTTGTAAATCACCTCGGGTTGCGATTCACAAATAGATAGATAGATAGATAGATAGATAGATAAATGGTCCTTGCAGCTGTGACAATTCTCCGAATTCAGATTGTTGCAGATTTTTCCACGGAATGGGAGTTTTGATAATATCACACTGGACGGGAAGAATTCACTCTGGTCAGGGATGGGGAATGTGGTGTCTTGCAGGTGCAGATGGGCTACAGCACTGCTCATCCCCGACCACCGGCCACGCTGGCCCGAGCTGACGGGAATCGGGAGCCTGCCAAAAAATACATCTGGAGGGACACAGGCTTCCCGCATCACCCTTGCTTTTGCTACAAGACAATTGCCAAGAACAAGCAAAACAGTACATAATGGGAAGGGAACAAATTTTTGGGAAAAGCCAACTTTTGATATGAGAAAGACGACAATTTTGCAGTGTCTTTTGGTACTGGAGAATCAATGCTGAGCGTTTCGGAAGTTTACAAAACTAATGATCAAAACAAAATAAAAAATCAAAGAATTCCTTCCAGTAGCACCTTAGAGACCAACTACCGGTAAGTTTGTTCTTGGTATGAGCTTTTCGTGTGCATGCACACTTCTTCAGATACCAAACTAATGATGTTAACGTTGTATCCAATGCTAGCATGTATCCCATGCTGGTCCTACTCAGAGTAGGCCCATGGACATGTAGAATGACGGTACATGTTTTGTTTTAAGTTTATGCTGTTTTTACTTTTATTTTTTGAATGCCGGGCAGCAGATTTGGGGGCTGTTAAGGGCAGTACAGCAAGCGGGGAGCAGGTTCAAAGTTCACTGGGCAGTCCTCTTGTGCGAATCCCACTAAAGCGAACATAGTTGTGCAACAGCATGTGAGTAAATAACTTAAGCTTACGGGTATGAACAGAGCACTACTATGGGTGTTAAAAATATAGACTTTTACCATGTACACAACATTGTTCTCCTTTCCTATACAATACTTGTTTTGTTTTCAGCTACCAAGCTGGAAATCAGGGATAAGGAGCCTTTTTCATCCCTACAAAAGGATTCTCTTCTGTGCAACCTTTCGGAGTCCGCATGCCAGTGGTGTGCAAGGCCAGAAGCAAAAGCAGGCAGAACAAAGAATGCAAATTTTACTTTCCTACAAGGAAACGTTTCTCTGCTCATCCAACCCTTTCTATCCTCCTCCATCCAGGCAGCAAAGCAGCATCATCAGAGTTCAATGACGTATTCCAGCCAGGCACACACACACCCGATGAGGGTGCAAAGAAGGGCTGGTGAGAGGTGTAACCTAGGGAGAGTCCCAAGGGCCAGGAAAAGAGGCTTGATGGGCCTTTCCCCGGTGTAAAGCAATGCAACTTTACGAGCAGTAAGGAAACAAGGTACGTTTATCCAGAGACCAAGTTACCTGCTATTCTTTGCATTTTCATACGCCGAGCCTGGATGCGGCCCTTTGCCAAGCGCTGCTTCGCAATGATGCAACGGATGTGATCCGAAAAGATGAAGGTGGCCTGAAGGATGGGGAAAGGCTTGGAATGGGGGCTGGAGGCTGGCTTGTGAATGATGATATTCAGGGCACGGCTGTCGTCTTCCACTCCGGTCACTTGCATATCCTTGGGGTGGGGGTGGGGGGAGAGAGAGGAGAGGAGAAGAATGTTTATGGCAGAGGTAGAATTTAGACCCAGTTTCTTGTCACAGCACCATGCCCACCCAAGGATAAAGTTGGAGCCTAGCAAGGTATGAGAGGCCAGAACTGGGTGGGCTCTACTGCAGCTCGAGGGCAGAGCCCAAAATGTTCAATGTAGGAGGGGGTCAGGGTCCCATTTCCCAGTGTCTCCCATAGCATGACTGGGTAAGACCCCCCCTTCCTTCAAGGCCTTTGACTAACAGCATCTTTCAATGCAGACGGACTAGACAGACTGAGTGGTGTGGCTCAGGATCAGGCTGCTGCTTCACATTTCAGGTTCTCTAGAGGAAGGGGCATTGAGGACGAGGAGAATCCTGGCCAAAACACAGGCACAGATGCGACCAGCATGGAGGCTGAGGTTCCAGCCAAGCCTCATCTGACACTGAGTGTCAGTCTAACTCCCAGCTGAGTATGCCTAGGGTTATAAGAAATTTCCTGAGTGGGAACCACTCCTCAAAGTTCAGATGACTGAGCCGTGAGAGATGGATCCGCCAGCTTCTTTGGGATCCGCTAAACGAGAGATGGGGAACATTTGACCCTGTTGTTATACTACAAGTCCCATCGTCCATGAGCACTGGCCATGCTGACCTAGGCTGATGGAGTCCAGCAACATCTGCACTAGATGATGTTACCAGGAAGCCTCCTAGCATTGCAGTACATTTTTATAGGCAACTCTCCTGAGAGTCTGTGCTGCCTCCAGAACATTACTCACAGCTGACCCCAGCGGGGGGGGGGGGGGGGAGAGAGGCAGCTTTTGCATGGGTCAGAACTGGTGTCAAACAGTGCATGCAGTGCAGTGGGTTTCCTGGAAAAATTTCCTATGCAAATCGGGCCAATTTGCACCTGAAAATGTCCAGTTTGCTCTGGAAAATTTGTTCTAATGCCCTGGAGAGTGCATTAGCACATTCATTTTACATGTGTTCAGTAAACAAAGCTTTCAAACTGTCAAGTATGTCTGATGTCGCATTTGTGGCATTCATTGTTACTAATGAACTTATGTGAAACGAAGAGTTTTCCATTAAGGTAGCCATTTAGGGGAACAGATATCTCAGATTTCACCAGCCCCTTATCTGGCAGAAATCCACTAGGTTAAACGTTCTGGAATTGGCGGTTTTGTGGAGAAGGTTCAGGGGAGTCCCATACGCCCAGAGACTTTGCCCCTGTGCTCTGGGAGTGGTTGAGTCAACTGAACATATTCTTTTGAATATGTTTTGCCCATTCTATGCAGATCTTAGACAAAAACTTATAGCTCCACTCCTATGCCAACATAGCCCAGTAGACAGAGAAAGACTGGTTTTGTATTTGCTGAACAAGTTCACTGGAACAACAACCTTCTCGGTGGCCAAATTTCTTTTTTTGGCCTTTAAGCGTCATAAGGCTAAAATTGACTGTATTGACACGGGTCTAAATGTATAATATACTTTTCGCTGTTTCTAAGTGTCACGCTTTTCCAGATGTTTAGACGTTTTAACTTTTGTATGGATAAGATGTGCTTTCTGACTGACGGTCAAATAAATTTTATTGATTGATTAATTAAGGTAGCCAAGGCAGCAAAGGCAATGAATATTACTCTGACAGGGAGGGAAGTGTGGCAGAAAGGAACTTCTGTACATTGCAGCAATGCTTTCTCACAGAACCCTGTTCTGAAAATGTATCCCTAGTAGTATTTAAATCACGTGTTCTGCAGCACACAAGGTAGACATAAATTCCACTGGGAGATAAATTTTGCTGGGACAAGCCTCAATGAAGTAATCTGCCTATTGCCCCAAAAAGCTGAGCCAGACCATTGGGTCCATCAAGAACAGTATTGTATACACTGGCCTGGCAAAGGCTTTTGTGGGATACAGGCAGGGGTCTTTCACAGCCCTTCCTGGGGCATTCAGCATGCAAAGCAGATGCTCTACCACTCAGTGAATGCCACGCAAACAATTCGGAAGGTCCTGTGTCTGCCCCAAACCCCTTCACTTGCAGGGGAAACGCAGCAAGGCAGAGTGGTTTTGCTCAACTTTGGAATAAGGCCCGTGCCTCATGGCCTTAAGGCAATCTTTCTTCACCAATGGTGACCAAAGGTGCACCTTGTTTTGATGCCTCATCCCCCTAGAACAGGCATGTCCAACAGGTAGATCGTGATATACCGGCAGATCTCTGGACATCTGTGGTAGATCACCGGTAGATCAGTGGCTTCCCCCCCAAAGAAGCTAAAAAACTTTGGCTCCCCTAAAAAAACCTCAACATCTTTGCCCTGCATCCCTAAAATGACCTGAACCACCAAAAGCAGGGCTTTCCTTCCTTAAAAAAGCTTAACATCGCTTTCCTCCTCTCTAAAGAAACTCAGCAACTTTTATGTGAACCCAAAAAAGGGCTTTCCTTCCTCAACAACTTTGACCTGAACCCACCAAAAGGGGGTAGATCACTGCCAGTTTTTAACTTTGTGAGTAGATCGCAGTCTCTTGGAAGTTGGCCACCCCTGCCCTAGAACACAAGGTTTGATTCATTATACTTGCTGGTTTAAATCTAACCATCTTTCACACTCACCTGGAGAAGACCTGCAAACTTCACCACTCCCCAGCCTAAGCGGGCAACGTCCGGCTCCACCAAACTCATTTGGTAAATATCCACCGCCAGAAACCTCTGGACTTGACCGCCATCTTTTGTGATCACAGTGCAGGCAATTAAATCACTGTTATCTGAAATGGAAAAAGGGGTGGGGGTGGGGGAGAGGAGAGGAAGCATCATCAGAGGCAATTGGTTGCTTTCCTAGAAAACAATATTCTCAAAAGGTACCTTTGACTGTAGTGCTTTCATATTTTCAACTAGTTTTGTAGACATTTACACCAATCTACTGCATGCATTTTTTCTTGCTACATTGTTTAATACAGCCTTCTCCAACCTGGTGCCCTCCAGATGTCTCTGGACTACAACACTGAGGTCCAGCTCCGAGGGCCTTCTGGCAGTTCCCTCACTGCGAGAAGTCAAGTTACAGGGAACCAGGCAGAGGGCCTTCTCGGTAGTGGCACCCGCCCTGTGGAACGCCCTCCCATCAGATGTCAAAGAGAACAACAACTACAGTATCTGACTTTTAGAAGACATCTGAAGGCAGCCGTATATAGGGACTTTTTAAATGTTTGATGTTTTATCGTATTTTTAATATTCTGCTGGGAGCCGCCCAAAGTGGTTGGGGAAACCCAGCCAGATGGGCAGGATATAAATATATTATTATTATTATTATTATTATTATTATTCCCATAATCGCTTAACAGTTTGCCATGCTAGCGATGATAGGCATTGGAATCCAACAATATTTGGTGGACAATAGGTTGTGGACGGCTGCAATGATGCTTTTTCTGGGAATAAATCCCTTGTGTGTTAAGGCCCACGCAGAGACCCACACACAGCACCCCTAGCTGTCCTGGAAGCAAGCACAACCTGAGCACAACAGCACTCTCCCCTGCTGTGATTTCCAGCAGCTGGTATTCAGAGTCTAGCTGCCTATGGCGGTTGAGGTAGAGCAGGCTTCCTCAAACTCGGCCCTCTAGATGTTTTTGGCCCACAACTCCCATGATCCCTAGCTAGCAGAACCAGTGGTCAGGGATGATGGGAGTTGTAGTCTCAAAACATCTGGAGGGCCAAGGTTGAGGAAGCCTGAGGTAGAGTCTAGCCATCGCTGCTGGTAGCCACTGAGATCCTTGCCCTCCATTAATTTGTCTAGTTCTCTTTTAAAAACCATCTTGGGGGCCAGCACTACCACTTGTGGAAACAAAGTCCATAGTTTAACTTATGTTTTGCAAAGAAGCAGTTTTTTTTGTCTGTTCCCAATCTTCCAACGTTCCGCTTCCCTGGATGCCCACAAATTCTAGTACCGTGAGGGAGCGAGAAAGGCTTTTCTCTGTCCACTTTCTGCACAACATGCATATTTTTATATCTCTCTTGATCATGTCTCCTCTTACTTGCCTTTTGTTCTTAACTGAAAAGTCCAAAATGTCCTGATGCGTCCCCTTCCTATTAAGGAATGGTGCATTACATACTGACTGAAATAATGTGTTTGACCTTCTGCAATACAACCAAGTGTACACCCATTTCCTTGGAAAGCAGGGGTAAGCCGGCCAAACTACATATTTTTTTGGTTCCTCGTTAAGGGACATCTGGTGCTTCAAGCAACAGTAAACACGCTCTGCATGTATAGGAGCAGCCTTTTGGGTGGGGATGCAAGCTCACAAATAGGAGGTGCCACAGAAAAACCTCCATCTCCAACTGGTCCCCAAGTGATGTAAAGCTAGACCAATGAATGCATCTCTCTCCCCCCACCCCATTATCTAAACCTACAGCAAAATCTCCGTGGGGGGGAAATGGCTAGTCTCCACAGACTATAAATAATGTGAATTTCCAGGAAAAGTGACCAATCTGATATTTAATCTTTGCAATGGCAAAAATATCAGGGGGCTGGGGAACTGTGTGCGTTTAGACAAGAGACATTGGAAAACTGAACTGCGAAATGCACTTTAATGCCTCATAGCTCAATTGTGATTGTTCTATAAAAACAGAGGAAGGTTACAGGAATATACATTAAACTGCATCAATGAAGCAGGGGGAGGCAGGTACCAATCAAACAATCAATATGCAGGAAACGACGACACCATTACATTTGAAAGCCAAAAAAGAATATTGCAATTTGATTTGCTTTAAGAACACCCATATAAAATACCCGACAGATAGATTATAATCACATTTCCCGTTAGCTTACAAGCTGCTTACTTAAATTCTGCACAGGGAGTTCATTTCCTGACAGAACCAAGGCTAAAAACTCAAATGCACACAATTCCTAGGACCATAAGAAATGGTGTCAATTCAGCCGTGACATTTCTCTACATAACATCTAATTGGCAATGCGTTGCCTATTCTCCAAACGGCAATTTCACAGTCTTGTGCTAACAGATGTGCACAGATGTTGTCAGCACATCGCAAAACAAAGTGTTGACTCCAACACATTACAACGCTCCCTTTATAGCAGAAACTCATGCCGATTTCCACATCTCATGGTAGCAAATTCCACGAATCCGTCCTGTGTTGGGTGAAAAAGTGCTTTCCTCCCTCCTAAATCTACTGCCAGTCCATTTAAATGGAGGAGTCTATGTTCTAGAATTATGAGAGAGGGAGGGGAGAAAATTCTTTATCCTTCATTTCCACCATGCAAAATTCTATAAATATCCTGCAAGCAGGAGTGGAGCACAAGAGCTCTCTCCCCTCTTGTGGTTTCCAGCAACTAGCCCTCTCTTCCATGAATTTGTCTAATCCTCCTTTAAAGCCACCCAAGTTGGTGGCCATCACCGCCTCCTGTGAGAGTGAGTGCCACAGTTTAACTATGTGCTGCATGGAGAAGGACTTTCTTCATCTGTCCTACATCTTCCAGCATTCAGCTTCGCGTCATGTTCATGAGTTCTAGTGTTCTGAGAGAGGATAAAAATTTTTCTCTATCCACTTCCTCTAAACATGTTCCCTTTTCCTGACCGGGAAAGTACGGCAAGCACCTGAGATAATTTCAAATATCTTTTTAAAAAAAAAAAAATTCTAGGGTGCCGTTTTTGAGACAGTGACAAGAATTGTACACAGTATTTCAAAAGGTAGCTGCAACATAGTGTTATATATGGGCACTAAAACACTGGCTGTTTCATTTTGCTTTCTATTCCTTTCCTAGAAATTCCTAGCACGGGGTGATAAAAGTCATACTCAAGAGCAGTTCCTGTATACCTGAAGGAGCGTCTCCACCCCCATCGGTCAGCCCGGACACTGAGGTCCAGTGCCGAGGGCCTTCTGGCGGTTCCCTCGCTGCGTGAAGCCAAGTTACAGGGAACCAGGCAGAGGGCCTTCTCGGTAGTGGCGCCCGCCCTGTGGAACGCCCTCCCTTCAGATGTCAAAGAAAACAACAACTACCAGACCTTTAGAAGACATCTGAAGGCAGCCCTGTTTAGGGAGGCTTTTAATGTTTTATAGATTATTGTATTTTAATGCTCTGTTGAAAGCCGCCCAGAGTGGCTGGGGAAACCCAGCCAGATGGGCGGGGTATAAATAATAAATTATTATTATTATTATTATATAGCAGGCCGTCTGAAATCAGTGGACTGACATTTATTTATTTTACAAATTTATGAACTGCTTGACGAGACAAAGGACACCAAAGCGATGTACAGCAAAAATAAAATACAAATTCTTAAAACAAGGAAACCATTCCTGTGGATTTACACTTAGTATTTCATATATGACTAGGTCACATCTCAGGAAAAACGTGAAACCAACAGTCTTCAGTAGGCATCCAAACATCACGATGCTGGGCACCTGTTTAATTCCAGTTGGTAACCAATTCTAGAGGACATGAGCCGCAGTAAGGTAAAGGTAAAGGGACCCCTGACCATTAGGTCCAGTCGTGTCTGACTCTGGGGTTGCGGCGCTCATCTCGCTTTATTGGCAGAGAGCCGGCGTACAGCTTCCGGGTCATGTGGCCAGCATGACAAAGCCGCTTCTGGCGAACCAGAGCAGCACACGGAAACGCCGTTTACCTTCCCGCTGCAGTGGTACCTATTTATCTACTTGCACTTTGACGTGCTTTCGAACTGCTAGGTTGGCAGGAGCTGGGACCGAGCAACGGGAGCTCACCCCGTCGCAGGGATTCGAACTGCCGACCTTCTGATCAGCAAGCCTTAGGCTCAGTGGTTTAACCCACAGCGCCACCTGGGCACCTGTTTAACTCCAGTTGGTAACCAATTCTAGAGGACTTGAGCCGCAGTACTAAAGACCAATTTCTAGTACAGACTTAAGCACACCTCTGCGACATGCAGTACTCTCAGCAGTGCCCCATCTGAGGCGTGCAGTTGCCAAGCAGGGATATAAGGGGCAAACGGGTCCCTTAGGTAATCTGGTCTCAAGTTATCTACCATATACAATGTTATCTAGATCCATTAATTTAAATGGGTCGGCTTCCAAGTGCGAGTAACATCACCTATGGAATTTGGCTTTCAGCAGACTTTGATCTAGGAATAGCACATGCTCACTGTGGCTACAGAGCCTGATATTTTGATCGGGAGTACCAATGCCTCTTCCAGAAGTCTGTGCAGTGGGGTGGGTGGAAGGAACTGAGATATCTCACAACTACACCACTGTTTTATTCAAGCGAGCTGAAGCAGCTGGGCTTGTTCAATGTCGCCGGCCAAGGGAGGGTCAGATGAATTGACTAAAGGCTCAACTGCCTAGAACAGCCATTACAGTAAGATTAATTCTTTGAAATACCAAATATGACCGACATTTTCTATTAATATGTATTGCATGTGCCAAGATGGAAACAAGGACTCTAGATTTCCCAGCAAACGCAATTTATTTTCATAACAAAAGAGCGGGGCATTACCAGAATGTCGTATGGCTATTTTGGGTATTCATGACTTCCAGTTAGTGTTACTTCGGCAACAGGTTTTTTTAACCCTCCCATCAGAAACAAAGGTAAAGACCCTCACAAATAAAAAATGCCTCTACTTGCCCATTTGTGAGGGGAGACCAGCCCTCTTCTCTTAGCCCAGATACCCCTCACTTTAAGAACCGCTTCGCCATTTGCATCACCACTGAACCCAACTTAGGCAGCCAGGATGATAATATGGCAGCCTTCAACAACCTGGTCACCTCCAGAAGCTCTTGGAGATGGGTGGAGACTAGGGGTGGAAGAGTCAAGAGGTGTGGAGATCTCCCAATATTCTTTACTTGTTCCCACTCCAAAAAATTGCAAGTCTCTTCTAGGCTTGACCTCTTCAACTAGGAGGCTCCAAACATTCTCCAGGACAAAGGAAAACCATAGGGATCTTATTATGCATTGTGGGCAGCTTTGCAAAGGCCCAATCTTTGGAAGAGCAGGGAACTCAAGTTATTCTTGCAAAAACTCCTCTCTCCATTTTCAAGTGTGAAAAAGAGGGGTTTAGCAAACCCCAACAGGACCAAGAATTCCAGTTCAGCACTGTCTTGTTAATCCTTATTTTTCTCCCCCTGAGGCTTTGAATGGCTTTCTTTGGAGAATGCACTTTTGTCCTCCTTCCCATTAAGATGCCACTATTTACTCACTCAAGTCTAGGACATCGTCGGTTTTAATTAAGTCCTCCTCCCTCGTCAATGGCAGCTGAGTCTCTGGCTCATCCTGAAGGTGCAGCGATAGGGACCGCATCATGAAGAAGACTCTGATTGCCTGAAAACACAAGGGAGAAAAGCTGATTCTTCCTTTTTAAAGGTAATTAATAATAATAATAATAATAATAATAATAGACCAAAACCTGGCTTAGATTAGGGTGGGGAACTGTGGGCAATTTGGCCACTGAGGACATTTCCCCCATACCAAGTCCCGCTGCCCCACACCTGACATCATACAACATCATACATGTGAGAGGCAAATTAAGGATGTGGCTCCAGAGGAACAATCGGATGAGCTTCCAGTTGTTCCCTAGGCAAGTGGGGCTTGCTGATAGCACACAGATTTTAATGCCACTGTACAACCTATGGGGAGCAATGGGATTCCTGACCACCATCCGTCCCAGTTTTTTTCCTCCAACATTTACAAGAATCTTGGGGCACTGCTGCTATCCCATCTTAGACAAGGCCCTGCCAGGTGAAGGCTAATGGAGAATGGAGAATCACTCCTTACTCTGGCTTTGTTTTACTGGAAATATTTCTTTTTAGCAGCCCTAGCAGTGGAAGAGGAGGAGGCAAATAATCACCCAATGGTGATTTCATCTGGCCAAAAAGGAGGCTTACTTGAAGGGACCTGATACAGGGACTCCAGGGAAGATCTTTAACTATGAGTAGGTTCCCTATTTTTTGCAGCAGAGTGTAGTTTTTTTTAATGCTTTCTGTATCCAGATAATATATAGGGCTCTGAAAATCAACAGCAGTATCTAGAACTGGCGTGGAAATTCACTGGCAGCCAGTGAACCTGTTTGTTTGTTTTCTTTAATTGAACCTTGTTTTTTCTGCAGCTAACAGGCCTGGCGGTTGCCTTTGAAACCAATTCCAGTTTCCGAGAACCTTCTGGTGAAAGCCTTGCATCATAAATTCAGCCTTAATAACCTTGACGAGGCTCATTTTTACTTAGGAAAGGGGGCAACTGGAGCATTCACCTGAGTTAGTCAAGCAATAAGCCCTAAAGGGCTCTACAAGAAGGAAGTGGTTTGTGGCTTTCTATAGACAAAATGAAAAAAAAAATTATTTATTTTTTAAAATGAAATGAATCCTTGGAATGCAACCTTTGTTTTTAAGAACAATTTTTGGGCATGAAGAGGAAAGCTAGCACCACCTGTTTCTGTGGAGAGATGACAGATTAAAGGAGAAAGCTTCAAACAGCTGGTCTAGCTTTGCCTGCTTTAAAAGATAAGCACATTAACTTTGGAAATCAGGATGGAATGGCCCAAGGCTCACACAGAAGAAGAAGAAAAAGTGTTTCTGAACTTCAGAAAACTCTGCTAGCTAATCAGAAGTGCCTCAAAAGGAATCAAAGTTCTGTTCTAGGAAAAAGGGTCCCTGGCTTTCCAAGAAGTGCAAGCAAACGAGATAAGAGATAACATCCTGTGTCTCGAAGTGACAAGGCAGAATAAACAGAAGAGCTTAGAAAGGCCGTCTTGATTGCTGGTATTTCCAAGAAAGTTCTCAAGACCAAAAAGAAAAAAAGATGTTGTCGCTAATTCATTTCTTCCTCCCCGAAGATACAGCAGTTCTATGTACGCTGAAAGGATGAAAGCGGTCTAAACTGGAGTGTGCCATCAATACAACGGAAGCAAGCACATCTACGTGGTATTGTGTTTTCTGCAGAAAATGAAACAAATCAATTTCCTAGCTAGAGCTCCAAAAGGAAGGTTATTTGAGTACAGGCTGTTCAGCTCACCAGGAGCCTCAGTCAGAAGAACATGGTTTGGTGATCCAGCAAACGCCTTAACAAACAAACAACCCCTACTAGGACAAACAGAAGCCTTTTCTTTTTCAGAGCATCTCCAGGTCCTCGCTTGCTTCTGGCAATGTAATCAGAGAGGTGTCAGGAAGCAATTGGAAAATGTAAACAGTGTGCTTAACCTGTCTGTTGTGCAAAGAGCAACATGGGACATCTCTAAAGATCTCTAGGTGGTGGTGGGGACACCTCTGTAACTCTCTGGCTTATTGTTTATCTAGGGCCTGACTGCACCAAGAAGTCACATGCCAGCAATCATCAACCCCAACACATGCCCATGTCTGAACAGCTGGATGTGTTGCTCCCAGATTTTGTAGCAAATGTGGGGCTTTCTAGGAGAGTAAGAAGTGTGGCTTTCTTTTCTCCCTTCTGGTTGATCAACAGCACCCCATGGCATGGCAGCAGCTAATGCAGGGGTAGGCAACCTAAGGCCCAGGGGCTGGATGCAGTCCAATTGCCTTCTCAATCCGGCCCGCAGACGGTCCGGGAATCAGCGTGTTTTTACATGAGTAGATGTGTCCTTTTATTTAAAATGCATCTCTGGGTTATTTGTGGGGCCTGCCTGGTGTTTTTACATGAGTAGAATGTGTGCTTTTATTTAAAATGCATCTCTGGGTTATTTGTGGGGCATGGGAATTCGTTCATTCCCCCCCCAAAAAAAATATAGTCCGGCCCCCCACATGGTCTGAGGGACGGTGGACCGGCCCATGGCTGAAAAGGGTTGCTGACCCCTGGGCTATTGCTACCAACTCTCTCTTAGCGCTTTCCCAGCCAAAAAAAAAACAACTACTGGGGGAAAGAGAACACAGGCTTGCTGCCTTGATCCTGTCCCCATGGCAGCTTCTACAGCAAGAAAGGATGCCAAGGGTGGTGCAGCCAAGGTCCTTTCTGCCCTGTGCCAGCTCTTATGAGGACAGGCTGGAAAGCAGAGGTGGGCAGGCAGAAGCACTGGCAGTGACCACAGTGTGCCTGGCTCCCCCCCCCCCCGGGAACCATTTTTAATTATGTCAGTCCAGATACACCCTTGCCAGGGGACTGAAGCTCCCTTGGAATCTTGTTCCCCATTGCAGGGAGGAGTGGTGATGCTGCTAATTCACATGCCCACTTATTCCCAGGTATCCCCATGGTCTGTGTTCGAGTCAGTAGCAAGTTTGGAGCCAATCGTGTGGAGATTCATCCTGCGTGCCACCCCCACTGGCGAAAGGACTGAACCTTGGGAATAACAAGCAACAGCACTCTCGTGTTATTCAGAGGCATACTGCCTTCAGTACTGGAGCTAGCATATTGCTGTGTAGTCTTATGGGGTGTTAGGGAAGGGGTAGTACCGCTGGTGGGGCACACACCGTGCTCCTTCTGGGGAGGTTTCTCCACCCTTGGTCCCCACCCTCCCTCTCAGCTCTCACCTGTGAGTCCTAGAAGCTGTCAGCATGCAACAGCAGCCACACCCTGGAAGATGGCTTTGACTGGATGGCTAAACCAGGTGAAGGTAGCCAGTGGGCCTCAAACCCTCAGGGAGTTAGGGAATTCTCCTGTGTGCGAAGACAGGCTCTGGTGGACGAGACCAATAGATCTGACCCTAAATCTCTGGGATATCTTTGGGAGAACAAAAAGGCTAAGGAGTAAACGCTACGTAAATCTGGAGTGGAGTCCCTAAAGTGATTAGATTAGATGGCGCCTTTTATGCCTCCTTCTGGCAAGGCCTGCAGACAAGCTGGTGGCAAATGTATTGCTCTGCTTTCTTTTGGACCACATCAGTAAGGATGAGTGGGGGGTCTGAGCATACACAGTGCCCAGGCTTGTGCCCCAAGGAGGTCACTCCGGTGCTAACGCAGCGGTTTGACTTCACCCCCAGAGGTGCGCTCCGTTTCTGCCGAGACAGACAGATGCCAACAACAGAGCAGTTCTCTGTCATTGCCTGCCAGAGCACTGTGGACCACTGGCTATGCTGACCTGGGCTGATGGGAACTGCAGCCCCAGACACCTGGAGGGCACCAGATTGGGGAAAGCTGCTGCACACACACACACACACACACACACACACACACACACACTCCTGAGCTCCTTTGAGGGAGGGAAAGGGGGATAAAAATGTACTGAATTTAAAAATATATCACCCTCCGCGTTCTTTCCACATCTCCACAGGGCAGCCTCTTCACAAAGTCAATCCCAGTGAGAGGGGTTCCTGTTGGCGGCAGCAGAATGGAGGCATCCATCATCAAGTACTCGACATTCATGGGCTTAAGCTGGGAAAGGAATTTCACACTTAACATGTGACATAATCCCAAGTGCAACCTTAAAAGCAACCGTACCTTTAATACTACCTCCCCACCCTCTCCCTGCGGAAACGTAACTAATAATAGTTAAAAACTAGCTAACTATACTACGTCAGGCAACAAAAAATTGTGTACGTGGAACTTTTCCATCTTGTAAAGCCTGTTAGGTCAGACCAAATGATAATTTGCCATATTTACCACTGTACTGATATTCCATTCCTTGCCTAAGACGATGTTATGCATAATAAGCAAATGCTGTGGAATTTTGATAACCTCACACATTATAAATCTATGAGCTCTGAGTATTTAATTAAAGGTTTTTTTTTTAAAACATTTCTGCACATGTCTGCACACACTTATTGTTTAACCTCTGGATTATTATTATTTTAAAGTGTGGTACTCTAAGATGAGACACGTTAATGTTCAGTTTTGCCCTTCTCCATCCACACGGCCATTTCATGAATTACTTACAGTCATGCTTCTGTATTCATCTTCAAACATATCCAGAAAAATCTCTTCGCCCTTTATTAGGAAACAAGAGGAATGCATTTGCCCCTCCATAAACATTCCCTCCGCTTCTCATTAGACAATGGTCTTAAAACTTCCCACCTTACCCACATTCTTCAAGGACCATTTTTGACCAAACTAGGAATGAAAAGAGCTACAGCTTCCCGTTATCTGGATAAGCTGCCGGCTGTTTATCTCTCCCTGTCAAGGCTGCGATTCCTAAATGCCACTTTGGCGGGTGCCTTGCTTGATTTGCCTCTTGTGGAAAAACATGGTGCCTGGCCTAAAAACAAAACAGCTTTGGAAATGGCTTGAGTGCCTGGCAAAGAGGCCGTTTCTGCTGATCTTCCTGTTTATAAGCTTCCAGACCTTTAAATAGGAAGAAGTCATCTAAGGGTCGACTCACACGCAAGGCAGCAGCAGCAGCGGCACAATGACCCCAGTCGTTGGCCACCGCCACCAAAATAGGTAGGGTCTTGGGGGCCAGAAAAACTTAGCTGAAGGCAGCGGCAGCACTTCCGTTTTGTGCTCATAAACCAGTATAGTTTATGGTAGAAACCTGCTAGCAACTCTACAAGCTGAAGTTTTATGGGGTGACTTCAAAGGCTACAGAGATGGTGCTGTTGACTAGACGCAGCTCATTGGCCCTCAGAAGTGCCCACCCTTGGGATAACTAGCATGGTGCCCTGCAGGCCCTGATGAACTACAGCGCCCATTAGCACCAGGCGACATGGCCAATAGCCAGTAATGATGGGAGTTGTAGTCCAACATCTTCTAGAGGAGTCCACCATGGTGGCTTTACCAGAGTCTGGTGAAAGCACCACGTAATTCCTGTCCAGTAAGTGGTGTCTTAGGTTCTAGTCCTATTAAGCTATGGAAAGGCAACCACGTACTTTAAAAGGTTCCCCGCTGGCTCCCTCATCTTCCCCTGTATTCAGAGGTTAGGGAAACATGGAAAGCATGAGAATACTGTACCTTATAAAAACGCCGCACCAAGTGAACGCTTTCTTCTCTCGCGCCCTAGAAAGAAAAGGAAACGGCTCAGTTCTAATTCGTGGTGGGCAGCTTTCAATAAGGCTTTAAAAGCAGCAAATGTCTTTCCCCAATACCATTGCTTCCCCCCTGGAAAGCCAGTTAAAAGAAAGAGGAGGACATCTCACGGCACACTCCAGTGTAGGGGTAGCCAACTTGGTGGGGGCGGGATTCCCATCAGCCCCAGGTGGTGCAGCCAATGATCAGGGATGACGAGAGACGGAGTCCAACAAGATATGGAGGGCACCATGTCAGCTACCCCTACCTGATGAGATGGGCAGAATCCAGACTGCTTCAGAAAGGTTCTAACGTGTTCAGCCCCCCACCTTTACGCGGGGGTTACGTTCCGAGGCACCATATGCATCAGTGAAATTGCATGTAATTGAAACCTACAAACACCCCGTTCTGCCCTTTTAGTGACATTTCAGTGACGTCGACGTTTCTGGGTTCGGCGTGATGTGTGTATACACAGTTGCACACATGCTGAACGTGTGTAAACGGGGGGGGGGGGTGCCGTATTAAGAGGAAGTTGCTAACATGTACCAATAGCAACCGTAACCCAACAACAGCCCGCATATTGGTGTTCATAAGTTGTGTCGTTTTCATTTTAACTCTTTATTTGTGCTTTTGCTCTGTATTTTTATCTTGTGAACAGCATCGCTGATTAAATGTTCTCAGAACTGGGAAATTACCCCTTCCCTTCCCAAGACCATGGTGAGGGCTGACACCCAGACTAGGCAAAAAAAGACCAGACAGACCAATGGAATGACATGGAACAAAGCAGTCAGATTGGGCACACCCTGGTGGCAGAGCTGTCGCAGTTTCTTCGACTCCTAACTCTTTGCTCTCAGTTCTGCTTGTAGGCATGGATTCTAGCCCAAACAAATGCTGGTGGTTGGAGATTCATTCCCCGTGTGCAGTCATGGGTTTATTGTCTATCACATGACTGGGTATGTGTTTTGATTCCACAGGAATGGGATGTGACGGAAGACAGGATGTTTGTCTTGTTGTGTTCCCTGAAGTGGGACTATTGTCCTTTGTTCTTTCTCTTTGCTGGCTGATGATAGAGAGAGAGGGAACCATGATGAAGTACTCTGTGTGTGTTTATATGTAAATAAAGTAGATTAGCCAAGATGCTGAGTTGCTGAGTTCTGTTACGCAACTGTGCAAACCTCTGTGGATCCCTAAGTGTGCTGGTGTCTTCTGGCATCATTCGCTGTGATGTTCGGGCTGAGGAATGCTCTTGAGGCTCCCGAATGATCGTCCAGGAGGGAGGGAACATGCCAGTCGGGCATGTTCTACTTGTGTGCAAGATGTTTCCTGACACTGCTAGCAAAAAAAACCCCTTAGATTTTTTTAAAAAAATGAATGTATTCTGGAAATTTTGTTTTATCTTTTTACTATGCGTGCTGCATTGACAGAGTTCTACTCATAAAGATGGACTGTTAGCAACCAGAGGACTTTTGACACTTTCATACCAGCAGTTAAGAGGAAAAAGGTGTCCAAACCCCGCAAACACTCACCTCCAAACAGGCGAGGTGAACATCCTTTATAATTCTACCATGTTTGGACATCACCAGCTGCTTCAGCAGTAAGCAGCCAAGTTCCAACGTAGCCAAGCGAATTTTCCCATCTGCATGTTGGGGGAGCGAAGAGCAGGAAAAAGTTAGGAAAAACTTCACTGCATTGTTGAGATCAAGTTGCTGACGTCACAGCTTCACGGGCCAGCGCTTTAGCACCACTAGTCAAATTCAAGTATCTCAACACCGTGGCATGTTTTAAGTACAAAATGCAAAACACTTCTTGCACTCAAACAAACACTGGAGCATGGAAAAGAATTGGGAAAGAACTGTTGTTTCTCTTCTACAGTAGTGTGGAAGCCTATCCAGCTTAGTCCAAACCAAACCCAAATCCACAATTTGGCCAAAGCAGCCGTGCTCTCTAGAGATTAACAGAACGATTCACTGAGACCATTACAACTAAGAACTTTTAACTCCGCCCCCGCATTCTCTCCCCTCGCCTCTTTTCTTTTTCTGTTGTACAGTGGAACCTTGGTTTTCAAACATAATTTGTTCCAGAAGACTGTTTGACTTCCGAAACATTCAAAAACCGAGGATCAAAGGGCTGGCTGCAAAGTCAATGGGGGGAAAATGAAAAATGCACCATGGAAGTTGTTCGACTTCCGAGGCACGTTTGAAAACAGAAGCAATTACTTCTGGGTTTTCGGCGTTCGGGTTCCGAATTGTTCGGCTTCCAAGACTCTTGAAAAACCAAGATTCCACTGTACAGTGAAACCTAGGTTCTCGAACGGCTCAGTTTTGGAACGTTTCGGCTCCCGAATACCAAAAACCTAGAAGTAAATGCTCCGGTTTTCGAATGTTTTTCAGAAGCCGAACGTCCGACGCGGCTTCAGCTTGAGTGCAGGAAGCTCCTGCAACCAATTGGAAGCCGCGCCTCGGTTGTCGAACTTTTTGGAAGCCAAATGGGCTTCCGGAACGGATTAAGTTTGACAACTGAGGTTTGACTGTACCCCCTAAGACCATGAACCTGAAGGTTGGGACTGTCACTGATATTTATGAGCAGCTCCGAGAGCCTCTTTTAGCCAAATAATGTTGTTGTCATTATTAACAACAGGTGTTTACTTCAATTATTTAAATACTTTATATTGCCCCTTGCCGTTCTCAACCATTTTTAACACAAGTAAAAAAGCAGCAGTTGAGACAGTAAGGCAGCAGGTTACAAACACAGGTGAAAAGCACTGGGATACCTGGGCATATTAAAAAGGCTACGGTTCAGTTCCCACATAATGCTAGGCCAAACCACGCAAACACATGAATAAGCAGGCTCCCAGAGAGGAGATCACGGCGGCTTTGCTCATCCTCCAGTCCTTCTGCTGATGCACTGCAGCGATCTAAGCCGTGGGCTGGCTTAAGACAGGCTTGTGGTTTGTCTCTCTTCCAAGCAAACCACGGAGCTGTAAGCCAGAAAGGCAAAAACCTCTGGTTACAGCTCACAGTTTGTCTGGGGCAAGATGAACCGCCCACCCGCGTGTTCCCACTAAGCCATGGTTTGGTTTAGCGTTACATGTGAACCGGGTCGGCCTTTCATGACCTAATTGGAAGGGCATGAGATCAGAGCTCCCACATGCGATGAAAGTTAGAAAGCTTCCCTGGCAGAGGGGAGAGAGAATCTCATGTCCATGCTGAATATCAAGGCTAGGGGTTAGATTCATCACCTGCCTAGGCAGTCCCATAACCTGTGCTTTGTGTATTGCAGGGGCAGCTACCCCCTGGCCCTCCAGCTGCTGACTCCAACTCCCATCAGCCCTGATCATTGGCCACACTGGCTGGGGATAAAGGGAGCTGGAGCCTGGCAATAGTTTGGAGTGCGGCAGCTTACTCCTCCCCGACCTCTGGTGTGGTCCATGCTGTTAACAACAGTCTCAAAGCTGTATAAATTATGCAAATTTGCTGAACTTGCAAGATCTTTTCTTTTGCATAATTGTTTTCTGCTTTGGCAGCAGATAGCAAACGCCTCGTTGAAAAAACCCAAGGAAGGAAGGATCTGGGATGTCAGCATTGCCGCCTATTCTAAATTCTTTCTTGCTCAATACGGGACTTGGAGAAGCAGGCTGCATAGACACACACACACACCCTTTTCAATGAGACGTTTGCTGTAAGTGGCTGCACTGTATCTGGAATTGCTCCCTTTGAGCTCTGGTAGGATTCTGCCCGCAACATCCTCAGTTAAACAACTGATCTCTTTACATTCCCACAAGAAGACTTTGCCTCAAGAGACTGAGAGTCAATGACTTCTTGTGTTCTGCTACTGCCGATGTGAGTTATGCTCATTGTTTGAAGACGCCTTTGGCGTTGGCTTGCTGCTTCATGCTTTCATCGTCAAACACAGCTTCCGAGTTCCTGCCTTGAAATCAAAGCAGGCTACAGGCTTGTAAATTTGTCCTACAGGAGTCTTTGCCAACCTGCTGAAGGCTGCTGTGAGTTGTAGTTCCAAAATGTCTGGAGGGCAACAGGCCGACAATGGCTACCCTATGGCAAAAGCCCTTCTGGCCCACAAAGGATGGTGCTTTGCATACTCTTGGTTTCAGCACTTGTTAGCACAAAAAAGAAGATTGACAAAAACCCTCTACCTGGCTGAGCGGCATAGTTCATTATCCTGATGAGCCTCTCAGCGAGCACGTGATTGTACGAGGTCTTCTCCTCAGCATCCAGTGCCGAGAGCTGAATTCTCGCCAGCGTGACTGGCTCAATTCCTTTGAAGACAGAAAAAGTGTTTATTGCAGCAGTGTGACAGTTTGCCAAAGTGCACTTCCAAGGAACCATGAAGCCAGTAATTAAGAAAGGCAGCCAGGCCTTGGGAAAGCACCAGCTTCCCAAGATACCCACACATAGATTTTGAAAGACGACGAGGCAGTGAGAAACAAAGAGATAAAAGCATTTAAAATCCTCCTAGCGCTCCCCATAAGTCTTTAGAGGCACAAAATGCCCTGACCAACATCACCAATTCAACCACCCAACTGCACCGGAGATCTCCCAGGGACGTTTAGTTTATACGCTTTCTTGATGCTTCCAATCCCTGATTTTGCAGGGTTGATAAGACCAAAGCAAAATCTTGATAACAACCTTGGTAACAACTGCCGAGGTTACGAAACTGCCTTGATGGGCACTGCCTGGTCAGCAACTATTTTTAAAAGGAGGAGAATGAGTGGATCAGGCCTCACATGTCCCCTGCCAAGGTGGTCTTTTAGCGAGCCAGATAACAGCAATGATAACACATCCTCCAAACTAAGCCTTGATCCCAGCAACAAACCCTAAAGAATACCTCATCCAGTTGGAAGAGAAGTTGAAATCCCACAACAGGCGGAAGGTGCCTTGTGCTAGGCCAGCAAAGACTGATCAGAACTCTCAATAGAATCACGAGCACAATTCAAAGTGTTGGTGCTGACCTTTAAAGCCCTAAACGGCCTCGGTCCTGTATACCTGAAGGAGCGTCTCCACCCCCACCGTTCAGCCCGGACACTGAGATCTAGCGCCGAGGGCCTTCTGGTGGTTCCCTTACTGCAAGAAGCAAAGCTACAGGGAACCAGGCAGAGGGCCTTCTCGGTAGTGGCGCCCGCCCTGTGGAACGCCCTCCCAGCAGAGGTCAAAGCGATAAATAACTACCTGACATTTAGAAAACACCTGAAGGCAGCCCTGTTTAGGGAAGTTTTTAATGTGTGATATTTTAATGTATTTTAGTGTTTGTTGGAAGCCGCCCAGAGTGGCTGGGGGGACCCGGCCAGATGAGCAGGGTACAAATAAT
This sequence comes from Darevskia mixta, assembly GCA_034641385.1. NCBI lineage: Eukaryota > Metazoa > Chordata > Lepidosauria > Squamata > Lacertidae > Darevskia > Darevskia mixta. The sequence continues at coordinate 459,154 of JAWWNH010000201.1, forward strand.
AAATTATTATTATTATATATTATATAGAGTTAAAAGGAACCCTGAGGATCATCTAGTCCAACCCCAGTAATGCAGGAATATTCAGCTGTCACATACAGGGATCAAACCTGCAACCATGGCATTATCAGCACCATGCCTCCCTGATCCAGTTTCAAGATCCACTAGCCTTTTCAACACACCAAGAGGTTAGGGCACCTTGAATCCACCCCCACGGCCACCCCCAGTAGTATATGTTAATCTTAAGCAGGACAGGCAGGTATTTGACAGAACAAGGCAAGCGCAACATAAAAGCCTTGGTGAGATGCTGCTGTTACTTCGAAGACAGGCAGGCCACACACAAAAAAGGAGCCTAAGGCAGTGAAGAGCATCTAACCTAAGAAGGAAGGGTTCCCCTCCCCCAGACCACTCCTTTCTCTAATAGGAATACTGTGGTGTCCCAAGCTCTGGTACGGCTACTTCCAACTCCTGTTTTTCCTCCAGTGTCTCAAATTTCATCAGATTAGGTTTCCCCAGGTGGTTGCACCTTCATTCAGGGGAAACCTGACTAGGCTTTGGAGAGAAGCCAAAGAGAGGTCTGGGATCTTACCTAGCAGGCATGGGAGCTTCCTGGAAACCCCATCTTACACAGCCCACCTTGCTGCCTCCTCCAGCCTCCTTCCTTCCTTCCCTTGCTAGGTGAGGCTGTTGATATTGCCCTGCCCCTCACCAACAACCCCACCTAATCTTCCCTTCCCAGCAGAGCTGCATTAGGTTGATCGCAGCCAATGAGCCTTCCCGCTCCAGAAGGTTCTCCACTCCTTGCAGAAACACAACATGGCCAGGGCCGGCGCGTCCATTTAGGCGAACTAGGCAATTGCCTAGGGCGCCAAAATGGAGGGGGCGCTGGCCAGCCTGCCCCCCCCCCGCTGCCGCCCCAACCAACAGCGGAGCAAGCAAACCGCGGCGGCGGGGGGCGCCCGGCAGGGCAGGGGGCGGGGCACCGCTCCGCAACGTGCGTCATACGTAATGACATCACCGTGGCCCGCCCCCTCGCCTAGGGCACCAAAATTGCCAGCACCGGTCCTGACCATGGCTATTCCTTGCAGCTCCTTATGTTCTTGAGAAGATGTGTCAGATCCCAGTAGCACAGCATTTCCCAACCGGAAGTTGATGGGCTATAACTCCCAGCATCCCTGGTTATTGACTTGCTAGCTGGTGCTGATGGGAGCTGGAGTCCAAAGGCTGCAGGACACAAGGTTAAGGAAGGCTGCAATGATGGGTTGTAGGCCAACTTCAGGTGAGTCACACTGAGGGCCAACGTTTGATATTCATCACACGCATTCTGCACCTGCCTATCGGCCACTTGCCTGACATCTCCACCATTTGGAGGTGCATACCGGGGTATCCTTGGATCTTGACTGTAGAATCCTACCAGTTATATTTTATCTGCACAAACAGAATGAACTTCAGAAGCCAAAAAGTCATATTGAAAATATGACTTTCGAGCAGTCTGGCCCCAAAATGGCAACGAGACATTCGGTTTTGCCAACTGTAACCCTGGTTTAAGGAGCCATTTGGCACCTTGCTTATATATCTGAGTTTCTAACACTGCTGGGGGATAAGCACTGTTTCTTGTATTTATTTATTTTTAAAGTGACAAGATAAGGGAGGGCAAACAGAAAAATGGGGATGGAGGCTGGAACCAAATCAGGACAAAGAAGCAGACAGACAAAAGTAACAGGGAAAGGGGGTGTTGTGCAGAAGGCTGGGGTGAAAATTGAGTCCTGAGACCTTAAGAAGTTGACAACCATTGCAGCACAGCACGTAGGCATGCACAAATTTTGGGGAATGGAGCTCACAGAAGGAACTACTGGCTTGTTTGAGCCTGCAAGTAATTTAAAGCCACATAATATAGCAAGCTGTTCCTGTAACGCAGCAAGCCAATTTCTCAGAAGAGGTTGTCTCAAAATGCCATCCTTGCTTGACAATGCACGGTACAGCAAGAACCTTTTGTAATACTTAAGGCCTGTGCGCAAAAAAGCTGATTGTCGTAGTTATATGTAGCCAAAGAAATATTTCCGTCATGAAAGCAGGACAATTTGCTCCTCTCCATTTAATGCCTATCTATCCTGAACTCAACTGGCCAAGCATTGCCAGTAAAATCCTTTTCACCCTACACTGCACAAATGAGGGACTGGCTGCTGCAATCTTAAGAACACTTATGAAGTGAAACTGATGTTTTATACGTATGTTTATTTAAATAAAAATCAGGAGAGGGTCACCCATAAGAAAAGACTATTACAGTACACTGTTCAGAAAATTCTACTGTTTGGTCTGCTGCTCAACTACCACGATACTCTGTAAATAATATCCATGGGAAAAATGTAAGCAAGAACAGATTATGTCATAGATTCCCAGGGATTTTTCCATCCAATATACACACAAAACCACTCTTCACCACACAAAAGCTGGGGATTTACCATGAATTCTAAAGCTAAAGTCTGGATTAGATCAAGACAGACCCTCCCCATCTGTGGAGGACAATACACAGCTCAAAGGACATGTGTTTTGCTGGCTGATTTTGGATCCCAGCTTCCATTAGCCCCAGCCACCACGGCCCAAGCCTGGTGACAGAAGCTATAGTCCAACAAGGGTCCTCCAGGGAAGCCAACCCTGTGGTTCCACAGCAGACGTCTCCAATGAAAAAGGATCTCAGGTCGTGGCTGAGGAGTAAAAGACCTCTCGGAGAGAAGCCGCCAGACCCAGAATGGAGAACCTGTGATCCTCCTAGTGTTGTGGGTTCTACAACTCCCTTCATCCTTGGCCACAGACCACACTGGCTGTGCCTGATGAGCATTTGGAAGTCCAAAAGCATTGGTGAGGGCCGCAGACTCTATCCCTGGCCTAGAGAGTACTGAGCTAGATGGATCAGTGGGTTTGACTCAACAGCATGTGGTTTCAGGTGTTCATGACTCTCTACATTGTCTGCAAAATGCTGATGACACACAGCTCTACTTCTCCTTTACGCCTGCAGATGTGGCAGTGGAGGTGCTGAACCGTGGTCTTGCCTCGGTAATGGACTGGATGAAAGGCAACAAACTGAAGCCCAATTCAGATAAGGCTGAGGCACTGTTAGTGGAGAGGTTACACTCCCTCTAAAGAAGTGGCAGGGGTACTCCTGGATCTTTTGCTGTCCCTCGAGGCCCAAGTGGCCTCGGCGGTGCAGAGTGCCTTCCATCAGCTTGGGCTGGTGGCCCCTATCTGGACAGGGATAGCCTAACTTCTGCTGCCTATGCTCTAGTAACATTGAGGTTAGATAACTGCAACTTGTTATACTTTGGGCTGCCTCTGAAGACGGTTCGGAAATTTCAGCTGGTGCAGAATTCAGCGGCCAGCTTGCTCGCCGGGGCAAAATGGGTTGAGCCTATTACATCGATCCTGCTCAACTGCACTGGTTGCCAATCAGTTTCCAAGTCCAATTCAAAGTGCTGGCTTTGACCAATTCATCATGACCAAACCCAGATCATGAGCTTTTTACAACACCCCTGAAAAGGCTGGCCTACAGTTCCAATCCCACCCCAAGGGTTGGCCATGCTGGCAATAGCTGATGGAAATTGAAACGCCACTCTTGGGCTCAGTCTTACCTTTGTTATGAGACATGGCGTACAGGAGGCACAGCACAAAGAGAGCGTAGTAATCAAATTCAGCACATTCCAGGGCATTATACACCATCTCAAGGAAAGGCCTGGAAGAAAGGGGGTGATGAGTGTGGTTTTTTTTGGGGGGGAACACTCCAGCAGCCATTTATCAGGACCCTACCGCCTACAAAAGCACACCCTCAATGTACACAATGCTTTTACAAAGGGCAAGAGGAGAGGTTCCCCACTCCATAGATTTCCCAGGAAAGGGACTGAACAGTTCCATTCAGAGATTCAGGAGAGTCGCTTAACGCCACCAGGCTGCTTAAATGCAAGAGGCAGCACTTCAAACTAGTAGGTGCGCTGGACATTATGTGGACCTCAAGTTGGTCTTCAGCTGTGGCACTAGCTAAAATAGCGGCTTGGCAGAGGGAGGAAAAGCAGGGACTCCGACTCCCATTAGCCCCAGCCAGAACTCCGACTCCGATTACAAGTGGGACTCCGGCTCCCATCAGCCCCAGCCAGAATGGCCCAGAGTGAGAGACGGTGGAAGCTGGGCGTCCCAGCATCATTTGGAGAACCTAGTGTTCCAAGTAGGAGCTTGGCTGACAGTGCCAAATCTCCCCCCGTACCTGTTCCAGTTTGACATTTCGGAAGCGGCTGCGCTCTTTTCCTCATCTGTGATGTTTTGCTCAGTGACAGACAACTGGCATCGCTCCATGATGACCATCTCAATTTCTGCAGAGAAACAGCAGCTCATTTAGAAACATTTCTAGGGAGATTGTACTTGTTAGAGGGTGCAGGGGTAGTCGGAAGTTAATGGCTCATCTATTGCCCATTGGAATTCTTGCAAAGGCTGCTGGTCTGGTCTGGTAATGTGTTTCTTAAGAAAGAGCACTCAGGATCACTTAGAACAGAGTTGTTACATCTTAACAGTGAAGAGGTCCTATTAACTACTGATTTATAAACTTAACACATGATGATGGCTCACAGGGATTCTAGGTTTTTGAGAGAGAGAGAGAGAGAGAAGGGGTAGACAGAAGGAAGGAAACATACAACTGGTCACTTCACCTTACATAGAGGTATAGCAAACAAAAGGTGAATTGTATGTTACCTTTTTATAGCTCTGCAAGAGTGTTCCAACTTAGATGATTCACAAAAGTGTTACAAGCAATAATCATAGGGTGCTTGAGGCAGAATTCCATATCGAGCATCAGTCACAAGGCCATCCGTCATAGAATCATAGAATTGGAAGGGAACTCAAGGGGCATCTAGTCCAACCCCCTGCAATGCAGGAATATTTTGCCCAACATGGGGCTTGAACCCACAACCTTGAGATTAAGAGTCATATGCTCTACCGACTGAGCTACCAAGGTGCATTCCCTTTATTAGGGTCAACTGACAGTATTCAGGTCATGAGACAACATAATAGGAAGTTAACAAACCCAGAATTAACCAAGTGTGGGAAGCAAGTTCTGTTCTCCAGAGAAGACTCATCCATTGCAAATCAAGCCACACAATGTATCTCCAACGTGCACAAGATAAAACCCCAGTAGGAATTGGTGAATTACTGGTTGTGGTTTTCATTTACTGGCATGCTTACCTTCGCTCTCCCCAGTGGGCTTGATGCCTTTGGACAGACCCTCTGTGCCTTCTTGGGCATCCTCTGGCCCCCTCTCTTCCTCTTCATCCTCCCCAACATTCTTATAATTAGGCCTCTTCTGCAGCCTCTTCTTGCCCTTATGCTTATTAATTTCCAGGGATCTCTCTAAGGTCTCTGTAGGTTTAATGAAGCATCTGATGCCAGTCTTGATCTAAAATGTTTGACAAAGGTAAGCGTTACTCTTTAGCAGGTGGCAAAGCAACTCCAGGTGTTTCCCTACAAAGCCACACAGCATCATGTAAGCGGCCCAACTTTGGCTTGGGGAAAACCATTACCATGCCAGAATTCGCACTGTGGGCACATCCAGGCTGCCATTATTTCTGGGTGGAATTCAATCACATGCCAGCAAATTCAGGTTGAATGCTTAAGAGCTGATTGGGGGGTCTTGAGCAACAAGCCTGCTTCCCCCAAATATCAGACTTGTGTGATAGGGAAAGTTACAGAAAAATGCACTGGAAAATGTGGGATGACTCTAACACAACATCCTCTAGCCTCCCTGCAAACACATCAGAATGAATGCTCAATGAACAGGTCATCTGGAAACATCCTGTGTCGAGAACTTCAACTGGAACCAAAAAAAAGTTTTGTAGTCCAAAACAGTGAGGTGTGGTAGCACTTAGGCGACTCGCTCCATACCTGAAACATGGAGCCAGGTAAGGGTTAGAAGAGGGAATTTTGAAATCCAGCAGCTGCCTATTGCTTCTTTCCATGCAACATCTAAAGGAGTAACTGGTATTCAGAGATATACAGCCTCCAACACTGGGGGTAAAACATAGCCATTGTGGCCAGGACCGGTGCTAGGGGTTTTGGCGCCCTAGGCGAGGGGGCGGGGCACGTGACGTCATTGCGCATGACGTACGGTGCCCCGCCCCCTGCCCGCCGCCCCACGCTGCCGCGATTTTCACCGCTGGTTGGGGCGGCACCGGGCGGCTGCGGGGGGCGAGGGGCAGGCTGGCCAGCGCCCCCTCCATTTTGGCGCCGCCGCGGTTTTCGCCCCAACCTGCTCGCTCCGCCACTGGTTGGGGCGGCGGCAGGCGGCAGCGGGGGGGCAGGCTGGCCAGCGCCCCCTCCATTTTGGCACTCTAGGCAGCTGCCTAGTTCGCCTAAATGGATGCGCCGGCCCTGATTGTGGCTAGTAGCTACTGATAGCCTTACCCCTGGATCCCTGATGAGCACTTAGCTTTGCTTTCTGTGAGTCTCAGCTTGTTAGGTGGTCCAGACTGGGGGTTGTGGTTCATAACAAATGCAGTTAAGTTTAACAAGCCAGTTTCACAGCCCATGGTTTGAAGTTGGCTTGTTTTGAAACCAACCAGAAAGCAAAGCTAAATGCAGCCGACTACCTCCTCCTGGCTGCAGTTTAGCATGATGTTCAAACGCAGCCGGCGTTTCCCCTTAACCACGCCTGTGTTTTGTTTCAAGCAATGTCTGGATTCCGCCTATAAAATGAATAGTGTATTGTAACCAAAACATGAATTTTTAACATTTGGGCTGGGACGCCTGCTAGGAAAGTAAGAAATCAAACCATGCTAGCTAAGTACCACCTCTACGTTACAGGAAGGGGAGAAAGTAGGCTAAGCAGAAAGCAGCAGGAACCAGCCACATCCGATTCGGGCAGGAAGCAAGTGGAAACCATTCTGACAGGAAGGAAGGTAAGTGCCGAATGTGACTTCTGCCAAACGTCATGCGGTGTATATTGTGAAGGCATGTGACTCACTGACCCAAGACAACCGCAAGGCAGCGAGACCACCCCATTGTGCCACCTCCCCTTGCTGGGAACACAATCACACTTCTCAGGTTTCTGAAACATCTCATAGCAAGGCAAGCACGCTCCTCTCTAACACCTGAACACTTCAAGCAAAACCAGAAAACAGTTATTGCTGCTCTGAAGAAGAAAAATAAAGAGCTAGCTGTGGTTCAATTCACCAAGCTTCCACCTGATTGAAATACATATGCAATTAAAAAAAAAATGTTGCTGCATGCATGAGTTCTGTTTTTTCTACAAACATCTGCTGCCCAATCTCACTGGCAGGTTTTCCAGCATCCCAAATAAAATTGCTACTCCAAATTTCCTTAACTGGAGATGCTGGGAGTTGAACATGGGGCTTTCTACACACCAGTGTGCTCTACCACTGAGCTATGAAAATTACTACGAAATAAAATGTGTGCGTCTATTCATAGGGATAGTGGCTCCCAAGCTGCTGCTGTGAAGTGTAAAAAACAGGGGGAAAGAAGGGTGCATGCAAAAGTTGCCAGGTTCAATCCTACCACATCTCCAAGTAAAAGACTTCAGCCTAGAACCCTGGAGAGCCACACCCTGTGCATGTAAACAACACTGAGACAGAAGGACCAATGGTCTGACTCAGTGTAAGGCAGCTTCCAGATGACAAATGATTCGTCCATGTTATCACTACAAAGGATTCAAGAAGAATCCTCCAAGAAGACACAGATGCAGTGCTTGTTTTCCGCATTCACTGTCATGTCCAGGCCCACCACTTATGCTGCTCAGACACCTTGCTTGTAAATGCCACTTGTACCCCCTTCACACTAACAAAAGACTCCCGTTAAGACAGGGCTGGCTCCTTGCTTCTCTGCTCTCCTTTCCCCCTATAGCTGCACCATCTGTTCTTACAGTGAGGAAGGCTCCATTTCATCCCACTGAATCAATGCCAAAACCTGCACAGCAGTCATCCTCCAGATGTTGCTTCATTCCAGCTCACTTCAGCCCCAGCCAGCAGTGTCAAAAGTTATCGAGATGAAGGGAGCTGTAATCCAACAACATCTGGAGCCAGAGGTTCCCCACACCTACTGCAGAGGTTTCACCACACACCCACACAATTAGTTGGGTTGTACTCCTCTTTCTTCTGACAAGTTTCTCTTATTTGGAGGCAAACAGCTTTGGGGGGGAGGTGGGGGCCTCTGCTGTTGTTGTTATTGTAAATTACTCAAACTTCAACCCTTGCAATCACAAAAAGAAGAGGGTGGGTCCTACAAATGTACATCTCAAGTGCCAGAGGTACAGGTAAAGTGGTGCATTTTCAGAATTCAATGAATATAGTGAAAGTGCCTCTGTGTGGAGGGAATTGCACATCTTAGGGGCTGCCAAAAATAATACCCTCTGCTTGGTCATACACACACCAAACATCTGATGACAGTGCAGCTGCCGAGATGCCCCCCTCTGTTGATCTTAACAGCCAACGGGGCCTGTAGGAAAGGAGGTGGTCTTTCAGATATTTGGGGCCTATGTCGTTTCATGCTTTAAATATTATGTGAGCACCTTGAAATAGTCCCAGGGACTAACTCGAAAGCATTACAGCTGTTTTAAAATGGGGATTACGTGGGTTATAAATGGAACCGTAGCCAGTAATCTGGCTGCAGCATTTTTGACCATCGAGTCACCTTCAAGGGCAGCCCCACGTAGAGTGCATGAGTGCATTGCAATAATCCGCTCTGGATACTACATGAGCATTGAAAACAGAGGCCAAGTCATCTCTGTGCAAAAGGGTCCAGATCTGGAAAGAGGAACTCTCAGCCACCTGAGCCTCCAGTGAACAATCTGGGGGTGTCCCCGAGGACCAGCTGAAGTTTCTGAGTCATCTTCAAGGGTGTCCCACGCAGAGTGCAACTGCAATAATATGCAGTAAATGGGATACAACATTATTTGTCTCTGCAGGGCCATAGCTTCGCCCCTTCCAATTATGCACCAGGATATACAGAAAATATATATGAGAGAAATGGGTGAAGGACTTTATTGAAGCACTGTGCCTAACAGTCCAACTTCACACCGTTCCCACTCGCTGCCCTACAGCAGCAAGCCCACTTTCTGTTTTGCTAAATGAAGGCTGTACTGCAGTCCTGGTCAACTCAGAACCTTTCAGACTATGCTGGCTGAGGCCCCCTCAGCCAGCATAGTCTGAAAGGTTCTGAGTTGACCAGGGCTCTGCTGCCCTACTTAACAAATGCTGCTCAGTGCACAATACAGTTCCCAGATTGTGAAGAAGGTACAGAGCGCATCTTTTTTCATTTTCTTCTTACGTCTCCTGATAGGAAACGGACATCCAGAATTAGCACTAGAACATTTTGGTTTTCTGAACGGTTACATTTACATAGAAAAACTAATTATTATTATTATTAAAAAAAAAAAGACAATGTTTAGTCCTGCGTAACCTCCACCTTCCCCAACCACACACAGACGCAGTTCGAAATAAATCAATTAAAACAAAAAACCTCAAGCCCGAGAAAATTCTGCAAAACAGCTTGGGTGGAAGTAAAACTGCTGCAGCAGAAAAAGGCCACAAGCTTCTGACCACAGATTTCCTAGTAACAGAACCCACTTGAAGAAAAATGGGCGAGACGTAGCATGAGGTAATGTGCTGCGAAGACAAGGTTGTTTTCATGTGTAACAGATATCTTCTTTTAGTACAGATATCTTCAGTTCACATACAAGATCAGGTCAACATTCTCGCAACTTTTTCCACCTTCTCTCTCTTTTTTAAACAGAACAAGGTCTGCCAAATGCAAGCAGCCTGGCCACCTGTTACATACCACAAGCTGCAAAAGTTAAGCAGCCCCCTCACATGCCCAGATTCCTGCTAAACAAACACAGGTGCACAAACCCTGACCCAGGGCCCCCTGGGGTGGGCGATGCAAAGGCGCACGTGCTCCTTTCACTTACTGAGCTCTTCTGGATGTCTTGCTCAACTTTTGAAAAAAACACCGACAGGTCTCCGTTGAGAATAACTTCGGCCAGGGAATTGACCAGGGGCGCATGATGTATGATCAGGAAAACCTGGGAAGAGGCAGCAGAGAAGCAGAAAAGAGAAATGTCAGCATGGAACCTACAAAGCAGCTGCTGTTCACAGGGCCCCAAGCAGCTTTCTGACATCATGTCCGTGTGGCCACTATCACTCCCCTCAAGATCCATTTTTTGGGGTGCCAATTCCAATATGCAAAAAGAGCACAATGAAGTCCTGGGACAGGGCTGTGCAGTATTTACTCCCCCTCCCTTTTTTTGAGAGGGCAGGGAGAGAAGTGTCACATATTTGAATGCTTCTCCAAATCAATAATCTCCCGCAGTGGGAAGCTAGCACATTAGCAGAAGTCTTATTGGCAAGGTGATAGCTTTCCATTAAAGTGGGTTGGGTGTTTCATGAATCATATATGTATATGTATATATGTATTTAAACAAGAACCTATACTTAAATAACACAACGGCAGAAAGACACCCACAAAAAAACTGAATGAAAACTAAAATTAAGCAACACACATGAAGTACACATTTTGGTTGCTTCATTCACATTCCCAGGGAAAAAGTTGTTTTTGTTGCTTCCTACATTGCAGGGGGTTGGACTAGAACAGCCTTTCTCAACCTTGGGTCCCCAGATGTTTTTGGCCTACAACTCCCATGATCCCTAGGTAGCAGGACCAGTGGTCAGGGATGATGGGAGTTGTAGGCCAAAAACATCTGGGGACCCAAGGTTGAGAAAGGCTGGACTAGAAGATGCTCAGGTCCCTTCCAGCTCTACAATTTTATGAATCTATTTAAATTACTTAAAATATCTGTTTTATTTATAAGTTTCAGGGTAATGCCCTTGAGGTCATGTGATACTCTTACTTCAAAGCATAGGAGTCATTTGAACACTGCTATTATCATTAAGAGATGAAATCAGCTTTCAGCATGTAATTGAAAGAAATTTTTCTTGTTTGTCCACTAGAGAAGCCTCCCCCACAGTCTGTAGTGGTGCAGTCCTTTTCGGGCTGTTCCACAATGTTCTGTTTGCATGTTGGCTCCTTGGCAAAGCCTTTCCCAAGTAAACCCAGCCTTGCCATAACTGCTCTTCCCCTGCCTGCAAACTGTCCACAAGTCTAGATCTCCCTGTCTATCTATCTGCTCACCCTTTTTCATCCATGGGATAACAATGGTAAATGTCCAAGGGATGACTAACGACATAGTTGTCATGCGTATTATGGGTGCTACACTGAGTCACACGCAAAATTACTGAAATTCTCAGCAATACCCCAAATACCAACTATGGATACTTAAAGACGTACTTGCGATAACAGATACAGAGAAACCTGGAGGCTGATTTTCGGACGTTCTCCACCCTAAGGAGCAAAGGGTCAAGAGAAAAGTGGTGAGTGTGTTCAATTAACAGCTAGTATTAGTTTACAATGCAGAAATAAACACTTAAAAAATATATCTGCAAAATCTCCAAGCTGCCTTCAGGAAGCTTTGGACTACAACTCCCAGGTGTTTTGGACTATAACTCCCAGCCCTTCAGCCATCACAACTCTCTCTCTGCCTCTAGGATGCAAATACTGTGCACAGATGCTGCACTCAACAGATTTGTCTCAGTTCATCTGAAAGATTGTGGCCGAGTGTTTCTCTAGTTAGGCTGAGTTCAGCAACATAGCTGGCTGCTTCAGACTATTTAGTGGGAAGCACAGCACAAGTGTGCAAGCCCACATTTGGTCCTTTGTGAGCACAACCAGCCAGATCGCATGCAGAATGAAGAACTACCTTATTTGCAATCAGTGGCCAACCAGAGCTCTCCAGGAAGCCCAGACCTCACCCCCTCCCACAATGCTGTCTGCTCCCAGCATCTTTTATCCACAGCTAGACTGCACCTGAACATGGAAGTTCCATCTTGCTCTTAAAAAATTCAGGCGTGCCCTGGTGGATCAAAACCACCATTTACTGAGTCCAGCATTCTGCTTCTAGTACTGAAGGCTAGAGCCTCGGACTAAGATTGGGCAGACTTGGGCTCAAATAGTGAAGCCGACCAGGTGACAATGAAGCAGACCTCTCAGCCTAGTGGGGTCATTAAAAAAAAGTGGGGAGAGAATCTTGATCCCCTTAGATGAGGGCTGTGGAACCTCCTCTAGAGAAAGACAGGAAGTTGCCTTACAGTAAGTGAAACCAATCTAGCTCAGTATTGTCTGCACTGACCGGCAGCAGCTCTCCAAGGTTTCTCAGGCAGGGGTCCCAGCTCAGTCTTTCCTTGAGATGCTGGGGAATGAACTTGGGACCTTCTGCATACAAAGCAGATCCTCTGCCGCTGAGCTACGGCCCTTCCCTCTTGATGGCATTGGATTACAGCTCTCATCAACCCTGACCATAGCCCATACTGGCTGCTGGAAGCCCAACAGCACCTGGGGGCAACAGGTCGCCTGCCCCAACATCAAAGACGGGATATTCATTTATGAAATGGAATTTCCAGCAGAAGCCAAAGAGATGCCTTCAGGAGGTGCAGGTCAAGGTGGTTGTTGCTGACCCCCAGCATCCATAAATACTGGGTGCATGCTATGAAGTCTATGGCAGACATACAGTTGCCCCTCTGGGTAATAAAAAGCCAGAGGCTCAGAAGAAGCAGGAAAATAACAACAACAAAGACACAGCGATTTTATAAGAAACAGCCGGCATCACCTTCCTAGCAGAGGCTTCCCAGGTATTTGCCCACAAAACAACAACATCCTCATCAGTGTGTGTTGCTAAAAAAACACCAGTGTTTCTTGGTAAAAGAGCAGTCATGTCCTATCACTAATTCTGTCGCAACTTCTGCACAGGGAAAATTGCAGATGGCTCCTAATCATTATTCCAAGAATCCATTTTTCCTTTATTTTCCTCTGAAAGCAAAAGGGTTTAAACAGGTTTCTTGTAAACAATGAGGTGATGTAACAGATGTGAACCAGCAGCTCTCTTTCGCCGGAACAGTTACACAAGGCTAACTGTGTGAGGTTTAGCGAAGAAGAGGCAGAAGTCTTCAGTTATACCTTTACAGCTTAGAGAAATGCTCTTTCAACAGAATTATTTCAGGCAGCCTTAAAGGTGCAACTGACAATTAAGTCCCTGTAACACTACCTTCAACAATTAAAAGGACACCTCTCAGTTGTTAAAAGATGGTTAATGCCTTACCTTATCTTGATTTACTAATGAATACACATAGAGAGGCAGGAAAAGGCTATTCAACAGGTGGTCTGTGAGCACCTCATTTAAGAATATGCAGTTAATGATAAGGATATCGTTTAGGTAATGAAGATGGTCAAGGTGCTCAGCTACCAGGTCACTAAGTTTCCCCCTATTTCTGTGCCTGCAAAGAGAGAGTTAAAGACACAGTTGGTTGTAATAAAAACCTCTAAGCGGTTTGCAAAATAAAAATAGAACATTAGAATTATCAATAAAAGGCTGCTAAAAGCAGGTATCTAAAAACAGTCAAAAGCTAATTAGGATCAATTATCAGCTAAAAAGATAGGTGTTTTAATTCCGGCTTCTACATGTCCATATAGGCTTGCCTAAACAAAAATGTGTTTAGCAGGCATCAAAAAGAACACAGTGAAGGGGCCTGCCTGATGTCAAGGAATAATTCTGCTGCCTCTTCTCACCTCTACAACCCCCAACTCTCCTGCAAAGTTTTCCAAATGAAAACCTTTCTGCAATCAGCAGAAAGAAAAGTGCTCCCTTGGAGTCACCGCCCTTCTTTCCCCATAAAAACCCATCAATGAACAGATTGTACTACGGCTTATTCAGAAGTATGTTTTGCTCAGCGAAAGTTGAGCTCTTCCCATAAACTGCCCCTTAAGTGGAACGCCTATTCTCGCTCACTCGCCGTGCCTGAACTGCCCCTTACTTAGAATCATAGAATCACAGAGTTGGAAAGGACCCCAAGGATCATCCAGTCCAACAAAATAAAAATAAGACGACAGGGTCCCACACGACTTATTTCACAATTAGTAAGTATGCTGCAGGCTGTGCTTTTTATAACACATTCCATAAGAATTTTAATGGGAGAACAAGAGATAGCTGGCTTGGACAAGTCCAAAAAAGATCTCTGTCAGCTTGACTGAAAACTTTCAAATATTTGAGATGTGCCTAGCGGCAACAGGATCAGGATGTGACCCCACCTATAATTGCAGCTGGTGGGAGCACAGGAACATTGGGAGCTCTCTTAATGCAAATCAGAGTCTTGGCCCATCCAGCTCAGTCCTGTTTACACTGATTGCCAGTGGCTTTCCAGGGATTCAGCCCAAAGTCTTCCCCAGAAGTGCCAGGAATTGAACATGGGACCTTCTGCATGCAAATAATACACTTCTACCATTGAGTGACATCCCTTCCCTCATAAGCAGAGCTTCTCTGCAGCAGTTAATTGCCCAATGGCCAAAGGGCAAAGGCACAGAGCCTCTAGTAACCATGCAGAGGGCCAACAGCTGCTGGGAAGAGGTTGCTCTCCCTAATTTCCAGCAGGGATATATAATTCTGAGTCAGTGTCAGAGGGGGCTAGCTAGTCTATTGCTAGAACATTAGGGGAAATTCTGTCTGTTTGGACAGAAGGGGGAGGAGGGGGGAAAGGACCCCGCTAAATTTGAAACAACAAAACAGAAGCCGTTCAAAGCCATTAAGCTGAAATATAAATATAAAAAGGAACTAGTAAGTGTGATGAATAATACTAATAACAATTAATAAAAATGTCCCTATCCTCCTCCCTGCTCTACAAGAACAAAACTGAGACAAAGAAGGAGGAAGGCAGTTCCCACCACATGGTCTGGTTATAATCAGGAAGGTAGGCTTTTAATTATTATTCCTTATTGAAAGACTGAAAAGTACATACCGTAATTACAAGTGCACAGAGTAATAAGACACAAAAAGGCAGAATGAAAAGAAAAGAAATAGTATCTATGTAGGGGGGGAAACAGAACCCCCAAAAATTGTATACATTACCCCTACCTCCCCCCAAAAATACGTTATTGCAGTTAACCAGAAAGGTGGGCTTGGAGGAATAGAGATGGGGGCTGGTGGGGCAGTGCCCCATTTGTCACAATGGAACGGCCGCTAGCGCCGAGCTCCCTTCTCCCCTTTCCTCCTGGGATTTTGTTTTTTTTAAATGCATATGCCAATGTATTCAGATTTAAGACAACAGACTAAGCTTCCTCGGATCGGGCGACATCCCTCCTCACAACGAGAGTTAGAAAACAGGGCTTACTCTTCATCCGTTTGCACGCAGTTATCCAGTTCAATCACGTGGCTCCCAATAAACCAGACGAGATTGGAGAAGTAAGGGACAGCAGTTTTGTCTCGGATGTAGTGCAGCATAGGCTGGTTGTCCACTTAAGAGGGAGGGGAGAAATCTTTTAAAAGACCCATTTTGAAAAAGAAATAAAATGCAAAGCAAGTAAATTCTACTCAGAGCAGATACATTGAAATTAATGGACCTAAGTTAGTCATGCCCACTAATGGAACGGGTCTACTCTGAGTATGACTAGTATTGGATACAACCCATGAATCCCTTTCAATAAATAGGCTGGCTTTCAGTAGCACAAGCCCAAACCAGATTTATTTCATGCCTAAGTATCTATCACAGTTCATCATATTTTCCGCCCCTCATGAGGTTAAACAAGTCCATTAAAGTGACATTTAAGTTATATTCCTGCATCGTTCTGAAAACAGGCAGGTGAAGCCAGTCATTTCTCACTTTCTAGAGAACTGGACAAAAGTGCAAGAATAAAAGCAGTAAGGCTGAAAGTCAAAGTGATTAGCAGACTTACATGACACTGCATTAAGGAACACAGGATCATCAGTGAAGAAAGGGAGGGAAAAAACAGACAATGGTTAACAGGGTTAGGAATTGGGATGGCGAGACATCCTCCAAAGGGCTCAGTAGCTAAAGCACGAAGCATCTAGGCTAGAAGAGAGAGGTTAGGAGGAGATAGCAGTAGAAAACCATGCTGTGTGCATGCTACCACCCTGAGCCCACTCCCCACCCCCCAAGTGACATGGCAAGGTAGCCTCCAAACTGAACTCGGGGGCAGCGGTTGTCAGAAACCTCCTCCCTTCAGAGAACTCTTTTCCACATGGATGTATCTGCTGTGGGATCTCTGACACTGTTTCCCCTTTGTGCTGCCGGGAGGGAAGGGGGGCTGGCTGAGGGCACGGGCCACTGCTGCCACTGCTTTGCAGAGCACCCTGGAACAGACACAGGGTTCAGCTACAGACGAGCACTGGAAGGGAAGATCACAGACTCACAGAACTGTAGAGTTGGACGGGACCTTGAGAATCATCTAGTCCAACCCCCTGCAATGCAGGAATCTGTAAAGGTCTATTTTCTCCATCTGCCTCCACGTTCAGGGGCCCCGTGCAAGTAACTTCATGTACTGTACCTGCCAATGCAGGCTCTGGTTCATGAAAGTGTGTGCCGCAGTAAAAGACATGAGCCTTTAAAGCAGGGGTGGGGGAACTTTTACCAGCCCAGGGGCTGCATTCCCTTCTAGCCAACCTTCCAGGGGCCACATGCCAAAGGCTGAAGTGTGCAGAGCAACAGATGTAAATTTTAACTTTGTACAGTAAGCTAGTTTCCACGCCAACACCCTCTCTATCCTCCACCCAGGTAAGCAAAAGGCATTAATGGAGTTCAAGGACACATTCCCGCTGAACAAAAGCACTCAAGGAGGTTGCAAAGCGAGGCTGGTGAGGAGAGAGGAGCCTATGGCTGGAGGGAGTACCAAGGGCCAGACTGAGATGCTTGGGAGGGCCAGGTTTAAGGCTCTTAAAGGTGCCACCGAATCCTTTGCAGTTTCAGCTGCAAGGGATTAGCAGCAGCTCCCGTCTGGAACTGCTCCACAGACGGCAAGCCCAAGAGGCTCACTGGTTTAGACCACAGCACCACCCGCTTCCCTGATCCTCTGCTCTACTGTATTTAGGACATGGAATGCAAAGCCTGCCCGTGTCTTTATAGCTCTCACTTGATCCCACTATGCTGCTTCACTCAAACCGGTGGATAAAACATTCAACCAATTACAAAACCTGCATTTTACTACACATCAGCTGTTCTTTTTCCCTTCCTCAAATATCTTCTGGTGAACTTGGGAACACGCGCTGTTTACATATATAGTGCGTATGGGGCAACTGCAGCACTTCTTAGAAGGAATTTCTAGTGATGTTAACTGCTAGAGCTCAAACTAAAAATAGCCAGCTTAATTCTTGAAGTTTCCCGAAAGGTGGGGAAAGGGAAGGCCTAGAGAAATGCAGGTGCAAGACCAGAAGAGATGCAGGATTAAAATCTCCAGAGGGGCTTGGAAGTTATTTCAAATGTTTATGCAGGAGATGCAGAGATGCATCAATTTGCAGACTTAAATGTCAGTAAAATCGCTCTGTATTGCTGGTGCAATAGCGTCAAAGAAAAAAACAAACCCAGGATCCACTGAGGTATTTCAGACACTCAAGGTCTTCAATGTATCCTTCAGCACATTAGCATTTTATTGTATTATTTGTATCCAAAGGCGAGAGGAAATAGCTTGGGGGGCAGCCCTAAGCACTCCCCCTGCCCTTTTGCTTGATTCTTTGGAACTTGGTCGCGGGACCTCAATAGGCAAGTTAGCTCATTCAAAATGAATTCCTAATTCATGGGTCCCTCTCAGCTTCTAGAATCTTTTATCACTTGGCAAGGATAAGCATGGCTCATATTTCCCGAGACAGGAAATATTTTGCTCAATTCTATTCTACGGCACACTGACATTTTCTTCACTGATGAACAAAGGAAGAGAGACACGCAACATTCACAGAGAGAGATTTTGGTCATGCAACTTAACGTTCCCCATTTGCACAACGATTTGCACATTCTTCAGCATGTATCACACATGCATGATCTTGCAAAGAATGACCTCTGGTGGCGCTTACAGTGTATTTCTCTTACAGGCACAACTTCTATAGAACCCTTTAATTATTTTTCACTGTTAAGACTCAATTCTGTAGAACTCTTCTTTGAGAGATGAAAGCTTCAAAAGTGGCAACACTCATAGCTTTGCTCTCTCTCTCTCATTTAGTAAATTTGCCAAACTGTTAAGTCTTATTTTCACCTTTGCATTCAAGCCTCACTATTTACAAAAAAACTGTCACCCAAGTACTAGCTGTTCTATGGCTACAGGTTTAGGAAAACCTACCTTTGTAGACGTTTAAAGTTATTGTTCTAACAGCAATCCTGACCATGCTTTCTGGGTGGTTGAAGAATTTAATGGCTTCAGTGTACAAGGCAAAATCATTTGAGTGCTGAAAGAGAAGACAGTTAAGTCCAGGGAATTAATTTGTTTTACGCATTTGTACCCTGTCCCTCAATACAACTGTAAATTGTTTTAAACTCTTTTTAATATTGTGTTTCCATGTTGCAACCTGCCCTGGGATCTTAGGCCAAAGGGTGGGTCATAAATAATAATAATTTCTAGATCAGCTAACATAACAATAAAATAAGATGCAACTGATGAGCAATAAATGATAACAGCAACATGATGAACAATAAATGGTAACAGCAACGCTCAGCAGTGCAAGACATAGCACGAGCAGCTTTTTTAAAAAAAGAAAGTGAAAAATCAATTCTCTTTTTATCATACAAAAAATACAGCCCTTCCTCTCTAGCCCCTCAGCAAAACTCATTTACCGTCCCAACCATTTGGGCTTCAAAGCACAGCGACACCTGATGTGTAACTGTGATGATCAGGTGACTTGGCAGGTGGGAAGCTCTGCTCACCTGGTGCAAGTTTGGCCCAACAAGGGACAGGGCAATAATTATCTAGCCCACTGGCCAGACAAGATTCCCCATCCCTGCAATAAAGACAGGCTTGCAATGTTATCTTTGCTGAGTGAAAGCAGCTGTAGCTAATGATCAACATGTTGCCTCTTCCACAGAAAAACAAACAAATACTATGTTAAGATGGAGACATTTAATCTAATGCGAAGTCAGACTGCTTAAGCGCTGGTGCCCTCTCCTGGCAAGAAGCAGATAAAGGACAAAGAAAAGCAGAGAAAAAATTCATTCCATGGCAACACTGCCGCAGAAGTATCTTGTGGGACAGATCTTTGCTCCAGTCCAAGGAGATAGCTCCTAATGTCCACAGTCTGTTGGGCAGTAGGACTGGGTTTAAAGACCATCAACAGTACAGAGCTAGATCAGGACTGGGGGAACCTGTGGCCGTCCAAAGGTTATTGGATTTCAAATTCCATCAGGCCCAACCAGCAACGCCAATGGCCAGAGATAATACAAGTTGGAATCCAGCAACATCTGGGGGGGGGGGCAAAGATCCCCAGCCCTAGGTTAGACTGACCCTTGACTAGCTAAGCTGTAGTAAATTTAAATCTGCATATGTTTTTCCAAGTGAAGTATAGCTAAGTCGCATACTCATGTTCTATTTTGTGTTGCCATATAAATATTTTCATATATTGCTCCCTACTTCTCCCTTCCCCAAGAATCATTCAGGTATAATGTGCTGGTGATTTCTCTTTCTTGCTACTACACTTACATCTTTCACAAAGTGAAATGCATTCATGAGAATTTTGCAGGGGTATTTAAAATAAACCCTTCTAAACAATCTTTGCTTCTTGACTCCTGCCTGGTCACCACCCTCTTGGCTGCGGGGCCAATTTAAGAACCTCATTTTCACCACCCACATTTCATAGATCCACTGCAGCCGCAACTTTTTATCTTCAAGTTGAAAGGGGTTCCTCTGCCTACCTCATTGTAAAAGAAATGAACCGTGTGGTTGTTGAGTTTCAGAGAAAGCGTTTTCAAGAACGAAATGTAGTATGCCATAATCTCTTCATCCGAGAAGTCAAATTTGTGCACAATGATAGAATTTACGTAGTTGTTGGAAAGCAAATAGTCTGTGTAGGGGGGGGAATACATTCATAATCAGTACAAACGTTATAAATTTCACAAAAATGAAGAGATTCACACAAATTGTTCTATTAAGCAATGTTTCCTAAAAGTATTCCAGCATCCAATTAGAAAAGCCTCTGCCAACCTAGTGCCCTCAAGATGTTCAGCCCCAGTCAATATAACCATGTGGTCTGTGGTGGATGGGAGTTACAATTCAGAAACGTCTGGAGGGCACCATGTTCAGAAAGGCTGGATTAAAGAGAAGGCAAACAGCAACAATGGGAACAATTTAAAAAAATCAATCTGCTAGAAGCACATTCAAAAGTCTGCACATGAGTTTTTGATGCCATCTTGTTTCTTCATTCCCCTCTAATTTTAGATAAGAGACTTTAACCTAGTAGCAGATCCCTTTTAAAATGAAGACATAGCAAATAATATGCCTCAACTCCCTAATAGTGTACTTTTCTCCAATGTAAGGAGCAGCCTTTGTTGCATACATCAACTTCTAAATGCTTCTATCACACGACTCCTTCTCAGTTCCATGTGTCTCTATTCCATTTCCCTGCCTACCTCCTCAGAATGAAGGCTTCCTATTTACTTCTCTAAACACAGGTGGCTTTTTTCCCTTCTTTTTTTTTTTTTGACCACAGGAACCTGGAAGGTCTACGAAAACCAAGTTACCCAGTATCTTTTTCAGATTTAGACTGGGTAAAAAGGAGGTGAAATGTGTGGCCCAATAAACTGTCAGGGAGAACAGTTTAATAACATTAAGTCAGCGAGAGCCAAAGGATTACGGCTATGGATTGCTCCGTGCCTTGATTGCCATCCCTATCTCAACCAACAGGGCCCAGCTGACAGGCAACAACCATCCAGTGCAAGTTGCAAACTCATAATCTTCAGAACAGCAAAGCAGCACTTCCCAGTTCCTGACCTGGGAAAATGGACACTTAGCCCTCTCCTCCCATCCCACTTGAGAAAGGCAGGCAGCAAAGGTTTAGTACTGCAAAATCAAAACAACGCTGCTTTCGTTAAAGGCAGCATGGAGGCATGCATACTTACAGAGAGACGTTTCATGACTAATGTTCTCGAAAAGGATGTTCAAGGTCTGCAGGAGCTGCACACACACATAACGGCCAGACTTCTGACGCAGAATGTTCAGAAAGAACACAAACACGTTCTTCTCCAAGAAAAAACTAGAATAACATTGAAAGTTGTTACTGATTTGTTTGCTGTTTGTTACATGAAGGAAATCAATCAATCCTTAAAAAGATTATTGCAAAGCACTTCAGCTGCAGTTACTAGGGAGCAAGTCCTGTTTAAGACTGTGTGGGACCAGTGCTGGTGTTGAACCATGGCCATTGTGTTAAGACACTTTTTTCTGCGTAATTTTTTTTTTATGGGAAAAATAAGTAAAGATTTAAAAATAGGTTCTATGTTATATTACGGGCTGGAAACTGGAGGCCAGCAAGTCATCACAGGCACAGGGAATTGGTCTTTGGCTCCAGGAGATGCCATTTGGTACAATTGCCTGGTAAATGTCAAGCCTCGCTTCTGAAACACTTAGCTGTCTGTAAAACAGGCAAAGATACACCATCTGCATGGAGCAAAGGTTTTACTACTTTGAGGTAAGGAAGAGTTTGGAGCAATGCTGAAGAGTTGTGTAGTACACAAAAACAGATGCAAAACATAGAGCAGAAACACCAGAAAGAAGCAGAGCCTACTAAGGCCTGGTTTGCATGCCACATTAAACTATCATTTAAAGTAAATTGTGGTTTAACACAAATGAGCAGCATGCTAGTGAACGCTGCTCAGTAGTGCAATTTGCTCCTGCCTTTGCCACAATGGGGTAAAACAAAAGGCTTAGCATTTCATGTGAACCAGCAATTGTGTTTTTTCTCCAAATGCACTACTATTGGAAGCCAAGGTTTGTTCAACACAATCAGCCCGTTCTCTGGTTTGCTCCTCCCAGTGTGGCAAGCACATGAATGGAAGAGGAGCAAATAGGGCAATATTAAGCAGTGTGCATAAACACACTGAAAATTCCTAGTAAACCATAGTTTAAATTTAAACTATGATTTAACACTGCATGTGAACCAGGCCAATATGTACTATAAGTCCATCACAGCTTAGAAAATGCATGAGGTACCAATGAGAAACTATTTTTTTGTGAGCAATTTGAGGCTGCAGCTCTAAACGCAGCCTGCAGCTCACTAAACCACAATGGGACTTCTTAAACAAGACATTGAGAACCTGCGGTCATGCTGGCTGGGGCTACTGAGAGCTGGAGATCATCAACATCTGAAGGGCCATAGGTTCCCCCACCTGTATAGAAGTAAACACAGCACTGGGCTGCACATCACTGATTTAAATCAAGCTACGATGGTTGCAGTCCAACATGGGATTTAGCTTGGGATTTAGCTTGGGATTTTACTTGGGATTTAGCACCACTGACTTTCTGAGTACGCATAGGTAGGATTTACACCCCCATTTTACTTCTTCCCTTGCATCTGTGGAGTATCGGCTTATATTTCATACTGTTATATTCTATATTCAAAAGCAAACACTTAAAAGCTCTTACTCAAACACTGAACTGTCATTTTGGTCCCCCCATATTAGGATCTCAGTTATAGATCGAATAGTCTCCACCAACAGGTTGCGGTTGTGCTCAGTCACAGTGGTATTTTTGGTCAGAACATGATACAAATACCTGAAAGACAAGCAAACAAGAAAAAAGATATGAAAACACTGATTGCAACAGGTGTGTTGAAGTGCGGTCATTTGAAATGGCTCTGCTACTTTACTTGCAAATGAACAAAGGCACTCCCTGTGCTGTTGGGACTTCAATTTGCATCTGGCCATGCTGGCTGGGCTTGATGGGAGATGTAGTTCAGCAACATTCAGAGGGCTGAAGGTTCTCCACCCCTGCTTATGAAACACTATTTTGCAAAAATAATTGCACATCCTGTTTTAAGGTGGTTTCCAGGTGGAAAGAGCAGCCCATTTCCAGCAAATAAAAATTAACGATAACCGATACAAACATCAGCTATTAAACTACACTAAATATGGTACAAACATTCTACTTTTAGGGAGCCTGTCCCATACATACTTGTCTGCCAAGGAAATTTTTTGCGCTTTCAAAGCCTGCTGTTCACAGCAACGGGTTCCATGCAATGGACCACATCGACCACAGTATGGTTTTCCAATCGCAATTCAGATGTTGTGTATGTGATGGGTGTATGTGTGTGTGCATGTGTGGCTTTTTTTTGGTGTATGTGTGTGTTTTGTGCTGTTTTTTTCTTTTTCTTTCTGGTTTTTACGGGATGGCATGAAATTTCGTTGCACTTGTATAGCGTTGTGCTTGTACTTGTGCAATGACAATAAATAAATTATCTTATCTTATCTTATTATCTTATATTGATTGTGCCCTAAAGACTCAAGAAATCTGTACTCTATGCTTTGGCAAATCTATTCCAGGCAAAAAGTGTTATTTAGGAGGATGACTACACAACATAGCGGCTAGGCAGGTGCTTCTGGGAAGCTCGCAAGCAGGACATGGCTTTTCCCCCTTGTTTGTCCTTGGTATCTGAGATGCAAAGTACACCGCCTCTGAACACGGAAAGTTCCACTCAGCTATCATGACAAACTTGTCCAGTCCTTTTCAAGCTTTCAAAGTTGGTACCCATCCCTACATCTCAAAGACAGTGGAGCTTATTCTCTCTCGTGTGAAGTGCTTACAATTGTCCATTGTCTACGAACAGTTCAATTTTTTTTAGGCTGCTTCAATACACTGGTGCAGCCAGCCATAGCTATCTGGGAACCAGTCAGTCGACTGATGAATCAAGGAGCACCTTAAACAAACAACTGCACTAGGAGTTATTTAAAATGCTTGTGGAATGCTCTGAAGAACTTCTCCTGCATCAAGATAATATGAGGCTGCAATCCCCAGGCATATTTTCTTAGTGGCAAACCCCCATTCACCCTCACTAAGGCCTTAGAAAAGGGATATGGGTTGGGGCTCTTTTTTCACAGAGAAGGAAAACTGAGGTCAAGAGTCAGCAATGTGCCCAGCACAATTTTGTGTCAGAATTGTTTTCTGAATCTTGCATAGAAAGAAATAGCTCATAGCCTCACATGCCCAAACTCTGCACCCACATCATCAATCCGCATGTGCTCACCCTCCTTATTTTCACCCTACAGGACTCTCAGTGGCTTTTCAGCCTTCTACAACACTCACAATCAAGTATGAGTCTCACCATGCCAGGTGACTAAACTCTACAGTCCTAAACAAAGACATAAACAAATATTCTATACTGAACACTACATACAAACCATGCAAAACAGAACCCTCATCATCACAGATGGTCAAATCCTGGGTATATCTTTTCCTCCTGAGTGCACACCACATACACAAGGCACCAATCTCCTTATCCCCACTGGACCGAACCCGGAAATCCACACACAGATTTCATGTAGATGACAATTCAGCAAAGCTGCTTTCAGATAGGTTTTAAGGCCTATCAAGATGGAATTGGTTTCAAAAATTGGCATGTCAAAAGAGAGAGGAGCTCAAAAGTAAACACTTCATTATCTGTCTCTGGTTTGGAATCCAGTGGTGTGACTGACACCAACTTGATTCCCAGAACCTGGAGGGGAATCCATTTGTGTTTCTGATCGGTCGTACTACAGGCTAAGGCAGGCACCAAAACAACTAACTAATTTCAAGTTGCTTCTGTTTTGTCAGCTGCTTATTTAAAAAAACAAACAGGCTATTATATGTAATATACTCTTTGTGTGTGTGATACAGCTTTTGGGGAATGCTGAAGAGGCACCTCTTTACCTTGGCTCCTGACATTCGAGATGCATATTTTTAGGTCCCACCTTATTTATGTGGTTGCAAGTTGTTTTAAACTGCTTTTAATATTGTGTTTTAATTGTTGCAACCTGCCCTGGGACCTGAAGGTAAAGGGCAGGTAATAAATTAATAATAATAATATGAAGTATTTATGTAGAGTGAAAGAGAGAGTTTGTGTGTGCACGCACACACTTGCCTATCAATATAAAAACAGTCCAGGAGAATGCACACATCTGTGTATGTGTGCCCATAATTGCACACACCACTCTTTGGTTCACGGTTGCTATTCCTGGTAGGGTTTTACCAGGTTGACATAGTGCTATTTTTGTCTTAATTTAATTTTGTAAACTGCCTATTATGGGTGTTGTTTTTTTAATTCTAAAGGGGGGAGGAATCTTTTAAATACAAATGAACATACAAAGTGTCAACATATTGCCTACATTATCAGTGTGTAAATAAACAGCCAGCATGGCGAGAGGCTTAACATTGTTTAGTTAGATGTATGTAATACACCAACACCCACCACAAATAAAAGGAAACAAACATCAAGGAAACAAGCCTGTCACATGCACAAGGTCATCATGAAGCGTGCACATACACACTCCTCTGTCTCACATGCAACATTATAATTACATTTGATGAAACATGCATCCTTGCCTCTATTTCCCCTCTCCTCCCTCTTCCTTGTGTCAAATTTTAAACTGGAAGATTCTCATGGCACTGGCTTGTTGTTTGGTACTGCAGTAGAACTCATAACCTTTCTCAATTTACCCTTGCCGCCACCTCCATCCCTGAACACTCATCTCCCCTGTAGCTGTTTTTAGGTCGGTGAGATGCCCTCTCATACTTTGTAAAGTGCTATGAAAATGGATGGTAGAGTCGACCCATTGAAGTTAACAGGCCTAATCAACTTACCGGTAGGTCCATTAATTTCAGTGGGTCTGCTCTGCTCTGAGTATGACTTAGCTGGATGCAATACAATTATGTTCACTACATTACATTCCTATCCCAGCTTTTCTCCCAGGATCTGAAGACTGGGTATATAGCTGCAACCTCTCCCTTTTTTTTCCCTTGCGACAACCCTGCGAGGTAGGTTAAGCTGAGTAAGAGTGACTGGATGAAGGTCGCCAAGTGAGGTTCGTGACTGAATGGGGATTTGAACCAGTCTCCCCAACAGTTTAACCACTACACATGTGTGTATGTGTGTATATATACATATATACAAACATGTAAACATATGTGTACATGCACACACGCACACACGCACACAATATGTGTTGTGTTCTCAACACAAAACAGTAAACTGTACTCTACTGTCCTTATTCAAAAAAAGTTACATACTAGAATCCAATGGGGGACATTCAGTGAAGCTAAACATTGGAAGATTTAGGCCAGATTTAGTTCTTCTTCACATGGTATATAAACTATGCAATTCTCTCCCACAAGATATGGTGATGGATACCAACTTAGATGGATTAGAGAAGGCTATCAGTCATGATAGCTATATAATCCCTCCAGTATCAGAGGTGGTGCACCTCTCCATGTTAGACATGTTTTGCGACTGGCACAGATCCAATTGTGACCCCGTGGAGATCTCTGGATGCCAGTTTGGTGACTGACCTCTCCATCTGGCTGGCCTTCCAACTTTCTAAAGCAGGTAAGCAGAAGTGCTTATTTATTGCATTTAGATCCCACCTTTTCCTTTCATCCCCCTCCTCAGTTAATCCCTACAACGACCCTGTGAGGTAGGTTAAGAGGCTGTGACTGACTCCAAGGTCACCCAGGTGACTTGGGGAGGATTTGAGCCTCGATCTCCCAAGTCCTACTCTAACACCACATTGCTGGCTTCATAGAGTACTTCTGCTATGTGGCAGCTCTATAAATTAAATAGGTAAATAAATATGAGGAAAGCAAAATGTTACTTAGAGAAGGATCTGAAATATTTTTCAGGTTCTGCTTGTGGGTTTCCCACAGGCCACTGCGAGAACACGATGCTGGACGAGAAGGGTCATTGATCTGATGGGCACCTTTCCTTTAACATCATTCATATTATTTTTGCCTCTGCAGAACACTGGCAATTGGACTGGCAACCTGTGCTGTGTTTAGTTAAATTGGCTGCTGGCGTTTTAATTTGCAACTGGCTATGATGCACTTTATGGCTGGATCTTGCCTATTGCTGGGTTGGTTTTATTGATTTATGGTTTTATTGAGCTGTTGCGTGGTTTCCTTTTAATTTGGCTTCCTTTACTGTGTACATCATCAAGAGAATTTGATTTTTAATCAGGTACCTCATAAACTCATTACACGTCATGTCACTCCAGTCAGTCCATCCAGCCATAAGAACATAAGAAGAGCCTGCTGGATCAGGCCAAACGTGCATCTAGTTCAGAACTCTGCTTTCAAAGTAGCCAACCAGATGCCCCTGGGAAGATAGCAGGAAGCACCTGAACACAACAGCACTCTGAAGAAGTGTGCATGCACACGAAAGCTTGTACCAAGAACAAACTTAGTCGGTCTCTAAGGTGCTACTGGACAATTATATATATATATATATATATATATATATATATATATATATATATATATATATTGACTGCGTCAGACCAACACGGCTACCTACCTGAATCTACAACAGCACTCTCTCTATCTTCCCAGCAAGTGGCATTAAGGACTCGTCCATACCTTGGTTAAATGTAGATTGTGCCTCCTTTAATTCCCACCCACCCCGTCCATGAGGCTTTCTCCTCCAACAATGGCTGTCCCATACTTTCTCCTCCCAAAATCTGGAGATTCTCTATGCAGTTGGTGCAGCTCTTCTATTTGGATTAACAAAACATAGGGCAATCTCCAGATTTAGGGAGCAGAAATCACGGGACAGCCATTGTTGGAGGAGAAAGCCTCATGGACAAGGGGGAATTAAAGGAGGCACTTAAGAGTCTACAATGTGCATTAAGCTGAGGTATGGATCGGCCCCAAAGGGCAGGCAGATTGATCACCTTGTCCTCCATGAATTTGGTTAATCCTCTTTCAAAGCCATCCAAGTTGGTGAGCGCCACTGTCTCCTGTGGAAATGGGTTCCATAGTTAAAACTATGTGCTATGTGAAGAAGTCCTTTGTTTTATCTGCCTTGAATCTTCCATCTTTCAGCTTCACTGGATTTCCACAAGTTCTAATGTGACTGGAGATCGAGAAAAACTGTTCTCTATCCCCTATCTCCATGCCATTTATGATTTATACACCATCATCATAGCCCTTCCTTACTCACTTTCCCCCAAACTAAAAAAAGGAGCCCCCAATACAGTACAGCTTTTTCCTTCAGCAGGCCTCTTCTGCACCCATGCAGAGTAGTAGCTAGAGCTCACCCACTCAGTCATGAAGCTCAAGGGTGAGACCTCAGCCTAAACTACCTCACAAGCTTGTTGTTGTGAGGATAAAATGAAGAGGGGAGAACAGACCCTATGTACGGTACTTCAGCTCCTTGGAGAAAAAGGTGGGAATAATGCAATACATATTTACCTATATTAAACATAACACATACAGGATAAATGGCCTCGGTCCTGTATACCTGAAGGAGCGTCTCCACCCCCACCATTCAGCCCGGACACTGAGGTCCAGCGCCGAGGGCCTTCTGGCGGTTCCCTCACTGCGAGAAGCAAAGCTACAGGGAACCAGGCAGAGGGCCTTCTCGGTAGTGGTGCCCGCCCTGTGGAACGCCCTCCCATCAGAGGTTAAAGCAATCAACAACTACATAACATTTAGGAAATACCTGAAGGCAGCCCTGTTCAGGGAAGTTTTTAATCTGTAATATGTTAATATATTGTTTTTTAATATTTGCTGGAAGCCGCCCAGAGTGGCTGGGGAGACCCAGCCAGATGGGCGGGGTACAAATAATAAATTATTATTATTATTATTATTATTATTATTATTATTATTATTATTATTATTATATACTAGCACTGACACATATTTATGTACATGCTATCTGAATGGATTCATTACCTGCTATTTTAAAAATCTTTTATATCTAATTTTGTATCCATAGAAGCCAAATGAATACTTTAAATCCTATTTGTATTCTAGAGGTTTATCTTTGCCTTATTGGACCAATGGTGCTTTTACATGTAAGAATTTGTGTTGATATTGTTAATGGTCACTGGCTACAAATACTAATAAAACGTGACTACATACGCAATGCACATTACTCTCCTTCGTTAGTTCCTCAAGTATCCTCTCTCTCTCTCTTAAAGCTTCTCTCTCTCACACTAAAATATTTATATGGAAAGATATGTTATATATAGATACAAGCCCACTGGGTGTGACCTTGGGGCCATTCCCCACATACACCTCTTTGAGGTCGTTGTGAGAAACGGGATATTAAATGCAATAAACAAACAAATATATAAACACGCACACAGGTCATGCCGTCTGAGCACAATGCGCTGTCAGGGAATTGCTCCTTAGGCGAGCGTTCGCATAACTGATTCCTATGGGGAAATTTCCAACAAGTTCCCTACCAACACAACCTTGACCTCAAAAGGACCAGGGTGTGTGGAACCCAGGGAAACCTCAGATGAAGAAGAAGAGCAGGCAAGTGAAAAAACTCTCCCCAACTTGTCTGATCTCCCTCCCTGGCCAACCAGCTGCCAGAAACGCAAACACAAAACAGCGAGGTTCGCTTATAAGGCTGCTCATGGAATCGCAGAATCCTGGAGTGGGAAGGGGACCCTCCAAGGGTCATCTAGCCCACCCCACCCCCCGCATTGCAGGAACCTTGCTTGTGCACACCGTCGGTGCTGGATTTACGTACTGTATAAGCTAAACAAAAGCTATAGCTTAGGGCCCCACTCTCTTGGGGGGGCCCCAAAAAAATTAAAGGGGGGAAAAACCTGGATGTACATTTCCAAAATATAAGATAAAAAACAAATAAAATAAAACCTACATACAGCAACAGTGTTGTTGTGTAGTCTCCTATTTGTTATGTGCAAATGGCTTTAGATACCTATTAGGTCCATAAATTACCATATATTCAACACACAAAAACAGCAATTTGTTGTTGACAACGGACAGCTGGACATATGTTGTTGTTGTTCAGTCGTTCAGTCGTGTCCGACTCTTCGTGCCCCCTGGACCAGAGCACGCCAGGCACGCCTATCCTTCACTGCCATTACCTTCAGTAGCTTAGGGCCTCATCAAACCTAAATCCGGCCCTGCACACGGTCGGGATATCTGAATTCCGGGACTAACTCTTCGCGTTCGTATAAGCGAGGACCTTTCGGCGGCGGGGGTGGGAGGAGCGTGTCCCGCGTGAGAGGAGCCCCAAAGGCAGTTGGGAGGCGAGTGGGGGGAGGGGCGTCCACCTGAGCCCACCTGCCTCGAGGCCCCTCCCCCCTCCGGCATAGGATTCCCTCACAGCCTCGCCCCCCCCCTGAAAACTTACTTGAGGTGGTCGAGCGAGTGGATGTTCTTCGAGGCCTTGCCGTGCCCGCCGCCTCCCCAGCTGCGCGACCGCCCGAACATCCTGAGGGGGGCGCGGGGAGAAAAAACGGCCGCGCTCGGACACTCTCTCTCTCAGCGCGCGCTCTCTCTCGCTCGCTACCGCCTCACGGCCTCGGCTGCCGCCGCCTCATCCTCCTTCTCGGCCGCCGCCATCCTCTTCCTCCTCCTCCTCTTCCTCTCAGGCGGAAGGAGACCCAGCGCCTTCCCCGCCCCCACGCCCGCGCGCGCACCGTCGGACATTCCGCCCCGGCGGAGGCGACGGCACAGACCCGGCAGCGGAGCCGCGGCGCGGGGCACGCCGGGAAACGTAGTTTCGCTCGGTCCCCGTCCGCCCTCGCAGAGGCACGCGGCGAAGGCGGGCCAGGGGACTGCGAGTCCCAGCGTGCCCCGCGCGGAGGTGGGGTGGGGGTGGGAACCCGGAAGTGGGAAGGGCGAGGAAGGTTGCGTCCCCGGCGCAGGGCAGGGGGCGGGTCTTTGTGACCTGAGCGAGGGGCGGGGCCTTACAGGCAGGTGAGGGAGGGGCGGAGGAGGGTCCTTCCCCCGTGGGAAATGAATTGTTAGCGGTGCGGTTCTTTGGAAATAATTAATTCGGAAAGCAATGCAGTGGTTTTACAGTATTTGGAAAGATCCGCAATGGGTAATGCAAGAATAACCTTCTTTGCTTTGACTTGGAGGAATCATAGAATCATAGAGTTGGAAGAGACCCCAAGGGCCATCCAGTCCAACCCCCTGCCAAGCAGGAAAGACCATCAAAGCATTCCTGACAGGTGGCTGTCAAGCCTCTGCTTAAAGACCTCCAAAGAAGGAGACTCCACCACACTCCTTGGCAGCAAATTCCACTGTCGAACAGCTCTTACTGTCAGGAAGTTCTTCCTAATGTTTAGGTGGAATCTTCTTTCTTGTAGTTTGAATCCATTGCTCCGTGTCCGCTTCTCTGGAGCAGCAGAAAACAACCTTTCTCCCTCCTCTATATGACATCCTTTTATATATTTGAACATGGCTATCATATCACCCCTTAACCTTCTCTTCTCCAGGCTAAACATACCCAGCTCCCTAAGGAAGACTCTTAATCGTTGAGCAAAAGATTCCTGCATCTCAGGGGGTTGGACTAGATGACCCATGGGTTCCCTTTCAGCTCTACGACTCTATGACATAAATACCGGCTCGTAATCCATTGTTAGCGAGGTGGTTTTTGTTATTATTTTACTTGCAATTATTCTTTATTTGGGCACCACCTTGAGGGGTTGGCATCTGTCTCGTGAGCTCCTTGGGGGTGAAGTCAAACCGCTGCATTAGTAGCGGCGTCCCTGGGGTACATGCCTTGGGCAGAGTGTGCATGGAGGTCCTGGGCTGCCCAGACGACAAGACTCCCCTCTCCGTCCAAAGGAAAGCAGAGCAAGACGTTTGGCGCCAGCTTGGCTAAAGGAGTTGCTGGAAGGAGGCGCACAAGGCGCCATCCAACTGTCTTAGGGACCCCACCGGATTTGTGTAGGGTTTACTCCTGAGCCTTTTCTTCTCCTGAAGATGTCCTGCGAGACAGCAGAGGTATAGGATCACAGTTGTCCTCCTAGATCAGTGGTGGCTAACCTTGACACCCCAGATGTTTTGGAACTACAACTCCCATCATCCCTAGCTAACAGGACCAGTGGTCAGGGATGATGGGAGTTGTAGTCCCAAAACATCTGGGGTGCCAAGGTTAGCCCTAGATCAGTGATGGCTAACCTTGACACCCCAGATGTTTTGGAACTACAACTCCCATCATCCCTAGCTAACAGGATCAGTGGTCAGGGATGATGGGAGTTGTAGTCCCAAAACATCTGGAGTGTCAAGGTTAGCCATCACTGCCCTAGATCATGGGTTGCCTTCCCAGGTCGACAAGCCCCATCTGCCCCTCACTTCCTTCTACAGCAGAGGGTGTGTGCGCAAAATGACACATATTAGCCATTACATTTTCTATTTTTAAGAAAGGAATGAATTGACACTTTCCCTTTTCCTTTTACTGACCCTGCTCCAGGACCTTTATATCAGGAAGGGTTTATTGATTGATTTAACAAATTGTTGCTGTTTTTTGTGTTGAATATATGCTATATGGTAATTTATGGACCTACCGGTAATAGGTATCTAAAGCCATTTGCGCATGTTGCCATGCAACCAGTCCATGCAGAATGTAGGCACCCTATATATAAAGGTAAAGGGACCCCTGACCATTAGGTCCAGTCGCAGACGACTCTGGGGTTGCGGCGCTCATCTCGCTCTATAGGCCGAGGGAGCCGGTGTACAGCTTCCAGATCATGTGGCCAGCATGACTAAGCCGCTTCTGGCGAACCAGAGCAGCGCACGGAAACGCCGTTTACCTTCCCGCCGGAGCAGTACTTATTTATCTACTTGCACTTTGACATGGTTTCGAACTGCTAGGTTGGCAGGAGCTGGGACTGAGCAACGGGAGCTCACCCCGTCACGGGGATTTGAACCGCCGACCTTCTGATCGGCAAGCCCTAGGCTCTGTAGTTTAGACCACAGGGCCACCCTCATCTCTATATATAGAAATGAGCAAAGCAGTGATTTTTAGGGAGCAGGCGGGGCCCATTACTTACATCACAGGAGCCTATACAACACCAAACACTGTTGCTGTATGTAGGTTTTATTTTATTTGTTTTTTGTCTTATATTTTGGAAATGTACATCCAGTTTTTTCCCCTTTAATTTTTTTGGGGGCCCCAAGAGAGTGGGGCCCTAAGCTATAGCTTGTTTAGCTTATACGTAAATCCGGCACTATCATAGGAAAGCAATCCATAAATGATTTAAATAGATAAACTCAGATCCTGCCAAGGGAAGCAAGGAATCAGCAATCAGACACATTGACTTGGAAGTCAGTCCCCAGCGAGCGCAATGGGACGAAGCACCCAATTGATCCGGGATCAATCGGCAGAGTCTGAGACTCTTGATCTCCGGGTCGTGGGTTCGAGCCCCAGCTTAGGCCAAAGATACCTGCATTGCAGAGGGTTGGACTACATGACTTTCGGGGTCCCTTCCAACTCTGCACTTCTGTCCAGGCGCCTACGTAACAGGACTGGCCGCAACCCACTGGGAACCCCCCACTCCTCCAAGCTCTCCCCCCACCCTGCGGCTGTCACTCACCCTCCCCGGCGCCAGCCAATCCGCGCTCCGGAGAGGCGGGCCCCTGGCACTTGCGGGGAACAGCTGCTTCTGCTACGCGGAGGGAAGTGATGCGTCTGAGGAGTGTGGGCGCAGAAAGAGAGGAAGGGGGGTCCCTTGGAAGGAAAGGGGGGCTGCGCTGAGCGGGGAGGAGCAGCGAGCCCCTTGCATTGAAAAACGGAGCGGGAGCGAGCTTTTGGGGTTTTTTTGAAGACTGGAGGAGCGGGAGGGGGGGTGGAAGAGGTGTCCCTGCAAAGCCTGCCCCTCTTGCGGCGCATCTGAGGCCTGAAAAGTGAGGTGGGGGGCAGTTGCATGGAGGGGGGCTGCAGGGCGAAGTTACTCGCTTGCACCGCCCGCTTCTGGCTGTAGAGATTTGCAGAGGCTGGAAAGGAGAGAGGCGGGCGCCCTGGCATGGAGGGGTGGGCTGAGGGCAGCAAGGGCATCGTTGGGGGGCGCCCTCTTCCGTTTGGAGACTGCTGCAGGGAGGGGTGGGTGGGTAGGTAGGTAGGTAGGCAAGCAGGCGAGGGCGCCGGGCTCTCTTTGATCCCTGGAGATCTCCTGCTCTGCCTCTGACTGCTGCTGCTGCTGCTGCCTTCCCCCAGTCTCCAGCCTCCGCTGTGCCAGGGCCTCCTCCACGCTGGATGCCCTCTGCCGCCTGCACCCAGCTGGAGCCGTGGGCCCCCCATGCGCCGCCCCCGCTGCTGCCCTCTATGTTCTACGTGGGCTTGTTC
The DNA here is from genome assembly GCA_034641385.1 of Darevskia mixta. Classification (NCBI taxonomy): domain Eukaryota; kingdom Metazoa; phylum Chordata; class Lepidosauria; order Squamata; family Lacertidae; genus Darevskia; species Darevskia mixta. The sequence continues at coordinate 493,301 of JAWWNH010000201.1, forward strand.
TTCGTCAACCTGCTGATCCTCTACTACGCCTTCCTGCTGGAGTACATCGCCCTCAACGTCGGCATCGTCTTCCTGCCCGAGGACATGGACCAGGCCCTGGTGGATCTCGGGGTGGTCTCCGACCCGGCGCTGGGTCTCTACGAGCTGGACAGCGAGGTGGAAGTGCTGGACGGCTACTGGGAATAACCTGGGCCCCCTCCCCGAAAGAGCACCGGCCCGAGAAACTGGCACGGGCTGGTAAGAGGAGCGTCGCTGCATCCAGATGTTGGCACGGCTGGACGGACCCTTTGTAGACTGCGATGGGGGCACAGGAACGGCCAGGCTGGGCAGGGGCCGGGGATGCCAGGAGCCTCTCTGGCCCCCCTGCCCCAGGCGTGGGTTTTCTGCTTGAGCCAGAAAGACTGGGGAGAGGGCCACGGACTTTTGGGGGTGCCATGCTAAAGGCAGACAAGACGGCGGCGCGGCAGGAAGAGGGGGCCGGAGTTGGCACGGACGGACGGGGTCCCTTTGGGGCACTGAAGTAAGTGGCGTTTTAGGGTTTGAGCCAGCTGTGCAGAGGGGAAGAAGTTGCACGTTGGAAAGGTCTGGGGGCGGGGGTATGATCCTATATCAGAGTTCTGCCAAGCTGGCGCCCTCCAGGTTTTGGACTACGACTCCCAACAACAACAGGTGCATTGGCTGGGGCGGTGATGGGAGTTGTAGTACACAACGCCTGGAGGGCGGAGGCTCTCGTACATATTGGCATGCCTCTGTGACGATCCGAGCTCTTGCTTTTACCTGCCTTCCCCTTTCCCCGTTGGCAGAGAGCAGGTTCAAAACTTGCCCCGGTAGAAGGGACTGCTAGGTGCTCCCCCAAACCACTGTGGAACACAGAAAGGGTAAGATCATGGGTAGGCAAACTAAGGCCCGGGGGCCAGATCCGGCCCAATCACCTTCTAAATCCGGCCCGCGGACGGTCCGGGAATCAGCGTGTTTTTACATGAGTAGAATGTGTCCTTTTATATAAAATGCATCTCTGGGTTATTTGTGGGGCATAGGAATTTGTTCATTCCCCCCTCCCAAAATATAGTCCGCCCCCCCCACAAGGTCTGAGGGACAGTGGACAAGCACCCTGCTGAAAAAGTTTGCTGATCCCTGGTAAGATTGTCGGTCCAGCTAGCTCAGTATTGTCGGCACGGACTGGCAGTGGCGCTCCACATCAACTGGGCTGCCAGCCCTATCCCTAGATACAAAGTAAGAAGCTTCGTGGCGCAATGGCTCCCTGTGTCTGGCTGTTAACTAGGAGGTTGGTGGTTCAAGCCCACCCTGGGGTGGCTGTGGGCAGGGTTCCTGCAATGCAGGGGGTTGGAATAGATGACCTTGGGGATCCCTTACAACTCTACGGTTCTACGAAATCCCATTCCTCATGAATTGGTATAAAAGGCTGCCTTATACAGAGTCAGATTGAGCTTAGTATTGTCTACACTGACCGGCAGTGGCGTTCCAGGGCTGTAGAGTGGAGATGCCAAGGATTGAACCTGCGACCTTCTGTCTCTTGGATGTTTAGCACTGAGCACTCTCCACTATGTGATGCCTCTAATCTGACATGAACACCAGCCATGAAAATGCAAGGACCCCGCCAAGGCTGCCTGCTCATTCACTCATTCCTAACCCACCCATAAGATGGGGCTGGGGCACCCATTTCTGCAAAACCCTGCCGCCTCCTAACACAGTCGGCAAGGGTATTTTGTGTGCATAGTGCAGATCCGCACCATGCGTTCCGCACACCCTTAAAAAGTGTGTGGCTTTCTCCCAAAGAATCCTGGGACCTGTAGTTTGTTAAGGTTTCTGGGAACATGTAGCTTTGGTGTGGTGAAACTACGGTTCCCAGGATTCTCCAGGGGAAAGCCCACGTTTACCTGAACAAAAAAGCTTTCAGCAGGTGCCAAGAGTGCAGTGAGGGCGCCTGCCTGCCGTCAATAGGCAGGGAGTTCCAAAGTGTAAATGCAGCATGAGTATTATGCACAGCGAGTGGATGGGGCCTGAGACCTTCTGCACGCAAAGCAGATGCTCTGAGTTGTGGCCCTGTCACAGATGACATGGTGGCTGGGCTTTATGGGAGTTGTAGTCCAGAGGGTGCCAGGTTGGCGAGATTTAACTCAGATTGAAGTAAAAAACCCCACCTTGGATCTGATCTTATACATCTGCCAGATATTTCTATCTATCTAAGCTCATATGAGTTGTGCTTGACTCCGGGTAGCAGTTTCAGATGGCGTGAAAAACTTACCTTACCCTCAGACCGGTACTGTTTGTTGCTCAGAATCTGCTCCTTCAGCTGAAATGGACATAGTTTTAGCATGGTGCTTGCTATTTTTTCATTTAGTAACTGCAATTAAGCCCCATATCTTAAGCACCTGCACCAGATCTACAAGGTAGACCTCTGTTGCTCCCATTTCACAGACGGGAAGACCGAGAGCTGCTAAAGCACATCCTAAGCAGCTGCAGCAGATCAAAGCAAGGTGGTGCTGGAGGGATAATGCAAGTCAGGACCCAGAAGGATTTCTTGCCTGAGCACCTGCATTCATTGCCTTTTCTTGGGAGGGTTGCTCTCTGTTCACCCTCCCAACCTCCTTGCTAGCCGTCCCTCAGCTAGCCATCCTTTCCTTAAAACTTGAGTTATATTATCGCATTTCTGGGTATCTCTCCAGAATACGGAGAGAGGAGCCATTTAAAATGTCAGCGAAAGCAGTTTAAGCCTTAAACCACGGGTGTCAAACACAAGGCCCGCGGGCCAAATCCGGCCCGCCAGACCTCATCATGTGGCCCGTGTAGCCTCCGCCAGCCGCCAGCCTTGTGTTTGACACCCGTGCCCTAAAGCTCTGCCAGGTGCTGGTCCATCCTTCCAGGGAGTAAAGGATACCATCCGCTAACCTCTTAGTGAGAAGCTGCAGCGGAGGCCGCCCTTGCAAGATGCCCACCCCCCGTCTGGCGGAGGAGGCGGAGCCGACCGGCGAGCGCCCTCTCCCCGACCTCCGGCTCTCGGTTGGGGCTGCCGGGCTGGCCGAGCGCTCGCCGCCGCCGCCGCCGAGGAGCCCTGCCCATGGCGCAGCGCCTCGCCCCCGCCGCGCCGCCTCACACTCTCCCGGCAGCGGCGCTGGGAGGCGGTGCAGAGTGAGCGGCCAGCGGGCGGGCGGGCGAGGCGAGGCGGCACTGCTCTTCGCTCGCGCCCAGCCAGCCAGCCAGGCAGTCGTGCTCCTCGTCGGGCCGAGATGCTGCTGCCGAGCAAGAGCCCCGCTCGCTGGCGGAGGAAGGAGCGGCTGGCGGGCCAGCTGGGGCTCGTGGCCTCACTGCTGCTGCTGCTGCTGCTGTTGGCGGGCGCCCTGGCAGGCCAGCGGGCGCCAAGAGCGGGAGCTTCGCCCGCCAGGGACCGGCGCGCGCGGGGATGGCGAGTCCTCCCTGCGAGAGGCTCCCCCTGGAGAAACGCCCCCGATCTCGCCTTGCCCTTCGGGGAGCCCTTGGCTTGCCTTCCCTGGGCTCGGGGCTTCTGCCCGGATTTGTCCTTCCGCCGGAGAGAGAGCGGCGGTCCCCTTCCGGCTGCGCCTTAAGTTTCCCTGCGCCCCCATTCCCAGAGTGCTCGGAGCGGAGTCCTTGCCCCACGGCTCGGCACAAGGGGGGCTTCTTCCTTTGCCAGCCAAGAAGGGGGGCTGTGGAGGGACAGCCTTCTCTGTGGGGCTGGGCAGGCTAGAGGGAGACACGACCCCCGCACCCCGCCGTCCAAGAGGCAACCTTAGGGGGACAGATTTGGGGCAGATCGGACCCATGCAGGGCAAAAGCCTCCCCTCCCCAGAGGTTTTTCCTGCGGAAGCCCCATTGCAGTGGGTGGCAGTAGTGCAACAACCCCCATTCCTTGCCACATGTGGATGATACTCTTTGAAAGGAGAGTGTCCATTGGGGTTTCCACCTCCTGAACTGAAACCTCTTGAGCTGGTCCTGCCAAGTCTACCTTTCTTCTCACTAGCAGGGAACGAGCTCTAGCAGGGGTGCCAAATTGAGTAAAATAGGAGGGGGGGCAGCTCAGGTAAACCCCACCCTGCATAATCACAAGATGCGGCTCGCACACACCAACCATTGATTTTAATGACAATGCCCATCCATTTTGCAGGGGCCCAGCCCCCTCAATATTTTGTTATTACTTACATTATTACAAAAAACAGTAACAATTGAATGCAGTGACAATAATTTATGATAATAAAGAGTGGACACATAGTCCTACAGATACAACCGGCCCTTTGAGGGTGACCAAACTGCTGATGCGGCCCCCGATTAATTTGAGTTTGACACCCCTGCCTTAAACGAATGAGGTCCAGATCTCCCTTCCATATGCAGCTATCAGCAGATTTTTTTTTTAAGCACACTGATTTGCATTGATCGTTGTCGTGAACACATAACCAGGAAATGGAGTTCTCTGGATCCAGGTCAGATAGAAAACCACGCTGGCTGTCAATTCAGTTATTTGGCCCGTAGGCCAGATCCTGACCATCCTCCCCACCACCACCACATCGACAGCAGGGGACAATTACAAAGGGGTGCTGATCGGCTGGTTGGGGTTCATATGAACCCCCTCTGAAGGGGATGCAAACCGTGTTTGCGAAGGAACTTTTCCTTCTCTGCAGACCAGGAAGGTAAAGGTAAAGGGACCCCTGACCATTAGGTCCAGTCGGGATGACTCTGGGGTTACGGTGCTCATCTCGCTTTACTGGCCGAGGGAGCCGGCGTACGGAAACCGCCAGTCTTCTGATCGGCAAGCCCTAGCTTATACATAAATCTGGCACTAGGGACGCGGGTGGCGCTGTGGGTTAAACCACTGAGCCTAGGTCTTGCCGATCAGAAGGTCGGCGGTTCGAATCTCCGTGACGGGGTGAGCTCCTGTTGCTCAGTCCCTGCTCCTGCCAACCTAGCAGTTCGAAAGCACATCAAAGTGCAAGTAGATAAATAGGTACCGCTATTAGGAAGGTAAACGGCCTTTCCGTGCGCTGCTCTGGCTCACCAGAAGCGGCTTTGTCATGCTGGCCACATGACCCGGAAGCTGTACGCCGGCTCCCTCGGCCAATAAAGCGAGATGAGCGCCACAACCCCAGAGTCGTCCGCGACTGGACCTAATGGTCAGGGGTCCCTTTACCCTTTAAATCCCGGCACAGTCTGAACTGCACAACCCTGTGGTCCCGGTGTGCGGTGGGGCTGGAAGCCGACCATCACGCTTCCTCCATGAGAGCACCTGGTTCCCCAAAGCACCCCCTCCCTTCGTCCTGAGTCGCAAAGTGCACTTTTGGCCACTTGAGCAGAAATGCCGTTAATGCACTGACTTTGCAGAAAGACGGTGACCAAACGGAAAGCATTAAGAGGAATTTGTCGCTGCCCAAAGCTGTGGCAATTGTTGCAATGCAGGGTATATAAAAAGCAGGAGGTTTCGGCTTGGCACTGCCTGCGCCTTCGGGAATCCATCAATGTCATACAGATTTAGCAAGCGCAGGAGATGATCTGGTTTCAAAACAGAAGATGTTATTGACCGCTCAGCCTCGAGGAAAGCTACCGTTAAGTAAAATGGTTTATGGGTTCGGCAGAATATGAAAGCAATACATAATAATTTGTTGTTGTTCAGTCGTGTCCGACTCTTCGTGACCCCATGGACCAGAGCACGCCAGGCACGCCTATCCTTCACTGCCTCTCGCAGTTTGGCCAAACTCATGTTAGTAGCTTTGAGGACACTGTCCAACCATCTCATCCTCTGTCGTCCCCTTCTCCTTGTGCCCTCAACCTTTCCCAACATCAGGGTCTTTTCTAGGGAGTCTTCTCTTCTCATGAGGTGGCCAAAGTACTGGAACCTCAACTTCAGGATCTGTCCTTCTAGTGAGCACGCAGGGCTGATTTCTTTAAGAATGGATAGGTTTGATCTTCTTGCAGTCCATGGGACTCTCAAGAGTCTCCTCCAGCACCATAATTCAATACATAATAATACCTGCTTGCATTACCTGTGGTAATGGGCATCAGCCTTGGGGAAGGGTCGTAGCTCAGTGGGTAGGACAGCTGCTTTGCATGCAGAAGGTCCCAGGTTCAATCCTCAGCATCTCCAAATAGGGTGGGGAGAAAGAGTCCTGTCTGGAAATCTGGAGAGGTGCTACCAGTCAGTTCTGGGCTAGTTGGACCAATTGTCTGGCTCGATAAAGGAGAGTTTCCTAACTTCCTATTTCAACCTTTTTTTCAGAACCATGTGGGATCAGGGCGTGTTGAATAGCTTAACTTTCAAATTCCAAAAATGAGGGGTGCTAAGAAGTCGTAACATGACTTGGGGATTCAAAAGATGATTTGGTTAAATTAATATAATTTAGTTTTTCTTGGTAAGTAAAATGTGTGTAAAACTGCATAGAAATCTCTACAAACGATAGCTTATTATTTTTATTAGTTATTATTATTATTATTATTATTATTATTATTATTATTATTATTATTATTTAGCATTACCTGGCATTTCCAGAAGGTAAAATAATAATAATAATAATAATAATAATAATAATAATAATAATAATAATAATAATATAATGTGGTTTTTTGTGGGGGGGTATTGGGTTGCTGTTTTTATTTTTATTAGGCATTTTATGGTTTTATATCTTGATTTTATTCTGTGAACTGCCCTGAGACCCCGGGTATAGGATGGGATATAAATTCAATCAATCAATCACAATTAAAATCCTTTGGTTTTCCAAAAGCAGTTTATGTGCTTCTTCATCAGATGTAGACTTACTAAACTAAGTATTGTCCAATCACAAAAATAGCAGGTTTGAATTCCTCACACCCAAAAACATGTTTTCAAGACCCCTCACTGCAGAAATGTGCAAACATTTATGTTTCAGACCCTAAAATGGCACGCCCTAATTTTCGTAGGATCTTGCTTTATCTGGGGAATGGCCATAACTCTGGGGTGTGGAACATCTGCTTCAGATGAAGGAGGTCCCAGGTTCAAATTCCAGCGTCTCCACATACAGCTGGGAGAGACCCCTGCCTGATACCCTGCCAGTCAGTGTAGGTAACACTAGGAGCTACTCAGAGGGCAGGACCTGAACCCATGACTTCAAGTCACAAGAAAGGAGATTCCAACTAAACATCAGGGTGAACTTTCGGACAGTAAGAGCTGTTTGACAGTGGAACGGACTCCCTCATGAGGTGGTTGACTCTCCTTCCTTGGGGGTCGGATGACTGTCAAGGATGCTTGAGTTGAGATTCCTTCGTTGCACGGGGTTGGACTAGATGACCCTCAGGGTCCCTTCCAACCCCACAATTCTATGACTCTGACTCAGTATAAGGCAGCTTCTTATACTCCTACGAGACAAACGTGTATTAGGAAAATAAGAAGAGCCCTGCTCAATTGGAGCTAAGGCTTTCTAATTCAGCATCCTGTTTTCAGTCTCCAACCAGATGCCTGTGTTAGTAAAGGTAAAGGAACCCCTGACCATTAGGTCTAGTCGCGGACGACTCTGGGGTTGTGGCGCTCATCTCGCTTTACTGGCCGAGGGAGCCTGCGTACAGCTTCCGGGTCATGTGGCCAGCATGACTAAGCCGCTTCTGGCAAACAAGAGCAGCGCACGGAAACGCCGTTTACCTTCCCGCCAGAGTGGTACCTATTTATCTACTGGCACTTTGACATGCTTTCGAACTGCTAGGTGGGCAGGAGCAGGGACCGAGCAACGGGAGCTCACCCCGTCGCAGGGATTCGAACCGCCAACCTTCTGATCGGCAAGCCCTAGGCCAGTGATGGCTAACCTTGACACTCCAGATGTTTTGGGACTACAATTCCCATCATCCCTGACCACTGGTCCTGTTAGCTAGGGATGATGGGAGTTGTAGTTCCAAAACATCTGGAGTGTCAAGGTTAGCCATCACTGCCCTAGGCTCTGTGGTTTAACCCACAGCACCACCCGCGTCCCTATGCTATTAATTAATGGAGACTACTAACACCCTGTGTTAGTAGTCTCCATTAATTCCAATAGGTCTACTCTGAACAGGACTAACATTGAGATGCAACCTATCGGGGTTTGAGCATTGCAAAAGAGGGAGGGAAATCTCTTCCTGCTTAATTTTATCCAGCTCTGTTCTCTTCCCCAGCCATGCTTTTCTCTTGCGTAATGTTTCCTTTCCCTTTTCTGAAATCCAGATTTGCACACGTTTTCTGCACATGTGAAAAAGAAGCCGGGAGCCCCAGATTACGGGGCAAGACAGCACGGTCGTGAACTTGCATCTCCGCGAGAGGAAACGCTTCCCAGGCAACGTGGGCTCCCTAACAGCCTGGCTGAGGATGTCCTCAGCATTTGCTTGTTTTTCAGGGATTTGCCATGATTCTGCAGGAAATTGATTATGCACAGCTATCAGAATTTGCTTAGAGATTCCAGAAGGGCTTCCAAGTCACATGAAACACTGTCGGGTCATTTTTAACGGCGAGCCAGGCTGCCAATCACACGTCACAAACTTCCAGGGAACGGAGGAGAAGTCGATGCCGATATTTTGAGCTAGGTGGTACTGTCAGGATAAGAAGCCTGAGTGCAGGTCTGCGGTAAGAGGGGGGACCTCTGGCCCCCCAGGTATTGCTGAACTACAAATCCCATCAGCCCCAGCATGCACCGCCAATGCCCAGGGATGATGGGAGCTGCAGTTCAGCAAAATCTGGAGGGCCAAAGATTTCCCCCACGCCTGCTAAAGTGGTTGATGGAGCAGGATGAGGCATGGTTTTAGGCGGCTGGGGGAGACTTACAACCATCCAGATGTTGCTGAACTACAAATCCCAGCATTCCTGAGCATCAACCATGCTTGCTGGGGGCTGACGGGAGTTGGCACTGAACCACATCTGGAAGGCTCCCAATCCGTTTTTTTTTTTTTTTTAAAGGGGTGCTGGAAAAACCGCCACGAGATCTCAAGAAGTATTGCAAGAGAGCACTGGCACATTAATGCACCGTCTGCACACAGTTAGAGGGTTGGTTCTGGCAGCTCCCACAAGCTTGCATGCGGTCCTGGGCCCAGTTTGCACAGCCCCGGTCTCACGACGGTAGCCACCTTCGGTTCAGGACCTGGTGCATTCCTTGTGTATCACCAGTACAACTCTGCAATGCACGTGAATGGTTGCTTAAAAAAAAAAATCTGCCATGTCGAAGTTTGTCTGTGTATGGAAAGCTTGTGTGTCGTTAAAGGCCTTCTCCCTGACATGCTAGATTTCTACAAGCAAGGGAGAGTTTGATGTGGGAACATGAGGGGTTGCTTCACTTGCATCAGAGTTGTTACTAGCCCACAGGGACTATAGTTTGCACCCTTCCTAAAACATGCAGGATCCTACTCTGCCATCATAATAACCTCCCAGCCGACAATCTGCATTTGCTGTCGATGAGCTATAGAACAGGTCACACTTTTTTGAAAGGGGGAAAAAAACCACCCTTATCCCATTAAGCTTCAGGAACACATTTCATAACCCTCAAAACGTCGCCTTTTAAAGAATAAAAATGAAGGGAATCGCAGGGAGTCGGTGCGTCTGCCACACAGTGTTACGGGAAAGAATTGCTTTTGTAAGTATTTTTGTAATTTCGGGAAAGGAAGGGGGTCTTGTTAATTACCACGTTATTTTGCCTAGTGTTGAAATGCAGTTATTATGTTTTGAAAATAATAATAATGTAAAAAGCAATATATTGATAACCAGCCTCTTTCAAATACACAAGTATGCAGGTCAACGGATCGAGAGTGTTACACGTTCATTTATTGGTTTCAGTTCCCGTGTCTTCTTGCGGTTATCTTGTGTCGCTCCAGACAGCAGGATCCGAACCATTGTGTTCCAATGACAAGCAGAAGGGTTGAGGGGGAACCTTGAAAGGTGCTGCCTCCTCCATTAGAGGCTTTTAAGCTGAGCTTGGATAGCAGAAGGTCTGCTGCATTCTGCCTGCGGTTGGATTTGCGGCTCCAGCTCTGTTTCTAGGGTAAATAGCCCTCTCTGCAACCATCAAAGAAGGCGCTTCCCAAAGAGGTTACCTAAAAGATTTAAACACACATTTATTGAAAACTAGCTGACCCGGCCACGCCTTGCCGTGGCTATGTGTGTGAATGCTGTGGTGTTGATGACTGCGTCTGTGGGTGGTGGTAGGAGAGGAGAGGGCCGGCAGCGGCTGTGGGGATGGTGTCTGGCCTGCCTTTCATGGCAGCTGCGGTGGGGAAGTGGGCAGCGGGCGGCCCAGGCTGGCTCTGACGGCGGCGGCGTGAGCGGCTGTGGAGAAGGGCCGGGGCCTGCCTTTCACGGTGGCGGGGTGGCTAAGGGGCCTGGGCGGCGGTTGGGCTGGGCCTGCATTTGATGGTGTTAATGGCGACAACCCGGGCTGTGGTGACAGTGCCGGCCTAACTTTCACGGCGGCAGCGGCGGCAAGGTCCGGCCTGCCTCGTACGACGGCAGCGGTTAAGACCGGCCTGCCTGTCATTAGCTATTTCAGAGTCACTCACGTAGCAGGAACATTTTTTTATATATAGATTATATGCATATTTACTGAAGGTTGTACACACCGTAAAACCGTGTTCAAATGACTCACAGACAGAGACGGGGAGGGGGCATGGGAAATCTACAATGGTCCAATATGAAATGTGTGTACAGTGGTACCTTGGTTCTCAAACGCCTTGGTACTCAAACAACTTGGAACCCAAACACTGCAAACACAGAAGTAAGTGTTCAGGTTTGCAAACTTTTTTTTGGAAGCCGAACATGCTCTGTTTTGAGTGTTATGCTTCCGTTTTGAGTGCCACACTTCCATTTTTGAGTGGTACACTGAGGGCTGTCTGTTTTTGCTATTTATTTAGCGTTTTTTGTGGCTCTTTTTTGTTTGTTTTTGTGACTGTGTAGTGTAACATCCAAAATACTGATTCAAAATACTTACGCATTTCAAAATCCCAACCTTGTTTGGCCCTGGTTTTGCTGGATCTAGAGTAATCTGATTCGAGAATCCAGCTGCTGCAGATGATCTAGAAGTCCATGGGGAATAGTGGGGTTCCATAGCCTGAAAAGGGGGGGGGGGTTGAAGAAAGGAAAACAGAATAAGGAAATTCCCTTTGTTGAAGCCCCTTATCTTGAGCAAGGATATACAAATCTGTGGATTTCAGTTGCTCTCAGTTTTTTGTATTTCCAATTTTCAAATCTCTTCATTTCCGTGTAAGTTTGCATTTCTTTCAAAGTCTTCATTAAATATCAGCATTTGAGTACAAATTTCTCCTAATACAATCAGCTTTGCATGCCCTGTTGCCCGAATACAGACGTTTTCGCAAGGCATTTCCTCCCAATGCAATGCGTTTTTAATGTTATTTTTCACTAATAGGCATTCTTATGTACACTTTATCCTGGCGCATGCATCTTTCTGCACATTACTTGGCACCGCGCTGCAGAATTTGGAGAAGCGGAGATTACGAAAACAGTGTTTCAGTTCATGCAATTGGCAAAATGTGTTCACCTTCAAATGTTTGACTGCATTGCATTTCTCCCCCACCATTATTAGTAAAATTACATGCGCACACATAGGGATAAGATATGCAAATAACAGAAGAGACCCTGGCAGAAAGGAATGGGAATCTAGATAATATAGAGAAATGATTCACAATCATGGGTTTTGTGTATTAATGGTAAAGGTGAAGGTAAAGGACCCCTGGATGGTTAAGTCCAGTCTAAGGTGACTATGGGGTTGCGGTGCTCATCTCACTTTCAGGCCAAGGGAACCAGCGTTTGTCCACAGACAGCTTTCCAGGTCATGTGGCCAGCAGGACTAAACCGCTTCTGGTGCAACGGAACACCGTGATGGAAACCAGAGCGCACGGAAACGCCGTTTACCTTCCCGCCACAGCGGTACCTATTTATTTACCATATTTTTCACTCTAAGGCGCACCTGACCATAGGACGCACCTAGTTTTTAGAGGGGGAAAGCCCCATTTTTTTGAGGATCAGCTCAAAGTTGTTGAGCTTAATTTGCAAATTGAAAAAACCCTGTTTTATGGGGTTTAACTCACTGTTCTGCAGCTTCAGTAAAGGGAGCCATTTCTACAGTTTCCAGACAGATAATCTAATCAGCCAGTCACATGTCGCTGGGGAAACAGCCTCCCTTTGCAAGGGGGCGGGGCTGGAATCTATCTCCCTTATCTCTCTCCCCGATCGTTTGCTGAGCAGCTGCTCAGCGGGCTTCCTTTCAACACCCCCTTCTCTCTCTCTCTCTCTCTCTTTTTTTTAAAAAAAAGCACAATCTGCTTTTGCCCCAGGGCAGTTCAGCTCCAGGGACCACACATTTGCTCCATAAGACGCACAGACATTTCCCATTACTTTTTAGGAGGAAAAAAGTGCGTCTTATGGAGCGAAAAATACGGTACTTGCACTTTGACGTGCTTTCAAACTGCTAGGTTGGCAGGAGCTGGGGCAGAGCAATGAGAGCTCACTCCATAGAATCATAGAATCATAGAGTTGGAAGAGACCACAAGGGCCATCCAGTCCAACCCCCTGCCAAGCAGGAACACCATCAAAGCATTCCTGACAGATGGCTGTCAAGCCTCTGCTTAAAGACCTCCAAAGAAGGAGACTCCATTGCGGGAATTCGAACCGCCGACCTTCAGATCGGCAAGCCCAAGTGGTTTAGACCACAGTGCCGCCCGCATGGTATAATGGATGCATTGGGGAAGCCATGACTGTTTAAAGGGGTATCATACTGCTCTAAATGCATGGTGATGGATGTGACCAGGGACCGCGCACAGCTGAGAACATTTGAGTGTACTGCGTGATCAAGGTGGGATGTCAAGCCAGGCAAAGACTTACGCCACACTCTGGACATGGGGACATTTCCTCAAGCTGTCCGTCAGTTGCTGAGCTCCAGCAGCCGTTATCTCGTTGCAATGGATGCTGGAAAGAAAAGAGCATGCCAGCCGTTAGCCTAATGGAGTCTCCTCTGCTTTGTTAAACCTCAGCAGTAGCAGGGTGGTCCTGTGTCTCCTTACTCCATTTGCTTTAAATCAGGCACCCCCAAACTCGGCCCTCCAGCTGTTTTGGGACTACAATTCCCATCATCCCTGACCACTGGTCCTGTTAGCTAGGGATGATGGGAGTTGTAGTCTCAAAACAGTGGGCGGGCCAAGTTTGGGGGTGCCTGCTTTAAATATTTAAAACATTTAACACACACACACACACAAACACACTTCAACCCCCCCCCCATTTCCCCATTTTTCAACCCTAAGCATTTCATAACATAAAAACAACAAACAGCGCCATGAAAGCAAAACCACCACCAGTAAATGAGGAGGGGGAGAATTGTAGAGCTGCAAGGGACCCCAAGGGCATAGCTGTCAACCCTCCCTTTTTTGGCGGGAAACTCCCTTATTCCAATGCCGTTTCCCGCTGCTATCCCGGATTGTTGATATCCCTTAAATTTCCCGGATTTCAAAGGAAGCAGCTCCTCTCCTCTCCCTCCCTGCCGGCCAGGGAGGCTCCTCAGCTGCGTTGCTCGGCTGCCAATAAGGAGTCTGAGACCGACTGGGGGCGGAGCTTGCATGCCTTGTGCAGCCAGACCCTCACGCCCAACCAGACAGACAGCCTGCCTGCCGTCTATGCGCTCGCTCTTTCGCTCACCCGTTCGCGCGCAGCCTCTGGAGCGCAGGGTGGCGAGGCTACTTGGTGCCATTGCACCGCCCTCGCGGCATCCCTTATTTTCAAATCCGAAAGTTGACAGCTATGCCCAAGGGTCATCTAGTCCAACCCCCTGCTCTCTGGGAATCTCAACTAAGGCATCTGGAGCGCCACCCTGAGCTCCTTGGTGGAAAAGGTGGGGATAAATTAAAGAAATCAATAACAGTAGTCAAAAACGCATTTAGAAACAAATAAAAATGTGATTGGGGGGATTGTACAGATAGAAGCAGGGGCCTGATTTCATGCGACAGGGAAAGCCGAGACAGAAAGATATGGCCTTACAAGATCTCTGCAGCAAATGATGGTTTGCGATTCATGTAAAAAAGGGTAAAAGGTAAAGGATCCCTGGATGGTTAAGTCCAGTCAAAGACGACTCTGGGGTTGCGGCGCTCATCTCGCTTTCAGGTCAAGGGAGCCGGCGTTTGTCCACAGACAGCCTTCCGGGTCATGCGGTCAGCAGGACTAAGCTGCTACTGGTGCACAGAGGACCGTGATGAGCGCCAGAGCGCACGGAAACGCCATTTACCTTCCCGTCGCAGCGGTACCTATTTATCTACTCACACTGGTGTGCTTTCGAACTGCTAGGCTGGCGAAAGCTGGGACAGAGCAACGGGAGCTCACTCCGTCGTGGGGATTCGAACTGCCGACCTTCCAATCGGCAAGCCCAAGAGCCTCAGCGGTTTAGACCATAGCCCCACCCGCGTCCCATGTAGGGCAGAAAGAAGGGCATCCCCGAAATGAGGTTTTGGTTAAGGTGGCTTTGGCAGGTTCTGGTGGGGGAGGAGGAAAGGAGCATAGAAGGAAGGAAGGGAAACCCCACACAGAGCGCCTTGCAGTATTTATTTATGAAAATATTTGTATACCGTTATATCATGGGGGCAAATACCAAAGCCGTTTACAGCAATAAAACCACTAAAAAGCCATTATAAAGTTAAAAACAGACACCAGCGAACCATTGTGAAAGCACCTTGAACCTGGCTCTTTGTGGGAGTTACGTGCCCTAAGTCTCCGTGGCCAAATGTTTTATACTTACTCAAGCACTCTCAAAGAAGCTGTCTCTGGGAGCACTCTGGCAAAATGTTCTGCCCCAGCATCTCCAATGTTGTTATTGTACAAGCTGCAGGAAACAAAGGCAAGTGTGACAGTGGATCCATCAGAGAAAGAAGCAGGGTAGAGCATCGTTTTACAAGAAAGTTCTGCTCGTACGTGTGTGTTTTTAACCCACCCGAAAGCCTCCATCCATCTTCAAGTAACAAATCTGAAATATACTCGGAGTCCAGTGTGAATTTCATGCTCTTTATTCAGCTCATAGTAGCAAGGAATGAATCTTTCCCCAAAATGTCTGCTATATATACATTATTTACGCAATCGGCCCCACGTGATTGGCTAATTCCGGGCTCCTCCTGTAGGCCAATCAGGTTGCGAATTCACTTCCTCCAGGAGCCTGATTGGCTGCTCTTGCAGGCCAATCAGGTCGCTGATTCACTTCCACCTGGAGCTGGATTGGGTGGCTCCTGCGGACCAATCAGACTGCTGCATTCTGGATCCTATTGTTCTAGGACCAATCAGACTGCTGCATTTTGGATCCTATTGTTCTAGGATTCAGCTAAGTACATAACAAAATCATACAAACACAGAGTCCGGCATGCCCAATGGAGCCGACATTTTTAAATGAAGAAGGTCAGAGACATTTGGAAAAAGGATTAGGTCGCGGATGGAGAAACTGTAGCCCTCCTGAAATTGTTGGGCTATAATTCCCATCGTCAAAAGGTGGAGGCTGGTGCCGTTGGAACAGGTAGGGCAGGAGCGAGGGAGTCCAACACTAGGTGGCGCCAGAGCCCACCTAGTGATCCCAGCCCCTACTCCAAAAGAACAAAAACAGGAGAAACTCTTGTGGCACCTCAATCGAGAGGAACAATTTTTATTATGGCATAAGCTTTCCAGGGCTATGCTTAAAACATTTGTTTGTACCAGGTGTCAGAAGAAGGAAGCACACACACACACACACACACACACACACACACACACACACACCGGCTGGCAAAGAGCCTTCTGCCATGTTAAAGCAGTGGCGGGGTGCCTTCCATAATTCCAGTTACAGGTAGGTAGCCGTGTTGGTCTGCCATAGTCAAAACAAAACAAAAAATAAAATAAAAAATTCCTTCCAGTAGCACCTTAGAGACCAACTAAGTTTGTTCTTGGTATGAGCTTTCGCGTCCCTGCTTTAAATGGTATGGACATGCTAAAGATGAAAAGAGCAGCACTCACCTTAGTGTCTTCAGCGAACGCAACGACGGAAGCGCTTTGGCTAACTTCTCTGCCCCCAGGTCTGTTATTTTGTTCCCCGACAGGCTAGGAAGAAAGCATTGCAAAGTTCAGGACCTGCGCTTAGCTCCTTTGGGGAGAAGGGTGACGGCGAGGATGGCATTTCTCCCGCCTTAAACCAGGCAGCTTACTTTAGCATTTCCAGGTAGGACAAGCGAGGAAGGACGCTGCTGAGGCTAGCCACTCCTTCGTCTCCGATCTCATTCTCGTTGGGAGAATCCAAGCTGCAAAAATGACAGGGAAAGATGGTCACCAAAGCCGGGTGCCTGCCAAGAGCCCACGGGGTCCCAGGCACCTACGGTAAAAAGGTAAAGGACCCCTGGACAATTAAGTCCCGTCAAAGGCGACTCTGAGGTTGCAGTGCTCATCTCACTTTCAGGGCAAGGGAGCCGGCGTTTGTCCACAGACAGCTTTCCGGGTCATGTGGCCAGCAGGACTAAACCGCTTCTGGTACAACGGAACACCGTGACGGAAACCAGAGCGCACGGAAATGCTGTTTACATTCCCACCGCAGTGGTACCTATTTATCTACTTGCACTGGCATGCTTTCGAACTGCTACCGGTAGGTTGGCAGGAGCTGGGACCGAGCAACGGGAGCTCACCCCGTCGCAGGGATTCAAACCGCCAACCTTCTGATTGGCAAGTCCAAGAGTCTCAGTGGTTTAGACCACAGCGCCACCCGCGTCCCAGGCACCTGCATGGGGTCTGTGTCCCTTTGGAGATTAGAAGACATGTCTGAGACTGTCGTTGCTTTAAGAAATATGGTTTCTTCACCTATTTACACATTCGGTCTGCATGGAGGGATCTTAGAGCATGGTTATTTCAGAGGCACCAGCACCAGCAGTCAGCCTCCCCCCAAAGATGGACCTATGCTCTCCTTGCTCCTTCCTCCTCCTAGCAACCCTTGCCGCCCCCTCAGAGCAGTTACCCTGGCAACCTTCCAAATACGCAGTCTCTGCTGACACCTGGGGCAAGAGGGTAGGAGCAGAGCCATCTTTCCAATTGGGTTTACTGGCACGTTGCGCCAGGGTGCCAGCCTCTCAGGGGCACCCCAGTGAGTGGGGGAGCTGCGCGGCTTTGCCGGCGGCCTCCCCTTTCCCTCCTGCACGCCCGCTAGTTGCGCCCCATCAACCATATGGCTGGCGGGCATGCAGCTTGCCTCCCAAGCCTCCGCGGGAGAAGAACAATCCCTGCAGAGGCTTAGGATGGAAGCTGCGCCCTGCCAAATATATGGGGAGTGATCCCTGCAGAGGCTTGGGAAAAGGTTGACAACTCTGGGAAACGGGGGGGGGGGGCGACGGAGGGATCTTTGCACCACGGCGCTCGATATGCTTAAGACAGCCCTGGGTTAGGAGCTCCCTTGTATGGAATTAAAGGTAAAGGTAAAGGGACCCCTGACCATTAGGTCCAGTCGTGTCCGACTCTGGGGTTGCGGCGCTCATCTCGCATTATTGGCCGAGAGCCGGCGTACAGCTTCCGGGTCATGTGGCCAGCATGACTAAGCAGCTTCTGGCGAATTAGAGCAGCGCACGGAAACGCCGTTTACCTTCCTGCCGGAGCGGTACCTATTTATCTACTTGCACTTTGACGTGCTTTCGAACTGCTAGGTGGGCAGGAGCTGGGACCGAGCAACGGGAGCTCACCCCGTCGTGGGGATTCGAACCGCCGACCTTCTGATCGGCAAGCCCTAGGCTCTGTGGTTTAACCCACAGCGCCACCTGGGTCCCTCTAATACTAATTAATTAGTATGGAATTAGTGTCCCTCAATTATTCTTTTGATAGCTCAGCCAGGTTGTTTTGCATCAGCTAGCACAGAAATTCCTTTGCAGCTTGCATTCTACGTCCATATCACAAATAACCCAAATCCTAGCATTTATTCATTTCACCCTAAGTTTATAACAATATTGTGGTGATATAGAGGGAGTTGTGACAGCTTTTTATCTTTTATCGATGTCCGGGTATATCTTGTTTTCCATCTGCGTCAACTGGAGGCATTCCATAGTTCTAGTTACAGGTAGGTAGCCGTGTTGGTCTGCCGTACTTGAAACAAAATAAAAAATAAAAAAATTCCTTCCAGTAGCACCTTAGAGACCAAGTAAGTTTGTTCTTGGTATGAGCTTTCGTGTGCATGCACACTTCTTCAGATACATGCACACGAAAGCTCATACCAAGAACAAACTTAGTTGGTCTCTAAGGTGCTACTGGAAGGAATTTTTGATTATTATTATTTTGTTTCAACTGGAGGCATGGCTCCCATTCACCCCCCACACCCCGCTTTGCCACTCACTCTAAATGTTGCAGCGCAGGAAATGTGCCCAGGATCCCCACCAGCTTTCGGAAGCCCGTCAAGCCACAGGCGCGACCCAATCTGCACAGCAAAGAAGAAAATAACTTGTTGGCGTCTCCCGCCCCCCCAAGATGTCTCAAAGCACAGCTGACAAAGTTCGCTTCTGCCTTTTCCAAGGGACTGAGTCAAGTCCCGTCCCCAAACATGTCTGGAGAGGGGTGGGAGAAGGGGAAACAGTATCTTTAAACCACATGTGATCATCAATTCCTCTAACTCAGTACAGTGGTACCTCGGTTTAAGAACAGTCCTGTTTACGAATAATGATTTGGTTTACGGACTCCGCAAAACCGGGAGTAGTGTTCGGGTTTGCAAACTTTACCTCAGTCTAAGAACGGAAGGCGAATGGTGGAAGGGCACCGGGGACGGGAGGCCTCATTAGGGAAAGCCGCTGTGACAAACCCCTTTAGTTTCTCTATCTCATTGACCCTTAGGGGTGACTCTAGGACGCGAACTATCCACTTTTCCTTAGGCAATTTCCACCCTCTCTTGAGTAGTCACCCATTTAAGTTTTTCAATATACAGTGGGACCTCGACTTACGAGCGATTCGACTTCCGTGTTTTTCGACTTACGAATGACTTCCGGGAGAAACAAAATGGCCGCCGCAAACGAATTTTTCGACTTACGAATGGAAGTCGCGGCCGCTTTAATAGGATTTTTTCGACTTACGAATTTTTTTCGCTCAATGCATTCCTATGGGGATTCGACTTACGAATGTTTTCGACTTACGAAAATTGCGTCGGAACGCATTATCGTCGTAAGTTGAGGTCCCACTGTACTGATGGAATAACAAAGACGGTTTTTCTTGGCACCCCAAAAAAGGTGTGTTTTATGTTATCACAAACATATTTATTGAGGATTCATAAGTGTACAATCTTAACTGTAGTTATACATCAACTCCGTTGAACTTCAACTTTAAGTTGCTCTAAACCTCACAAAAAAAATTAGCCAACCCGATCTGTTCCCTACTCCGTTTTTTCTTTGTTTTATCTTGTTTTTCTCCTCTAGCTCTTCAGCTCCACCCTCTCCCTTACTCATCCCCTTCAACTCCCCTTCAAAAAAACACTTGTCCCCTCCTTTTTTAAAAACCGGACACCGTCCTGCCCCCACTAACGGCCATGCTGTCAGTTACGACGGAAGCGAATTAACTCTTTCTAAGCCAGAGCGTAATGAATCTTCCATCTCCGGGCCAATCCGTTACAGCCGCCTTGGTTTAAGAACGGTTTCGGTTTAAGAATGGACTTTCGGAACAGATTAAGTTCGTAAACTGAGGTACCACTGTACTTTCTACACTGCCTGGCAGTGGCTCTCTGGAGGTTTCAGGCAAGGGGACGTTCCCAACGCAATCCTGCATGGGATGGGAAGATAGGAATCTCCCAGCCTCCCTGGGCTGATTTACTGAACTTTCTCCATTGCTAGACAGATGCACTTAGGGTTGCTGAGCTCACTTCCCAGGCCTCCTGTAAGGAGGATAGTGTGTCCTCCTCAAGAGTAAACCACTCCACAGTCCGTTTGACTAAACTAAGCGTTTATTTCACTGACAAGCTTCACAGTTCCTCATCCTCCTCCGATGAACCAGATCCCTCGAGTAAGGGCTTCCGCTTTTCCCCCCAGCATAAAAGCTTAGCGAAATTCCAGCGCCTCCTTTCACTCCTCCTTTTCCGCTTCTTGACCCTACTGGTCCCAGCGCTGGCCCCTTCCCTTTCACTTTCATCTTCCCTAGATGTTGCCGTCGAGGCTCTCACCAGCTCCTCAACCCCTTGTTCCACCTCTGACTCCATCCTCTCCTCCCCTCCTATTGGTTCCCTCGCCACCTGCTTCTCCGCCGTCAGCACAGGCGGCGACCCCCCTTCACTGCCACCTCTCCAAACCTCCTTCCCTGTTTCTGGTGACAACCTCGGCATTCGCTCCTCCTCTTCCCATGCCCGCAATACCTCCTCCGCCGTGCATGGGTGGCCCATTGCTCCCACTGGCCCCTCCGCCTCCCCTCCTGGCTCGGGCCAGTCCCTGACACCTCCCTTGTGAGAAGCGACATCGTTTGTGTTTCTGCCGCTGAGATGCGAGAACAAAAATGGCTCCTTGCATTCTGCACCGTAGCTGATTAGAACTAGGACCCCACCCCCTTTTCAGCAGGTATTTCCTGTAATAAACGTAGCTTTTTTATGTTCTTAAAGTCTCAGGACTCAGCTACATTAGTCAAAAACAGTGTTTTGAATGTGTTATCAACATGCAACACTAGATGGCACTGGAGAGCAAAGAAAAAATTCTATGCGATTTTCCATAGTGTTTCCCCCCTTTTGTTATAACAATTTGATTTCTGACTTATTTATAGCGGGGTTTTCCCTGTGTGTAGATCCACCTTCAGTGTGGTTATATGCAAGGTGCAGTGTGCCCCTCCACCATGGATTCAGTGTTCATTTATGTACTTAAACCAGGCCTTTGGCTGATTGACAACCTTTGAAATGTCTCATGGGACAGGGTTATTGATTTGTTTTTGTTCTTATTTCCACTAGCATTTGGTGTTTTTAATATTGCAACTTTGTGTTGCGAACTGCCCTGAGATCTACAGATGAAGGGCAGTATACAAATGTAATTAATAATATTATTAATAATAACCCTTCCTGGAGATGCCTGGATCGAACCTGGGGCCATCTGGACACAGAGCAGGTGTTCTAACACTGATCTACAAAAAACTCAGTTCAGATAAATTGGTCCTAAAAAACACCGACAAAGAGTTATTCCTGGGGCTTTTAAAGAACTGAGGCCAGACCAAGGTTATAACAAGATTTGCATTTTCCGTCATCTGCAGCACAGCTAGATGAAGCCTCAGATGCAGAGCTCAAAGGCAACTGCCCTCTCCTATGGGTTAGTCTGGAACTCAGCGGTACACTGCCTTGGCATATGGAGGTTCCACTTTTCACCAGTAGCTGCTGAGAGACCCAAATCCTTGGCCAGTTTTTAAATATTCATTTTTATTTTTTATTTTGACAAAGTAATAATCATACATAAAAGGTAAAGGTAAAGGGACCCCTGAACATTAGGTCCAGTCGTGGCCGACTCCGATGTTGCGGCACTCATCTCGCATTATTGGCCGAGGGAGCCGGCGTACAGCTTCCGGGTCATGTGGCCAGCATGACTAAGCCGCTTCTGGCGAACCAGAGCAGTGCACGGAAATGCCGTTTACCTTCCTGCCGGAGTGGTACCTATTTATCTACTTGCATTTGACGTGCTTTCGAACTGCTAGGTGGGCAGGAGCAGGGACCAAGCAACGGGAGCTCATCCCGTCGCGGGGATTCGAACCGCCGACCTTCTGATCGGCAAGCCCTAGGCTCTGTGGTTTAACCCACAGCGCCACCTGCGTCCCAATAATCATACATAAATAAGAATAAAAATGTGCACCCCACCACTGAGACCATTCCATTGTAACTATCTAACCCACCAAAATTTCAACACCTCTTGCGATGGTTTTGACCCCTTTCCGTTTTAACAGTACAAATTCTACAATCACCCTTCATATCTCCTTAAAATCATTCCTCCGGCATATTCCCCTTCTTACCTTGATGGCACATGTTAATTTATCATTAACAGCTATATCCCACACCTCTTTATACCATTCTTTCATTTTATATTCTTCTTGCCCCTTCCACTTCCTAGCTATCATAATTCATGCAGCTGTCAATAAATTTCTGAGCGAGGCCTTCATAGCCTGTGAACCTTCTGCCCCATCGTAAATTGATAATAATGCTACCTCTGGACTTTTGGTCAGATTTAACCCAGTGATTTTCTGTTATCTCCTTAAACACCCTTTGCCAGAAAAACTGTACACATTTACACCCCCAAAATATCCATTTTAAAAAACCCTCTCTTACTTACGTGAATTCTAATTGTTTAAGATCTGCGATGGCAGGGATAAGGTGGATGCTGCCGCCAGCTGAATCTGCCTCGCTGAACAAAACAACAATAAGAATTTGGTTAGATATATTATCAGGACTTAACATTTTTGAAAAAGATGGAGATGATACAACCCCACTCCCAGAACGTATTTCTTCTAGGGTGTAAACCATGCGTCTCGGGCTGTCTCAGGAGAAATTGTAGGTATATTTAAGGCCAATTTGGGAGAGTCAAAATGGCTTCAGGATTGTTCTCCTGTACCATTTCAGACACATAACAACAACAACAACAATTTATTTATATCCCAAACATCTGGCTGGGCTTCCCCAGCCACTCTGGGCAGCTTCCAACAAAATATTAAAATACAATAATCCATCAAACATTGGAAGGTTCCCTAAACAGGGCTGCCTTCAGATGTCTTCTAAAAGTCTGGTAGTTGTTGGGAGGGCATTCCACAGGGCTGGTGCCACTACCAAGAAGGCCCTCTGCCTGGTTCCCTGTAACTTATATCATGGTTTATATGCTTATGTATGTGTTTGCCTTGTGCATTTATGAATATTTATTGTATATATATAAGACCTTAGAATTCCTATAACAAGAACAAACCCTCCTACCTTTGGGCCATTTTCTCCTGCATGTCGACAAGAGCACAGAGGTCGTCAATGTCTCTCACCGTCTTGGCTTTGAACGGAACAACGATAAACTTCTCAATGGCGGATTGCAGTTGGTCTCTTTCCTCGGCTTCCCACAGCTGCTTCCAGAGCCGGACGGCATCGCTGAGGGATGCCCTGCAGAGAATCAACATGCCCCACTGAGGTTGAGAGCATCTTTGCTCAGGCAATCCACTCCACAGATTTCAATGGGTCCCAGGGCCCCCTGACCTGGAGCTTGGCCGTCGTTGAGGTCCAACCCCCATGAACACCACCACCCCAAACATACCTGAAGGACGCAACGTTCTTCAGGGTGACCAGCTGTCTGAATCCTTCTGAGTCAACGGCGCTCCCTCTCAAATCTAAAGCAAACTTCCTTTTGGCTTGTTTGATGACAGAGTGGAGAATGTAGACATTGGGTGGGGTGAGAGCGAACCCCAAGAAAGAGAGGTCAGACTTGAGCTCCAAAGCCATTTGCTTCAAAAGGCAAGGATCTCCCGTTTCGTAGAGGCAGTGGAGAAGATCAAGGAGCTTGTCCGGACTGAAATTACGCTCCATGAGTTTCCGGACGTAGTTCGAGAAGCTTCTCTGCTTCTTGGTGGCCATTCTCTTGGTGTCCATCTCCCCCTCCTCTCTGAAAAGGACAGAGGAGCTCAGCTTGCCCCCTAAAAATAGCAAGCCGGACAAAAAACAAGGCACCAGGCTCCAGGAGGAGAGAAACTTCTTGGACTTGGAGAGCAGCCGAAGGTATTTGGTGAGCGTTTTGTCCTTGATCTCTTTAGCCAGCACCAAATGCAGCGCAACCAGGAAATTTTGGACCACGAAGCTAGAAAACACATAGCCACAATCCTCTTTCCCGCTGCTCAAGTCTTTCGGGAACGTAAGGGGGACCACCAGTCCGCAGCTGAGAGCAAACTCCTTCACTTCCGTGGATGGGAAGTTGTAGCTCATGAGTGCGTTCCGGTGGTCCAGTCCGGAAGACCAGGCCACTTGAGCTAAAGCGGCGATGTTCTGGTGCTTGGGGGGAGATGGCTGCGTCGACGAATGCATCAGTTTTTGGAGCAGGAACTTGGCCAACAGGCCGGTGAGCGTGGAAGGCAGTTCCTCGCACCCCGCTTCAGACACAGCCTCGCAAACGAACCGACACAGGTCAGGAGTGTAGCAATGGCTGAAGAGGTAAGGGCAGTTCCTGATAAAAGCCACCGTCTCGCCACAGCAGGGCGAACTTCCGAAGTACTGAGCGATGTACGACTCGGCTTGCTGCGTGGAGAACCCCGCCAGTTCGAGCGTCGCGTCCATCTTCGAGAAATGCTGCTGCAACTTGTCCTTTGGGCGGGAGGTTAGCAGCACCGTGCACCCGCTGAGAAGCTTCTTCTGGAAGATGCCGGCCAAGATGGCGCCAATGCCTGAGGGCTCCTTTTGGGGCAGGCTGTCCACACCAGGTGTTAAACCATCTCGGTCCTTCAGCTCTTCAAAACCGTCAAAAACGAGGAGGACCTTTTCCGGGTACCGAAGAACGTGCCTGTAGATGTCGTCCCCGCCATCTTGAGGCCCAGCGGAGAGCTCAAACAGCAGTTGTTTGAGGCTGTAGTGGTTTGGGGAGAGGAGGCCCAACATCCGGCAATCGAATCGGAAAAGGAAGCCGTAATTGGGCAAACGGCCTCTGGACCAGTCCAGGCAGATCTTTTGGACCAGCAGGCTTTTCCCCATCCCGGCTTTCCCCAAGACGACGACAACTTTGGTTCCCAGGTTGTTCTTCCACGGCAGCTGAAAGAGCTGGCTGCACCCCACCGCAACCTTCCCTTTCTCTCTGAGGTCGCAGGGCCTCGGGTCGGCATTTGCCCGGGCGTTCTTGCTTTCCACGGGGCACAGCGCCAAGTCGCGTTCGATGTAAAGGTGGTCCAGGGTGAACTCTCGCTCCATGGGCACAAATTGGCAGGTCTCCCGGAAGTGGTCTTTTAGCCTCCTGCGAAACGCATCCACGGGGCCTAGGATTGAAAAGAAAAGAAGGTTATTTTTTATCCTATGTGGTGGTCTTGTAGTAAGGTTAAAGCTCACTGGAAAATGATATATAATGAAATGAAAAGGATGTTTAAAATAATCTTTGTAAAAAACCCCCAAAAAACAGACACTTTTCTTTTGGGAATTATAGGGACAGAACTACCTAAAATGCTTGGGATGCTTGGAATGAACTAATTCAGTTGAACTAATTCAGAACTATCCGTATTACACCTGAATGTAGTTCCTATCATTTCTGGGTGAGCTAAATGTTCACCCATAAGTCAACACATAAGTATATGCTATGGGAAGTGGGTGGCGCTGTGGGTTAAACCACAGAGCCTAGGGCTTGCCGATCAGAAGGTCGGCGGTTCGGATCCCCGCAACGGGGTGAGCTCCCATTGTTCGGTCCCTGCTCCTGCCCACCTAGCAGTTCGAAAGCACGTCAAAGTGCAAGTAGATAAATAGGTACCACTCCAGCGGGAAGGTAAACAGCGTCTCCGTGCACTGCTCTGATTCGCCAGAAGCGGCCACATGACCTGGAAGCTGTCTGTGGACAAACACTGGCTCCCCCGGCCAGTAAAGCGAGATGAGCGCCGCAACCCCAGAGTCGTCTGCGACTGGACCTAACGGTCAGGGGTCCCTTTACCTTTACGTATACGTTATACCTTAGCAGAGCAGCTGGTAAAATTCTGAAGACTGAAAAAGAAAATGCTGAGGACCAATGGAATGAATTGTGAAATGAAGAGAATTACCGTATTTTCCCGTGTATAAGACTACCTTTTTTATTAGAAAATTATGATAAAAATTAGGGCTTGTCTTATACGCGGGTAGTGCAGAGGGGGGAATTGGCGATTGGCTGCTGATGCGAGCCGGACATTCACAGCATTGATAGGAAGGCTGATTGGTGGCTGTGTTAAGGGCTTTTGGTGATTGGCAGCCACAGCGGCCATTGGGAGGGCCCCGCGATGTGTGCGATTGTCAGCGTCTGTGGGGCGGGTGAGTGATTTTCGGCATTCTCCCCCCCCCCAAAAAAAGCTCAACAACTCTGGGCAATCTCCCCCCATTTTCTTAATTTTGAGTCCCCCAAAACAGGGGGCATCTTATACAAGGAGGCGTGTTATACACGGAAAAATACGGTAATCCCCTTTTGGAAGGGGTGAACCGAAACTGCAATTAATTTTTTTTTAAAAAATGAACTTGCCAAGCATTTCGACAACTGCATAAAAAACATCCCAAGCAGCACAAAATCCTTCCAGATAGACCTTATTTTTTTAACAGGGCGTCCGCCATTGTTTTGAAAGCAGCTCTTTTTTTATCTTCCTTTCATCCATTCTTTGTCATTCTTAAGGTGGGAAACCTGGCTTTCTGAAATTCTGAATGAACCAGACCAGCAGCAGGAAAACACCCTCAGTGTGGGTGTGTCCCCCCCCCCCATCTTTCCGTCTTTACCTCTCAGGTTTTGGCAGGTGTGTGGTTTTGATGTGAATAATCGAACTTCTGGAGACACTCCCCAAAAACAGGGATGAGGGATCTGCGGCCACAGGTGAGCCACTCCTGCTCTCAAATTACCTGGCTTGCAGCACCGGCCCTTAGCATTGAAACTGGTTAAAAAGCAGCGACACTCACCTTGTCGTTTGCGAGCTTGCTCTGAATGAACAGGTGGGGCTTCAGGTCCTTTGTCAACCACAACCACATCTATGAGTCAAAAGGGACGACGTTGAAACACAGCTGGCCTGTAAACCCCCTGTAACATCCCCCCACCATGAAATAACCAGCCTTAAGTCTAACTTGCTTAAGCCTAATTAATACATGAAGGAGTTAATGTCATAGAGTAAGCTGTCCTGCCAGACTTAGTTAGGTCATTCCCCTTCACCTTGGGGACAGGACGCGGGGTGGCGCTGTGGTCTAAACCACTGAGCCTCTTGGGCTTGCTGATCGGAAGGTCGGCGGTTTGAATCCCAACCACGGGGTGGAGCTCCCGTTGCTCTGTCCCAGCTCTTGCCAACCTAGCAGTTCGAAAGCACACCAGTGCAAGTAGATAAATAGGTACGGCTGTGGCGGGAAGGAAAACAGCGTTTCTGTGTGCTCTGGTTTCCGTCACGGTGTCCCGTTGCGCCAGAAGCGGTTTAGTCCTGCTGGCCACATGACCCGAAAAGTTGTCTGTGGACAAACGGCAGCTCCCTCGGCCTGTAAGCGAGATGAGCGCCGCAACCCCATAGACGCCAGGGGTCCTTTACCTTTTTACCTTGGGAAGAAGGTAATCAATTGTTGTACCTCCATCTACCTGAGTAGCTCAGTGTGTTAAGAGGTCTGAGCTGCTTGTCAGGCATCGGCAACGTTATCTGGCCGTGGGCCGGATCGGTCCCACGGAGCTTGTCCATGGGCTGGACATACGCAGCGCGATACCGGAAATTGCGTCTGTGCATGTCCCCCGGCGCCGGAAATCGCTTCTGCGCATGCCCAGACGTCTGCACAGAAGCGATTTTCAGGTCAGGACATGTCCCCGGCTCCAGAAATCACTTCTGCGCATGCCCAGACGCCTGCGCAGAAGCGATTTTCAGCGTCTGCGCGAGTCCCAGCGCCGTGCCAGTTTAGCGCAGCACGCGGGGGACTTGCCAAGTGGGTGGCTTGGTGACTGGGCGGCCGTGGGCCGGTTAAATGGCCTCGGTAGGCTGGATCCGGCCCATGGGCTGGAGGTTGCTGACCTCTGTGCTTGACCCTTGGGGTCCCTTTCAACTCTACGATTCTATGAATGCACCCTGCACCTGTGTTTGCATTGCAATAGCAAAGTGTTTTAATCGCACATGCAAAAATCTGATATGAACCACTGATTCTTTTTACTGGAATCCCATGGTCCACTGGAGGCATTTTTGACTGATAAACCAATAGTGCATGGGGGCTGTCAGCAGGGAAAGTGCACAGCTAGCCTTTGGGTTCACACTTGTTATCAAACTGAAGGAGCACCTTGCTGGAAGAGATGAGGGTCCAACTAGCCCGGGGTGCTTTGCAAACATCCCAGTAACCAGGAGACACTAGGACAGCCTGCTCAAAGCTGGCCAGCAGCCCAGGCTTGACCTTAGACTCATTCCTGGCGTGCAGGGGCGTAGCGTGCCGTTTGGCTACTGGGGGCGGCAAGCCAAGCAGCACCCCTGGGGGCGGGGCGTCGCTCCGTGCGCATGACGTCACGACGCGCATGCGCACGGAGCGACGCCTCCGCCCCTTGTCCCATGCCGCGGTGAAAAAAGCCGCTGAAAGGGGGGGGGAAGGAAGACAAAGCAGGCACTTGAAAGGGGTGTCACCCCCTCCTGGCTGGCCCGCCCCTCTCCTCCATGCCACGGCTCCGCCCAGGGAGCCCAGCAGCGGGAAAAGCCGCTGAAAGCGGGGGGGGGGGGGGAGGCTATTTTCGGCGCTGCCGGGGAGCCGCAGAGGCGGCCAGCGAGGGTGGGGTGTCACGTCAGCAACAAGCGTGACACCCCTTCTCGCTGGCCGCCCCTGCGGCTCCGCCCCGGCAGCGCCGAAAATAGCCTTAAAAAAAAAAAAAAAGCGTAGGGCGGCTGCGGGGGGCTGGGCCCCCGCCCCGAGTGTCACCCCCACCAGGGCGCTGCCCGGGGTGGCCCACCCCCCGCCCCCTTGCTATGCCCCTGCTGCCGTGCATTGCAATCTTACCTCCAAGCTTTGCCTTCTACGTTAAAGGTAAAGTAAAGGGACCCCTGACCATTAGGTCCAGTCGTGACCGACTCTGGGGTTGCAGCGCTCATCTCGCTTTACTGGCCAAGGGAGCCGGCGTACAGCTTCCGGGTCATGTGGCCAGCATGACTAAGCCGCTTCTGGTGAACCAGAGCAGCGCACGGAAACGCCGTTTACCTTCCCGCCGGAGCAGTACCTATTTTCTATACTTGCACTTCGATGTGCTTTCAAACTGCTAGGTGGGCAGGAGCAGGGACCGAGCAACGGGAGCTCACTCCGTCATGGGGATTCGAACCGCCAACCTTCTGACTGGCAAGCCCTAGGCTCTGTGGTTTAACCTACAGCGCCACCCGCGTCCTGTCCCCAAGGTGAGGGGGAATGACCTAGCCAAGTCTGGTAGGACAGCTTCTACGTTAGCACAGCACTAAACCTCTGGGGGGCAGCAGAGAGTGAGGAGAGCACAGCTGATGCTTCCAGCAGGATTGCAAACATATTCTAATATCTCTGCGCCCAAGGAATGTCTTCAAGAGCCAAAGGGAACTTTACCTTAATCATGCCTTGGCATTTGCAAGCGGGGAGGACTTTAAATTTTATTTTAGAGACCAGGGCCACCGCCCCAATGGAAGGGCATTTAACCCTAGCCTCTCATGCAATTCTCCCAACAAGAGTCGCCACCCCCACCCCAGTCCAGAAGCTGATATTGTGACTAACAGCAGTTCTCATCCTGGGGAGAAATAACAAGGGCAGAGACGGGTGCAGATTATGAACAATTGCAGCAAAAATCATGACACTTACCAGGACAGGCATTAATGATGGCACCTTCTGGCCCAGCAAGAATATTCACACGCTGATCAAGAGGCTCAAAGGCAAAGACCACCTTAATATCTTCCACGCCGAGTGGGCAGTAGTGCAGGTTGGGGCTTGCAAGAGGCTCTGCAAACAAGAGATAGGGGTTTGATCATCAACATCGGCTCACCAACAATCGTCTGAAGAAGGAACCCATTGCCCCTGTTGCTATAACTGCAACAGCAGGGCTCATTCTGCTTGTAACTTAAGGGTTAATTCCATTAGCGTTAAAGTCAACTAGCAACCAGGCAGACTGGCAGGATCTTCACGTGCTCTGATTTGCAGTGCAGTTCTGAGGGAGTTTCTACACACCCACCCTGTACGTTTGATTGCGTGTCTTCCTGACATTTACAAGGCCGGAAGGAAGGAAGACAAGGCCGCTCTGTTCATTTCCACTCAAATTATACACTGATTTGTCCCATTTCCTCAACCAAGTGTATTCAGGATTTCCTTTCCCTCTGGACTCCATCTGCGTTGTTTAAGTGACTGGGAACCGCCTTGCAAGGATCGTTGCCCCTCTCCATCTGTGTGGTGGGGAGCTGTCCAGAACAGCAGGAGGAGAGCTGCTACACTGGAGTAGCTGAGAATGCTGGCTGGGATCCATAAAGTAATCTCCCTTTTATCGTGCATTTGGCAAGGAGGCCTTAAAGCAAAATGCAGTCCTCAGCCGCAACACAGGGTTCGGAATGAAGCCCACCTTGCAGTGGGTTGGCATTGCAGTGTGGAAAGCAGAGGGTGCCAATGGGGTGCCTGGGAGTGCAGTGGCACCCCCGAAGTCTCCCTCGGGTGCTCATGAGGCCCCTGAGCCTTCCCACTTACTCGCTTACCCCCTTGGCCTTCAGGGTGTGTACCCTGAAAGTACGTAGAGCTGAAAGAGGAAGTCGGGAGAGTGGCAATGAATTGGAGCAAATGGCAAAACCTAAATTGCAGGTTGCTTGGAAGAAGAAGAGTTTGGATTTGGATTTGATATCCCGCTTTATCACTACCCGAAGGAGTCTCAAAGCGGCTAACATTCTCCTTTCCCTTCCTCCCCCACAACAAACACTCTGTGAGGGTGAGTGGGGCCGAGAGACTTCAAAGAAGTGTGACTAGCCCAAGGTCACCCAGCAGCTGCATGTGGAGGAGCGGGGAAGCGAACCCGGTTCCCCAGATTACGAGTCTACCGCTCTTAACCACTACACCACACTGGCTCTGGAAGTGCAGACTGTATATGTGCGTGCTTTCACTGCCTCGGGTGGTGCAACGGGTGAGGCAATCTGGCTGTTAGTTGGTGGTTTAAGGCCACTGAGTGACGGTTGTGCAACCGAAGCTATCAGATCGCTGGACGTTATCCTTGCATTACTCCCTGCTTTGAGAGGTGATAACTACAGCAGAACACTGCAAGGAGGACAGTCCTCTATTTTTCCTCTTAACAGCAGGGAAATAGTTGAATACTTTTTTGAGTGACGGTTGTGGGCAGGAGGGTTGGACTAGATGACCCTCAGGGTCCCTTCCAACCTACAATTTTATTTTATTTTATTTTGACAAAGTAATCATCATAAATAAATAAGAATAAAAATGTGCACCGCGCCACCGAGACCGTTCCGTTGTAACTATCCAACCTCCCAAAATTTTAACACCTCTTGCGATGGTTTGACCCCTTTCCGTTTTAACAGTACAAATTCTACAGGCACCCTCAAAATCATTCCTCCGGCATATTCCCCGCCTTACCTTAATGGCACATGTTAATTGATCATGAATAGCTATATCCCACACCTCTTTATACCATTCTTCCATTTTATATTCTTCTTGCCCCTTCCGCTTCCTAGCTATCATAATTCATGCAGCTGTCAATAAATTTGCGAGCGAGGCCTTCATAGCCTGCGAACTTTCCACCCCATCGTAAATTGATAATAGTGCTACCTCTGGACTTTTGGTCAGCTTTAACCCAGTGATTTCTGTTATCTCTTTAAATAGCCTTTGCCAAAATAAAATAAAAAATAGTACATATTTACACCCCTACCACATGTGAACATAATTCCCTGTTTCCTGGCATCCTCTCCAACATAACACCGAATATTCCTTGTTCATCTGATTTAATCTGACTGGTGTTAAATAGCACCAACCTACAATTCTAGGAGCTTATGAGTCTAACTCTTGGCACCACCCCCAAGCTGAATGATAACATCCAGCCCCACATAGTTTCAGCAAGATTTCAATTCCTGCTTCTCTGATGTTGCCCCATTGATTTGTTTGTTTTCTGGAGCCATTTTCAGTTATCGCGTAATGGGCTGCTTTATTGCCTGGTATTGTTTGCGGGTAGCGGACTTCGGACCCAGAGATGATGACAAAAACCATTTACGTAAATAGAAAGCAGCTAGGTGAAAAGTAGAAGTCCAACAAACTGGAGACAAAACACTTCTAAGCATCCTTGATGCCCTGAGATGCCTTCCTTGAAGGTCCCAAAGTGATCTGAGGTTCTGCTTTTCCAGAGGAGCAAGCGGGGAGGCATGGTGGTTTTGTTTATATTCTAAAATCCCTCCCTGAGCTTAAACACTCTGTGATGGCCTGGGATTCAGACTCAGATGCGGAACCTGAGGGATCCCAGCCTGCACAGGATTCCCCGCCTCCAGAACCAGCAGAGCCAGGGCTAGGGCCTGAGTCGGAAGGGTCCTCACCTGTGCTGGATCCTCAGGTGCAGGCATCAGCTGAGTCTGCTCTGGCTCCTGATGGGGTGGAGGACCCATTGCCTGCAGGTGCTCCACTCCCAGCCCTGTCAGGGGAAGCTGAGGTGGCCTCTGGGTCCGGTAACCCTCCAGCCTCTCCTGAGCTAGTGCAGAGGCTCAGGGCAGAGAGGCGAAGGGAACTGAGTTCCCGCAGGAGGAGTGCACGCCTCCAAGCCAGGAGAGGCGAGTCACCAGAGGATCGGGGCCGCCCTATGCCTCGGGGCAGATAAAAGCCGGCCAGCCCCAGCCCCAAGTTGCAGGAGCAACATCGTTGGATACCAGTTCCTGCTTGAAACCTGTCCTGCTTTCCTGCCTGAGCTCCTGACCCGCCCTGGTTCCCTGCTTGCCTACCTGTTCCTGACTTTGCCTGACTCCCTGCCCTGCACCCAGCTTCAGTGACTACGGACTGCCTTTACGTTGCACCTCTGACCACGGGCCAGACTTGGACCTCGCCTTTCGGGCAACCCATGGGACCAGCACACACTCTTAATGCCCCACCATGATGATACACCTCCCCCCTCCACTGTTAGAGGCAGTTATTCCTCTGAAGACCAGTTACTGGAAATCACATTTGTGCTTGGGTTCTGCTTCCCACTGAGACACCTGGTTGGCCACTGTGCAAACAGACTGTTTGGACTAGATCAGTGTTTCCCAACCTCGGGCCTCCAGCTGTTTCTGGACTACAGCTCCCATCATCCCTAGCTAGCAAGACCAGTGGTCAGGGATGATGGGAATTGTAGTCCAAAACCAGCTGGAGACCCGAGGTTGGGAAACACTGGACTAGATGGTCTATAGGAGTCATTTTGGACTCACTGCTGTCCATGGAGGCGCAGGTTAATTCTGTGCCCAGGTGTCTACCAGCTCCATCTGGTACGCAGGCTGAGACCCTACCTGCCCGCGGACTGTCTCGCCAGAGTGGTGCATGCTCTGGTTATCTCCCGCTTGGACTACTGCAATGCGCTCTACGTGGGGCTACCTTTGAAGGTGACCCGGAAACGACAATTAATCCAGAATGCGGTAACTAGACTGGTGACTGGGAGCGGCCGCCGGGACCACATAACACCGGTCTTGAAAGACCTACATTGGCTCCCAGTACGTTTCTGAGCACAATTCAAAGGGTTGGTGCTGACCTTTAAAGCCCTAAACGGCCTCGGTCCTGTATATCTGAAGGAGCATTTCCACCCCCATCGTTCTGCCCGGACACTGAGGTCCAGCGCTGAGGGCCTTCTGGCGGGTCCCTCCCTGCGAGAAGCCAAGTTACAGGGAACCAGGCAGAGGGCCTTCTCTGTAGTGGCACCCGCCCTGTGGAACGCCCTCCCACCAGATGTCAAAGAGAAAAACAACTACCAGACTTTTAGAAGACATCTGAAGGCAGCCCTGTTTAGGGAGGCTTTTAATGTTTAATAGATTATTGTATTTTAATATTTTGTTGGAAGCCGCCCAGAGTGGCTGGGGAAACCTAGCCAGATGGGCAGGGTATAAATAATAAATTATTATTATTATTATTGTTGTTGTTGTTGTTGTTGTTGCTATTGTTATTATTATTATTAACCCGATCCTGCATGGCTTTTTTTTAGGTAGAGCTCTTAAGTGCTTTGCGAATGAACAAAACTAGTTCATAATGTCTGCCTCTGCATAGCAGTTGCTGGAGAGCGTAAAGGTAAAAAGGTAAAGGACCCCTGGATGGTTAGGTCCAGTCAAAGGCGACTATGGGGTTGCGGTGCTCATCTCGCTTTCAGGCCAAGTGTATCTGACACTGAGCTACATGGACCAAGGGGTCTGATTCCGGAGAAGGCAGCTTCCTGCGCAATCTGATCTCCTGCAGCCGTTACGCTTCTGCATCGGCTTCACTCGGGGATTTGTTCTCGCCATCCAGATGACACATTGTTGGGCTGGTGCCAACAGGGTCCAGTTCTCCAAGCAAAGTGTCCCCCCACTCCCACCCCTTACACTGTGGCAGTGGCCCAAAGGGCCGTAATGAATGTGATAATGTGAACCCCTATAAATCCTAGAATATGCTTCTAATAGAGAAGTTATGGTAACCTGTTGCTTTATGAAACTGATGATTTGGCAAGTCGCCGTCCCCCACTGGGACAGAAGGACAGCTAATACGCAAATCACGAAGATACAGCTCATAAGCTAGAACATAAGCTGACACATGGTGCAAATGGCTACACATAACACAGGTTCCCAACATGCATACTAACACAATGTAACTGATCACGGTGAGAATCAAAGCTTAGTCAGCAATGCTTATTGCGCATGTGTATTAAACATGAAATGAGGTAATGATGTACATGACTGGTGAAAATTGAAATCCTTTGTTTGAAATGTTATAAATACCCCTGCCCGGACCCTTGGGCGGAGTTGCAGTTTTGCGAAAAGATTTGACTGTAAACTATTGCTTTGCAATAAACAACAATGGACTCCTAACTCCTCTTGTCTCTGAGTTTTATTGGCGTAACTCAGAAACTAAGCCATTTTTGGCTTAAAACAACACAACGCTGTAACTCTAATCCCAAACTGATGCTGGAACTCCAGTTTCCAAACTCTTCCACAGCTCCATGCACAGCTTCAGCATGCTGCGATGAAACCCGTGCCATGCCAAAAACGCCTCCATCACTTAACGGGGACAGAAACTACATTCAGTAATGGTCAGAAGGGAGAGGAAATCTCAGTGAAATCCCCAGAGATGGGAGTGCCAAGTTTTTGTTGTGCTGGTTACCTTACTTTTGAGGTGGCCAAACGACGTTTCCGTGCGCTGCTCTGGTTCGCCAGAAGCGGCTTTGTCATGCTGGCCACATGACCCAGAAGCTGTACGCTGGCTCCCTCAGCCAGTAAAGCGAGATGAGCACCACAACCCCAGAGTCGGTCACGACTGGACCTAAAGGTCAGGGGTCCCTTTACCTTTACCCACTCAGCTACTTCAATCTGCAGAACTGGCACTGTTAGAAGTATCACATAATCTTTGTTCCACATTTGCAAGAAATCTATTTATTTTTTTTTAAGCATGGCTGCAACTGAACTATGGAACTCCCTGCCTATTGACAGCAGGCAGGGGTGCCTTGTAAAAACACTTACTTTTAGGCAAGCCTGTCCGGGAATATAGAATGCTGGCGTATGTGTTCGGTTACCTTTTGAGCTTATTGTTGCTGTTGATTATTTTTTACATGTCTTACGCAGTTGTGGGTTTCTTTTTTAAAATACAGTGGTACCTTGGTTCTCAAACTTAATCCGTTCCGGAAGTCCGTTCCAAAACCCAAGCGTTCCAAAACCTAAGCCGCGCTTTCCCATAGAAAGTAATGCAAAGTGGGTTAATCCATTCCGGACTTTTAAAAACAACCCCTAAAACAGCAATTTGACATTAATTTTACTATCTAACGAGACCATTGAGCCATAAAATGAAAGCAATAAACAATGTACTGCAGTCACACAATCAATCAATCAATCAATCAATCATCAGTAGCTGAACTGGGTTCCACACAGTCACAAAAACAAACAAACAAGAGCCACAAAAACAAAAACGCCAAATAAATAGCAAAAATAGTCAGCTCTCAGTGTAACACACAAAATGGAAGTGTGGCACTCAAATCGGAAGCGTAGCACTTAAAATGGAGCACGTTTGGCTTCCAAAAAAAAAGTTCGCAAACTGGAACACTTACTTCCGGGTTTGCAGTGTTTGGGTTCCAAGTTGTTTGAGTACCAAAGCGTTTGAGAACCAAGGTACCCCTGTACTGATAATCCCAAAGGGTGCAGAAAGCAAACCTGCAAGTATTGCTTCTCATACCGAAGGCAGGGCCGATGGTGGTCACCGAAAACTCCATGCGGAAGTCGGGCGGCGAGAGGGTGTCGGCAGGGGAGCAGCTCAGAGGGATGGTGATGCAGTTGCCACTGACGACGCAGAGAGCCGGTGGATGCCCTGAGCGAGGAAGCAAAAGCAGAGCGATGTCACAGGGAGACAGTTTTGGTGTGGTTTCATCTCCAGGCTACTATCAGACTGGCTTATTTATTTATTTTTAAAAAAAATTTATATACTGCTGTATCATAAAAATGTATTGCAGCCAGTTTATGACAATACAGGCGTCTCCCCCCCCACTTATGCATGCTCATGCATGATCATGTACATGAGTGCAATATGCACCAGGAGGCTTAGTTTGATCAGAATTGAGTACAGTACATACTTCCAGAGTTAACGCTAAATACATGACTTCTGGTAAATGAGCCGCCATAGCAGCTGGAGGGCCGTGAAAATGTGTGTCCCAGGCTTTTCAGACTCACTTACCCATGTACTATCTGAAACCAAAGGGGCGCATTGGTTGCCAGATGCGAAATATATGGGCATTAAAGGGACGCGGGTGGCGCTGTGGTCTAAACCACTGAGCCTCTTGGGCTTGCCAATCGGAAGGTCAGCGGTTCGAATCCCCATGACGGAGTGAGCTCTGTCCCAGCTCCTGCCAACCTAGCAGTTCGAAAGCACGCCAGTGCAAGTAGATAAATACCGTAGGTACTGCTGCGGCAAGAAGGTAAACGGTGTTTCTGTGCGCTCTGGTGTCCGTCACAATGTCCCATTGCACCAGAAGCGGTGTAGTCCTGCTGGCCACATGACCCGGAAAGCTGTCTGTGGACAAACAGTGGTTCCCTCGGCCTGAAAGCGAGTTGAGCGCCGCAACCCCATAGCCGCCTTTGACTGGACTTAACTGTCCAGGGGTCCTTTAAAGGTAAAGGGACCCCTGACCATTAGGTCCAGTAGCGGATGACTCTGGGTTTGCGGCGCTCATCTCGCTTTACTGGCCGAGGGAGCCGGCGTACAGCTTCCGGGTCATGTGGCCAGCATGACTAAGCCGCTTCTGGCGAAACCAGAGCAGTGCACGGAAACGCCGTTTACCTTCCCGCCAGAGCGGTACCTATTTATCTACTTGCACTTTGACATGCTTTCGAACTGCTAGGTTGCCAGCAGCAGGGACTGAACAACGGGAGCTCACCCCATCACAGGGATTTGAACCGCCGACCTTCTGATCAGCAAGCTCTAGGCTCTGTGGTTTAACCCACAGCGCCACCCATGTCCCAACCCAGGGGTCCTTTACCCTTTCCCTTTATCAATATTGGCATTATTTTCAGCTCTCCTATCCCACGACTTAGTCACCTGCCATTTGCAAGTATAATTGTGACAGGAAAACGAGATAAGAACATTGTGGGTGTGTTTCTTTGCAGAGAGGACGTAGATTTGGAGAGGCATGCTCCATTGTGCATGTTCAATGGAGAAGCAAGCTCTTTTACACTGCCTTGGCTAGGCGTATCTATCTCGCTGCGGTGCCCAGCTATCAACGCATCCCCCAACTCACCGAGTTTCCTGCGTTTGGGCTCTGGAGCATCAGAGCAGCTTCCTGGGGGTGGAAAGAAAGGAAGTTGAAGGCACAGTGCCTTGAACAATGACTTCAGCAGGTGTGACTCCTCTCCGCCAGACCATCAGGGATGGAAGCAGCCACATACCTGGGAGAATCCCTGATATCAGCAGATATCTGTGTGCTTTTGAACTACCGTATTTTTCGCTCCATAAGATGCACTTTTTTCCTCCTAAAAAGTAAGGGGAAATGTCTGTGCGTCTTATGGAGCGAATGTGTGGTCCCTGGAGCTGGACTGCCCAGGGGCAAAAGCAGATCGTGCTTTTTTAAAAAATAAGAGAGAAGACGGTGTTGAAAGGAAGCCCGCTGAGCAGCTGCTCAGCAAACGATCAGGGAGAGAGATAAGGGCAAGAGATTCCAGCCCCACCCCCTTGCAGAGGGAGGCTGTTTCCCCAGCGACATGTGACTGGCTGATTAGATTATCTGTCTGGAAACTGTAGAAATGGCTCCCTTTCCTGAAGCTGCAGAACTGTGAGTTAAACCCCATAAAACAGGGTTTTTTCCCTTTGCAAAGTAAGCTCAACAACTTTGAGCTGATCCTCAAAAAACGGGGCTTTTCTCCTTTGCAAAAGAAGCTGCAGAAATTTGAGCTGATCCTCAAAAATTGGGACTTTTCTCCTTTGCAAAAG
Organism: Darevskia mixta; assembly: GCA_034641385.1. NCBI lineage: Eukaryota > Metazoa > Chordata > Lepidosauria > Squamata > Lacertidae > Darevskia > Darevskia mixta. The sequence goes on from JAWWNH010000201.1 coordinate 531,484, forward strand.
AATCTGTAGAAATTTGAGCTGATCCTCAAAAAAATGGGACTTTTCTCCTTTGCAAAAGAAGCTGCAGAAATTTGAGCTGATCCTCAAAAAATTGGGGCTTTTCCCCTCTAAAAACTAGGTGCGTCCTATGGTCAGATGCGCCTTATAGAGCGAAAAATACAGTACATTCCTGTGGGGTGGGGATTGATGCCAGGACAGATTCTGAGAGCCCTTCTGGTCCCCTAGAGACTTATGAAATAAGCAAACATCTCGAAGGTCAACAGTTCCTTACACCTGCTTTAAAAATAGCTATCATGAGGTTTTTCGTCTCCTGTTATAACATGTTTTGCTTTCATGCGTTCTCAAACATTCACTTCTGCTTTTGTAAGCTGCCTTGAGGCTATTTGCATAAGCCCGGCTATAAATGCCTAAAATAAAAGCCTAAAATAAACAAGGGACTGCAAGATGTCCCGCCCTCGGTTGCCGCGTGAACCCCCCCCCCGATTCTCCTCCTGCTGCTAGAAAACTTACCCCGTTTCTTGGCGTCCCCTGGGGTTTCAGCCGCTGCCTCATCTAGAACCAGGTTTCCTGTTTGGTTTGAAATAAGAAAGGGAAGAGCGTGTTGTTTATTCATGATTGGACAAGGCCGCATCGAGACCTTTAGAGGCTGTACATACTGAAGATTTTTCGTCGGAAGCCGAAGCGGGTGGCGCTGTGGGTTAAACCACAAAGCCTAGGGCTTGCCGATCAGAAGGTCGGCGGTTCGAATCCCCGCGACGGAGTGAGCTCCCGTTGCTCGGTCCCTGCTCCTGCCAACCTAGCAGTTCGAAAACACGTCAAAGTGCAAGTAGATAAATAGGTAAGGTATTACCTTCCGGCGGGAAGGTAAACGGCGTTTCCGTGCGCTGCTCTGGTTCGCCAGAAGCGGCTTAGTCATGCTGGCCACATTAGCCGGAAGTTGTACGCCGGCTCCCTCGGCCAATAAAGCGAGATGAGCGCAGCAACCCCAGAGTCGTCCACGACTGGACCTAATGGTCAGGGGTCCCTTTACCTTATACTGAAGATTTTTTTGTTGGAAGCCACCCAGAGTGGCTGGGGAAGCCCAGCCAGATGGGTGGGGTATAATTAATAATTAATAATTAATAATTACAATAACTATTACTATTATTATTATTATTGTCTGTTGTGAGGTAGACTGCCCTGAGGGCATATCAAATTCAACGCTTTTCTGGAAGGGGGGGCACACAAGAATCTTACCGAACAGATCTTCCTCTGGTTTTTCTTGCTGGTCTTTTAGCACGTATTCAGCCAATGAAGCTAAATTGGATTTTTTTTTTTAAAAAGAGGGAAAGAATGCAAAGTGAGAAGCTGTACAGGTGAATTCTTCTAGAAATAAAAGCTCGAACCTTCCCTGCAGATGTAGGGAACCTTTGGCCCTCTGGGTGTTGCTGAACTATAACTCCCTGCCTCCCTGGACACTGGCCTCAGCAACCATGGCCAAGCATCAGGGGTGCTGGGAGCGGGGGTGGTGTTATAGTCCAACAAAACGTGGAGGGCACCAGGGACCCTTCTGTGACATAAGAGCAGCTCGTCCAATCAGCACCCGAGGCTTCTGTACACTGCTTACTGCAGAAAAGTAAGGTTTTGTTTTGTTTTTTTTAAAGAAGGGACAAAACATATCGATTAGGGTTGTGCATTAGATTCAGCTGAAGCCCTGAATGAAGGGGATGGACGGGGTGTCACCTGAGCTGGGTGGGGACAGTCCCAGATCGTCGTGGGTTGGGTTGGGGGGGCTCAGAGCGATCTGGTTCTGTCAGGCAAAAGGAGAAGCAGCCATTGCTGAGGAAGAAGAGGAGGTCAAGTGGGAAAAGAAAAAAAAGCAGTGAAAAGGTTTAGGAGAGGCCTGCCGAATAGGCTCTGTCTTCCCAAAAGAAGGTTTGATCTGTGTGGAGTACCAGTGCAGTGATGTAGCCAATAAAATCCCAGCTCCTTTGTGACCTCTTTGCAGGGAAGACGCTTGCGAAGGAAGACCCCGGCGCAGGATTAAACCCCGCCACCAGCCTCTCTTGGTCAGCCGCCTCTCTGACCCTATGTTTAATTAAGGTTAAACCCCAAATATACACCCAGTCTTCCCACTGATAGATTTGAGCCCAGATCTGGGGCGGGTGATCCCTGGGTCAGAGGGAAGGAGTAGTTTGTGCAACCATAATGTTTGCATTGTGTAAGGTCCGTGTGGTGGGTACTCAAGAGTAACGAAGCTAGACTCCGGCCTGTCTTTTTACAGGTTTATTGTGCAAACTATTTACAGTGCAGAGCAACAAAGTCCATTACTGTCTCAGTCGCTGGCAGAATCCGGGAGTGGCCCCTTCTGGCTCCATCCCAGGGTGGATAAAAATCAATGATTTTTAAAAAAAAAAATTAAAAAATCGGATTTTTTTAATTTAAATCGGATTTTTAAAATAAAATGCTTTTGGAGGAAAAATTGAAGGGCCATACATGCACATATGCTTTTATGTATTCATGCAATGTTATACTTATAGGCCAGACTGTGATTAGTCTAAGCATTGAAAATGTATTGGCAAAGGTTTGTCTATTGGTGATCAATTTACATGCTCATTCCCTTTGAATGAAAGAGAACCAGAATAAGGAACAATGGTCAGTGTTTCTCCTACGAAGGGCCTCTTTGTAAGATATGGAATTCATAGTCTGAAACATTTGAAGGTTACACAAGCGAGAGAGATAGTAAATAGGTTTGCAGGGGTTTGCAACATTTATGGCGACTCCAGACATCAAGGATAGAGGCCTGCAAAGAGTCTGCATATAGTTTGCAACATTGTAAGGTTACATTCCTGAGATTAGATGTACTTGCAGAGAAACTCAGAATAAAATATATTTTTAGAAAGAAGCATTTAAAAGATCCCTATGCCCCCCCCTGGAATAGAAAAGCCCCTTTTAAAAGGACATACTTTTATGTTTTACTTGCAGTATGTTATATGTATCTTTGTATTGATCCTGCATTATATATTGTAACCAGTTATTGATCCTGCTTCTGTATAATCATGCTTGCTTGATGTATTGATGAATGGCTTATAGATGCCCATTGTCTGAGAATGTGCCCAATGTGCCCAAGGTCTCTTGTCTAGGGAGTCTGGGACTGAGTTCAAGAATTCATGCTGTATATTCTTATCAAGCCACCTGCTTTAAGGAGTATAGTCTGGAGTTGTAATTAGAAAATAGAATGTCAGCATTTTCGGTTTCCTGAAGATGACGTAGGCCTCAGCATACAGAAATGTGTATAAAAGGAACCCCCGTGCCCATAGGTTCTTTGGACAGATTTTGCGAGCTATTGCGCTGTCCCTTTTGACCTGACATATGCAGTTCAAAATAAACTTTCTGTTGTATCCTGAATGGTGTTAGCCTCTTTGTGTGTGCCTGAGTCCCTGCTACCCAGGAAAGGACAAGGTGCTATAGTTCCCAGGTGCTACAAAATCTTTCTAAATATAGTCTTCTATTTAAGTTACATTGTAGTCCAAAGGCTATTCATCAGGAAATAAGGATTTGTTTTAAGTTTATCAAGTGTGCTAAAACTCAGTCTAAGTTTTTTTAAAAAATGTTTAACCACATCAGTTAACAAACATGGATACATATGCTATCATGTTATTGTTTTAGTTAAATAAATTGTTTAAATGGTTATTAAGGAAATGATTATTTTTCTCCTTCCAATAAAGTACAGCAGAAAAGTTGTCCAAATATAAACAGTTAACTTATTAAACCTCACCATAATTTCATAATTATCTGTCTATGTATTTCTAGTAGTATAACCAAATCAGTAATTTTTGATATAACTGTAAAAACTACTCTGAAAATCTATTATTCCAAAAATGAAACCTTCATATGGTTGTAAATATTAAGATTATACCAGCAAGAATGAGTCTTTCTGTAAAAAAAATATTTAAATCAAGTCTTACTGACTAGTGATTTAAATCAAGCCTTACTGACTAGTGATTTAAATCGTGATTTAAATCGTGATTTAAATCAAATTGATTTAAATCAAATCCACCCTGCTCCGTCCCCAACATAAGAACTTAGGCATCCCTAGTCTTCTCCTATTCTCTTTACGTTTCACCCCTCTGTGCAATTGGGGCGACGGCAATGGCGTGCCTCCCTCCTGACCAGCCGGGCGACGTGAGTGCGGGATCTCAGTAACATCCCCAAGCCCTCTCCCCGCCTGACTGCCTCGTTCCCCTCTCTCCTCGCTGGAGGCGGTGCTCCTTTCCCCACCGGACGAGGTACTACTGTCCAGGAGGAGCTGGGGCTCTCTGTATGCCAAAGGGTCCTCCGCTGAACAGGCGGCGTATCCCTGACACATTGTTTGTTTTTGTTTATTAAAAACCACACCACCGTTTTCAAAGTCTTTGACTGCAAGACATCCTAATGAGAAGATCTAAAAGGAGAAGGTCTTGTCTTTTTCTTTATGACGTATTTTATGGTTTTATATTGTGATTTTATGTAGCAATTCAAAAATACAGATGCGCTTTTACTCTCGCAGGACTGAATGTATATTGCCCTCGGCTGTACTTGAGGGACGATTCCAACAGATTCCACATGAAAAATGCTTATGACCCTGCAGAGATGGCAGCACCGAATCGGTGGCGCATGCCCCTTTGGCTTGCACTCTTTATAAAGACTTGACGAAGGAGTTCATCACCCCTCTTTTATTGTCCATCCCGGGTCACCCAGTCACTGCCACAGTGTCCTTTCTCTTGGCAGATCAAGGTGAGCAGGTGACAGCAAAGGTTGCAAGGTTTTTAGCTGGGGCAATTAGAATAAGATCCGCTATTTGACTATTGATTCAAAACCCTGAAATGTATTTTATATAATTGACTTTTTATTTTTATTCTTTGTATATCGTATTGTTGTTTTATTGCTATGGTCGATGGCTGATGCAAATAAAGATTCATTCATTCATTCATTCATTGTGATTTTATGTTGTGAACTGCCCTGAGACTTGCGGGTAGAGGGCGGAATACAAATTTAATAATATCTAACAAACAAACCAACAAGCCGGGCCTCACCCAGCTCCTCTCCACCCTCGAAACTCCAGCTTCCTACCTATTTTATCATAGGCCTCTCCAGTGTCCGCACACAGGCAGACTTGTTCTCCGCTCTCATTACTTTCCACTGTGTAAAAGAGATCAGGGTTGTTTTCCTGATCGTCAGGTTCTAGAGTTCAAAAAAACAAAACGAAAGAGGCATTAATAGTGCACAAAAACATCTATGCAGCTTTTATCTTACTACACAAAGCATCAACCGCAGAAACACCTTAAATATCTGCAGAGCCCGTAGAAATGAGAAACTTTTCCTGCTCCCAGGACCAGGTCTTTATCTGGCTACACCCTGTGGGTCACATGGAAAGGTGGGCTGGGCAACTGACCTGCCAATCACAGATGCCACTAGAACATCACACAATTGACAGGTGGGCTGTCCCACACGCAGGGGAAAATTTCACCTAATAGGCACACTTTGGTATGTAATTTCCCTGAATATACACGTTTCTGCAAAGGATTCCCCCCGGTATAATGCATTTCTGTATGTAATTTTTCTTTTTCTTTTTGAAAAATTAATACTTTATTTATTTTCGTTCATAATTGACAATACAAAACAGTGCAAGACATACTGCAAACCACAAAAACAAACAGCACACAAAATCCATTCATTTCTTCGCCTAATATATAAGTCCCACTGTTTCTTGATCAAAACAATCAAGGAACAGAGATACAATTTCATTTAAACACTGTTTCATTTAAACATTTGAACACTGTTACCAGATATATAAAACATGAAAAAACACAAACAGAATCCAAATAAACTTGCTTGAATATACTAATCAACTTCCCTGATCCTTCTCTCCATTAGTGGCTCCTTTCAGATATTAATGATAATGTAACAGCAAAGGTAGCCAAGTTTTGTGCTAAAGCTATAAAAATTCGGTCCGCTCTAGCTAGCAGCATCCACACAACTTCAGGACAGAACAGAACTAAAGACGGACCAGTGTTATAATTGACCGCAGCCCTATTTTTAAAGTAGAGATATCGTCTTTTATTTAAATGTTTAAAGTTTATATTTATAGTTTATAGTTTATATTTTTACAATGTATTTTGGATTGTATTTATCGTGCTGGTGGACAACCGTAACAATAAATTATCTATCTATCTATCTTCTCTCCCTTGATTCACAATGATAAGATTTTGTTGATCTGCTTTAACTCTGGCACCTCTTAATCTACCACAAATCTATAACCTTCTAATCTCATTCTTTGTTATTTCACTATATTTATTTATTTATAAAACAAGAGTTACTCCATAACGTGCACCCTGATCATGTCACACCTCTTTTTTAAATAGCATGTGAAGCTTTTCCACCCCTCCATGAATTTACTTCTTGGAGTTTCCTTTAGACTTTCTGATAAGTGGGCTAGCTCGATGTATTCTATAGTTTTATAAAACCATTCTTCCTTACTTGAGGGTTTGTCACATTTCCAATACGTAGCCACCAGAATCCTAGCTGCAGCTGATGCATATAGAAAAAAGGTCTTGAATTTGTTGGGTAAGTCTGGCTCTGTAATTCCTAAAAGGTAGGCCTCAGGAGATTTCGGAAATTTAATTGCTAAGATGACTTCCAATTCTGAATGGATCTCATTCCAGAAGGTTTTAATTTTTTCACATTTCCACCATAATGTGATAGAGGTCTCCCACCTCTTCACATCTCCAGCAGGTGTTTGGGGCATTTGTAACTGTATGTAACTTTTCATTAGTATATGCACTGTCGCACACACCATACCTTTGTATATGCATTTTCAGATATATTTCTTGGCTGGAGAACTGCATTGCAAAATTCAGAGAAGTTAAATTTTCAAAGGCTGGCTGTGTTTCAGTTTGTGGAACATCTCGGGAAATGCAAATTGGGTCGGTTTAAACTGAACCGAATTTCTCCTCCATTCCTACTGGCAGGGTGACCTGCTTAACCCCCACTGTTTTCTTGACCCATTGCTGCTTTGGGGGGGCATTTAGGAAAATCAGTCAAGACAGAGGTTTAAATACACCTTCTCTTCCACCCAGTTCCTACCATTGCTCTCGTAATTTCGCTTTAAAGTCTTTGTTGTTTGCTTATTCCTTTTTTTTAAGAAGCCAGTTGGAAAAACCAGCTCAAGAATACCTGATTTGGCCAGAGGTTGCCCTCAGAGAATGCTTTGGGTTTCTGGATCCCAGAAAGTACCGTACTTTTCTGTGTATAAGACAAAGTTTCTTTTCTGCAAAAATAATGTTTAAAAATTGGGGTTGTCTAATACATGGGTAGTTACAGGTAGGTAGCCGTGTTGGTCTGCCATAGTCAAAACAAAGTAAAAAAAATCCTAGCACCTTAGAGACCAACTAAATTTGTTTTTGGTATGAGCTTTTGTGTGCATGCACACTTCTTCAGATACACTGAAACAGAAGTCACCAGACCCTTATATACATATAGTGAGAGGGTGGGGAGGGGTATTACTCAGAAGGGTGGTGGGAATGGGTGATAGGCTGATAGCTGTGGTAAACCTGTTGACGACTGTTAACGACTGCAATTAGTCTTACAGGAAAAAGCAAGGGGTGAGAAGGTAAAAAATAGCTTTGTCGTGTATAATGAGATAAGAATCCAATGTCTTTAATCAGACCAGGTCTCTCCATGGTTTTAAGTTTGGTAATGGGTTGCAATTCAGCAACTTCTCTTTCCAGTCTATTCTTGAAATTCCTTTGCAATAAGACAGCTACTTTGAGATCTTGTATAGAATGTCCTGGAAAATTGAAGTGTTCTCCTATACATGGGTACCGTAGTTCAGAGTGGCAATGGGTGATTGGTTGAGTAGGAGATTGCCAGCGGCTATTGTTCTGGTGATTGGTGGCTGTGGCAAGGGCTGCTGTTGATTGGCTGTTATTGTGGCATTGGGCGGGCGATTGGCGGCTGCTGGCGGCGAGCGAGCAGGTGATTTTTTTGCCTCTGCGACGTGTGTTATTGTCAGCGTTGGCCAGACAGGTGAGCGATCCCGCCCCAAAAAAAGCTCAACAAGTCAGGGCAACCCCCCCAAAAAGCTCAATAACTCTGGGCAATCTCCCCCCATTTTCTTAATTCTGAGTCCCCAAAAATAGGGGGCGTCTTATACACGGGGGCGTGTTATACATGGAAAAGTACGTTACTTCCTGTGCCGCCCTTCATCAGCCATCGGCCAGACCAAAATAGAGGATGAAGAAGACTGGTCGGTGCAGAAGGACTGTGAAAGCAAGGATGAGTATTTATGTGAGCAGCAGCTGCAATGCACCCCAAACTAGGAAACCTGGCTTTATTTCCTAGATGCAGACAGGCAGAACTGCCCTGGAAAGGCCTCTTCCATTGTTCCTGCACTTTCATCTTCTCCCCTTCGTTATCTGACTCTTGGTGTGTCTTTTGCAGCTTTAATAATAAAATAATAATAATAATAATAATAATAATTTATTATGTTCAAAGACCAGCTCGCATAACACAATAGTGACAGCATTCATAAAGATAAAATATACAATTAGAATAGATTGCAACAATAGCTCATGAGTTGAGATATATACATACATCCGTACGACTGAGATTTGGGCTACCATAAAAATTGACCCTAAGGCTGTTACGGAAATTACGGGGGGGGGGGCAATCTTTTAAAGTTGCTAAATATACAAATATTTCAATGCCATTTTACAACTCTGGTCTATGACCCACAAGGCACTGGGTCTCCTCCATAATCCCCTAAGCGGAGCATCACGTACACACCTGGTGCCCCAGGATGTGCCCCACCTGGGTAATCTCTCAAGTACCCATCCTCTGATTTCCTATGTGCCAGACAACTCCCAATGTTTTCCCAGTGTTCTCCCTGGGTAGATATTCAGGATGTATTTTAAACCCACTCAACTGCTATTCACATGCTCCTAAAACCCATCACCTGTATGTTAATCCTGTTTACCCATATGTTAATCATGTTTGACCCTCCTTCTCTCCACCCTTTTTCTGACGTTTTCCCCATGTAATAGTGATGTAGTTATGATGCTTCCAAACCGCATCTTGGGACAGGGCGGGAAGTTTTAAAAGTCCTTGTCACCCTGTGTTCGGGGTTCAGTCTCTGTTACTCGAACCTGTTGCGCAATAAAGTGACTTTGTCCTTTGCTCCGGTTGCTGGTTGGTTTCATCTTTAGCTCCGTAGTACCACGGACCTCCTGTCCGAAGGGCCAGGTTGCTGAGAGGACTCGTGCCTGGGATTTTTCCCCAGGCGCCCCAAAAAGGGACTTCAGCTTTTCCCTAGTAAGCCATTTTATTCTAGAGGATGGTCTGTGCCTGCAAATCTGGGCACAGAATCTGGCTACCAGCCAGGTCACCTTGTGATCTTTGCCCAAGAGGAGACAATTTAGTTTAGACTTGTCTGTAAGATCGGCCAGCCTCTTCAGCAAAGGGTCGATGGTTTCTCTACGAATCTCAGCATAAAAAGGACATCTAAAAATATATATGTTTTCTATGATTTTATAATCAGGAACCTTTGTACAGTCTTGTTGTCTCTCTATGTCCATGATTCTTTGCTTAACCACGGATCTAGCTTCGCCCAGTCCCATAGTTACACAGTAAAAAATTATGGGGCGGCAGGCAGATGAAAAAGCAAAACAAACAAGGGTTTATTCTTCATGCCGCCCGGGGAGAAACTCACCTGTTTCCACTACCTGCTTATACAGAACCGGAATGTCGATGTCACTGAACAGCAGGTCCAGGTAGCTCTTCCCAGTCAGGACTCCTGGGTCCATGGTGTCACCTGAAAGCATCGCCACCATCATCAGTAAAACGAAAGATGTATGATTCAGCCGCTTCGGGCATTTGCCTGGCTCACATGTCCCCTTCCGCTCCACATGCTTCCGAATTCCCGCACCGGTCCCCTGCCCCCCCCCAAGACCTTTGCTTAATAAAACTTGTTTCATTTCCTCTAGATTAGTGCTGAAACCGGTTAGGACGTACTCTGTTTAGCTCATGTTTTTCTCACGCCTCAAAAAATGCCCACATCTGGGGTGGGTTTTTTTCTAGGTCAGAAGGTCAGAATTGTACAAAAAGGTCTGGGTTTGTGTGCATTTTTAAAACACAGGTGCTGATGTGCCTCAGTGCTCAGTGTTTTAAAGGGAAGTGCCCCCCAGTGCTCAAAAACAGGAAATTTAGATAGACAGATAGATAGATAGATAGATAGATAGAGATAGATAGATATAGATACCCTGTCCCCCCTTTTTTAATACGTAGTCATAAAGTAAGCCATGGCAGGGTTTTTTTACCTTTGTGAGAAGACGTACCCCAAAAGTAAGCTGTGGTGCCGCCATTGTTCCCGTCGCCTCCTCAGCCCCTCCTGCGTGCGCAGGGAGCCATCGAACCAGCGAGAGGCACGGGGGGAAACGCGCCTCTTGCGGAGTTCTGCCCCGCCTGCTTAGCGCGCAGGGAGAGGCTGTACCATACCATACTGACGTAATAAAAATGAGACATCCCCCTGAAAATAAGCCACCCTGTGTTTTTTTGAGGAAAAAAAATTATAAGACGGTGTCTTAAAAGGGGGGAAAGACGGTATAGATATAGTTATATGTCTGTCTGTCTGTGTGTGTGTGTGTGTGTGTGTGTGTGTGTGTGTGTGAAATGCTTGCAACTTTGTCTCGTTGGCATGGGTAATTCAACAGATAGCCTTCATCCAAAGATAAATCTGCATGGTTCTCCTGCCCCTTTTCACCTCATGGCAACCCTGCGAGGTAGGTTTATCCGACAATGAGAGTGTCTGGGCTCAGTGTCAGCCAATGATGTTCATGGCTGAGGGGGGATTTGAACCTGCAGCTTTTCAGCACTCCGACCACTGCACTGCACTACCTCAGCAGTAATCTGTCACAACATCACATTCACCGCATGATCCCTGATTGGTTGGGATCCAACAATGAAGAAGAAGCCTTTCCAAGTTAAATTTCTTTTAAAAAACAAAGAAATGTGGCAATCTCTCTTGCTCTCCATTTAAGAGCTCGTACGCTCCAACATTTCTCCGATGAAAATAGGGACGTCCTAAGGAAAAGTGGGACATTCCAGGACTGAATCAGAAACCGCGACGGTGTCTCTAAGTGAGGGACGTCCCTGGAAAACAGGGACATTTGGAGGGTCTGAGAGCTGGCTTTGCATTTAACTGTCAAACAGTAGAAGAAGGAGGAGGAGGAGGAGGAGGAAGAAGAGTTTGGATTTGATATCCCGCTTTATCACTACTCGAAGGAGTCTCAAAGCAGCTAACTTTCTCCTTTCCCTCCCTCCCTCCCCCACAACAAACACTCTGTGAGCTGAGTGGGGCTGAGAGACTTCAGAGAAGTGTGACTAGCCCAAGGTCACCCAGCAGCTGCATGTGGAGGAGCGGAGACACGAACCCTGTTCACCAGATTACAAGTCTACCACTCTTAACCACTACACCACACTGGTGTAAACAGTGGTCAACTAGCCTTGAAGCCCTGGCAGCTTACTAAACGGTCTTGAGCAAAACCGGTGCATTAGCTAGCTTCATGTTTTGCTTTTCAGAAGAATGAAATGCCGTGCCCATTTAATCCTAAATTATAGGAGTACGCTGTAAACATTAGCACGGAGGTGGTCCCATTTGCCTCCTGACCATGCTCTGGTTGTGGTCACAGCATGTGATACGCCTCCCCACATGAGCTTTGGCGGCATCTGGCCGGCCACTGTGGGGGAAGAGGATGTCGGACTAGACGGAAACCACTTTGGTGGTCCCCGCCTCTAGACATTTCCCTTCTCCCAACCCACAGCCCAACTGCTGCTGTTAACAGGAACAAGCTTCTGCGTTTCGATTTGAGTATTTTTTGGGTAACGTAGCTTGCGTGGCAGTTGGCTCCAAATAAGACAAGAAAGTATCAACAACCTCAGATATGCTGATGACACAACCTTGATGGCAGAAAGTGAGGAGGAATTAAAGAACCTTTTAATGAGGGTGAAAGAGGAGAGCGCAAAATATGGTCTGAAGCTCAACATCAAAAAAACTAAGATCATGGCCACTGGTCCCATCACCTCCTGGCAAATAGAAGGGGAAGAAATGGAGGCAGTGAGAGATTTTACTTTCTTGGGTTCCATGATCACTGCAGATGGTGACAGCAGTCATGAAATTAAAAGACGCCTGCTTCTTGGGAGAAAAGCAATGACAAACCTAGACAGCATCTTAAAAAGCAGAGACATCACCTTGCCGACAAAGGTCCGTATAGTTAAAGCTATGGTTTTCCCAGTAGTGATGTATGGAAGTGAGAGCTGGACCATCAAGAAGGCTGATCGCCGAACAATTGATGCCTTTGAATTATGGTGCTGGAGGAGACTCTTGAGAGTCCCATGGACTGCAAGAAGATCAAACCTATCCATTCTGAAGGAAATCAGCCCGGAGTGCTCACTGGAAGGACAGATCCTAAAGCTGAGGCTCCAATACTTTGGCCACCTCATGAGAAGAGAAGACTCCCCGGAAAAGACCCTGATGTTGGGAAAGATGGAGGGCGCAAGGAGAAGGGGGCGACAGAGGACGAGATGGTTGGACAGTGTCCTTGAAGTTACTAACATGAGTCTGACCAAACTGCGGGAGGCAGTGGTAGACAGGAGTGCCTGGCGTGCTCTGGTCCATGGGGTCACAAAGAGTCGGACACTACTAAACGACTAAACAACAACAACAAAGACAAGAAAGAAAGTCCCACTGAAGATTCACCCCCTAAGCAACTCCTTGGATCCCAGTGCGGGACTTAGGACTGGTATAACAGGAAGCAGGATGCTAAATGAGCTCAAAGTCCCCTCTTCCTTTGCGGGCGGGTGTGGAGGACTCCCTGGTCCTGGATGGAGTAACTGTGCCCCTGAAGGACCAGGTACGCAGCCTGGGAGTCATTTTGGACTCGCAGCTGTCCAGGGAGGCGCAGGTTAATTCTGTGTCCAGGGCGGCTGTCTACCAGCTCCATCTGGTACGCAGGCTGAGACCCTACCTGCCTGCAGACTGTCTCGACAGAGTGGTGCATGCTCTAGTTATCTCCCACTTGGACTACTGCAATGCGCTCTACGTGGGGCTACCTTTGAAGGTGACCCGGAAACTGCAATTAATCCAGAATGCGGCAGCTAGACCGGTGACTGTTAGCGGCCGCTCCTGAAACACCGCTCCTTAAAGACCTACTGGTACATTGGGCTCCCAGTACATTTCCGAGCACAATTCAAAGTGTTGGTGTTGACCTTTAAAGCCCTAAATGGCCTCGGCCCAGTATACCTGAAGGAGATGACTGAATCGGCCTGTTTGGGTCCTCATTCCTCCCCATCTTTAATTTGGTTCTCCACAGCTGTTAGGCTGCTCAACGGAAAATAATATAGTGCAACTGACTTTTGGGGTTGGTGTGTTGTGCGACAAGCACACAGAGTGCAATAAAATTGAGTGTTTGTATGGGGAGGGAGGCTCGGTTAATTTCATTGTACACAGGTTGTACATTGACAATAAAGGTATTATTATTATTATTATTAATTATTATTATTATTATTATTATATTCTGCAGCATTTTTTTTTAAAAGCCTCATGAAAACTCGCCAGCATTTCAGTGCAAATTTCTCCCAACAAACACATTTTAGAATGCTGTTTTGAAGAGTGCACACAGATTCTTCCAAGAATTTCCCCCAAATATAATGCAACTTTGCATGTCGTTTTCACGAACATCTTCATATCCACATTTCCACAAAAGCTTGAGATTTATTTATTTTTAAATGAAGTCCTTTGGAAAATTTATGAGCATTTCTCACCATATACGCATTTTGCATGCCATTTTGCCGAATTTACACTCCCCCTTTTTTTAAGTTTCCCCAATTGCAATGCTTTTGTTTTGTATGTTATTCTCACTATTACATACATGGGCAGACACAACTTCACTCCAGCAGACGCATTTCTGTACACTTAACTTGGCTGGAGAACAGCACTGCAAAATTTGGAAAAGTGCAAATTTGGATGGGAGGCTGTGTGTTGTTTGGAAAAGCGGAAACTAGTGAAACCTGGCTTTAAATGCAAAATGATTCAAATGTCTCTCCCATCCCAAAGGCTGGACCACTCCACTGTAAACTGGGCACCACACAGTGAGCAATTGGGCTTAGAATCCCCCTTCTTTATGCCAATTTTTTTTAAAATGAAATAAAAAAATGAAAATTGAATACCTGGGGTTTGGGTGGTTGTTGTTGGGCCCCTGGAATGTGCTCACCCCAATCCCCCCACCTGCTGTTTGCTTTCAGCCCCCGTTGCTGCCCCACTCCCCAAACCCCACAACAGGCAACAAACCCAATCCAACCCAACTTTTCCTTATCAGCAGGGCGCCCGTAGCTCTGCATGCCGTTTTGCTGAATCGTAAGAGTGCCTGACTTGGGGCGCGGGTGGCGCTGTGGGTTAAACCACAGAGCCTAGGGCTTGCCAGTCAGAAGGTCCGCGGTTCGAATCCCCGTGACAGGGTGAGCTCCCGTTGCTCGGTCCCTGCTGCTGCCAACCTAGCAGTTCGAAAGCACGAAGTGCAAGTAGATAAATAGGAACCGCTCTGGCGGGAAGGTAAACGGTGTTTCCATGCGCTGCTCTGGTTCGCAGAAGCGGCTTTGTCATGCTGGCCACATGACCTGGAAGCTGTACGCCGGCTCCCTCGGCCAATAAAGCGAGATGAGAGCCGCAACCCCAGAGTCGTCCGCAACTGCACCTAATGGTCAGGGGTCCCTTTACGTTTACCTTTAAGAGTGCCTGAAGCTTTGTTATCGCGGTAAATGACTCATTGGCTCACCGCCAGGAGAAAAATAAAAAGGGAAACACAACAAAGGATTGGCCTTGGTTAGTGGAACATCAATAAGCACGATGGCACTCAAGTTATTGGTGGGTGTCTTAAGGAAACCCACAAGCCCTCTCTGACTCCCCATACATTTAGCCGAATCATATCCCCCTCACAACCTTCAACCTTTGAGAAACAGGAACTGAGGGTTCCCATAGGTGAAGGGGATAAGCATGGAGCCAGAAATTTAAGGGGAGGGAGCTGAGGTCTAAGTCATGTTAGCATACTCTTGATCCTTGCCCTACTCGCCAAGAGCTATAACCATCTTAAATGCTGTAACCAGATAATATGACCTTGGAGAGCTGTGATGGGTGTGTGTGTGTGTGTGTGTGTGTGTGTGTTGTGCTGTTTTTTGTTTCTGTTTTTTTAACGGGATGGCATGCAATTTCGTTGCACTTGTATAGCGTTGTGCTTGTACTTGTGCAATGACAATAAATTATCTTATCTTATCTATCTTATCTACTCTGAGAAGAACATCAGCAGCAGGGAGCCTTCCAGATGGATGCTCATTCTGCGACCAGCGCTCCCTCCACCCGTGCAAGATTTACGCAGTGTTTACACCACGCCGTTGGCATGAAAACGCCCTCCTGTATTTCCCTTCCGTCTGTTATGCTGGATTTAACCCTTTCCCCCAGGGTGGAACTGATAAGCAGGGCTGGCACCAGCAAGTCGGCCAGATCGAGCAGCAGCCGAGGGTCTGGGGGGGGGCAAGGGAGCCCCTTCACCAGCCCGACTCATTTGTGGCGCCCTTCATCCTCGCGCTGGGTCTCTGGATGGAAGCAGAGAACTCGAGAGCACTGCTGCCCATCCATAGTTGAAGTATGTCTGGGGCCCCAGTGGAGGGCACAGAGTGGTGCTGCCCCCGGTGGTGGGAGCAGAGGAAACAAGTGGCACTCATGGGTGCTGCGATCAGATCAAGTCCTGACCTGGCCGGAGGGTGCATAATAATAATAATAATAATAATAATAATAATAATAATAATAATTTATTATTTATTATTTATACCCCGCCCATCCGGCTGGGTTTCCCCAGCCACTCTGGGCGGCTTTCAACCGAATATTAAAAACAATACAGCAGGGGTCAAGCAAACTTTTTCAGCAGGGGGCCGGTCCACTGTCCCTCAGACCATGTGGGGGGCCGGACTATATTTTGGAAAAAAATATGAACGAATTCCTATGGCCAACAAATAACCCAGAGATGCATTTTAAATAAAAGCACACATTCTACTCATGTCAAAACACCAGGCAGGCCCCACAAATAACTCAGAGATGCATTTAAAATAAAATGACACATTCTACTCATGTAAAAACATGCTGATTCCCGGACCGTCTGCGGGCTGGATTGAGAAGACGATTGGGCCGCACCCAGCCCCCGGGCCTTAGTTTGGGGACGCCTGCAATACAGCATCAAACATTAAAAACTTCCCTAAACAGAGCTGCCTTCAGTTGTTTTTTAAAAGTAAAATAGTTGCTTATTGCCTTGACATCTGCTAGGAGGGCGTCCCACAGGGCGGGTGCCACTACCGAGAAGGCCCTCTGCCTGGTTCCCTGTAACCTCGCAGTGAGGGAACCGCCAGAAGGCCCTCGGTGCTGGACCTCAGTGTCCGGGCTGAACGGTGGGGGTGGAGACGCTCCTTCAGGTATACTGGACTGAGGCCGTTTAGGGCTTTAAAGGTCAGCACCAACACCCTCCGGCCAAGGACCCAGGTGGCGTTGTGGGTTAAACCACAGAGCCTAGGGCTTGCTGATCAGAAGGTCAGCGGTTTGAATCTCCGCGACGGGGTGAGCTCCCGTTGCTCAGTCCCAGCTCCTGCCCACCTAGCAGTTCGAAAGCACGTCAAAGTGCAAGTAGATAAATAGGAACCGCTCTGGCGGGAAGGTAAACGGCGTTTCCGTGCGCTGCTCTGGTTCTCCAGAAGCGGCTTAGTAATTCTGGCCACATGACCTGGAAGCTGTACGCCGGCTCTTGGCCAATAAAGCAAGATGAGCGCCGCAACCCCAGAGTCGGACACGACTGGACCAAATGGTCAGGGGTCCCTTTACCTTTACCAACACTTTGAATTGTGCTCTGAAACATACTGGGAGCCAATGAAAATCTTTCCGGATGTGCATGTGTCTGAGTCCCACTGTTGGCATCATGCCAAGCCCCCCAAGATCCCAAAGGCTGGCGCAGGCCTTGCCAACGAGCTTACCAAAAGAACCCCACCCAGTTGCCAACGCCTCATTTGCAGGATCTGAGCAATAGGACCGCAGGACCAAGCCCCTGCCTGGAGGCCCGGAACAAAGGCAAATCTAGCAAACCACACAATAAGGCAACCATAAGCCTCTGAGGGCAAAAAAACACACAAAAAACCGGGTGCAAAAGAGAGAGAGCAACTTCTCGGGTGAGGACAAGAAAGCAGAGTAACAGCTGTTTGGATTTGCTGTGGCTCAAATAGACTTTCCCAGAGGAGGCAACAAAAAAACGCACACACCCCAAAACCATGGGAAGAACTGCCCTGCACCCAAAGATTTTCCAGTAGGCAAAACAGGGAACAGGAGGAGAAGAGGAGGCAATGATCCCGAGAAAGAAGGCCGAAAAGAGAAGGAAAACTGACCTTGGAGCAGCTGGCTGTCAAATGGTCCCATTCCGAAAACCTGCAAGGTGCAGATTTTACAACTGAGATGCTCAAGAAGCACCTCAGTCATGTAACAGAAGAGGAACTAATTAAAGTGATCTCTCTGATCTCTCTGATCTCTCTCTCTCCCTCTCTCTCTCTCTCTCTCTCTCTCTCTCTCTCTCTCTCTCTCTCTCTCTGCAACCCAGAAGTTGGGAGTTTGGGGCTGGCCATCACCACACTGGGGAAATCCCGGAAAGGGGACCAAATAGGAAATTCCCTTTTATTCTGGCACCACCGGTCAAGAGCAGGAAGCATCCTCCTCCCTGGCTCACACACGAAATATGCCACCTGTTGCAAAACCTTGAAGGCAGCCAGATTTAGTTTCTTAAACTGCGTCGCTGCAAAACAAACAAACAAACCCACAGCGCTTCCTCCAAGGAAGGCTTGCAAAGCCAGAAACTTACCGGACACCGGGAGAGTCCTCCGCTCTGCTCGCCCCCCTTGAATGTCAAGAGAGCACACGAAACCTCAGCCTCAGTCCCACCCCAGGAATAAAAACAGACCACCACATGAGACCTTCTGTTCACCGCCCATGCAACATGCAGCTCATGAGAGCAGAAGTGAAAGTGGGCAGGAGTGTGCTTTATTTTCACTTTCGGTCCTATTTTGTTGCTTGTGATCCAAATTTATCTTGCCATACACATCTCTGTTCAGGAAGCCTGTGGTACACTCCCACATGAACTCCGACCGAATGACTAATTATTATTGCTGCATACCACCCCTACCCCCAAGTGATGTAATAACGATGATAATTTTATTATTATTTTTTATAATTATTATTTCTTTATTGTCATTGTACAAGTACAATGAAATAATAATAATAATAATAATAATAATAATAATAATAATAATAATAATTGTTATTGTTATTATTTATGTCCCACCCATCTGACTGGTTTTCCCCAGCCACTCTGGGCAGCTTCCAGCAAATTAAAACACAGTAAGACATCAAACATTAAAAACTTCCTTAAACACGGTTGCCTTCAGATGTCTTCTAAAAGTCAGATAGTTCTTTATCTCCTTGACATCTGGTGGGAGGGTGTTCCACAAGGCGGGCACCACCACTGAGAAGGCCCTCTGCCTGGTTCCCTGTAACCTCACTTCTCGCAGGGAGGGAACTGCCAGAAGGCCCTCAGAGCTGGACCTCAGTGTCTGGGCTGAACGATGGGGGTGGAGACGCTCCTTCAGGTATACTGGATTGAGGCCATTTAGGGCTTTAAAGGTCAACACCAACACTTTGAATTGTGCTCAGAAACGTACTGGGAGCCAATGTAGATCTTTCAGGACTGGTGCTATATGGTCTCAGTGGCCACTCCCAATCACTAGTCTAGCTGCTGCATTCTGGATTAGTTGTAGTTTCTGAGTCAAAGGTAGCCCCACATAGAGCACATGGCAGTAGTCCAAGCGGGAGATAACCAGAGCATGCACCACTCTGGCGAGACAGTCTGTGGGCAGGTAGGGTCTCAGCCTGCGTACCAGGTGGAGCTGGTAGACAGCTGCCCTGGATACAGAATTGACCTGTGCCTCCATGGACAGCTGTGAGTCCAAAATGACTCCCAGGCTGCGCACTTGTTCCTTTAGGGGCACAGTTACCTCATTCAGCACCAGGGAATCTCCCACACCTGCCCGCCAGGAGGCCCAGGGTTCATGTTTCCTTTTGGGAATGAGGCACAGCGGAGCCTGTGATGTCTTTGGGATATTTGACTTGTTTACACATCTATTTGCAATCTGATCCTACGATGGAGGGTTTCCATAGCATTATGAACACCCCAATACGGTCTTGTTTCTCCCAAAGCCACAGCTTTGGATTCAAAGCAGAAATCAAACATTGCTCTGACTCTCTGCTCGACTCTCTCTCCAGCTTGCTGCTTCACTTCTAAGTCACATTAACCCCTCTAAAACTCTCTATTCTAAACTCTGGCTTTATTTCTCGAGACCAACTGATGTAGTTCAAAGGAAAGTAGAACAAGATGTTTGGCCCCAGCATTGCTGGAAGGAGGCATGCAAGTTTGTTCTTGGTATGAGCTTTTGTGTGCATGAATCTGAAGAAGTGTGCATGCACACGAAAGCTCATACCAAGAACAAACTTAGTTGGTCTCTAAGGTGCTACTGGAAGGAATTTTTTTTATTTTGTTGCAACTGTGGAGCTGAAGCATAGCCATCATGACTAGCATCCACCAATAGCCCTCTCCTCCATGAATCTTATTCTCCATGCTCTGGCCATTCAGGTGCTGGTGGTCTAGGACATGGGTAGGCAAACTAAGGCCCGGGGGCCGGATCCGGCCCAATTGCCTTCTCAATCCAGCCCGCGGCCAGTCTGGGAATCAGCGTGTTTTTACCTGAGTAGAATGTGTGCTTTTCTTTAAAATGTATCTCTGGGTTATTTGTGGGGCATAGGAATTCGTTCATTATTTCCCCCCCCAAAAAAATATAGTCTGGCCCCCCACAAGGTCTGAGGGACAGTGGACCGGCCCCCTGCTGAAAAAGTTTGCTGACCCCTGGTCTAGGAGGTTCCTCTGGGAGTTATAGCTCAACTGCCTCAGGCACAACATCTTCCCATCTTCTGCTGCCAGCTCTGAGCCCTGACCCAGACGTGGTTCCATATCTGATGTCCCTGCAGCACCCAACTCTGTGGCCAAGATCACTGCTGGATAAAGGGGTCGTGGCTGCAAGGGATGGGGAAGTGATCTGATTTGGTTTGGATCTGAAGGCAAACTGCCCCTAATCTGCGCTTTCTGAAACAATACAGGAACCAAAACACGACCAATTCCCCGGCATCCTGACTTCTGCAAATGCCGCAGTGCCAAACAAGCTCAAAGGAAATGCATGTGATGCTCAGGTAAAATGCGTACAAAATGCATCTATTTGTGAAAAGTGAGAGAAGATTGCGTTGCAAAAATGTGGGCGGTGTAGGCGAAATCTGAACACAGACTTGCGTGGACCAGGAGGAATCCGCTTGTGAATTTTCAAGAGAACTTTGAAAATCAGTAAATCGTAACCTGATGCAGAAATGGAGAGAACTGAATTTAGGATTGGAAAAAGGAGAAACTGAGAAGAAGAAGAAGAAGAAGAAGAAGAAGAAGAAGAAGAAGAAGAAGAAGAAGGAGTTTGGATTTGATATCCCGCTTTATCACTACCCGAAGGAGTCTCAAAACGGCTCATATTCTCCTTTCCCTTCCTCCCCCCACAACAAACACTCTGTGAGGTGAGTGGGGCTGAGAGACTTCAGAGAAGTGTGACTAGTCCAAGGTCACCCAGCAGCTGCATGTGGAGGAGCAGAGATGCAAACCCGGTTCACCAGATTACGAGTCTACTGCTCTTAACCACTACACCACAATGGCTCTCAATTTCTGAGGGAAATTGATAGATTCACTTGACCCTACTGCCTGCTCCATCTGCTCTCCAGGTGCTAAATGTTGATGGGCAACCTCAAAGTCCCGGCTCTCTCTTCTTAGGGTCAAAGGTAAAGGGACACCTGACCGTTAGGTCCAATCGTGACCGACTCTGGAGTTGCGGCGCTCATCTCGCATTATTGGCCGAGGGAGCCGGCGTACAGCTTCTGGGTCATGTGGCCAGCGTGACTAAGCTGCTCCTGGCGAACCAGAGCAGCGCACGGAAACGCCGTTTACCTTCCTGCCGGAGCGGTACCTATTTATCTACTTGCACTTTGACCTGCTTTCGAACTGCTAGGTTGGCAGGAGCAGGGACCGAGCAACGGGAGCTCACCCCGTCACGGGGATTCGAACCGCCGACCTTCTGATCGGCAAGCCGTAGGCTCTGTGGTTTAACCCACAGCGCCACCCGCGTCCCATCTTAGGGTCATAGAATCATAGAATTGGATAGTTGGAAGGGACCCCAAGGGTTCTCTATTCCGACTCATTGCAATGCAGGACTCACAATGGAAGAATGCTGGGCAGATGGTCATCCAACCTTTGTTTAAAAACCTTCAATGGAGGACAGCCCACCACCTTCTGAAGGAATCCATTCCACTGTCAAGTGACTTTTATCATCAGGAACTCCTTCCTAATGTTTATTCACAACCCCCTTTCTTGTCCTATGAATCCACTGGCGCAGGTCATACCCTCTGGAGCGGCCGAAAACAAGCTTGCTCCATCATCCATGTGACAGCCTGTTAAGTGTTTTTTGTCATTTCCCTTTACCGGACTGAGTAGCCCTTAAAAGGCTCCTTGGCCCAGAAATGCCTTTGGAATAGAGGACTGTCCATTGATAAATAAGGCACATAGTCTATCCCATAGTCTAGCCATGTTCAAATATATAAAAGGATGTCATATAGATAGAGGAGGGAGAAAGGTTGTTTTCTGCTGCTCCAGAGAAGCGGACACGGAGCAATGGATTCAAACTACAAGAAAGAAGATTCCACCTAAACATTAGAAATAACTTCCTGACAGTAAGAGCTGTTTGACAGTGGAATTTGCTGCCAAGGAGTGTGGTGGAGTCTCCTTCTTTGGAGGTCTTTAAGCAGAGGCTTGACAGCCACCTGTCAGGAATGCTTTGATGGTGTTTCCTGCTTGGCAGGGGGTTGGACTGGATGGCCCTTGTGGTCTCTTCCAACTCTATTATTCTATGATTCCATCACTCGCAGAACTGAGAAAGGATGGACTGCAGAATTTCTGCACAGAAAACGTCGAGCAAGTGTATGATAAAGGAAGAAAAAGCAAACTTACTGCTCATGCTTCTAGCTGATGCAGCACTATGTTGGCTCAATTGCATGGCCGATTTTTCCACCAAGGTCAACGAAATCTTCCTTGCTAGATCCTCTCTGTCCCTTTCATGGAGCAACGTCTGGTAGTATTCCTTGGATATGACTCCTCCTTCCAACATGAGGTTTAAAAGTGCCTGGATCTGGGTGGGCGACGCATCACAGACGATTCCTCTGACGCCTGGCAAGATCTTCCCGAAGAGATCCATGCTGGGGACGTCAACTGTGCGAAGAGGATTTGAGACCGACTCTGGATTGTCAACACTTACTGTGTATGCATGTAGAAGAAAACACGCAAAAAGTTGAAGTGAAAAAGAAAGTTGTAGCAACAGTTTCTCAGGACTCTTGCAAGTGCATTTCCTCATTTAATTGAAGTTATGGATGCAACTACCGACTAAATCTAACCACAATGTTTTGATTTAATGCTAGTGCAGCAAAAAAATATCTTCAGACCATGCGTGACACCTATGAAGAAGAATTCAGGGTCCATCAGGTTCCCCATCCTGGTCTCACAGTGACCAACCAGTTGCTCATGAGAAGACCACAGACCATGGAGGAAAGCTGTTGCACACAAAACTTCCAATAACTATGGTGTGCTGAGACCACATTTAGGCCACATTCATAGTTATAGTAACCCCCCAAAGAATTATGGGAGCCGTAGTTTGTTAAGGATGCTGAGAGATGTAGGGAGGCCCCCTATCCAAACACACAGTCCCTGGGAAAAGGGATTGATTCCTAAGCCACTCTGGGAAGGGAACAGGGGTCTCTCCAAACAACTCTCAGCACTTAATGGACTACACTTCCAGGATTCTTTGGGGGAAGGAGCCATGATTGCTTAAAGCAGCATGAAACCAGAAGGGGCGAGAGAGAGGTTGTTGGCCTGCTGGACTGGCCGGATTTCGAAGCTTCGAGGCACCAGGGCCAGATATACTGTTAGGTCTATAGTGATAGGGTTGCACTCCCTCTGAAGGAGCAGGTATGTAGCTTGGAGGTAACATCTAGATCAGGGGTGTCAAACTCTGGCCCTCCAGATGTTTTGAGACTACAATCCCCATCATCCCTGACCACTGGTCCTGTTAGCTAGGGCTGATGGGAATTGTAGTTCCAAAACATCTGGAGGGCCGGAGTTTGACACCCCTGATCTAGATCCTCTGCTGTCGCCTGAGGCTCAGGTGGCCTCAGTGGCACAGAGTGCTTTCCATCAGCTTTGGCTGGTAGCCCAGCTGTGCCCAGTGGCGTCACGAGGAGGGGGGGTGGTCCGCCCCAGGTTCCAGGGGAGGGGGGTGACACAGGCCGGCCTCGTCCTGCCCCGCCACGTCGGCGGGCCCCGAGCAAGCTGCGTAGCGAGGCAGCCTCGCCACGCAGCCTGCTCGCAAACCTGCTTGGCGGCCTGCGAGTAAGCCGCAGAGCAAGGCCGCTCCACCCCGCGGCCCGTCCGGGGCTGCTATGGGGCTGCCGTGCACGAGCGCTGGCTCGTGGGGCTGCCCCGTTCGTGCTGCTTTAAAGCAGCACGGATGGGCAGCCCCAGGAGCCGGCGCTCGCTCGGCGGGTTGCTGCGGGAGGAGCAGCGCTATTTGGGATGCACTGCGCATGCCTAGAAATTCCAGGATTTCCGGGTATGCGCAGTCCGTCCTGACACATGCGTCATGACGTCACGACGCATGCATCAGGACGCCCCGCCCCCAGGGGGTGTCTTCATGCGGCGGTGGTGCCCCAGGCGCCCAAGAGGCTTCCTACGCCTCTGGCTGTGCCCCTACCTGGACATGGAAAGCCTAACTTCTTCTTCTTCTTCTTCTTCTTCTTCTTCTTCTTCTTCTTCTTCTTCTTCTCCTCCTTCTTCTTCATGTCAACCCTGCCCATCCGGAAGCAGCTCCCAACAGAATATTAAAAACACAAAACGTTAAAAGCTTTCTTAAACAGGACTGCCTTCAGATGTCTTCTGAAAGTCAGATAGTTGTTTATTTCCTTGACATTTGGTGGGAGGGCGTTCCACAGGGCGGGCGCCACCACTGAGAAGGCCCTCTGCCTAGTTCCCTGTAACCTCACTTCTCGCAGGGAGGGAACTGCCAGAAGGCCCTCGGCGCTGGACCTCAGTGTCCGGGCTGAACGATGGGGGCGGAGACGCTCCTTCTGGTTTACAGAGTCTAATGACCTTTGGGGCTTTAAAGGTCAGGAGCAACACTTTGAATTCTGCTCGAAAACTGCTGCCTATGTTCTGGTAACCTCTAGGATAGATTACTGCAACGTGTTATACATTGGGCTGTCTCTGAAGGTGGTTCGGAAGATTCAGTTGGTGCAAAATTCAGCAGCTAACTTCCTCACGGGGCAAGAAGGTTTGAGCATATTACACCGATCCTGGCCCGACTGGCGGGGTATAAAAAATGAAATTATTATTATTAATATTATCATCATCATTGAATAGGACATCCCTATTTTCATCGGAGAAATGTTGGAGGGTATGCATACGACGGCTATGTTTTGGTTCTCATACTGTTTCAGGAGATGCAAATTTAATAGGTTCAGCTTCCAATGCAAAATGAATGGACTCCCAGGAACTATGTTCCACATGTGGTGGACATGCCCCCAAAATAAAGGACTTCTGGGAAAAGATTTATAATGAAATGAAAAAGGTGTTGAAGGACACCTTTCATAAGAAACCCGAAGCCTTTCTTTTGGGAATTATAGGGGAGGAAATCCCCGAAAAAGACAGGACTTTCTTTTTGTATGCCACGACAGCAGCGAGACTACTGATTGTGAAGAACTGGAAGACACAAGAAATACCAACAGTGGAAGATTGGCAAATGAAGATGATTGACTTTATGGAACTCGCCGAACTGACAGCAAGACTGCGTGAACAGAGGGAGGATGGGGTGCAAGAAGATTGGAAGAAATTAAAAATGTATTTAAAAAAATATTGTAATATGGGAAGTATTTGAAAATCTAGGGTATAAGCTAGAGTTTACCGGATTAAAATTGGGACTGAAAAATATCTTTGAGGTTTAAAAAAAAGGGTAACATAATGATTAAATGGATAACAAAAGGTTAGATAAAAGGTTAAATTTGAAGATGAACTTGCCTGAAAATAAGAGTTAGATGTGAAACCAGGAAGGGAGGAGAGGGGGCAGTCCCAACAAGATGTTAAGGAAAATAGGTGAAAAATGATATACTTTATTGTTGTGTTTATATGTTTATGTTATGTTTTTCTTTTGTAGTTTATGTGCTTGTTTTGTTTTATATGATAAAATGAATAAAACTATTATTAAAAAAATCCCAAAATGAATGGACTCCCTCCTCCTTTCCTTGCTCTGAGGCAACTTTGAAATGGTTAACTTCTTAAGCTTTCTGAAACTGGGAGGTTGCCAGAGGTATCTGCCAAAAAGATTTCCTTTCGCCTACTGTATATTGCCTTCTGTTAGACAATGGGCCTGAGTTCTCAGAAGTCACGTGATTTTTCCACTCTGTTTTCTACAAAACGCTTCCCTCCCAGATCAACAGGTGACGCTGGCACGGCAACCGCTTGGATAAACATAGAAGACAAGTTTCGGCTTCAGAGGTCAGCGATTAAAATATGCCAAGAACAAGAAGCCCAGTGGGTAGCTCAGTCAGTAAAGCACGAGATTCATAATCTCAGGGGCGTAGCAACGGGAGGCGGGGGGCGGCACTTTAAAAAAAAAAAAAAAATCTATTTTTTTTTTTTTTAATTTTAACTTCATTGAAAAAAGAGATAATACACACACACACACAACCCCCCACACCTCACAAAGTGGCACCATCAGAGGGGGGGGGTGACTTTTTTTAAAAAAAATTACATTATTATTATTATTTATTATTTTTTTATTTTAACTTTATTGAAAAAAAGAGATAATAGACATACACACACAAAACCCCCACACCTCGCAAAGTGGCACCATCAGAGGGGGGGTGACACTTTTTAATTTTTTACAAAAAAATTGCGCCCCGGGTACCACCTGGGCTTGCTACGCCTCTGCATAATCTGAGGGTTGTGTGTTCAAGCAAAAGATTAGGCAAAACAATCCTGCATTGCAGAGGGTCGGACTAGATGACTCTCATGGTTCCTTCCAACTCTACAATTCTATGATTCTAAGCGAATGAATCTTGCAAATAATCAGAAAGCAAAAAGACCTTTTAAAAACCAAAACGACCTAGTGAGCGGAGTCAGCTATTATTCCGCCCCTCCCTTAAACAGTGAAGTTATTTTTGTGAAGTGTGGATTTGTATGCATGTGACCCTTATCCTACACTTGAGTAACTAACAACCAGATTCTCTGGACAGGGAGACTCATTGGGAAATTGCTGCACTATGTCCAGCATAGCAGTAAGCCTGATTCAGGAGCAAGCCTGTCTTTCTGGAATTAGACCATCAAGGGCAATGGCTAGTTTTGGAATGGTTTGACTTCTGCTGCGTTTTGTTACCTATTTGCCCAGACCCTCCAAGTGTCCCTATTTTCCAGGGACAATCCCAGATTTACAGAAGTTGTCCTGGTTTCTGATTTGATCCCGGAATATCCTGCTTTTTCCAGTATACCTGAAGGAGTATTTTAACAAATAAACAGCAGGCGTACAAAATAAAACATACCAGGCAGGAGCTACACAATCTCATAGAATCATAGAGTTGGAAGAGACCACAAGGGCCATCCAGTCCAACCCCCGGCCAAGCAGGAAACACCATCAGAGCAT
Organism: Darevskia mixta; assembly: GCA_034641385.1. Classification (NCBI taxonomy): domain Eukaryota; kingdom Metazoa; phylum Chordata; class Lepidosauria; order Squamata; family Lacertidae; genus Darevskia; species Darevskia mixta. The sequence goes on from JAWWNH010000201.1 coordinate 558,451, forward strand.
TCCTGACAGGTGGCTGTCAAGCCTCTGCTTAAAGACCTCCAAAGAAGGAGACTCCACCACACTCCTTGGCAGCAAATTCCACTGTCGAACAGCTCTTACTGTCAGGAAGTTCTTCCTAATGTTTAGGTGGAATCTTCTTTCTTGTAGTTTGAATCCATTGCTCCATGTCCTCTTCTCAGGAGCAGCAGAAAACAACTTTTCTCCCTCCTCTATATGACATCCTTTTATATATTTGAACATGGCTATCATATCACCCCTTAACCTTCTCTTCTCCAGGCTAAACATACCCAGCTCCCTAAGCCGTTCCTCATAAGGCATCGTTTCCAGGCCTTGGACCATTTTGGTTGCCCTCCTCTGGACACGTTCCAGCTTGTCAGTATCCTCCTTGAAGTGTGGTGCCCAGAACTGGACACAGTATTCCAGGTATCTCCCCTTCAGCTGCCCGGAGCCCCAGGTAGAGCAGTGAGAGAGACCCCAGCCGTCATTCTCACAGCATCGGGTACCTCGATCTGTGAAGAAGCTCACTGAACTCCTTCAGCCCACAGCTTTTATAGCCAACTTTGATGTAATTGAGTGCACCTGGCTAACAGGCATCACTCAGGCATGGTCAGCCCAGGATCCCGGGTGTGACTAATGCGGAGCAGCTGAGAGTCTCCCACTCTTTGCAACAGCCAATCGGCACTTACAACACAGGAGACCCAAGAAACTCCTGACAGGTGTGTGGAACACAAATCATACTATCACTCAGTAGATCTTAAACCAGGGATGTTAAAGGGAAAGAGATGTGTCACCTAACTCCTCGAAATTACAATGGTCTTCCGCATTTCCACTACACCCCCCATCCAGGCAAACCCTCCCACTCTGTTCCCAAGGTTGTCCTTATTCCACCTGCACAACACCTTCCTTCGATCTCTCCTCTTCTCCCATCAGCCTTCAGCATGGGCTTAGCCAGTGTGGTGTAGTGGTTAAGAGCGATAGACTTGTAATCTGGGGAACCGGGTTCGCGTCTCCGCTCCTCCACATGCAGCTGCTGGGTGACCTTGGGCTAGTCACACTTCTCTGAAGTCTCTCAGCCCCACTCACCTCACAGAGTGTTTGTTGTGGGAGAGGAAGGGAAAGGAGAATGTGAGCCGCTTTGAGACTCCTTCGGGTAGTGATAAAGCGGGATATCAAATCCAAACTCTTCTTCCTCTTCTTTTTCTTCTTCTTCTTTTTCTTCTTCTTCTTCTTCTTCTTCTTCTTCTTCTTCTTCTTCTTCTTCTTCTTCTTCGCCAGGATTTTTGTTGAGGGGGGGGCAGAACCTCAGCTAGCTATGTATTTTTATTGATTTAGGGAGGGCATCTGCCCCTCCCTGCAACCCCGCTTGGCTACGTCCATCAGCCTGCCCAACCTGCCTTCTTCTCCTGCATCTCTCTGCATCACTGCACTCCCATCTCCATAGCAACCAGCCAGGAAGGAGAAGGTGGGTTGAGCATCACATCAGAGCTACAGAGAAGAGGAAGGGAGGGAAGGAAGGAAGGAGCCCAGGCTGCGACAATGAAGCAGGTGAGGGGAAGGAGAAATGCCGCAAGCTGCGGGGGGCCGTGGGCAGGAGAGTGTCAAATGGGGAAGAGAGTATTATGGGTTGTTGTTGTCAGTGGGCCTACAGGGTGCATAGGTGTGACAGTGAAGCTGTGGGGCCTCAGTGTGGAATTGTTTGGTGTGAGCTGGCAAGGCTTTCGCTGTGAAAAGGAGGGCAGCCTTATTTGGGAATGAATAAATACAAAACAGACAACACGGTACAGTAGAATAATATATCAAAATGACGCAAACCGTGAAGAATATTCAATCATATATATATACATATGCAACCGGAGGATATATATATGATTGAATATTCTTCACGGTTTGCGTCATTTTGATATATTATTTGGGAATGAGGCTGTGTACATGACATACATTCGCAGCACCAAGAACCCTGGGAACTGTCGTCTGTTCCAGGTGCTGGGATTCGTAGCTCTCCTAGGGGTAAACCACAACTCCCATGATTCTTTCTTTTTTGACTGGTTGAGTGTGCTTTAAATGAACTGCCAAAAGAAGCCTAAGTTGCCTTTAAATAGCTCTAATTTCTGACAGGAAGGCCAGCCAAATTCCAATTTGTGTCGCTTTTACTGTGGAACGTCCATGATTTTAAAAAAAACACATCTGCACATCTTTCTTAGTTGTGTCTTTTAAAAACTACTTATATTGTGAAACAGTTGTTGGGCTGCCTCTTTAAATATTTTAACTTTGGTCACCTCCACTTTGCAGAAGGAACTCAAGGGCCTCTTGGAAATTTAGCTTTGCGCAACTGAAGTGTATTGAAGAGCTTGGTTTCCCTGGCACGACAAACCCATGCTAAAAAAACCATAAAACTCCCCTTTTTTGTAGTTCATAAATCTTCCTGCTAATTGTTTGCTCATCCCACACGCGTCTCAACCCATTTCCTGTCACTTTCCTAACCACAAGAAGTCTGTGTCTCTCTCTAAAAAAAAGTGGCAGCCATGCTTCTGAATATCGGTTTGTTGGAAATCGCAGGTGAGGGGAGTGCTCTTGTGCTCGGATCCTGCTCACGGGTTTCCCTTGTGAGCATCTGGTCAGCCTCTGTGAGAACAGGATGCTGGACTAGATGGGCTTGGCCCAGCAGAGCTTTTCTTAAATTCTCATGGAAACCATCTTGAGCTCTGGTTCCGCTTACGCGTTCCCCATAATACACATCTGGTTGGCTGCTCTGAGAACGGGATATTGGATATTGAAGCTGCTCTTCTATTCTTTTGATTGGTTGTGTATGTATACATGAGTTTTACTGGAGGAGACTCTTGAGAGTCCCATGGACTGCAAGAAGATCAAACCTCTCCATTCTAAAGGAAATCAGCCCTGAGTGCTCACTGGAAGGACAGATCCTGAAGCTGAGGCTCCAATACTTTGGCCACCTCATGAGAAGAGAAGACTCCCTGGAAAAGACCCTGATGTTGGGAAAGATGGAGGGCACAAGGAGAAGGGGACGACAGAGGATGAGTGTTCTCGAAGCTACCAACATGAGTCTGACCAAACTGCGGGAGGCAGTGGAAGACAGGAGTGCCTGTGCTCTGGTCCATGGGGTCACAAAGAGTCGGACACGACTAAACGACTAAACAACAACAACAACAACAACTTCCTAGCTTCCATTTCCTCCTAACGTCACCCCCCAACCATTTTAAGCTTCCCATCTGCTTTGTGCCAAAGCATGATGGGGGGGATGTTTCAGGGGGTTCACACTGGCTGCATGTTGTGTCCTTTTAACCTCCCTCCTTTTCCCACATTTGGAAAGATAATTTCCCCATTTACTGGGAAAAACATTCCTCGGAGATGACATCCCATGCCTGGATGGACTTTGCCCCCCGAACTAGACCTCCTGTGGCCATGCAAGATTCAGATTCAGTTCAGCCCCTCCCAATGTAGTAAACACCATTTGCAAAGAAAAAGGGCCTTTCCTAATTCCCCAGGAGGTTCAGATTTCCAGCTGGAGGCCAAATGAATTCTTTTGGATATGAAGTAATTGTCCTTCCTGGTTCTGCTTGTGGATTCCCAGCTACTGAATTACTGGATGTGTGCTGTGAACAGCGCTTGGATGTATTTCTCTTTTACCCATTGATTCTGCTTGAGTAAATGATGTCAGCCTGACATCAATACCAGGAAAGATTCTAGAGCAGATCATTAAGCAAACGGTCTGTGAGCACCTAGAAAGGAACGCTGTGATCACTAAAAGTCAGCATGGGTTTCTGAAAAATAAGTCATGTCAGACTAATCTGATCTCATTTTTTGACAGAATTACAAGCCTGGTAGACGAAGGGAACACTGTGGATGTAGCCTATCTTGATTTCAGCAAGGCCTTTGACAAGGTGCCCCATGATATTCTTGTAAAGAAGCTGGTAAAATGCGGGCTAGACAATGCTACCATTCAGTGGATTTGTAACTGGCTGACTGACCGAACCCAAAGGGTGCTCATCAATGGCTCCTCTTCATCCTGGAGAGAAGTGACTAGTGGGGTGCCACAGGGTTCTGTCTTGGGCCCAGTCTTATTCAACATCTTTATCAATGACTTGGATGATGGGCTTGAGGGCATCCTGATCAAGTTTGCAGATGACACCAAATTGGGAGGGGTGGCTAATACCCTAGAGGACAGGATCACACTTCAAAATGACCTTAACAGATTAGAGAACTGGGCCAAGGCAAACAGGATGAATTTTAACAGGGAGAAATGTAAAGTACTACACTTGGGCAAAAAAAATGAAAGGCACAGATACAGGATGGGTGATACCTGGCTTGAGAGCAGTACAAGTGAAAAGGATCTAGGAGTCTTGGTAGACCACAAACTTGACATGAGTCAACAGTGTGATGCAGCAGCTAAAAAAGCCAATGCAATTCTGGGCTGCATCAATAGGAGTATAGCATCTAGATCAAGGGAAGTAATAGTACCACTGTATTCCGCTCTGGTCAGACCTCACCTGGAATACTGTGTCCAGTTCTGGGCACCACAGTTCAAGAAGGATATTGACAAGCTGGAACGTGTCCAGAGGAGGGCAACCAAAATGGTCAAAGGCCTGGAAACGATGCCTTATGAGGAACGGCTTAGGGAGCTGGGTATGTTTAGCCTGGAGAAGAGAAGGTTAAGGGGTGATATGATAGCCATGTTCAAATATATAAAAGGATGTCATATAGAGGAGGGAGAAAGGTTGTTTTCTGCTGCTCCAGAGAAGCGGACACGGAGCAATGGATTCAAACTACAAGAAAGAAGATTCCACCTAAACATTAGGAAGAACTTCCTGACAGTAAGAGCTGTTCGACAGTGGAATTTGCTGCCAAGGAGTGTGGTGGAGTCTCCTTCTTTGGAGGTCTTTAAGCAGAGGCTTGACAGCCACCTGTCAGGAATGCTTTGATGGTGTTTCCTGCTTGGCAGGGGGTTGGACTGGATGGCCCTTGTGGTCTCTTCCAACTCTATGATTCTATGATTCTATGAAATGCTTTCCCACAGGCAATTTCATAAGGAGAGTGAAATATACTCGGAGTCGAGTGTGAATTTCATGCTCTTTATTCAGCTCATAGTAGCAAGGAATCAATCTTTCCTCAAAATGTCTGCTATATATACATTATTTACACAATGGGCCCCACGTGATTGGCTAATTCCAGGCTACTCCTGTAGGCCAATCAGGTTGTGGATGCACTTCATCCAGGAGCTGATTGGCTGCTCTTGCAGGCCAATCCGGTCGCTGATTCACTTCCACCTGGAGCTGGATTGGGTGGCTTCTGCAGACCAATCAGACTGCTGCATTCTTGATCCTATTGTTCTAGAACCAATCAGACTGCTGCATTCTTGATCCTATTGTTCTAGAACCAATCAGACTGCTGCATTATGGATCCTATTGTTCTGGGATTCAGCTCAGTACATAACAAAGAGCCTGCTGGATCAGGCCAATGGCCCACCGAGTCCAGCATCCTATTCTCCCAGTGGCCAACCAGATGCAGGATTTCAGCAAGCAGGATTTCAGCACAAGAGCATACTCCTTTCATGTGGTTTCCAGCAACTGGTATTCAGAGGCATGACTGCCACCAACTATGGAGACAGAGCAAAGCCATTGTGGCGAGTAGCCGTCACTAGCCCGTTCCTCCATGACTTTCTTTAATTCATAGATATATAGATATAGATTTTCAGTTTTATACATTTCAATATTTTACTACCATTTTCACATTTCAAAACTTGACTTCCTCCCCCCTCTTTCCACAATTCCTTAAATTTATTTTTTAACATTTTCTGCAAATCCAAATTAACTCTTAATTTGCTCATTTATTCATCTGCTTTAAATATATACTCTTATAAAACTGCAGGTTATTGCAATAATCCTGCCAATGTTCTTATCCCTTTCATTTCAATAAACCATTTCCATTCCTTTATTAAAAAAAAAAAGTTTGTTATCTTATTTTCTTATTTTTCTGGTACGTTTCGCCATTTCTGCGTATTCGCCATAAGTTTTTGCATCCATTCTTTTTTCGCTGGGATTTCTTCTTTCCATTTTTGGGCAAGTAACATTCTTGCCACTGTAGTCGCATACATGAATAAATTTCAATACAGTTTGGGTAGTTCTGTCTCTATAATTCCCTAAAGGAAAGCTTCTGGGTTGTTGTTTTTTACAGACGTTATTTTAAACATATTTTTCAATTCATTATATGTCATTTAATTCTTTTTGAAGCCATATAAGTTGGCGGCTATCGCTGCCTTCTGTGGGGATGAATCTCATCCCCCCCTTCCTGATTCAGTTGATTTTGTATGGTGGACTTCCAGTCTTTGGGGGAAGAGACTTATGCATGGCATCAGTCAATAATATCAATAATCTTTAATACTGTCAAAGACCAGCAGGAAAATTATACAATCCAATTCATGGAATTGGTATTTACTTAATAAAATTACAATTAAAATTTGCAGGTTTTAAATTTTTTATAGATGGGTCTTAGCCACCTATCGACATTCCTACAGTAGTTCAACTAGGACATCAGTCACTGGTATTGGCTGCCATCACTGTTCGTCTTAGTTACTCTTGTCGCTATATAGCAAAATTTTGCAACAATCCTGGTGGTCTCTGTATCTTTATCAGCTAGAAGGTATCTAGTGTAAACGTCCTCTGATCGACCGGGCAGTTTCACCAAAAGCGGTTCGATCAGTTCTTTTCTTGAGCCCCGATACAGTGGGCAGTATAACAGAACGTGCCCAGTGGATTCAATCTCATTGCCATCACAGGGGCATAGTCTTTGGTCAACCGGGATCTTATTGTATCTGCCCACTAAAAGTGCTGAGGGGAGAACGTTAAGACGGGCCCTGGAAAATGCCCAGCGATGTTTGGGGTTGTCTAATGACTTGAGATGGGACCCAGGTGGCACTGTGGGTTAAACCACAGAGCCTAGGGCTTGCTGATCGGAAGGTCGGCAGTTCGAATCCCTGCGACGGGGTGAGCTCCCGTTGCTCGGTCCCAGCTCCTGCCCACCTAGCAGTTCGAAAGCATGTCAAAGTGCAAGTAGATAAATAGGTACCGCTCCGGCGGGAAGGTAAATGGCGTTTCCGTGCGCTGCTCTGGTTTGCCAGAAGCGGCTTTGTCATGCTGGCCACATGACCCGGAAGCTGTACGCTGGCTCTCGGCCAATAAAGCGAGATGAGTGCCGCAACCCCAGAGTCGGACATGACTGGACCTAATGGTCAGGGGTCCCTTTACCTTTAATGACTTGAGATAATTTGCTAAATGGAGCCTTTGCTGATCATAGAGAGGCCTGTAGATTGTGGAAAGTCGATTAAGGTCGTTTTGGTGTTCAATGTCGATGATTCTTTCTTTGATTAGATTCTTCGCCCTTCCCATTTCCAGGCTTAAAAGATGCCCTGGAGAGAGACCGTATGTGGATGGTTTTCTGAGGATGCCCTTCCTCCAACTTGATTGAAATTTATCACGATGTATCAAGGCATCAACTGTGAAGGAAGGAAGGAAGGAATTTCCACTACATCCTTGCTTTGATCAGTACTTTTTAAAAAATGCATGTGTGCTCATGTGTCTTTTCCAGACTTTAGCAGACGACACTGAAGACGTGTCTCTTGACTTCGGAAATGAAGAGGAGTTGGCCTTAAGGAAAGCAAAAATCAGGTAAATGAAGTAAATTAATTTTATTGTCTCTAAGTCTTCCTGCAAGTTTCGCCATTTCTGCGTATTCCATAAGTTTAACTTGCCATTCTTCTTTCGTTGGTATCTTATAGTCTCCACTCTAAACTTTTCTGATGCCTTTTCCGATCCGGAAGGAAGAGAAATACTTACCTAATGGTAAATGCACCTTTCCTCCGCAGAGATGTCGTAGCCCTGCGTTTTCACACTATGAAGTCCATTTTTTTGAAGGGCGATTTAAGAAAATCTGCAGGGATCAGTGGTTTTGCACATGCTATTCTGTAAATTGTATGAAACACCTAGCCAAAAACATCTGGAGAAAATTTTCTCCCCTCTGTGACATCAACATGATTTGATATCTGTTGTCTGGTTTGGACAGGCCCATAATGCTTAATACATCTAAATCCACAGGGGAGCTTTCTCAACCTAGACAACCTGGTCACCCTCAAAATTTAAGATTCTGTGTTTTTGTGTTTTTTAATGCATGATTTATTTATTTCATAGGCCAAGCCTTTTACAGTGGTACCTCGGGTTAAGAACTTAATTAGTTTTGTAGGTCCGTTCTTAACCTGAAACTGTTCTTAACCTGAGGTACCACTTTAGCTAATGGGGACTCCCACTGCTGCTGCGCCGCGGCGGCGGCGCAATTTCTATTCTCATCCTGAGGTAAAGTTCTTAACCCGATGTACTACCGGTATTTCTGGGTTAGCGGAGTCTGTAACCTGGAGCGTCTGTAACCAGAGGTACCACTGTATTTTCATGTGCAATTATTATGTATATTATCTGCTTATACTATTCTGTTTGGCTACAGCCAACATTCGGTTGCCTTGTTAGTGAAATTTGAATCTGGATATGGGAGGCTGTGAAAAAGATGCTCTGTCCCCAGGGACAAGCCAACTTCTCAAGTCTCGAAGAGTCTCACAACGGTGGAACTGGGGAGACTCTTGTGCTGGTCCCGAGGGTAATGCAAGAGGCAAGGTCCAAGTCCTGTCTGAAGTCCAAGGAGTCAACTGTTGTAGCGTGGGGTTAATGATTTCAGCAAGTGATTTCAGCTCTCTGACATAGCAGGCAGGAGACAGCGTCTTCATGTAGCAATTCTTTATTCAGGCAAAACATGACTGAGGGAACTGAGGGTAGGGAAGCGACATTTATAGGGACAGAGGACTGGCTAGGAAAATATACATTTAGGAGGGAACAATCTCAAGCAATCACACAGCTGCTTTTTGGTAGGAACCAATAAGACTGAGGATCCAAATACAGCAACTTGAATGCACCAATAGTAACTGTTCCTTCTGGGACAGGAAGGCAGTTACTTTACCCTAATGTGATTACAGACAATAGTAATACAGATATGATAACACTTTGAATCAATACACAACACAACGAGGGGTCAGTCCGATGAAGTCGAGGCAGGGTGCAGGGCAGGAATCCAGGCAGGGTCAGGACCAGGAACACAGGCAGGACCTGGCAAGCAGCAATGTTGTTCCCACAACCTGGGGCGGGATCTGACCGCCCTTTTATCTCTGACAAGGTAATGGCTGGTCCCGATCCCCCGATGACTCACCACCCTGCCTCGCCTGAAGGCGAGCACTCCTCCTGCGAGTACTCAGGTCCCTCCTTCTCTCAGCCCTGAGTCTCTGCAGCTCGGGAGATGCCGGAGGGTTACTAGACCCAGGAGCCGCCTCAGGCTTTGATGGCCCAGCTGAGGGCAATGAGGCATCCTCAGCACCTGGAGCCAGGACAGGCTCAGGCCCCTGACTCGGCCCAGCTGGTGCTTGTTGCAGGGGAACCTGAGCAGACTGAGGCTCTTCAGGATCAGGCCCCGGGCTTGGTTCAGCTGAGGCGTGTGGCAGAGGATCCGACGCGGACTGAGCCTCCTCAGGTTCTGAGTCTGAGCCCGAGTCCCAGGCCATCACACCTCTGCACTAAATGAATTATAAGAACTTCAGAAAAGATTCTCCATTTCTAAAACCTCGGCTGCACGTTTCAACGTACATAGAAAGCTGAGAAGTTTGGGGCTTTTTTGTTGTTGTTGTTGTTGTTAAACCACAACTGCTAATACGACTCCATGTGCAACTTTATTTTTTACCATATTCCACAAAGGGGAACCCCAGGCTTCTGTTAAAACCAGACAGAACAAACAGATCTATGAGGAAATGTGAAACCCATCGCTTCTAATACTGTCTCTTTACAGCGAAGGGATCTCAAGCATGGCTGTTGCAAGTTCTCTGCAAGTAGAGTTTTTAAATGTTTCCATGCATCGTCATTTTTATTTTTTTGAAATTACATTCCAATTCCTTTCTAAGAACAAACTCCAGCAGCTTGCCCAAAGAGCCCGTTAAATGCAATAGAAGTGGTTTGAATGACTAAGATGGAACCAATATATAATTCTTAGAATTGTAGGTCCCAGGGCTCATCTAGTCTAACCCCCTGAAAGGCAAGAATCGCAGATAAAGAATCCCTGACAGATGGCCAGCCAACCTCTGCCTAAAAAAACCTCCAGTTCTGAGCTCCACTACCTTCCAAGGTAGTCTGTTTCACCGTCAGGCAGCTCTTTCAGACAGAAAGTTCTTCACAATGTTAATGAAGGAGCATCTCCACCCTCATCATCCAGCCCTGAGGTCCAGCTCCGAGGGCCTTCTGGCGGTTCCCTCCCTGTGAGAAGTGAAGCTATAGGGAACCAGGGAGAGGGCCTTCTCGGTGGTGGCGCCCGCCCTGTGGAATGCCCTCCCGTCAGATGTCAAGGAAATAAACAACTATACAACTTTTAGAAGACATCTGAAGGCAACCGTGTTTAAGGAAGTTTTTAATGTTTGATGTTTTATGGTGGTTTTAATATTCTGTTGGGAGCCGCCCAGAGTGGCTGGGAAAACAATTTTATGACTTACCAATAAAATCTATCTCTATGCTAGCTTGGAAAAAGCCTTTAAAGGGGGATATTTTGGCACTCACTGGAAAGGCGCATTTAGAAGGTTTTATGCCTATAGGGATGCGGGTGGCGCTGTGGGTTAAACCACAGAGCCTAGGGCTTGCTGATCAGAAGGTCGGCGGTTCGATTCCCCGCGACGGGGTGAGCTCCCGTTGCTTGAACCCTGCTCCTGCCAACCTAGCAGTTCAAAAGCACGTCAAAGTGCAAGTAGATAAATAGGTACCGCTGCAGTGGGAAGGTAAACGGCGTTTCCGTGCGCTGCTCTGGTTCGCCAGAAGCGGCTTACTCATGCTGGCCACATGACCCGGAAGCTGTATGCCGGCTCCCTCGGCCAATAATGCGAGATGAGCGCTGCAACCCCAGAGTCGGTCACGACTGGACCTAATGGTCAGGGGTCCCTTTACCTTTATGCCTATACTTCCATGCTTTACTTTGCTGCATATTTTGTGATTTTTAACTGTCTGCTGGGATTCTCTCACCAGAGAGTACTTGCCCCAAATTTTGGTCTTGACTTCCAGGATGCAACACAAAGCAGCTTAGCATATGTTCCGGGTCGTTCTCTCCTAGGCACCCTCTGGCCACCTTCTTCCACCTCTTTTTCCGAGTGAGTGCCATCGTGACCTACCTAGTCTGCGACTGGTTCAGCAAAAGCTTCATTGCCTGTTTCGTCGTCATTCTCCTCCTCCTGTCCTTCGACTTCTGGTCTGTGAAGGTAAGGATGCTCTGGGCATCTCACGACTCTTAACATTATGCCACCTTGTGCCATTTTGTCTTTCATCCAAGGGCGTGAAACAGTCTGCCGCCTCCCCTCTCCTTAGTCTCAGTGTTGCCCTTGTAATGCTCTGCAGGGGGGAGGAGGATAGGGACAAAACCAGAATCATTTGGCACTGCCACACATTGGCTTTGGCGCCACCTACTGTTGGTCCTCCTGCCTTCTGCCCTACCAGTCCCAGTGGGCACCATCCAACACTGCCTTCATCGTGGCATAAGTACATAAGAAGAGCCCTGAAGCTGGATCAGGCCAGTGTCCCAGCTAGCATGGCACCCAAAATCCAAAAATACAGACCTCTCTATGAAAACGATGTGCCGGTGGTATTTAATTCCTAGTAAGTTAGCAGCTTCTGCCAACCTAGCAGTTCGAAAGCACGTCAAAGTGCAAGTAGATAAATAGGTACTGCTCTGGTGGGAAGGTAAACGGCGTTTCTGTGCGCTGCTCTGGTTCTCTAGAAGCGGCTCAGTCAGGCTGGCCACATGAGCCGGAAGCTGTACGCCGGCTCCCTCGGACACTAAAGCGAGATGAGCACCACAACCCCAGAGTCGTCCACGACTGGACCTAAGTTAGCAAAAATGCAAGTACAAATACCTGCTGGAAATGTAAAGAAAAAGAAGGTACCTTTTATCATATGTGGTGGTTGTGTAAGGTAATAAAAGCATTCTAGGAAATGATATATAATGAACTGAAAAAGCATTTAAAACAACTTTTATTTTTTAAAAAATCTAGAAGCCTTTTTATTAGGAATTGTAGCTACCGATATACCTACCGTATTTATACATGTGACAACAGCCACACATATGCTAAAACTTCAGGAAAGAATGGGAAACATTTTTCATTTATTTAGGAGACCACTGTAAGCAGATGAAAACAAACACTGTGGACGATATGGACAGATAGAAAATATAGATTATGAAATAATATGCAGTTGAAAATGTTGACAATAGGACCCATGGAGGGGATGGGGAGATGTCTGGAGATTCCGGGAAATCTCTAAATATGGATATGTATTTGGTATTGCTGCAACTTTACACTTGTGAAATCAAATAAAAATGATTATAAAAAAACCCAAAAATACAGACCTCTCTAGCTGGCTGATTTTCACCCTCTCATTTAGAACGTCACTGGAAGGCTGCTGGTCGGTTTGCGATGGTGGAACCAGATTGACGAGGATGGGAAGAGCCACTGGGTGTACGAAGCGAAAAAGGTATCCCTTTACATTGTCTTCCACAGAGCATAGAAGGGCCCTTGCCAGTGGACCATGTGTTGCAACGGGCAATAGCTTAGTCAGTAGATCCTGAGACTCTTAATCTCCCAGGGTTGTGGGTTCGAGCCTCACGTTGGGCCAAATATTCCTACATTGCAGGGGGTTGGACCAGATGACCCGCATGGTCCTTTCCAAGCCTATGATTTTATTATTCTAAGTCATTCCCAAACTTTTTCAGACCCCCCCCCTCGGTTCCATAAACACATCAGCAGTGCCCCCCCTAAAGGTAAAGGTAAAGGGACCCCTGACCATTAGGTCCAGTCGTGACTGACTCTAGGGTTGTCATCTCACTTTATTGGCCAAGAGAGCCGGCGTACAGCTTCCGGGTCATGTGGCCAGCATGACTAAGCCGCTTCTGGCGAACCAGAGCAGCGCACGGAAACGCCGTTTACCTTCCCACCAGAGCGGTACCTATTTATCTACTTGCACTTTGACGTGCTTTTGAACTGCTAGGTTGGCAGGAGCTGGGACCGAGCAACGGGAGCTCACCCCGTCGCAGGGATTCGAACCGCCGACCTTCTGATCGGCAAGCCCTAGGCTCTGTGGTTTAACACACAGTGCCACCCGCGTCCCTGACAAAAGACTCAAAGCCATGTGCAAATGAAAGCAATCAAAATGTAAAATGAGCATAAAATGCAATTCCAAAGTGACCATTACAATGACGCGGCCAATATTTCTTGAGTAAACAGGGAAAAAAGGATTTTTTAAAAAATGCATGGGACTAATATATTCAGCGACACGATACCAAATTTTAAGGAAGTTTATTGCCGATAATGAGGAAATGAATGTATTTTCCTAGAATCAGATTGTATATGGCAGAAGTTCCCATTTCTGTTGAATTCTGCGTCATTTTTGCAAAGATTTCAGCTGATGGTAACCCACCCCTCTCTTTCCCCCGCTTTCCTCCTCCATAGGTCCCGTCAACTGTAGCTGCCCCCACTGAAGTCGAAGCCCGGATATTCTGGCTGGGCCTGATTATCTGCCCGGTCATCTGGACCCTTTTCTTCTTTAGCACCTTGTTTTCCTTGAAGCTGAAATGGCTGGTAAGGGGCTGGACCAAACTTTGCAAGAGCCCAGGGCAGCGGCGGAGTAAGCTGACCGGGCGTCTGGGGTGGCACACATGCCCTGCACCCAGGGGCCAGCGTGGTGCAGTGGTTAAGAGTGGTGGACTCGTAATCTGGGGAACCGGGTTCGCGTCTCCTCTCCTCCACATGCAGCTGCTGGGTGACCTTGGGCTAGTCACACTTCTTTGAAGTCTCTCAGCCCCACTCACCTCACAGAGTGTTTGTTGTGGGGGAGGAAGGGAAAGGAGAATGTTAGCCGCTTTGAGACTCCTTCGGGTAGTGATAAAGCGGGATATCAAATCCAATTTTCTTCTTCTCTTCTTAGTGCCACCCACCATTTTGTCACCCCCCTCTGGTGACACCCAGGGCGGCCTGCTCCCACCGCACCCCCCTTCCTCCACCCCTGGCCCAGGGGGCAGAGGGGGGTTATGGAGGGAGAGGAAGGCTTGTTGCACAGGCAGACGTCCTTGCACCAATGGGGCATCTTTGTTGGATACAAGCCTATATGGATGCGATAAATAATATTGGCTATAGCTCTTCACACCCAGATCATAGCGCGTGAAAGAACAGTCATAACTCACCACCCATCTTCTGATGGAAAAACTTGGGGATCTGCATGAAGGAAAAAAGCAATACAGTCACAGAAGTCTCTTCAATCTAGGAAGGTATCCAATGTTAGGGGTGGAGAAAAAAATGACTCAGTACACAAAGACAATTTATGAAATTCGCACTGACCTAGAACACAGCTATCCTTTGAAATTTGCGCCTGTCTGAATTTTGCAATGCAGTTGTCCTACTAACATTTACAAGAAGGCATTGATATTAGGGGAAAGTGTCCATAAATATGAAGATATTCATGAACGTTATAGATATGATTCTGTGAACCGCCCTGAGATCTTATGATGAAGGGCAGTATATAAATCTAATTAATAATAATAATAATAATAATAATAATAATACAGAGAAAAATGCTTTACGTTAGGGGAAACTGCTTGCAAAAATTGGTGCATTCGTCAAAACTGCATTTGTGTTTGTTAGGACAAATTCACAACAAAATGCTGCTGGAAATTTCACAAGGATTTCGAATAGTTTTGCAAATTTCTACAAAATGTGGAGAACTGAATTTCATATTGGAAAACAGAAAAACCGAAAGCCAAAATTGACTGATCTATCCATCCCTAATCAAGATATCTTGATTATCTAAGTAATTCCCAACAGAATATCCGAAAAGATAATTTATTTGTGGGGTTTTTTTTTGCATTTCTATCCCACCTTTTCCTCCAAGGAGCTCAAGGTGATGTACCTACTTCTCTGTCTCTATTATTATTATTATTATTATTATTATTATTATTATTATTATGCGCATACTCAGTGGTGCATTCTGTGCATTGTCAACGCACTTGCTGGTAAACGTCCCAACCTGCTTCTGTTTTCTGTTTGTTGCAGGCTCTCGTGATAGCCGGCATCTGCCTCCAAGCTGCCAACCTCTACGGCTACGTCCACTGCAAATTAGGAGGCTCGCAAACCATCCACAAAGTCACCTCGAGATTCCCGGCGCAACAGATGTTCCAGAGGGTGAGTTAGCGCTGGCTGTTTAGCCAGTCTTGAGTCGAGGTGAGGGACGGCTGTGGTCCACGTCCAACACCACAAGGGAATGGAAATGCAGGTTGCAATTTTGATATGTCAAGAGTAAATAGACTGGCAACATTGCTGTGGGTTGGTGGGGTTGAGTTTGCATGATGCCTCGAGTCCCTTCCAGTTCTTGGGCTCCTGTACCCAGTGAGGGTTAGCATCTAAGAGAGGAGGTTGCAGATTTGGTCAGACAAGTTTCTTTGCAAGACAATGACCTTAGCTAGCCACTTAAGTGTCCTCACTAGCATCCCAAAGGATATTAATAGAATAGAATAGAATAGAATAGAATAGAATAGAATAGAATAGAATCATAGAGTTGGAAGAGACCACAAGGGCCATCCAGTCCAACCCCCTGCCAAGCAGGAAACACCATCAAAGCATTCTTGACAGATGGCTGTCAAGCCTCTGCTTAAAGACCTCCAAAGAAGGAGACTCCACCACACTCCTTGGCAGCAAATTCCACTGTCGAACAGCTCTTACTCTCAGGAAGTTCTTTCTAATGTTTAGGTGGAATCTTCTTTCTTGTAGTTTGAATCCATTGCTCCGTGTCCGCTTCTCTGGAGCAGCAGAAAACAACCTTTCTCCCTCCTCTATATGACATCCTTTTATATATTTGAACATGGCTATCATATCACCCCTTAACCTTCTCTTCTCCAGGCTAAACATACCCAGCTCCCTAAGCCGTTCCTCATAAGGCATTGTTTCCAGGCCTTTGACCATTTTGGTTGCCCTCCTCTGGACACGTTCCAGCTTGTCAGTATCCTTCATAGAATAGAATAGAATAGAATAGCATTCCTTCTAAAAAGGCCCAGGGCAGAAGTGGGCAGTCTCTCTCTCTCCTTTTCTCAATCAATACAGCCTGAACACAAAGGGATATACAGTGGTACCTCGGGTTAAGTACGCTTCAGGTTAAGAACTCCGCTAAGAACAGAAATTGTGCTCTGGCGGCGCAGCGGCAGCGGGAGGCCCCATTAGCTAAAGTGGTGCTTCAGGTTAAGAACAGTTTCAGGTTAAGAACGGACCTCCGGAACGAATTAAGTACTTAACCCGAGGTACCACTGTATTTACAACTGCCGCCTGGCAGTTGCTATTGTGGCTAATCTCTCGTTCATCTTTTGTAGAAGTGTTTGCTTTTGTGCTGGTGTCATGTTTAACACATCACATGGAAGCTGTACATTTCAGACGGCATGTTTTACCCTCTTGCAAAACTTCAGAAGACGCCCTGAACTTGTTTTGCATTCCAATTTCTTTTTCTTGTTCTTCATCTGAAGGGGCTTCTATCCTTAATGTGTTGTGTTTGTTACGAAGCGATCTAATATGTTACACACACACACACACACACACACACACACACACACAACCAACCAACCAACCAACTGTGAGCCCCAACAGCTTATATAACAGGCCCACACCTAAGAGACTGTAATACAGTGGTACCTCGGGTTAAGTACGCTTCAGGTTAAGAACTCCGCTAAGAACAGAAATCGTGCTCTGGCGGCGCAGTGGCAGCAGGAGGTCCCATTAGCTAAAGTGGTGCTTCAGGTTAAGAACGGACCTCCGGAACGAATTAAGTACTTAACCCGAAGTACCACTGTATCGTCATACCTTGGATCCCGAACACCTTGCAAGTCAAACGTTTTGGCCCCCAAATGCCGGAAACCCGGAAGTGAGTGTTCCTGTTTGCGAACGTTCTTTGGAACCCAAACGTCCGACGAGGCTTTTGCGGCTTCTGATTGGCTGCAGGAGCACCCTGCAGCCAATCAGAAGCCGTGCTTTGGTTTCCGAACGTTTCGGAATTCAAACGGACTTCCGGAATGGATTCCGTTTGACTTCCAAGGTACGACTGTATAGTCAAGACCAACAAGTAAGGTTGGATAGGAGAGGAAAAGAAGTGGCTGCTGAATTCTTCAGTTTGGGGGGGACTGAGGACGACTAGTTGATGCAATCTAACAGAGACTTCTGAAGGGGGCTTGGGCTGCCATGACAAAGACGCAAGACATTTTATGTATGTTGCAGGAAATGCCAGAGGATTTTCAGAAGACTGTCCTGAAGGGCATGGGGACACGAAACCATTAGAGAAGAAAGAAGTGGGGGGAAACGATTACCGGTAGGGACAATTTGATAGCACCGTTCTTGTGCTAAAGAAAGACCACCAGCTTTTTGTTTGAAAAGCCCAGATGCAGCACCACCTCCCATCTGTTGCACTCAGTAGCACCAGCCATATACCGAGCCCCCCCGGTGCCTCCCCACTTTTGCAAGCTATTCTCGTCTCTTCCTCTATTAGAGATTGTGGTATTCCCCTCTGTCCAACTCATCCCTAGAACAAAAGCTGGCAACTTTGGTCGCAGAGGAGGAACTGAAACAAACTGCTTCCACCCGGCGGCACAAGCAGCCTTGGGAGCCATCAGTCAAGGCTCGTCTGCCCCATGGGCTCTGCCAATTCCAAAGGGCGTTGTTGACCCACACTGTCAACAGACCCCCTAAGCAGAGCCGGAGCATGGTATAGTAAAGGGGTCAGCAAACCTTTTCAACAAGGGCCGGTCCACTGTCCCTCGGACCTTGTGTGAGGCCAGACTATATTTTTTTTGGGGGGGGGGGAATGAACGAATTCCTATGCCCCACAAATAACCCAGAGATGCATTTGAAATAAAAGGACACATTCTACTCATGTAAAAACACGCTGATTCCTGGACTGTCTGCAGGCCGGATTTAGAAGGCGATTGGGCCGGATCCGGCCCCCGGGCCTTAGTTTGTCTACCCATGGTATAGGGCAGGCATGTCCAACAGGTAGATCGTGATCTACTGGTAGATCACTGGACATCTGTGGTAGATCACTGGTAGATCACTGGCTCCCCACAAAGAAGCTCAGCAACTTTGGCTCCCCTAGAAAAAGCTCTACATCTTTGCCCTGAAGCCCCCCAAAACAGGGCTTTCTTTCCTAAAAAAAAAGAGGTCAACTTTGACCCAAACCCCCCAAAATATGGATGGCTTTCCTTCTGAAAAAAAGGTCAACAACCAAAAGGGGGTACAGTCTCTTGGAAGTTGGCCACCCCTGGTATAGGGATTCGGTTCAATTCAGATTTCATTTCCTAGTCAGTCATGTACCTGTTGGCCAGCTTATTTCTTCAAAGAACTGGGAGTGTGGGACCCTCCATTGCTGCTTTTCGACAGGGCAGCGGTTCACAAACAAGCGTGTGCACTTTGGCACAACCTCTTTCTGGCGCTTAGGGGGAGAGGTAGTTGGGAGCACTAACTAGTTATCCAATCGGCAAGGTTTCCTGTCTGGAACCTTGGAGAGCCCCTGGCAGTCAGAGTAGACAGTACCAAACTAAGTGGCCCAATGGCATCAATCTGTGAGAGGCAACTTTCCTCTTTCCTTGAGCCCTTTCTTCAGAATTCATGAGGACTAGCATATTTGATTCTAGAGGCAGATGTCAGTGGTAGAGCATACTTTGCATAAATCCCTGGCATTTCGAGGCACGACTAGGAGAGACGTATCTCTCATCCTGAAGAGCTGCTTCTAGTCCATGCAGACAATACCAAGTTTGATGGACTGTTGGTCTGACTCTGTACAATTTCCTGTGCTCCTGGGAACTAGCAGTAGACATGGAGGGGGGCAGACTTTGCTCATGGGCCTGGGGTTCCCTATTCTTGAATGTGGCAGTGTTCCAGTTCACAGTCAGACTAAGAAACAATGCAGCTAGTCCACAGCACAGAACCCCCCTAAACAAACACTAACACATTTGCTGTTTAAATTATAACTCTTTAAATGTATTCTGATCTTCCAGATCCTTCACGGAGAAAGACTGGCAGTTAAGAGAACCTGCGGTCTAAATATGGATCATCCCCAAAAACTTTATTCATAGACAATTACGGAAAACAAAACTAAGGAGGCTGAAGCAGAACTGATTGTGAGAAACTCTCCTTAAAGAGAGAGATGTACATTTCTAAATAAAAGAACTTTCTACCGAGATATGTGTGTTTTAATTTTAGTTTAGCTTATTTTAAATAGTAGTTTTAAAACTGTTTTTACCAATAACTTTATTGTTTTATGTTCATGTAAATGGCTTTCGATGGCTTTTTTTTTTTTTTTTTTTACCAACCAAGTGGTGTATAGGTTTTATTAAATAAATAAACGTTCAAGGACTTTTGCTGATGAAGGTAACAGCCCTTAAGGGTAATCTAGCAATCAGAAGCAGACTTGCAACATGTGCTCAGTGTATACATTCTGAAACAGGCATACTGTGCCGCTGTCCAAAAGGGAGGAGAGACAGGGAGGAAAAGAAGACTAAAGCCGGGACATTACTCAAAAAATTTATTTGCTTGCAAAACAAAGGCTTTATATATTCCTATACAGACAGGCTTAAGGCGATCAACGCTTTCCTATGGACCCTTCCATTGTTTGCTGTTCAAATATTTTTTTCTTCCTGCGGGTGGTTGTGGCTACAGAAGTCTTGGATTCCTGCAGAAAGACACAATGCAAGATGAATCAAAATGCTGCCTCAGGTGTTTGCCCTGCAGGCTGAAAATGCAAACACACACCTCTCAGTGCATGCAGCACAATTCACTGGCATTCTCCACCGCAAGCCATGTTTGACAAGAAGAGGAGCTCTGGTCAGTGGAGGAATGCCCTGGAGAATTTCCTAGGCCCCAGCATTAATGTACCGTATTTTTCCGTGTATAAGACACCCCCTATTTTTGGGGACTAAATTTAAAGAAAATGAGGGGAGGTGGCCCAAAGTTGTTGAGCTTTTTAAAGGGGGAATTGCACAAGCGCCATCACTCCAGCAGGGCCGTTGCTGGGGGCTGGCAAAGTGGGCAGCCGTTCCCCCAAAAACCTTGTCTAATACACGAATAGGGACGCGGGTGGCGCTGTGGGTTAAACCACAGAGCCTAGGGCTTGCCGATCAGAAGGTCGGCGGTTCGAATCCCCGCGACGGGGTGAGCTCCCGTTGTTCGGTCCCTGCTCCTGCCAACCTAGCAGTTCGAAAGCACGTCAAAGTGCAAGTAGATAAAATAGGTACCGCTCCGGCGGGAAGGTAAACGGCGTTTCCGTGCGCTGCTCTGGTTCGCCAGAAGCGGCTTTGTCATGCTGGCCACATGACCCGGAAGCTGTACGCCGGCTCCCTCGGCCAATAATGCGAGATGAGCGCCACAACCCCAGAGTCGGTCACGACTGGACCTAATGGTCAGGGGTCCCTTTACCTTTAATACACAAAAAAATAGGGTGCCCCTCCACTCTTCCCATCCTTAGCTGCAGAGTTCACTGCAGCAGTCACCTTCCATCACGGGAGAGCTGCCTCCACTGATGTCAGCTCATTTTGAAACAGAAGTATGAATTTGCACAAGGTCAGGTATGACTCTTTAGTTCTCAAAGTGGGGACATTTTAATTAGAAACTGACAGCGGGGGAGGAATCAGATCTAGAACTGAACACCTAGTAACTCATGACTTGCTCGGTTAGGTGTTTAACAACTTTCAGGCTAGGTATGAGTCACTTCTAGTTCAATGTGCTCGGAATCCTAGACATGCCGTTAGAAAAGAACTAGAGCTCCCAGCCATTCATATGCACCTACAAGCCACAAGCTGCCTTCAGCAGCGGACTTGGCTGGCTAGGCCAACATGGTAAACGTGGAAAGCATCCATTCGGAGCTACCAAGAGTCGCTTGTGAGTGCACCTTTAAAATAGGGAGGAGTGCAGACACTTTCCGGGATACTGTACTTACTCTGGATGATATTCCTGTAGGATAACGTAGCTGGAGAATTCGGTACCTCGGAGAAGAACGAGTGTCCCGCATCACAGCTTTTTCCTAGCCCGGCGGAAGAAACAAGCAAACCCCAGTCAAAGGACAAAGACGGAGGCCAGTGTTTAGCTCAATACATCCTTTCTCCCACACCACACTTGCATTTTTGTTCCAAAGAACCCAGTACAAGAGGGATGGGAAAGTTGAAAGACCTCCAGATGTAGCTGGAAGATCTTTTCCCACTAAATGAGAGTTAAGTGGCATAAATCAGCCTCTCGCCCCATTTACAGACACTTACTCTATGCCAGCTGCTATTGCTAGACCCATTAAACTACAATTCCCTGAGACCCCTGGCCATGTTGGCTTGGCCTGATGGGAACTGGAGCCTGATAACTTCTGGAGGGCCACAGGTTCCCTATCCCTGCAATAAAGAGATTTGCACTGTTTGTTTGCATGCAACTTAAATCCCACTGAATATATTCAGAGGAACGAGACCGTGAGCAAGCTCGGAAGGTGCTTCAATGTGCGGCATTACCTATTTGTGGGTCCAGAGGCACCTTGCCCAGGAGAGGCACGTTCAAGCTGTGGCACATGGCCTCTGCACCACCAGTTGTCGGGGGGAATATCTGCGATTCGTTCTGTAAAATGAAGATGCCATTGGACATGAACCCAGCAGATACAAAAAGAAATAAAATGAGATTGGTTGTAAGCTTTCGGTCAGCAGATGTGAGTCTTATAATGCCTAGTACAGTGGTACCTCGGTTTACGAACTTAATCTGTTCCGGAAGTCCATTCTTAAACCGAAACCGTTCTTAAACAGAGGTGCGCTTTCCCTAATGAGGCCTCCCGCCACCGGTGCGCTTCCACCGTTCGGATTCCGTTCTTAGACCAAGGTAAAGTTCTCAAACCAAGACACTATTTCCGGTTTCGGAACAGTCTTAAACAGGACTGTTCTTAAACCGAGGTACCACTGTACCCCCTTCAAGTCCAGAACTCCATCTGGATTACAATCCTCAGTACTGAGTTAGACGGGCCAATGATCTGACTCCATATAAGGCAGCTTCCTGTCTTCCTATCATTTCCCACTCCTATATCGATAGGGCTGTAGTCCTGCTGCTCAAAGTGCTCAGCCAGACGGAAACTGGGGCATATCTTGAAACATCCTTAGTATTTGCCTCAATGAGTCTCAAGCAGGGGCCACAAAACTCCTGGGAAATATGGATCCAAACCCTGTCAGAATGTGGAAGGGGACTTTGAATTAATGCACCAATAATTTGTGTGACAGTCGCGAGAAAGCTGGGAAAGACTATGATTGACGCATCTCATCAAAACTGCTTAAGGGGGATGTTCTTCTGTTGCTTAATGACCTGGTAGAGCAAGAATAATTCTCATGCTTAAATGTATGCAAGAAATATTACCTTACATTTCGGGCAAATAAAGCCACTCATGTTTTCGACTACTCCTATGATTGGCAGCTTCACTTTACGGCAGAAGTTTATCTCTTTCCGAACGTCCTGAAGAGCGACTTCCTATTGAAACAGAACAGTAACCCAACAGAATGTTAATTCAGGTTCCCCAGATCTGTTTGATACTCCCCCCCCCCCTTTTATTATAATGAGACAGCAGAGTCTGTTTCACAGGGATGCTGTACAGTTCATTGAAAGGCCCTTTTTGCACGTTTAAAGGGGAGCCAAATGACAAAGCTGAGCCTTCTCTTACCATAGGGACATATGAAGTCTGATCCTAAAGCCCTTTCCCCAGAGGACAATTGCTCTACAACCTCCTCTTGGATAAACTCAGGCTGCAATCTATTTGCCCACAAGCCCCAATGCATTCAACAGAGCATATTGGTTAGGATTGCACTATTAGCTGTGCCACCTCTGCGCTGAGAGCAGGGATAGGAGTCTGAAGTCTTGGCTGGGGAGGGCGGGGTATAAATAAAATTTATTATTATTTATTATTATGCTCCCGCCATTTGTAGTTTTTAACCTTTTTATTGCATTCTAGGTCTCTTGTTGTGACAGAAATCCTAACTTTATTTTTATATTGAGCCAGAGAACTAGTTACTGTACGAATTCAATCTGGGTCTGACACCCACAGTTTTAATACAATGAAATCAAAGTACAGTATTCCCTCCTATTGAAGCTTCCAAAAAAGAAAAGAAAAAAATGAGATGGGTGGAGCTGAGCAAAAGTCATTTAGTTCGGGCTTATCCCCACCCCTATTTGCCCCACTGCTTTCCCTCTGGGGAAGCCCAATCTTTATTGCTGAATTGGAACAAATGGCAACTAGGTTTTCTGCAGATTGCCGTTGGTTCCGATTTAGCGCTAATGAGTGTGTTTTCCAGGGGAAAGCATTGGGGCAAAGGCAAAACCACTCAGAGCCACACTTGCTGGGCACAGGATAAGTGGAAGTTTGGATGCGTCATGAGTCTCCTACTCAGCTAAATCTCTGAGTTTTAACCTCTAGAGTTGTGTACCTTACCTGAGGGGTGGTGATTACCACTGCCCCGTCTATGTTGGCAGCACTGAGGTATTGTACTATAGATAAGTGCTCATCCGATGTTCCTGGAGGTGTATCTACAATAAGGTAGTCGACTTCGCCCCAGTCCACATCGCGGAGAAACTGCTTAATCATTCCTGGAAACACGACATGCATGGTTAAAGTTGGGTGTTGATGTTTAGCTCCCTGAAACTGTATCCAGCTGCCACCATTTCTATGGCTCAAATGAGAATCATGTCTCAGCGGTGTTTGCTGCCTCCATCATAGGTCTAAGAGCATGTGTAACATGCACTAGCAAAAGAAGAAAAGGTGGGGGGAGGGAACTGAACTCAGAACTACACAGTCCAATTCTGACAAGCATGCTTGAGGTGGTCTGGAAACAACATCTGATCCCCCCCTCCCCCGGTTTCTGGAGTGGTTTAAGAAGCACTGGAGCAGTGTGCGTAAGCAAACAGACGAAGGCATATGATGCAGGTTCTTAGCTCGTAATTGGTGGAGCTGAGATCCAATGCATAGAAAATGCTGAATTCTGAAACAGGGTTAGTATTTTTGACTCCCTAGAACAGATAATGCAACTGTTGCCTAGGTTACTTTGATTTCTAGTTTGAAGATGCTTTGGTTTCAAAACTTTGTGTGTGTGTCAGCTACCTTGTGAACTCTGTTGAAAGCCTGTCTCGAGACATGCTATTCATAAATTAAAAAGAAATAAAAAATACCCTTAAAGCCACAATGTGCTATTAGCCCCAACTCATCCCTACCACAAGCAGATAGAAGTCATATTTTATCAAGTGTGACTCTACATTGCAGCTTCTGCATGTTGAATTCTTTTCTGTGTGGCCACCCCGCAAGCAAAGCACCAGAAATGTTGCCAGTTCCTATCAAACAGTAAAAGTAACTTACAATGTTATGAACTAACGATTTAAAAAATAATCACAGAGCTAACTGAACTCCAAACCCCTACATTCTACGAGGCAAGTCTTGGTTGCTACTGATCATTGTGAGTCACAAACCATTTTTTTTGGGTCCTCTCCAAATAACAGCATCATCAGGGCTGCCGAGTAAGAATCCCACCGACATGACTCCTAAGTTTTCTTCAACGTACTACAAACAAAAGCACACACGTGTTTGGCAAAACGGACAGTGTAGACTAAATAAATTATTGCGGCTTCTGAACAAGCAGCTGTGGTTGTCTTACCACTTCTAGCACAGATATGTGTGTGTGTGTTTGTGTATAAACAAAGTGAAAACTTGAACTTTATGGTACCCAGCCTAGTTTGCTGATGCAAATCACTTGGCATACAACCAGCCAGTAGGCAGCTTCAGGAAGTTCAGCATCAAAATACATTCCAACACAGATGAGGGCACTGCGTGGAACAAGATTATTTCCCCTGCCCACCCCCAACACTCTTTTTTTTGGAAAGGTGCCATTATCATTGCCTCCATGAACCAGGAAGAGTATTCACATGATTTTTTTTTAAAAAATAACAACTCACCACTGGAGACCATCCAGAACCACTTTGGTGAACCTGAAAAAGTAAAGATTTTATGTTAGTGTATGTCTGGGGAGCAGGTTTCTGTCGAGGGCTGCATTCCATCAGGGATCTCCTTTGAGGGGCTGCATGACAGTGTTGGGTGGAGGCAAAACTAGCAAAATAATAACTGTGGGTGTGCGGGGATTATTTTGTTTTTGTTACTTGGGTATGCATTTCTTTTTCCTGTTCTATACAGGAAACTGCCCTGTAATTCTCAGACGAAGGGTGGCAGAGAAATCAAATAAACAAATAATAGCACCAATGGGTCGGGCCGCCCCTTTTTACTCCCTCCCTC
This sequence comes from Darevskia mixta, assembly GCA_034641385.1. Taxonomy (NCBI): domain Eukaryota; kingdom Metazoa; phylum Chordata; class Lepidosauria; order Squamata; family Lacertidae; genus Darevskia; species Darevskia mixta. The sequence continues at coordinate 583,881 of JAWWNH010000201.1, forward strand.
TCCCCACCCAGTGGGCTGCCAGGACTGGGACACATTGTTTTTGCCCTGGGTCTGGACAGACCGCTTGCAGATGGCTCTGCAACAGCTCCATCTGGATTAGGACCCTCGTGAGTGCTCTATGTGGGGCTTCCCTTGGGACTGGTCCAGAAGCACCCGCCCACCCGCCCACCCACTCCACGGCTATGGAGGGGACAGCACTGGTTGCCCATCAGCTACTGGGCTAAATTCAAGACCTGTAAGATCAGCTGAGCACATTCTATTTGCGGCACCATATCCTACAGAATATCATAGGGTGGTGAACCCTCTAGTGGCATTCTCTGCTATTGCCCCATTCCGTGGAATGCCCTTCCCTCTGCTGTACCTGAAGCAGTTGCTTGAGATGTCTTGTAAAGACTTCTCTTTTTGCCCAGGCTATCCCTGACTATACGACTGTACCTTTTCTTATGTGCGTAAGCTCCCTTGAATCTGTTTTACTTGCTTTTATATTATTAGTTTTAGGCCGTATTTTTATTTTAATTGATATTGTTTCCATATTGTACATACAGCTCAGAGTTGTTGTTTTTAATAATAATAATAAAAATAATAATAATTTATTATTTATATCCCGCCCATCTGGCCGGGTCTCCCCGGCCACTCTAGGCGGCTTCCAGCATACATTAAAATACATACACATGTTACAGATTAAAAACTTCCCTGAACAGGGCTGTCTTCAGGCTGTCTTTTAAAAAACTATTAAGCTTATAAATTTGTATAAAGGTAAGGTAAATGACCCCTGGATGGTTAAGTCCTGTCAAAGGCAACTATGGAGCGTGGCGCTCATCTTGTTTCAGGCCGAGGAAGCTGGCGTTTGTCCAAAGACAGCTTTCCAGGTCATGTGGTGCAACAGAATGTGATAAGTGCCAAAGTACACGGAAACGCTGTTTACCTTCCTGCCACAGTGGTACCTATTCCCGAAAACAACTACAGGGCAGACGCGCTTCAAGTCTAACAAACCATAAAGAAACATCTGACCAGGCAGATCAGACGTGGCAGTGGTCCCACAGTGTTTTCTTCCATTTATGAAGTCATATCATACCTGTTCCCCTTCCAGGCCCATCATTTTAGGGATGGATGGACCACAGATGTCAATGTCCAGCACGGCAACCTGGAGGGAGTTGGAAGTAAGTTGAGGAAGGGGGAGTTGGAAGTGAGCAAGCAGGACTTGCAACAAAATGTTGCTGCATGTCTGTCTGGAGTTTTTCAGAGCTGTGGACAGTCATACCCTGTTCCAAGCTACTAGACACCCTCCACCTGACATTTTTTGGTCCCCTTCTCCCTAGCAGTAAGTCCGCACACTGTGATCACTAAGTATGCTCATTGGGCTGTTTTGAGGTAACCTTTAAGGCTTTCCCCCCAAAATATTTTTTGTACTGCAAACCTAGGGATTCCCCCAAGCCTGCTGGCATTTCCCTCTTGTGACGAATGGTGCCATTTCTGGCTACATAAGGCCTGGCACTTGAAGCATGACCTTGCCATGATTACGTATCAGGAATAGAGAACCTGTGGCTCTCCAGATGCTATTCAGTCACCTCCCATCATCCCTGCCCCACTGGTCATGCTGGCTGTGGCTGATGGGGAGTTGGGGGCCCAATATCTGGAGGACCAAAGGTTACCCATCCCTGGTATACATGTTGGAACACTGCACACAGAAAAAATCCAAACACTAGGAATAGCAAAGTGAATTACAGCGAAGCAATGTGAAGTCCAGTCCCAAGTATGTTTATCTGATCAATGTATTTTAGTGTAGTATATGTGAGTAGACAGAGAAATGCTCTTCATCAGGGTAAGATTACACAAACACACATGCATACAGTTATTGGTAGTTATTCAAAGGCTGTAAACTTTATTCTAAAATACTAGATGTGAAAAAACTCTTGCCCTCCAGACGCTGCAGAACTACAACTCCCAGCAGCCCCAACAAGCACGGCCAATGACTAGGGATGATAGGAACTGTAGTTCAGGAACATCTGGAGGGCCAAAAGTTCCTAACACCTGTGTCTACTTTCCAGTTATGTTTGGCTGTCATATCACATACATAGGACAAGGAAAAACATGTGCAGTATTCTTAATACAACCTATGAATAACGGCTCACTGTTCATCTACTTTCTGGAATATTTTCCATTAGTTCCTACAGGTACATCCATTGTCGCTATTAGCAAAATGAACTATTTAAGAGCCAGGGTGGAGTAGTGGTTGGAGCATTAACTAGGAGTGGGGAGATTTCAAACCACATCACCACTCAACTGTGAAGCTCACTAGGGGCTAGTAATACCCCCTCAGCTTAACCCCTCTCACAAGGTGGTTGTAAGGATTTTAAAAAGGGGTTGGGAGAACCGTATACTGTGCCCTGTGCAACACAAAACAAATATATTCTAAAACAACATAATAAATTGTTTCACCCTAGAAAAATACAATATTTGTCCATTTTAAACCCAAGTTACATTATTTCTGTAACTATATTTAAATCACTTATTGCAACCATGTCAATATTTAGAGATGAATTGCCTCCTTTGTCACCGTTTACAATTGAACAATATGGACTTCAAAAACAAACAAAAGGTATAAACAGGATCACACTCACCTGTTTGGTTTCATCTTCAGCCAAGCCATGCGCCAAGTGAGCACTGAATGTGCTCTTCCCTACGCCTCCTTTCCCAGACAACACCAGCAGTTTGTGTTTCACAGCTTTCATTTTCTCCTTGATTTCCTCAATAGCTTAGACAGAAAAAAAGGCAAGGCACAGAATTTGTGTGGGAAGGATGCCATTCTAAACAGAATCTGTTCCCTCATGCAGCATGAAGGTGCCCAGTTCCTAGAGAACTCTATCAATTAGCTAATCAGGTTTGCAGATATTTGAGCAGGTTTGCAGATTAATTTCTGCTAAAAGATATTCCTAATGCTACAGCTCTAATAGCTGCCTGTACAAGTCATGGGATACAAATAAAGTCTGCAGGTGAGACTTTGCCCATTGCCACATTTGCACAATGGGAAATAAATGTTCCGAAAAGGGAAACCAAAATAAGAACATTAAGAGCCTGCTGGATCAGGCCAATGGCCCATCTAGTCCACCATTCTGCTCTCACAGAATGGGAAGCTAGCAAGCAGGATTCAGGCACAACAGCACCCCCCCTCACCCTCCTGTGGACTTCAGCAAGTGCTGTCCAGAAGCACCAGTGCTTCCAACCCCTGAAGCACAGCATAGCCAAGCCATTGTAGCTAGCACCCACTGACAATCTTATCCTCCTCCATGAATCTGTCTAATCCTCTAGTCGGTGGCCATCACCCCTGCGGGAGGGAGTTCCACAGCTTAACTAAGTGTTGTATGAAGAAGTACATGATCCAAGTGGAATGGTGTGGCTCTCCTATGAGAAAAGGTTACAACATTTGTGCTTTTTAGAAAACAGGGGCGGGAGAGAGGTTTACTGGGAAAGGAATTTAGAATAAAACCTGCGCCTGAAGCAGCCTGGCAATGCCTCTCTTCACCCCCCCCCACCCTCTTGAGATGATATGCTTTAGTTGAGATTCCTGCACTGTAGAATCATAGAATCGTAGAGTCGGAAGGGACCCCCAAGGGTCATCCAGTCCACCCCCCTGCAATGCAGGAATCTCAGCTAAAGCCTCCATGACAGGACGGCCATCCAACCCCTGCTTTAAAAACCCTCCAAGGAAGAAGAGTCCACCACCCCCGAGGGAGACCGTTCCCCTGCCAAAGCAGCTCTTACTGCCAGAAAGATGTTGAGCCTTAGCCTCCTTTCTTGTCGCCATGGGTTCGAGTCCTACCCTCCGGAGCAGGAGTAAACGAGCCTGCCCCGTCTTCCGTGGGGCAGCCCTTGAGATAAATATTGGAAGAGGGCTCTCCTATCTCCTCTCAGCCTACTCCTTCCCAGGCTAAACATACCAGGCTCCTTCGATGCAAGGGGGTCGGTCTAGATGACCCCCCCGGAACCCCCCCCCAAACTCCGCGGTTCCATGCGATCCGTACCTGGGTCGGGTCCCACGGGCCCCCTGGAGGAGCACACGCCCTGGTTGGGGCACCCCTGGCAGGCTTCGGCCTTGCCCGCCTGGTCGCTGCCGGTGCCTGGGCATTCTGGGGGGGGGCGAAAGGAAAGAGAAGGCCCCGCGTTAGTGGAAGCCGGCGAAGAGCACCACCCCCCGCCTACCCCTGCCTTTCCCCTCACCCTGAGGCGGCACGTCCAGCAAGGCCGGCCCAGCCGCCGCAGCCATGGCGGAACCAGCTGGAGACAAACGGGTTGAAAACACAAACACAAGCACTTCCGGCGACGAGCGCCACCTTCAAAGGAGTCCCCCTCTCCCCACTTCCGGTTGCGCGCTCGAAAATGGGTCATTCCCCGAGCTTAAGCCGGTGACGTTCGTTCCGACTACGGCCCGAGCAGCAGGAGCGAGGAGGAGGAGGAGCATCCCGGAGCCCCGCCCGATTGCCCGACGCAAAGGTGCGCATGCGTATGCTTGAAGGCGGGTCGTGCGAGGGGATAGCATTGAAAGAAGGCGAGCTGGGCGGGGTGCGGGGAAGAGAGTCGCCGTGTCACGTGGCCTGATCCGGCGTTTGCGATTGGATAGCCCCGAGGCGAGTTTGTGCGAGTTCTCTGAGGGAACTCGAGCGGCTCCTTCGGTCCGGTGCAGGCGGCGAACCCCGTGTGTTTACCGTGACACGTGGGCGTTCGTTCACACGTTATTCTTAAAAAAAAATACTGCTCCCTAACAGCGGGCCATGCTAGCACTAAGCACACACACACACACACACACGTGTGAAAATAACCAAAGGAAATAAAATAAAATTTACTGAAACTTTTTTTAAAATTGCATGAATATTGCTGCAAAACAAAAAGATCTGCGAATTTCTCCCCTAGTACAATTAAAATAACTCATGATTTGAATGTATTGCCTACCTTGTACCCCTGAGGTCCCCTAGGTTGCAATGACTGAAAGTATTAATGTTAAAGAGCAATATTAAAAACCACACGAAACCATCCAAAGACCCTCTTATCCCCCGTGCCGTCTAATATCCTCTGCAGAAAGCCATTGGAAGCAGCCATTGGGGGCGAGATGCCCCCAATTTGCCAATGACACCCAGCTCTATTTCTCCATCACCAGAACAAAACACAGCAACTTCTGTGTAGTGAAATGGAACTCCCATTGAATGAACTTGCACCCAAGTAATGGCATTCATAGGGCAGGATGGCAGCTGGAGAGCGGGCAAATAGCCCCAGATTCAAATGTCACTATGATAAGCTTGCCAACAACTTTTATGGAACGTTGTAGCCATGACTGCTAACTCTGCTTTGCCCCCAGTTCCGATCCAGATATGGCTAGATTATGGTAATGTCAGGTTTCGGGGAAGCAGCTTCCTCCTTCCCTCTGGCTGTGGACAAGCAGAACAAAGCAAAAATAGTCTCTTACCATTTGAAGAGATTTTAATTATCACAGCGAAAGAACAAAGAGTCCATTCTAGGAGTGGAGGTGCTCCCAATTCAGGTTACACCCACTTCCCCCCGAGTCACCCTCGTCACTTCCTCGTCTTTCAACCTGATCTCACAACCACTGTGCCTACTGTGCAGCTACCTTATCTAATCTCCGTGACCTTGGACCCATCGGCTGGATACTTTCCAGTGAACCGGCGTCCGTTAACACTCTCTCTCCCGGTTCTCCTCCTCCTAGCTGTTCACCACCCAGTTCTTCCCAATCTTTGTCTTCTGAACTATGTCCCTCTGCGAACCGCTGTTCCAAATCTATACTCTCCCACTGCTCCTGGGAAGATTCAGGGTCCGGATCCGGAGCAGGGGGAGGCTCCCACCATTCCTCATCTGTGCAACCCACCTCAGCACGGTCCCTGACAGGTTTTAATCCCCGCCCCCCGAAAGATTGTACCAGGAGTGACTTTCTTGCACACTAGACACACTTGTAATGACGATGCCACACCAGACCTTATTGCCTCGTGTTTTGAGTTGCCATTTCTGGTTTGGGGTTTTTTTTTTTTTTTAAAGATACATATGTTTTTTAGAGATTTCACTTTCTTGGGTTCCATGATCACTTCAGATGGTGACAGCAGCCACGAAATTAGAAGACGCCTGCTTCTTGGGAGAAAAGCAATGACAAACCTAGACAGCATCTTAAAAAGCAAAGACATCACCTTGCCGACAAAGGTCCGTATAGTTAAAGCTATGGTTTTCCCAATAGTGATGTATGGAAGTGAGAGCTGGACCATAAAGAAGGCTGATCGCCGAAGAATTGATGCTTTTGAATTATGGTGCTGGAGGAGACTTTTGAGAGTCCCATGGACTGCAAGAAGATCAAACCTATCCATTCTGAAGGAAATCAGCCCTGAGTGCTCACTGGAAGGACAGATCCTGAAGCTGAGGCTCCAGTACTTTGGCCACCTCATGAGAAGAGAAGACTCCCTAGAAAAGACCCTGATGTTGGGAAAGGTTGAGGGCACAAGGAGAAGGGGACAGCAGAGGATGAGATGGTTGGACAGTGTTCTCGAAGCTACTAACATGAGTTTGGCCAAACTGCGAGAGGCAGTGAAGGATAGGCGTGCCTGGCATGCTCTGGTCCATGGGTTCACGAAGAGTCGGACACGACTGAACAACAACAAAATGTTTTTAGAAAACAAAACAGGCAGGCTGAGTGAGCCTCGCAGGACCCCTTTTCTGGGGCCACCATGTCCTCACTAATCTTCTGTGACACCGTCACTGAGTCACAGTGCATGGGGCAGCAGCCTCTGCCTTGCCTCATGCTCCTGACCTCCAAGCAAGATTGAGTGGCAGGTTCAGGGAGTTAGATGGAATTCCTTGGCACTACCCAGACTGCCAGCTACTGCGGACCTCGGAAGAGCTGCCTGCTTCCAGAGGTGGCCCCGACCACCATCAGCCAGGACAGCTACCAGTCTTATTACCTGCCAGGCTACCGCTACCTGAACTCATGGCGCCCCAGCTTGTTCTACAAAGTGTCCGCCTTCCGGCCCAATGATGAGGGAGGGGGGCGCCTCTGCGCCCCACTGCGGCCTCCCACCGTCCTGCCGTCGGTGCGGGCCTCCTTGTACGCTCGCTACAGCCCCCAAGACTGGTACAAAGCCAACCAGCTCCAGATCAAGGGCTCGGAGGCTTACCGGCACTGGGCCGGGAGGCTGAACGCCGACAGCGGGAGGCTAGTACAGGACAAAGACCAGCTGACACGGCAGCAGCAGGAAGACTCCGGGAAGAATATCGGGCAGAGGCTAGCGGACATCGATTTCTGGAGGTCCGAGCTGACCTATGAACTCGAACGGCTGCTAGCCGACACCCGCATGTTGGACACAGCCAAGAGGCGCCTGGAATGTGCTGCGGACGAAGCCCAGGGGCCACTGCAGGTGGGTGCTGAGAATGGTCCAGGTATAAGAATAAATAATAATTTTATTATTTGTACCCCGCATATCTGACTGTATTGCCCCAGTCACTCTGGGCGGCTTCCATCATACAGTGGACGCTCAGGTTGTGAACGTGATCCATGCGGGAGGCACATTCGCAACCTGCAGCGTCCGTAACCCGCAACGCTGCTTCTGCGCATGCGCAAAGCGTGATTTAGTGTGTCTGCGCATGTGCGAGAGCCGAAACCCGGAGGTAACCCGTTCCGGTACTTCTGTGTTCGGCGCGTCCGTAACCTGAAAACGCGCAACCTGCAGCGATCGCAACCCGAGGTATGACTGTATATGAAAACACAGTAAAACATGAAACATTAAAATCTTCCCTATACAGGGCTGCCTTCAGATGTCTACAGAAGGTGTATCGTTGGTTCTCTCTTTGACATCTGACGGGAGGGCATTTCACAAGGCGGGTGCCACCATCGAGAAGGCCCTGTGCCTGGTTCCCTGTAACCTCACTTCTTGCAGTGAGGGAACGGCCAGAAGGCCCTCGGAGCTGGATCTCAGGGTCTGGGCTGAACAACAGGGGTGTTCTTAACTTCTTTAACACTCTTGGTTTGGTATGCAACTGTGCTGAGAAGCCATCTGGCTTTCTCCTGGGGAACCTCTGTTGCCAAAGTGGTGGTCTCCCCTCCCTCCCTCAGTAGAACCATTCCCTGTTTCTAATATCAAAACAGCACGACCCCCGGATCTTCAAAATGACAGTCATGCTGCAAGCCCTGGGAAGTACTGTAATTTACTGCTTGTTTTCAGGGATTTATTTCAGCTGGAACTCACCGGAACTCAGTTCCGGCACCTCTCAGATGGGTGCCATTGCCATAATCTAAAAGCAATGATCTGGATCAGCAATGTCCAACCTGTAGATCACCGTGGTGCTCCCGGTCGATTGCGGGAGTAATAAAAGTGATCACCCGGTTTCTCCTTAGTGATTGCGGCGTGCCCCTCCGCCGGCGCTGCTTAGAAAGGTTGTATTTGCTGCGCTGGCGGCAGAGTGGGGAAAGGAGGGAGTAACCCCCCCAAAAAAGCTCAACAACTGTGGTGTCTTTCCCTAAAAAAGCTCAAGAACTATGGGCAATGACAATAGGTAGATCACTGCCAGTTTTATTATACTTGGAGTAGATCGCAGTCTCTATAGAGTTGGTCGTGCCTGATCTAGATGGTCACAAGCAACCGCAGTCAAATTTTATTTAAAAAACACCATCCAGAACAGGTCCACTGAGATAAAGACATTTGTAGTCACGTAATGGCGCTGTGGTCTAAACCACAGAGCCTAGGGCTTGCCGATCAGAAGGTCGGCGGTTCGAATCCCCGCGGTGGAGTGAGCTGCCGTTGCTCGGTCCCTGCTCCTGCCAACCTAGCAGTTCGAAAGCACCTCAAAGTGCAAGTAGATAAATAGGTACCGCTCTGGCGGGAAGGTAAACGGCGTTTCCGTGCGCTGCTCTGGTTCGCCAGAAGTGGCTTAGTCATGCTGGCCACATGACCCGGAAGCTGTACGCCGGCTCCCTTGGCCACTAAAGCGAGATGAGCGCTGCAACCCCAGAGTCGTCCGCGACTGGACCTAACGGTCAGGGGTCCCTTTACCCAGATCCACTTTGCGGGGAGATTTGAACTGAGTGTTCCTCCAACTAAGCTGGCTTTCTGCTATCCATGGAGTGAGATGTCACTTTCCCCTGTGTCTGCAAAATGTGCCGGTGGGCAAGAATGCTGAGGACGGGGTGCCCAACAGTGGTAGCCAGCAGAAAGCCCCCAGATGGGGTGTAGTCCAGAGGTGGGTGTGGGTCTGGACCAGCCTGAGATCTGTGGGATCTTGGACCAATCTCTCTGCCACTGAGCGACAGTGTCAGGGACCGATTTGGGCCCATTCGCTGCGCCAGCTCCAGGCTCCCGAAGCAATCTTGCTGACCCCTCTCTGCTCTGCCGCTTCATAAAGTCCCACTGTGGGTGGGTGTAGGTTTGGATTGCACCCGCAGGTTGTTGCAGCGAGAACGACAAATAATATTGGGGGCACACGGAAGCAAATGGACGAGATTCACTTAACCAGCCCTGGTTGAACAGTGAAGTGCAGCGGTTAGGGCTGGTAGCACCCTTGCCCTGACTCTTCCTAGTCCGGTCTTGCTTTGAGACTAAAACTGGCCACAAGGTGGTGTACTAGCCTCGCTTTTCAAATAGATGCGGCTAAGTTTTCTTTTGGGTAGAGCAGCCAAGACGGGTTGCAAGTCCCCTTCAAGCCTGACAGAGGGGTCTAGAGGCAGAAGTGCAAGGTTTCCAGTAGTGTAGCGAGCCCAGGGTGTGTGGGTGGTGGTCCACACTGGAAGGGAGGGGATGTAGGGAGGCACGGAAGTCTGTACTGTGCGTGGGGGGTTGGGATTCTGGGGGGCAGGGGAGCTTGAGGGTGGCTCAGCGGTTGTTGGGTGTGTTGTGCGTCCCTGAAATCGGCGGCTGTCCTAAAAAAAGCTGATCCACTTTGATTTTCACTTTGGTCTGCCCCGGGCGCCAGTGGGGGTTGCTACGCCACTGAAATCTTATTTTAGTTTTTTCCCCTTCCACGTTCACAACTTTGTGCCGTGTGCTGTGATTGGATGAAACAACAGTGCTGTCTTCTGGGAGGGAGATATCTATCTCCAACCATATCTATCTGCTGAGTAATAAGTCTCGTTGATGGGGTTTACTCCCAGGTAAGTAGGGTTAGGCTTGCAGCCTCAGCGCTGTTCTACACCTCAGTTTGGGGAAGGGTGGGTCGAATAGTTTTTTTGTGTCAAAATTCACAAAAAAATCGAATTCCTTGTGTGTCCTTAGGTTGACCCGGGGGGGGGGAAGGTCCAGTAATTTAGCCGTTAATGGGTCTCCTAATTGCCATTTTGATCATCCAGCGCTTTGGGTCCTAGCAACAAACAGACATCCATTCATCCACATGGTTTCGTTACCATTCACAGATATATTTGGAGCAGTTTTTTTCCTCTATTAGGAAATCGAACGCGGAAAAGAAATACACCTTGCAATGTTTCCCCAAAGACTCACCATGAGTCTTTACCCCTCTGAACCCCTGGTTTTCTTGTCTGCTTTCAGGTGGCCTTGGAATGCTTATACAATCGGGAGAAACGGATGGGGATCGACTTGGTCCATGATGACGTGGAAAAGAATCTCATCCAGGTACAGCAAGCCTTGCCGGCTTTGTGAAATGAGTTTGCAGAAGGTAGCCAGAAATAGCACTTGAGACATGTGTCTTCCGTTTGCTTGATAAAACCCATTTCTTGGATTCTCCCTTGGCTCTATATCTTGCTCAGGGAAGTCCGAGTTTGACCTGAAACTCCAGAGCAGCATTTCCCAGCCTCTGGGTCAACGACCCGCAAGTGGATTCATGAAGCCTGTGTGAGTGGATCAGTAAACCCGAAACAATTTATGGCTTGTAATTGACGGCTTTTTGTTTCGTTCGCATATGATCATGCTGTGTTGACACTTGTCACCAAACACCAGAAATGCTAGAGTCTTGCATCTTAAGACCTGGGAACCGCGATCTGGTGGCAGAGAAGACCTAAGGTCCAAAATTCATATGACAATAAATCATATGAATAAACTAAGCACAATTTGAACCTAAAGCCAGATTATACAGTGTACAAAAGAAGGAGATAGTTGTGTTCCTGTTTGCCTCCTTAATTGTTTTTATTTTTACAAAGCTCAAGAGCATTATGCTATTTTCATGCCAGAAACAGGTTTAGGAAAACTGGCCCAAACCAAAACTGACATAAAATTTATAATTATGTTAGTCCATTAAAGCAAAAATCAAAACAATTTTTTTTAAAAAAAAAAACTTAATTTAAGGACAAATAGATTTATGGATGGAGAACTAGGACCCATTTTATCACATTTGAGATATGCTATCCTCCCAGGTGGACCCAGGTGGCGCTGTGGGTTAAACCACAGAGTCTAGGGCTTGCTGATCAGAAGGTCGGTGGTTCGAATCCCTGTGACGGGGTGAGCTCCCGTTGCTCGGTCCCTGCTCCTGCCAACCTAGCAGTTCGAAAGCACGTCAAAGTGCAAGTAGATAAATAGGAACCGCTCTGACAGGAAGGTAAACGGCGTTTCCGTGCGCTGCTCTGGTTTGCCCGAAGCGGCTTAGTCATGCTGGCCACATGACCTGGAAGCTATACGCCGGCTCTCGGCCAATAAAGCGAGATGAGCGCCGCAACCCTAGAGTTGGACACGACTGGACCAGCTTCGCGCGTGCGCACTCCATCCAACCTGGAACTGCTGCTTCTGCACCCAAAGCAGCAGCAGGGCACCCCCCTCCAGCCGCCGATCCCGTGCGGTGGCTGGGGGGTGCCGCCGCTGCTGCTTCTGCGGCGCCCTTGGGAAGCAGCGTGCCAAAAGCAGCAGCAGCGGCACACCCCCCCAACCGCCGCACGCGATCGGCAGCTAGAAGGCGTGCCCCGCCGCTGCTTTGGGCGCAGAAGCAGCAGCGCCGGGTTGGATGGAGTGCGCACGCGCGAAGTCGCGCGTGCGCATTCCATCCAAACCGGCACTGCTGCTTCTGCGGCGCCCTTGTGTGCCGGGGCGGCGAGCGAGGAGGAGGCGGAGCGGAGGGGTGTCATCCCATCGCTGCCCGCCCCTCCCCTCGCTCCTACAGGCGGCTCCGCCCGGCAGCGGGAGGAAAGCGCTTAAAAAAAAGGAAAAGCCAAGGCTTTCCTTTTTTTAAAGCGCTTTTCTCTCCGCTGCCAGGCGGAGCCGCAGGGGCAAGGGGAGGGGCGGGCAGCACAAGGCTGACATTCCTCCGCTCTGCCTCCTCGCTCGCCACCCCGGCAGCGGGGGGAAAGCCCTTTTAAAAAAAAGGGGGGGGGAAAGCGCTTTGCTTTTTTTAAAAGGGCTTCCTCCCCGCGGGGGGCGGGGCCGCAGTGACGTCACGTCGTGACGTCACGAAGCCCCGCCCCCAGGGGTGCCTCCAGCCGCGCCGCCCCGGGTACCGCGGAAGCTTCCTCCGCCCCTGCCAAGAACAGTAATAGGCATCCTAGTTTTCCTGCCTTGATGCTTCCTTCCTTTCTTTGGCAATCACTCGTAGTCAAGTAAGATTGTCTTCCATGAACGCGGTCTTAACAATGAGTCCGTAAGTGGCTGTGGAGGCCAGTTCTGGATCCACACGTCCTTCCACAGTGGGGACATTGGTTTCCGGGCAGGAGTTGATCCCGGTGTGGATTTGCCAAGTGTGCCTTCCTCTTAGCACGTTTCTCCCTTGCGTCCTGAGTTCGAGCGTCTTCAAAGCCCAGGACACCTTTGGTAAAGGCTGTTCTCCAATTGGAGCGCTCACAGGCCAGTGTTTCCCAGTTGTCGGTGTTTATACTACATTTTTTTAAGGTTTGCCTTGAGAGAGCCTCTAAACCTCTTTTGCTGCCTTGATGCACAGCTGTAGTGGGAGAGGAATCCCTTGTCTCAATTCAAGCCTAAAGCTGTAGAACCAAACGGCCTGATTGTGACCAGCTTTCAATAATCCGCTCATTCTTGCTAAGATCCCTATTGAGGAAGACACGTGTGGGAAGCAACTTTTGTAGTATGAGAAGCAGAATGCAATCAGAAATCTGAGCACGTTCCCATTGCTCACCGGTCCCCTGATTTCTGGGGTCTGGGGACAAATTTGGAAATGAACAAAACTGTCATGGGTGCCACGAAACACAGATGCTCAACATACCCCCTTCAAAGCACAGGCAAGACATCTCCAGCCTGGGAAGGAAACAAAACACAGACCTAAAAAACCAGACAAGCCCTCTCCCCAAGAAAGCAACAACATCCCAAACAAACAACAGCAACAATGGGAAGGGCAGGGAGGCTTGGTGGATGTTAAGAATGTACAGTACGATAAAGGATGCTCTTTCAGCCTCCAGTTTTGCAGGATCAATGACAGAAGGTGTCTATTTTCCATTACAGGAGGTTGATCTGATCAGAGCATGCCAAGAAAAAATGAGGAAGCTTGCAGAAAGGATTGAACAACAAATTAAGTAAGTTTTTGAAACACACACACACAAAACAGACATGGCCTTTAAAGGTGGCCGGTAAGTTGGGCACTGCGTTCATTTGCGCTGTCTCAGCCACCGTTAGAGCTCAGAAGCCTTTGCTTCGAGAAATCCTCCTTTAGTGTGTAGTTCTCCAATGAATGGCCATCAGTTCTCTCGACAGTTCTCAACAGCAAAAGCCCTTTGACCTTCCTGGGTTGCCCAGCCATCTGGAATGGACCCAGAATTCACAACACTACCCAGGAAGTCACACCCAGCACTCAAAGGGAGGAACGGCAAAAGTTTCCCCGCTGCTAAAAAAAGAAGAAGCATAATTGTTGGTACTACTGGGTTTTTCTTTAACCCCCCCCCCCCGGTGGGGTTTTTATAACTTCAGCAGCAGGCAGAAATCCGACAGGTAAGGCATTTACTGGCAATAATATTGGTGAATCTTCCTTACCTGTTCAGATTCTGCCTGGTAAAAGGCACAGGTGTCATTGCGCCCATATTTTAGGCGGAAACCCACAGCTTGTTTTCACGGTTTTTAAGATAAGATAATTTATTGTCATTGCACAAGTACAAGCACAACGCTATACAAGTGCAACGAAATTGCATGCCATCCCGTAAAAACAGAAAGAAAAAACAACACACAAAAACAACACAAAACACACACACACCAAAAAAAGCCGCACATACACACACATACACCCATCACAGCTCTCCAAGGTCATATTATCTGGTTACAGCATTTAAGATGGTTATAGCTCTTGGGTAGAAACTGTTCTTCAATCTGTTTGTCCTTGATCTAATTGTTTTGAATACGGAAATGGAATTTCCAAGACTTTGGAAATTGTCACCCGCAAAATGCTTTGAAATTGTAAATATGCTGCTGTAACAGGAATCCTTGTCCTCCTACACAGTGTTAACAGAGATGCCCAACATGCTCTTGAGAGGGACCTTGGAGACAAGAACTCGGCCCATTTCATCGATGAGAAGTGCTATAACCTGAGGAACACTTCCGACAGCATCAATTTCTACCACGGAGTGGAAAAAATAGATGGAACGTAAGTTTGAGGCACTCTGCTTATAGTAGCCATTACTAGAGTGGGTTATTGAGCATGCTGGATATATGACAGAAACCTCTTAAAATCCAGGTGTGTAAGCAATCCTAATAAACAGAAAGTAAACTTCCTGGATAATAATAATAATATAATAATAATTTATTATTTATACCCCGCCCATCTGGCTGGGCTTCCCCAGCCACTCTGGGCAGTTTCTAACAGAATATTAGCATACAATAGTCTATTAAACATTAAAAGCTTCCCTAAACAGGGCTGCCTTCAGATGTCTTCTAAAAGTCTGGTAGTTGTTGTTCTCTTTGACATCTGATGGGAGGGCGTTCCACAGGGCGGGTGCCACTACCGAGAAGGCCCTCTGCCTGATTCCCTGTAACTTGGCTTCTCATAGTGAGGGAACTGCCAGAAGGCCCTCGGCACTGGACCACAGTGTCCGGGCAGAATGATGGGGGTGGAGACGCTCCTTCAGGTATACTGGACCGAGGCCGTTTAGGGCTTTCAAGGTCAGCACCAACACTTTGAATTGTGCTCGGAAATGTACTGGGAGCCAATGTAGGTCTTTCAAGACCAGTGGTATGTGGTCTCGGCGGCCGCTCCAAAGATGAACAGTTGTACCTATTGTACAAAGCAAAGCTTCAGAGCAGGGAGGCCACAACATTTTTGCTTCCAAGTGGATGCACTTAGTGTGTTTGTGAATTCAGCCTTTGTACAAAATCCTTTTGTGTAATTACAAATTGTATGGTGCCGTGATGTTGTGGATATATAAATTTCTTAAATAAATAAAAAAAGGACGCAATTTATTTTGCGTAGCGTCCCACAGCACCCTGGAACACTGGACGTCGTGCCTGTTTTTAGCAGTAACCCGGATTCTTACACCTTGCAGAGTGACGGTCCCTGAAACGTGGGCCAAGTTTAGCGATGACAACATCCGGTATTCACAGAACGCGCGTGCCAACTCAGCCACCCTCTGCAACGAAGCAGACCACACCCTGGAAACTACTTCCGATGATATGTGGAGGCAGTGGACAAACACGAATTTGGCCTTCAGCGCCCGCATTTCGGAAATAGCGGACTCCAAGAACCAGCTGCAGGCACAGCTGGCCAAGGTAGGAGGGCGTTGGTCTTCAAGAGGCTGGGAGGGTTAGGCAGAGACTGCTCTTCTGGGTGCTGGGGATGGAAGAGACTTCAGGTGGAAATGGAGGCAGGAGTGGAAATTGCCCGTGTTCCCTCCTTCTTCCTGGGTCCAGAATGGAAACCAAACCAGTGAATACCACCAATATTTCCCAATACGAAACTGCCCAGCTGCTAAGATCCTTTGTTTTGGTGGTCCTAGAGCTCTCCCACCTCTTCCCCCTAGCTATATAAACACACCTCCTTTCCCTAGCTGTAAAAATGTAGTATAAGCACCGACAACTGGGAAACACTGGCCTGCGAGCGCTCCAATTGGAGAACAGCCTTTACCAAAGGTGTCATGGACTTTGAAGATGCTCAAACCCAAGACACAAGGGAGAAACGTGCTAAGAGGAAGGTACGCTTGGCAAATCCACATCGTGATCAATTCCTGCCTGGAAACCTATGTCCCCACTGTGGAAGGAGGTGTGGATCCAGAATGGGCCTCCACAGTCACTTACGGACTCGCTGTTAAAACTGTGTTCGTGGAAGACAATCTTACTCAGCTACAAGTGATCGAAGAACAACAACAACAAGAAGAAGAAGACGAAGAAGAAGAAGAAGACGAAGAAGAAGAAGAGAGCTCTTTCACCTCTTTTCCCTAGCTGGGCAAACTCTAACTAGGTTTTGGGAAAGAGGAGGGAAGACTCTAGGAACTCACTTACCGTGCTCTGGAAAGGCAGCACCAAGGCTGGGGAGGGCCACCAAAAAAGGCCTCGAGGGCCATGACCAAGGATTCTGCTACCATCTTGCAGTGGCGGGCAGCAGTCCTAGATGATAACTTTTGAAGGCTTCTGTGTTTGGCAGGGTGGGCGCCGTCTTTTCAGTCGAGTGAGCTGGCCTTGTGGATTCCTCAGCTCAGGGGTGTGTAGACCACCCAAGCTGCACTGTGATGTCACCATGCCACGGAACCCAGACAAGACCCAACAATGGGCAGTCATAAAAGACATGAACATGGGAAATGTGGCAAGCCCCACTAAGGTTGGGCAGCACGGGCATGACATGAAAAGGAGGTGTGGCAATCATTTTCTCCGCTCAGTCTTTGCTCCCAGTGTGGGAGAGGAGGCACATAGAATTAGAAGTGACCCTGGGGGCGGGGGTGTCATCTGGTGCAGTGTTCCCCAACCTTGGGCCTCCAGCTGTTTTCGGACTACAATTCCCATCATCCCTGACCACTGGTCTTGCTAGTGAGGGATGATGGGAGTTGTAGTCCAAAAACAGCTGGAGGCCCAAGGTTGGGGAACACTGATCTAGTGCAACCCGCTGTAATGCAGGAATATGCAGCTGATACTTACGGGGATCGAACTTGCATCCTTGACATTATCTGCACCATGCTTCTAACCAACTGAGCTGTCCAGGCTCAGTGAATTGTGACAGTACGACGGTGAATTGCTGAAACAAAATAAAAAATTAAAAAATTCCTTCCAGTAGCACCTTAGAGACCAACTAAGAGGGTTCAAACAAATGCCGCCGAACCTCTGTGTGCTGTATAACTTCCCTGCACACTTGGTGCAAAAAATTAAATGCATCTCGATGAAATTGATAACTAGATCAACTGGAAGTGAGAAAGCATGAATTCAGAGTCAAAGCGCCACAGGTGCCATTCTGGAGAGCCTCTTTGGTGCAAATTGCCTCTGTATAGAATCCTAGAGTTGGAAGAGACCACAAGGGCCATCCAGTCCAACCCCCTGCCAAGCAGGAACACCATCAAAGCATTCCTGACAGGTGGCTGTCAAGCCTCTGCTTAAAGACCTCCAAAGAAGGAGACTCCACCACACTCCTTGGCAGCAAATTCCACTGTCAAACAGCTCTTACTGTCAGGAAGTTCTTCCTAATGTTTAGGTGGAATCTTATTTCTTGTAGTTTGGATCCATTGCTCCGTGTCCGCTTCTCTGGAGCAGCAGAAAACAACCTTTCTCCCTCCTCTATATGACATCCTTTTATATATTTGAACAAGGCTATCATATCATCCCTTAACCTTCTCTTCCCCTTAACCTCTGTAATCTGTATGTCGCAAATACGAAGATCTTCTATGCATAACAAGCCCATTTAATGAGACAATATAGAGTCACTAAGCAAGATGCATGCACTCTGTAACACTGGTGGATATGTGTTTTGTTTTTAATTTTATAGTTGCTACAGTCATTGTTCTCTTAAAAACAATTAACAAAAAATAGCACAGTTGGAACGACGACGCCATGGATTGTGGCGTCGGGAGTGGGAGAGCCAACGCTTGCAGCATTCTTGAACCTCCCTCTTCTTGAATACCACTTAACACATTTTAGCCGCCCAATTTGAATGCCAAATTTTGCTAGGTGGCTCCTTATTCGCACTGAGACGCACCCCTTTTGTGTATGCATGATGCCACAGCTCTTGCTCCGTGTGGAATTTTGTATAAGGTGGACACTTGTGTACAGGAAGAAGAAGAAGAAGAGTTTGGATTTGATATCCCGCTTTATCACTACCCGAAGGAGTCTCAAAGCGGCTAACATTCTCCTTTCCCTTCCTCCCCCACAACAAACACTCTGTGGGGTGAGTGGGGCTGAGAGACTTCAGAGAAGTGTGACTAGCCCAAGGTCACCCAGCAGCTGCATGTGGAGGAGCGTGGAAGTGAACCCGGTTCACCGGATTATGAGTCTACTGCTCTTAACCACTACAGAACGAGAGAGAGAGAGAGAGATAGCTTCTGGAAATGGCGGTGGAGTGCTAGCAGCGGCAGGCAGCAAGGAAGGAGGAGTCTGCCTTCTCTGCAAGCAGACGCTGCGGATCCATTCCAGCCTTTTTCTTATGCCTGCACCTGTTTCTGCCTCATTGCTCTGTCTCCATATGAGCTCCCTTGGCCACCCTTTGTGGAGAGAGATATTTGGGGATGAGAAGTTGCTTTTGAGATGCTTCTGAGGAGGAGGAGGAAGAGGCCTTGCACCCTCAGCCCTCTCCAGATCTGCCCTGCCTGTGGAAATCGTGGCACCGGTCTTTTTCTCTGAAGTTAAAATCTCCTGTTTCGGCTTGTTGACCCTTGTTCTGGTTGTTTTGTTTGCCCCCCCCCCCCTGACTCCTTTCTTGCTCGTCTTGTTGTTTTTCGACTTCCCTTCTTCGTTCATTGAAATAATAAAAACAACAACAAAATATCCTGGGTGCACACCTTAATGAAATGTGCTGCACACACCCATTGCAGAATATTTTTAAACCGAGGGACGTTACCATAAAAATTTGAGTGCAAGGTGCACTTTGTCCCTGCCTACGATGGAGGTGTGGTGGTGGGGATTTGCACTAATGGTGAAGAATGCCAGAGGGCAGACTTGTACTTATTCTCTGGAAGAGATGGGTGTACGGTTTGGCAGCTATATATATGAACTCCACTCAGCCTCTGGAGTATGTGCTTGTGTGTGTATATGTGTGTGTGTGTGTGTGTGTGTGTGTGTGTGTGTGTGAGAGAGAGAGAGAGAGAGAGAGAGAGATTTGCTTCCTTATTCTTGGAATATAGCCACAAAATGATGTAGTTTGGTGCAATACAATCTGGTGACTTCCCCCACCAATCCGTTTAAGGCCTTTCAAGTGATGCGAGTTTAATCTGGACCAATGTGTAAATCGCACTGTGCAATCTAAGGCCACTTGTAGCAAGTTTCTGCCAGGTGTGAAGGGTAGTTGCTCTGCAGAAGCAACTCCCTGTCCCTCTCCCAGCTTCTCCCAGCTTCTTAATTATACTTTTAAAGCAGGGGGGAAAAGGAAGAAGACAGGAGACAGCAGCCAGGAAGGCAGCATGACCTTAAAACCAAACATATTATTAAACTCCTAGTTGTGGGTTAAAAGACGAGGCAGTGTTTGGTTTGGGAGTTCACATAAAGGTTCGAACAATATTTTGTTTTGGAGGCTGCCAAGGGAGGAGATTCCTGGCTGCGTTATCAGTTATCCTCTTCCTCTGGGGGCACCATCTGGCAGGAAGGTCTCCTGCAGAAGCCCCAGGGGAACAAATTGGTCCTTTGCAAGAGGGCCAAAAAGGCGGACATGTATGCGATTCTGAATTAGGGATGGGGGAGAGATTTGATGCGGTTCACATCTAGTGTCAAATCTGCCAAACTCGCCTGAGTTTGAACCAAAACGCAGCCGCCTTTTGAAAGTTGTATTTCTCCGAATTTTGCAATGATGTTGACCATTAAGTAAAATAAGGTTGGGAGTGTGGCGCAGCAGTAAGCCTAAGCCGTAGAACGTTTAGAAACATCTTAAACAATGGAGTTAAAACCATAAAACTTAACTAAAAGCTGGAGGGTTTAATTAATGCTGCCTTGGTTGTTGCCATCTTACTGGCAGATCCTTCCTAAGAACAGCCACGCAGATTTCCCATTCCGATGTACAGTAGTACCTCAGTTCTTGAACTTAATCTGTTCCGGGAGTCCGTTTGACTCCCCAAACCATTCAAAAACCAAGGTGCGGCTTCCGATTGGCTGCAGGAGCTTCCTGCACTCAAGCGGAAGCTGCGTCGGACGTTCGGCTTCCAAAAAACGCTCGCCAACTGGAACACTTACTTCCGGGTTTGCGGTGTTCGAGAGCCAATTTGTTTGACAACTAAGCCGTCCGAGAACCAAGGTACCACTGTATTCTCCCGCCCCCATTCCCCCAGGCACATTTCTTTCCAAAGAAGCCCTAAGAAGGAAATACTTTCCATTCGAATGGGGCCAGATGTCAGGGATTGGATTGAGGAGGAATGGTAGAGACAGTATAGATTTAGAACAGTGGTTTGTAGAAGGTCAAAACTCAGAGGCTGCAGAGGGGAGAAGCTGGGGAATATTGGGAGATGGGCAGGAAGAAGAAGAAGAAGCACCAGGGAAGAGGCAGCTGACAGACTCAGTGTCTTTAGAAAGCATTCCTGATCCCACCCTCCTAGGACCCGGCGGGCATTGAGAGTAGGAGAACAGAAAACTCAGAGGCAGGAAGCACAGATCAGCCGGCACAGGGGTGATGTAGAATAGGAGAGATGGAGCGGGTGGGACTTTATTTGGAGCAACGCCATTATCCAAGAGAGATGGCATTTCAACATCTCTCTCTGTGAATATTGAATAAAAGACTTGGTAAGAACTCTTCTCGTTTATCTGCTTCTTGGCTGCCACCGTGGGAGGGATCAGATTCCCTGAAGCCTGAGGACGGTGGTGAATGTCGCATTAGTCAAGGAGGCAGAAAGCACCGTAGGGGGCGGGGAATCAACCCTACAATTTTCTTCTCCTTCTTCTCCTTTCAGACACTGCAAGAAATCTTTCAGACAGAAAATACAATAATGTTGCTGGAAAGAGCCATAATGGCTAAGGAGAGCCCGCTCAAGGTAGCCCAGACACGCCTTGAAGCCCGGACATGGCGACCAAATATGGAGTTGTGCCGGGACGTCCCCCAGTACAAGTGAGTGAGCCCCCTCCCCATCTCCCACCTTTTCCAGATATTGCCGCCTGAAGGCCTACCGCATTCTA
The DNA here is from genome assembly GCA_034641385.1 of Darevskia mixta. NCBI lineage: Eukaryota > Metazoa > Chordata > Lepidosauria > Squamata > Lacertidae > Darevskia > Darevskia mixta. The sequence continues at coordinate 605,018 of JAWWNH010000201.1, forward strand.
TTTGCTGTTGATGCAAAATGCATCAAGGATTGTTAGTGTTACAGGATTCAGGGAGTTGGTTTGGATGCCGTCTTTGAGCTCCCTTTGCTTCTATTTCTGCAAGATAGAATTCTGTAATCAGCGTTTCTCAAACTTGGGTCCCCTCCACCTTTTGTGGGACTACAACGTCTATCATCCCTAGCTCATAGCTGTCAACTTTCGGATTTGAAAATAAGGGATTTTTTCCAAACTTTCGGATTTGAAAATAAGGGATGCCGCGAGGGCGGTGCAATGGCACCAAGTAGCCTCGCCACCCTGTGCTCCAGAGGCTGCGTGCGAACAGGTGAGCAAAAGAGCGAGCGCGTAGACGGAAGGCAGGCTGTCTGTCTGGTTGGGCATGAGGGTCTGGCTGCACAAGGCATGCAAGCTCCACCCCCAGTCGGTCTCAGACTCCTTATTGGCAGCCGAGCAACGCAGCTGAGAAGCCTCCCTGGCTGGCAGGGAGGGAGAGGAGCTGCTTCCTTTGAAATCCGGGAAATTTAAGGGATATCAACAATCCGGGATAGCAGCGGGAAACGGCATTGGAATAAGGGAGTTTCCCGCAAAAAAAGAGAGGGTTGACAGCTATGCTGGGGTGGCGCGCATGCCCTGCACCCAGGGGTGGGGCCAGCCGCCCGCAGGGTGGGGCGAGTGTGGGCAGGACGCTCCGCGGGGCCTCCGGGGAGTCTGTCTGCCTTCTCCCACTCAGTCGCCCTACAGCTGAGGTGGAGGCGGTGGGCCGACCGTTTGGGGCAGCGTAGAGCCTGCGGGCCCCCAAGCCACTGCGTCACTCCTAGGAGAGATGCGTGGCTCGGGCGCACTGCAGGCCCCGCGGTGAGTGCCGCCTGGCATTTTGTGTCGGGGCGGCACTTTTGCAGGTGCAGAAGCCGGCCTTCTCTGCCAACTTTTAAACTCCTGCTGAGAGCTTTTATATTCTGCCAGGCCAGTGCAGGCAATTAAGAATACATCCTTTCACAATGGCTAATTAATGTCTGCTTTAAACCTTCTTTATGATGTTTATTGTACAATTTTATGATGGCTGTAAACTGCCTTGATATATTTTTCATGACATAGAGGTATATAAAGATCTTTATCAATAAAGAAATAGTATTGAAGGGGGGGGGTCATGTACGACTGCCCCGATAGCACCATGAGTGTTTCTCTGTGCATTTCATAGAATCATAGAATAGTGTTGTGGACTATACTTTGCTCCTCAGAGAACTACGGTTCCCAGGGGCACCCTCAGCAAACTACAGTTCCCAGGATTCTTTGTTGTGGGAGAAACCCTCCGCTTTGGCGTGGATGCGACTGTTGTAGACTACATCTCCCATCATCACTGACCATTGGCCATGCTGGTTGGGGCCGACGGGAGTTGGAATCCAATGATATATGGAGGGTACCACATTGGCTAACCATGCCCTATGTTTCTGCAGTGTTTCCGTTCCATTTCTCTTTATTTCTAGCCACAAAGGGGCCCGGTGTGCATCCCCACCCTGTTTTCCCTTCTCATAAAGTTGGGAGACACAGGATGTTTTGACACCAGGCGCTGGCGGCTATCGTGTTACGGGCCGGAGAAGCTCTTTGCCGGAATCGTTTTTCGAAGCCGCCCTCCCCCTCCGAAAAAGAGAGAGAGAGTTGACTCATCTTTTCCTAGTGCACCTGTATGAGCCTCAGTGGGTGGGAGTGATAACATCTCCAGCAGCACAAAGCGTTTTACAGGATCTGGCTAAGCATCAAAGGGGTTTTATAGCAGAGCTTGCAAACACGGCATCTGCTCAGTCCTCTGCAAGAGCAGGGACAAAAAAGAGAGAGAAGAAAAGGAGTGTCACACCGGCACACAATAGGAACACAGCAAGCAGGCTTGTTATATTGAGCTTTGGTCCAGCTAGCTCAGTACTGTCTACACTGACTGGCAGCAGCTCTCCAGGGTCTCAGAAAATAATAATAATAATAATAATAATAATAATAATAATAATAATAATAATAATAATAATAATAATAATTGTATGGCACCCATCTGTGGCTTCCAACAGATATAAAAAGATATTACAGTCCTTTTATATCAGTTGGAAGCCGCCCAGCATGGCTGGGGCAACCCCCAGTCAGATTCGTGGCTTATTATCATAATTACAATGGTACCTGATTTGGAAAGAAATTGGGGACAGAGTTAAATCCAGCACTGATTATCATCCTGGGTTGCTGATGCATAGCTGTCAACTTTTGGATTTGAAAATAAGGGGTTTTCCCAAACTTTCGGATTTGAAAATAAGGGATGCCGCGAGGGCGGTGCAATGGCACCAAGTAGCCTCGCCACCCTGCGCTCCAGAGGCTACATGTGAACGGGTGAGCGAAAGAGCGAACGCATAGATGGCAGGCAGGCTGTCTGTCTGGTTGGGCGTGAGGGTCTGGCTGCACAAGGCATGCAAGCTCCGCCCCCAGTCAGTCTCAGACTCCTTATTGGCAGCTGAGCAACACAGCTGAGGAGCCTCCCTGGCCGGCAGGGAGGGAGAGGAGCTGCTTCCTTTGAAATCCGGGAAATTTAAGGGATATCAACAATCCGGGATAGCAGCGGGAAACGGCATTGGAATAAGGGAGTTTCCCGCCAAAAAAGGGAGGGTTGACAGCTATGTGCTGGTGCCACATCTAGGCGGGAGGTGGTGTTCTGTTCATCTGTCCCTTCCTTCAAGGATTTGCAAACCGCTTCAACCGCCACAAATGGTTTTTTTAAAAAAAATTTTTTTTGCATACATAAAGAAAAATAAACACACAAACAAACATACAAACTAATACACAGACCTACAGGCTGAGAATAAAATACGTCATTCTTATAGTTTTCACAATATAATCTTCACACATAAACTTATAATTTCATAGACAAATTGAGATTATTATTAGTAATATATATCCTAGTATTATCAAAATTTCATTAACCGTTCCTTTTGGAGAAAGAAACTAAGTTACAAACATTATATATATGTAGCTGACTTCCCTATTACCACTCTCCACTAGCAATGTACCGGTACATAATTATAACTAAAGAAAGATAGACATTATAGACATTGACGCTTCTTCTAAGAGCCCTATATATTCTTATTATACAAGAGTTAGCCCAACCAATGTTCCATGTAGGTGTAACACCTTCATTTTAGACGACATTCATTTTAGATAAATCAAATCAAAGTTTATTGCGTTAGCCATTTGGCCATAGCACAAGTGTATACTGTGTATATACGGACAATGACAATAAATTTATCTAATGATCTAATCTAAAGTAATAAGTCCCGGCAGTAGCCTGCCATTCTTGTACATTTGCAAACATCAGGTATAAAATCATAGTAAATAAAACAGATATGATAAAAACAATAACAATTATGTAAACTATTGGAAAGTTTATAAGTCCAGGGTTAAAGGAGGTTAACCTATCGAGGTGGCCCTGAGTTTCAGGGCCTGTAGGATATAGATGGCCACGCCACGAGTGACTATGGGATTGGCATCCACCAATAGATACCCGGTATTTCAAGCGGTCATCTTCCATGGCAATGGTCGGAGGAATTAGTAGCAGCAGCCTCGATCTTATTGAGTCATAGAGAGGGCAGTGGAAGAAAAAGTGGGTAAAGTCCTCTATCTTTCCCCTGTTGCACGGACAAAGGCAGAGGTCGAGAGGAGTGTTGGAGAATATGCCCTGTAGGAATGCTGTGGGAATGGAGTGAAAGCGGGCAAGTGTACAAGCTCTTCTTTGCATAGGGTTCGTCAAGTCACTCAGTGAGCCAGGGCTCTCACTGCCTTCACGCAGGGAAACCACGTGGATAGGCCGGCCGAGTTGGATAGCACCAAATCCAGCGCTATCCAACTCCTTTTAGATAACATTCCTCCATTCTTCATTGAATTTGTTTTTTTTACCAAAACAAAATGTTTCTGAGGATCTGTGTCCCCCCCCCCCCCGTTTCAGGCTGGTGAACGAGGTTTTCACCATCGACGACACACTGCAGACCCTGAAGCTGCGCCTTCGCGAGGCTCACGACACCCTCCAGCTCCTGATCCTCAACAAGTCCAAGCTGGAGCACGACCTGCTGGTGAAGGCCAACTCCCTTTTCATCGACAAGGAGAAGTGCATGGGGATGCGGAAGACCTTCCCCAGCACCCCCCGCCTGGTCGGCTATACCTGAGCTTCCCCGCCGACCTCTGCTCTGACATAAAAGGTTTGCAAATGATGGGAGACCGTTCTGCTCGTTTCATTGCTATTTTTTTCCCCTCCTCTTTGTTCGGTTAGCCAGCTTGACAAAGGAAAAAAAAGAGAGGAAAGAAATTGGATGGCAATAAAGCATAAGAGAAACCAAACCGGAGAATTAAGGGTCGTGGGTTTTTGTTGCTTGGTGTGCTGGTCCCGTGGGGTATCCAATAGGCGAGGTCTAAGTCCGGTCCGTGGTCAGAGGTATGACGTAAAGGCAGTCCGAAATAACTGAAGCAGGGTCTAGGGCAGGGAGTCAGGCGAAGACAGGAACGGGTGGGTAAGCAGTGTTCTGTTAGTGTTCTGTTGGGGGCCGCTCAGAGTGGCTGGGGCAGAACGATGGGGGTGGAGACGCTCCTTCAGGTATACTGGGCCGAGGCCGTTTAGGGATTTAAAGGTCAGCACCAACACTTTGAATTGTGCTCAGAAACGTACTGGGAGCCAATGTAGATCTTTCAAGACCGGTGTTATGTACATAGCTGTCAACTTCCCCCTTTTTTTGCGGGAAATTCCCTTATTCCGAATAGGATTCCTCGCAAGCAAAGGGAAAGGTTGACAGCTATGGTTATGTGGTCTCGGTGGCCACTCCCAGTCACCAGTCTAGCTGCCGCATTCTGGATTAGTTGTAGTTTCCGGGTCACCTTCAAAGGTAGCCCCACATATAGCGCATTGCAGTAATCCAAGCAAGAGATAACTAGAATATTTTAATATGCTCACATATGGACACGGATGGAAGAACTTACTATTACTCAGCATAGAGGCGGGAATTATTGGGGGTAAAGTTGACATTAAAGGGGGGGAAGCATGGATGACATTTATTAATAATAAAATCAACTATGGTGTTTTCCAAGATGGATGGTTTATTGAGCTTCCATCCGGATTTGTTTGCATGAAGTTTACGGGGAGATTGTACAACACTGAGCTTTGATTCTGATTTGGGCAATTCCCCATCCATTTAGTTACTGCCAAAAGACCGGTTTTGTGGGGAAGTATATTAGATGCACAAAAGCACCGAAACCCGCTGGTTCTGCCAATGCGCGGTTGATTCCCACCCATAAATAGCAAGAACCAGGAGGCGCCCTTTGAGTCTGCCCAGACAAAGTGCAGAAAGCAATGTCGTCTTCCAAGGCTTGTTTTCATGCCTGTGACGGGGCGTGCAAAAACACAGAGCAATTCAGCGCTTACCGCCCTCCCCTCCTCCCGCCCCCGTTCTGATCTAAAGGCAGCGCGGAGCAAAAAGTCAAATCCTTGTATGTCACGCAGGAACATATTCGCAGGGAACCCGTCATTAGATCATTGTTTCCTCCGGTGCCCTGTTGAAAGAGACTCTCTTGCCCCCAGGCCTCCACCTCCGAGCCTCTATATATAGCCTTACTTTCATTTCTAAAACCGTCTGTTTTAAATTTCTGAAGAGAGATGCTGGGTTGGGCTTCCGCCAAGTTCAGATACTGCACATTCCTAACTTACAGTGCAAATGGATTCCATACAAATACAAAAGTTGGGTGCCACCCACACTCCCTGCCGGGTGGCAGCAAAATTCCAAGGGGTTCCCGGCACTCGCCCAGGGTCTGTGTTCCTTTGGAGAATTGAGACACGGTGGGGACTGTTGTAGCTTTAAGAAATATGGTCTATTTGCCTGTTTACACCTTCAGGCTGCATGGAGGGGGTCCAGATCTTACATCACGGTCATTTTGAGAGGAGCTGGTCCCCCACGGCAGGGCAGCCCTGGAGTCCAAAGCATCTCTGCAGCCAGCCTGCCCAAAGTGGACCCAAGGGTGGATCTACGCACAGGGGAAAAACGTCAGAAATGAAATCATTATAACAAAAGAGAGGGGGAAACGCTATGTAATATCACCAAGAAATTTTCTTTGCTCTCCAGCGCCCTCTGGTGTTGCATGTTTATAATGCATCCAAAGCACTTAAAAAAAAAAAAAAAACTACAGTAATGTGTTGAGTCCACAGTCTTTCTTCCTCCTTTCCAGAACACCTTGCTCCAGAAACTCTCTGTTCCTGTCACCTCACACCCAGTTACCCTGGCAACTATCCGAACCCCCAATCTCTGTTCACACTTCAAGGCAAGCCAAGGAGGACAGTTCTCTTGCATTGCCAATGGCCCTCAATTGTTTCTTATTGGTCCTAGCTTGGCCAGGTCATTTTGCATAGGCTAGCCCAGGAATTCCTCAGCAGCTTGTATTTCTCCCTTCACATCCCAAATAATCAAAATCGTACCATTTATTAATCTTAAGGGCAGGGGTAGGCAACCTAAGGCCCGTGGGCCGGATGCGGCCCAATCGCCTTCTCAATCCAGCCCGCAGACAGTCTGGGAATCAGTGTGTGTTTTACATGAGTAGAATGTGTCCTTTTATTTAAAATGCATCTCTGGGTTATTTGTGGGGCATAGGAATTCATTCATATATTTTTTTCCAAAATCTAGTCCGGCCCCCCACATGGTCTGAGGGACGGTGGACCGGCCCACGGCTGAAAAAGGTTGCTGACCCCTGCTCTAGGGGTGTTCTACCTCCCACCCCCCAAATCTACAACAATACGCATGGGGAGCAGCGACAAATTATTTTGCTGGGAAGCACTGCAAAGTCAAACTGCTTCCCTCTCTATCCCTCTCTATCAACTTAAGGCAGGTTATAATAATAATAATACTGTAATAATTTATTATTTGTACCATGCCCATCTGGCCGGGTCCCCCCAGCCACTCTGGGCGGCTTCCAACAAACATTAAAATACATTAACACATCACAGATTAAAAGCTTCCCTGAACAGGGCTGCCTTCAGGTATTTTCTAAATGTCATGTAGTTGTTGATCCCTTTAACCTCTGATGGGAGGGCGTTCCACAGGGCGGCCGCCACTACCGAGAAGGCCCTCTGCCTGGTTCCCTGTAGCTTTGCTTCTCGCAGTGAGGGAACCGCCAGAAGGCCCTCGGAGCTGGATCTCAGTGTCCGGGCTGAACGGTGGGGGTGGAGCCGCTCCTTCAGGTATACAGGACCGAGGCCGTTTAGGGCTTTAAAGGTCAGCACCAACACTTTGAATTGTGCTCGGAAACGTACTGGGAGCCAATGTAGCTCTCTCAGGACCGGTGTTATGTGGTCTCGGCGGCCACTCCCAGTCACCAGTCTAGCTGCCGCATTCTGGATTAATTGCAGTTTCCGGGTCACCTTCAAAGGTAGCCCCACGCAGAGCGCATTGCAGTAGTCCCAGTAGTGGCAACAACCCGGAAATGCTGATGAGCAGGGATGGAAAGATCTGCCATTTTCGGTTCTCTCAGTTTCTTCTTTTGCCAGTCTTAAATTCATTTCCCCCACATTTCTGCAGCAGTTTGTTTTTAAAATCCTCCTGAAAATCATTCGCCGTTTCTCCGGTGCGGTTTTGACTCATCTGCACGGGGTTTTTTTGCAAGAAATTTCTCCCAACGTAATGCATTTCTGACGTGTTCGTTTCTGTACCCAATTTCCCACAAGTGCTTGCCTTTGATTTGGGTGGAGAACTGCATCGCAAAGTTTGGATAAGCGCAAGTTTTGGAGGATGGCTGTGTTCTGCTTCTTACCTGGTTTCAAGAAGGGCAAATTGGATAACTCCATCACAAAATGCAAACAGAATCAAATCCCCACCTTCTTCTTTACGACTTACCGTATTGGCGTGAATATAAGCCTCTTTTTTCCCCCCAAATTCCAACCGTGAAAAGTTAAAAGTGCAGCTTAAATTCACGACCTTAAAAAAATTGGCTTTTATGCTATCGCTGCTGAAACAGACATACGGTAAAACGGAACGGGTGTGAGTTCCTGCAGAATTTTAAGGGAGCGGCTTATATTCGGGTATTGTCTTTTTTTTCCTCCCTCCCCCGTTGAAAATTTAAAGGTGTGGCTTATATTCAGGTGTGGCTTATATTCGGGCCAATACGGTACATCTGCATGACCAGGGACCAGCTCAGCACCTGAAATTGCCACCTCAGCTGCAGCCAAACAGCACCACCTGGCTTGGGGTACGCTATGATCCTATGGCGTTTTTAAGCACACAATCCTGAACTACTGTGTCGTCCCCCCGCCTGTGGATTCAAAGGGCCATTTCATCACCTCCACCCCTTCCACAAACAAGGCAATCTTTCCAGGATTAGTTTCCTTCAGAGGGCGAAATCCTGGTGCCTGCTCATTAATCTATTTGCAAATACTTAGGCTGAGCCCTGTGAGGCCCCTTCGGTTCTCTTCATTTTAAAGCACAATGATGCCACTTCAAACAGTTGTGGCTCCCCCTCAAAGGATCCTGGGAGCTGTAGTTTGGCACTGAGAGTTGTTTGGAGACCCCCCTGGAGTTCCCTCCACAGAGCTGCAATTCCCCGAGTTCCCTGGGAAGAGGGTTTGATTGCTAAACCACACTGAGTATCGTAGCTCTGTGAGAAGCAAAGGGGGTCTCCGAACAACTCTCGGCACTGTTAGCAAACTACAGCTCCCAGAATTCTTTGAGGGAAGCCACCACTGTTTCAAGTGGCTCAATACTGCTTTTAATGTGCAGGGCAGACGGGAGCTTGAGTAGATGGAATAGGAAGAAGGGAGGACCAGAGTGACAAGATATGAGGCAAATGGTGTCCAGGGCTGGTGAATAATAGACTGAGAGGGTCTGTGACCTCAGGCTCAAGTTGAGGAACTGAACTGTAAGAAGAGTTTGGAAGAAGAGTTTGGATTTGATATCCCGCTTTATCACTACCCGAAGGAGTCTCAAAGCGGCTAACATTCTCCTTTCCCTTCCTCCCCCACAACAAACACACTGTGAGGTGAGTGGGGCTGAGAGACTTCAGAGAAGTGTGACTAGCCCAAGGTCACCCAGCAGCTGCATGTGGAGGAGAGGAGACGCGAACCCGGTTCCCCAGATTACGAGTCCACCGCTCTTGACCACTACACCACACTGGTGTAGTGCGTTGCAAAATTAGGTAAAATTTGGCTGTGTTTCAGGCTGTGTTTCAGAAAACATGAGTTGCGTGGCTATGTCCCTACCCCCATGGTAAAATAAAGACACATGACACAATATATAAGGTTAATGGGCAGAAAAAGGCCACAACTTTATTGGTTACAGATGTTGAGCGGTATTGGCCTAGGCATGGGATCTAACCGACCATATCTCACCCCAGCTTGTGTGCTGGGAGTCCGGGAAGGGTTAACCACCAGTAAAGGGAATCCTGTGATGCACATCAACTAGGAACTCCCCCTGGGGTCACCGATAGGGGGCGTGCCTTTGGCCCTAACCTCCCTGGGCTTTGGACAGGGCCACGCCCCCGGAATCCTTTAACGGAATACCCTTCAAATTGCGGGGGCAGGTGATGGCGCAACCTCCCCTCCTCACTTCTACAGAAATATTCCAATGCCTAACCACCAAAACCAAGAGTTGTGACGAATTGCTACGAGGTAGGCGAAAAACTAAATGGCTGGTGCCAATTTGCCAAGTGGAAAAAATTCCTACCAGGCCCCTCAACGGAGACCAACCGAAGTCCATAGCATGGTCCAGGAAAGAAAACCATGAAGGATGGGTGGGTGGAAAAACTGGAGCAGCTGGAAGCAGGGAACAGGGAAATCCTCCGGCTGTGTCCTGCTTAAATAGGGCAGGCCACACACCCTGGGCTGACAGGATTGGTTGGCTGGTGGGTGACGCAGCCAGGATTCCCCCTATCACCCAGGGCTGGGAATCACCCTGCGCACACGTGGGGAGGTCGTGACTGCCCGCAACACCACCTCCTACTCAGGCGGAAGTGGCTTTAGATAGGTTGGCTTTTACTCAGCAAATCTTCTTCTTCTGGATCGAGGGCGGAGCTGTCATTTAATGCTACGGTCGCATAGTTTGGCAGCTTAGGTTTTTCTTGTGTAGTCTCCCGAGTTACTGGCTGCAGTTTCTCCCATCGACTGGGTTCTTCCAAGGGCAGATATCGACTTCAGATGAGATGGTCTTGTTCCTCCTATTGATTCTTTTAGATGCAATCAATAGTCTGAGTGATATATCTTCAAAGTGTCGATAAGGGATAATTCCTTTCTGGGCTAAATAAGCCTTTCCCCCCAAAATTTTGGTTGGAATTCTATGACTGCCAAATCTTAGAAGAATTTTTTTTTTTTTTGAATATCCATCGTTGACAAGCCTCGTGATTGCTTTTAAATCAATGCTTCTACTATCAAGGCCTAGAAGCAGATTCAGATGATGCTTGACTCCCAGTAATATGGAAAAATGTGCAGAACTATCTCACATGGTCTCAGTACCAGGTTAACTGGGTGGGGGAGGTTTCCTCCGCTTTTTAGCATATTCTCTTTCATTGTGCACTGCATAGTATGCTGCGTGAACATGTGCTGTCCCCCCTCCTGGGTGGTTTGCAACCTCTGCACGGTGGAAGTGTTGGATTCTGTCTGTCTGACATTGACCAAAGGGTGACTGCGGGGGTAGCCGAGTTTTTGGCAGCAGTGCCCCAAGGAGTAGATTAACAGAAAGAAATTCTAGATTTTATATACAGTATATATACATACAACCAGCCTACGTACTCAACTGTTGTTTCTTTGTATATACTTTAAGGCTCCTGTACGTGATTCTATCTCTCGCGGTTTTATCTGTAAAATGCCTAATAAAGGTTTGATAAGTAGTAGGTTGGCTTTTAAGCGTGAACTAAATCCAGTTTCTCCCCCAGTCCCCAGTTTACAACTGGACTGAGGTCTGGATCATGCAGGCAAAGTCTCCCAGTGCTTCTTGCAGCTAGAGACCCGTCCAGGTTTAGCCAAGCAGTGCCATGGCAAGATGGCCTTCAGATAGTCTTTGCGGACTGCCATTTCTTCTACAATCTGCCTGCATTCTTTCCCTTCCTCAGCAATGTCAGGGTCTGAGCGGAGGACAAAGTGGCATTTTGTTCCCCTTTCTGGAACAAGTAGTCACTTCTCGGCCACGTGGGGCAAGGAGGGAGGGAAAGGCACAAAATAAGCAATTAAGATTCCTCTTAATGTTGTCAGACTTCCTGCATACAGAACATTCTTCTAAGGTTTGCAGAGCTAACACCCATTTGATGCAGGCGAAGTTTTCTAGAACGTGGAGAGCTGGTAGCCGGGCTCCCCCCTCCCCCCTCCCCCAGTCGATTGCCAAATACCTCACACCACCGTGCAAAAAAAATAAATCCAACCTACCATCTGCGGCGTGCTCACGGGGAGTCCGACCATTGGTCCTCACAGCCCTGTTTGGCTGCTGCGTTCTAGTTTTTGAAGCAGCCTTCTTCTAAGATCTCAGGAAGGCGTCCACCATCTTTAAGATTTATCCATGGTACTTATGCCTCCCTCCTTTCACCCTAATAGACTTGTGGAGCGGCTTTTGCTTAGGCTTGGGATCGGAAAAGACACGGCACACGAGGAAAATGGGAGGAGAGGAAGGAGGAAAAAAGCAAGTTCAAGGGCAAGTTCTTAAAGTGCCTTTTGTGTGCTGTTTTCACTAACTCATGCTTTTTGATGCAAGCTTTCACCTAGCGTATATCGGCACGGTGTAATAGTGAGACTGTTGGCCTATGACCTGGGAGACCTTTCACCAATCACTCACACTCAGCCTAACCTACCTCGCAGGGTTGTTGTGAAGATGGAAATGGGAAGGAGAACCATGTCTACCACCTCAAGCTCCTTGGAAGATAAAGGTGGTCTATAAATGTAAGGTAAAGGTAAAGGGACCCCTGACGATTAGGTCCAGTCGTGACCGACTCTGGGGTTGTGGCACTCATCTCGCATTATTCACTGAGGGAGCCGGCATACAGCTTCCGGGTCATGTGGCCAGCATGACAAAGCCGCTTCTGGCGAACCAGAGCAGCGCACGGAAACACCGTTTATCTTCCCGCTGGAGTGGTACCTATTTATCTACTTGCACTTTGACGTGCTTTCGAACTGCTAGGTGGGCAGGAGCTGGGACCGAGCAATGGGAGCTCACCCCGTCGCAGGGATTCAAACCGCCGACCTTCTGATCGGCAAGCCCTAGGCTCTGTGGTTTGACCCACAGCGCCACCCGCGTCCAAACAAATAAATGTTTGTACACGTTACTTGACTGGAGATGTGGACTGAAAAATTCAGAGGAGTGCACATTTGGAATGATGGCTGTGTTTCAAGGGAAGTAAGAGTCCCGCTCTTTTCTGCCTTGCTCAGTCCCCACCGGGAGTCCTGTGTCCAGTTCTGGCCACCACGGTTTAAGAAGGATACTGACAAGCTGGAATGTGTGCAGAGGAGGGCAGCGAAGATGATCAGGGGTCTGGGAACTAAGCCACACGAGGAATGGTTGAAGGAGCTGGTATGTTTAGCCTGGAACAGAGAAAACTGAGAGGAGATATGAGAGACATCTTCAAATATCTCAAGGGATGTCACATGGAAGATGGAGCAATCTTGTTTTCTCCTACTCTGGACACTAAGAGCTGTTTGACAGTCGAATGGACTCCCTTAAAATCCCTTCTGTGTAGGTCAGTGGTGGCTAACCTTGGCACTCCAGATGTTTTGGAACTACAACTCCCATCATCCCTAGCTAACAGGACCAGTGGTCAGGGATGATGGGAGTTGTAGTCCCAAAACATCTGGAGTGCCAAGGTTAGCCACCACTGGTGTAGGTTTTTAAGCAGAGTTTGGGTGGCTATCTATCATGGATGTTTTAGCTTAGATTCCTGCATTGCAGGGGGTTGGACTAGATGACCCTCAGGGTCCCTTCCGACTCTACAATTCTGTGATTCAGTCTGCATATGATTTCAGGAAATGAACATCAGACAGGGTTGCCTACAAATATGAACTGGCCTGAACTTCTCCACCCCCAATGTAGGCATTTTCAATCGCTGATCTTGTTCCCACCATTCACTATAACCCTGTTTGCTTTTTAAAAATAGTTTCTAAGAGTCCTCACCAAAATTCATAAGCATTTCTCCTAATGCACACATCTAGGATGAAACTTCTCTGAATATAGTTACAGGTAGGTAGCCGTGTTGGTCTGCCGTAGTCAAAACAAAATAAAAAATAAAAAATTCCTTCCAGTAGCACCTTAGAGACCAACTGAGTTTGTTATTGGTATGAGCTTTCGTGTGCATGCACACTTCTTCAGATACACATATACATATATACCCTGAATATAATACACCTTTTGCACTATTCTAATCATATTTATTGACATTTCACCATTAATATGTGCACCTTTGTATCCATTTTATTTTATTATTTTACCAGAAGACAGCATTGCAAAGTTTGGAGAAGGGCAAATTTCAGTTTGCTTCTCCTTCCAGGAAGGGTGAGTTGGTTCATGTGAAACACAAACCAAATCTGATTCCTTGCCCACCCTTAGCAACTGCTGTGGATGCAAAGCTGCTCTCCTGAGTCCCTTCCCCAACTCTCCTTATGTCAAGGCACAGGTTAAAGCTCTGCTGCGGTCGAGAAAGAACACAGAGTCCACAGAAGACAGAGAGCTGGGCCAGAGCTCAAGGTAGCCTCCTCAGCTCAGGCCATAAATTAACGATGGGGGAATTGTTTCTATGTCACAGATGAAGAAAGCTCTCTCTCCCGGAGCTGTTTAGGCCTTCAAGCGGAGCCAAATATTTGAGCTCATCTCTAGCTGGTGCTCAGAAAAAAAAGGTGGACTGGCGTTCGAAACGGCAGAGGGAAGGGCCCGGAACGCTCCGTGCAGAAGGAATGAATCAGCTTAACCTGGCAAGGACCTGGTACCATGGAGAAAGCAAGGAAACCACATTGGGAGTTTCAACTTGCAGCATTAACCCGTTTTTAGTACAAAGAACCATTGCTGCCAGGGATACCTGGAGAATGTATTGACTGAACTACTGCAACTTGTTTCTGCTCTTTTGAGACTTCCCCCCTTTCTTTTCCCCTTCGGTCCGAGACAGAATAGAAAGATTCATCGTCCGTGGAGAGAAGAGTGAGGCAGACAGTAGATTCTTTCCCCGGCCTCCAGAAGATGGGAGGTGTTGTTTGATGTTGCGATGCAGCTGGAACGGATGGGCCAAAGACCTTTTTGTAACTGAGTTGGAAAATACAGGTGCCGCCATTCAACATGCGGCACAGTCCGCAGGGAAATTCTCCTGAGCTGAAATTAATAGTGACCTTATGTGCCTTATGAGGGACCCAGGTGGCGCTGTGGGTTAAACCACAGAGCCTAGGGCTTGCTGATCAGAAGGTCGGCAGTTCGAATCCCTGCGATGGGGTGAGCTCCCGTTGCTTGGTCCCAGCTCCTGCCAACCTAGCAGTTCGAAAGCATGTCAAAGTGCAAGTAGATAAATAGGAACCGCTCCGGCGGGAAGGTAAACGGCGTTTCCGTGTGCTGCTCTGGTTCGCCAGAAGTGGCTTTGTCATGCTGGCCACAGGACCTGGAAGCTGTACGCCGGCTCTCGGCCAATAAAGCGAGATGAGCGCCGCAACCCCAGAGTCGGACACGACTGAACCAAATGGTTCAGGGGTCCCTTTACCTTTATGTGCCATGGGGTTGTACCTCTGGTGAGCAACACTTCGTGTTCCTTCTGGGGTAGGTTGTCAATCTTTGGTCCCCACCCTACACTCAGCTGTCACCTGTGGCTCCTAGAAGAGTTTGGATTTGATATCCCGCCTTATCACTACCCTAAGGAGTCTCAAAGCGGCTCACATTCTCCTTTCCCTTCCTCCCCCACAACAAACACTCTGTGAGGTGAGTGGGGCTGAGAGACTTCAGAGAAGTGTGACTAGCCCAAGGTCACCCAGCAGCTGCATGTGGAGGAGCGGGGACGCGAACCCGGTTCACCAGATTACGAGTCTTAACCACTACACCACACTAGCTGTCAGCATGCGACAGCGGCCATGCCCCAGGAAAGGCTTTGACTGGCCAGCTAAACCAGGTGAAGGTAGCTGATGGGTCTCAAATCCTCAGTGAGTTATGGACTTCAACTGCATGTGAAGACAAGCTCTGGAGAACAAGACCAAGAGTAGGGCCAACAGTCATGAAGATGGTTTCTTCACATGCTGTAGAAGGAAGTGGCGGCCAGGTGGGGCTCGTCCACTTGGGAAGGTTGCTCATCTAAAGGTAAAGGGACCCCTGACCGTTAGGTCCAGTCGTGCCCGACTCTGGGGTTGCGGCGCTCATCTCGCTTTATTGGCTGAGGGAGCCGGCGTACAGCTTCCAGGTCATGTGGCCAGCATGACAAAGCCGCTTCTGGCGAACCAGAGCAGCGCGCGGAAACGCCGTAAAAACATGCTGATTCTCGGACCATCTGCAGGCCGGATTGAGAAGGCAATTGGGCTACATCCGGCCCCTGGGCCTTAGGTTGCCTACCCCTGCACAAGACAGACAAATGTCAGCAACAATAACTGCCATGCCTTGGTTTCAATGGGATGACTGGACTGGGTGCCGCAGGTCAAAACTGCCTGTCCTTGGAAAACAGAAAGGTGCGTTATGCTGAGTCAGGCTCTATTGAGTTCGGTATTCTTTCAGGAATGGGAATTTCCCAGCCGTAACCTGGAGATGCTGGGGCCAAACCTGGGGATGTCAGCACACAAAACAGATCATCTACAAATGCAGCAAAGTCTCCCCATCCAGCTGTTTGTGGTGGATCTAGTGGAGCTTTCTCTGTGTGTGTGTGTGTGTGCGTGCAAAAGTTTCCTACCCGTAGTGGGTGCTGGAGAAAGGAGAGGAAGGGAAGGAGGAACGGCCAGGGTGGGTGGAGAGACTTTGCTAGGTTTGTCCTTCTGCAAAATGTCATCTGGCGTCATTGGCTTTGGCGCTTGGACAAAGCGGACCTCTTGCCGCCCTGTTCTTCCTGCCACCAAATATGCAGAGCACTAGCTCTGGTGGGTGTGCTGGGCATAACAAAGGCTTGCAGTGAAGGAGGGCGGCCGGTCCTTCAAGTAGGCTCTAAAACCAGGCCACGTTCCAGCTTCTGTAGAGTCCCTAGGCAGCAGGACCTGGGAGAGAAGTTATTGCCTGTTTGCAAGGGGGTGGAGACGACGCAGAAGCCGCAGGGAAGGGTGGTCCTCATTTTCAGAGGCCCCCTCCCACATCGCCCGTTTTCCAAATGGAGATGGGGCCATGTGCATAGCACATGATCCAGCAGGCTCTGAATACTCCTGAATGTACCCCTCCCTGCCATTATATAGTCAGCAAAGATCCACTACAGCTTGTGAAGAAGGCGCAGCAGAGACTGTACTTCCTGAGAGTTCTAAGGAAAAACCATCTTCCACAAAAGCTGCTGCTTGCCTTCTATCACTGTGCCATTGAGAGCGTGCTCACTTATTGCTTATGTGTGTGGTAAGGAAGCTGTACTACCAAGGACAGGATGGGGTTGTGCAGAGTTGTTAAGGCAGCAGAGAGCATTGTTGGCTGCTCGCTCTCCACCTTAGAGCAGATTTATGCCATGAGGTGCCACAGAAAGGCACTGGACATAGTGAAAGATCCATCGCACCCTGGTCACCGTCTCTTTGAGCTCTTGCCATCGGGACGGAGATACAGGACGATGACGACAAGAACAAGCCGTCTTAGAAACAGCTTCTTCTCCAGAGCGATCGCGGCCTTGAATGGGAAGACTGGACTTTGAAGTCATCTAATCTTACCTGTTATGTTTTATCATTGTATGGTTTTAATCAGTGTGTATGGTTTTAATCAGTGTTTTTATAGTTGTTTTGTCTTTGCGTGGAGTGCCCTATCTGGGTGGATGGAGCAGCCAAGTAATTTCGTTGTCCCCGAAGGGGACAATGACAATAAAATATATTCTATTCTATTCTATTCTATTGGAGCTGTAGTAGCTCCCTCCTCTCTAGGCCCGACTGAATCCCTTTGCACCAAACACCTGCACATCACGACAGAGAGACGTTTAATGGAGGGAGCGCCCTCCCTCCACTCCACAATGGAACCTGCATGTTCAGAGGCAGTCTACCTTAGGCGTGCCGGATTCAAGGGAGCAAGCCGCAGGAGAGCTGCTGCCCTCCAGCCCCGCTTCGTGGGCACCTGGCCAGATCCTGTTGGAAGCAGGACAGCCGGAGGAGGCCGCCGTTCCAGCGGGGCTCCCCTCGCATCCTTAAGTGGAACAGCAAAGCTGACTCACAGCTGTAGCCTATTATGCATCCTGTTCCGGAGGCTCCTTGTTTTATCTTTGTGATCGCAAACAAACTCTGCCCACTCAAGGGAAAGCCGGCCCGGTGCAAGGCTGGCTTGAGGCAAGCAGGAGGGAAATCAGGAAACACGGCGGAGGCGAGATTCCTCCTACCCACCAGCCTGCCGTACTTTCCGTCCGGTGCCCTGCCGTTTGGAATATTCGAAACCCACCACAGCCGTTTGTTTCGTAGAGCTACCGTGTTTCTCCTAAAATAAGACACCGTCTTATATTTTTTTCCCCTCAAAAAAAACACAGTATGGCTTATTTTTTGGGAATGTCTTATTTTAACTGCTCCACGTTGGTACACTGCATAGCCACGCCTAATTGGTAGCCAGTGCAGTTGGACCAGGATCGGTGTAAAATGCTCAAACCGTCCTGCTTCATTGAGCAACCTGGCCGCTCAATTCTGCACTGGCTGAAGTTTCTGAACCGTCTTCAGAGGCAGCCCTACATACAATGCATTGCAATAATCTAACATAACTTATTTAAATTTATATTCCACCTTTCCTCCCGGAGGAGCCCAGGGCAGAGAACGCACAAGGTGATAAAGCCATCAGAATATCTTAAACCTCCATCAGTTCCTCCGTGGCAGGACAGCTCCATCTGGCCTCTTTTCCTCTCTGCTTTCACCTGGGGGGGGGGCAGCCGTTCCATCGGACCGTCTCGGTGGGAGAGATGGGAAGCAGAAGCCAAAGGTTCACTCCATCACTTTCCCCCAAAAAACCAGGTCCATTTGGCACCTCCTGCCTCTGAACTGTGCCAGCTGTTCATTATGACAACTACTGTTTAAAGAATTGGTGTCTGAGTTTGATTTCTCTCCCCGCCTTCCCTCCTTGACCTTTTCCCCTGGCGTGTTGTGTTTATTTCGACTGTAAGCCTGCAGACAGCGACTATATTAACGGATTCTATGCAAGTCTTTTTGGCTGAAGAGCAGGATACGAATATCAACTCAGTGGCTGCTACGGACCTTGGAGGGCAGAGAGGGAGAAAATTCCAGGTTGGAGATCAGTTAGGAAAGAGATTGAAAATAAATCTGCAGCCACACTTGGAATACTGTGTGCATTCCTGATCGCTTTATCTCAAAAAAGGATATTCTGGAGCTGAAACAGGTGCAAAGGAGGGCAGCCAAAAGGATCAGGGGTCTTGGAGCAATTCCTCTCTTCTCTCCCCCCCCCCCCCCGATGAAACACTCTGAGAAGAAGGACACAGGGGGCAGGGCATGATAGAGGTTTATAAGATGATTCACACTGTGGAGAGAGAAGGCAGAAGGAAGCTTTTCTCCATTTCTCATTACACTCAAAACTGGGGTTGACCCAATGAAACTTGACCCTGGTTGATTCAGAATAAACAAAAGAAAAGCCCAGCAAGTGATGCAAAGTTAACTCACTGCCATTGGACTGTTGGAGAAAAACTGTAATGTTTGCTTCTGTTGAGTTTGTAGTTAATGCACGTGTTACTTTAAACCACATGAGTGCACTGTGTGTACAGCAATCTAGCTAGCATTTGTGTGTGGCTCTCTAAGTTAACTCCACTCTTAAAAGCTGAGCCATTTTGCTTATTGTTCTCTCCCAACTTGTTGAGACAATATGTCTATTGCTGTTGTTGTTTTTCTCTCTCTCATCTCTACCTATCATGTAAATAGTTCCTGCATGAATAAAGCCTTTGAACCCCAAAAAACTGGAAGTAATTGTTCCAATCTAATTCACCCAAGCTGCAAGGTCTGCTAATATGGACATGGTGGTAATTCAAAGGGCATGTTTAAAACATTTAGAAATATATTTTTGTCATTGCTTAGCAAGCGAAGCGCCAAAATCTACTTCAGGGGCAACTCAGCATCCATCCTGTTACACTTACACAGTCTTAATTGAGATGTCATCTGATGGGTCCCTCACAGTCCCATGATTCTTGGCTGTAAGGCTGAGGTTTGGTCAGGACAAAGATAATGCGTCAGTCAGAGAGCGAATGGCAAAGATTTTGAATGTGATTTATGATTGCTTGATCCATGAACACACGCATGCTGTTTAGCATTATAATTGTGTGTTTCCCAGTTGCACTAATGCACATCTTTATTGATGTTACCAATTGTCAGTTGTCATAAAATTGCTTAAATGGTCTGTTGGCTGCAAATAAAGAGATGATGGCCGCGATGATAATAACAGAAGCTTCTCCCTGAGGACTGTGGATTGCTATTTTTTAAAAAAAACAAAATAAATTACCATTGACATCCCTATGCTAACTCGCAGCAGAAGCTACAGACCCAATCCAGTGTCTGAAATTGCTCTGGCAGTTGTTAATCTGAGAGCATTAATATTTACCATTTATACAGTATTTATAAAAAGGGTTGCCAGCATGAGCCTCTCCCCCCCCCCCCCCGGCCGCCCAATTCCTGCTTCCTGGCTTGTTTCCCAGGCCTCGAACAGCTGTGTGGGAAGTAATATATTCAGCAGGCAAATATTTTCCTTGAGCAAGTAAGGGGAGGAGGGACTTCTTCTCCTGTTGAATTTCTGTTTGTCACAGAGCTGTTGGAAACCCACACATATCGCTTGCAATTGCCAGTCTCCTCGGAGAACCTTTTCGGAATTAGTTGTTATTATTGTCTGCCCTTTCCCCTAAGACCCCTAGGAAGGTTATAAAGGTAAAGGTAAAGGGACCCCTGACCATTAGGTCCAGTCGTGTCCGACTCTGGGGTTGCGGCGCTCAACTCGCTTTATTGGCCGAGAGCCGGCGTACAGCTTCCAGGTCATGTGGCCAGCATGACAAAGCCGCTTCTGGCGAACCAGAGCAGCACACAGAAACGCCGTTTACCTTCCTGCCAGAGTGGTACCTATTTATCTACTTGCACTTTGACGTGCTTTCGAACTGCTAGGTGGGCAGGAGCTGGGACCGAGCAACGGGAGCTCAGTCCGTCGCGGGGATTCGAACCACCGACCTTCTGATCGGCAAGCCCTAGGCTCTGTGGTTTAACCCACAGCGCCACCTGGGTCCCTCTCTCTAGGAAGGTTACAACCATTAAAATGCAACACTGAGAGTAAGATACTATATCACGCAATATTGAAAACGGCTTTAAACAGCTTGCAACTACAAAAAAGGAAGCTGGGTCCTTAAAAACCTGCAGGTGGGTCCTTAAAAACCTGCGAGATTCACTTCCACAAGACCCATCACATAGTACTCGGAACTTCATGTGTCATTTTTCTTTCCCATCGGAAATTGGCGTTTTTGCATGTATTAAAGATGGTTTAAACGAGGCGGGCGACTTCTCCTTTGGCGGTCCCTCATAGCCGAGTCAGATTGTCTTCCATAAACACGGTCATAACAGTGAGTCCGTAAGTGACTGTGGAGGCCAATTCTGGATCCACACGTCCTTCCACAGTACGGACATTGGTTTCCAGGCGGGAGTTGATCACGGTGAGGGTTTGCCAAGCGTGCCTTCTTCTTAGCGCGTTTCTCCCTTGCGTCCTGAGTTCGAGCGTCTTCAAAACCCACGGCATCTTTGGTAAAGGCTGTTCTCCAACTGGAGCGCTCACAGGTCAGTGTTTCCCAGTTGTCTGTGTTTATACCGTACTACATTTTTAAAGATTTGCCTTGAGAGAGTCCTTGAACCCCTTTTGTTGACCACCAGCATTACGCTTTCCATTTTTAAGTTTGGAATAGAGTAGTTGCTTTGGAAGACGACAATCAGGCATCCACACAACATGACCAGTCCAACGAAGTTGATGTTGAAGAATCATTGCTTCAACACTGGTGATCTTTGCTTCTTCCAGTACACTGGCATTAGTTTGCCTGTCTTCCCAAGTGATGTGTAAAATTTTCCGGAGACACCATTGATGGAATCTTTTGAGGAGTTGGAGATAGTGTTTGTAAGTGGTTCACGTTTCACAAGCATACAGTAAGGTTGGTAGTACAGTGGTACCTCGGGTTACAGACACTTCAGGTTACAGACTCCGCTAACCCAGAAATAGTACCTTGGGTTAAGAACTTTGCCCCAGGATGAGAACAGAAATCGTGCGGTGGCAGCGCGGTGGCAGCGGGAGGCCCCATTAGCTAAAGTGGTGCCTCAGGTTAAGAACAGTTTCATGTTAAGAACGGACCTCCGGAACGAATTAAGTTCTTAACCCGAGGTACCACTGTACAACCTTATAATAAAGGTAAAGGGACCCCTGACCATTAGGTCCAGTCGTGTCCGACTCTGGGGTTGCGGTGCTCATCTCGCTTTATTGGCCAAGAGCTGGCATACAGCTTCCAGGTCATGTGGCCAGCATGACAAAGCCGCTTCTGGCGAACCAGAGCAGCGCACGGAAACGCCGTTTACCTTCCCGCCAGAGTGGTTCTTATTTATCTACTTGCACTTTGACGTGCTTTCGAACTGCTAGGTGGGCAGGAGGTGAGACCGAGCAACAGGAGCTCACCCCGTCGCAGGGATTCAAACCGCCGACCTTCTGATCAGCAAGTCCTAGCCTCTGTGGTTTAACCCACAGCGCCACCTGGGTCCCCTAACCTTATAATAGTATAGCTTTTATTTGTTGGAGGATTGGTCGTGAAATCTCCACTAGGTGGCGCAGTAGAATACAAACGTGTTCTTCACAGAAGGAGAGAGGCTCTCAATCAGCTCTGCGGTGCCTGAGGGTTGATGCCTGCCCCTGCATGCACCAAGTGAGGTGTTGCATCATCCCTTGTTGAAAGACTTGAAAACACCCATGAACAAAGGAAGGCCAATAGCTTAGTGGTAGAGCATATCTGCTTTACATGCAGAAGCTCCCAGGTTCAATGCAGGTAGAGTCTGAAACCCGGGAGAGCCTCTGCCAGTCAGTGTGGAGGAGGCAAAGGCGGACATGGAAGCCCCGTTCCCCTGGTGTCCTTGTGCACATCGTTCTCCCTCCTTGGTCCCCGAGAAAGTAGGGAAAGTCAACCAGGGTTCTTCTACTCATGTTCATCTCAAACAATCAGGGGGCCTGTTTAATCAGGAACCTTGGTTGCATGGACATTTCTACTCACATTCAAGCAAACCCTGTGGGTCTTCCCCACTTGGTATGGGGACTGATTGCAAGGGGTGATGCGCACAGTGACATTGGGGGACAAGATTTGCACATGACCCTGATCCACCTCCTTGGTCCATGGATGCAGGTCAACATCTACCTGAATATGCCTACAAAGTCTTGCAGAATTGCATTGGAATGGATGAAACGTCTTCATTGGGTGAAAATCTGTCCCCCGGTCTTGTGAATCTAAGGTTGAAGATCTAAGTAAAAGCAGTAGCAGAAACAGAAAGTTTCCTTTCGGCTGGAATCCTCAACACATTTAGAAGAGCATAAGTCTCATTGAACAGATTGGGATTTATTTCTTTTGAGTCAGCATCCTGTCTACACCGTGGATTTGACTAAGGCTCTGACAACCAGGAATGGTCAAATGTATCCATTTGGGTTTCCCTCCGTTTCTTAATCTTCAGTCTGCTGCAGTTCTGCATCAGTTTGTAATTTCTTTTTGAAGTTCTCACGAAATTTCGTCATCGTTTTAGTGCGGAATTATCTGCATGGACCCATCTTTTTGCAAGCAAATCTCCAAGATGTGACACAGCTTTCATTAAAATAGATGCATTTTAATATAATAATAATAATAATAATAATAATAATAATAATAATAATAACAACAACAACAACTTATTATTTATACCCCACCCATCTGGCTGGGTTTCCCCAGCCACTCTGGGCGGCTTCCAACAGAATATTAAAACACAATAATCTATTAAACATTAAAAGCCTCCCTAAACAGGGCTGCCTTCAGATGTCTTCTAAGTCTGGTAGTTGTTTTTCTCTTTGACATCTGGTGGGAGGGCATTCCACAGGGCGGGTGCCACTACCGAGAAGGCCCTCTGCCTGGTTCCCTGCAACTTGGCTTCTCGTAGTGAGGGAACCGCCAGAAGGCCCTCAGCGCTGGACCTCAGTGTCCGGGCAGAATGATGGGGGTGGAGACGCTCCTTCAGGTATACTTGCCCCTATTTTATGCATACTTCCCCCTATTTTGGGGGCACAATCCTTGTTGGGAGAACTACTTTGCAAAATTTGGAAAAGTGAAGAAAGCACGTTGCCTTGCATATTCTTTCAGCAGGTGTGAATTTCCTCTCAAAGCAAATTCCTTCCGCATCCCTGATTCCTACACAGGGTTAGCTGAATTTCCTCAGGGAACTTGGGTACCATCCATCTCCCAGCTTGACGTCCCTGTGAATTCTCTCATGCCGACAATAACCACGGACTCCCACAGAAGGCAAACTGATTCAGCCTTGGTGTGTTCCGGGAAAACCATTTCTGCCAAGCCATTAATTGACAGGATTACTTGGGAGTAAATGGCCTTGTGCGATTTGTGGCTGAGGAAAATTATAGCTCGTGGTGGCCTGGCGACAGGATCGTTGCCCTCAAATGGGGCCTTGACTTATCTCCAGGAGTCAAGGAGTTGCTCCTGGAACATCGTGAATTAGTTGCTGTGGAGACCTGTGTGTGATGCCACCATAAAGCAGCTGAAGAATAATGCGGCAGAAATAACTCACCCCCTGAGGGAACACAAGCAAGGGAGACTCTTTGGATTAATGGAGGCAGAGGGGCGGCTGGGTGGGATGGGGGGGGCCAGAACAGGAATATATATGGAGGAAGACTATTATTAGGCAGTTAAGAACATGCCTTACACCACGTCAGATCATTGTTCCACCTCCATTCTCCCATGCCCTCCTCCTTACATTGCGTGGGACAGATAAGGGTTGTTCCTTGGCAAGCAGGACTCACTGTCTAGGGCTAATAGCAAGCCATACTGGGCTTGGCTGTACGAAGGACCTACCTATTGGCAATGTGCTGAGTGGCATTGCCAGTTTGCAGGGGCAATTCGCATTCACACCATGTCTATGAATGAACGTTTTCCAGCTCCAGGCGGTTGCGAACACAATTTCGTTTTCCTGAGCTTTCCACAAATAGCATTGCGCTGCTTTTGTGGTGTTATAGATTTCAGGGGGGAACCCCCTAAACCCTAGAAATGAAAAAAAAAAGGAGTAGGATTTGGATTATTTTGAGTATTGAAGGGAAGACTGCAGGCTAGTGGGAAAATAACAGGCAAAGCTTTCTTTCCTGGACAGGACTTCACCTGGGATAGAGTTGTTAACATGACAAAAGGTGTAGTTGGCTCATCTGAGAGGAATTTGGGGCCTGGGCAGATGGGAGATTGCCAGGGTAACTGGGTGCGAAGTGACAGGAAAAGAGAGTTTTTAGCAAGGTGTGCTGGGGAGAAGAAGAAGGAAGAAGAAAGACTGGGATCCATCTTGGAAGAAAGACTGGGATCCATCTTGGGCAGGCTGGCTGAAGGCTGGCTGGAAGAGATGACTTGGACTCCAGGGCTGCCCTGCTGTGGGGGAAGTCCCTTCTAAGAGGACCAAGTTGTAAGACCTGGACTTCCTCCATGCAGTCTGAAGGTGTAAATATGCGGATAGATTATCCGCCGCATCTTCAATTCTCCAAGGGAGCATAAATCCTGGGACCCCCTGGAATCCTGCTACTACCTGGCAGAGAGTCAGTGTGGCGCCCAAGTTCTGTCACAGTACAGGGTAACTGGGTACGAAGTGACAGGAAAAGAGAGTCTTTAGCAAGGTGTGCTGGGGAGAAGAAGGAAGAGGAAAGACTGGAATCCATCTTGGGCAGGTTGGCTGAAGGCTGGCTGCGAGAGATGCTTTAATGGCTGCTGTTGAATGGCTTTCAGCTTGGTCTTCTCATGGCTGCTTCTGGGTCTTTGCCATACATATGAACATCAGAAGAACCAGTGGCCCATTCCACGCATCCTCCTATTTTCACAGCGGCCAGCCAGACGCCCGGAGGGAGCCCCCAAGCTGAGCCTGAGCACAACAGCAACAATCTTGGCCACTTTGCAAGGCTTTTATCTTTGTACAGTAATGCGGGACAGAAATATTTTACCTAAGAAGGTAGAATCGCTTTTGCCCATTGAGCTGTAGCGAAAATCTCTATAGAGGACAACTTTTTATATATATATAAAGGACTGCTTGACTTTGATAGTTCATCTAAACATACAAATTGTTAAAGGGATCAGTCTGTGATGTATAATAGTAATTTTATATGACGGAATTTTAAGCTATGATTTTAGACCGATTAGGATTTTGTTTAGAGTATGTTTTAACTAAACCAATCACATTTTACTGTTGTTCAATTTAGTTATTCTGTCGTGATGGTAGATGTACGAAGTATGATGTATGAAGCATTTTATTGTTTTGAAATGGGCCTATGGCCGTAATTAACTAACTATACTATATATATAAAGGTGACAGCCTTAAAGAACAAGCTTAGAATAAATGGAAAACTAATTATATACACCCCCAAATACTGCAAGCCGTGCTAACTTTC
Organism: Darevskia mixta; assembly: GCA_034641385.1. Classification (NCBI taxonomy): domain Eukaryota; kingdom Metazoa; phylum Chordata; class Lepidosauria; order Squamata; family Lacertidae; genus Darevskia; species Darevskia mixta. Next base: position 630,751 of record JAWWNH010000201.1, read on the forward strand.
TAAAAGCAGACTCCAAAACATTCCGCTGAGCTTGGCCAGTGATTACAAAGGAGACAGCTGCCTTGAAAAGATGAACAATCACGAACTAGGGGGGCAGCATTTGGAAAAGAGAATGACCTTGAATTATTTTTATTTAACAACCCTCTGCATTTTGGTTAGCGGCGGTGTTAGCTTAGGTCATCGCCAGACTTTCGCTGTTTTCGGGTGGAATTTTGTCGCTCACCGGCAAATTCAGGTAGCACAATTAAAGCTGGTTGCACTTCCTTCCCAGAACTGGACGTTTTTCAACCAGGAAAGTGACAGGAAAGTGTGATATAGCGTTTGCTTGACACAACATCGTATGGCCTCTCGTAAGAACAGAAGGCGTTGCTGCTGGATCAGGCCAGTGGCCCATCAAGTCCATTGCCCGGTTCTCAAAGTGGCCAACCAGATTTCTGTGGGAATCCCTCTAGCACAGGGGTAGGCACCCTAAGGCCCGTGGGCCGGATGCGGCCCAATCGCCTTCTCAATCCGGCCTGCGGATCAGCATGTTTTTACATGAGTAGAATGTGTGCTTTTATTTCAAATGCATCTCTGGGTTATTTGTGGGGCATAGGAACTCGTTCATATTTTTTTCCAAAATATAGTCCGGCCCACCACATGGTCTGAGGGATGGTGGACCGGCCCACGGCTGGAGAAGGTTGCTGACCCCTGCTCTAGCAACACATGAGAACAACAACACTCTCCCCTTCTGCGGTTTCCAGCAACTGGCCTTCAGAGGCAGGTTGCCTCTGACGGCAGAAGCAGAACATAGCCCTGTAAATAAATCAGAACGCATGCTCAATAAACAGAGGATGTTGTCAAAGGCTGCCTCCAGAAAGTTAGCATTTTGTAGGAGGGGTTCAAACACTGGCGTCGCAAGGGGGGCGGGGGGCCGGTACGCCCCGGGTTCCATGGGAGGTGGGGGTGACACTTGGGCTCGTGGGGGTGCTGCTGCCGCCGCTTTTGGCACGGCGCCTTGCAAGGGCGCCGCGGGAGCAGCAGCGGCCCGGCGACAGAGTGCACACGTGCGGCATTTCACACATGCGCACTCCGTCGTGACGTTGCGTCGTGACGTCATGACGCCCCGCCCCCGGGGGAAGCCTCCGTTCGCCGCCCCGGGTGGCGAGGAGGCTTCCTCCGCCCCTGGGTTCAAAGAAGTGCAAAGAAGTTTGCAAAATTTACAGCGGATTGAAATGTGCTCTGTTACTCCGTGACAACAAATCCTCTTGACATAGCAATGGACGTTTTGCTGTTAGGAAAGTGACAGAGAAATGCATGGGGGGAATGTGTGATATGCAAATTATGAACACAGATGCATGAACACAGTGCAAGGAAAATCAGGATGAATGCTCCTTATTGTATAACCTCTATGCAAGCAAATCGGAACAAATGTCTAATAAAGAGCAGGCAAAGTATGAGATCTGCTAACTTTGGGCCAAAGAGTTACTATTGGTATATAAATGCAGGTGGTGCTGTCGTCTAAACCACTGAGCCTCTTGGGCTTGCCGATCAGAAAGTCGGCGGTTCGAATCCCCGCGACGGAGCGAGCTCCCATTGCTCTGTCCCAGCTCCTGCCAACCTATCAGTTCGAAAGCATACCAGTGTGAGTAGATAAATAGGTACCGCTGCGGCGGGAAGGTAAAAGGTGTTTCCGTGCGCTCTGGTTTCCATCACGGTCCTCCGTGTGCCAGTAGCGGTTTAGTCCCGCTGGCCACATGACCTGGAAAACTCTCTGTGGACAAATGTCGGGTCCCTCGGCCTGAAAGTGAGATGAGTGCCGCAATCCCAGAGTCGCCTTTGATGGGACTTAACCATCCAGGGGTCATTTACCTTTACCTTAAAGGTAAAGGTAAAGGTACCCCTGACTGTTAGGTCAGTCGCGGATGACTCTGGGGTTGCGTGCTCATCTCACTCTATAGGCTGAGGGAGCCGGCGTTTGTTTACAGACAGCTTCCAAGTCATGTGGCCAGCATGACAAAGCCGCTTCTGGCGAACCAGAGCAGCACACAGAAATGCCGTTTACCTTCCCGCTGTAGCGGTACCTATTTATCTACTTGCATTTTGACGTTCTTTCGAACTGCTAGGTGGGCAGGAGCTGGGACCGAGCAACGGGAGCTCACCCCGTCGCGGGGATTCAAACCGCCGACCTTCTGATCAGCAAGCCCTAGGCTCTGTGGTTTAACCCACAGTGCCACCCTTTACCTTTACCTTATTGGTATGTAAAGTCCTGAATGGCTTCAGACCAGTTTACCTGCTGGGTTGCCTTGCCCCATATATGCCCATTTGATCCCTTCGATCTGCAGAACGGGCATTGCCCTAGGTGCCACATTCCACATTTGTAATCAATCGATCATTTAGTGTGGCAGCACTAGGTGTCTTTTAGGCACCTGCTAAAAACATTTTTGTTTAGGCAAGCCTAGCCAGGCATGTAGATGTTGACGTGTTTTTGCCTTCTTTTGCTGTTAATTTTAATGATGTTTTGCATGTTTCAAATGGTTTTAATCTTCTTCTTTTTTTAAAATGATAATTGTAACATTCTTTGTAAACCGCTTGGGGTTTTCCTCCAAGCAACTGGTACATATAAATTTTGTCGCACGAACACAGCTTTGTGCAAGCAAATCAGGACGAACAGGTAGTCTGTGGGGAGGTCTGATGATGTACAACAGTGACCCAAAGTCATCAGTCAGGGTGAGATTGGATGGTGGGTTAGACAGGAAGCGTCAAGGTGTTTCTTTGGAAATGCCGGTTCTACCAGAGGAAGCCATGTACTTTTTTTTTTTTTTTTTTTTTAAAAAGCTCCTTGCTGCTTTGGCCTGAAGGATGGGTAGGGCATTATGTGAAGAGTGAAAGAAATCCTCCTCACTTTTTTGTTTTTTTAAAAAGAGATCTATTTAAAAACAAACAAATTAAGTGGAATGATTGTTGGCGAACAGGCTGACATTTGCTTTCATCTTCACCTGGTTCAGCTAGATTTTTTTTTTTACTTTTAAAAGCTAAATAATTTTGAAGTGGAAAAAGCTCCACCCTTTGCTTTCTACGCTAGGCATTATTTGCTGGATCACCTACATGGGGTATTCCATCCCTCCTTCATGGAGCTGTGTGTGTGTATCTCTCTCTCTCTCTCTCTCTCTCTCTCTCTCTCTCTCTCTCTCTCTCTCTCTTTTATAACGGTTCTAAGTTATAAGAGTTCTAAGATGGCGGCGCGCATAGACACAGTGGCTGCTCAGTGCTCTCCCTTATTTTTTTAGCGTTTCGTATGGCTTTTACTGTACTTGTGTTGAGTACATTTTGGGTTGGGGAAACAATTGTTTAAATGAAAAATGAATTTATTATTCTACACAGTGGTACCTCGTGTTACAAACACCTCGGGTTACAAATTCCTCAGGTTACAAACACTTGGAGTTACATACTCTCCTAACCCGGAAGTAGTTCCTCGAGTTAAGAACTTTACCTCAGGATGAGAACAGAAATCGCGTGCCGGCAGCACAGCGGCAGTGGGAGGCCCCATTAGCTAAAGTGGTACCTCAGGTTAAGAATGGTATCAGGTTAAGAACAGACCTCCGGAATGAATAAAGTTCGTTTCGTGATGCCCTTCAGACGCTGTTGCACTACAATTCCCATCACCCCTCGGCTTATTAAGGAGACATCAACCTGGTCTCCCAGGTCCTAGCCCAGCACCCTAACTACTATACTGCACTGCCTCCTAACACGAGATAAAATGCACAAGGCGTTTGCGAAAACGTGTTTCCTGCTTGGCAAGACGGCACGCTGCGAGAAATTCACACTCAGCTGCAGATGAGTTTTCGCGAGGGCGTAAGAAATAATAATAAATCTATTGCAGAGCGCCAGAGAGTGCAGAATGTGAAAGAAATCGAGATTGGCAGAGTTGCCCATCCTAAGCTTGCGATATGCAAGAGTTTGCATTCGCTGGCGTTTGGTGCCGTCGCAAAATTGTGGCTTTTCCGGTTCCAGAATGCGGTGGGCGGAGGCCGTCCTTCTCAGACTTGCAACCGCTTGGTGATCCTAGCCTTTTGCAAGGTGGTGTGAAAAATAGGACTGGAGCAGCTCTGGCAAGAGAGAAATCGCTATTGAGCAAGGCCTAGATTTGTGGGTGTAGCAGGAGGCTCCTCTATGCTTGGAGCTTGCATATTTTCAGGAGGAATTCTCCTTCATCCCTGCCACGCCCAGCTTTGAAGCAAGGCGCGCGGGGGGGGGGGGGAGGATGTGCAGAGTTGCCACCCTCCTACCTGGCCAGCCGCACCTTCCTTGCACCTGGAGGGGCTGGAGGCAGCCTCAAAAGAACCTGTTCCAGCACTTGCCAAGCCGGTTTGGGCCTTGGGAAGAGCTTGGCTGAGGTGAGGCGGTTGGGGGGGGGGGAGAAGAGAGGTGGTTTTATGGCTCCCTTGCCCAAAGCGATGATGAGTCAGGCCAGGTAACTCACAGTGTGTCAGGTCGACCTGTTCTGTGTCTTGTTTCCAAGCTGGCCAGGGAAGGCTCTGCTCTGAGCTGCCAGGGATTAACTTTGCTTAAGCTAACACCAGCCTGCATCCTGGAAGGCGTGGACCTGTGGCTGTGTGGTCAAAGGAGGTGTCTTGGGTTTACAGGCTGGTAATGATCGCCTGGTAATGATTACCATTACAGGATGGTAATGAGGGACCCAGGTGGCGCTGTGGGTTAAACCACAGAGCCTAGGGCTTGCTGATCAGAAGGTCGGTGGTTCGAATCCCTGCAATGGGGTGAGCTCCCATTGCTTGGTCCCAGCTCCTACCCACCTAGCAGTTCGAAAGCACGTCAAAGTGCAAGTAGATAAATAGGTACCGCTGCAGTGGGAAGGTAAACGGTGTTTCCGTGCACTGCTCTGGTTCGCCAGAAGTGGCTTTAGTCATGCTGGCCACATGACCCGGAAGCTGTACGCCGGCTCTCGGCCAATAAAGCGAGATGAACGCTGCAACCCCAGAGTCATCAGCGACTGGACCTAATGGTCAGGGGTCCCTTTACCTTTAATGATCGCCGAAGAATTGATGCTTTTGAATTATGGTGCTGGAGGAGACTCTTGAGAGTCCCATGGACTGCAAGAAGATCAAACCTATCCATTCTTAAAGAAATCAGCCCTGAGTGCTCACTGGAAGGACAGATCCTGAAGCTGAGGCTCCAGTACTTTGGCCACCTCAAGAGAAGACTCCCTAGAAAAGACCTGTTGGGAAAGATGGAGGGCACGAGGAGAAGGGGACGACAGAAGATGAGATGGTTGGACAGTGTTCTCGAAGCTACTAACATGAGTTTGGCCAAACTGCGAGAGGCAGTGAAGGATAGGCGTGCCTGGCGTGCTCTGGTCCATGGGGTCACGAAGAGTCGGACACGAATGAACGACTGAACAACAACAACAATGATCCGAGAGCCAACAAGCCGCGACATCATCCGTCGGACAAAGCGCTTGGTGTCTTCCGAGTGAAAATTCAAAGTGGTCTCTGCATGCTTTTCTCCGATGAAAATAGAGACGTCCCATTCCATAATGATAATTTTACTATTTATACACCACACATCTTACTGGGATGCCCCAAGCCACTCTGGGCAGCTTCCAACATATATGAAAACATTAGAAAACATTAAACATTTTTTTTAAAAAAACCTTCCCTATACAGAAGGCATGTCCAAAGTCCGTTTCGGGGGCCTAATCTGGCCCGCCGGTCGGTTTAATCCGGCCCCTGCGGCAGTTTATTTCCTGGGGTAAAATCCTAAAAAAAAAAGGTTAACAGCTTCGGTTGGCTCTTTGGTCGGCCCTCACAGCCCTTCACTTCATTAAATCTGGTCCTCTCTGGAAAAAATTTGGACACCACTGCTATACAGGATTGCCTGTTCAGAGGTCGGATAACTTCATACCCTCCAACATTTCTCCAGTGAAAATAGGGACACCCTAAGGCAGTGATGGCTAACCTTGACACCCCAGATGTTTTGGAACTACAACTCCAATCATCCCTAGCTAACAGGATCAGTGGTCAGGGATGATGGGAGTTGTAGTCCCAAAACATCTGGAGTGTCAAGGTTAGCCATCACTGTCCTAAGGAAAAGCAGGACATTCCAGGATCAAATCAGAAACTGGGATGCCTTCTCTAAATCAGGAGTGCCCCAGGAAAATTGGGACACTTGGAGGGTCTGTCTTGGTCGTGGGGAAACCAAAAAGACAGGCCATTGTTTTCAACCGGCTTTATTCTCTTCCTCTGTGGACGGTTTGGCTGGGCCTGATTCTGAGAGTATCCTTACAAAAGTTGGGTGCCACCCCCACTCAGGGAGACTCTTCAAGTATCCCTGTTTTCCAGGGACAGTCCCAGATTTACAGAAGTCATCCCAGTTTCTGATTTTGCCTCAGAATGTTCGTTTTTACTTGGGACAGTGATGGCTAACCTTGACACTCCAGATGTTTTGGAACTACAACTCCCATCATCCCTAGCTAACAGGACCAGTGGTCAGGGATGATGGGAGTTGTAGTTCCAAAACATCTGGAGTGTCAAGGTTAGCCATCACTGACTTAGGACGTCCCTATTTTCACCGGAGAAATGTTGGAAGGTATGGAGTGATGCAACTGCCAAGACATCTGAAGGCAGCACTGTATAGGGAAGTTTAATGTTTTATTATGTTTTTATATATGTTGGAAGCCACCCAGAATTGCTTTGGCAAGGCAGTCAGATAGGTGGGGTATGATTATGATTAAATAAGATGCCCCTATTTTCATTGGGGAAATGTTGGAGGACAATATTCCAGGGGGTTCCAGGCACTCATCCAGGGGTTGTGCTCCTCTGGAGAACTGAAGACTGCGGAGACTGTCGCAGCTTGAAGAAGAGAAGAAGAAGAGTTTGGATTTGATATCCCGCTTTATCACTACCCGGAGGAGTCTCCAAGCGGCTAACATTCTCCTTTCCCTTCCTCCATCACAACAAACACTCTGTGAGGTGAGTGGGGCTGAGAGACTTCAGCGAAGTGTGACTAGCCCAAGGTCACCCAGCAGCTGCATGTGGAGGAGCAGAGACGCGAACCCGGTTCACCAGATTACAAGTCCACCGCTCTTAACCACTACACCACACTGGCTCTGAAGAAAGATGGTCTCTCTCCCAGCCAGCCTTCAGCCATCCTGCCCAAGATGGATCTCTTTCTTTCTTTCTTTCTTTCTTTCTTTCTTTCTTTCTTTCTTTCTTTCTTTCTTTCTTTCCTCAGCATGCCTGGCTCTTAAGACTCTCTTTTCCTGTCATTGTAAAATCTTATTTTTTTTTTTTTTTTAAATACACAAATACAGCCAATCATACACAAACATTTCAAACCTACCACATACTTCATATCCTAACACTATCATTCTCCCCTTGCACCCTTCTTTCATTCTTTCCTTTCATCCTCTGGCAATCCCTCATTCTACCTCCCCTCCAACCCCCCTCCCTTTCTATACTCCTTCCTACTACCCCCCTTCCCCCTTTACCCCCCCTACTTTTTCCCTTCCCCCTTCCTTCCCATTCTTACTCATCTGCTACTTTCATTCTTCCCATTCTCTCTACCTCTTCTTTGCTTTCTTTCCTCTCCTCTCTCCCCCCCTCCTTCCCCTCCCCCCTAAAATTGACCTCCTTCTGTTTTGCCCTCATCTTTCTGATTCCACCTTCTTTTTATATTTCGTTATCTTTCTATCTTCTTAGATATTTCTATTACTAACTTATTCTTTAATATAGTCTATCCTTAACAATTATCTTTAAATTCTTACTCTATATATTAATCTAAGCAGATCATTAGATTTGTTGACATTCCTTCTTTTTTTAAATAGTCATCTACATATTTCCATTCTTCTCTTATTTTCTGTTTAGGTGTGTCTCTGATTGCCGCGGTCATTTTGGCCAAATTCATGAATTCAATCAATTTTCCGAACCATTCTTCTATTGTTGGTGTATCTTCTTTTTTCCAAAATTTAGCTAATAGCATTCTTGCCGCCGCACTGGCATATAGAAAGATGTTAATTCTGTTTTCTGGAATATTTTTTGGTAGGACACTCAATAAAAGTATTTCCGGGGATTTCTCAAAATTAAATTTTAACATTTTTTTCATATTTTCGTAGATTTGGCTCCAGTATTTTCTAACTATTGGGCAGCTCCACCAACAATGTAGGTAGTCTCCCACCCCCTCCTTACATTTCCAACAGTTACTTGATTGATTCTTGTATAATTTAGCTAACTTTGCTGGAGTTAGGTGCCATCTATATACGATTTTCATCATGTTCTCCTTTATTCTAACACAAGCTGTGAACCTCATGCTTACATTCCAGATCCCTTCCCACTGATTCCTATAGATATTTTTCCCTAGATCTTGGGCCCATCTTATCATTACTGCTTTAACTTCTTCATCTTTAAGTTCCCATTCCAGCAGGTATTTATACACTTTTGCCATCGGTTTATTATTATTTTCAATTAATAATTCTTGTAATTTTGATTTTTTATTTTCGAATCCTATTTTTATGTGTTTTTTATAAATGTGTGTGATTTGCATATAATTAAGCCAATCTATACCTTCTTTTTGTAGCTGTTCGAATGGTTTTAATTTCCACTGTTCTTGTTCATTTATAAGTAGTTCCTTATATGTTAACCATTTCTTATCTATTTGTCTTCTATTTATAGATACCATTTCTAATGGGGAAATCCACCATGGAGTCTTCGGTTCCAGCCAATTTCTATATTCATTCCATATTTTTAATAAAGATTTTTTAAAAACATGGTCCGTGAATTCTTTACTGCTTCCCTTTTTTTCCTGCATCAAATATTTATGCCAACCCACTACATTCCTGAATCCTTCTAAATCCAATAATTTCTTATCTTCTAATGTTATCCAATCTTTAATCCAGCACAGCCCCGCTGCCGCATGGTATAATTTTAGGTCCCGACCTGTTATTGTAAAATCTTAGAAGGGGGTGTAGCTGTGTGACTATCATGAGGGGACCCCACACTTTAGAATTTGCCACTGAACTACTGTGACGATGGTTGAGGCAGGGCTCAGAAACTAAAAGCTCAGAAACTGTAGGGACAGCTAGAGAATACCAAGTGCAAAGTCTCACCTGTGGCATGGGATGAGGGAGAGGTTTTCATGGGCCTCCAGAGAGCTGCTGTCAGTCCAACTCAGTGGACCTTATTAACCTACGAGTAAGGTTAATAATGAGTAAGGTTAGGGGACGTGGGTGGCGCTGTGGTCTAAGCCACTGAGCCTAGGGCTTGCAGATTGGAAGGTCGGCGGTTCGAATCCCTGCAACGGGTTGAGCTCCCGTTGCTCTGTCTCAACTCCTGCCAACCTAGCAGTTCGAAAGCACGTCAAAGTGCAAGCAGATAAATAGGTACCGCTCTGGCGGGAAGGTAAACGACGTTTCTGTGCGCTGCTCTGGTTTTGCCAGAAGCGGCTTAGTCCTGCTGGCCACATGACCCGGAAAAACTGTCTGCAGACAAACGCCGGCTCCCTCGGCCAGTAAAGCGAGATGAGCGCCGCAACCCCAGAGTCATTCGCGACTGGACTTAACTGTCAGGGGTCCTTTACCTTTACCTTTTTTAAGGTTAATATGGCATGGCCAATGCTGTGGCTCACCAGCTGTTGTTGAACTCCCATTGTCTCTGACCATCGGCCGTGCTGGCTGGGGCTGATGGCAGCTGGAGTTCACCAACATCTGGACGGCACGCAACCTGTACTCATGAATGAATGAATGAATGTCTTGCCACTCCTACGGTGTCCCCACACTTTCTGCACCACCCAAAATGCATTTCCTCCTGCCATGTAGACAATAGCGAACCGCACATGCTTTCCGTTCCCACCCCTCCTGTTTCAGCCACACCAAAACCTTCTCTTCCCCTTCTTTTCTTCTCTTCTCGGGCTAATCCTCCTGCCCCAGTCCAAACATGTCTCGGATGATCTCCCGGCTTAAGTGCCCATCGATCACGTTCCTTCTGTACGTGCTTCCCCTACGCAAACGGAACGGGTGCCAGCGCAGCGGAAGCCGGTTCGCCAAACTGGCTTCGCTGGGCCAGCAGAGAGGGCTTGCCTGTTGGGAAAGTAGAGGGAGAAATCTGTTTCGGTTTGATTTCATAGAATCGTGGAGTTGGAAGGGAATTCAAGGGTTGTCTCTAAGCAATGCAGGAATCTCAACTAAAGCATCTCAACTGAAGATTTAAGGTGACCCTCTCTAACTCACCTTTTAAAAAACGTTATGCAAGCTGTATAACATAGCCACCCATTCTCTGAATATTGGGGGGATCCTGAGGGCCTGATAGCATGGCTTGGAGGGCCACACTTGGCTCCTGGACCTCCAGACTTGTGAGAAATATTCTCAGCACCTTGAGAGACTTCCCTCCCGGAAAACAGACCACCATCCACCTGGTCTGAGTGCTCCATGCCAAACTCCCGGAAACGTTGGTATTTGTTTTAGCCACCTGGCTTCGCAGTGCACTATCAAACTTTCACTTAGACATGTTCCGGCAGCTTTCTCTTTCTCTCCCCACCCACCCTGAAGCTGGCAGAGCAGATGAGGAGCTCCCTCTTGCCGCTTGCTGGTTTGGACAAACATTGCTATCACCAACCGCCTCCCATGCAGACAGAGAGCCCTGTTGGGTCAGACCAAAGCAGCCATCTCGGGTGCAGATGGAGTGCTGTGCTTTGTGTCAGCTGTGTGGGGCAGGCTGGCAAGCTTCGGAGTCCCACAGAAGACCCTTCTGCTGAACTCAAAGTTGAATTTGAATGCATGGACGTAGCCAAGGAGGGGCAGGGGAAACAGCAACCCCCCATAAATCAATACAAATCTGAGGTTCTGTACCCCTAACAAAACCCCTGGGGTTTTGTTGGGGTGGAATCCCTCCCCCCAACAAAAATCCTGGCTATGCCCATGTCCAAACATGATTGCCATCAAGGGTTCCAACTTGAATAAAATATTGAGGGGGGCAGGTAAGCCCCGCCCTGCATAATCGATCACATGACACACTGCATGCACACCATTTGAATGGCATTGCCCATCAACTTGGGGGGGGGACCACCTCAAATATTTTACGGGGGGGGAGCAAAGGGACCTTGGCCTCCTACGATGGTCATATAGGGCACCCTGTTGCCATGGGGTAGTTTGTAGTGCAATTAAACATAATAGTGTAAGAAGATCCTGGTGGATCGGGCCCATGGCCCCCGATGTTCAGCATCTCTTTCCTCACAGGGGCCAGTCTGAGGCCTCCAGGAAGCCCCCAGGCAGGGCTGGAAGGCAGCAAGGCTACCCAGCCACCCCATGGAACTGAATGTTGGAAGATCTAGGGCAGCGGAAAGGAAGGACTTGTTCACATCGTCTTGCTGCGGGGAACTTATGGTCCTCAAGTTGTCACCAGACTGCAAGCTCCATCAGTCCCAGCCAGCACGGTCAATGGCCAGGGGAGATGGGAGTCCAAACGTTCTCCACACCCGTAGTTGGCATCTGTCTGTCTCGAGAGACAATGGAGTGCGCCTCCAGGGGTGAAGTCAAACTGTTGTGTTAGCCGCAGCAAAGTGACCTCCCTGGGGCACAAGCCTGGGCACTGTACTGGGGCACACGGGGCACAAGCCAGTGTGGTGTAGTGGTTAAGAGCGGTGGACTCGTAATCTGGTGAACCGGGTTTGCTTCCCCGCTCCTCCACATGCAGCTGCTGGGTGACCTTGGGCTAGTCACACTTCCCTGAAGTCTCTCAGCCCCACTCACCTCACAGAGTGTTTGTTGTGGGGGAGGAAGGGAAATGAGAATGTTAGCCACTTTGAGACTCCTTAGGGTAATGATAAAGCGGGATATCAAATCCAAACTCTTCTTCTTCTTCTTATATACCGGTAGAGGTTCTGAGCTGCCCAGACGACCTGACCCTCTCTCGGCCTCGCTGATGTGGTCCATAGGAAAGCAGAGCAAGATGTCTGGCACCAGCTGGGCTGCAGGAGTTGCTGGAAGGAGGCATGCAAGGCGCCATCCAACCATCTTAAAATAAATTTATTATTATTAATTATTATTATTATTATTCATATCATTTATTTAACGGTCACAGACCAGCTTCGACTCATACAGCAATCAAATAGTAGAACATGTAAAAGATACAAAGAACATTACAAGTAAAACATCAATTTAAAATTTGAGAACCTAAATTAAAATCAGATGTCTACATGCCCCCACTAGTTTCCTTTAAGAAGTTCTTGTTTCCTGCGTTTAATAGCAGATACACAAAATTTAGCTACATTAATCGTAATATCGGGGTCCTTATCATCTACCAAGGCTCTTAGACGTTGGAGATCAGTTTCGTTCTTGGACTTTTGTAAAACCGGTGAGATGTAGGTCAGCCGTAGAGCCTTGTAGAAACTACAGTATAACAGTACGTGTAAATTTGTTTCTACTTCCGACGAGCCACAAGGGCAGATACGTGCCTCATAAGGTTTGCCCTCATATCTACCCTGCAACAGGGCAGAAGGAAGAACATTGAATCTGACGAGGGTAAACGAGTGTCTATACTTGGGTATATGTATTTTTGACAGATAGTTTGCAGGAGAAAACCCTCTCCCATAGTCTCTTATTACTGCATGTCTGTTCATTTCACTCATGTGGCATTGCAACTCCACGTCCCAGATACGTTGGTGGACTATATTTCTAGCTTTCTCATATCCTGCCCCTATCAGAGTCTGTGGAGAAAGCCCCAAATTCCTTAGCTTTTCATACAAAGTATCTTTCCAGTTAGTTTGATAGGTATCTAGCAGGGTTAAAGGTGCCAGCCCCACCGGAAAGAAAATCAGTTTTAGCCAATAATGTATCTTTAGTGTCCACAGCCGCACTGATAGAAATTTGTCCCACTTCTAAGCGGACTGCTATATTGGATACACAAGAGGGAATCCCTAATAAACTGCGAAAAAAATTGGTTTGAAATGCTTCCAGAAGGGTTATTATTATTATTATTATTATTATTATTTTATTATTTATACCCCACCCATCTGACTAGGTTTCCCTAGCCACTCTGGGCGGCTCACAGCATATATCAGAACCTTAGGGACTCCACTCTGGGTATAGCACATAGTTTAACTATGGAACTCGCTGCCACAAGATATAAGGATAGCCACCTGCTGGGGTGACTTTAGAAGAGGGATAGACAAATTCATAGAGGATAAGATAATTGTTGGCTACTAAGCCTCGATGGCTTTGTTCCACCTACACTGGATAGGTGCCACAGGTTGCGTGCTGAAGAAAAGATGACAAAGGAATACACTTAATTATTATTGGTTGGTTTTGATATAAGTAAAAGGTAAAAAGGGCATGGGTGGTACTGTGGTCTAAACCACTGAGCTTCTTGGGCTTGTTGATTGGAAGGTCGGTGGTTCAAGCTTCTGCCAACCTAGCAGTTCGAAAGCACGCCAGTGCAAGTAGATAAATAGGTACCGCTCTGGCGGGAAGGTAAACGGCGTTTCCGTGCGCTATGGTTTCCGTCACAGTGTTCCGTCGTGCCAGAAGTCCTGCTGGCCACATGACCCGGAAAGCTTTCTGTGGACAAACGCCGGCTCCCTCGGCCTGAAAGCGAGATGAGCGCTGCAACCCCATAGTCGCCTTTGACGGGACTTAACCGTCCAGGGGTCCTTTACCTTTTTCATATAAGACATTAGAACTGTAAACAGAAAATATACGAATGGAACGTTTGCGGAGAAGTTCCAATCTGGTTTGTGAAGCAAAGATGCTGTTGGAAGGCTCTGCATGACTGAAAGAACCTGGGGGAGGGAAGCTCTCATTGTGCCCTATCAATAGGGACCTAACAGAATAACAAAGCAACCCCACCCTGCAGAAACAAAAGGATTTCCCCCTCCGGAACACGCACCTGGAAAGCCAACAGACCTAGGCCTTTGATTTCCAGCCGTACAGACATCTGAGCGCTTTTCCACTGGGGCAGATCAGGTTCCAGCTGCCGTTCTGCCTTGGCTGCGAACCTTTTTCAAACGAAAACCAGTCCAATTTGGGTTGTCTGTTCTGCAAATTATACCCAACTCAATAAGCAACCCTGAAGATCGTGTCAAATTTTTATTAGCTGATGCCAATCCTCAGATTTCTCATGGGGCAGCGGTTTACGTGATGAAGGCTATGAAAGCCAGGGAAAGATTTTTGGTCAACAAGGAAAAGGTCCCTTTTTCGTCTCCATAATCTGTCTACAATGTATCTTTTTTTATCCGACGAAGCCATTGTGAAGGCTACATGTAATAAATTTTAATACTATTATGTAGATATATGTGTAAAGGCTTAGTCCTCACAATAAACTTTATTCTGTTCTGTTCTGGGTTGTCTGGATCTTTCTGGTGGGGGTGGGTGATGTGGGTCGTACCATACATATAAATCACTCTTATGCTACTCAGAACCATCCAGCCTTCCCCCAAAGAATGCTGGGAACTGTAGTTTGTTCCACTCTGCCACCTCGACCGTTTTGGCTGCACTTTCCGGAGCTTTTCCTGAAGCAGAATACTTCTCCCAAGCCTTATTTCAGAGGGGGGGGGGTTGGAATATGAGGGCACCAAGGAAGGTCTCCGTGAACACATGCCTGCCCATGGGCACCACATTGGCAACCCCTGTAAAGTGAGAGTGGGGAGGCCACAGTTGTGGAATTCGCATCCAGAACATGCCTTGCAGTGCAGACTTCTGTCCAGACTACCCTCACCTTGATCTGAACAGGAAGAAGAAGAAGAAGAAGAGAAGAGTTTGGATTTGATATCCCGCTTTATCACTACCCGAAGGAGTCTCAAAGCGGCTCACATTCTCCTTTCCCTTCCTCCCCCACAACAAACACTCTGTGAGGTGAGTGGGGCTGAGACACTTCAGAGAAGTGTGACTAGCCCAAGGTCACCCAGCAGCTGCATGTGGAGGAGCGGAGACGCGAACCCGGTTCACCAGATTACGAGTCTACCACTCTTAACCACTACACCACACTGGCTCTTGTCCGGATGGACAGTGGGGCTGAGAGACTTCAAAGAAGTGTGACTAGCCCAAGGTCACCCAGCAGCTGCATGTGGAGGAGAGGAGACGCGAACCCGGTTCACCAGATTACGAGTCTACCACTCTTAACCACTACACCACACTGGCTCTCAATTTGTCCTCAAATGGAAGGAACACCTGCCTGCAAATCTCCCTCAAATTCAAGTTTCTTGAGGACTAACCCACTTCTGCGGCTCACCGTTTTGCACATCCAAAACGTCACTCGAGAAAACCCAGCAAAGAAGCCGCCGGCGTTTGGACACGTTTACGGTTCTGGCGGCAAGCTTCTCCAAGAAACATCAGACTTAAACCCTCGCCGTCCCTCTCCCTCCTCAGAGCCAGGTCTTTTGCAAAACAGATGGTGTGGCTTTGTGAAAGTCGGGAGCAGCCGAACGAAAGGACTTCATTCCCCCCTCCTTATTCTCACTTGTCTGCTTTCCTGCCCAAATGGAAACAGAGCAAACTTGGCAGAGCTCAATGCAGACAGAAATCGAGTTTGCGCGTCATATTTCCTGCTCTTGGGAGCACTGCCTTTTCAGCGATGTGTGTGCTTTATGGAGAAAAGGGATATGCACACCCACCCCATTGTGTACCCACAACCTTCCCCCTTCCTTTTGGTGAATTGGACTAAAGGCCTCTCCTTTTTTATGGACCAAACGGAACTCAGCAACATGTTCAAATGCTCTAGGCAGGCACGAGAGGTGGGGTTGTGTGTGATTCGATCCAGTTTGCATTGAAAGGCAAACCTGACTACGGTAAATTGTACTTTCCGAAACAATACACAAACCCAAACACAGCTTTTGCCTTTATCTGAATTCTGCAGTGCAGTTCTCTAGCCAAGTCGCGTGTGCACAAGTGCGGGAAAGTGTGCACAGAAATGCAGAGATCTGTGAAATCAACACGAAACAATGCACTTCTCTCGGGGGAAATTGCTTTGCAGAACTGTGTAAACGTTAGGCGAAATTGCATACAAAGCCTGGTACATTAGGGGACATTTGCCCTAAAGTGCTGGTTGTTGTAAACAAAATCTGCCCTTTGTAGGTTCTCCATCGGTAGGAGAAAATAACAGAGGCCAACCAGAGAATATTGAGAAGCAAAGCAGCTAGTAAGCCTGATCTTTATTAAAGCAATTGCAACAGGGTACTCCCCTCACACACGACTAAACAACAACAACTCCCCCCACACACAGGAGTTTGAAGGACCCAGAACAAAGGTGTGCCTGCCCTTATATAGACATTTTGAAATTCCCTGCCCTGGAGCTCAAGACCACCACCCCAGATACATCATACCTACATCACAGAAGAGGCGGTCTACAACAGAAATCTGAGTGCGTTGTTTATCTCCTGTCTGCCAGGTTATATGATAATGCCTTATCTGATTGCCTTTCCTGGTAGTCTGGCCATTCCTTTGAGGTGGTAATTACTTAATTCCTGAGACAATGGGATGGTTCCCTCACCCCCTCCCTCCTTGCAGAGAAACATTCTCATAGGTGCTAACTCCCTGGGGCTCTGGGTGCCCGAGCACCCACAAAATTCCCCATGAAGGGGCCGGGCACCCACAAATTGTGGCACCAGGGCCATACACGCTGCCTGGCACCCATGGTCCCAGGCACTCACAGTCGTGGGGCCAAGCTGGCACTCCTGCTCGTTTTTTTCTTCTCTCTCTCTCTCTGTCTCTCTCCTTTTGTTTTCCTTGGTGTCCACATATGAAGGTGTTAGATGCATAGCTGTCAACTTTCAGATTTGAAAATAAGGGATTTTTTCAAACTTTTGGATTTGAAAATAAGGGATGCCGCGAGGGCAGTGCAATGGCACCAAGTAGCCTCACCACCCTGCGCTCCAGAGGCTGCGCGCGAACGGGTGAGCGAAAGAGCGAGCGCGTAGACGGCAGGCAGGCTGTCTGGCTGGCTGGTTGGGCGTGAGGGTCTGGCTGCACAAGGCATGCAAGCTCCGCCCCCAGTCGGTCTCAGACTCCTTATTGGCAGCCGAGCAACGCAGCTGAGGAGCCTCCCTGGCAGGCAGGGAGGGAGAGGAGCTGCTTCCTTTGAAATCCGGGAAATTTAAGGGATATCAACAATCCGGGATAGCAGCGGGAAACGGCATTGGAATAAGGGAGTTTCGTGCAAAAAAGGGAGGGTTGACAGCTATGGTTAGATGGTTGGTGAAGGACCCTGAGTGAGAGGCAGAGAATGGAAGATCTTGCAGGGTGAGAGATTGGGAGAAGAAAGAGAAGCTGCCAGGTGAGAGACAAGGACTAAGAGCTACCTTTGAGAGAGGACTCTTGCGTTTTCTTTTCTCTTTCTCCTTCTGTTTTTCTTTTTATTCATATTTCACTTATTTCATTTTATTATGAAAAGCTTTAATAAAATCTTATGGGGGGAAATGGAATATTGCTCCTTCCCCTTGCAGGGTCCGGGCTGTTTATGGCATTCCTTAGGGAGACAAAGGAGGCAGGTGAGCAGCTTTGCAGAAATCCCAAAGTTAGCAGAAGTACAAAACAAATCTTTAGGGGAAAACATATTTGTGTGTGTGTGTGTGTGTGTGTGTGTGTGTGTACGCGCACATGTGTGCAAACCCCTAAAACAGCCTAATGGGGTCTGGGCATGTTTGGTGTCCATGGGACACTGACTGACAGCTGGGGGAGGGAACAGAAAACCAGGTGGCAGGCGGGACGGAATGGAGAATCATAGAATCATAGAATCATAGAGTTGGAAGAGACCACAAGGGCCATCCAGTCCAACCCCCTGCCAAGCAGGAAACACCATCAAAGCATTCCTGACAGGTGGCTGTCAAGCCTCTGCTTAAAGACCTCCAAAGAAGGAGACTCCACCACACTCCTTGGCAGCAAATTCCACTGTCAAACAGCTCTTACTGTCAGGAAGTTCTTCCTAATGTTTAGGTGGAATCTTCTTTCTTGTAGTTTGAATCCATTGCTCCGTGTCCGCTTCTCTGGAGCAGCAGAAAACAACCTTTCTCCCTCCTCTATATGACATCCTTTTATATATTTGAACATGGCTATCATATCACCCCTTAACCTTCTCTTCTCCAGGCTAAACATACCCAGCTCCCTAAGCCGTTCCTCATAAGGCATCGTTTCCAGGCCTTTGACCATTTTGGTTGCCCTCCTCTGGACACGTTCCAGCTTGTCAATATCCTTCTTGAACTGTGGTGCCCAGAACTGGACACAGTATTCCAGGTGAGGTCTGACCAGAGCGGAATACAGTGGTACTATTACTTCCCTTGATCTAGATGCTATACTCCTATTGATGCAGCCCAGAATTGCATTGGCTTTTTTAGCTGCTGCATCACACTGTTGACTCATGTCAAGTTTGTGGTCTACCAAGACTCCTAGATCCTTTTCACTTGTACTGCTCTCAAGCCAGGTATCACCCATCCTGTATCTGTGCCTTTCATTTTTTTTGCCCAAGTGTAGTACTTTACATTTCTCCCTGTTAAAATTCATCCTGTTTGCCTTGGCCCAGTTCTCTAATCTGTTAAGGTCATTTTGAAGTGTGATCCTGTCCTCTAGGGTATTAGCCACCCCTCCCAATTTGGTGTCATCTGCAAACTTGATCAGGATGCCCTCAAGCCCATCATCCAAGTCATTGATAAAGATGTTGAATAAGACTGGGCCCAAGACAGAACCCTGTGGCACCCCACTAGTCACTTCTCTCCAGGATGAAGAGGAGCCATTGATGAGTACCCTTTGGGTTCGGTCAGTCAGCCAGTTACAAATCCACTGAATGGTAGCATTGTCTAGCCCGCATTTTACCAGCTTCTTTACAAGAATATCATGGGGCACCTTGTCAAAGGCCTTGCTGAAATCAAGATAGGCTACATCCACAGTGTTCCCTTCGTTCTTCAGAAACCTGAAGAAGGGCATGGCTGGCTGAGATAACTGGAGTAGCAAACAGGAGCACTCAGCATTGCAACATTTTCTGCTGCAAATCCTGATTGTTTGCTTTGCTTTTCATTTTTTTACAAAAATATAAACAGAGTGTTAAGTAGAGACAGACGGCAGACATTCCTACCGGCCAGAAGGTTGCTCAAGGAATGACTTCAACAAGTTTCAGTCAACACCAGCTAGAAATTCACAATTTTCTCTCCCCCCCCCCCACAAACTTTGAGATCTTTTTGACATTATTTATTCGGGGTGGGGTGGGGGAGCAACACACACACTACCAATGCCCATAGTTTTTTGGGGGTGGGAAAAGCTTACTTCTTCCATATTGCACCCTCTTTCCTTACGCCTTTGGGAAACCCTAGAATAACACCTGGAAAAGGCTTCTGTATTTCTGTCCATCAAAACTCCTTCTCTGCCTCCTTTCAGCAGCTGGAGGGATATCACTTTCTTCATGTGCAGGTGGGTATCTCATTCAAAACACACACAGAGAGACATCCAGCTATCAGGGCACCATTGCCTACCATGCGCTCTCACTGGCGAAACGACACCAGCCAGCCATGCTGGAGCAGGAAGCGGCAAACCACCTATCAATGTATATTGTTGTAACCCATCCCGGGAGCTCATGCTGGAGGGCAGGTAAGAGATCCAGTAACTAGCAATGATAGCGATGACATCAAAGGCATGCCAGGCCAGCAGCTGCAACACCAGCATGTTTATTTCTGTTTTGACAGGGCTGCAGGGCTGCATTTTTGCAGCAGGGCTCCGCGAAGCCAACAACACGTGCCCCTGTTGCTGCCGTTCGCCACGTCCGGGCTGTCAAATCACAGCAAAGCCTAGCCCTGCCCAGCTGTGTCTGGTCAAATCCAGTCCTTCATCACTCCCGATCTTCTCCCTCGAGTCACTCCTCGCTGGCTAACTTTAGATCAGGGCCGGCCCTACCAGGAGGCACGCTCAACATCACGACTCAGGCAGCTGATTGGGTTGTTGTTGTTCAGTCGTTCAGTCGTGTCCGACTCTTCGTGACCCCATGGACCAGAGCACGCCAGGCACACCTATCCTTCACTGCCTCTCGCAGTTTGGCCAAACTCATGTTAGTAGCTTCGAGAACACTGTCCAACCATCTCGTCCTCTGTCGTCCCCTTCTCCTTGTGCCCTCAACCTTTCCCAACATCAGGGTCTTTTCCAGGGAGTCTTCTCTTCTCATGAGGTGGCCAAAGTATTGGAGCCTCAGCTTCAGGATCTGTCCTTCCAGTGAGCACTCAGGGCTGATTTCCTTCAGAATGGATAGGTTTGATCTTCTTGCAGTCCATGGGACTCTCAAGAGTCTCCTCCAGCACCATAATTCAAAAGCATCAATTCTTCGGCGATCAGCCTTCTTTATGGTCCAGCTCTCACTTCCGTACATTACTACTGGGAAAACCATAGCTTTAACTATACAAACCTTTGTCGGCAAGGTAATGTCTCTGCTTTTTAAGATGCTGTCTAGGTTTGTCATTGCTTTTCTCCCAAGAAGCAGGCGCAGCCAAATGAGCTTCCTCCCCACCCCCCACCCACTCCACACTGCTGCCTCTGTGAACCCTGCGGGCAGCTGCCTTGCTGGTCTGTCGAGGGCCAGGCTTGCAACTGAAACCTCTCTGCCAGCTGAGCACCCCAGCACCCAGTCAGCACCCTACAAGAACCCAGTTGCTGCTATTCATAGATCACCCATTCTAACTCACAGAGAAGTCTGATTGTGCTGCATCAAGTGAAGCCTTTCCGGTGCGTCACTTTCCTTCTGGCAAAAAGCCCCGTCTTTAGGAGGAAGCTGTTTTTTTGTGCCAAACTTCCTGGTCCGCATTAATTGCGGGAGCTGGATTTGCTAGCTTGAGATTGGATCTTGCCAGCAAAGCAGCAACAGTCTTGATCAGGCTTCCTCAACCTCAGCCCGCCAGATGTTTTTGGCCTACAACTCCCATGATCCCTAGCTAGCAGGACCAGTGGTCAGGGATGACGGGAATTGTAGTCTCAAAACATCTGGAAGGCTGAGGTTGAGGAAGCCTAGTTTTGATGGTCTCCAAGTCCTGCCTGGCTTCAGCACAGTGGCAGCTTCGTATGCCTTCCCACCATCCCCTGCTGACAGGAGCAAGCAGTAAATCGCGCCGAGTGAGTTGTAGTTAATTCTTCATTAGCAAAACAGGATCGGCATGGGAGCATCAGGCCTAATGAGCACAGCAACTCAGGTCTTGTCCCACCTCCCCACAGCTGCCTAAGTCCCTTCCTCTCCAGGGTTCCCCCCCCCCCAAGCAATCTGAGACTGTGCCTGCATGCCTGCCTTTGCTCCTCCCATTTCATGCCTCTCTTGGTCCAGGGAGTTAAGGCAGGAGGGGAGCTAATTTCAGGAAAAAAGGAAGGCACCTGTGCCTCTTCACCAGCCTGACTCATCTTTTCCTCTTGACCTCCTTCAGCCTGCTCTCCTGCTTCTGCTTCTGCCTCTGATTCTGGACTTCTCTCTGCCACAGACTCCCCACGCTCACAAAGCCCTGTTACCTCTCTAGCTTCCGACACCTCCGCTTCCCAGTCTTCTCCCTCTGACCGTTCCACCACCACTCCCCAGGCTATGAGCCTTCTTCCCTTGATGGTTCCCCAGCTGGTTCCTCCCACCCCTCCTCAGAGTCCAACCAGTCGATGACATCAGCACTACAACTCCCATCAGCCACAGCCAGGCTGGCCAATGAGCAGGGTCAATGGGAGGTTTGGTTCAAAACCAACAGCTAGAGCATGGGTAGGCAAACTAAGGTCCGTGGGCCGGATGCAGCCCAATCGCCTTCTAAATCCGGCCCGCAGACAGTCCGGGAATCAGTGTGTTTTTATATGAGTAGAATGTGTCCTATTATTTAAAACGCATCTCTGGGTTATTTGTGGGGCATAGGAATTTGTTTATCCCCCCCAAAAAAATATAGTCCAGCCCCCCCCCCAAGGTCTGAGGGACAGTGGACCGGTCCATAGCTGTCATATTTTGGATTTGAAAATAAGGGATTTCCCCACACTTTCGGATTTGAAAATAAGGGATGCCGCGAGGGCGGTGCAATGGCACCAAGTAGCCTCGCCACCCTGCGCTCCAGAGGCTGTGCGCGAACGGGTGAGCGCAAGAGCGAGCGCGTAGACGGCAGGCAGGCTGTCTGTCTGGTTGGGTGTGAGGGTCTGGCTGCACAAGGCATGCAAGCTCCGCCCCCAGTCGGTCTCAGGCTCCTTATTGGCAGTCGAGCAAAGCAGCTGAGGAGCCTCCCTGGCCGGCAGGGAGGGAGAGGAGCTGCTTCCTTTGAAATCCGGGAAATTTAAGGGATATCAACAATCCGGGATAGCAGCGGGAAACGGCATTGGAATAAGGGAGTTTCCCGCAAAAAAAGGGAGGGTTGACAGCTATGCGACTCTGGGGTTGCGGTGCTCATCTCGCATTATTGGCCGAGGGAGCCGGCATACAGCTTCCAGGTCATGTGGCCAGCATGACTAAGCCGCTTCTGGCGAACCAGAGCAGCGCATGGAAACGCCGTTTACCTTCCCGCTGGAGCGGTACCTATTTATCTACTTGCACTTTGACGTGCTTTCGAACTGCTAGGTGGACAGGAGCTGGGACCGAGCAACGGGAGCTCACCCCGTCGCGGGGATTCGAACCGCCGACCTTCTGATTGGCAAGCCCTAGGCTCTGTGGTTTAACCCACAGCACCACCTGCGTCCCCCTGTGACTTGTAGGGACCTCCCAAATCAGAGATGCATGCCTAAGGAATGAGGTCATGGTTCTGGCAACGTGGCTGCGTCTGGTCCAGTAATAACATTTCCAGAGGTAACTCTCCAGCTTATCTTGGCAGTTCCCGGCGGGAGTCTTTGCTGGGGCTTAAAAGTCTCTTGCAACGCGAGCACCAAAAGAGCATTTGAGGAACAGAGGGAGTTGCCTTACACATAGTCAGACCGTGGGGTCTGTTGAGCTTAGTATCGCCTACACCAGGAGTCGGCAAGGTTTATCTTGCCTGGGCCGGATCGGTCCCGTGGAGATCCCTCCGTGGGCCGGATCTCGTGTGCGCCCACAATTTTCGGCGTCTGCGCATGCGCAGATGCGATTTCCGGTGTCTGCGCATGCGCAGACGCGATTTCTGGTGCCGCGGAAGCGAGTCCCCGCACTGCGCTGCGCCAATTTAGCGCAGCGCGTGAGCGGGCAGCTCGGTTCAGGGGCAGCTTGTGGGCCGGTCGAACGACTTCCGAGGGCCACTTCCAGGCCATGGGCCTTAGGTTGGTGGCCCCTGGTCTACACCAGTTGGCAGGGGCTGGGAGCCTCTGAATATCGGTTGCTGAGAATCACAAGCGGAGAGGGTGCTATTGCCCTCAGGTCCTGCTAGCAGGCTTCCTGAAGAAATCAAGGTTCCTGAATTGCAGGGGGTTGGACTAGATGACCCTTGGGGTCCCTTCCAGATCTACAATTCTATGATTAAGTTGGCTACTGTGATAATAGGTCACTGGACTAGATGGGCCTTTGACCTGATCCATTAGGGGTTTCCTTATGTTCTTATCAGCAAGCATATCGGGGAGAACCTGGAATTTTCTGGGGGACAATAAACCCACATATACAGCCCAGTGAGGACTGATTGTGCTTGGTAGCCACAGAATGGTTGGAAAAGAACAGTGGGACACCTGGTCTTCAGGGTGGTTGAGTTTCCTTGTGGGTGTTTAGTTGAATGTCTCCTTCCAAAAGGCAAAAACCCTCTGTTTCATTCCGCTCAAATTACATACCATACCCTCTAATATGTTGAGGCTGAAAACCGGGACGCACGTCTTCCCAACTGCACTCCCGTGTGAGTCATGTGACCTGCACAAGAGCATGGTACCCCAAAATGGGATGCCCCAATATAAACAGGACAATTGAGGGGTGTAAACTCGTACTTACGGGACCGCCTCTCCTGGTATGCCCCACGGAGGACCTTAAGGTCCATAAATAGCAACATTCTAAGGAAGTTAGATTAGCCTCAACCAGAGCCAGGGCCTTCTTAACACTGGCTTCAACCTGGTGGAACGCCCTGCCTCATGAGACCAGGGCCCTGCAGGATCTGATTTCTTTCCGCAGGTCCTGTAAGACAGAGGTGTTCCGCCTGGCCTTTGGCTTGGAATCAATTTGATCCCCTATCCCCTCTTTCCTTTTCCCCCCGTGATGGAACTCCTATTTCGGGACTTCCCTGGCATTTTTCTGGCCCATGTAGGACCAGTCTGGATAGTCGGCCTTGGTGAAGATTTGACGTTTTCTCCCCCCAAACAGTTTTTGATTTGAGTTTCTACTGAAATGAGGCTGCACTTTAATGTTGTGTTTTAATCTTGTTTTTTAAGTTGTATTTTAATCAATTGTTTTTATACTTGGTGTTAGCCGCCCTGAGCCCGGTCTTGGCTGAGGAGGGCGGGGTATAAATAAAATTTATTATTATTTATTATTAAACTTGTACCAGGCTTTCTTCGCTGGACTCCATCTACTTTATTCAAATGCCTCTGCTAAGAGAAAGCTATTGTGTTTTTCTGCCAATTGGCAGGGGCTGGGAGGGCCCCCCCCCCTCTAACTTAGAGATGCCACTCGGGAATGAACCGAGGACGTTTTGCTCACAAAGCTCATGCCTGACCGTGGTGCTGGACCACTTTTGGGGAAAAGAGTAAGAGCTAACCCTGGAGGCTGTGACCCCGGGCCTTAAAGGACAGGATGGGGGGGGTGCACTCCTGTGTTTGCTCCCAATTCACGTCTCCCATGCAACCATCCAGTAAAACAACAAAAACAGGACAGCCTTGTAGTATGATATCACCGCGTTTGTCACTTCCCCATGCCTTGCGAGTGGCATCAGTCAGGGAACAGGGTGGGGGCACTCCAAGCTGCCATGCGCTCTCGACATGTCAAGGATGATTTTCGGCTTCCACATTCTGCGGCCCTGACTGCGCAGCCTCTCCTGCGGCTTCTGCGAGGGACACCCTGTTAACGCCCCTGTTCTCATACCAAAGCCTGCGCTCTCCACTGTTATTACGCGTCACCAAAGGCTTTGGGTTTGACAGTCGTACGTTGTGTTCATTTCTCTTTACGATTGTCTCCCCAGCTTCATCGAATCGTAGAAGTGGAAGAGTTGGAAGGGACCCCTGGGGGTCATCTAGTCCAACCCCCTGCAATGCAGGAATCGTGGCTAAGGGAACCCTGGCAGATGGCTATCCAAACGCTGCTCAAAAACCTCCAGAGAAGGAGAGTCCACCAGCTTCCGCCTGAGATCATTCCACTGCCGAGCGGCTCTTACCATCAGAGGTTTTCCTAATGTTTAGCTGGAATCTCCTTGTGAGATGGAGAGGAGAGGAGATTTGAAAGCCTAGGCAGCAAATCTCCTTCTAAAGGTAAAGGTAAAGGGACCCCTGACCATTAGGTCCAGTCGTGTCCAACTCTGGGGTTGCGGCGCTCATCTCGCTTTATTGGCCGAGAGCCGGCGTACAGCTTCCAGGTCATGTGGCCAGCATGACTAAGCCGCTTCTGGCGAACCAGAGCAGTGCACGGAAATGCCATTTACCTTCCCGCTGGAGCGGTACCTATTTATCTACTTGCACTTTGTGCTTTTGAACTGCTAGGTTGGCAGGAGCAGGGACCGAGCAACAGGAGCTCACCCCGTCGCGGGGATTCGAACCACCGACCTTCTGATCAGCAAGCCCTAGGCTCTGTGGTTTAACCCACAGCGCCACCTGGATCTCCTTCTAGTGACAGTTATATCAGACACAGGAAGGAAGGAAGGAAGGAAGGAAGGAAGGAAGGAAGGAAGGAGCAAACAAACAAATATTGCACTCTTCTGTTTGACACATTTGTTGAGCCTTCATCCCGATTTGCTTCCACAAAACTTATGTTAGATGACGATGATCACAATTCCAACA
Source organism: Darevskia mixta (assembly GCA_034641385.1). NCBI lineage: Eukaryota > Metazoa > Chordata > Lepidosauria > Squamata > Lacertidae > Darevskia > Darevskia mixta. The sequence continues at coordinate 656,573 of JAWWNH010000201.1, forward strand.
ATTTATTCCCAAATGGCCTTCTATTTTTCTGCCGCCTCTATATCAGCTGTGACCAGGGCAGGATCTAGGTTTGATGAGGCCCTAAGCTACTGAAGGTAATGGGGCCCTTTATATGTCCAGCTATCCGTTGTCAACAACAAATTGTCGCTGTTTTTTGTGTTGGATATATGCTATGTGGTAATTTATGGACCTAATAGGTATCTATTTGTCATGCTGGCCACATGACCCGGAAGCTGTACGCCGGCTCCCTCGGCCAGTAACGCGAGATGAGCGCCGCAACCCCAGAGTCGTCTGCGACTGGACCTAACGGTCAGGGGTCCCTTTACCTTTAATAGGTATCTAAAGCCATCTGCACATAACAAAATATGTATTTTTTCAAAGTAATTATTGAACTGAAATACAATTAAGAAGAAGTATCCAGTCCCCCCCCTTTAAATTTTTTGGGGCCCCCAAAAGAGTGGGGCCCTAAGCTATAGCTTGTTTAGCTTATACGTAAATCTGGTACTGGCTGCGACACACAAGCTATACATCCTGGCTACCAGCCCCTTAGATATGCCATCCACTGAGTTCAGCACCATTTCAAAGGTGTAAAAGGGTCCTCATAGCCTGTTCACGGAATGAAATCTCCAACCTACCGCCATTATTCCAAAATGTGTGCCTGTGCACTTAAATTAGCATGTGCAAATATTAAGCAAACTCGTCCTCTTGTTTTGGCAATGCTTTCCCTTTGTGTAGGCTATGCACAACCCTGGCCACCCTTCGTAGAACTGACTTGGGTGTCATGTTCCACTGGGTGCCCTCAGGGGATAGAGGGAGCCAATCGCTGGAAGCCTCAGCCTCTAACCACTCATCGAGGAGAGCAGAGTTAAAGGTGGAGAGCAATGCAAGCAAGCCAGGTTCAAGCCCAGGGAATAGGCTGAGGCCTAAACCAGTCTCCAGAGTCAAGTTCAATCCCACACGCAGCCCAGTCAGCAAGGAAACAAAACTAGGTTTGGAAACCACGAAGAAGAAGAGTTTGGATTTGATATCCCGCTTTATCACTACCCGAAGGAGTCTCCAAGCGGCTAACATTCTCCTTTCCCTTCCTCCTCCACAACAAACACTCTGTGAGGTGAGTGGGGCTGAGAGACTTCAAAGAAGTGTGACTAGCCCAAGGTCACCCAGCAGCTGCATGTGGAGGAGCGGAGACGCGAACCCAGTTCACCAGATTACAAGTCTACCGCTCTTAACCACTACACCACACTGGCTCTCCAGAAGCCTGCATTGTTTTCAGGAATGAGAAGACTCAGGAGGGAGACCTTCTATATTCAGGCCTCCTAGACCACACCTGAACCACAGGTGAAGGAAGTTGCAAGGATTACTTGCTCATGAGGAATCCTCCTGATGAAAGTATGAGAATTTTGGGTCCTTGGACACAGGCTACATTGCTGCTTTTGGGCCTGGACCTTTTGGTGACCTTGACGGACTGCCACACCTGACCTGAAGTCTCCAGGTTTACCTGGCCTCCTCCAGGTGGCAGGCAGAGGGCTTGCCTCTCCAGGTGGGCGAGAGTGCCTTTCATAAAGAGATTAAGACGTCCGCAAGCTTCAGCCTGGCAGAAGCCGGCTACAAATTCTAGCAGAGACACTCCGGGAGGATCTGCCTTCCTCTACTTCCCTCTCCCAATTAACCTCCGTCTCCAGGGGCTGTCCCCACGACATCACCAGGGTCCTCCCCTCCATGACATCACCAGATGTCTTGCTCCTAGGTCTCAGGTGTGGGCGCTGAAAACCTCAGGGTCTGGGACGCTCCTGACCTGGCAAGCCGATCTGGAAGGAAGGGGCTTTGGGCTAGCATAGACTACCTTACAGTTTTGTCGCGAGAGTAAATGAGAAAAGGTGGAGGATCCTTATAAACACCACCCAGAGAGTGGGATAAAAAGGCAGTCAATCTATGAAGACTTACGTATGATGGGGATGTGCTGGGTTTTTCCAGTTGATCTCAGGCTCTTCCCCTTAAATGCTTTTACATTTCAGTAGCAGCTGGCTTTGCAGCTGGTTCCCTGATTGATTTTATGTCTCTCCTTCAGCTATAGTGCCTGGTTGGGAGCCAGGGAACATGCCCCTCTTGAAGCACAAACCTCTCAGTGTTCTTGGGCAAAGACGCCTTGGACAGAGCATGGATGTCCCTCAACTATAATTCACTTAGGTTGAGCTCCTTCCAACTACCGGTAGCAAGTCAGCTGTTTGAGATTTGCTAAGTTGGCAAAATCGGCAGTTTGTTCTGAAGAGAGCCTGCTACTCCCTATGGCCTGTGTGATGACATTTATTAATATTATTTTATTTCCATCTTACCTTTCTCCCAATGGAGTCCAGGGCAGCAAGCACCTCAATGGCAAAACAATAGGATTAAAAATAAAATGAAACATATTTAAGATAAAAAAACCATCTTTATAAATAATAATAATGATAAATAAAATGTTAAAAGCATTTTTGTTTAGACAAGCCTACCCAGACATGTGTTGTTGTTGTTTAGTCATTTAGTCATGTCCAACTATATTTATAAATAATAATGATAATGATAAATAAAATGCTAAAAGCATTTTTGTTTAGACAAGCCGGGTCACGAAGAGTCGGACACGAATGAACGACTGAACAACAACAACAACTCAGACATGTAGAATGCTTTAAATCTGATTTTATTTTTTCTATCCATCTTAAATCAATTTTTACCTTTCGAAAAAACAAGAGTGGAAGTTGTGACATGGAAATTACATGTGAAACAAGATGATTGTATGATTATATATATGACTGTATTACTTTTATTATTATTTATGATGATTGTATTATTCATTATATATCAACTACCATGTGTTATAAAATCTATATAAGGGACATGCAAATTAATAAAAATTATTGCAAAAAAAAATTGAATCTGATTTTATGCCTTTAGTTTATTGCTGATTTCTTTTCTAAATGTTTTAAATAGTTGCTTTTGACTGTTTCTACCGATACAGTGGTACCTTGGAACGGCTCCGTTCTTGAACATTTCGGCTCCCGAATGCCTAAAACCGGTTTTTGAACATTCTTCGGAAATCAAACGTCCCACTCGGCTTCCGCTGTGCAGAAACCTAGCTGTCAGCCAATCAGAAGCCGTGCCTTGGAAGTCAAACGTTTCGGAAGTCGAAAGGTCTTCCGGAACGGATTACATTCGAGTTCTGAGACAATACCTGTAATGTTTTTGCTTTATTCCCTTTGCAAATCGCCTTGAGGGTTTTCCCTTGAATAACTGAGCGGTGTATAAATTCTATGGAAGGAAATAAATAGAAACAAAATAGATTGCTGTTACAGCGCGTGCATTGTAAGGTACAAGTCCCTGCCCTGAGCACATTACAGTGTAGAAAAACAGGTTTGGGTGCTTGAGTAGATTCCTGCATTGCAGGGGGTTGGACTAGATGACCATTGGGGTCCCTTCCAACTCTACTGTTCCATGAATCTATGATAGGTGCAGGTTAAACAGGAGACCAAAGATAGGATAATAAAGGCACAGAGCACAGTTACTCAAACAGTTTCTTGACTTCACAGACCCCTTCATGAACAAATAAAGTCATTGTCGACCCCAAAGCCTTATCAATATAAACGAAATAAAGTATGTATTTTAAAAATTAATATACAAGGAGGACATCGGAATTATTCTTTTTGTACTGTAAAGAAGCATGGGTTAAAAAGTGAAACTCTGGATTGTGAAATAAACAGAAATCTGCTCTTATTCCCTTATGGGATACACAAGAGCCTTCCCAGGTTCTCCATCGGAAGGAGTAAATTACAGAGGCCAACCAGAGAAAAATTGAGAAGCAAAATCTTTATTACCGTATATCTGTTGCAACAGGGCCCACTCCCAAAAATGGAGGAGCAGCCCCGAACAATGGTGTGCCAGCTCCTATATAGACTTTTGAAATTCCCCCCTCCCGCTCAAGACCACCCCCTATACATCATACATACATCACAAAAAGGGGTGTAACCCAGGACCCCCTCCCAGATACATCACAGCTACATGATGAAAGGGGAGGTCTGGTAGCAGTAATCTGAGCATCCTTGACCCTCCCCAGGCCTCCTCTTGCCCTCCACCCAAAAACCCATCAAAAAGAGATATGAAACAAAAAGAGATATGAAACAAAAGAGATATGAAACAAAAGAGATATTTACATTTCCCTGTTTCCCAGCCAAGTTAATCACACCCTTTTGTCTTCATCTGGGTTTGTTATCTCTGGAATGGCTACCTGTCTGGCACTCAGGTATCAGGATGCCAGGAATTATCACTCAGGCAGAGGGAGGGCTGCTGAGTAGCTGGAGGGGCAACCCCCCCTTTGTTCCAGAGACAAAGAAATACACACATGTGGCCTTGTTTGCTTGGCACACTTATGAACATTTTATATATATATAAAAGGCCCTGATTCTCTTATTACAATTGCCTTGGACCAGTCATTGCCTCCCACCTGAGCCTACCTCGCAGGGTTGTTTTTGTGGGGATTAAATGAGGAGGGGGAGAAAAACCCTCCTTGAACTTCTTGGAGGAAAAAGTGGGGGTATAAATAAATACGTATAAAATAGTACTACCAGTTGCCAGCAGCCATCAAAAACCATTGAGGAAATAGCTTTAGTCACCAGTGCCCATTAAGAAAATAACTGTTAATTATCCACCAGCCTTTTCAACAGACGCCACACATGTGTCCAACTTGCATGCAACAGATTCTTGGCTTTAGTTTTTTTTTTAAAAAAGAAAGATTCCACTGAATGAAATCCAATTTTAAGTGATCTCAGTAGCTTGGGAGGTGGAACAGGTTTGTTGTGTGTGTGAAATTCAAAAATTAAAGTAATTTAGGGTGGGGTGGTTTGGTGTGGTTTTTTTTTGCTGTGTTTTGTTGTATTTTAAAAATGTAGTTTGAAGCCAACACCTTTAAAAGAATTATTATTATTATTTTTAAATGTGATTAAGTACAATTTGAGGGAGGACGGGAGAGAAGACGCTTTGAATTCAGCTCAGCAAAATGCAGAATGTTCACTGGTTTGTTTTTTTTAAAAGAAAAAGCTCAGCCAAGTTGCAGCTTAGAAAAACCTCCCGGAGAATGAAAGTTCTAAAACTTCAGAGAAGGGGGGAAGCTGCTGCACAATTCTTGGAAGGAACATATTTGCAGCCATAAATTCACAAGGCAAGGGAGAACATCTGGAACACAGTTTATTCCAGTGATGGGGCAGGAAACAAACAAACGCCCCTCTCTCCCCGTTATTGGAACGTACCCTAAAGATTTGGAAGTGGAGGTCGGTGGGTGAAATTTGCAGATCTGGGGCTTTCCTGTTTAAATCTCTTTCCTCCCGCGCTCTCTGCAGAGAGTGAAGAGAGAGATTGGCACATTTGAAGAAGAAAAAAATCCTTTTCTTCCCCTCTCCCCCTTTTCCACACCCAGCTCGGATTCTGACATCACCAATTGCTCCAGAAGGAGGCGGCGGCCAAGGGCAGCCCTTCAAAACAAGCTGCGCTTTCCGCCGCCTCGGCCAGCCCTGTGAAGAAGAGCCCAGCCAGCCTCAGTGGCTACCAACCCCAGCCGGTGAGTAGCCAAAAAACAAAAAACCTTGGAGGGAGTGGGAGGCTGGGACGGGGGGTGGGAGGAAGAGATTTTTAGAGAAATTGCGGATCCTTCTTTAAATGCAAACAGAAAAAGGTTGGGAGCCGGATGCGAGAAGGAAGGGAAGAGATGCAGAAAAACGACCTAGGACCTTGGTGTGGATTAGAGAGGAGCTTTGCTAACAAAGGAGGAGGGAAAGGAAGGTGCGGAGAGACATTTGGCGGTTTTAAACAACTTCAGCCAGAGCAAGTCTCCCTCTTCCGCGCCGCCCTCTTAGGTTAGGGGTGCCTTCTTCCTGCAGCTGTTTGGGGGGCGTCTTAAAACCCTGCTTTCCCCCTTGCAATTTTTTTTTGCACTGCGTTTATTTCAGATGCAAGGCAGGCAGCAGGGGAAGATCAAGGAGTGTTTGTGTGGCTCAATCTAAAATGCAAAGTATATATTTTTTCCCCCATGTGAGAAAGAAGCAGCAAGCTTGGATTTTTACAGAGCTGGGGGTTTAAATCCGTTTCTTGTCTTTTTTTTTAAAACCACAAAGTTAGCACCGTCGGGCTGCTCCAGGTTGCATGAAAGTAGATCTTTCTTTCTCTCTCTCGCGCGCCCGTGTGTGTTTTAAAAGTTGTTTCCTGGCATGGTTTCCTGGGATTGAGCCCCCCCCCCCACGGGTGGCCGGCATTTATTGTGGGTCGACGACTGTCTCCCCTCTAGTGGGGCGAAAGGGGATTGCTGCTGGATTTCACCACATGTCGGTTTTCGCTTTGCGATTGCGTCTTGGCTTGCTTTGCGTTTTTAACCTGCGCGCGCGCGCAGCAGCAGCACCCATCGTGGCCAGCTAAGTGTAAATTCTGGTTCGTGGCTTTAAAAAAAGTCCCAGGTTCAGTTCCTGGCATCTCCAGTTAAGAAAGGATTAAGGGACAAGAGGGAGCGCGGCCTCAGAGTCAGGGCATCGGTGCGCATTGCCCATTATTGCCTGCACTGACTTGGCAGCAGCTCTGCAGGGTTTCAGGCAAGGGAGTATTTTTCCAGCTCTACCTGGCAGCGCCAGGTGTCGAAGCTTGGACTTATTTGCATGCAAAGCAGATGCTGTACTACTCTCCCCCCCCATCGAATCTCCTATATGCAAAGTAGTAGCTGAACAAAGCAATAGATTTAGGATCATCCCAGCTGCTGTGAGTCTCCCAGGATTGACACCCCAAGTAGCTGGAATATAGGGGTGCAAAAGTCTGTGGCAAGGCGGAAGGGTGGGCTGGCGTGCTCCCCTCCCAAAAGAGAAACATAGCTGTCAACTTTCGGATTTGAAAATAAGGGATTTTTTCAGACTTTTGGATTTGAAAATGAGGGATGCCGCGAGGGCGGTGCAATGGCACCAAGTAGCCTCGCCACCCTGCGCTCCAGAGGCTGCCCGCGAACGGGTGAGCGAAAGAGCAAGCGCATAGACGGCAGGCAGGCTGGCTGTCTGGTTGGGCGTGAGGGTCTGGCTGCACAAGGCATGCAAGCTCCGCCCCCAGTCGGTCTCAGACTCCTTATTGGCAGCCGAGCAACGCAGCTGAGGAGCCTCCCTGGCCGGCAGGGAGGGAGAGGAGCTGCTTCCTTTGAAATCCGGGAAATTTAAGGGATATCAACAATCGGGGATAGCAGCGGGAAACGGCATTGGAATAAGGGAGTTTCCCTCCAAAAAAAGGGAGGGTTGACAGCTATGAAGAGAAATCGTTTGCGTATTGAGTCCACCAATTCCATCGCTGTGGGGATCGGTTTCAGGAGGGTGCAAAATGTAATGCATAGGTCTATCCCAGGGGTCAGCAACCTTTTTCAGCCGTGGGCCGGTCCACCGTTCCTCAGACCATGTGGTGGGCCAGACTATATTTTGAAAAAACATATGAACGAATTCCTATGCCCCACAAATAACCCAGAGATGCATTTTAAAAGGACACTTTCAACTGATGTGAAAACACGCTGATTCCCGGACCGTCCGTGGGCCGGATTGAGAAGGCGATTGGGCCGCATCCGGCCCACGGGCCTTAGGTTGCCTACCCCTGGTCTATCCACATTTAGGTTGAAAAGCAAACCGACCACAGTTCCCATGCACACCCAGCACACATTCAAAGCACATGATTCCCCCCTTTGAAGAATCCTGGGAACTTTAGGTTGCCCCCTCACCAAGCTACAGTTCGCAGCACCCTTGCCAAATGGCGGTTGTCATGATTCCTTGGAGGAAGTCAAGTGCTTTAAATGTGCATTAAGTTTAGTGTTCCCAGTTGCTTCATATCTGGAAATTTGTGAATGGACTTAAAAGAAAAAAAGAACTTCCTTATAATTGTATGAACATATGAAACTAATGTAACATTTTGGCCAGCCTTATAGAAACATATTTTGTTTGCTAACGTTAACAAGAATTTCATCTTCCCCATCTGCTTGGAACAGGTCTTAAGGACAGCTTAAAATGCAATTCTTTTTATTTACTAGACATCTAAAGGTCTCTAAGTGACTTACAAACAATTTAAAAGCCTACTCACAAATACATTTTACCAGTAACCCCGTTCATTAATAAAACTGTGTTTCCATGTGTGTGGATTAGACATGCTGTCTGCTCACCCACCCGAAGGGGATGGAGTGGGCTGGAGACTGAATCAATAAGAAATCCTTGTTGCTACAGATTTCTTTGAAAAGAAGCTTTTGTGGTGCCCTCGAGATGCTTGCCGAACCATCCCTGTGACTGGTTCTGCAGATGCAAATCCTGCAAACGAAACTCAAGAGACTATCCATGTCAAAATGGTTGCCATGAATCAGGCCACAAATGGGCGCTGGTGCATATTTAGAAGTTTTGGTTCTTGTTGTACCTGCGGCTCGAAGAGGAATTTCAGAGGAGCTCGATTTCAAGAGCACTTGGCTTATTTCACAACATGTTTAGCATTTGGAGCATGTTGAATAAGGAGCCGGTGGCAAGGCATTAAAAGCAGTATCATACCAAATTAAAGAGTCATGGCTTCCCCCAAAGAATTCTGGGAGATGTAGTTTAACGGTGCTGAGAGTTCTTAGGAGACTGCCTAGTCCCCTCCAGGGCCGGCGCATCTATTTAGGCGAACTAGGCAGTTGCCTAGAGCGCCAAAATGGAGGAGGCGCTGGCCAGCCTGCCCCTCGCCCCCCGCCGCCACCCAGTGCCGCCCCAACTAGCGGCGAAAATCGCCGCGGGGCGCCCGGCGGGCAGGGGGCGGGGCACCGTACGTCATGCGCAATGACGTCATGTGCCCCGCCCCCTCGCCTAGGGCGCCAAAACCCCTAGCACCGGTCCTGGTCCCCTCATAGAGCTACGATTCCCTGGGAAGAGGGATTGGTTGTTAAACCACTCTGGGAATTGTAGCACTGGGAGGGGAAGAGGGAATCTCCTAACAGGTTTAAGCACCCTTAACATACTACAGCTCCCAGGATTCTTTAGAGCAGGGTGGGTTTGATTTAAATCAAATTGATTTAAATCACGATTTAAATCACGATTTAAATCACTAGTCAGTAAGGCTCGATTTAAATCACTAGTCAGTAAGACTTGATTTAAATATTTTTTTTTACAGAAAGACTCATTCTTGCTGGTATAATCTTAATATTTACAACCATGTGAAGGTTTTATTTTTGGAATAATAAATTTTCAGAGTAGTTTTTACAGTTATATCAACAATTACTGATTTAGTTCTACTACTAGAAATACATAGACAGATAATTATGAAATTATGGTGAGGTTTAATAAGTTAACTGTTTATATTTGGACAACTTTTCTGCTGTACTTTATTGGAAGGAGAAAAATAATCATTTCCTTAATAACCATTTAAACAATTTATTTAACTAAAACAATAACATGATAGCATATGTATCCATGTTTGTTAACTGATGTGGTTAAACATTTTTTTTAAAAAGCTTAGACTGAGTTTTAGCACACTTGATAAACTTAAAACAAATCCTTATTTCCTGATGAATAGCCTTTGGACTACAATGTAACTTAAATAGAAGACTATATTTAGAAAGATTTTTCCTCCAAAAGCATTTTATTTAAAAAAATCCAATTTAAATCAAAAAAATCCGATTTAAATCAAAAAAATCCAATTTAAATCAAAAAAATCCGATTTTTTTGATTTTTTTAAAAAAATCATTGATTTTTATCCACCCTGCTTTAGAGAAAGCCGTGGCTATTTAACGTGGAGTCGTAGTGCTTTAAATATGTGAATGGGGCCAGAATCTAGAATGTTGAACTACCAATCGGAACGAATCTGGAATGCACAAATTGACGGGGAGAGGCATTTATTTATTTACAATAAGAATATCTATAAGCTGCCAACTCATACATAAGGGGTGGAGAATTATGGTGGTGTGGGCTGAAATCATGAATACACCGTTGGATGATGAAATACTGAGCAGATGACTGACACGGAATCAAATTCTCCACAAACAAACAAACAAACAAACAAACTAAAAAAACCTTGGCAAAAGGTTTTCCACAGGGGTCAGAATATCAACACTGCAGGTGCTTGTCTGATTTTATTTTATTTTATTTATTTTTTTCAATTTTTAAAATTGATTTTAACAATTATAAGCACATACCATTACAGTAATGGTATGCTTGTCTGATTTTAATAGCATTGTTCCAAAATTCTACATATGCTTTATGGTGCTGCTGCTGCTGCTGTGCTTTTAAAATAACAGTGTTTTGGAATGGAAATGAACAGGCTCAGTGGTTATGTGGAGCAAGTATTGTCCCAGATGCACACCATTTATCAGGGATAACAGCTGGGCCACACTTGAGACTTTACAATCTCAAGTTGTTGGGGGGTTTTTTGGACTGTGTCAAAGGATAAAACGTGAGGCTTTGGGACTGCGTAGGAATCCTTGCTCCTTAATTCCAAGCGGAAAATCTGCCGCGTGTTTCTCTCTGCACACGCTCAGAGGCACTCTTATTTATTATAGGCAACTTCACCTGCTTCTTTAAGGAAAGGGGGTGTGGCCAAGGAAGGGAGGCAGCTGTGCTTAATGGGTGTGGCTAAAGGGGGAGTGGCAGTAGAGATGGAGGGGAGATCAAAGGAGACATGTGAATTGGAGAATGGTCTGCAATATATGCGGAGTCAGCCACTGGTCCATCTAACTCAGGGCTGTCTACACTGGCTGGCAGCAGCTCTCCAGGGTTTTAGTGAGGAAGTCTCTCTCAGCCCTATCTGGAGAAGTCTGGGATTGAACTTGAGACCTTCTGCATGAAAAAGAGAAGCTGTGCCACTGAGCTATGGCCCTTCCCAGCATCCAGCTCTCTCACAGGAGGGAATTTATCCAGGGAGGGAATGCCATTCAAGCAGAAATCTCTTCTGGCGGAACCAAAGAGTGTGCATTCGAGGGTGGCAGCCGCACAAATATTTGCTCTGCGCTGTCTCCGGCAGTTCAGTTCCAAGGGGAAGAAGGTGCAGCACCTGTCGGTGAGGCTGTGGCCAAGGCATAGCTGTCAACCCTCCCTTTTTTGGCGGGAAACTCCCTTATTCCAATGCTGTTTCCCGCTGCTATCCCGGATTGTTGATATCCCTTAAATTTCCCGGATTTCAAAGGAAGCAGCTCCTCTCCCTCCCTGCCGGCCAGGGAGGCTCCTCAGCTGCGTTGCTCGGCTGCCAATAAGGAGTCTGAGACCGACTGGGGGCGGAGCTTGCATGCCTTGTGCAGCCAGACCCTCACGCCCAACCAGACAGCCAGCCTGCCTGCCGTCTATGCGCTCGCTCTTTCGCTCACCCGTTCGCGCGCAGCCTCTGGAGTGCAGGGTGGCGAGGCTACTTGGTGCCATTGCACCGCCATCGCAGCATCTCTTATTTTCAAATCTGAAAGTCTGGAAAAATCCCTTATTTTCAAATCCGAAAGTTGACAGCTATGGGTCAGGGGAAGGGCTGTTGCTCAGAGGCAGAGCGTCTGCTTCAAATGCAGAAGTCCCGGGTTCAGTCCTGAGGACTAGGACTCTTCTTCTTTGGCGATCCCTCATAGCCGAATAAGATTGTCTTCTGTGGAGGCCGATTCTGGATCCACACGTCCTTCCACAGTGGGGACATAGGTTTCTGGGCAGGAGTTGATCACGGTGAGAGTTTGCCAAGCGTGCCTTCCTCTTAGCGCTTTTCTCCCTTTCATCCTGAGCTTGAGCGTCTTCAAAGCCCATGACCCCTTTGGTAAAGACTGTTCTCCAATTGGAGCGCTCGCAGGCCAATTCTAAGCCTGAAACCCTGGAGAGCCTCTGCCAGTCCGTGTAGACAATATGGAGCTAGATGGATGAAGGGGTTGACTTAGCGGAAGGCAGTATCCCATTGGACAGGTCCCTGCCCTGAGGAATATGCAATTGTTTTGACAGCTATGGCCATTCTGGGGGGTGGAGGGTGGGCAGATCTAGACACATATTTAAAAAACGCTGTGAAAATGCTTTTTTTACAAAAAAAGTTTTGAAAAATATATTTATTTGCTCTAAGCTCACCATCGCCATCTAGTGTCACGTTTGTATAATGTAGTTAAAACGTTATATTTGCGAAGGCCTGGCTATAGTAATTCATGCATTAATTACTTCAAGTCCAGATTACTGCAGTGCACTCTGTGTGGGGCTTCCTTCCTTCGTGCTTGACCCAGAAGTTGCAGTTAGTGCAGAAGGCTGCAGCACGATTGCTGACAGGAATGAGGCCTTGTCAGCATGGAACACCTGCGCTCAGGTCTGCACTGGCTGCCAACTTGCTGCCAGGCTGAGTTCAAGGTGTTACTCTTAGCATGTAAAATCCTGTAACAATTTAGGACCCTTTTTACCTGCATAATCGCTTTAACTCACTGGTCTGCTTCAGTGTATGGAACTGGCACGGCTAGAGGTGCCACATAATACCTGTTCTGATTTATTTTTTAAAAATTGTTCTCATTAAAGATTTTCCCTGGTTACAAAAGTACAGTCATCTTTATGTCGGTGCAACCTGTTCTGCATTGATCTTTTAGTGCCTAGAGTAATACACCCCCTACAAAGGGAAAGCTACAAGGTTTGGGGGCCTTTTAATTCTGACCCACCCCAAAAGCAAATAAGCGGTGGTGGTAGAGGGATGGGACAGAGGATTGTAAAAGATGGAGAAAGTGGATTGGGAGATGATTTTGCTCTCTCCCTCATAAAACTAGAGTGCAAAGTATCCCTGGGAAACTTGATTGACAAGAAAAGATCAGGACAAAGGGAAACGCTTCTTCCCACAGCACAGCATCAAGCTGCAGAACTCACTGCCTCTGCATGCGATGATAGGTGGCTTTAAATGGGGATTATCTCAAAAGACACGGCACAAAAGGAAAACAGATTGGGAGGGAGGAGGAAATCGGCAAACCTGGGTGCAAGTCTTTAAGCTAGAGCAGCTGTTCTCTTGACCAGCTGGGATGGAAAGAGTTCAAGGAGAGGAGGAGGAGCCAAAAGTTACAGAAAAATAGAATTGTAGATCTGGAAGGAATCCCAGGGGTCATCTAGACCCCTGCAATTGCTGGTCTCACCACTGGCCAAGGGCCCCAACAATGAGGGAGTGGTTGACTGATGCTCAGCTAGATGGACCTTTGGTTTGATCCAGCACTGACCTTAGGTTTTGTTCCCATGGGGTTTCCTTGTCATTAGTAAGCGGGGAAGGAAATGCACGCCCCCCCCAAAAAAACCCCCACAACATTTGCTGGGGCTCAGCATTGTGATGAGCGAATCGATCAGTGTTTGTCCTCTCAGTTCCTCATTTTTCAAATCTTTAATTCAGTCCTCCACATTTCTAAATGGGTTTTTCTTTTAACGCCAGTCAGAAAATTAACCAGCATTTTCGCTGCTAATTTCCCACAATATACACATTTTTGCATTTGGTCTTGCCTAATAGATGCACCTTTTGCAAATTTTTGTAAATACCCCTCCTGTAATGCATTTGTGTACAGTGGTACCTTGGCTCTCAAATGCCTTGGTACTAAAACAACTTGGAACCCAAACACTGCAAACCTGGAAGTAAGTGTTCCGGTTTGGGAACTTTTTTCGGATACCAAACGTGCTCAGTTTTGAGTGTTACGCTTCCGATTTGAGTGCCACACTTCCATTTTGAGTGTTACGCTGAGATCTGTCTGTTTTTGCTACTTATTTTGCATTTTTGTTTTTGTGGCTTTTTTGTTTTGTTTTTGTGACTGTGTGGAACCCAGTTCAGCTACTGATTGATTGATTGTGTGACTGCAGTACATTGTTTATTGCTTTCATTTTATGGGCCAATGGTCTCGTTAGATAGTAACATTCATGTAGGGGTTGTCTTTAAAAGTCTGGAACAGATGAATCCATTTTGCATTACTTTCTATGGGAAAGCGTGCCTTGGTTTTGGAACGCTTTGATTTTGGAACGGACTTCTGGAACGGATTAAGTATGATAATAATGTAATAATAATTTATTATTTGTACCCCGTCCATCTGGCCGGGTCTCCCCAGCCACTCTGGGCGGCTTCCAACAAATATCAAAATACATTAAAATATCACAGATTAAAAACTTCCCTAAACAGGGCTGCCTTCAAGTATTTTCTAAAGGTCATGTAGTTGTTTATCGCTTTGACCTCTGATGGGAGGGCGTTCCACAGGGCGGGCACCACTACCGAGAAGGCCCTCTGCCTGGTTCCCTGTAGCTTTGCTTCTCGCAGTGAGGGAGCCGCCAGAAGGCCCTCGGCACTGGATCTCAGTGTCCGGGCTGAACGGTGGGGGTGAAGACACTCCTTCAGGTATACAGGACCTGGTATACAGGTATATATGAGAACCAAGGTACCACTGTATATCATTTTCAGCAACATATACCCCTGTACCTTAGTATATGCCTTCTTATACACATCACTCTGCTGCAGAAGTGCGCTGCGAATTTTGCAGAAGCGTGAATGTCAAAAGCCGCCTGCGCTTTGATTCGTGACCTGCTTTGAAAAGTACGAATTTATGTCGGTTTGCCTTTGAATGCAAACTGAATTGAGTTTCTCCCCACCTCCCCCCCTGGTCTGTGTGCCCTTTAACCTGCTTTTTTTAAAAAAGTCCTAAGCATTGCAGGGTCACAAGGGCTAAAACTTTGCACGAACTATGAAATATGAAATTGAGGAAAGGAGGAATACCTGGCCCACAGAAATGGGCCAGGCCTAAGCAATGATATGTAATATGTCAACTACGTGAAATGTCAAATGTTTATTGTTTTTCCCGGTGAGAGAGGGGAATAGAAATTTGCTTCCCCCAATGAGAGGGGGGAAGGATGAAAATTAAACGGTATTGTTAAGTGCTTAAAATTGTTAAAATTAATTTTTAAAAAATTGAAAAAATAAGAAATAAAACTTTGCACGAACTCTGATCCCCCTCTGCCCAAACCCCATTTCCTGAAAGTGTCATCTTGGGGTGAGCCAAGGGGCCGAGGGCTTGCAAGGCATGGGAAAGTTTTGCTAAGAATCGCACGGCTGTCATCCATGACTCTGCCGTGTCTGGCTGAGGGGCAGAAGTCAGGCACACCCCAAAGTTGAACAGAGCATAGTGGAGAGAGAGAGAGAGAGAGAGAGAGAGAGAGAGAGAGGGTGCCACTCAGGATCTTGACAGACAGTGGCTTCCCCGCCCGGTTATCCTGCGGATGAACTGCTTCTTTGGCCCCGTCAAGCTCGTGAGTCAACCTTCTAAATGGGATGGGAGTCTCAGGGCCAACAAGCGAGGAAAGAGCTACGCTTTGGGAATTAGTGGCAGAAACACGTCTGACGATGATGGGGTTGTGTCCTCAGAATATTGTGGTGCCTGATTTCATAGAATCATAGAATCCTAGAGTTGGAATAGACCACAAGGGCCATCCAGTCCAACCCCCTGCCAAGCAGGAAACACCATCAAAGCATTCCTGACAGGTGGCTGTCAAGCCTCTGCTTAAAGACCTCCAAAGAAGGAGACTCCACCACACTCCTTGGCAGCAAATTCCACTGTCGAACAGCTCTTACTGTCAGGAAGTTCTTCCCAATGTTTAGGTGGAATCTTCTTTCTTGTAGTTTGAATCCATTGCTCCGTGTCCGCTTCTCAGGAGCAGCAGAAAACAACCTTTCTCCCTCTATATGACATCCTTTTATATATTTGAACATGGCTATCATATCACCCCTTAATTTAATGTGCTTAATCAGAGGAAAAACCATTGCTGACATTTATTAAGGATTGGGAACCTTCTTACGGACTTGTTGCATGGAAGAAGAAAAATGAGCTCGTAAGATCTGGATTTGAAGATGGAAAAATATTGGCTTGTAGAAAATAGAATAGTTGGATGGCCAATTTGGATACTTTGAATAAGTTACTATATTTAGCTGACAGGCAGAGAACTGGAAGCCTTTTCATATTTTTCTTTTTTATTTTCTTATTCTCACTCTCTTTTCTTTTTCTTTCCCCTTCTCTTTGCTCCTGTTTGTTTTAGATTAGGTTTTAAAAGCATTTCTATTATTCTGGTGTGTTATAAAAAAAGATACTTGGTGTTGGGTATAAACCTTTGTATATCTTTTGATCAGTATCAATAGAAATTAAAACGTTTTGAGGGAAGATAATATTGTGGTAGCTGCTGGATCTGGAACCTCTCTCCCTCTCACACCGATTTTTAGTTATCTTAAAAATCCCGTCGGCATTAGCTCAATGTAGGGGACCTTTGCAACATCTGCAGCTCTTTTATGGCGGAACGGAATATTGCAGAACCTGGTGCCCACCAGAGATTTTGGACTACAACTCCCATCAGCCCCTAGATCAATATACAGGACAGAAGATTGCAGAGTGATGGAGCTGTGGATGACAGACGTTTAAAGCTGGAAGAAAAGGAGAGTGCCACAGGCCTCTGATGGAAATGTGGCAGCACAGAAAGTTGTCTTCTACTGAGTCAGATCATTGATCCATCTAGCTCAGTATCCAGTTCTGTGTCCAGTTCTGGGCACCACAATTTAAAAAGGATGTCGACAAGCTGGAACGTGTGCAGAGGAGGGGACCCAAGATGATCAAGGGTCTGGAAATCAAGCCTTATGAGGGACAGTTGGAGAACCTGGGTATGTTTAGCCTGGAAAAGAGGAGGCTGAGAGGAGATAGCATTGCCATCTTCAAATATCTTAAGGGCTGTCACGTGGAAGATGTGGCAAGCTTTTTTCTCTCGTGTTCTGGAGGGCAGGACCTGAACTAATAGCTTCAATTTATAAGAAAGGAGATTCTGACTACATAACAGGAAGAACTTTCAGGCAGTAAGGGCTGTTTGATGGTAGAACGGTTTCCCTTGGGAGGTTGTGGCCTCTCCTTCCGTGCAAGTTTTAAAGCAGAGGTTGGATGGCCATCTGTCATGGGTGCTTTAATTGAGATTCCTGCATTGCAGGGGGTTGGACTAGATGAGCCCTGGGAGTCCCTTCCAACTCTACAATTCAATGACTGGCAGTGACTTTCTGGGATTTCGGACAGGGGTCTCCACCAGCTGCACCTTGAGACTTGGGACTTCCTGCATTGCAAAGCACAGGCTCTTCCACTAAGCTCCAGTCCTTTCCTTAAAATTAAAGGAGGTTTCTAGTCCTCAGGGTTCTCAGTGAAGGGTTAAATTAAACAAGAGCACAGGGAATCAGCATGCACTGAGTTAAACCTTTGCTCCATCCTGCTCAGAATTGTCTACATGAGACCACATAACACTGATCCTGAAAGACCTACACTGGCTCCCAGTATGTTTCTGAGCACAATTCAAAGTGTTGGTGCTGACCTTTAAAGCCCTAAATGGCTTCGGCCCAGTATACCTGAAGGAGCGTCTCCACCCCCACCGTTCAGCCCGGACACTGAGGTCCAGCGCCGAGGGCCTTCTGGCGGTTCCCTCCCCGCGAGAAGTGAGGTTGCAGGGAACCAGGCAGAGGGCCTTCTCGGTGGTGGCGCCCGCCCTGTGGAATGCCTTCCCATCAGATGTCAAAGAAATAAACAACTATATGACATTTAGAAGACATCTGAAGGCAGTCCTGGTTAGGGAAGTTTTTAATGACTGATGTTTTAATGTATTTTTAATCTTTTGTTGGAAGCCGCCCAGAGTGGTTGGGGAAACCCAGCCAGATGGGCGGGGTAGAAATAAATTATTATTACTATTACTAATACTATTATTATTACTATTATTACACTGAATGACAGTGGCTTTCCAGGGTTTCAGACAGCGAGCTTTCCCAATCTTACCCAGGGATGCCGGGAGCCGAACCTGTGACCCACTGCATGCAAGGCAGTTGCTTTACCACTGAACCACGGCCTGTCCGCAAATGTCACCCTACATTTGTCACTTTGGTGGTTACACTCTAGGGAAGCCAAACACCATCCTCTTGCTATAAGAAAAAACTGCTCCTTTTCCCTTATGGGGTATTCCGGAGCCCGTATAGATTCCTTAAGTGGGTTACCTATCGGTAGGAGAAAAATAACAGAGGCCAACCAGAGTATATTGAGAAGCAAAGCGGCCAGTAAGCCTGATCTTTACTGAAGGAAAATAAACTGTTGCAATAGAGTCCCCACTCATCACACGCAGGAGGGAGGAGAACCCTGAAGAATGGATGTCATATAGAGGAGGGAGAAAGGTTGTTTTCTGCTGCTCCAGAGAAGCGGACACAGAGCAATGGATTCAAACTACAAGAAAGAAGATTCCACCTAAACATTAGAAAGAACTTCCTGACAGTAAGAGCTGTTCGACAGTGGAATTTGCTGCCAAGGAGTGTGGTGGAGTCTCCTTCTTTGGAGATCTTTAAGCAGAGGCTTGACAGCCACCTGTCAGGAATGCTTTGATGGTGTTTCCTGCTTGGCAGGGGGTTGCACTGGATGGCCCTTGTGGTCTCTTCCAACTCTGATTCTATGAAGCTCTTATACAGACTCTTAAAATTGCCCACCCTGTAGCCCAAGACACCCCCCCAAAAAACATCATACATACATCACAGAAGGAGGTGGTCTACAGCCAGGATACCTGATAATGGTCACTGGTTGCATTACCTGGGCAGCCTGGCCATTCTTTTGTGGCCATTTACTTTAGTTCCAGAATCCAGGTCACAGGCTCACCCTATTCATACACAAATATGCCCTTAAGACAGGATTTGCAAGCAAAAAAGACAATGGGAAGGCTTTCTCCATTTGCCTCCCTTACTGTAGAGGAATATTTAATAATAATAATAATAATAATAATAATAATAATAGTAATAATAAATTTTTATTTATACCCCACCCTTCCCAGCCAAGACTGGGCTCAGAGCGGCTAACACCAATAAAATCACAACAAAACATACAAAACAATCAATTAAAATGCAGATTAAAATACGATTTAAAAATTAAAATGCAGCCTCATTTCTAAGTAGCCCACCAATCAAAGCATAAAGGAATGAAACATCAGGGTTAAACTAAAACCAACCCAAAGGCCAGGCGGAACAGCTCTGTCTTGCAGGCCCTGCGGAAAGATGCCAAATCCCGCAGGGCCCTGGTCTCTTGTGACAGACCGTTCCACCAAGTCGGGGCCAGTACTGAGAAGGCCCTGGCCCTAGTTGAGGCCAGCCTAGCATCCTTGTGGCTCGGGACCTCCAAAATGTTATTATTTGAGGACCTTAAGGTCCTACACGGGGCATACCAGGAGAGGCGGTTCCTTAGGTACGAGGGTCTTAGGCCGCATAGGGCTTTAAAGGTCAAAACCAGCACCTTAAACCTGACCCTGTACTCCACCGGGAGCCAGTGCAGCTGGTAGAGCACTGGATGAATGTGGTCCTGCGGCAAGGACCCCGTAAGGAGCCTCGCCGCAGCATTCTGCACCTGCTGGAGTTTCTGGGTTAGCTTCAAGGGCAGCCCCGCGTAGAGCGAGTTACAATAATCAAGTCTGGAGGTCATTGGGAGAGTCAGAACGGCTTCGGGATTTCTATCCCATACTATTTCAGACACACGGTTCATATATTTAGATATGTGTGCATTTTTGAATATTTAGTCTATATTTGAGACCTTGAAATTTTTATAACACTCCCTTTAACAGGGATTTTTATTTTATTTTTACTTTCTGCAAGGCCAGGATATTTCCCCCCGGTTTTGTCCGTCCCTCCACAGCACGGCGCGGAAAGGGAAAGTTGGAGTCTGGTTTGGAACAAAGCACTTGGGTTTTCCTTTCGGCAGGCCAAGGCAGGAAGCTGAATTGCCGTTGAACAAACAGCTTGCTGTTCAGGTACACAATAGGCAGGGGTCAAAAAGTTTGCCCTGGATGGAGCAGGGTCCACTCGAGGTTGGGCTGGGGTGCAGTTTGAGAGAGAAGCAGAGGCATGGGCAGCCCTGACTGTCCAAGGTGGGAGACTCAGCTCATCCATTTGCCAATCCCAAAATAAGACACAGGCCTTGCTCCTCCTGCTCAAATGTCTCCCTTAAAAAAAGTGAATACGTGCCCTCCGCTGGGTGTTTAGGGTTAGGTCAAGGTTTACTGGATTTTAAAAGCCCTTCCCGCAACAGAAAAATCCTGAAGTGACAGGAATGAAACGCAGGAACAAAAAGAAAAGGTCAAAGATATATAGATCACAAACAACCAGCCATGGATGCCGGCCAAATTCCTAGGAAAACAGGAATGGTGAAAAGTTGGTACCGTAGAACCATAGAATTCACTGTTTGAATATTGCTTTTTCCCCAAATTTGCATCGGAGCCCGACTGGCATCTAAAAGGTAAAGGTACCCCTGACCATTAGGTCCAGTCGCAGACGACTCTGGGGTTGCGGCACTCATCTTGCTTTATTGGCCGAGGGAGACGGCGTACAGCTTCTGGGTCATGTGGCCAGCATGATTAAGCCGCTTCTGGCGAACCAGAACAGCACACGGAAAAGCCGTTTACCTTCCCGCCGGAATGGTACCTATTTATCTACTTGCACTTTGACATGCTTTCGAACTGCTAGGTTGGCAGGAGCTGGGACCGAGCAACGGGAGCTCACCCCGTCGCAGGGATTCGAACTACCGACCTTCTGATTGGCAAGCCCTAGACTCTGTGGTTTAAGAAGAAGAAGAGTTTGGATTTGATATCCCGCTTTATCACTACCCAAATGAGTCTCAAAGTGGCTAACATAACAATCTCCTTTCCCTTCCTCCCCCACAACAAACACTGTGAGGTGAGTGGGGCTGAGAGACTTCAAAGAAGTGTGACTAGCCCAAGGTCACCCAGCAGCTGCATGTGGAGGAGCGGAGACACGAACCCGGTTCCCCAGATTACGAGTCCACCACTCTTAACCACTACACCACACTGGCAAAAACTCCTAACGAAACTTCCCCCAAAATGCGCTGGAAAGTCTAGGACTTAACCCACAGCGCCACCCACTTTACACTCCCTTATAAATCCTGACCCAAACAATGTTCTTCAGCAGATCCAGGTTTCTCTGGCCACAGCTGAGATTACGATTTGGAATAAGACCTATTTGAATAGTTTAAAAAGAGACCTGTCAAAGCTATTTTGACATATTTTCACATACCCTTCCAGTTTGCATTCCTTATCTCATTCCTTCTCTGGGTTGTTTTGACAGGTTGTGTGCTGCAATTTCCCAGGGGGAGAAGGGCATCTGGCGGGACTTTTGTCGGAAACAGGATGCTTTGGTCTGGTCCAAGAAGGCAGTTCTTAGGTTAAGACTCCGTCTTCCTCAGACTGGCGGAACTTGAGCGCTCAGGCCAAGGCAGGGACCTGACTTTTACACCGTTATACCGGCCAAAGGGATTAGATCACGCAGAATTTCCATGGCGGGGATCGAGAGAAACCCGGGCCGCCTCTAGACCGTTGCTATTTTCTGCGGATACCAGGAAATTAGTTTTGTGCAGTTAAAGCAGATTAGAGTGCTCTGTTGCACTAGTATAACAAATCTACTTCCAAAAATAAATTGATTTTTGCTGTTAGGAAAGTGACGGGGAAATGCATTGAAAAGCGGACAGTGGATGAATGACCCAATGGGAAGACGTTGAGAACGTAGAGCAGGGGTAGGCAACCTAAGGCCCGTGGGCCGAATGTGGCCTAATCGCCTTCTCAATCTGGCCCACGCATGGTCCGGGAATCAGCGTGTTTTTACATGAGTAGAATGTGTGCTTTTATTTAAAATGCATCTCTGGGTTATTTGTGGGGCATAGGAATTCATTCATTCCCCCCCCCCAAATATAGTCCACCCCCCACCAGGTCTGAGGGACAGTGGATCAGCCCCCTGCTGAAAATGTTTGCTGATGTTGAGTCTTGAAAAGGGAAACCTTTACCCTCCTAAAACCGTTCGCAGTCCCGCTCCTCCTCTGCATGTAACCCACACCAGCGGGAATGTCCTGTCAGCGTCTTCCTCCTGCCACTCACACCACCACCCTGCAAGGTAGGCCAGTTCTGATCCGGCACTCTAGCCACAACGCTTTGCTTGCCCATTCAGCAACCACGCTACATTTGCTCTGATATTCGTTGCTTGCATTATTTCCACCCCCAGCTGCAAAACTGGATATCGAGAGATTTAAAGCTGCAAAGCTGTAAATTGAGAGACTGTGCATCTCATCTCCTTTACTGGCTTGTAAGAAGGATTACTGAGATAACCTGCGTGACATATTTAGGAAACACTGATTTATTGATTTTTTTAGAAAACGGAGTACAGCTTCAGGCGTGGCGATCAAGCCACTGGCTGTGGCAAAAGGGTGACCCTTTGGCTGGCGTTTCCTTCCATTCTCCCTGGCAACCTTTTGCCCAAGTGGGGGAGAAGTCTTTGAGATGAGTCCGGTGCCATCATCTTAATTGTCCTAATAACATCCTTGTGAGAGTCTTGAGGCTTATCATCCTGGGGCACGAGGAAACGATCCTTCACGGACAGGGTTGCTTCTGTCCTTCGGCTGATAGCGTTGATCCTGTCACATGCCATTTGTCAAATGGGCGTGGGGATGTTAGAATCTTCAAAGAGTTGGAAGGAGACCTTCCAATGGTAGTCTAGTCCAACCCCCTGCAATGCAGGAATCTCAGCTAAAGCATCCATGGCAGATGGCCATCCGACCTCTGCTTAAAAACCTCCAAGGAAGGAGAGTCCACAATCTCCCAAGGGAGACAGTGTCACTGTCCAACAGCTCTTACTGTCAGAAAGTTCTTCCTGGTGTTTCTTGTAATTTGAAGCTATTGGTTTGAGTCCTACTCAAATCAGATTGCTCACTCTTCCATGTGACAGCCCTTGAGATACCGTATTTGAAGATGGCTATCCTATCTCCTAAATATGGTCTGAAGCTCAACATCAAAAAAACTAAGATCATGGCCACTGGTCCCATCACCTCCTGGCAAATAGAAGGGGAAGAAATGGAGGCAGTGAGAGATTTCACTTTCTTGGGTTCCATGATCACTGCAGATGGTGACAGCAGTCACGAAATTAGAAGACGCCTGTTTCTTGGGAGAAAAGCAATGACAAACCTAGACAGCATCTTAAAAAGCAGAGACATCACCTTGCCGACAAAGGTCCGTATAGTTAAAGCTATGGTTTTCCCAGTAGTAATGTACGGAAGTGAGAGCTGGACCATAAAGAAGGCTGATCGCCAAAGAATTGATGCTTTTGAATTATGGTGCTGGAGGAGACTCTTGAGAGTCCCATGGACTGCAAGAAGATCAAACCTATCCATTCTTAAAGAAATCAGCCCTGAGTGCTCACTGGAAGGACAGATCCTGAAGTTGAGGCTCCAGTACTTTGGCCACCTCATGAGAAGAGAAGACTCCCTAGAAAAGACCCTGATGTTGGGAAAGATTGAGGGCACAAGGAAAAGGGGACGACAGAGGACGAGATGGTTGGACAGTGTTCTCTAAGCTACTAACATGAGTTTGGCCAAACTGCGAGAGGCAGTGAAGGATAGGCGTGCCTGGCGTGCTCTGGTCCATGGGGTCACGAAGAGTCGGACACGACTGAACGACTGAACAACAACAACAACATCCTATCTCCTCTCAGTCTCTTCTTTTCCAGGCTAAACATACCCAATTCTTTCATACAGCTTGGTTGCCAGGCCCTTGATTATCTTGGTTGCCCTCCTCTGCACATATTCTAGCTGGTCAGCATCCTTCTTAAATTGTGGTGCCCAGAACTGGACATTTTGCAGGATGCAAGATGTTTGTTTCACCCACTGGGTGCATTCAGACCTGGGAAATGTTGTGTTAGTTTTCAGGATTATAAGGCTGGCGCTTCTGTTCCGATGTTCCTTTCACACGGTTGCATTATGGGATGGTGGCATTTTGGACCAGCCTTCACCACATCTGGCAGATCTTCAGCTTTGGATGTGCATAATAATAATAATAATAATAACAATAATTAATAATAATTTTATTATTTATAGCCCGCCCATCTGGTTTGGGTTTCCCCAGCCACTCTGGGTGGCTCCCAACAGACTATTAAACAGAATAAAACTTCAGACATTAAAAACTTCCCTAAATGGTGCTGCCTTCAGATGTCTTCTAAAAGTTATGTAGTTCTTTATCTGCTTGACATCTGATGGGAGAGCGTTCCACAGGGCTGGTGCCACTACCGAAAAGGCCCTCCACCTGGTTCCCTGTAACCGCACTTCTCGCAGTAAGGGAACCACCAGAAGGCCCTCAGAGCTGGACCTCAGTGTCCGGGCTGAACGATGGGGGTGGAGACACTCCTTCAGGTATACTGGGCCGAGGCAGTTTCCGTTTATTCCGACGGTAACAGAAGGGGAACAGCTTGAACTCCCAGGTGCCTGGGTTCAACACCAGATCCGATGGATTCCTTTACGGATCGCTGGGTTGTGCAGAGAGGAAGAGGGCTTGGCTGTCGCGTTTGAGATGCCTGTCTTCCCAAAATTAAAATGCGAAAAAGAAGGAAGAGGAAACGAGGCAAGATGGAACGAAGAGAGAAAGAACTTCGGGAGAGCTTGGCTGAATCGGGCCAAAGGCTTGCCCAGCATTCTGTACTCACAGCAGCCAACCAGATGCCAATGGGAAGAGGACAAAAACATCTCTCCCAAAGCTGCACCCCTCGCTACTCCCACTTTTCAAGTGCTTTTTACTTGATGGGAATCTGCCTTTGAGCTGTGATAATGCCTCTTGCTTGCCTGGATGCAGGATGGAGACACCAGTGTGTGCATGTAGAAACCCGTGGCTTTGGCATGGCTGGAATGTGGGCTAATGTAGAGTCACATCTGTCTCTCCACCCACCTTTGCCTCTGGACCAACGCACCGCTGGCATGCGGCCCACAAAGGAACACAGCCAGATGCCCCTGGGAATCCCAGAAGCAGGGCATCAAGGCAGTTGCCCTTCCCTATGCTTTGGCCCTGGAATTTGGTACTGCCAGATAGATTGCCTTGGTGCATGGAAGCTCTCTCTAGCTAGCTCGGCTAATTGAGGTCCAGTGCCGAGGGCCTTCTGGCGGTTTCCTCACTGCGAGAAGTGAGGTTACAGGGAACCAGGCAGAGGGCCTTCTCGGTAGTGGCGCCCGCCCTGTGGAACGCCCTCCCATCAGAGGTCAAACAAATAAACAACTATCTGACGTTTAGAAGACATCTGAAGGCAGCCCTGTTTAGGGAAGTTTTTTAATGAGTGATGTTTTAATGTACTTTTAATCTTTTGTTGGAAGCCACCCAGAGTGGCTGGGGAAACCTATCCAGAAGGGCGGTGGGGTATAGATAAATTATTATTATTATTATTATTATTATTATTATTATTATTATTATTATTATTATTTATTATCTGCCCTAACCTCCGAAAGATGGACCTGCCCTCCTTTGGATTTGCATTCAGCAATCTGAGTTGATCGAAACCAGATGCTAAAGCAAGACTTAGCTCTTTTTAACTGTTCTGAAAACTTTTGTTTTTTTACGCCACAAAGCAAGAACCCTTAATCTGCTCAAAATGAAAGACGACAGCTTGTCTGGGGCTGCCAGCTTCGTTTTATATTTTTATTCCCCCCCCCTCCAAAAAAAGAATAAAGGTACTGTACATAGGCTGGGTTAGTTTGCATGCCCGAATGACACAGTGTTAGCTTAGCAAGCTGCAACAGATTTCCCTTTGCCTCGGCAAAAGATATGGAACGTTGCATCTAAAGGGGATTGTTGAAGCCAAAAATAAAAGTATATTGAGCCTAAGGAGTCTCCAAGCGGCTCACATTCTCCTTTCCCTTCCTCCCCCACAACAAACACTCTGTGAGGTGAGTGGGGCTGAGAGACTTCAGACAAGTGGGACTAGCCCAAGGTCACCCAGCAGCTGCATGTGGAGGAGTGGGGAAGCGAACCCGGTTCACCAGATTATGAGTCTACCACTTTTAACCACTACACCACACTGGCTCTCTGTATGCGTTATTACAATGGTACCTATAAAACCTTGTGTGTTGTATACGTATCATATGATGTACGGAATTGTACCCTGTTTCCCCCTTTTTAATATGTAGTCATAAAGTAAGCCATGGCAGGTTTTTTTTTACCTTTGTGAGAAGTAAGACGTACCCCAAAAGTAAGCCGTGGTGCCGCCATTGTTCCTGTCGCCTCCTCAGCCCCTCCTGTGTGTGCAGGGAGCCAGCGAACCAGCGAGAGGCGCACAGGGGGGAAACGCGCCTCTTGCGGAGTTCTGCCCCGCCTGCTCAGCGCGCAGGGGGAGGCTGTACTGTATCATACTGACGTAATAAAAATAAGACATCCCCCTGAAAATAAGCCACCCTGTGTTTTTTTGAGGAACAAAAATTATAAGACGGTGTCTTAAAAAGGGGGAAAGACGGTATTATGTTCTTTGTTTTCAGCCAGTCGGTGGTCTTTTGAAGAAAGGTGGTGTATAAATTTAATAAAAAATCATCACCATCATTTCACCGTAAGCACCCATTTCCAAAGCTCTTAACCTCTTTCCCTCCTTGTTTTTGGTCCAGCATTCTCTTCCTCTGAAGCAACCCTCCCCTCGCAAGGATGCTGATTCTCCTCGCCTTCATCATTGTCTTCCACATCAGCTCGGCTGCCCTTCTGTTCATCGCCACGATTGATAGCGTAAGTTGCCCGACAACAGCAATTTTTTTTAAAAAAAATTCGGGGTGTGTGTTTGTGTGTCTGGTGCTCAAAGATTAAAAGAAAGTCATCGAAACGGAAGTGAAAAAGACTCCACAAACTGAAAGTGGAGACACTCTATGTACTTTGCTGGAGGGACTGGATGTTTTGAACCTGCTGCCTCCCCAGCAGGAGGCCGGGGAGGAGACTCGCCACCATTGCCCTCCATAGCTGTCAACTTTCGGATTTGAAAATAAGGGATTTCCCCCAACTTTCAGATTTGAAAATAAGGGACGCCACGAGGGCGGTGCAATGGCACCAAGTAGCCTCGCCACCCTGCGCTCCAGAGGCTGCGCGCGAACGGGTGAGCGCAAGAGCGAGCGCATAAACGGCAGGCAGGCTGTCTGTCTGGTTGGCCGTGAGGGTCTGGCTGCACAAGGCATGCAAGCTCCGCCCCCAGTCGGTCTCAGACTCCTTATTGGCAGCCGAGCAACGCAGCTGAGGAGCCTCCCTGGCCGGCAGGGAGGGAGAGGAGCTGCTTCCTTTGAAATCCAGGAAATTTAAGGGATATCAACAATCCGGGATAGCAGCGGGAAACGGCATTGAAAAAAGGGAGGGTTGACAGCTATGTTGCCCTCCCCGACATTGGCCTTTGGCTGCTGTCAGCCTCCTCTGGAGTAAGGATATTATAATAATAATACAGGGTAATAATAATAATAATAATAATAATAAATTTTTATTTATACCCCGCCCTTCCCAGCCAAGACCGGGCTCAGAGCGGCTAACACCCATAAAATCACAACAAAACAATCAATTAAAATGCAGGTTAAAATACAATTTAAAGTTTAAAATGCAGCCTCATTTATAAGTAGCCCACCAATCAAACCATAAAGGGTTACACCAGGGTTAAACTGAAACCAACCCAAAGGCCAGGCGGAACAGCTCCGTCTTGCAGGCCCTGCGGAAAGATGCCAAATCCCGCAGGGCCCTGGTCTCTTGTGACAGACCGTTCCACCAAGTCGGGGCCAGTACTGAGAAGGCCCTGGCCCTAGTTGAGGCCAGCCTAGCATCCTTGTGGCTCGGGACCTCCAAAATGTTATTATTTGAGGACCTTAAGGTCCTACACGGGGCATACCAGGAGAGGCGGTCCCTTAGGTACGAGGGTCCTAGGCCGCATATGGGAGCCAGCCACCTAGCCTGGGAAGAGCACCCATCCCCTCTGAGCTGCATTTAAGCCAGGCTCCTTGGAGTGCAGGAAGTGACTTCGTTGAAATGTATTGATCATTTTGATGAATGATTTTGGATACATTTGAATGATTCTCTGGATACGTTTGCTGCAGGTTACGTTCGGCACGGGTTACGAACACACCACACCCGGAAGTACCGGAACGGGTTACTTCCGGGTTTGTCGGTTCGCGCATGCGCAGACGCGTCAAATGACGTCATGCGCAGAAGCACCAAATCGCTTTGCTCACATGCGCAGATGCAATGCTTCATGTTACGTGTTGCTCATGTTGTGAACGGGGCTCCGGAATGGATCCCATTCGCAACATGAGGTACCACTGTATTTGGAACCACTATGGCTTAATTGAACTGTAATAATCATTTCGAGGAATTTGTTATTTGCTTTATTTATGCGCTGTTGTACTTGATGGTACAGCGGCTGCTTCTTAAATGCTATTGTGATTCTCGTGAGCTGCCCTGAGCTCAGCACTTGCCATTGGAAAAGAGGAATACAAATGCTAAATCAAATCAAATCAAATCGGGAAGACCGGCACCAGAAACTATATTGTCAGTTAACTCTGGTTTTACTTAAACCTAGACTTTTTTTTTTTGGGGGGGGGAGTAATATTGAATTTATTCTGTTTGTCACATTTTTTTGTCATTTTTCAATTTACCAACATGCTCTGTTTGTATTTTGATGTTTTGAAACGTCTGCTGTAAGCCACTTTGGTCACAGCTGATTGTGGGAAAGTGGCATCACAAAGTGAAAACGACCGATCAATCCTCCAAGATCTATACTTTCACATGCTTTTTAAAATCATCCTTCTTCAGGCCTGGTGGGTCGGGGAGGACTTCTCCACGGACGTCTGGCATCGCTGCCTCAATGGCACTAACTGTACAGCCCTGGATGAGACCTTCCCAGGTGAGTCATCAAACAGCTCTTCCTGAATCTCGGGGTGGGATTACTTCGTCCCCCCCCCCACCATCAATCTCTTCCCAGGAGTGTGTATTTTTTTTTAAAAATGTGACATCATCACAATAACATTTCCCCATGCACTTCTGTACATCATTGGCTGGAAAATGTGATGACATCACGGCATGCAGAATGGGTATTGGCGAGTCTTTTTTGAGGATGTTCCTGAGTAGGGTTGCCATACGTCCGGATTTTCCTGGACATGTCCTCGTTTTGGGGGGGTAAAATTTGGGTCCAGAGGGATTTTTAAAACTTGGCAAAATGTCCTGGTTTTTTGGTTTGGCTCCTAAAAAGAACTACATTTCCCATGAGGCCATGGGGCCTCTGCTGCGAAGCCGGCCCTTGCGATTGGATGAGGCAGTACCAATCTCGCTGTCCCGGGTGCCGCGTCCGATGCTGGAAGGGGGAGAAGGTAGAAAGCGACGATGGTAGTCGAGACGGATGAGGATGGAGGGTGAGAGGCCGGGCCATAGTGTGCGGTGTCCTAATCTGGGTTGGGGCCGGGAGAGGCTTGTTTCAGCTGTTGCAGGACGGCTGCAGTTCAGGAGCTGTTGGGTGTTGGCATTATGCAGGAGCTGGGCACTGTGGAAGAGGCATGCTGTGTGTTGGCAGGGAACCTACTTATGGGGCGATGGGTATAGTTGCGTGGCAGCCGCATGTGGCCCTTTGTGTGTGGTGCCCTTGCTGCAGCTGCCGGCCATGTACCACAGCAGCAATTAGCAGCAGCGCTGGAGACCATGCCTAAGAAATGCTCTCCTATGCATAAAATCTAACAGTGAACTTAGAATCATAGAATCATAGAATCATAGAATCATAGAGTTGGAAGAGACCACAAGGGCCATCCAGTCCAACCCCCTGCCAAGCAGGAAACACCATCAAAGCATTCCTGACAGGTGGCTGTCAAGCCTCTGCTTAAAGACCTCCAAAGGAGACTCCACCACACTCCTTGGCAGCAAATTCCATTGTCGAACAGCTCTTACTGTCAAGAAATTCTTCCTAATGTTTAGGTGGAATCTTCTTTCTTGTAGTTTGAATCCATTGCTCCGTGTCCGCTTCTCTGGAGCAGCAGAAAACAACCTTTCTCCCTCCTCTATATAACATCCTTTTATATATTTGAACATGGCTATCATATCACCCCTTAACCGTCTCTTCTCCAGGCTAAACATACCCAGCTCCCTAAGCCGTTCCTCATAAGGCATCGTTTCCAGGCCTTTGACCATTATGGTTGCCCTCCTCTGGACACGTTCCAGCTTGTCAATATCCTTCTTGAACTGTGGTGCCCAGAACTGGACACAGTATTCCAGGTGAGGTCTGACCAGAGCGGAATACAATGGTACTATTACTTCCCTTGATCTAGATGCTATACTCCTATTGATGCAGCCCAGAATTGCATTGGCTTTTTTAGCTGCTGCACCACACTGTTGACTCATGTCAAGTTTGTGGTCTACCAAGACTCCTAGATCCTTTTCACTTGTACTGCTCTCAAGCCAGGTATCACCCATCCTGTATTTGTGCCTTTCATTTTTTTTGCCCAAGTGTAGTACTTTACATTTCTCCCTGTTAAAATTCATCCTGTTTGCCTTGGCCCAGTTCTCTAATCTGTTAAGGTCATTTTGAAGTGTGTTCCTGTCCTCTGGGGTATTAGCCACCCCTCCCAATTTGGTGTCATCTGCAAACTTGATCAGGATGCCCTCAAGCCCATCATCCAAGTCATTGATAAAGATGTTGAATAAGACTGGGCCCAAGACAGAACCCTGTGGCACCCCACTAGTCACTTCTCTCCAGGATGAAGAGGAGCCATTGATGAGCACCCTTTGGGTTCGGTCAGTCAGCCAGTTACAAATCCAATGAATGGTAGCATTGTCTAGCCCGCATTTTACCAGCTTCTTTACAAGAATATCATGGGGCACCTTGTCAAAGGCCTTGCTGAAATCAAGATAGGCTACATCCACAGTGTTCCCTTCGTCTACCAGGCTTGTAATTCTGTCAAAAAATGAGATCAGATTAGTCTGACATGACTTATTTTTCAGAAACCCATGCTGACTTTTAGTGATCACAGCGTTCCTTTCTAGGTGCTCACAGACCGTTTGCTTAATGATCTGCTCTAGAATCTTTCCTGGTATTGATGTCAGGCTGACTGGGCGGTAATTGTTTGGGTCCTCTCTTTTCCCCTTTTTGAAAATAGGGACAACATTTGCCCTCCTCCAGTCTGCTGGGACTTCACCTGTTTTCCAAGAATTCTCAAAGATTACTGCCAGTGGTTCTGAAATCACCTCTGCCAGTTCTTTTAATACTCTGGGATGTAGTTCATCTGGCCCTGGAGACTTGAATACATCTAAACTAGCCAAGTGTGCTTGTACTACCTCCTTACTTATTCTGGGCTGTGTTTCCCCTGCTGAATCATCTGCTCCATATTCTTCAGGTCGGGCATTGTTTTCTTTTTTGGAGAAGACTGAGGCAAAGAAGGTATTGAGGAGTTCTGCCCTTTCTGCGTCCCCTGTTCGCATTTCACCTTCTTCTCCTCTAAGTGACCCCACTGTTTCCTTGTTCTTCCTTTTGCTACGGACATACCCATAAAAACTCTTTTTATTGCTTTTAACCTCTCTAGCAAGCCTGAGTTCATTCTGTGCTTTAGCTTTTCTGACTTTGTCTCTACATGTGCTGGCTATTTGTTTGAATTCCTCTCTGGTGGTTTCCCCCTTTTTCCATTTCTTGTACATATCCCTTTTAAATCTTAACTCAGTTAAAAGTTCATTAGATAGCCACCCTGGCTTCTTTAGGCACCTTCCATGTTTTCGTCTCATTGGTACTGCTTGAAGTTGTGCTTTTAATATCTCCCTTTTAACAAACTCCCATCCATCATGAACTCCCTTCCCTTTTAGTATTACTGACCATGGGATCACACCCAGCATTTCCCTAAGTTTTCTGAAGTCGGCTTTCTTAAAGTCTAGAATTTGAGTCTTAGTATGCTTGGTTGCTCCTTTCTGATGTATAATAAACTCCAGAAGAGCATGATCACTCCCACCTAATGATCCTACCACTTCTACCCCACTAACCAGGTCATCACTATTGGTTAGGACCAGATCTAAAATGGCTGATCCTCTTGTTGCTTCTCCCACTTTCTGGACAATGAAATTGTCTGCAAGGCCCGTGAGGAATCTGTTCGACCTTATGCTCTTGGCTGAGTTTGACATCCAACAAATATCAGGATAGTTGAAATCCCCCATTACTACTATCTCATTTCCTTTTGAATGCTTGGTCATCTGTTCCAGGAAGGCATCATCTATGTCCTCAGTTTGGCTTGGGGATCTATAGTAAACTCCCACCATGAGATCACTGTTATTTTTCTCTCCCTTAATTTTGACCCAGATACTCTCAATTTGGCTTTGAAGTTTTAAATCATGGATCTCTTCACAGGTATACACATCCCTGACATATAACGCCACTCCTCCTCCTTTCCTGTTTGGTCTATTCCTCTTAAATAGATTGTATCCCTCTATTACTACATTCCAATCATGAGATTCATCCCACCAGGTTTCAGTGATGCCTATTATGTCGTATTTAGTTTGCTGTACCAAGAGCTCAAGTTCATCTTGTTTATTTCCCATGCTCTGTGCATTTGTATACAGACATTGAAAACCATTGATCATTCCCCCTAGTCTCCTACTTAAGGATTTTTTCCTCCCACCACTAGGTCTGTGCGCTGTTTGCTCCATTTGGTCCTTGACTTTTGGATGATCATCTTCAGCCTTTGATAGACTCCTACCTTCAGGACCACTGTCTCCCTCCCCCACATAAGTCAGTTTAAAGCCCTCCTGATGAGGTTTTTGAGATTGTTGGCAAAAACATTCCTCCCAACCCTTGTGAGGTGCAGCCCATCACTTGCCAGAAGTCCATCTTCAAGAAACTGCAGACCGTGATCTAAGAAACCAAACCGTTCCTGCCGGCACCATTTGCGAAGCCAGTTGTTCACTTCTCCTATTTTCCCCTCTCTTCCTGGGCCACGGCGTTCAACTGGGAGGACAGATGAGATGACAATTTGTGCATTTAATTGCTTCAGCTTCCTGCCCAGAGCCTCATAATCACTTTTGATCTTCTGGAGGCTATGGCTTGCGGTGTCATTGGTTCCCACATGGACTAAAAGGAAGGGGTTTTTATCCGTGGGTTTAATTATTCCTTGCAGCCGTTCTGTAACATCATGGATCTTGGCCCCGGGGAGACAGCATACCTCTCGAGACATCTTGTCAGGCCCACAGATCACTGCTTCCGTACCCCTCAATAGGGAATCCCCTATCACCACTACCACTTCCTCCTTCTGATCAAGAAACTGGTAGATAATACACCAGTTCTTTCTAGGTTGCTTAAGCACAGAGATACAGGTAAACCAGATTATACATTGCTAGATATTAGAGCCATTGTGTTAAGAATAAAATACGATGCAGGCATTCGTCTCAAAGCTTGCTTTTCAAAAAAATAATGGTGTAGCCATATGACTTTTTAAAGATTATGCTTAGCAATCTTTATATTACAGTGGTACCTCGGGTTAAGTACTTAATTTGTTCCAGAGGTCCGTTCGTAACCTGAAGCGTACTTAACCTGAAGCACCACTTTAGCTAATGGGACCTCCTGCTGCCGCTGCACCGCCAGAGCACGATTTCTGTTCTTAGCGGAGTTCTTAACCTGAAGCGTACTTAACCCGAGGTACCACTGTAATTGGGACCCAGGTGGCGCTGTGGGTTAAACCACAGAGCCTAGGGCTTGCTGATCAGAAGGTCGGTGGTTCGAATCCCTGCTACGGGGTGAGCTCCTGTTGCTCGGTCCCTGCTCCTGCCAACCTAGCAGTTCGAAAGCACGTCAAAGTGCAAGTAGATAAATAGGAACCACTCTGGTGGGAAGGTAAACGGCGTTTCTGTGCACTGCTCTGGTTCGCCAGAAGCGGGTTTGTCATGCTGGCCACATGACCCGGAAGCTGTACGCCGGCTCCCTCGGCCAATAAAGCGAGATGAGCGCCGCAACCCCAGAGTCGGACACGACTGGACCTAATGGCCAGCGGTCCCTTTACCTTTACCTTACCACTGTAATTGGCAACTAGTCTGGAACCTGAAATACAGAGGTGCAAGGCATGTGATGGTTGGAAAGTTAAGCGCTGTTTGACAGTGGAACAGTCTCTTGAGAGAGAGGTGGTGGACTCTCCTTCCTTGGAGGTTTTGAAGCAGAGGTTCAATGGCCATCTGTCACGGATGCTCTAGTTGAGATTCAACTGCAATTGAAGGGGGTTGGACTGGATGACCCTCAGGGTCCCCCCCTCAACTCTACAATGCTATGATTCTAATGCCTCTACCTGCCCTGGTTGCATCTCGTAGTTAATCCCCTGATTTCGCAGATGCTTGAAGAACAACAGAAGGAAGGGAAGGGCTGGTTGGCGCAGCCAGATTCTGAAATGTTCCTCTTTGTGGAAGTTGCATTTATTTGGGGAGCGGGAGGGCTGGAGGAAATGGATTCAGGAGAGTTGGCAAGAGGCGGACACCTTTTCTTATTGTCAATCTGCACAAGCAGTGGCGGGAGGAAGTCGCTGGCAGGATGCAGGTGGATTCCAAGAAGGAAAAATTAATGGGATGATTATTATTTTTTATATAATATAATTTATTTTTTATTTTTTTAAAAACACAACCAGCCCGGAAATTAAATGTGACTGTCAAGACCTCAGAAAACAAACTTCCCTTGGGGAAGCACTGAGATGGTGTAGGGACTGGACTGCTGGGGGGGTGGGGGAGGGAAGAGGTGCTTTGCAGATGTATTTTGAACCACTGAATACAGCAGTGATGGCTAACCTTGACACTCCAGATGTTTTGGGACTACAACTCCCATCATCCCTGACCACTGATCCTGTTAGCTAGGGATGATGGGAGTTGTAGTTCCAAAACATCTGGAGTGTCAAGGTTAGCCATCACTGGACTACAGCATCCAAAGGTGACCATTGAAGATCTGGCCCTGCAATATTGGTTTTGGAGGAGTGGCAGCATATAAAAATCCATAGGGACCTTCTGGCAGTTCCTTCGTTGAGAGAAGTGAGGTTACAGGGTTCTCGGTGGTGGCGCCCTCCCTGTGGAACGGCCTCCCGTCAGATGTCAAGGAAATAAACAACTACCTGACGTTTAGAGGACATCTGAAGGCAGCCCTGCTTAGGGAAGTTTTTAATGTCTGATGTTTTATCGTGTTTTTAATATTTTGTTGGAAGCCGCCCAGTGGCTGGGGAAACCCAGTCAGATGGGCGGCATATAAATAATAAAATAATTTGTTGTTGCTGCTGCTGCTGCTGTTATTGGAGAGTTCCCTTACAGCCCTCTCCTGCCCGCTTTCTTAAATTCAGGGATTGACACTGGCTGTCTCCTCCTTAAGTCTCAGGGTTGTAGAACTCGCAGAATCCTAAGAGTTGGAAGGGAACACGATTGTCATCTAAGTCCGACCCGCGGCAATGCAGGAATCCTCCTAACTGCTACTTCATCCCCGTGTGTGTTTTACAGACTACCAGTCTATCCAGGCAATTCAGGCCACGATGATCCTCTCCACCATCCTCTGCTGTGTGGCCTTTTTCGTTTTCATCCTCCAGCTGTTCCGCCTGAAGCAAGGCGAGAGATTCGTCTTAACATCCATCATCCAGCTGCTATCCTGTGAGTACCTCCTTCCGGTTTAAGGATCTGCAACAGCCCCTCTCGAAAACGAGAAAGGAGTCGTGACAAGGAGCTGACAAGCCAAGGCAAAAACAACAACAACACCCTAAGCAGCACATGCTGAATTTGGGCACACCGGGAGGGTTTCTTTTAGTGGAAAATCCCCCTGCTCAGAGGTGGCTTGTTCCTAAATTCCTAGCGTATGTCCACCCAGCTAAGCCGGTACAGTCGTACCTTGGATCCCAAATGCCTTGCGAGCCGAACGTTTTGACTCCCGAACGCTGCAAGCCCAGAAGTGAGTGTTCCGGTTTGCAAAAGTTCTTTGGAACCTGAACATCCGACGTGGCTTCCACGGCTTCAGATTGGCTGCAGGAGCTTCCTGCAGACAACTGGAAGCCGCGTCTTGGTTTCCGAACGTTTTGGAAGTTGAATGGACTTCCTGAATGGATCCCGTTCAACTTCCAAGGTACCACTGTATTTTGAACCTGGTACTTGTTGGTGGAGGGACGCGGGTGGCGCTGTGGGTTAAACCACAGAGCCTAGGGCTTGCCAATCAGAAGGTCGGCGGTTCGAATCCCCACGGTGGAGTGAGCTCCCGTTGCTCGGTCCCGGCTCCTGCCAACCTAGCAGTTTGAAAGCATGTCAAAGTGCAAGTAGATAAATAGGTACTGCTCTGGCGGGAAGGTAAACGGCGTTTCCGTGCGCTGCTCTGGTTCGCCAGAAGCGGCTTAGTCATGCTGGCCACATGACCCAGAAGCTGTACGCTGGCTCCCTCTGCCAATAATGCGAGATGAGCGCCGCAACCCCAGAGTCGGTCACAACTGGACCTAATGGTCAGGGGTCCCTTTACCTTTACCTATTTATTCATTGCGCTTATATCCCCACTTTCTTCTACCACGGAGCTTCAGACGGCAAATGTGGGGTTAACTGGTTGCCTCTCCTGCGGTTGCCAGACCTCCAGGGCTGGCTCGGAGTCTTTGCCTGGCAGGCAGAGGGCTTGTCTCACCAGGTGGGTGAGATTCCCTTTAATAAAAAACATTGAGAGGACTGCATATGCAGCTTGCAAGCTTCAGACCAGCATCCTCCAGCTGCAAATTAGAACCATAGAATTGTAGAGTTGCAAGGGGCCCCAAAGGGAATCTCTCGTCCAACCCCTTGCAATGCAGGAGTTCTGCCCAACAGCCGTCCCTGAGTGGGCTCAAACTACCAACTTCCTGGTGAACAGCCAGACACACTGACCCATTGCGCCACAAGACAGCAGTGCTCCCCTCTTCTCCCAATTAACCTCCGTCTCCATGACACCACTGGCGCCTTCCCCGTGACATCGCCAGGGGCTGCCCTTGGGTTGCATCCCAGACCCTGAGATTTCTGGGGCCAGACCAGAGACCTAAATCTCCCTTATCAAGGCACTGATTAGACCAGGCTTCCTCAAACTCAGCCCTCCAGATGTTTTGAGACTACAATTCCCATCATCCCTGACCACTGGTCCTGCTAGCTTAGGGATCATGGGAGTTGTAGGCCAAAAACATCTGGAGGGCTGAGTTTGAGGAAGCCTGGATTAGACCCAGACCACCTTGACAGCAAGATGGTTTCATGGGTGCTTAGTGCTTCTTCCTGGTTTCTTAAAAGTGATCTTTCAGACTTAAAGTGGCCGCCATGACCACATAACACCGGTCCTGAGAGATCTACATTGGCTCCCAGTACGTTTCCGAGCACAATTCAAAGTGTTGGTGCTGACCTTTAAAGCCCTAAACGGCCTCGGTCCTGTATACCTGAAGGAGCGTCTCCACCCCCAACGTTCAGCCCGGACACTGAGATCTAGCGCCGAGGGCCTTCTGGTGGTTCCCTTACTGCAAGAAGCAAAGCTACAGGGAACCAGGCAGAGGGCCTTCTCGGTAGTGGCGCCCGCCCTGTGGAACACCCTCCCATCCCATGTCAAAGAGATAAATAACTACCTGACATTTAGAAAACACCTGAAGGCAGCCCTGTTTAGGGAAGTTTTTAATGTGTGATATTTTAATGTATTTTAGTGTTTGTTGGAAGCCGCCCAGAGTGGCTGGGGGGACCCGGCCAGATGGGCGGGGTACAAATAATAAATTATTATTATTATTATTAACTTGCCGAGAACACCCAGGAGGCTGGTTCCGGGGCAGGGCTATCCTCAGCCCATTCACGGGCTTTCCCCCCTTCTCTCCCTTCCCAGGTCTGTGCGTGATGATCGCCGCATCCATTTACACGGACCGCCACGAGGAGTTTCACGTGGGTCATCAGTACGACTTTTTCCAGGTGTCCAGCGGCCAGTACGGCTACTCCTATGTCCTGGCGTGGATCGCCTTCTCCTTCACATTGCTCAGTGGAATCATGTACCTAATACTAAGGAAGCGCAAATAAAGCTGCGGCGGCTAGTTGAAGGGGGAAGAGAGGCAAAAGGAAACGGTTTGTCCCGTTTCGCAGTACTGGGGAGTCCAGTAACTATTTTGTATATAGCAGAAGAGCGGTTTTGTAGTAAGGAAAAGTTGTTGTCTGTTTTTCTGTCCTGCCGCGGCCCCCTTCCTCCTCCTCCTCCTCCCTGCTTGGTCTTGAAACAAAGACTATGGGGGAGAAAAAATGCAGGTGAGCTGGAACAGCTAACTCCCCCTGGCATGGGTGGGGTACCTTAAAGGCAACCCATGCCTATGGTAGTCTCCCAAAAGCCATTGATTGTACCTATTCTTGTGTCGTTTCCTTTTCTTATACAGCTTTCAAAACAGGTAATGTTACTAGGCATTAACAAAAAAGCAACACCCCGCCCCCCAGGTGGTTATGGCTCTGTAGGACAGATGTGAAAAGCTGGCAGATCACAGTAAACATTACTCTTGTCGCTAGCAACATGTGCTCAACTGGACGTCTGGGATTCTCTTGAGAAATAGGGATCGGGGGGGGGGGGGAATCTAGACGGCCCTTGGCCACAGAATAAATCTGTGGATCGAGGGATAATCCTGCAGCTGGTAGTTCCTCCAGTGATTGAATGCCAGCCTAGGAGGTTCTTTGTAAAAAAAACAATGGTTTGCTGTGATGCTGGCAAGCTCAACGCTATGGTTCTGGGCTGATCTCAAGGGTTCATTTGGTCTGGCGCAGTGCCCGTGTGGTTGCTGGGCATGGTGGTGGTGGGGGCACAGGGGTGCAGCCTGCTCTAAATCCAGCTTGGACACATCTGCCCATGCCATGCTTCAAAACAATTCCAGCTGGGAGTGCCTTAAGTTATCGCCACGGAAGATAGTGTTCTGCTGCGATAGGTGTGTAGGGAAGAGCCCCGAAAGGTTCAGAGAACATTACTTGTCTAAGGCTGAAACGATTGATTTGGGACAGATCCTCTTCCTGCTGAATCATGTATCCAGAGCTACCTCAAGAAGTCGCAAATATGTTCAGTGCCTTGATCGACACTTAACAGAGGCACCTCTCAGCTTGTTTCTGCGGTGGCAGTCCAGCCGTGCCTTAATCTTTACTATTTCCCTGCGTTTGGGAAGAATTTAAATGGAAAGGCTGTCTGTCTTTTGAGAAGGCACTCAATCCCTCAACACTCAAAAGGGATCCTAGGTAGCAGGGGTGTGGAAGGGCTTTTTCCTTGCATGGATCATGGAGAGCTGTCAGCATAGTGGCCGTCAGAAAACAAATAACATAGCCAAGTTGTTGGGGGCTGGCAAAAATCATTTGGGGGACCAGATATGGCCCTTAGGATTGCCATCCCTGCTGTAGGCAATATTAGGCTTAGGCAGAGCAAACCGTCCAGAAGAAAGCATTGGCCAGTCATTTTAGCAGGAAAATGTCAGTGCTAAAGCACAGCTTTCCTACTTTGAGGTAAATACAGCAGGCAGGAAGACTCAATTTTTATTTTTACAACCAGGAAAGAGCCACTCAACACTACTACATTATTCCAGAAGAGTTTGGGATTCCTGATTGCCCCAAATCACGGCTCCAACCAACCAACGAGCCAGTATTTGGCTAACTTATCTGGCATATTTGTTGGCAAAGATATCGGGTCTTTCCAATCTCAGTCTGACAAATTTACCCACTAACAAGTCACCTGGTTTTCAAAACCCCAGAGGCTCTTATTATTAGCAGGTGCAGAAACCTAGAATAACCTCAGGCTGCTCTTACGTATCCCATATTTCACCCAGGAGCCTTGTTCGTATACCTACAAGTGCCTGACCTCCTTAACAACAACAAAGATGGCTTTATAGGGCATTAAAAGATATTAATGGAAAAGGACAACCCATCGATCACTGAGGCTGCAAAATCCTTCTCTCTGTTCCTAGGGTATCAGTCCCATTAACAGGGACTTTCTTCTGAGTGAGCATGCTTAGGATTTCTCTGTCTGCAGGGCTGTCAGCTGATCTGCATC
Organism: Darevskia mixta; assembly: GCA_034641385.1. Classification (NCBI taxonomy): domain Eukaryota; kingdom Metazoa; phylum Chordata; class Lepidosauria; order Squamata; family Lacertidae; genus Darevskia; species Darevskia mixta. Next base: position 696,371 of record JAWWNH010000201.1, read on the forward strand.
CTCTTACTTGAACATCAGCTGCCTTCGGAATCATCACGCCATCCAGTTTAAATTAAATGTGCGTGTAGCTCATTTGACCTCAATACGAGGGACCTTTTTGAGATTTCGGAGAATGTGCAAGAATGCAGCTATTTAACAGACAACCATTGTGAGCGGTGTGGAAGGGCATTTTTTAGTGGGAGCGCTTTTTGTGTGTGTTAAGTATGTTTTCTTTTGCATCTTTGTACGGCCACTTCCCCTCTGTAATCCCCCTTTCACCTCTCAAAATGGTGCTCCGGAAAAACTGCCCTTACTATCAGCATTTTTAAAAAGGTATCCCCAACTTGAAATGTTAGCATTAAGGGGGGGGGGGTGTTTTAGACCCTGCAAACCAAAATATTTGGCCAAATGGATGAACTGGTGACAACTCATTTTAAGTAAATCAGGCCAAGTTGATGATCCCAGCTCCTCCCAGAATCACTTTTATGCTCCTGTATGGCAGTGTTTCTCAACCCTGTGCCTCCAGATGTTTTTGGCCTACAACTCCCATCATCCCTCGCTAGCAAGACCAGTGGTCAGGGATGATGGGAGTTGTAGGCCAAAAACATCTGGAGGCACAGGGTTGAGAAACACTGCTGTATGGAACATAGAACCAAGCTTTTTGTGTGCCTGTAGTGACATCTTTGACTGGCTGGACGGGGAATGAAGTGATGGTGTATAGAGAGAAACCTCGTGACTTTTGCATGGTTGGGATAGACCCTACTGTGCAGAGAGAACCAGATCTGTTGCTCCACTGAACAGTTGCCCACACTCTGTTGCCGGTTTTCCCCCCTCCACTCGATCCCAGATTTATTGTACCCTATTCCTGCACCACCCTCCCTAATCCCCATTCCGCATGCAGCCACACATGCGTTGCATACAAGAATCTGCGCCACCATTTATTCTCTGTTCAAAAGACTTAGTCTGGCCAGGTGTGTTTTTCATATAGATAGAATTTGTATTTATGTAAAAAAACAAAAATGTACTTGTACATACATAGATAACATTATGCCAATTACATTTTCTGACCACTTTAATAGAAATTTGAATTGCAAGTCATAATATAACCAGAGAATACAAAAAACTCAATTCTGTCAATGCTATTATTGCCTTTGCAACTTGCCTGGGAATAATAACAGGCACTCCTTTGTACGTTAGTACTACCATTTTTCAAGTTCTGGGGGTGGGGGAGAAATTGATAAATCCAAAAATGTTTAGGGGAGGACAGTGATTGTCAAGACCGCTAGCTTAGCTCTACCGACTGTGCCTCAGTTGTTTTGTATTTTATATACCATCTGTGTACACGGAAATAAAAGTTACAACCAGTATTGTGCCGATACCGTGTTGCAGTTTCATTCAAGACCCCTTGAATGTTTTTTTGGGGGGAGCTGAAGACTCCTCAGCCCCCCACTACCCAGCACACCTGCAAGGGAGACCGTTTTGGTGGTCTGAGCTTATAGGAACTGTAACTAACAGGGGAAAGGGGCTGAAGCAGTCGAGATGCTGCTGAACTACAAGTCCCATCAGCCCCAGCCAGGATAGTGAACAGGCCAGGATGATGGGAGTTGTAGTGTAACAGCAGCAGCAAAGCCAAAGGTCCTTTCTCTCTCCCCTCCAAAATCTGAAATGTTAAGGGCGCCCTATGCAGAAAGGCAAGAGGTCAACGGGAGAATGGGAAGTCTCAGAAGTGAGGTGTCAAACCTTACCGCGTAACTGGAACCCTGAAACTGGCGCCAGGCATAGGCAGCGTAGAGAGAAGAGGGACACATAAAGTAGACATCCTATAGGAGCCTAGTTCCCCCCTCACAGGAGCTACGTCACCGAAATGGCCTGAATGTCACTATAAGGTCCATAACGTCCATAAATGTCCTTTGACTGGATGGTAAAGTAACACTTGGAGCAATCAGGAAACTGGCCTAATAAGCAAGCCATGGGGAGAGGCATGGCCTTAATTTCCGACACCTTGATCCAGCTGGTTGGCACACCTTGACCGACGATCTCCAGGCAAACAAACACGTGGAAGCTGTCTAGAGGGGCACACCATTGTTCCACCTTGCTGAGCTTCCATTGCAGGCCAAAGCCTTTGGGGTTCTCCACCTCGGCCACAGCAAGATGCAGCTTCTGAGGTCGAAGGGTGTTTCTGAATCGGGACAGGCTCTCCGGCTGCTGCTCGACTGGCGGTAACGGAGGGAGGTGCCGAAACGCTTCGGGGACCTGTGGGGAAAGCAGGAGCTTCGGTTAACAGAGCCAGTGTGGTGTAGTGGTTAAGAGCGGTAGACTCATAATCTGGTGAACCGGGTTCGCGTCTCCGCTCCTCCACACGCAGCTGCTGGGTGACCTTGGGCTAGTCACACTTCTCTGAAGTCTCTCAGCCCCACTCACCTCACAGAGTGTTTGTTGTGGGGGAGGAAGGGAAAGGAGAATGTGAGCCGCTTTGAGACTCCTTTGGGTAGTGATAAAGCGGGATATCAAACCCAAACTCTTCTTCTAACAGGGTGGCTAAAAAGAGTAGGAAGAATCCATTTCAGCTCAACCATCTACATGTCTGACTAAAGGGACTTAACTTCCGTGCAGAGAAAGTAAGTACAGGCTATCCTAAGGAGCAGACCCACTGAAATTAATGGTCATGACTAAACTGGTTCCATTAATTTCAATGGGTCTGCTCTGTGTAGGACTGGAACTGGCGACAACCCTGTGTATGTCACACACACAAAAAATGAGGCTACCCCCCCTTGCTTGCATTGCTTATACATTACTCATTTAAAGTATTAATAGCAAACTCTTCATCGGATGCTTTCAACCCCAGAGCGGGAAACAAAGTAACAGAAATAAATGGAGGAAAATATACAGAAATTACAAAATCATATAAATAGAACCAGCAAACAATTAAGCAAATCTGTCATACAGCAAACAAGCAAAATCACAACAATGTAAATTAACATTTCCAATTGCTCACCCACCTCCCACCACTTTGAGGTTTTTTCTACAATCAAGCAGTATAGAAATGTTATGAAATAAGACTAATGATCAAGACCACATGCAAAGCTAAATCACCAGGTTAGGCAAGGAGCATGTCCAACACCACCCCATGCAAGCTGCCGGACATGAGAGAAATCATTATTTGTTAAGTGGCTACAGCAACAAGAATTCCCCAGGGAATGTTGTTGCATTATGAAACACATGCTGCTGTTTTCCTTCCTAGAATTCTTAACGGTGAAATACTGAAGGCACGAATGCAGACAATTCCAACAGGAAAGGAAAGTGGCCATCTACAGAAACCAGTGGGGCTTACAGATGAGCCGAGATTTAAGAAGGGCATGCATACGAAATGGAGGAAAGGGGAAATCACAAAGGAGGAGTAAACATGACTGGCCGAAAGTTGCAGGGTGAACGTCAGGCTGGCTAAAGCTCAGAATGAGCTCAGGCTTGCAAGAGAGGTTAAAAAAAAATTTTTTTTTTTTTAAAGTTTCTTTGGCCATTGAACTGCGGATTCTTGATGCTATGGACTGTCACTGCTCTTACTTTGCAGTATCATACTCTTATATGCATTATTCTCCGCCGCCACCAAGGTTCATTAGTAAACAATGAATGGATAAAGGTTGCAGATAAAACATCAGGCAGGCTTTGCCATTTCACAAGCTTGGTAGAGGCAAATCACCGCAATTTTTACCCAGTTCAAAGTTTTCTAGAAAGCTCCCATCCCTGGCCAGTGGCATAGCAGGAAAAGACATTCACAACTAGCTCGGTGCTGCTGTCTTCCCACACATAAACTTCTCCTTAACACAAAAATATTAAGAGAAATGTTCAAAGCGAAACCCCTCTCTCCACAGAACATGATTGATTCATGCTCCCTGTGTTGCCAAACTGGCGTTGTTCTGATCTGGGAGCCCCAATTACATAGTGTGTGCGAAATCTGTGTCCATTCAGCTGTTCTTGAACTACATTATCCTTGACCACTGGCTGTGCTGATGGGATCTGGAGTCCAACTACATGTGGTTTCCCATCCATGAGCTAAAAGCAGTTTCCCAAACTTAGGTGTCCAGCTGTTTTTGGACTACAAATCTCATCACCCCTAAGCTAGCAGGACCAGTGGTCAGGGAAGATGGAGTGTAGTCCAAAAACAGCTGGAGACCCAAGTTTGGGAAACTCTGAACTAAAAGAAAAGCCAAGTGCTCTAGCATTCCTGTCACTGGGGCTAAGAGATGTGCAGCTTATATTACAAGATGGCCCTCTAGTGGCTAAGAGGATGAAGCTCATCCTTCAGTATGGATTAGGTGGAATGCCATCAGTGCCTGACAAATTCTTGTTGATATTCTAGATCCATATGGTGTTGGGACTCACCGTTGGGGGCGAGGGGGGGGACCCTCCTTAACAGCAGAGTTTAATGTCAGCAAAGTGGCGTACCTACCCACCCGGTTGGAAACTGTAATTCTGTGCCAGCTTATTTGTCCATCTAGCTCAGCAACACCTACTCTGACTGGCAGCGGCTCTGCAGGGTCTCTTGGGAAAGTGTTCCTGTGGTTTGCAGGTAGGTCTCTCCTGGCTATACGGAAATATGGCTGGTTGGGATGCGGAGCAGGGCTGTTTCCAGCTTTGCAGAATGAGACCCCCGTGGAGACTAGGCACACATCAAGCAGGGAGTGCTTCTACCAACAGCTCCCAGTTTACCCTGGTGTTCTTCAACTGTCAATACTGAAGGTGGTTTAGTTCTGTCTGCTGCAGTTTATTTTTATTAATTCCTATTACAATTATTATGCTGTTTTTAATGGAGGACAAGACGCTATCCACGGCTACTAGCAGGGGTTCTCCAACCATGTGGCAGGAGAGAATGGCAAGTGCGGCAGGAAGATCCAAGGGTGATGCAAGAAAAGTTTAAACATTTCCGTATACTATAGTGGGTTTCTTTTAAACAGAATGTGGATAGATATCTTTTCAAAATGAGAACCAAGAGCATCAAGTGATATACTGAAGACAATTCTAGTTGCACTTTCCAATGCAGTTCTTAAAAATTTGGTGTGGTGTGAGCCAATTTTTATTCTGAAAGTGTAGCCCGGAGAAAAAAAGTAGCACTGGTCTACCTCTACCAGCTGCCGGGAATTGCAGGTGCTCTTGTGATCCCATCCTCATGTGGGTTTTGCACAAGCACCTGGCTGGCCACTGTGAGAACAGGATGCTGGACCAGACGGGTCATTGGCCCAATTCAGCAGGGTCCTTATGTTCTGAAGCAATTTTAGCAAAGGTTGTATATATCTCAGTAGTGGCACCTGCCCTGTGGAACGCCCTCCCAGCAGGTATCAAGGCATTAAGCAGCTATTTTACTTTTAAAAGACAACTGAAGGTGGCCCCGTTTAGGAAGTTTTTAATGTTTGATGCTGTATTGTTTTTAATATTCGGCTGGAAGCTGCCCAGAGTGGCTGGGGAAACCCAGCCAGATGGGCGGGGTATAAATAATAAATTTATGATGATGATGATGATGATGATGATGTGAACCCTCTGAGATTTTACCAACTGAGAAGAGGTCCATATATTTTATTAAATAGGGCACAATCAATCAACGATCTTTCTCATCACCTGCTACCCAACTCTTAACTAGAGATGCCAGCGACTGAACCTGGGAACTTTTGCATGTGAAATAGATGCTCTGCCATGGGGCTGCAGCCCCCTGAATCACGCTTCCAGAGACTGGGACCAATCCATCTATGTGCAAAGGAGATGCTCTCCCATTGAGCTCTCATCCTTGCCCATTCTATGCACACCTACCTGGGAGTAAAGTGGGACTGCTTCAGATGCCTTTAGGCTATCCTCTGGGACCCCCGGGGCACCACCAGGGCTGGGGGAAAGGAGTTAGTGCCTTTAACAATTAATATTGTTGGCATCAGTCTATCTCGAGAGACAATGGAGTGCACCTTCAGGGGTGAAGTCAAACTGTTGGAGAATCACGGCGCCTGCTGTGGTTGCAGAGACCATTAACACATAACAGAGCTTAAACAACATGGGAGGCAGCGGTTAACAGCATCAATGTGACCTTGCACAGTGCATAAGCCTGAGCAGTATGTCTGGAGGTCCTGGGCTGCCCAGACGACAAGATCTCCCTCACTGGTGTGGTCCAAAGGAAAGCAGAGCAATATGTTTGGCACCAGCGTGGCTGCAAGAGTTGCTGGAAGGAGGCTGACAAGGTGCCATCCAACCGTCTTAGGGACTCCACTCCAGATTTGTGTAGCGTTTACTCCTTAGCTTTGTCTTCTCCTGTAGATATCCCGTAAGGCAGCAGATGTTTAGGATCAGTGTTTTCCTTCACAGGTTGACCAGTCCTATCTGCCCCTCACTTCCCGCAAACGACCCTGAACAAACCAGGAGGAGAACATGCCCCCCACTGGAGGTACAACCCCTCCCTTAACACCCCATATACCCTTAAGAATGAATGAATGAACAAATCACATAGCTACCTGACTTGATGATTGCACCACAGGCTGAGGTTGATTTGGGACCAGGCTTTCTACAGTTGAATTGGTTTTCTTAGTAGCACAATATTGGAAAGAAGAAGGTGTCCCATCTAAAGAAGATTGGCAAGTTAAACTAATGGAATACGCTGAAATAGCAAAATTGTCAATGAAATTAAGAGGAAGAGATGATAATGAATTTAAGGAAGAATGGAAGATGTTTATTGCATATATACAGAAGCGATGTACACAGGTTAATACATTAGCAGGGTTTTAAGATTACTTGTAATTTATTATGAATGGATAATAGGTGATTTAAATATGTTACAAATCTAACAATGGACATGCAGTATCTTGATAAATAATAGAACCAAGGAAGGGATTAGAGGGAAGTGAATTTGTTTTGTTTTGTTTTTGCATTGTTTTTTATTTTTGGAAAATCAATAAAATGATATATATATATATATATATAAATTGGATTTCTTTGCAATGCTTTTCTCTTTTTCTTTGCCTACAAAACGAAGCATTTTAAATATTGCTGGCACCAAGCATATACAGCAGCTGCCCTCAACTTGGTGCCCTCCAGGTGTTGTCTGACTACAACTCCCATCAGCCCCCAACCAGCTGTAAAACATACTCTGGCTTTGGCCCTGTGTACCTGAAGGAGCGTCTCCACCCCCACTGTTCAGCTCAGACCCTGAGGTCCAGCTCCGAGGGCCTTCTGGAGATGAATAACTATACAATCTTATGTCAAGGAGATGAATAACTATACAATCTTAGAAGACGTCTGAAGGCAGCTCTGTACAGGGAAACTTGTTTGATGTTTCACTGTGTTTTTATTTATGTTGGAATAAATACTGGGGCAACCCAGTCAGATGGGTGCGGTACAAATAATAAAATTATTATTATTACTACTTAGCAGAGTCAGCTGTATGTTCAAGTCCACCACTGCGACAACAACAAAGGCAGGAAACTCATAGTGCCAGTCACATTTCACCACAGCAACAGCTTCAACTCACCAGGAAACTAAAGTACAGATGTATCAATTAAATGCAGGGCTATACTGATGCTCTGCAAGATTTTGCTTATATGGTTTTACATTTCCCGTTTAGTTCTGGGCACTGCGTGCGGAAAAGCCATTTATACGTTTTAAACATCACCCAATACATTAACATGGATGTGAAAGCACACACTTTCCTCACCTTCGTTGCCGTCATCTCCTTCATCAGTCAAATCGATCAATAGGTTCTGCAGTTAAGAGAGAATTCAAATCGTTTAAACATATGAACCTCAGAAGAGCCTGCTGGATCAGGCCAAAGGCTCACCTAGTCCAGCATCAGGGCCTGAGCACAAATGCACTCCCTCCCTCCTGTGGTTTCCTAACAAGCAGTATTCAGAAGAATTGCTGCCTCCAGCTGCCCACCTGCAATTCCCAGCAGTTGGTATTCTGACACTGCAATGTTGCACCAATGGCTACTAGCCATGGTGGCTAATAAAATACAGTGGTACCTTGGTTCTCAAACTTAATCTGTTCTGGAAGTCTGTTCCAAAACCAAAGCGTTCCAAAACCAAGGCACACTTTCCCATAGAAAGTAATGCAAAATGGATTAATCCGTTCCGGACTTTTAAAAACAACCCCTAAAACAGCAATTTAACATGAATTTTACTATCTAATGAGATCATTGATCCATAAAATGAAAGCAATAAACAATGTACTGCAGTCACACAATTGATCAATCAGTAGCTGAACTGGGTTCCACACAGTCACAAAAACAAAACAAAAAAGCCGCAAAAACAAAAACACAAAATAAATAGCAAAAACAGACAGATAGCGTAACACTCAAAATGGAAGTGTTGCACTCCAAACGGAAGCGTAACACTCAAAACAGAGCATGTTTGGCTTCCGAAAAAAGTTTGCAAACCGGAACACTTCCTTCTGGGTTTGCAGTGTTTGGGTTCCAAGTTGCTTGAGTACCAAGGCGTTAATATATGTTCCTAAAACAAATCAAACTATATGATTCTATGATTTAAAAAAGCTGTTCATGTTCTAGATTTAAGGTAGTACATTGCCACTGATCAAGATTCCCATGGTAACAGTCGCCTAGTGTAAATTCTTTTGGGACTCAAGCTGGCGCAGATGGGCAGGCAAGTGTTTCAAATGAGGCCAGGAGGCCTGTGTATGTAATTTACCTTGCAGAGCAAGATTCGGAGGGTTCCCCAATTCAGTATAACTGGGCACACTTTGATCATGTGGCAAGGCCCAAAATGTCACAGCCACAGATGATGTGGATGACAATTTTATTGTGCTTAAACCCCACCACCCCCGGAAACACTCTTTAGAGTCATAGAATCATAGAATCCTAGAGTTGGAAGAGACCACAAGGGCCATCCAGTCCAACCCCTTGCCAAGCAGGAAACACCATCAAAGCATTCCTGACAGGTGGCTGTCAAGCCTCTGCTTAAAGACCTCCAAAGAAGGAGACTCCACCACACTCCTTGGCAGCAAATTCCACTGTTGAACAGCTCTTACTGTCAGGAAGTTCTTCCTAATGTTTAGGTGGAATCTTCTTTCTTGTAGTTTGAATCCATTGCTCCGTGTCCGCTTCTCAGGAGCAGCAGAAAACAACCTTTCTCCCTCTTCTATATGACATCCTTTTATATATTTGAACATGGCTATCATATCACCCCTTAACCTTCTTTTCTCCAGGCTAAACATACCCAGCTCCCTAAGCCATTCCTCATAAGGCATCGTTTCCAGGCCTTTGACCATTTTGGTTGCCCTCCTCTGGACACGTTCCAGTCATTCATCATTCAGATCCTTTCGTTATAGGATGGGGGAAAGGAATAAAATCCTAGTTGCACCAGAGAAGGGAATCTTAAAGAATACTTGGAAGATGGAGCAAACTTATTTTCTGCTTCTCCGGAGGGCAGGAGCCAAACCAATGGTTTTGAATTACAAGAAAGAAGATTCCGACTAAACTTTAGGAAGTCATTCTGATGGAAAGTCTTTCTGAATGACTTTAGGAAGTCTTTCTGATGGAAAGAGCTGTTTGGCAAGAATGGACTACCTCGGAAGGGGGTGGACCTCTTGGGGGACTAGATGACCCTTGGGGTCTCTTCCCACTCTACAATTCTATGGACGGGGTGGGGTGGGGTGGGGGAAGAGTTGTTAAAGCTGACCTTAGAGTTGCATGGAGTTTCAGCTGAAGTAGTGGCATTTACAGAAGCTTCTTTCTGCTGAACACCTAAGGGAATTTGACAGAAGTGAAAAATTTAAAACGCTTGAACTCGCCTGACAAAAGATCATGGTTTTCCTCTGCAGGAGCCTTCACCAATTTGCTAAATTGGATGTGGAATGGGCAATCAGATTTGCAACAATGGAAGACTGCACCATCCGGGATAAAGTCAAACCGTTGGAGAGCTACTGGGCCTGCTTTGTCTGTAGAGACCGATATAGGAGAAACATGCTTTACTGCAGGTGGGACAGATGAAGGCATCTGGTTTTGCAGATGTACCATGACGTGTCTTCTTTCTGAGCTCAATCACGTATTTCCAAACTCTGGCATCAAATTATGTCCAAATGAATCTGGCAATTTTGCCCAGGAGCTGCCTGCCAAGTTTGACAGCCAAGCTGAGTCAAAGGATTGATGCGGTTGATGAGGCAATCAATGAGACTTACACTCTTACAAGTACCATTTAACTCTAAAATTCTATGAAATATCAGAGTATTATTCTGCCTCTCGAACCATGCTAATTGTCCTTTGCAGATGGTGTGCATATGTAACACATAACCTAATGATCAGCTGCAAAACAAGACCCATACTGTTGAAAAGTTCTTTTTTAAAATAGGGGAAAGGAGAATTTAGTTTCCTGTACCTGTAGGATTCACCGTTCCCACGTCTGAGCTTTTTTCCTCCCAAGAAAGGCATATAATGTCGTCAGAGCTGATTAAAAAAAGAATGCAAAATAGATTGTGCAGAAATGTAAAAGAACCCAGCCCCTCCATTTAAGGCAGCAAAGTCTTACTTGTGAAATGAATAATTGGGGGGAAGTAGGCGTTTTAACACGTGTGTTGCTAAATGCAGAGAACAGTAATGTAAGCCTGCTTTTCATGGACCGATACTTGCACTTCTCAAGCATGCAGCCAATGAACATGGCCAGCTGCCATGCTGATGGGGAGACTTACCTTTCTGTGTTTTTAGGGATAGTTTTGTTAAGATTGGATGGCGTCTCTTTTGACGGTGCTGGCATGCTGTTTGCATTGCCATGTTGAAGCCTGGGGCAATTTAGAGTTTCATTTTGCGAAGGTGCTCTTGTAAGATGGGCCTGGGAAGGAAAGAGAAAAAATTAACTTTGTACACTGTGCTATTCCACATATTCCAGTATGATCAGGCTCCTTCATATTGTAAGGATCTCCTCCTTGCTGGTATTAAAGCCGGTGCAACTGTTGCGTATGGAGGTCACCAAGCCACCCCACCAATAAATTCACACATGAGACATAATTTTTGTTGGGGTTTTTGGCATAATTTTGGCCACAACTTTTTATTCAAATACAAAACACATGAGTGGTTGCATAGGCATTGGTTCACCTGTCCAGTCGGGACAGAGCTGACACCGCGTCAGCGGGGGGAAACCAGTCTGGGGAAGAGTTGAATGGAGGCTGGGGCTGCCGAGTCCTCCCCCTTCCCCAGAGGTCCCAGGGACTCAAGCACGGCCCTGCAACCCACTGGGTTCGGACAAGCATATTTTGAGCCGCTGGATTCCTTTACGGAATTCCCACGCACCATGATCACTTTGGGAGGGCAACCGCGCTCCAATTAACCAACACAACCAATGCCTAACCGCCAACCTTACAAGTTGTGACTAGTTGCTGTATAGTAGGCGAAAACCAAATGGCACGGCCAATCAGCCAAATGGAAAAATTCCTACTAGGCCCCTGTCTCAATGCAGACGGCCCCATGACATGCACAGCAAGGTCAACACACAGGCCTATACCAGGGAGGGATGGGCGGGAGATCCGAAGCTAACAGCAAGAGGGAAGGGTCGCACACACGTGCAGACCTATATATATGGACGCTGGGCTGTCCATCAAATTAGCAACGTGTGCTTTTTCCCAGCAACAGCACTGGTCACTGCTGGCTGTGGCCAGCTAGCCTAACCCACAGGGAGTGGCTTATTCTGCCCCTATCGCAACATGAGCTCTCTTGCATGGAGAACTCACTTTGTGTTCTCTCACATGCTGACTAAAGTATATTTCTGTTCCCCATCAGTAAAGCATCTGGGTCCCACTGTCAAGAAGTTATTCCTGATGTTCACCTGAAACTTTTGACTTAAACCCATTAGATCATGGGACCCCAAAGACCACTGCTTCATTCAGTTTGCCTGTGAAGAACACCGGGAACTGCGGCTGTGAAGGCAGACACAGGAGCTGCTCTCCACTGTTCTTAAAACCCGGCTGTCTAAAGATGGAAAGATAAAGCCTTTGCCCACCACAAAAAAACCAAAGCCTTTGTTGCTGTCATCTGCTGCACTGCTAGTTTCCCTAGAAGGCAACTCAATCCCCTACGCATTTTAAAATTCCAACCTGTCTGCAGTGGCCTGTCAGGCACTCTGTTAGGAAGTGAAGCCGGAACTTCTCTTTCAGTGCGCAAAATCCATTGATGAGATCCCCTTCTGCACGCCCAACCAGTCATACTCAAACACATGTGATATTACAATCCATGCAAATGACTGTGTTGCCCTGGCCACCTTGAGGTACTGCAGCAGTTTCTGAGCTCAAGGGAAATTAGGACACTGGGCAAATGGCTTAGCAATAGTTGTTTCTGTCGATGACGGAGTGTTGTAGTATAATATAGTACTGTAGCATGCAGGGCCTTACTTTTCTAGATGATGCTTTCTTCTGGCTTGTTATTATAGCATCAATGCGTCTGTCAAGCCTAGAGATTTTCTTCTGCAAGAGAAAGAGAAAGAAGAGCTTGCATCGGCCTGCAGAAAAACTTTAGAACAAGGGGAGCAACGTTCACAGTTGCACTGAAGCAACTCTAAGTATCTGGAGCTAAGCGTTTGGCTAGTAGGCTCAAGGATGTACTTCTAACACCATTTGTGTTTTTGCAATGACCAAATAAATTTGACGGAATGTCCTAGTTCAGTGGTGGCTAACCTTGACACTCCAGATGTTTTGGAACTACAACTCCCATCATCCCTGACCACTGGTCCTGTTAGCTAGGGATGATGGGAGTTGTAGTTCCAAAACATCTGGAGTGTCAAGGTTAGTCATCACTGTCCTAGTTGGTACTTCCCCTTTTCTCAGCGTCTGAAAAGGAATCCCACCACCAAACTACCGGTACTTGCGCCAACTGCAAGTCTATCATCGCTTCCTCTCACCCCTTTGATGGCAACCACAAAGAGACTCTGCTACCCTCTTTGCCACACAAAAAGGTTTATTACCTTGCTCTCCTTTTCTCAGTGTTGCTTCCCTGACTTACTGCTCCCTTCTCTGCCTTACTTCTTTAGCCCTCTGCTCCTGAACTGCCCAATCCTAAAACTCCCTCTCCCCTTAAGTCCTCTTTGCATCCCTCAGCCACCCTGCCAGGCCAGCACACTTTCCTGTGCCACTTTATCATGCCAACATGCCATGTAGAGGGTCTCAATTAGGTAAAAAGGGACAATCACGGGAATGATACAGCAGAAGAGAAGGGAAATAACCCCGTGAAAAACCCCTGAAATGAGGTAAATGTGAATTCAAATAATGTGTTAAATTAATCTCAAAAAAATCTTTTTGAAGTTGCTTTCAAACAGAAATGCTCAGACACATGCAACTAACTCAAAAGATTGTAAATAATGAAAAGAACCCTCCAAAAAACTTCAATTGATGAAAAAAACTGTAATACAGCCTAAGTGTCTTTCAAAAACTTTTTGGAGTAGCTCCTGAACAGAATTACTCAAAATCTTAGTAAACTGCTTAAGGATGTAAATAATGGCAAGAGCCCTCCAACTTAACTTAAATTGTGTAATATACTACAAAACAAACTTGCTAAATAACAAATAATGCAAATACTGCAAAACAACCTTAACGAGGTGCTAGCTCTAAAACTCGTTTGAAAGCAACTTTAAAATTTTTTTGAGAGTATTTAATACATTTAGTTACATGTGTCTAAGCATTTTTGTTTGAAATCAACTTTACAAAGATTTTTTTGAGATTAATTTAACACATTATTTGAATTCACACTTACCTCATTTCAGGGGGGTTTCACGGGGTTATTTCCCTTCTCTTTTGATATAGAGGGTCTCAGCTGCATGCAAGGTGTCATACATGAGTTATGACTTATGGGCCATATTTCTATATACAGATCTATAACGTGCTGGCTCCAGGTTTTGCAGGGGCCCTTGGGAAGATGCTCCCTCCTCTTCTGCCTTGCTCCTGCCACTGAATGCTCAGAGAAGGCAGAGGGACAGGCAGTGACAGCAGGGAGGAAAAGCAGAGCCAGGGGTGCCAGAGGTCATCGAAGAACCTCTCGTCGGGATGTGGGCCTTGGGCAAATGCCTGATAACACCAGCTTCTGATGCCAGCCTCGCAGAGACCCAACAGGCTCCAGTAAAATAAAAATAAAAACTGCTTGCGCATATGTACAAGTTTGTGTCCTATAATTTTAATGTATTAAACCATGACTGACAGATAAGGCTTTTAAAATGGAACATTGCCTTACTACAATTTTAACAGCTATCGCTTCATGCTTCCGGAGGCACTGCGTGTGGTCGATTCTTTGCTTTAGAAGTTCGAGGCTGTGATCCAAGGTTTTCACCGAATTGTCCAGCTGACTTTGAATAAAGCACTTGACCTACAACGGGGGGGGGGGGGGACACACATAAGCATGCACCCTTTAAATCAAGAAATTCTTAGAAAGCGGGAAGCTTTAAAAGCTCTGACTCGACGCACAGCACCTTTTGCATGGCAGTAAGCAACAGGTCCAACACAAATAAAGCCTTTTCCTGCAAGACTTTCCATTGCTCACCCTGAACCAAAGCTTCACGGGCATCTGACATGCACCCAGGCCGGGATCCAAAGAGCCATGCAACAAACTCCATGCACCCGGGTTGCTTGAATACATGGAGTACTTTTTTTTTTTAAAAAAAAAAGATGCGTAAATCCAGGTCAAACTGCCCAAAGTCATGTGCAAAAGTCCTTGTGGATTTTTCTTAACTGAAGTGGTTCATTAGCATCACATCATCCTTAGCACAAAACAAACACCATTAAAAAAAATAAAGCTGCAGATATCATTAAGGTGAGACTGGCTGATCAAACAAACTTAAAACTGTGATAAAGGCCTGCCAGCTTAAATAAGTCTGAAAGTCAAAAGCGAGGGTGCTTGCAAAATCTCTGCTGAGTGTTCCACACCATGTAACTGGAGAGGCTAAAACGCAGATGCCTCAAGCAGCTATTTGGATTTGGGATAAGGACTTCTGTATGAATAGACACCCTCCTCCGCCACACAGGCAGAGGGGGTGTAGATGCAGTTCTCTCCCCCCCCCCCGAAATAACTGGGGAAATTCTTGTCCAGGATCAGGTAGAGACAGAGTTCTTAATGTACAGTCCAATGCCAACAACAGCGTACACCCGGGCACTGTTGCCCTTTCAAAGGAAGGTCTGAAAATTACGCCTGGTCCTTTCCAAATCAAGAGAAAGGCGTGTTGGAAAGATCAGCTTTATTGCTTACTGTAGTAAGAACAAAGAAGTTCCAGTGGAGTGTTCCCATTTTCAAACCTTTTTCGGAAGCCGAACGTCCGATGTGGCTGTCGGCTATTGTTTCCGGGGTGCCTGCATCAATCAGAAGCCGAGCCCTGGTTTTTGAACATTTTGGAAGTCAAACGGACTTCCGGAACAGATTAAGTTTTAGAACCAATGTACCACTGTATTTGGCAGTTTTGGTTTTGCTATTTATTTTGCATTTTTGAGGCTTTTTCGGTTAATTTGTTTTTGTGACTGTGTGGAACCCAGTTCAGCTGATTGATTGATTGTGTGACTGCGGAAATGGATAAGAGTCCCCTCTCCAAACAATGACTATCATCTACAACACTGTCTTATTTATTTTACAGTACAGTACATCGATTATTGCTTTCAGTTTATGGATCAATCCGTTTTGTATTACTTTCTATGGGAAAGCGCGCCTTGGTTTTGGAACGGACTTCCAGAATGGATTAAGAACCAAGGTACCACTGTATAATAATTCAAGGCATCTATATAGCATTTGGAATACATGATGCGCTCGTACCCTTATAATCTCTGCAATATTATTGGTTACAGCAAAGCACGAACAGTTCATGGACTCTTTACCTGGCCTCCCAATTGGTCACCCCATATTTGGAGTTGTTTACCTAAAACTCCCTTTATCTTATCAAGTTGTCAATCATCTTCCACTGGCGCTGGTCAGTCTCTAATTGACATGGTATCAGCCTATAAGCTCTGTTACTGGGGTCTAGGAGAGCTATGTGCCCTCTTTGCTTACTACTAATGGTGCTGCTTTGGTTAACTGAAAAGCAAAAGAATAAGAACAGAAATCCAGAGAAAAGCATACGATGCAGAAAGGCACATTCTAAATTGGGCTACAGCACCTCCCTGCGTATTTGAGTGGGAAAGGGCCATAGTTAAGGGATAACAACTTTGCTTTGGGCAAATGAAAACACACCTCTTTACTGGAGATGTGCGTTTTCAGAACCCACCATATTCTTGTGACTGTAATGTGCGGGACGCGGGTGGCGCTGTGGGTTAAACCACAGAGCCTAGGGCTTGCCGATCAGAAGGTCAGCGGTTTGAATCCCCACGACGGGGTGAACTCCCGTTGCTCAGTCCCTGCTCCTGCCAACCTAGCAGTTCGAAAGCACGTCAAAGTGCAAGTAGATCAATAGGTACCGCTCCGGCGGGAAGGTAAACGGCGTTTCCGTGCGCTGCTCTGGTTCGCCAGAAGCGGCTTAGTCATGCTGGCCACATGACCCGGAACCTGTACGCCGGCTCCCTTGGCCAATAATACGAGATGAGTGCCGTAAGCCCAGAGTCGGTCACAACTGGACCTAATGGTCAGGGGTCCCTTTACCTTTACCTAATGTGCTTTAACTATTCTTAATTCTGTGGGACCCGATGGTGAAGGGCACGGAATAAATTCAACAACAACAACGCCCAATTTTGTAAACCAATAATTTTTAAAATAAAATAATAATAATAATAATGCCTACTAGAAATACTTGGTAGCCCCTGGACCAGACAGCAAAATAAAGCTTTGATTAAACGGTTTTAGTTAAGAAATAAAAATCATTTCTTATTCATTATGAGCCTTCAGAACGGAACAGGTCAGAAACGGAGGGAATTGGCTGCATCCAGGACTAGAACTGGGCTGGCAGCCCTGATGCAAGGCTTAAGTTTGGTGGGAGATTCCCAACCCCAATTTACACAGCAACATCACTGCCACATGCAGCATTACCTTTGGACTTGTCCAGCCCCAGCAGGGCTTGAAGTGAGCTATCAAAGCAAAAATAGCAGTAGTTACGCAAGGCTGAAATGAACAACTCAAAACTGTCAAGACATTTCAGTCCCGGCTTCTTTAAAAAAAAAATAAAAAAATCAGTCCAAGAGCACACTTACCTGTAGGATGACTGGAACAGCACAGGTCACACACCCAGAACAGTTTTCCATTCTCAACCCTGCTTTAATTTCATTATTTCAGCACAACTGCAGTGACTGCTCATACAAAGCAACTCACCTGTTCCAACGCAATATTTCTTTTCTCTGAGCTTTTGTCGCAAACCTTTCCGGCTTCTTCTGTCTTCTCTGTCTTGATGCATTTGGAAAGGATGCCTTCATTAGTTTCTGAAGTTCTCCTTTTCCTCCGAGCCCCATCTTTGAGAAGACAGAAGAGATTCCCTAAGAAATCTGGAAAACATTACTACTACCACTACGACATTTATATTCCACTTTTCTGTCCAAGGAGTACATGGTTCTCCCCCTCCCCATTTTACCCTCAAAGCAACAATATGTAGGTTAAGCCGAGGGACAGCAACTGACCCAAAGTGACCCAGTGAGCTTTAAACTCTGGTCTCACAGGTACTAATCGGACAATCTAACCACTAGGACCCTCGAACTTACGGGACCGCCTCTCCTGGTATGCCCCGCGGAGGACCTTAAGGTCCATAAATAGCAACACTCTATAGAGGTCCCGGGCCCTAAGGAAGTTAGATTAGCCTCAACCAGGGGCAGGGTCTTTTCAACACTGGCTCCGACGCTCTGTCTCATGAGACCAGAGCCCTGTGGGATCTGATTTCTTTCCGCAGGGCCTGTAAGACAGAGCTGTTCCGCCTGGCCTTTGGGCCTGGAATCAGCAGGATCCCCTCCCCCTCTTTCCTTTTCTTTCTGTGATGGAACCCCTATTTGGGGACTTCCCTGGCTTTTTTCTGGCCCACGTAGGACCAGTCTGGATAGTTGGCCTTGGTGAAGATTTGACGTTTTCTCCCCCCAAACAGTTTTTGATCTGGGCTTCCACTGAAATGAGGCTGCATTTTAAGTTGTATTTTAATCAATTGTTTTTATACCTGATGTTAGCCGCCCTGAGCCCGTTCTTGGCCGGATATAAATAATAATAATAATAATAATAATAATAATAATAATAATAATTATCATCATCAATGTACTGCAACAGATTTTTGTGAAGCTGAATCGGTACTGCAATACTGATTTTCAGTTTTTCGCTCTAGTTTTTGAAGAAGTCGTAGGCAACTTTTGCAGTAAGTTATATTTTTTAAAATCCCATACAAGCCAAAACACCTACCCACCCCCCTGAAAGCTTTGGAGCAGAGTTATGTAAGAAGGGTTCAAACTTTAAAGATGGCTGCAGTTTTCTAGTTTCTGCAGAAATGAACGGGGCCTGAAATGGTACTGCGATCTCAGTCACGCCAACACTCTGAAGTTAAGCAACTGTGTCATTTCACTTGATTAAAATGAACTGCACAGTGTCTTCTGCAACCGCCTCAAACTAGCATCACATTCACTCTTCGAACGAGGCAGCAGGAGGGAAATTTTGCAAGTGGCCACCATTTAGCAACACCATTTAGCTGTATTCCATGTGAATAGTGAGCATTGTAGACAGGCAGTGGTTATGGTGACATAAGGCAGCCTTCATGGTTTTCCCCACACTGTGATTTTTGCATAGCGCACACACTGCAATTCATAATGTATTGTCAGGTCAAAAACTATGAAGCCAGTAGCACAATATGGACTTCAAGCTGGTTTTGGATGATATATCGTCCAGCCCTACATCCCTAATGAGATAAGAAAGGCGTCCATTATCTGCACTTTCTGGAACAACCAAAGATCATTTTTGTTCTAACGGATTCTCCCACCCGGATGAATGAGTCTCTTATGAGTATCCTATTTTGTATTGTTTTTGTGCCATTTCAAAGTTATCTACTGTTCTTTGTGTTTAGCTCTTTTGGTTACATTTACTCTACATCGCCTTGAGAGGATACGCTATCTTAATGATTGTAACAACAATAATTTTTAAAAAATGATTACCTGGCAGTACTGAAGAATCAGTATTTTTCTCAAGCAACTGGAATCTGTCGCCTTCCTGTTTCAATACTGGCATAGTTTGCTTAACAAGCGTTTCATCTTTTATTTCGGTTACCTTTTCTAAGGCAGGGATCTTGCATATAGGAGAGGTCACTGAAAGCTCATGTTCCGATTGGCCAGAAAGCTGGGCAAGTGGCTCAGAGTTCAAGTGTACTTCCACTGGCTTGTGCAATGGGGAACTGGGTTCTTTTTCAAGGTAATGATACAGTATATCCTGTAAGGCTCCAGCATTCAGAAATTGCTCCAAATCAGAGTCTTTAGTGCAAACCTTGTAGGGAAGATCTTGGGATCCTTCATGACTACTGTTATAAATACTGATTTCAGAATTAACAACTAAATTGGTTACGCACTCCCTTAATGTTGGAGGGTTCAACAGAGTTTCTTTCGATTCCGGTTGAAGGTTAGGTTCTTTCAGAGAGTTCTGACATAAGCCACTTGTTTCAGCCCTTTTCAAATGAACATGATTATCCACAACAGATGTACCATTTGCCAATTTTTCTGCTGCTTGGGCAGCCTTCATTTCATGCAGCATCTTCACTTGCTTTCGGGAGCTTGGAGTCATCGTCTTTTTGGCACGCAAGGGCTTTTTGACATCCATGTTTGGATTAATTTCTTGCACCCTAAAACACAATAATTACATCTTATGAGTCGAGATCAAACATTATTTTCCTTAAGATGCTAATTAAGGTTTGAATCAGGTAACCTTCATTTGATTTAAACCTACACCAGATTTAAATGCAGTCAGTTCAATATATCAGAGGCCTAACTTTTTAACAGATTCAGTTTCGTTTGGGTGTGCACACCACACACTATTATTAATCACAGGACTGTAGAGTTCTGTAGGGTCATCTAATACAACCCCTTGCAATGCAGGAATCTCGGCTAAAGCATCCATGACAAATGGCCATCCAACCTCTGCTTAAAAACCTCCAAAGAAGGAGAGTCCGCAACTTCCTGAGGAAGTCCGTTCCACTGTTGAAAAGCTCTTACTGTCAAAAAGTTCTTCCGGATGTTTAGTTGGAATCTCCTTTCTTGTAACTTGAAGCCATTATTACGGGTCCTACTCTCCGAAGCAGGAGAAAACAAGTTTGCTCCAATGTTTCATTCAACAGCCTTTTAGATATTTGAAGATGGCTATCATATCTCCTTCTCAGTCTCCTCTTTCCCAGGCTAAATATACCCAAATTCCCTCAACCGTTCCTTGTAAGGCTTGCTATCCAGACCCTTGATCATCTTGGTTGCCCTTGTAAGAATTAGGTACTTCTGCGGTTTATGTGAAAAAGCAACATCCTCATTTCTCACACCATCCTCTGCAAGCGTTTCAGCTCATCAATGTGCTTCTTAAAACCGAGGTGCCCATAACTGGAAACTTGCCATTACATCTGAACCCAGGCTCATGCTACAGTTTCCTCAAACCATGAGCAGTATGCCAAGAACAAACCTTGGTTACCACTTATGCTTTAACTTGCCTTTTTGGACATTTATCTTGGTTGGTTTTTTTAAGTTTGGAGCTATTTAATGGATGTTTATACAGTGGTACCTCCGTTTATGAACTTAATTCGTTCCGGAAGTCCATTCTTACACCGAAAGCATTCTTAAACCGAGATGTGCTTTCCCCAATGAGGCCTCCCACCGCCGGTGCCCTTCCACTGGTCAGCTTCTGTTCGTCTTCCGGGGCAAAGTTTGCTAGCCGGAACACCTACATCTGGTTTTGCGGAGTGCGTTGCCCGAATTGTTCGTTAACAGGACTGTTTTTAGACCGAGGTACCACTGTATATACGGAATTAAGACTGTTTTGCAGGTGTTCCTTGTTGGTTACTTGTGGGAGTCACTTGCTAGTTCCACACCTCAGAGCATGCAGAGCCCCAGCAGTCTTCAGAGATATCCTTCTCCTGCAAAACAGCTTCTTCCAGAGTCCCCAGTTAAGGGGAATGCTCCTCTCCGACGCAGTTCAAAGTAACAAAATGTTTATTGTCTCCGACACAAGACAAATCTAAAAACTACTGCCTACTATAAACAGTTCTTCTGGTCTCTGAAGTAAAGATACATATGTACAGAGATCCACTAACACCATCACCATGCTAGCTAACGCTGCTATGCAAAACCCCGACATGCAAACAGGACACCATGAAAGCAGTACCCTTGAGATTATTAGATCTGTCTCTATTTTTCCTGAAACAATGGGAGGATGAATGACTCAGCAAGTCATACACTCAACACTGCTGGTGTTGCTATGGTAACTCAGTGCACCTGACACCTTATCTCTGTTTGCATTACACCAACATTTCTATTACGTCTCTTTTATAGAAATCCCCTGAAGGTAGCCGGTCTGCTAAGAAAAACTTCCACCAGACATTCAATGACTATCACCCCACCATCAACCTAACAATGAACCAATCTATGCAAGAAATACATTTTTTGGACACTACTATAAAAACACAGGATGGGCACATAGACACCACCTCATACCGTAAACCAACTGACCGACAAACATATCTACATGCTTCTAGCTACCATCCCAAACATACCATTGTATACAGCCAGGCCCTACGTTACAGCTGCATCTGTTCCAACTCTACAGACAGACTCTCACCTAAGAGATCTACAACAAACCTTTTTAGAACTAAAATATCCGCCTGATGAAGTTAAACAACAGATCAACAGAGCCAGACTGATACCCAGAGAGAACTTGCTGCAAGACAGACCCCAAAAAGAAAATAACACCACTAGTAATCACATACAGCTCCCAAGTTAAAACAGTACAACACATCATCAGAGATTTACAACCTCTCCTAGGCAATGACAGTTCTCTTTCTCAAGCTCTGGGAGGAAGACCTTCCATCGCCTACAGACAGCCACCCAATCTTAAACAACTCCTCACCCACAATAATACTACAACCTGACTTAACATGGACACTGGTACCAGAGCCTGCAATAAACCCAGATGCCAACTTTGCTGCCACATACACCCGGACAACACCATTACTGGCCCCAACAATATCAAACATACCATCTCAGGACTATTTAATTGCTCATCATCTAACATTGTGTATGCCATCAAATGGTAACAGTGCCCTTCAGCTCTCTATATTGGACAAACAGGCCAAACCCTACGCCAGAGGATAAATGGACACAAATCTCGCCCCTTGCTTTTTCCTGCAAGACCAATTGCAGTCCTTAACAGTCATCAACAGGTTTACCTCACCTATCAGCTAATCACCTATTCCCATCACCCTTCTGAATAATACCCCTCCCCACCCTCTCACTATATACAGTGGTACCTCGGGTTAAGTACTTAATTCGTTCTGGAGGTCCATTCTTAACCTGAAGCGTACTTAACCTGAAGCACCACTTTAGCTAATGGGGCCTCCTGCTGCCGCTGCCCCGCCAGAGCACGATTTCTGTTCTTAGCAGAGTTCTTAACCTGAAGCGTACTTAACCCGAGGTACCACTGTATAAGGGTCTGGTGACTTCTGTTTCAGTGTATCTGAAGAGGTGTGCATGCACACGAAAGCTCATACCAAGAACAAACTTAGTTGGTCTCTAAGGTGCTACTGTTGCACCTATTTTACCTTGACTCTGGAGAGAGTTCAGACCAGAAGGAAGCTCCAAGCAGCCTTTTAAAAGAAAAACTTTTTCCTTTTTATTGTTTTGTCAGACAAACACAATAGGTGCATTCAAGAAAGCAGAATGCACACCCTCTAAAGGTGTGGGGCGCTTTTATGCATTTTCATATAGTGTAGCCCAGCCTCAGCAGCCTATCAGCACATTCTACTATTTCCTTTAGCCAATCAGAGTATATTTCTTACTCGGCTGCCTTAGTCTGTTTCAAGCAGCAAAATCTACTAGGAGGTGCTATTTGCGTACTTTTGCCCCTAACTAGCTGGCTGTTGCCCTCTGATTCACCTGGTGACCCAATTAGCTCGTTTTGCCACTGGGTGGAAACTTCTCAGTCGTGTGGTTGGTTTTTGTGGTCAGCCAGTCTCTCACATAGCCGTTGTTTGTTTCAACAGGTGCGTGTGGTGAGGACGCTTACATAGATTTGGGGCAACTGCCTATTCCCTTGCTCTAGCTGAAAGCTGATTACAGAAGCAGAAAGTTTTGCTCATTTAATATAATATGGAGTTGCCTTGACCTTTTCACTTGGCCTATCCTTGGTTGGGTCTGGACTGGCTACTACACTACTGGAAGGAATTTTTTTATGTTGTTAAGAAAAACTAAGTCACCATTAAGTTACCAGCATCTTGAGAAGTGGACTCCCTTATCTGGCAATTCATTTGGTGGCTGTTTCCTTTTCTGTTTCATAATAATAATAATAATAATAATAATAATAATTCATATGTAAACATTGACTTCAGCTTGCGGGTTGAACAGCCCAAGCAATTGGGAATGGGAATTCAGACCAGACGAAAGAGAAGGCATATGGAGAGGGCACATATCCCTCTCTGCCCATATATCCACTTTGCCAACAATTCCCCAGCTGAGTGCCTGTCCGATGTTGTTGGATTACAACACCCACCATGCTCTTAGCCAATGCTAAGGGCTAATGTCTTGCCAAAGGCAAGGGGGTTCTTTTTCTTCAGTGGTTCAAAAGCAAATTCAAGACACACAAGTGGTGAGAAAGTCTAAGGTTTATTAAACAGCAGGCAACCTATGCAGGGGGAAAAACATCATACCCAGTGAACAGATGGCACCCCCTTCGATTCAGCTGCCAGGAGCTCCAGAGACAACAGCCAAGAGAAAGACCCCAGTCTAGCCAACGCAGCAGCATTGCTATTACTGGTCTGCGTTGAGCATGGGTAGGCAAACTAAGGCCTGGGGGCCGGATCTGGCCCAATCGCCTTCTAAATCCAGCCCACCAACGGTCCAGGAATCAGCGTGTTTTTACATGAGTAGAATGTGCCCCTTTATTTAAAATGCATCTCTGGGTTATTTGTGGGGCATAGGAATTCATTCATTTCCCCCCCAAAAATATAGTCCGGCCCCCCACAAGGACTGAGGGACAGTGGACCGGCCCTCTGCTGAAAAAGTTTGCTGACTCCTGGCGTTGAGGCTCAAATTCTGGGTCAAAGGTTTATATGCATGAGGTGCAATTGCAAAACCCAATTGCCAAATTAATCACACCAGACATTAAGATCTCATGGTTCGGGCTGCGTGCCTAAAATGCATTTAACTCTGGAGTCCTCCCGATATATTACAGCTGCGTTATCTCTAAACAAGGGAGGCCCATGCCTCTGGCATGCAAGCTCAGCAGCTACGAGAGGCTTCCATTAGGAATTCAGGTCGGGCAAATATAAGCAACTATCAGTCCTGAGAGAGAAAGAGGGGTTGTCTGTTTTTCTAACAGCCTTCATTTAACAGTGATTTGTTGTTCAGTCGTTCAGTCGTGTCCGACTCTTCGTGACCCCATGGACCAGAGCACGCCAGGCACGCCTTTCCTTCACTGCTTCTCGCAGTTTGGCCAAACTCATGTTAGTAGCTTCGAGAACACTGTCCAACCATCTCATCCTCTGCCGTCCCCTTCTCCTTGTGATATGAAGGATTAATCGTGCCAGGCCAACTATGCTTCTTCGAGTTACAATCCATCTTCCGGTATGTTGATGGAAGTTCCAAAACATCTAGGATACTAGGCTGCCCAACCCCTCCTGTACACTCTCCCAGAGGCCTTCACCATTGAAGTAAACAAACAAACAAACAAACAAACAAACAAACAATGTTCACCACAACCGGGATAATTCTCAAACAATTCTGGCTCTCTGGTGGTGGCTGCCATTCAAATCTTTGTTTATTTCTCTACACTGCTATACTATAAAGGTGGCGCACAATGTAAAAACATACTACCCCATGTTAAAAAATAAAACTACAGATAACTATTAAGGTGACTGGCTAATCA
Source organism: Darevskia mixta (assembly GCA_034641385.1). NCBI lineage: Eukaryota > Metazoa > Chordata > Lepidosauria > Squamata > Lacertidae > Darevskia > Darevskia mixta. The sequence continues at coordinate 721,335 of JAWWNH010000201.1, forward strand.
AAAATAAAAACAGCACCAAGGGCCTGTTGACATTAAAAGGTCTTTAAGAGACGCCTGAAAGCCAACAGTTAGGATGCTTACTAAGTCTCTGGTGGAAGAGCGTTCCACAGCATGGAACCAGCAAAACTAAATTCATTTATTTACCTGCTTAATTTATAGCAGTGATGGCTAACCTTGACACTCCAGATGTTTTGGAACTACAACTCCCATCATCCCTAGCTAACAGGATCAGTGGTCAGGGATGATGGGAGTTGTAGTCCCAAAACATCTGGAGTGTCAAGGTTAGCCATCACCGATTTATAGAGTAGCCCCATAGCAGAAGTACTCTAGGAAGCCAGTGTGGTGCAGTGGTTCGAGTATGGAACTAGGAAGTGGGAGATGAGGGTTCAAATCCCCACTTGTGAGATATAAAAATACTGGTCCCAATGTCTAGTTGGTCTAAAGATATATACTGCCACCACCACCCACTGACTTATAGATCAATAGGGGTCCAATTTCAAAACTTTAGAAACCAGGGCTTCCCAGGAGCTGGAATGTGCCTTAGTACTTATCCTGCTTGCAAATCTTTAATAATAAAAATAAAAATAAGTCTCTATACCAGAAGCATCGGTGACCCGGCAATCTAGAACACTGAATTTAGGACCACAGCCTTTTCCCATGAATTCACAGCAGATTTTTACAGCAAGAGAACACTATCGGGGAACAGCCACACAGATCCTGTAATCCAGTGGTTCCCAAACTTCTAGAGGCCTCTGCCTCCTTGGTTTATAAACTCATTCCCAGTGCCCCATAACCTACCCTACCCTATAAAAAGGATTACAGTGGTACCTTGGTTCTCAAACGCCTTGGTACTCAAACACAGAAAACCTGGACGTAAGTGTTCCAGTTTTTGAACATTTCAGAAGTCAAATGGATTTCTGGAACAGATTAAGTTTGGCACTTTTGTTTTTGCTATTTATTTTGCGTTTTTGTTTTTGAGGCTTTTTTAGTTAATTTGTTTTTCTGACTGTGTGGAACCCAGTTCAGCTACTGATTGTGTGACTGAGGAAATGGATAAAAGCCCCCCATCCAAACAATGATCATCATCAGCGCAAGTAAGAAAAAAAATAATTTTATTAATTTTTAATCATCTACAATACTGTCTTATTTAGTTTTATAGTACAGTACATCGATTATTGCTTTTTTATGGATCAGTGGTCTCATTAGATAGTAAAATTCATGTTAAAATGCTGATTTAAGGGTTATTTTTTAAAGTCTGGAGCAGATTAATCCATTTTGCATTACTTTCTATGGGAAAGCGCACCTTGGTTTTGGAACACTTTGGTTTTGGAACGGATTCCCGGAACAGATTAAGTTTGAGAACCAAGGTACCAGTATATTGTATTTGAAATAGTGGTTTGCACAACCCACTAATGAAAATAACAATTCAAAACAATAACAATTGCACATTTATTCAAAATCCAATTATTGATAACAAAATTGATAAACATGAACCAGTGATACCAGCTTTTCAGATTCAGGTAGGTAGCTGTGTTGGTCTGACGCAGTTGAAATAAACAAATAAAAATTGTCCAGTAGCACCATGGACACCAACTAAATATGTTCTGGGTACAGTATAAGCTTTCGTGTGCCTGCACACTTCTTCAGACACCTGTCTGAAGAAGTGTGCATGCACATGAAAGCTTATACCCAGAACATACTTACCCTGTTTCCCCTATTTTAAGACGTAGTCATAAAATAAGCCATAGCAGGATTTTTTCACATTTGCGAAATATAAGCCTTACCCCGAAAATAAGCCATAGTGATAGGCGCAGTTCTGGAGGGCGCCAAGGGAAAGGCGGGACTGGACGCCCAGCCCCGACCAAAACCAGTCAGCCCCAGAAGCAGCGCTCAGGAACTCTGCAGAGCAGGGCACACAGGAAGGGGCAGCGGGCGCGACAAAGGCACTCCGAAGGTCTCTACGCCCGCACGCTCGCCCAACTCCGCTCAGCGCAGAGCGCATAGGGCGGCTGCCGTGGCAGAGAGGGAAGGCGGCACAGGCTTTCCCTACTCGCCGCCACAATGAATTCTCCTGAGCCGCCCCACGCGTCGCCCAAGAGGCCCCTTGGAAAACAAGGCTTCTGTCGAGTTTCGAGGAGGGAAGGCAGAGGAGGAGGAGCAGGAGAGAGCGCCCAGCAAAAGCGGGTCTCTCTGGTGCCCGTTTCCTCAAAGCTCAGCTTGGATTCTCCCCCTACTGCCAGCAAGCAAACAAAGAGCTCTGCACCCGTCCCGTCCTTTGCAACCCCAGAACTCGAGCGTGGCCTTGCCAAGGAGCCGTTGCGGCCGCTTGGCCAGGCGGCCAGAGTGCACTCCAAACGGATCTCAGCCCGAGGGGAAGGAGGCTGACAGAGGTGCAGCCGGAGTGCACAGCGTGGCGACGATGAGCCACCTGCAGCCGGGCTGAGCTGGAGGGGGGAAAGCCACAACTCTCTGTTGGCTGTTGCTCCCCGCAAGGGGGGGAACGAATAAAATCCCTCCAGCCTTCAGGGACAAGGCGAACTAACCGGCTCCCCAGGAGCCTCGCAGCAGCGCCATCACTTGGTAAGTTTCCAGCACCGTCGTTCTGTGTGTGCTTACGTAATAAAAATCAGACATCCCTTCAAAATAAGCCATAGTGCGTTTTCTTGAGAGAAAAAAAATATATAAGACGGTGTCTTAAAATGGGTAAAACATGGTAGTTGGTCTCTAAGGTGCTACTGGACCATTTTTTCAGCTTTTCAGAGTCATTTACACGTACCTAGGTCATCCCGGGACGTGGGTGGCTCTGTGGTGTAAACCACTGAGCCTTGGGCTTGCCAATTGGAAGGTCGGCGGTTTGAATCCCCGCGACGGGGCGAGCTCCCGTTGCTCGGTCCCAGCTCCTGCCAACCTAGCAGTTCAAAAGCACGTCAAAAGTGCAAGTAAATAAATAGGTACCGCCCCGGCGGGATGGCAAACGCCGTTTCCGTGCACTGCTCTGGTTTTGCCAGAAGCAGCTTATTCATGCTGGCCACATGACCCGAAAAAACTGTCTGCAGACAAACGTTGGCTCCCTCGGCCAGTAAAACGAGATGAGCGCCGCAACCCCAGAGTCGTTCGCGACTGGACTTAACTGACAGGGGTCCTTTACCTTTTTAGGTCATCCCGCAGGGAGGGCGCACCACGCACTTTGTGAACCACTGCTCTACTCCAATGCACAGGTAGAATTTCCACAAAGTAAGACAAATTAGAAGTTTGAAATATTGGAATTACAGAACCACCACACAATAAAGTAACAATAATCAAGACTTCGCTAGCTAAACTTTCCATGCACTTCTTTTACCAATGCTGGCAGTGCCTGCTCCCCGAGAGATCGGCTTGGCACGTCCCAATTTAATGACCAGGCAACAGGCCAACAAATTGCAAGGTGAAATATGTTCTATATCATGTTGAAAAGGGGACAGCCCATCTTTATTTCCCCACCAATCCAAAAGCCGGGGGGGGGGGGGGACGGGGACTCATGACTCTTCCAGAACTACTCAGGAGATGATAGCTGGAAACAAGCCCAGCTACAAGTTATCACCAATTAAGAATGGGTGTGACCTTGAGAACTTCACAGGGCTATTAAGACGCAAGAAGCTGAGTATAATTTTATGAAACACCAAATTCCTTTGGGCCCTAGATTTTTCCAAAAGCAGTATTTGCTTCCTCACGCTCCCCCAAACTACTCCCAAAAAGAAAAGGCCCAATTACAAACATAACCCTACCGATTATGAATTACTCAATTACAGGACTTACTTGACTAAATCCTGACAGTCTGCACCTGTGCTGCAATTGTTTTAAAGGCGTTTGTATTGTTTTATCACTTGTTGCTTGCCACCCCGGGCTCCTTTGGGAGGACACGTATTAGTAAATTAATGACATCAGTTCACTATCCTAGCATCTGTAGTTTATACAATATATTTGAGGAACATGATAAAGCAATACAGGCACCTGTGTGTTTTGCAAATGTCCGAATAAAAGTGAGTGTGTCTCCCTATAAAACACAAAACAAAGACCAGGTTGTTAAATGGTACAGTCATACTTCGGTTTACAGCCGCTTCAGATTGCGCGATTTCAGGTTGCGCACCGTGCCGAACCCGGAAGTAACGGAACAGGTTACTTCCGGGTTTCAGCGCTTGTGCAAAAGCACTAAGTCGCGCTTTGCGCATGCACAGAAGCGCCGAATTGCATCAAGCGCGTGCGCAGACGCAGCAGGTTGCAAACGCGCCTCCTGCACGGATCGCGTTCATAACCCGAGCATCCACTGTACTTGAAACTGAGGTAACCTGACCCCCACAGGTCACCTGGTATTCATATTCCCAATACCTGCTCCAGATCTCTCCCTCCTGCAATACACATCCTTTAATAGCTCTCTCCCGGTTCCGCGAGCCACATCCATCTCATTCAATTCCAACTTGGTCTCTATAGTGCTAAAAATAAATGATATTACGTGTGTGTGTGTTTTAAAAAATGTCTATGCAAATTCTCTCAAATAACATCTTGGCCAATAAGAAATAATCTGAATTTATGCCTTTTTGCTCAAGCAAAATATCTTAAGAATAATATCATTCTTATCTACCAAACACAGGCATTTCATTACCACCTCCTGTAAATAAACTGTAGTCTACCCAGAAGCTGCCAGGCCTTCTGTAATGAATGGTATGGTTTGAATGGACCTAAGATGGTTGAAGACCACCAGCACAAAATGGATGCTGCTGCTGAACTAATAATGAACTGTGTTGATCAAAGAGCTAATGGAATGGGATGTGCATGTTCTGGCCAAGTGAACGGTACATGCAAGGAAGCCAAAAGACTGACCATACTACACTAGTTACGAACAATGAGTGTTGGGATACGATCACCCATAACTCTGTGCATGCCAACTTGGGGGGGGAAAGGTAGGATATAAATGCAATAAACCAGGCACGTCCAAGAGGTAGATCGTGATCTACTGGTAGATCACAGGACGTCTGTGGTAGATCACTGGCTCCCACCAAAGAAGCTCAACAGCTTTGGCTCCCCTAAAAAAAAGTTCAACATTTTTGCCCTGGACCCCCCAAAAATGGGCCTTCCTCCTTCCTAAAAAAAGTCCAATGACTTTGACCTGAACCCCCCAAAAGGGGGTAGATCACTGGCATTGGGTTGTTGCTTTTTATGTCAATTATAGATTCTGTGGTTTTATGTTTTGATTTGCCCTGAGGCCTCCGGGTATAGGGCGGTAAATAAACCCAATTAATAAAAATACAAATAATCTTGCCTATTTCCATTTTGCGGGGTTTATTCCAGTCTACCATTTCCCGCCTGGCCCCAATCTGCGTATTACACATTTAAGAGTCTTATGCCAATGATTGTGAATGACAATAATTAGCGGCAAATACTAATAAAACTTGACTACATTGCATACGCAACCGGGATCTTACGGTAAAGGGTTGGGTAATAAATAATGACAATTATTTCTATTACCACCTGAAGTGTATTTTCCCTCCCTAGAAATATATTTGTATACAGGTATGTATATATACACACACACACATTATTTCAGATTCAGGTAGGTAGCCGTGTTGGTCTGACGCCGTCGAAATAAATTAAAATTTAAAAAATTGTCCAGTAGCACCTTAAGAGACCAACTAAGTTTGTTCTTATACAAAGCTTATACCCATAACAAACTTAGTTGGTCTCTAAGGTGCTACTGGACAATCTTTTAATCTACATATTATTTCATTTATGGACCAAGCTCACTGGGTGTGTGACACTCGCTCTCAGCCTAGCCTACCTCACAGGGTTGTCGTGTTTATAACACGGGGAATATAACGGAGAATGGAACCATGCACGCCACCTTGGGCTCCTTGGACGAAAGAAGGCGGGATATAAACGCAGTGAAACAAATACAAAACCAAAAAAAAAACTTACTGTAGACACCGCCCCTCCCCCCACTTACTCACCAGGTACAGTCTGCGCAGGCGCGGCAGGCGCTCAACGGAGGTTCCTCGCTCTCTTTCTCTCTCCCCCCCCCTCCCCGCCCCGCGTCCGCCGTTGGAGGCCGTTGGAACGTTCACGCCGCCATCGTTCTAAGGCGCGTGCGGCGTTAGAAGAGGGGCAAGGGAAGCGTCACAAAAGAAGCAACCGGAGGAGTAACCGCGCAGGCGCTTAAAGCGAGGAGACCTTCTCTCTGTCCAATCAGAAGCCGAGGCATCCTTCTCCTATCCTCGCCTCGCTAAAAAGCGTTGGCGATTTGCCGAAGCTTGCCTTGCTTAGGAAGAACGTCTGTTCGGCCAATCAGGAGCGGTCGTATCCCGCTTTGCCCCGCCCTCCTCCTCCTCCTCCTCGCTCAAGAAGCCTTAGCCAATCGGGGCGAGCGCCGGCTATAAATCAGCTGGAGCGGGAGAAACGCCTTCTTCGGAGTTGGTGTTGCCTAGGAAGAACGTCCGCTCGGCCAATCAGGAGCGGTCATATCCCGCCTTGCCCCGCCCTCCTCCTCCTCCTCGCTCAAGAGCCTTAGCCAATCGGGGCGAGCGCCGGCTATAAATCAGCTGGAGCGGGAGAAACGCCTTCTTCGGAGTTGGTGTGGGCGGGACTGAGGCACGTGGTGTGGGTTTGTTCACACGCCTGTAACGTGTGAACGTGGGGAACACGTATACATTGCAGAAGTCTACAGCAGAGGGATGGCAGCGGCTACAATTCCCCAGGGGATAGAGAGGAGCAAAGATTTATTCAAGCGAACCAACTTAAAGTCACGTCAATCCTTTGGGGCCAATTCAAATTTCCTGACCTGGGACGTGTGAAAAATGGGACTGGAGATCAATGGGACACCAACTTGACAAATGAAGAGCACACTCGTTTTACTGATGAACGCACTGGCTTCTCTGCATTCCTTACTTGGTTTTATGATTATTATTATTATTATTATTTAAAAAAGCATGGCAACAAGTTAAGACGTTTCTTTTTTAAGCAGCAAGGCTGTAGTCCCAAGGGGTCAGGGAGAGATGGCACAGGTGTGAGAATTGTGTGATGTAGGTCTGATGTATGGGGGGGGGTGATGTAGGTCTGATGTATCTGGGGGGGTGGTCTTGGGTGACACCCCTTCTGTGATGTATGTGGGAGGGATCTGGGGGTGGGGCTGGTCTCGGAGGGGGGATTTTTTGAAATGTCTTTATAAGAGCATGTGCTCCATTGTTCAGGGGCTTTTTTGCCTGCTCTGCTGTGTGTGGGGGGCAAAAACCCCATGTTGCAACATAATAAAGACTTTTGCTTCTCAATTTTTCTCTGGTTGGCCTCAGTGATTTACTCCTACCAATGGAGAACCTGAAAAGGCTCTTGTGTACCCCATAAGGGAATAAGAGCAGATTTATGTTTATTTCAATTCTAATCTAACCCTTTGAAAAATGCCAAGCCGGAATAAGTATGTGTGTATGCACAAGCTTAAAGGTAAAGGGACCCCTGACCATTAGGTCCAGTCGCAGACGACTGGGGTTGCAGCGCTCATCTCGCTTTATTGGCAGATGCATAAGCTTAAAGGTAAAGGTAAAGGTTCGAATCCCTGCGATGGGGTTGAGCTCCCGTTGCTCGGTCCCTGCTCCTGCCAACCTAGCAGTTCGAAAGCACGTCAAAGTGCAAGTAGATAAATAGGTACCGCTCTGGCGGGAAGGTAAACGGCATTTCCGTGTGCTGCTCTGGTTCGCCAGAAGCGGCTTAGTCATGCTGGCCACATGACCCGGAAATACTGTCTGTGGACAAACGTCGGCTCCCTCGGCCAGTAAAGCAAGATGAGCGTCGCAACCCCAGAGTCGTTCATGACTGGACTTAACTGTCAGGGGTCCTTTACCTTTTATCCTTTGGTGTAAAGTTTGTCCTGTTTGTCCAATATAAAGAGCTGAAGGGCACTGTTGGCATTTGATAGATATAATGTTGGAAGATGAACAATTAAATAGGCCTGAGATGGTATGTTTGATGTTATTGGGTCCGATAATGATGCTGCCTGTCCGGGTGTATGTGGCAGCAAAGTTGGCGTCTAGATTTATTGCAGGCTCTTGTGCCAGTGTCCATGTTAAGTCTGGTTGTCGTATTATTGTGTGTGAGGAGCTGTTTAAGATTGGGTGGCTTTCTGTAGGGAATGAAAGGTCTTCCTCCCAGAGCTTGGGAAAGAGAGCTGTCATCTAAGAGATGTTGCAAATCTCTGATGATGCGTTTTAACTTGAGAGCTGTATGTGATTGTTTTCTCTTTTGGGTCTATCTTGCAGCAAGTTCTCTCTACGTATCCGTCTGGCTTTGTTGATCCTTTTTTTAACTTCATCAGGCGGGTATTTTAGTTCCAAAAAGGTTTGCTGTACTCAATGCTCTGCCACTTGTCCTTACCCACAAACACTTTACATTTGGTGATGACTTGTTCCTTGAATCTATTTTCCAGGGACAGTCCTGGATTTGCAGAAGCTTTCCGGGTTTCTTATTTGATCCTAGAATGTCCCACTTTTCCTTAGGATGTCCCTATTTTCGTTGGAGAAATGCTGTAGGGTATGCAGTGACGATCATAGCCGAGTGAGGGATTCGAACCCTGGCCCCTCCCAGGTCTTAGTCTGACACTCTTTAAGCACTACACCACCGCTGGCTCTCTTTCATGAAAACAAAACTTTTTAAATGGAGCTGCAGATTTCCATGCCCGTTTTAGTCCTTGTCCCGACATCTTAATTACGCCTCTTGACATTTCCAACAAAGCGACCTGCTTTCTCATACACAGATTAAACACATTCCATTTAGCATAATAATCTGTTGCAACCTTCTGCCCCCCCTTTGTTTTGCAACCCTCGGGTTCTAAATTAACTTCTCAGCCATCGCAACAACTCAGTATTTATGTTCGGTTTTCTGCTTTTCCTTCCTCCCCATTTTCTGCTTGCTTTTCTGTTACCTGATCATTCTAATTTACTGTCTCTAAAAAGAAGTAAATAAGTAGGAGATGAAATCTACAGCACCAATCCTACCGTATGTGTGTTTTACTCAGAAGTGAATCCCACTTCCGTCTAACTCTTACCCAGATAAGTGTACACAGGACTTTGACCTGAAACCTTCAGCCTTGTCCTCAAGTTTATAACCTGCCGTTCTAATAAAAGCAAGCAGTTTATCTACTTGGTTCACAGAGAATAGAAAACAAGATCAGAGATGTACAATTTAAAAGCCAGTAATTTGTTAACTTTTGCTTTTTAAGAATTTTTAAGAACTTCATCCCCTGAACGAGTGGCAAATGCTTGCTGATTTTTAAAAATTTATTAAAATGCTTTTACCTGTCTCCAAGCAAAGGTATAGGTCATTGAAGAAGCAATTTCAGACTGAGTCAGAATTCCTGAAAGGAACCACAATTTATGATCTATGACTTATGATTTTGCCATTAATATCCCTCTCCAGGTTTTGCTGCTGCCTTTCTCTGTTGTGTAAATATAAGAAGCTGACCTTGCATTATAGCAGGCTTCTATGTTACAGGGAATTTTTAAAGCACAGCCTGACACGGAAATCCAATGTGTATCTACTCAGAAGTCAGCCCTACTGTGAAATCTGCAAGTTGCAACATTCATGGTCACTCGTCTCTCCAGACGTCAAGGAGCACAAAGAAGAAATTCTTGAACGCAATCCCAGACAGCGTTAAAGGAATCATACATTGACACTTTCTTCCAGACAAGAGACCTTGGGCACATAGTGTCTATTGTAAGAAATTCTCTGCAGCTGCGTATTATCTAGAAATGCAACCTTAAATGTTGCACTACTGAGTCCAATGTTGCTATTGACACTATTCCATCTACTGGCATTTCTGCATACTTAGGCTTTCTTGCCAAAATGAGTTCTCTATCTGGGGCACTTTTTCTTCTTTGTTTCTCTCTTAAGCTTGTGTTACAGCGTGACTACAAGAAAAACAAAATAATTACGTTACTTGGGTTGCCATATATCAAAAAGTGAAAATCCGGACACAGAAGTTGTTGAGCTTTGCAAAATCTCAGAAGGTTTTTGAGCTATTTTTAAGGAAATTTGCCAAAATCTACTCTTCCGACATGGATTGCTGTACGTCTGGATTTTCCCAGATGTTCCAAGCTATTTCTGCCTGGACACTGTTTCCGACTGCTAAATCCCGGCTATGTCTGGGAAATTCTGGATGTATGGCAGCCCTATGTTACACTCCAAATGTCTGCCTGGTTCAAGATGGCACCAGGATGGCTTTCAGCAACAACTCCTGGATTCACTTATTTATATTTAAATACAGAAATAAATAAATAGCCGCAACGGTTGCATCCAATATCGGGAGGCAATATACTGTGGGAAATTTAGCTTCATATTAACCTGCATGCTTCGCTCTAGTCAATGCATGAAGGGGTTGAAATAAAAAAATTAAGGTCTTATATATATATAATAAATGTTCATAAATGTGCCAAGCAAACGCGTACATAAGTATATACCGGTAAACCACGTGTCTGAAATAGTACAGGAGAACAATCCTGAAGCCATTTTGACTCTTCCAAATGGACCTCAAATATTTCAGATGACCTGGCAGACAGGAGATAAAAAACGCACTCAGATTTCTGTTGGGCTACACCCCTTCTGTGCATAGCTGTCAACCCTCCCTTTTTCTGCGGGAAACTCTCTTATTCCAATGCCATTTCCCGCTGCTATCCCGGATTGTTGATATCCCTTAAATTTCCCGGATTTCAAAGGAAGCCGCTCCTCTCCCTCCCTGCCGGCCAGGGAGGCTCCTCAGCTGCGTTGCTCGGCTGCCAATAAGGAGTCTGAGACCGACTGGGGGCGGAGCTTGCATGCCTTGTGCAGCCAGACCCTCACGCCCAACCAGACAGACAGACAGCCTGCCTGCCGTCTACGCACTCGCTCTTTCGCTCACCCGTTCGCACGCAGCCTCTGGAGCGCAGGGTGGTGAGGCTACTTGGTGCCATTGCACCGCCCTTGCGGCATCCCTTATTTTCAAATCCGAAAGCTGACAGCTATGCTTCTGTGATGGATGTATGATGTTTCTGGGTGTGGTCTTAGACTCCAGGACAGGCAATTTAAATGTCTATAAAAGGGCAGGCACACTTGAATTCTGGGTCCTTCCTCCAATTTCCTTTGTGTGAGAGGAGCACCGTGTTGGAACAGCTTTAATAAAGATCAGGCTTATTAGCTGCTTTGCTTCTCAATATTCTCTGGTTGGCCTCTGTTATTTTCTCCTACCGATGGAGAACTTACAAAGGGCTCTTTTGTACCCATAAGGGAATAAGTGCAAATTTCTGTTTACAACAGGGTTAAGACCTATGGCTCCGTTTCTGGTCTGCCCATGCCTCATAGCTTGCTGCTGAAATCCTGTAACTTTTCCAACCCCAAATGATCCGGGCAGGGTGGTTGCCCCACTCTGCCATCTGCAGGGGCACCAATATTATGGTATCGTTTAGGCAGCATTGCATATAGGACAACTAATAAAGCAGAATGATGCGTCGACAATCCAGTAAAATCTACCACTAATGTACTCTCTCTCTATATATATAAAGTTAAAGGACCCTCTGGACGGTTAAGTCTAGTCAAAGGGAACTATGGGGTTGCGGCGCTCATCTCGCTTTCAGGCCAAGGGAGCCGGTGTTTGTCCACAGACAGATTTCCGGGTCATGTGGCCAGCATAATAATAATAATAATAATAATTTATTATTTATACCCTGCCCATTTGGCTGGGCTTCCCCAGCCACTCTGGGCGGCTTCCAACAAAATATTAAAATACAATAATTAATCAAACATTAAAAGCTTCCCTAAACAGGGCTGCCTTCAGATGTCTTCTAAAAGTCTGGTAGTTGTTGTTCTCTTTGACGTCTGGTGGGAGGGCATTCCACAGGGCGGGTGCCACTACTGAGAAGGCCCTCTGCCTGGTTCCCTGTAACTTGGCTTCTCGCAGTGAGGAAACCACCAGAAGGCCCTCGGCGCTGGACCTCAGTGAGATCGATGGGGGTGGAGACGCTCCTTCAGATATACTGGACCGAGGCCGTTTAGGGCTTTAAAGGTCAGCACCAACACTGAATTGTGCTCGGAAACGTACTGGGAGCCAATGTAGTTCTCTCAGGACTGGTGTTATGTGGTCCCGGCGGCCACTCCCAGTCACCAGTCCAGCTGCTGCATTCTGGATTAGTTGTAGTTTCTGGGTCACCTTCAAAGGTAGCCCCACGTAGAGCGCATTGCAGTAATCCAAACAAGAGATAACCAGAGCATGCACCACTCTGGCGAGACAGTCTGCGGGCAGGTAGGGTCTCAGCTTGCATACCAGATGGAGCTGATAAACAGCTGCCCTGGACACAGAATTAACCTGCGCCTCCCTGGACAGCTGCGAGTCCAAAATGACTCCCAGGCTGCGCACCTGGTCCTTCAGGGGCACAGTGACCCCAATTCAGGACCAGGGAGTCTTCCACACCTGCTTCCTGTCCCCCCAAAACAGTGCTTCTGTCTTGTCAGGATTCAACCTCAATCTGTTAGCCGCCATCCATCCTCCAACCTCCTCCAGACACTCACACAGGACCTTCACCGCCTTCACTGGTTCTGATTTGAAAGAGAGGTACCGGTAGAGCATGACCAAACTGCACAGAAACGCTGCTTACCTTCCCGCCGGAGTGGTACCTATTTATCTACTTGTACTGGCATGCTTTCGAACTGCTAGGTTGGCAGGAGCTGGGGCAGCAATGGGAGCTCACCCCGTCGCGAGGATTCGAACTGCCGACCTTCCGATCAACAAGTCCAAGAGCAAGTCCACAGCGCCACTCGCATCCCTTTGTGTACTATATCTATATTGCAGAACAAACTTGCAGAAAATCACCAATCTGGAGGGGTCCCCAGTTGCTAGGGTTCTGCTTTACCTTTACCTTTTTCTGCTGTGCCGAGGTCCTCTTGTGGGCTTCATATGGTGCTCTGGTGGTCCAAGCTGAGAACAGGATTCTGGACTAGATGGGGTCCTTGGTCTGATCCAGCAGGGCTCTTCTTATTCTCTTATTACTTTAACCGTGCATGCAAAGTGTTCTGCACTGAGAAAGGACGGTTTAAATGCTTACGGCAATGATGGTGATGATCTTTTTATGCAGAAGTGAAAGCGCTCCGTCGCTATGCACCAACAGTCCCGGTGAAGTCAGCCAGCTTAACCTCTCTTAAAGGATGCCGTCGCACCAGCTAATTTTGTCTCTTGTCCCCCTGCCCTCCAAATTACTGCTTAATGTTCCGTAGTGCATCCATAACTACTTTTCTCTGCTTAAGCTGAAACGAAGAATGATCCAACTGGCCATAAATGTTGTGTTTCCTCGTCTTTATAAACAGGAGGAAAATCGCTGGTGGGCACAATAGGAGGTTGTTTGGCAAAGTAGCGCTGCTTTTGCAGTGTGCGGAGGGCTGGGTTTTTATCCACTCACCTCCAATCCAACTAAGTCGTTGCAGACAATGTCCAAAAAAGAGAAGCGATTCTTTATGTGACACTGTTGCTAAAACTCCAGCATCTGACTCCAGCCCCGGCAGTGGCACAGGCTTAAGTCATGTGCTGAAAACAAGAACTTGCTGGTGCTGCATTTATTGTTGTTGCAAAAGATTTCTATAGGATGTGGTTAGTGGGTGGATGCCGTTAGTGGTTAGCTAAGGCAGGGTCGTGTTAACAGATATGCTATAGGAAAAATTCTCTTGTTTACTTGCATGTACAAAAGGATCTGCAGCAATCCAATTTGGGGTGCAGCTCTGAACAAGCTCTCCTGTTTTGCTTGACAAGCTGTTGCCATTCTGCTGCAGTAGAAACAAAATCTGAATCGGTCTGTTTGAAGTGCTTCCTGGGTGTGTCTCGCCATTGCTGGCACGAAGTGACTCGGCCATGCCTGAACCTTGGGTGGGCTTTTGCCCACGTCAGTTACAATGACCAGCAGGGGATCTCCAGGGCTTTTGGGATCGGAGTCCCTCCCAGCCCTACCTGGAGATGCCAGAGATTGAATACTGGACCTTCTGAATGCAAAGCAGCTGGTCTACCAGTGAGCTGCAGCCCTTCTCCAGCGGAGACATGACCCTTTCACGTAGGTGCAGTGGCGGAAAATTTACAAAAGAGGAACTTGGAATAAAAGAAGGGAAATGAGGCAAACGAGTGGTGTGGTAATCGCAGGGACTCCTGTGAAGTTACTGGGAAATGGGGAAGCGAGTGGTGCTGTGGTCTAAACCACTGAGGCTCTTGGGCTTGCCGATTGGAAGGTTGGCAGTTCGAATCCCCGTGACAGGGTGAGCTCCCGTTGCTCTGTCCCAGCTCCTGCCAACCTAGCAGTACGAAAGCACGCCAGTGCAAGTAGATAAATAGGTACCACTCCGGCGGGAAGGTAAACAGTGTTTCTGTGCGCTGCTCTGGTTCGCCAGAAGCGGCTTAGTCATGCTGGCCACATGACCCAGAAAGCTGTCTGTGGACAAATGCCAGCTTCCTCAGCCTGAAAGCGAGATGAGTGCCACAACCCCATAGTCACCTTTGACTGGACCTAACCGTCCAGGGGTCCTTTACTTTTACCTTTTATCTTTACTGGTGTCAGGAAGCAACAGAGAAATGATTGCATCGAAGAAGAGGACCTTGAAAGCTAATTCAGTCAAGCACCGAGTCATTGCGAGGCACATTGGTTCAAGTTTCCTGCTGCACAGGGGCAGGAAGTCACGAGGGGTCTCTGGCCAATCGGGACTCACAGGCAGGATGTCAGGCTTGCACCAGATGAGCAGGAGTGGTGGCAAGCTCCCCTAGGCGAAGCCGCAACCACAGAAGAGTCCAGAGGAATGGAGGGATTCTTACCTGAAGAAGACTGGTGGCAACACTCTTCAGAAGTGGAAGAAGCAGATGGGGAAGAGGGAAGGCCAGAATAGGAGGAGGAAGAAGTCGAGCCAGAATCAGGCCCTTGTGAGGAGAGGAGCCTGCTGACCCACTCCCCTCCTCCCTTCTCAGCTGTAGAACGTAGAGCTGAGAGACGTAGGGAACAATTAGAGGCAGCTGCAGCTCGTAAGAGGCGTGGTCATGAGCCGGCTACTTAAGGAAGGCCGGCTGCTTCCCTCACCAGCACCTGCAACTGCTGTGCTGAAGCACGTGGTTGTGCCTGCTCATCCTGCTCCTGATCCTGTGTACCTGCCTCCGGCTGGTTCCTGACTTGGACTGTTCTTGACTTCGGTTTCTCTTGACCCCCGGTACTGATTCCTGACCTTAGCTGGCTCTTGACCCGGACTGCTCCTGACTTCGGCTTCTCTTGATCACGGTACGGATACCTGGCTTTGGCACGCCATCCTGTTGGCGCCATAACACAGGAGATGATTGTGCCCTCGTGGCTGGGAGTAAGGAAAGAGATTTCCTGCAAAATGTCAGTTTAGACTTAATCCAATGACCGGGGGTGGGGGTACTTGTGGAAAGATGCCTTATTGTTACTGTTCAGAGCTAATTAATGCTAAACAAAGTTGTCTCCTTGGTTAGAGGTTCTGGGAACTAATTAGCACTTGCACAATCTATTATGTGTATTCAGTTGGTTGTGGGGGATTTTTCCTGTTACTGAAGACTCCTCCAGACTGCCCACTTATTCAGCATTCATCCTCATTTGCTTGTGCAAAGCTTATTCAGCGGTTATGTGATGTCTTCATTGAGCACTTATTCTGATTTGTTGTATGACAACAAGCATTTGTCCGCATTCATCCTAATCTGTTTGTGGGCTGTTGACAAGTCTGCTTGCTAATCAGCTGTTCTGCTCTGGATTTCCTGCGCTGCGTTTCTCCTGATTATGTCAAAAATTTGTATATCTTCACCACGTAAATATTATTCCATCATCGCATCTTCTGGCGGCAAAATCCATATAGTTGTTTAGCACTGTGAGAATAAGTCTTCCTTTTTGCCTGCCCTGAATGACTAAACAATTCCATTAGAGAAGTCAATTATAAGATTCGGAATGAGTGAATCCGTCCAGGGAACCAGGCAGAGGGCCTTCTCGGTGGTGGCGCCCGCCCTGTGGAATGCCCTCCCATCAGAGGTCAAAGCGATAAACAACCACATGACCTTTAGAAAACACCTGAAGGCAGCCCTGTTCAGGGAAGTTTTTAATCTGTGATATTTTAATGTATTTTATATTTGTTGGAAGCCGCCCAGAGTGGCTGGGGAGACCCGGCCAGATGGGCAGGGTACAAATAATAAATTATTATTATTATTATTATTATTATTATTATTATTATTATTATTATTTATTTCTGTTTCTTCTCCTTTTCTCATTTTCCCAATCTTAAGTTCAGCTCTCCACAGTAGCTTGCAATTAACTCTAGGGTTGCCATATGTCCTACGCCAGAAGTAGCGTCCGGGGAAAATTTTGGGAAATCGTGAAAATGTCTGGGTTTCTGAAACTTTCCCCCCAAAAGCTAAACAACTTGTGTCCGGATTTTTACTTCTTGAAATATGGCAACCCTAACATACTCATCAACATTTTAGTGCAAGTTTCTCATAATGTACAGATTTTTGCAAAGCTATTTCCCCTTATATAATGCATTTTTCATATGTATATTTTCGTATTTGTGAATGCTTTAGCTCACTGCTATTTTTCTAGAAAAAGAGGTGCTGGAACTCATCATGAATGCCTCCATTGTTCTCTTATAATCGCAATGGTGTCCACCTGAGAGGTACCGGAACTCAGTTCCAGCTGAAACACACCCACCCACCCCGTTTTATCCAAGTATTGTCAGTGTCTGGACTGAGGAGGAATGGTGGGAGGCCCCCCCCTTTCCTGAACCTTCCCAAGGGCAGGAGGACAGTATTGATTTAGAACAGTGGTTTGCAGAGGGGCACAGTCCAGAGGGGAAATGCTGGGAAATACTGGGTGAGGAACAGCTAGAAGAGGAAACACCAGGAAAGAGACAGCTGGCAGATTCGGTGTCCTTCGAAAGCATTCCTGATCCCCCCTTCGCATAAGACTAGATGGGCTTTAAGAGTGATAGAACAGAAAGCGCAGAGGCAACAAGCTCAGATTACCCGACGTAGGAGTGACGTAGATTAATGGGGACGGAGAGGGTAAACCTTTACTGGGAGCAACACCATTTCTAGATAGATATGCATTCCTTTGTCTCTCACTGTGATTATTAAAGAAACTAACTGGTAAGAACGCTCCTTTTGTTTGTTCTGCTTATTTACTTATTTACTGGGATCCAATTCCCTGAAGCCTGACAAGTATATGCATTTTTGTATGCATTTTTGTACACATTACTTGTCTGGAGAACTGCGTTGCAAAATTTGGAGAAGTGTGGATTTCAAAAGACGGCTGCCTTGTGGTTCACCAATTGATTCAGAAAGTGCAACTCTAGATGGGCTCTCCTTTAAATGTGAACTGAGTTGATTTCCTCCCCTGCCCAGTGATGAAAGCATTCTCTCCAGCCTATGTGTTGTTTTATAAATTTCTTTCATGTCCCCCTTGGTCGTCTCCCCACGCTTCCTCCATAAACTAAAAAGTCAAAGAATCAATGGAGGAATCTCCACTAAAACATCGATGAAAGATGGCTACCCAACCTCTGCTTAAAAACCTCCAAGGAAGGAGAATCCACCACCGTTCAAGGGAATTCGTTCCACTGTTGAACAGCTCTTACCATCAGAAAGTTCCTCCTGATGTTTAGTCGGAATCTGCTTTCTTGTAACTGGAAGTCATTAGTTCGAGTCCTGCCCTCCAGAGCAGCAGAAAACAAGCATGTTCCATGTGACAGCCCTTGAGATATTTGAAGATGGCTATCCTATCTTCTTTCAGTCTCCTCTTTTCCAGGCTAAACATACCCAACTTCCTCATACAGCTTGATTTCCAGACCTTTGATCAGCTTGGTTGCCCTCCTCTGCACACGTTCTAACTTCTCAACATCTTTCTTCAATTGTGGTGCCCAGAACTGGACACAGTATTCCAGGTGTATTCTGACCAAGCCAGAACAGAGTGGTACTATTACTTCCTTTGATCTGGACACTAGACTTCTGTTGATGCAGCCTAGAATAGCGTTAGCTTTTTTTTTGCTGCTGCATGTCAGGGACTGGACTGAAGACGTTTGGGAATTGGCCCCTACTTCTCTGCTTTCCTTGGAGGAGGCGAAGGAGTGGGGGGAATCTGAGCCACCTTTCCCTGTAGTTTCCAGAGAAGAGGGAGACAGGATCGTATTACAGCAGAATGCAGAACTGCCAGGTTATGAGATCCTAGGAGAAGGAGGGGGAGTTGGAGAACTGCCAGCAGAGACTTCTTTGGAGAGCATAGAAGCTCCACCGTCACTTCGTACACATCACTCACTCAGAATTCAAGAGCAAAGGGCTCAATGACATTTGACTCCTGAAGCCTCCTGTAGAGCCACAGAGGGGAAGGAAGTGGAGGAGCTCAGAGTGAGCAACGTCACCATGGAGTTAAGACTGGATTGTTTGCCTTGCTCCACAATTACTGAATAAAAAACCACAAATATGAACTTTCTTCTTTGATCCTTGATGCTACCGGGGAAGGAGAGAATCCCTCGAGCCTGACACTGCATCACACTGTTGACTCATGTTAAGCTTGTGGTCCATCAAGACCCCTAGATTCCCTAATGATTTGCTGTCGTCTTCTTAAAGTGAGTCCGTAAGTGACTGTGGAGGCCAATTCTGGATCCACACGTCCTTCCACAGTGGGGACAGAGGTTTTCAGGCAGGAGTTGATCATGGTGAGGGTTTGCCAAGCGTGCCTTACTCTTAGCATGTTTCTCCCTTTAGTTCTGAGTTTGAGTGTCTTCAAAGCCCATGACACCTTTGGTAAAGGCTGTTCTCCAACTGAAGTGCTCGCAGGCCAGTGTTTCCCAGTTGTCGGTGTTTATACTACGTTTTTAAATATATATATTTGCCTTGAGAGAGTCTTTAAGCCTCTTTTGTTGACCACCAGCACTACACTTACCATTTTTAAGTTCAGAATAGAGTACCGGTAGTTGCTTTGGAATATGATAATCAGGCATCTGCACAACATGACCAGTCCAACGAAGTTGATGTTGAAGAATCATGGCTGGTGATCTTTGCTTCTTCCAGTACACTGGCATTAGTTTGCTTGTCTTCCCAGGTGATGTGTAAAATTTTTCGGCGACACCATTGATGGAATCTTTCAAGGAGTTAGAGATGGCGTTTATAAGTTGTCCACGTTTCACAAGCATACAGTAAGGTTGGTAGTACAATAGCTTTGTAAACAAGCACTTTTGTTTCCCTGCGAATGTCCCGGCCCTTAAACACTCTGCACTTCTATCGGGAGAAAGCTGCACTCGCAGAGCTCAGGTGATGCTGGCTTTCAGCATCAATGTCTGCCCTTGTGGAAAGACAACTGCCCAGGTAGGAGAAGTGACCGACATTTTCTAACGTTACACCATTGAGCTGGATATGTGGCGCTTGTTGGTGCAGCACTTGGTTTTTTGGATGTTGAGCGATAGGCCAAGCTTTTCGTAAGCTTCTGCAAAGATATTTAGGATGGTTTGGAGGTCATCCTCTGAGTGTGCGCACACTACATTGTCATCAGCATACTGAAGCTCTATGACAAAAGTTACGGTAACCTTACTATTTCTTCTAAGAAGAACAGTGTTATGGAAATTTTAAGGTACGATTACCCATTAAAACGGTTCGATTCCAGGTGGAATCCTGAACCCCAGCAGGGCGTTGTTTGAGAACCCCTGCTGCCATAGGAAACAGAGATCAGACCAGAGTTCTAATGAAAAGCAAGGCGGCTGCTAAGCCTGATCAGTTTATTTTAAAGTGTAGAGCTGTTGGCAACAGGGTTCTTGCTCACAAGACAGAGGATGGAGAAGAACCCAGAACAAAAGAGCAGGCAAACTTTTATACACTTTTGACACAGTACAGAACAAAAGAGAGGTAAGGGATTTGACCAGGTGTCAGTAAGGAGGAGTGACCAGGTGTCAGAAGGGAGGGGGGTTCCTCTGGTGGAGGGTCATGTTTAGATACAAAAGGTGTTTTTTTCCAGGTGGTCGTTGTCTTTGGGAGTGTCCAATGATGTCTTTTCCCAACTGTTGGGAGTCGCCTGACAAGATTTTATTTATGTGCGCATTTGCCCTACAGCTTTATTTGCTTAACAAAGATCCCTTCTCCTGACTTGGGTGGGTTTGTGTATTCTTATGCAAACACGTTGGAAGACCAGTGGGCAAGGATACAGAGAGTCACAAAAAGGTTAACACACAGTGTGAGATACAAAGGTTACAAAGGAGAAAGGGGGAGGGCTGTGGGGGTGCAGACACAGTCGTGTTTCTCAGGAACGAGTGCATTTCTTCCATTAATAAGCACCCCCCCCACACACACAACAAACGGCATGCTGGATCAGCCCAGTGGCCCATATAGTCTAACACCTTGTTCTCACAGTGACCAGCCAGATGCCCCTGGGAATCCCACAAGTGGGATCTAAGCACATGAGCCCTCTCCCATCCAGTGGTCTCCAGCAACTGGTATTCAGAAGCATTGCTGCCTCCACAGCACCACCATCACAGCTAGTAGCCATGGATTGCCTGCTGCTCCATGAATTTTTCTATCCCTCACCCCCTTAAATTGAGCATTTGAACTCCAGAACCTTAGAAGGTCTATCAGGATCTTATTGCAACAAGACATCCTTTCCCCACAGGGACGCGGGTTGCGCTGTGGGCTAAACCACTGAACCTCTTGGGCTTGATAAGGAAGGTCGGTGGTTCAAATCCCTGTGACGGGGTGAGCTCCTGTTGTTTGGTCCCAGCTCCTGCCAACCTAGCAGTTCGAAAGCACATCAAAGTGCAAGTAGATAAATAGGTACCACTCCAGAGGGAAGGTAAACAGCGTTTCCGTGCGCTGCTCTGGTTCGCCAGAAGCGGCTTAGTCATGCTGGCCACATGACCCGGAAGCTGTACTCCGGCTCCCTTGGCCAGTAAAGCGAGATGAGCGCTGCAACCCCAGAGTCATTCACGACTGGACCTAATGGTCAGGGATCCTTTACCTTTACCTACCCCACAGGATATTGGAGGCCACTAAGCTGCAAAGTCTCAGTTTATTTGCAGTTCTTTCTAACCTCCTTTGGTTTTCTTTGTCCTTGGGAAATACAGCCTTATTCTGCTTTGGCCTCCTGTAATAGCAATCCATTCACGCCCACATGTCCTTGGGCTTTGTTATGATAAGTACCAAATTACTACCTCTAACAGAAAGAGATAATGCAGATGTTTCCGGGAGTTCTGCTAACTACATTTTTTTGTCTATCAAAGTGATGCAGCCTATGTTCTCGGCAATTCAGCCAGGCTCAACAAAGGTCTTCCTTAACAGACTCACCTGCAGCGAAGAGCTTTCTTTCTTTCTTTTGCAAAATGTTTATTTATAAGCCTAATAATAATACTTTTGGATCTTGTAGGGTTGTTGTGGGGTTTTTTTTGTTGCTGATTCAACCTAGGACAGAATTGCTGGTGTTGACTGGACCTGCTTACAGTGGCCCTCGACTTACGAATGACCCGACTTCCGTATTTTTCGAGTTACGAGGGATCAAAGGGACCGCGCGCCTACGATTTTTTTCGACTTCCGTAAGGTTCCTCGACTTACGAAGTGTAGATGTGGGTTTTTTTGACGTACAAATTTTTTTCTCCCAATGCATTCCTATGGGGACTTGACTTACGGTTTTTTCGACGTACGACGGTCCCTTCGGAATGCATTACCTTCGTAAGTCGAGGGACCACTGTATATGATTTTGGCATATTATTTTCCTGATTATTTATTTTATGCCTTTGCTCCTCACTCTGGGATCAATCATGTTTAGTGAAGAGCAAGTCTAGTAATGGGTGTGTGTGTGTGTGTGTGTGTGTGTGTGTGTGTGTGAATATTTTAAAACAAAACAAAATAAAACCATTAAAAAACCACCCAGGGATATAATGTAAGCTGCACGGGGGGGGGGGGGGCAATGCCACTGCTTCCTCCTTGTTCTTAGATTCCTGCAAATTCTGCGCCCATCTACATGGCAGCCACAATCAACTTAATTGGCCACCATTTCCCTGGGGCAAAGACTGGTTAGGGTTGGTGTGTGCTTTGTCATAAGCCAACCAACCTATTTGGGCTCATTTCTCTCTAATTAAAAAGCAGGAGAAAGCGGCCTCTCTTTGACCCAGCCTGGTAAGCTGACATTGCCTAGAGTCATAGGCAATGTCAGCAGGCAGGAGGTTTTGAGGCTGCACTGGCGAAAAATGTGAAGGCTGCTGGTGCAACGTTAAATCACTCCCTCCTCCAGCTCATTGGTTCTTAAAAGGGCGCAAACACATCGAACCCTTTCTTTCTTTGCCTCCTTTTTTTTTGGGACAACGGTCTCAGGATTAAATACGACTACTGTCAACCCAGGATCCATCTTCTGAGTGATGATTAAAAAAAGCCAGTGGGATCACGAATCTATCGATCTACGTCTATCTCTATCTCTCAAGAAAAGAAATTAGGCTGCAATTGGACGCATACTTGCTAAGGGAACAAACCCCATTGAATAGAGTAGCGCTGAAGGAAGAGCCGAATGGAATTTATTCTGAACCACCAAATTGAGTAGAAAATAACCAAGTTTACAGATGTACCTAAGCTTGAAAAGAAAGGGAAACATTTCCTATGCAGTAATTTGCAGTTCACCAAGAGGTAAAGCTGACCCAAGCTGGAAAGGTCATAAGCACAGCCCAAAATATTATTGGTCATCCTCTCAAATCTCTGGAAGAACTATACAGTTCCCGTTGCCTTAAAAAGGCTAACAATATTTTAAAGGATCCATCTCATCCAGGATATAGTCTCTTTGCACCACTGCCTTCGGGTAGAAGATATAGAACAATTAGATCAAGAACAAATAGATTGAAGAACAGTTTCTACCCAAGAGCTATAACCATCTTAAATGCTGTAACCAGATAATATGACCTTGGAGAGCTGTGATGGGTGTATGTGTGTGTGTGTGTGTGTGTGTGTGTGCATGCATGTGCGGCCTTTTTGGTGTGTGTGTGTGTTGTGCTGTTTTTTGTTTGTTTTTTTAACGGGACGGCATGCAATTTCGTTGCACTTGTATAGCGTTGTGCTTGTACTTGTGCAATGACAATAAATTATCTTATCTTAAACATGTAGAACTGTGAGTGACCCATTCTTAGGAAGCCTAGCTGACCTGACCTGACCTGAGCAGCTATAGGAAGTTGGCAAGCTGTCAAAGGGAAGGTTTCTTTGAAGAGAAATCATCGCATGTTAGTTAACATGCTTGCATGTTAGCGTAGCTAGAGATGCTTGCATGGTAAGCAGGGCCGGCGCGTCCATTTAGGCGAACTAGGCAGTTGCCTAGAGCGCCAAAATGGAGGGGGCGCTGGCCAGCCTGCCCCCCGCCGCTGCCCGCCGCCGCCCCAACCAGCGGCGGAGCAAGCAGGTTGGGGCGAAAACCGCGGCAGAGGGGGCGCCAAAATGGAGGGGGCGCTGGCCAGCCTGCCCCTTGCCCCCTGCCGCCGCCTGGTGCCGCCCCAACCAGCGGCGAAAATCGTGGCAGCGCGGGGCGCCCGGCGGGCAGGGGGTGGGGCACCGTATGTCATGCGTAATGACGTCACGTGGCCCGCCCCCTCGCCTAGGGCGCCAAAAACCCTAGCACCGGTCCTGATGGTAAGCATAACCCACCGGGAAGCTGGCCAATTGTTATTGATACGGAAATTACAGGGGGGGCACATCTTTAAAGTTGTTAAATGTTACAAATACAGGTAGGTAGCCGTGTTGGTCTGCCGTAGTCCAAACAAACAAAAAAATTCCCCTTCCAGTAGCACCTTAGAGACCAACTAAGTTTGTTCTTGTTATGAGCTTTCGTGTGCATAAATAGGTACCGCTGTGGCGGGAAGGTAAACTGCGCTTCTGTGTGCTCTGGTTTCCATCACAGTGTTCCGTTGCACTGGAAGCGGTTTAGTCCTGCTGGCCACATGACCCGGAAAGCTGTCTGTGGACAAATGCCGGCTCCCTCGGCCTGAAAGCGAGATGAGCGCCGCACCCCATAGTCGCCTTTGACTGGACTTAACCGTCCAGCGGTCCTTTATTTACCTTTACCTACCACAGCACTATGATACCACTCTGAACACTCATGGATTTCTCCTAAAGAATTCTGGGAGCTGTAGTTTGTTAAAGGCACTGAGTTGTTAGAATGCGGCTATCCCCCCCTGAGCTACAATTCCCAGGATTTCCTAGGGAGAGGGGTTGATTATTAAGCAACTCTGGAATTGTGACTCTCTGAGGGAAAAATGGGGTTCCCTAACAACTCTCAACACTCTTAACTCAGTGTTCAGCCCGGACACTGAGATCTAGCGCCGAGGGCCTTCTGGTGGTTCCCTTACTGCGAGAAGCAAAGCTACAGGGAACCAGGCAGAGGGCCTTCTCGGTAGTGGCGCCCGCCCTGTGGAACACCCTCCCATCCCATGTCAAAGAGATAAATAACTACCTAACATTTAGAAAACACCTGAAGGCAGCCCTGTTTAGGGAAGTTTTTAATGTGTGATACCGTATTTTAATGTATTTTAGTGTTTGTTGGAAGCCGCCCAGAGTGGCTGGGGGGACCCGGCCAAATGGGCGGGGTACAAATAAATTATTATTATTATTATTATTATTATTATTATTATTATTTTATTTTATTAACAAACTACAGTTCCCACGATTCTTTGGGGGAAAGTCATGACTGTTTAAAGTGGAATCATAGCGCTTTAAATGTAGACTGTGATGATGGTCTCACAAAATGTCCTCTGCAGTTTTGATTGCAAATTGGAATGAGTGTGCTTGTCCTCTCTTTCTCACACGCTGAAAGATTTGTACCTGATATGTGGAGAGCAAGGGACCAAACAACGTCTAATCAATTTGACACAGCAGAACCTCCTTTCCTGACTTTCCTAAATGCTTCTCTTGAGAGTTCACAACCTACAGCTGCCCGCGCTCTGCTTTGGAGGGGCGATGTCAGATGTTTGCTTTACTTATTGTTTATTTGAGTTCAATGCTTATCTCGCTCCAACCCTCCTCCCCAAATCATATACCGTAATAAACGATACACGAGCTGTAACATCTGGAGCTGATTGCTTTGTTATCGTGCAGTTTGCAAAATAGAATTACGTGGCATGGGTTGGGTGCGGGGAGGAAAGGCGAAAAGGATTTCTATGCAAATCTTGGGATGAGCCATTTTTCAACCGACAAAGGGGACTCACAGATAAAAATGCCACAGATAAAAATGCCACATTACCCAAATAATAATAAAATACATGTTGCGAAAGCAATTTTTAGAAATCCGCTGACAAAAATGGCAACATGTCTCCCAGTTGTCATTTTGGTACCAGGAGAAGCCTCTCCCACCCCTGAGGCTTTTCCATCTAAAATCAAATACAGTAGTACCTCAGGTTACATATGCTTCAAGTTACATACCCTTCAGGTTAAGAACTCCGCTAACCCAGAAATAATGCTTCAGGTTAAGAACTTTGCTTCAGGTTAAGAACAGTTTCAGGTTAAGAACAGTTTCAGGTTAAGAACGGACCTCCGGAACGAATTAAGTACTTAACCAGAGGTACCACTGTAATTAAGGATTCTTTTTTTTATTGTTATAGCTGAATAGAAATGGCCTCGAGGGATAACCCACACAGAAATCCCTGCATCAGTTCCTGTCGAAAGAGTCAAGGCACTGTTGAGAACTTGCCACAGATTGCAGCCTTCATCTTTCTGCCAGCCTTGGGACTTTATTTCAACAAAATAATGACTGCTCAAGCCAGATCTTACCACTCGGGTCTCTGTCTGACAGCAGTAGTCCTTTTCGCGCACAACTTTCGAGTAGTCCCAACAGTTCTCTTCGTCTTTTTTATTCATCACAATGACTGTTTCTAGGGCACCAAACCTTTGTTATTAACTCACTTCATCCAGCAAGTGTATCTGACAGCCCTTTTAACTCACGGCAGAGCTCAGGGTTTGTGGCCAGCTACCTTTTTAGCTAGGAGTGGCAAGTGGGGGCAGAGTGGGGATTTCATTTTTAAAGTCTCTGAAATGTAGATTTTAGTTTAAGCACCTGGAATTTGTACTTGCAAACAGGAGCACATTATTTAATTTGGTTCTAGGAAAATACACACACACACACACACACACACACACACACACACACACAAAAAAAACTAGCTGACCCGGCCACGCTTTGCTGTGGCTGATTTGGTGAAATGGAAAAGTAAGGTATAGTATGAAAGAGAAAGCGTATGTTTACTTACACCTTATCTCATTGAAGTTCAGTCTTTGTGTTCTCCGTTTGCCCCTCCCGTTTTTGTCTTCGTTTCTACAACTGTTTATTGTGCTGTGCTGTTTAATGTCCATTGGAGGGCGCTATTTTTTATTTTTTTTTGCAGAAAATCACATTTTTACCTGGGAAAGGTATATGGGCATGGAACGTTGTGTCCAAATTTGAATGGAATCGATCAAAGGGTTATGGAGAAAGGCGATCGTTAACAAACATCCAACTTGAACGATTTTATATATATAGATTTCTGTTTTACAATTTCAAATAAACATTTTACACACTTTAAAATATCAGTGACTTCCCTTCTTCTCTTTCCATGCTTCATTTTGCATATCTTACATCCCTGCATATTTTACAAAAACTTTTCCAATCGGTTTTCCACTATTATATCCATCAAAGATTATTTACTTTGTTGAATTTATCTTAATGCTGCCAGCATTTTCAGCTGTGCAGTTATTTTCCATATACGCAATAAACATTTTCCAATCTTCTTTAAACATATGTTATTCTTGCTCTTTTATTCTATATGTTAAATCTGCAAGTTGTGTGTATTCTGTCAAATTAAGTTGCCAATCTTCTTTAGTTGGGACCTCGCTCACTTTCCATTTTGGGGCTAACAAAACACGGGCCGCAGTTGTTGCAAACATAAATAAGCTTTTCTGACACCTGGGGATTTCAGTCTGAGTTATCCCCAACAGAAAGGACTCTGGTATTCTTGGGAAAGTAATTGTAAACTTTTTTCCCCCCAATTCATTATAAATCATTTCCCAATACTCTTTTACCTTTTGCATGTCCACCACATGTGAAAGAACGTTCCCTCTTTACACTTCCAGCACTTATCTGATTCTGTCTTGTAAATCTTAGTATCTAGCTCAGAGTTAGATACCATCTATGAATCATTTTCAAATACAGTCGTACCTCTGGTTACGATTGCTTCAGGGTGCGTTCGTCACGGGATACGAACGTGCCGAACCCGGAAGTACCGGAACGGGTTACTTCCGGGTTCAGCAATTTGCGCATGCGCAGAAGCGCAAAATGACATCACGCGCATGCGCAGAAACTCCGAATCGCATGGCGAGCATGCGCAGATACGGCGCTTCAGGTTACGGGCTTTTCATGTTGCGAATGGGGCTCCGGAATGGATCCCGTTTGCAACCAGAGGTACCACTGTAGTTCTTTTTCAAAGAATAACATGCTATAAATTTCAAGTCGCTTTCCCCAAGTTTCTCCCAGAGGTTAAAATCTATGTTGTGTCCTATATCTATTGCCCAGTGCATAATTGAGGCTTTGACTAGCTCATCTTTTGCTTATCATTCTAATAACAGGTTATACATTTTAGACAAAAGTTTATCTTTGATTTGTAGGAGTTCTTTTTCGAATTGTAAGGTTTGGTCTGAAAAAAACATTCTTTCTATCTAATTTAAACATATAATGTAACTGATGGTATTGCAACCAGTCCGTAACATGACTCCTTAAGTTTTCCATTGATTTCAGTTTGGGTCCACCTCCCCCCCCCCCCTGTGAAATGCAGCAATTCCCTGTAAGTCACCAATTGTCTATCCATATTAACTCTCTTAATTGTAATTGCCTCGTTAGGAGATAGGCATAAATGTGTTTTTCTTTCTAGCAGATTTTTATATTTCTCTCAAACTCTATACAGATTCTTCCTAAGAATATGTTTCATAAAACTTTTATAAATTTTCGCCTTCCCATACCAAAGGCATGCATGCCAGCTGAATTTTAACTCATATCTGTATTATCCAATGTAATCTATTCTTTTAACCAACACAAGCAGGCTGCCTCATAATACATTTGCAGGTCTGGCAGAGCAAAGCCTCCTCTTTCTTTTATATCTATCACAATTTTATGTTTAATTCTTGGCTCCCCCCCCCAAATAAATTTAGAAATATATTTTTTTCCATTCTTTGAAGCAGCTTGAATTGTTTACATTTGAGATTGATTGGAATAAAAATAGCATCCTGGGCAATAAATCCATTTTAATGGCTGAATTTCTATCTAGCAGGGAGAGCTTCATTCTCTCCCATATCTCCAATTCTTTCTTAACCTCTTTCCACAATTTAATATAATCATTTTCAAATAAATTGAGATTTCTTACTGACATCCCCTCCATGGCCAACTTTCTAGGGGGGCATAATCCACTGATGGTGCAGAACAAAGACAAACGTATTCTCTGCTGCATCTTACTTTGTCCTGTTTTTTGTCCTGTCCCAAAGTTTAGGTGCTCTGGACAATTTCATTTGAGAAATGTTGGGCTGGGTGTACATTATTTTTATAAAAAAACCCCCTAGGTATAAAAGAAATTGTTGTGTGTTGTGTTTTTGTTGAAGGCAGCCCCCTTATCAGGATTTGTGTCAGTATCAGGGTTGCCAATTCATCGGGGGGGGGGGAACTCACGCTGGACAGCTTTTGCAATTTTACCAGCAGTTTGACACACAAAAATCAATTCCAGAGTGAAGCTTTTTCACAGTGTAACAGTGTTAATACCTCCCACTCACCTTATGACAGAGACCAGCTGAAAAGTTGGCAGCTTTGATCAGTAGTGAGTAGGGGGCATTGTGGTGAGAACAGCATTTGGTTTCCCAGAAAAAAAGACTTTTCAAGATTCGCCATAAATTCCACGATGGGGAAATGAGATGAAGGACCTCTCTTAATTCATGTTGACAATAGGTGGAGCTCTATGACAAATATTCAACTTTAAGGATGTTCTGTGCACTCAGATCAGTTCAGAATTCAGAGTCGCCTTAGGGCGCAGTTTTCCGAACGATGCTGCAGAGTATTTGGAGAAAAACAAACAAACATACATTGCAGCTGTATATGTTGCAGTAGTCAAAATTGTAGAATGCAAGAACTCTGGCCAGGAAGTAGATCAGTTTTTGAATCTTCAAACAGTTTTAATATTATAGTATTGCAACAAATTCCAGTTGAAATAAATTCCTATTCCAGGACAAGGCCCTGTTTCGCTAATTCTTCGTCAGCTGGAATGTTAAGAAATCCTACGTTAGAAATAACTCTTATAATATTTGCAAATGCTTATATACATTCTACTCTTACGTGAAAACAATACATACATAATTTACATAATGTAAATATTACATAATGTAAATATTTTTTACATGCAATTGCACTGTACGTTCAGCTAAAGTACTATCATACCACTTTTGTGGTTCCCCCCCCAAAAGAATTCTGGGAACTGTAGTCCGTTAAGGGTGCTGTGTGTTCTTACGAGACCCGTTTTCTCCACAGAGCTACAATTTCCAGAGTGGTTTCACAATCCTTCTTCCCAGGGAACGCTGGCTATAGCAGCTCTGTGAGGGGAACAGGGGTCTCCTAGCAATTCTCGGCACCCTTAATGAACTACACTTCCCAGGAGACTTTGGGGGAAGAAGCCATGGCAATTTAAAGGGGCATGATACGGCGTTGAATGTATAGTGCGGATAAGGGCTTAAGAGAGACAAAATAATAATAATAATAATAATAATTTATACCCTGCCCAGTTTCTTTTTTAGCCACAGTTTAGGGGAAGAGAAAGGGAAAAGAAAAGCCAAGGGGGAGAATATCACATTGCATTAGTGCTTAAAAAACAAAACAAAAACTTGCATCCCATGGGAAGGATTGGATAGTTTCATGGAATCAGAACAGACACTTGTATCATTGGATGAGCTAATAAGGGATTAGGTGTCATCCAGAGAAAAACACAGTCTGAATTACTTGAGGAGATCAAAGTGACTTTCAGCAACAAGCAGCATGCTAGCTCGAGAGACTGCAGAAAGTAAATCACACCAACCTCTCCTCCTCCTCCTCCTCGTAATATTGTTTTCCAGAACCTGTTTTGCTTAACCACTCACAGTACCTTCCTGGGTGCTAAGACCCCCCAGGAGAGCTTAGAAATTAGAAACACAAACAACGCAGCAAATCAGTGTTCTGTTGAACTACTGGTGCGAAGTAGGAACACCATCAAAGAAAAGGCAAGATGTAGTCAGCCTCTGCTCAAATATTTTCCCTCCTTCTCTGACTTCCTCTATGTAACTTATCACAAACTCGAAAGCCTCCTTATCACCTCATTCACTTGCCAAGGGAAAGAAGATCTGCTATTAATTTTCTTAGCATTATGGCACATGACATCATCACTCCTTTGGGTTGTTTTTTTTTGGGGGGGGGGGTAAGTCATGGAGCTCCCTGTCCTCTCCTTCCATTACACCACTGTGACTAAGGGAAGCAGGAAAAGGCTGAACCAATTATTGATGTATGCAGTGCTTCCCCCCAAATGTTTAGGGGTACTCTCATTTTCCTACTCATATTGAAATACTGTCCCTCAATGAAGCCAAACTTAGTTTCACAAAATGTTTAGGAGTATGCGTACCCCTGCGTCCCCCCAGAAAAAAAGCAGTCTGTAGCACTTCTAGATAGAAAAAGCCCACCTTAACTGTAATGCTTTAAAATATATTTTTTGTCTGAATAGATGACTATATTCATCTGCTGTTAGCGTACCCCTGGGATTGCACCTCCTTTTACAAAAAAAGAGAAAAATTGCATGTTTCCTGAATGTTCCTTTTTTCTTTTTCTTGTAAGGAACACCATTAGCTCCATCCCAATTCCACTCTGTTTGCCTCTCCACTCATACCCTAGTTTTTTGGGTCTATAGTTTGCTTAGCCGGGGGGGGGGGCTGAATCGCCTTGAGACCACGCACCATGAAAAGCTCGTGAATAATTTGTGCAACTGAGTGCCAACATGTCCAACGAGCACTTAATGAATTCCAAATGGATCCCTGGGAAGGGAGGGAGGAGCATGAGAGCAGTGTGTGGACGAGCTTCAGGGCCATCTTAAGCTTATCTGGTGCCATGGTGCAAGGATCCCTCCGGCGCCCCCACCCCCACGGTGGGACGGAGGCTCCGGGAGCAGTGCGGAATGGTGGAGGTGGGCGAGGGCGGCGCTGCTGGTGGGACTGGAGGGTGGCTCCTCTGGCAGGGAGGAGGCTCCGGGCGCAACACGGCATGACGGATTCAGACGAAGGCGGCGAGCTGATGCCAGGAGGTGCGTCCAGCCCATAGCTGTCAACTTTCAGATTTGAAAATAAGGGATTTTTAAAAACTTTCGGATTTGAAAATAAGGGATGCCGCGAGGGCGGTGCAATGGCACCAAGTAGCCTCGCCACCCTGTGCTCCAGAGGCTGCGTGCGAACGGGAGAGCGAAAGAACGAGCGCGTAGACGGCAGGCAGGCTGTCTGTCTGGTTGGGCGTGAGGGTCTGGCTGCACAAGGCATGCAAGCTCTGCCCCCAGTCAGTCTCAGACTCCTTATTGGCAGCCGAGCAACGCAGCTGAGGAGCCTCCCTGGCCGGCAGGGAGGGAGAGGAGCTGCTTCCTTTGAAATCCGGGAAATTTAAGGGATATCAACAATCCGGGATAGCAGCGGGAAACGGCATTGAAATAAGGGAGTTTCCCGCCAAAAAAAGGGACGGTTGACAGCTATGATAGCAGCACCCATAGAGAAGATGACGAATGAGAAAGTGGGAGAGACAGGGATGGAGATTCACTCGGGACAACACCTTTGTCCAAGAGGCTGGGTTCTATAGCCTCTCTCTGTAAAGTTTGAAATGAAAAAGGCTAGTAAGAAACTTTCCCCTGTCTTTATACTTTCCTGGACATTCCTGGACCTGCATAAGTCGGATGGAATGGTAAAGTTTTCAACAGGCATTTAAAAGCAGAAACTAAGCCATTCCTGGGATTGTGGCTGCTGTTGCAGCCACAGGTGGGAGCTGAGTGCAGGGTGGGGGCCAAAAGTGGACAAACTACCCCAGAAGGAGCACAATGCATCCCCCACCAGAGGTAACCCCCTCCCCTAACGCCTCTCACACCCCGACTCTTCATTACAAGCAACTGTTTCGGTCCTGAGGGATCTGGTGTGTGGTTTTTGTTGTTGTTGTTGTTGTCGCTCTACTGGGATTTCCCCTTCCCTTTCCCCCCAGTATTTTTCAATACTTCCCATCGGGTGAGATTGTCAAACACAGTCCCCGCTGTGCCATTTCAAAAGGGCGCATTAAACTTGCATCGCTGGATATGGGATCTCTTGTCCATCTCCGAAAATGTGCAAAGGATCCCTGTTGAGGAGCTGTTGGCTACTGCGGGGGGTTAAAACGTTATTGATGTATCTGGTGGAGAGCTGAGATGTTATTTTCCTCTGCAGAGAGCACTTCTCCCGGTTTTTAACTAACAGGCTGGAACTAAACATCCCTCGAACCCCGATGAATTGTCCGCCGCTCTCAAGGCAAAGCAAAGGCATGTAAACAGATTTAACGCCAGGGAGTGAGAAATAAAGATAAAGGCTCTCCAAGGAAGAAAAGGGAATTTGGAATGCATCTAACACAGAAGGACGAGTGTCTCATGAATGGATTTCTCCTGTCTGAACTCTGCCCAGATGCAAAGGACCAGGTCTGAGGCCTTCTCGCTTCTCAGCCCAAGTGCCACTTTTCGTTCTGGGCAACTTTCCAGGGCTCGCTTTGCACAATAAAATATTAGAATTGTAGAGTTGGAAGGGACTGTGAAGGTCATCTGGTCCGACCTCCTGCAATACAGGAATCCTTTGCCCAATGTGGGGCTCGAACCCACAACCCTGAGGTTAACAGTCTCATGCTCTACACGCACAGAGATGCACACACACACACACACACACACACAGGTGTTTCTAGCCCCTTGGCTGCCCGGGGCGGGAAGCCAAGAGGAACCCCGGGGGGCGGGGCATCGCGGCGTGTGCCATGACGCACGCGCACAGCGCGATGCCCCGCCCCGGGGCTGCCGGGCGCTGGCTTCGGGTCTCTCCCAAAGCCGCTGCCCGGCACCCCTTGGTGCGGCGGCCGCTTGTGCCGGCGCACGAAGGGGTGCCGGGCGGGCGGCAGCTTCGGGGCAGGGAGAGGGGCGGGCCAGCGAGGAGGGGTGTCACCCCTCCTCGCTGGCCCGCCCCTCTCCATTCCCCGGCTCCGCAAGCCAGCCAGCGGCGGAAAAAGCCACTGGAAGGGGGGGGGGCTATTTTCGGCGCTGCCGGGTGGAGCCGCAGGGGCTGCCAGCGAGGGGGGGTGACACCGCTCCTCGCTGGTCGCCCCTGCGGCTCCACCCCGGCAGTGCCGAAAATAGCCTTAAAAATAAATAAATAAATAAATAAACATTTTTTTTAAATGCCCAAAGTGTCACCCCCAGCAGGGCGCTGCCTGGGGCGGCCCGCCCCCCGCCTTCCCTTGCTATGCCCCTGCACACACACACACACACACACACACACACACACACACACACACACACACACACACATTCACTCTATCCTCTCTGTTTGGATAGAATTGATGGATATTGAAATGGCATTATGACGTTTGCTCCCATTCAGTAGTAAAGAACTAGTTTTCACAGGGAAAGCTGCAGGGGAAACTTCTCAGATCCATGTCTAGAAGCATGCGACAAGCAGGAAACGTCTTGGACCCATGTTTTCTAGGCATAGAACAAGTGGATGACCCCTAAGAGCCCAAAACATCTGGAGGGGAGGTGGTTGGAGAAGGCTGCTGTAGACCAGGGTTTCCCAAAAAAAGGGGTCTCCAGCGGTTGTTGGACTACAACTCCCATCATCCCTAAGGACCAGTGGTCAGGGATGATGGGAACTGTAGTCCAAAGACCGCTTGGGACCCAAGTTTGGGAAACCCTGCTCTACCCCATACGTTGACACGTAGCAGGAAGGCATTCCTGGTGAAATTGTTCGTGCAAGGATTGGGCTAAGCATGTCCGGCCTTCACAATTCAGCTTCCTCTCAACGTCTTGATGTTCTGGATCCCACACTCGGACACAGGACACTTGGCTCGAGGAAACCAGGCATAAAACTATAAAATTCTGCATGGGGTGGAGAAAGTGAAGTTTTTTCTCCCACTCATATTACACGAGAAGGCCTGGACGTTCGAAGACTCAGCACAGATAAAAGAAAGTGTTTCTGTATGTAGTGCATAGTTAAACTACTGAATCATAGAATCATAGAGTTGGAAGAGACCACAAGGGCCATCCAGTCCAACCCCCTGCCAAGCAGGAAACACCATCAAAGCATTCCTGACAGGTGGCTGTCAAGCCTCTGCTTAAAGACCTCCAAAGAAGGAGACTCCACCACACTCCTTGGCAGCAAATTCCACTGTCGAACAGCTCTTACTGTCAAGAAATTCTTCCTAATGTTTAGGTGGAATCTTCTTTCTTGTAGTTTGAATCCATTGCTCCGTGTCCGCTTCTCTGGAGCAGCAGAAAACAACCTTTCTCCCTCCTCTATATGACATCCTTTTATATATTTGAACATGGCTATCATATCACCCCTTAACCTTCTCTTCTCCAGGCTAAACATACCCAGCTCCCTAAGCCGTTCCTCATAAGGCATCATTTCCAAGCCTTTGACCATTTTGGTTGCCCTCTTCTGGACACGTTCCAGCTTGTCCAGAAGAGGGCAACCAAAATAGTTAAACTACTGAAATCCCTCCCACAGGAGGGGATGATAACCACCAATCTGGATGGCTTTAAAAGAGGAATAGACAAATTCATGGAAGATTAGGCTATCAATGGCTACTAGTCATGTTGGCTTTGTGGTGACGGCCACCAAGCTGGGTAGCTCTGAAAGATGATTAAACAAAGTAGTGTAGGAGAAGGCTTTCAAGGGTTGTGTCAGGGACCGTGCTGAGGAGGGCTGCACTGAGCCACCCCCTCCTCCTGATCCTGATCCTTCCCAGGAGCAGGAGGACAGTATAGATCTGGAACAGTGGTTTGCAGAGGGGCATAGTTCAGAAGGCAGAAGCTGGGAAATACTGGATGGGGAACAGCTAGCGGAAGAAACACTAGAAGAGAGAGAAAGAGTTAACAGATTCACAGTATCTGGATAATATGCACACCCCCTTCCCCAAAGTCACAGAGAGCTCGGAAAGCGTCAGAACAGAAAGCTCAGAGGCTACAAGAGCAGATTACAAAATGTAGGTGTGACGTAGATTAATAGGGATGGAAGGGGGGTGACCTTAATTGGGAGCACCACCATTCTGGTTAGACGCTTTCTTTTGGTCTTCGCTGTGTTTATTCAAGAAACTTAACTGGTAAGAATTCCCTTTCATTTGATTTGTTCATTTACGGTCATGGGGGAGGAAGCCGATTCCACGAAGCCTGACGTGACAGGTTGCTAGCCACACTCGGAGGCAATAATGCTCCTGAGTACCAGTTGTAGGTAACCACCAAAGGATATAGTGCTGTTTTTGTACTCAGATCCTGCTTGCAAGCTTCCCACAGGCAGCTGGTTGACCACCGTGAGAACAGGATGCTGGATTAGAAGGGCCATTGGCCTGATCCAGCAGGTCTCTTCTTAGGTTCTCGTGTCCCCGCCCCCTTGTCCCCAGCTCACAGGTGTGTAAATGCACATTCCTGAACACTGGGGTGTCATGCAACAAAGAGTCTGATATTACATATACTGTGCTGCTGCTGAGGTAGGTTTCCTTCTCCTTGAGATCTGAATGAGGAGTGGCTGTGCAGGACTTGGACCGGTGCCTGAATGCAGTGGTGGGATGGAGGGAGGCCAATAAGCTGAAATTGAATTCCAGGAAGGGAGAAGCTCTATGGGTGGGTAGCTCCTGGGTCCTGGAATTGGGTAGAAAAACTGTTCTGCGTGATGTTGCACTGCAGGAGCAGGCTTGTGGCTTGGGGGTGCTCCTTGATCCATCATCCATTATTCATTCATTCATTCATTCATTCATTCATTCATAAGATTTCTTACCCCAAGGGTCCTATTGTATGGAGTAGCAAAAAGAAGAAGAAGAGGAGGAGTTTGGATTTGATATCCCGCTTTATCATTACCTGAAGGAGTCTCAAAGCGGCTAACATTCTCCTTTCCCTTCCTCCCCTACAACAAACACTCTGTGAGGTGAGTGGGGTTGAGAGACTTCAAAGAAGTGTGACTAGCCCAAGGTCACCCAGAAGCTGCATGTGGAGGAGCAGGGAAGCGAACCCTGTTCACCAGATTACGAGTCTACCGCTCTTAACCACTACACCACACTTTGCTCTCAAGCAAGCTTACGCCATCTTCCATATGATAGCCTGGCTTCAAAAATCTGAAGATGGCTCTCATGTCACCTCTCAGTCTCCTCTTCTCCAGGCTAAATAAACATACCAAGCTCCCTCAACCAGAGGTGGAGGAAGGGGGTGCTGTGGGGGCGGACCACCCCGGGTGTCACCACTGAGGGAGGTGACAAAATGCCGGGCGGCACTCACCACAGGGGCTGCAGCACGCGCAAGCCACGCGTCTCCCCTGGGAGAGATGCGGTGGCTTGGGTGCACACAGGCTCCGCTCTGCCCAAATGGCTCACCCGCTGCCTCCCCCCTCAGCTGTAGGGGGGCTGAGTGGGAGGAGGCAGGCAGACTCTGGAGGCCACACTGTGGGGGCTCACTGTGCTGGTCCTGTGGGTTACCCGAGAGGCGAGGTCCAAGTCCGGTCCATGGTCAAAGGTTCAACGTAGAGACAGTCCGTAGTAGCTGAAGCTGGGTGCAGGGCAGGGCATCAGGTGAAGTCAGGAACAGGTATGCAGGCAGGGAACCAGGGCGGGTCAGGAGCTCAGGCAGGAAAGCAAGACAGGTCTCAAGCAGGAACACTGGCAGGAACTAGCAACCAACAATGTTGCTCCCGCAACTTGGGGCTGGGGCTGGCCAGCTTTTATCTGCCCCGAGGCATAGGGCGGCCCTGATCCTCTGGTGACTCGCCTCTCCTGGCTTGGAGGCGAGCACTCCTCCTGCGGGAACTCAGTTCCCTTCGCCTCTCTGCCCTGAGCCTCTGCAGCTCAGGAGAGGCTGGAGGGTTACCGGACCCAGAGGCAACCTCAGCTTCCCCTGACAGGGCTGGGAGTGGAGCACCTGCAGGCAATGGGTCCTCCATCCCATCAGGAGCCAGAGCAGACTCAGCAGATGCCTGCACCTGAGGATCCAGCACAGGTGAGGACCCTTCAGGCGCAGGCCCTAGCCCTGGCTCTGCTGATTCTGGAAGCGGGGAATCCTGTGCAGGCTGGGATCCCTCAGGTTCAGCATCCGAGTCTGAATCCCAGACCATCACACTCGCCCTGCCCCCTGGGTGTGCCACCCCAGGCGCCCGAGTGGCTTCCTCCACCGCTGCCCTCAACCACGCCTTGTAAGGTTTGGTTTCCAGATCCTCTTATCATGCACGCTATGATGCCGAAGCCTTTTTGAGAGAGCTCTTTTAAAAACAACAAAAGTGCATTCTGATGCAGAAATGTGGGAAAGACAGCTGAAGATTAGGGGGGCGGGGAAATGAGGAATTGGCAAAATCAACAGATTTGCTCATCCCTGCTGCCAAGCTACAAGATTGCTCTGCAACCTGCACATCCACTCGCACCTACTTCTGCCGACGAAGAGCCCATATGTGTGTGTTTGCACTGACTTGCTATGGATGGAGCACATTCATGGACTCAGCCATCAGCATGAGGGATGGTGCACTAAGGGTGAACTCAGTGCCGGATTTACGTATAAGCTAAACAAGCTATAGCTTAGGGCCCCACTCTCTTGGGGGCCTCCCAAAAAATTAAAGGGAAAAAAACTGGATGAACATTTCCAAAATATAAGATAAAAAACAAATAAAATAAAACCTACATATAGCAACAGTGTTTTGTGTTGTGTAGGCTCCTATGATGTAAGTAATGGCCCCCGCCTGCTAGCCTGCTCCCTAAAATATCACTGGTTTGCTCATTTCTATATATAGGGTGCCTACATTCTGCATGGACTGTTATGTGCAAATGGTTTTAGATACCTATTAGGTCCATAAATTAACCATATAGCATATATTCAACACAAGAAACAGCAACAATTTGTTGTTGACAAAGGACAGCTGGACATATGAAGGGCCCCATTGCCTTCAGTAAGAGCCAGTGTGGTGTAGTGGTTAAGAGTGGTAGACTTGTAATCTGGTGAACCGGGTTCGCTTCCCCGCTCCTCCACATGCAGCTGCTGGGTGACCACATGCAGCTGCTGGGTCACACTTCTTTGAAGTCTCTCAGCCCCACTCACCTCACAGAGTGTTTGTTCTGGGGGCTGAAGGGAAAGGAGAATGTTAGCCGCTTTGAGACTCCTTCAGGTAGTGATAAAGCGGGATATCAAATCCAAACTCCTCTTCTTCTTCAGTAGCTTAGGGCCTCATTCAACCTAAATCCAGCTCTGGGTGAACTCAACAACTTGGCTGCTTACTACGCATGTGTTGGATTTACAGTTCAGGCATGTGCTTTGAGTGACAAATGATGCTGAGCAGGGTGTGGTCCGAAGGCATGTGAGGTTGCCACCAGCAGGAGTTGATCTGGCCAGTACCTGGATGGGAAACCTCCATAGAACCATACCCATTTTGCCTTTGGTTCCTTGATGCTCGAACCACCAACCTTCTGGTTAACAGCCAGGTGCACTGACCCATTACGCCACCTTGGATTTTTATACTGAACCAAACCGTTGATTCATCTAGCTTGGTATTCTCTGCTCTGATTGGCCGTGGCTCGTCAGTATTTTAGACATGAGTCTGTCTCTTTTTTTCTCTCGGTCCTACCTGGAGATGCTGTGGATTGAACCTGAGACCTTTTGCATCCACGGCAGATGCTCTTCCAGCGAGCTGTGACTCTTATCTTGCTCAAACCACTGGCCTCTCTGCGCTTTGTTTGAGAACCGGAGATGCCACCCAGAAGGTCAGAAGTAATTTGTTTCCCTACAGTGCCTGCATTCCTGCTCCCCGGGAGAGGGTGATCGATTGCCTTAATAAAAGACAAAATTAATCCGAGTTGCTCTCCGAGAGAAGGCTAGCCATTTAGAAGCTTGCCTGGGCCAAATTAGCAGAACGGGTATTAATATATTCCCGTGATTATAATCAGCCAGGAAGAGTCTGAACGCCTGCCAGAGCCTCTTTGGCACGTCTCCGAGCTTCGGAAAATGAACATGAATCAGTTCCTTTTTGCAGATATTC
Source organism: Darevskia mixta (assembly GCA_034641385.1). Lineage (NCBI taxonomy): Eukaryota > Metazoa > Chordata > Lepidosauria > Squamata > Lacertidae > Darevskia > Darevskia mixta. Next base: position 760,618 of record JAWWNH010000201.1, read on the forward strand.
TTTAATTTGCGGCTTGGACGATGGAGACGGGGATGACAACACTGATAGGGCACCGTTTGAAGCTGATCTCATGGAACAAGTGACAGACACAGTAACCTTGGCACGGAAGGCGTTTCGGAAGAGACTATTCCCTGAGGCGGGGGGAGGGCGTTTTTCAGCCTGGAGGGCCACATCCTCTTCCGATGAACCTTCCAAGGGCCACTTGCTAGTGGTGAGAGGGGCCAGAGGCGAAAAGCAGTGAGGCAACGAATGCAAATCTTACCTCTGTACAGCAGGCACTCACATGTCCTTCCCTAGCCTCCATCTATTCTCGGGATTCGAACCGCCCACCTTCTGATCAGCAAGTCCTAGGCTCTGTGGTTTAACCCACAGCGCCACCCGTGGTTTCTTAGGAACCCCCTATTGCAGACCCTCCAAGCGTCCCTATATCCCAGGGACAGTCCCAGAATGACAGAAGCCGTCCCGGTTCCTGATTTGATCCCGGAATGTCCCAGTTTCCCTTTTTCCTCCCATCCACATCTTGGAGAACAATTAAAAGTGGTGTGTGTGTTTGTGTAGGTGCAAAAACGGAGTCCTGTTTATACTGAAAATAAAATCTCTGCACCGAATGAAGGAAATGGTGAAGCTGGCATTTCCTTTTGACGGAAAATGTCACCAATCCATTTTGAATCCTTTAACTGCAGTGTTTCAGCAGCCAGCCATTTTTTAGAGGAAATGCTTGGAGTGACTATTCCTTTATCGTAAATGGCGCCACACAGTGTCTACCGAGAAGTAAGTCCCACTGTGTTCAGCGGAACTTACTCCCATGTAACTGGATAAAGACTGGGCAGCCTTACACTGCAATTCTAAGGATTTTTACTCAGAAATAAGTCCCACTGAGTTCAGCAGGATTTAGTCCCTGGCATGTTCCTGATCATTCTCACAGGTTCCATGATTAATATCCCAGTTGAAGGCGTTGCACACAATCCCTTCCCTCACATGGCTTTTTCTTTACAACAGTCCTGTAAGGTAGGTTAGGCTGAGAGGTTGCAATTGGTTCAAGGCGACAGATGTATGTACCTATGCGTTCAGTGAGATCAAACACAGGAGAAGCTTCCTGATGTATAATAGATGTCCTTATTTTCATTGGAAAAATGTTGCAGGGCATGCTTTTGCCTCCGCACAGCTACAATCCTCAGAGTTCCCTGGGAAGAGGGATTGAGGGGGATGAGGGTCTCCTCGCCACTTTCAGCACCCATAAGAAACTACAGTTCCCAGGATTCTTGGGGTGTGTGTGAGGCTACGACTAAAGTGGTGACCCAAATTGAATTCAGTGGGGCTTACTCCTAGGTACGTGTGGTTAGGATTGCAGCCTTCTTTCCTAGCAGAGCAGAGGTGGGGAACCTCAGGCCTGGACCCCTTATGCGGCCCTCTGGGTCTCTCTATATGGCCTTCAGTACCCTCCCCAGGATGGGACGTGGGTGGCGCTGTGGTCTAAACCACAGAGCCTAGGGCTTGCCGATCAGAAGGTTGGCGTTTTGAATCCCCGCGACGGGGTGAGCTCCTGTTGCTCGGTTCTTGCTCCTGCCAACCTAGCAGTTTGAAAGCACCTCAAAGTGCAAGTAGATAAATAGGTACCGCTCCGGCGGGAAGGTAAACGGCATTTCCGTGTGCTGCTCTGGTTCGCCAAAAGCGGCTTAGTCCTGCTGGCCACATGACCCGGAAGCTGTACGCCGGCTCCCTCGGCCAATAAAGCGAGATGAGCGCCGCAACCCGAGAGTCGTCCGCGACTGGACCTAAAGGTCAGGGGTCCCTTTAACAAACCACAAGACACATCTCTGAAACACAGGTCATTGCCCACCGCAGCTTGCAATCCAAACAAGCTGTGAATTCTCCCCCCTGGCCTCCTTTCCCCTTTACACCTGGAAGAGGAATTTGGTTGATGGCCCTGGATTATTTCCACCCCCCTCCCTGAAGGTCATGTATTTTGGGTAGTGTGAGTGGTCCTTGTTCACATCTGTGTGGCTGGGGCCCTGCTGTGAAGCTCATTGCACTCGCCCAGCAAGGGCAGAAGCAGAGATCCTTTCGTAAGCGGGACTTGGCTGTTTTAATCCGTTCCATCCTCATCCATAATGAATGTGAGGAAAGGGGACAGGAGTGGAGACATGCTCTCTGCCGCACGCCTGCCCAGGGAACAGGTGCTGGCAGCGGAATATTTATAGAACAGGGGAACTTGGGTTCTAGAAGGAGGTCGCAAAGTGGACAGTTACCCATCTGTCCAGCCCGCTGTGTTTTCGCGGTTGAATCTAACGCAAACTGAAAGAGCCCCTGCTGTGGCATGTCGAGGTCTAATAGATTTATTGGCCACAGCAACTGTGGCCAACTTCTCGAAGGCATTTAAATCAGGTTACTGGCGTTCAGAAGTCTGGCAAATTGCTCTTCTGGAAAACGTGTTCCCACAAGCTGAGAGAGGCTAGAGGGCCTGCCTCAAGAGACTGATAATTATTTATTTTTTTGTGCCACATGACCATAGCTGTCAACTTTCGGATTTGAAAATAAGGGATTTTTTCAAACTTTCGGATTTGAAAATATGGGATGCCGCGAGGGCGGTGCAACGGCACCAAGTAGCCTCGCCACCCTGTGTTCCAGAGGCTGCACACGAATGGGTGAGCGAAAGAGCGAGCGCGTAGACGGCAGGCTGTCTGTCTGTCTGGTTGGGCGTGAGGGTCTGGCTGCACAAGGCATGCAAGTTCCGCCCCCAGTCGGTCTCAGACTCCTTATTGGCAGCCGAGCAACGCAGCTGAGGAGCCTCCCTGGCCGGCAGGGAGGGAGAGGAGCTGCTTCCTTTGAAATCCGGGAAATTTAAGGGATATCAACAATCCGGGATAGCAGCGGGAAACGGCATTGGAATAAGGGAGTTTCCCGCCAAAAAAAGGGAGGGTTGACAGCTATGCACATGACACAACTTGATTTTATGGACAAATGAAGAAGCCAGTGGGTGTATGGTCCTTTTCGTTTACTCCAAGCTAAATGAAAGTACATTTAGGTAGATGACTCCCTGGAAAAGACCCTGATGTTGGGAAAGATGGAGGGCGCAAGGAGAAGGGGACAACAGAGGACGAGATGGTTGGACAGTGTTCTTGAAGCTACCAACATGAGTCTGACCAAACTGCGGGAGGCAGTGGAAGACAGGAGTGCCTGGCGTGCTCTGGTCCATAGGGTCACGAAGAGTCGGACACGAGTAAATGACTAAACAACAACAATTTACATTTCTGTTGGACTATTAGTACAGTTGAACCTAGGTTCCAGAATGGCTCTGTTTTCAAAGGTTTCGGCTCCCGAACACTGAAAACCCAGAAGTAAATGCTTTGGTTTTCAAACGTTTTTCAGAAGCCGAACGTCCGCTTGAGTGCAGGAAGCTCTTGCAACCAATCAGAAGCTGTGCCTCAGTTGTCGAATATTTCACTATTTAGGATTACGTTCGACAACCGAGGTTTGACTGTTACTGAAAAGCAAAGGGAAACAAGGATGCTAACACTTCATTCTTTCATCCCCCCCACCCCCATTTATTTGGAAAGTCTGTGTGTCTACTTGCATGGAAAATATGGTAATTGTCTTCTGGATATTATGTTACGTATGTTTTTAGTGCTTTTGGTAGTGGGGTTATTTTATTTTATTGCCTTTGTAAAGAAAAAAATCCTTCTTTTGTCAGAGTTTGCAAGTTTTAATTAAAAGAAAGAATGGATTTATTGTGGCACCGGCTTTTGTCTGAAAGAGCCTGCCTGAACAGATGCAACTGAATGATGGAGTCATAACTTGGCATAAAGAACCCAACACCCGCCCGCCCCCCAAAGTACACTTCACACATTATGTGCCCATTCAATCACTTTGCTCTGCAGGTGAGGACCTCTTGCAAGACCTCTTATCAGGAGGTTTGTTCTGCACAATTTAGGAATTGGGCTTTTCAAATTCCCTCCCATGGCATATTACACAAGTTTCATCTCTGTCATTGTTTTGTTTTTGGGTGCATTTAAAGTACAGTCGTACCTTGGATCTGGGGAGCAAAAGATTTGAGTATATGTGTATTTCGGCTTTGGCCCAGCCGCCTCATCAGCTCTGAGTCTACTTGAGAGTCCCATGGACTGCAAGAAGATCAAACCTATCCATTCTGAAGGAAATCAGCCCTGAGTGCTCACTGGAAGGACAGATCCTGAAGCTGAGGCTCCAAGACTTTGGCCACCTCATGAGAAGAGAAGATGTTTGATGTTTTATCACTTATTTTTATTATTATTAATATTCTGTTGGGAGCCGCCCAGAGTGGCTGGGGGAACCCAGCCAGATGGGCGGGGCATGTATGTATGTATGTATGTATGTATGTATGTATGTATGAGTGAATGAATGAATGAATGAATGAATAAATAAATATTATTATTATTATTATTATTCCTGGGGAAGTTCAACCCCACGCCCGACAAAATCATAAAGGAGTTCTAAAGCAGGCATAGGCAAACTCGTCCCTCCAGATGTTTTGCGACTACAACTCCCATCATCCTTAGCTAACAGGACCAGTGGTCAGGGATGATGGGAGTTGTAGTCCCAAAACATCTGGAGGGCCGAGTTTGCCTATGCCTGTTCTAAAGTGTCCCACAAATGAGGCAGTATCAGGCCACCTGGTTCAGTATTGCCTGGCAGCAGCTCTCTCCAGGGTTTCAGGCAGAGAACATTGCCTGAAGATTCCCGGGATTGAACCGTTTGCATGCAAGGAAAATGCTCTGCCCCTGATCTGCAGCCCTCTTCCTAGGCATGGCTTTTTCCTTTCTTCATTAGCTGTGCCAAGGCCCCCTAGGAGAACGGATGCTGTCACTATGCAGGGGAACCTCTCTGGATCCCAGCTCTGAAATCTCCTGTTCCTCAAGATCTAGGTCAGAAGCTGATTCAAGTGTAATAATTTATATTAAAACTAGGGCAGGAAAAAAAAAAACCCATTCTGCTATGCAGCCCTCTAAATATAGATGACACGAAACGCAATACGTCATAAACAAGAAGTCTCAGTAAAGTCCCAAATTATGGACTAAGACATGGATTATCACGGCCACATGACAAGTTTCCTTACTAGCTACGGAACGTAGAAACTGACTTATGATACTGAGTCAGAGCACCAGCCCATCTGTGCTCTGTTCACTCAGCTACGTATGGCCGTTCCCTCTCCAGTTACAAGGATCGGACATACCTGGAGATGGAAGCACAGAATTGCAGAGATGGAAGGGACCCTGAGGGTCATCTAGCTCACCCCCCGCCCCCGCAATGCTGGAACATGCAGCTGCCCCATACAGGGATTGAACTTGCAGCCTTAGCATTCTCAGTACCCAACTGAGCTACCTCAGATGTGTGGGGTTGAAACTGGACCCACGGTACACCCCTGAGTTCTGGCCCCATATCAAAAAGCCTGGATCCTTCCCCATCCAATACCCCCAGTTTTTAAATACATTGCTCACAGCAGATCCACATGAACTTCTAAAGCCCACTCGGCACATATTTGAAGCACATGGCTTCCTCCCCACCAGCCGGGAACTACGTTTTCATCCCCACCAAACTACAGTTCCCAGCATTCTTAAGCAAACCATGACAGTCCCAGGGATTGTTTGGAGGACGGTGTGTGCTGTGAATGCGTGGCTCTAGCTCTGCTATTTGTGTTACGAAAAAAGCCTTTGAAAATGAAACTTGACATGAGTCAACAGTGTGATGCAGCAGCTAAAAAAGCCAATGCAATTCTGGGCTGAAGCAATAGGAGTATAGCATCTAGATCAAGGGAAGTAATAGTACCACTGTATTCCGCTCTGGTCAGACCCCACCTGGAATACTGTGTCCAGTTCTGGGCACCACAGTTCAAGAAGGATACTGACAAGCTGGAACGTGTCCAGAGGAGGGCAACCAAAATGGTCAAAGGCCTGGAAACGATGCCTTATGAGGAACGGCTTAGGGAGCTGGGTATGTTTAGCCTGGAGAAGAGAAGGTTAAGGGGTGATATGATAGCCATGTTCAAATATATAAAAAGATGTCATATAGAGGAGGGAGAAAGGTTGTTTTCTGCTGCTCCAGAGAAGCGGACACGGAGCAATGGATTCAAACTACAAGAAAGAAGATTCCACCTAAACATTAGAAAGAACTTCCTGACAGTAAGAGCTGTTTGACAGTGGAATTTGCTGCCAAGGAGTGTGGTGGAGTCTCCTTCTTTGGAGGTCTTTAAGCAGAGGCTTGACAGTCACCTGTCAGGAATGCTTTGATGGTGTTTCCTGCTTGGCAGGGGGTTGGACTGGATGGCCCTTGTGGTCTCTTCCAACTCTATCATTCTATGAAACGCCACACAGCAGCTTGGAGAGCAAACATGACCCTCCGAAAAAAGAGCAAATAGGAACCCCCCAGAGGGGCTCCTGGTGATTTTTTAAAAGTCTGGCATGGAAACCGAGTGGCTTTTCAGCAGAGTGAATTTTTTCCATCTGCTCCCTCTGCCTATTTTCTTTTCAATGCGATATGGCAGGAATGGGAAACTACTGGCTATCTGCATGTGGCTGGACTCCAACTTACCATTGGTCCCAGCCAGCATGGCCAATGGTCAGAGGTAATTCTCCCCTAAGAAGAAGGTAAAAGGTAAATGTAAAAGGACCCCTGACTATTAGGTCCAGTCGTGACCGACTCTGGGGTTGCGGCGCTCATCTCGCATTATTGGCCGAGGGAGCTGGCGTACAGCTTCTGGGTCATGTGGCCAGCATGACAAAGCCGCTTCTGGCGAACCAGAGCAACGCACGGAAACACCACAGACCACAGTTCTCTGAGCTGCTTCCATTCTTCCTCAGGATCAGGCCAGCCTCTCCCATGGTGCTTCTACTGGAGAAGAAGAAGAAGAAGAAGAAGAAGAAGAAGAAGAAGAAGAAGAAGAAGAGTTTAGATTTGATAACCCGCCTTTCATTCTCCTTAAGGAGTCTCAAAGTGGCTAACAATCTCCTTTCCCTTCCTCCCCCACAACAAACATTCTGTGAGGTGAGTGAGGCTGAGAGACTTCAAGGAAGTGTGACTAGCCCAAGGTCACCCAGCAGCTGCATGTGGAGGAGCGGGGAAGCGAACCCGGTTCACCAGATTATGAGTCCACCGCTCTTAACCACCACACCACACTGGACTCACGAGGAAGCACTCAATTTGCCCTAAGCCTCTGCTGGGTCCCACTCTGCAGATGGGGCCATTGCAAGAGTCCCAACACCAGCAATATGCTTTCCGGTGGAGCCAGTTTCACCCGTCAGCTCTCCGGGGTTTAGCACGCAAGCGATATACGCCAACGTTAAGCCCTGCCCGACATCAATTGCCAAACCTCAGAGTTGGAAGGGACCCCAAGGCTCATCCAGTCCAACCCCCTGCAATGCAGGACTCACAGCTATCAAAGAAGAGATGCCTAAACCGAGAATAAAGTCATTCCCATTCATTGCGGTCCTCAGCCGCACTTCAAAATTGAAGAGGCTTTGTACAACCAAACATATGGGAAAACCTCCTGACAGTGAGAGCTGTTCAACAGCGGGACGGTCTCCCTTGGGAGGCGGTGGGCTCTCCTTCCTTAGAGGTTTTCAAGCAGTGGTTGGATGGCCATCTGTCAGGGATGCTTGAGTTGAGATTCCTGCGTTGCAGGGAGTCTGGACTTGAGGACCCTTGGCATCTCCTACAACTCTGAGATTCTACAATTTATGGAATATGGGGTGGTGTTTTCCGCTCTACGCCGCTGCTTTTTAAACAGCAATGACATTCATGGAGAACGGCTACATAACAGAAACTATGGACCTGTTTGGCTCCCCCCTTACCATCCTCAAGTGCAGCCTCCCCCCAGGGGACCTCATATGTTCCATGACATTTTCCGATTGCAATGTTCTGCCCATTGGGGGGGGGATACAGGACTTCCTGCTGGCTTTGCTCCTTCTCTTGCAGGAGGAAGCAAACCGGCAGGATGTTTGTTCCTACCAGGCTATCTGGAGCCAATGCTGGGGACGCAGCCAGAGAGATCCAGGAAGGGGTAGAAATAAAGAACTTGAGGATCTAGCTGGCTGTTCTTGGCCTGCGTGGCATTTCCGTGGTTTTGGGACGACGCCAATAGAGTTGTTTTGTTGCATCGGAGGAAAGGTCCCAATCAGCCAGACATGGCAGTGCTTTTTTTCTGGGGGTATTCAAGCGTATGCAGTACCAGCAACCTTTTCCCAAATGTTAAAAGTGTGGTGATGTTAGGGACTGGGCAGAGGAGGAATGGTGGAGACCACCTCACCAGCCTGACCTTTCCAGAGAAGAAGAAGACGGTTCAGAATTACAACAGGGGCTTGAGGGAGATCACTGCTCAGAGGGGAAAAGCTGGGAAATAATGGGAGAGGAGGAAGAAGAAGCACCAGAGGAGGTCGGGTAAATCCCTGTTAGCACTCGGATATGGATTCTGAAGAACCATTATTGGTTAAAACTTATATTTTGCCCTGTTGGGTTGGCACCCTTAACCCTACTGGATTCCTACCAATCCAAATGGAAAGCTAGGTAAAGGTAAAGGGACCCCTGACCATTAGGTCCAGTCGTGTCTGACTCTGGGGTTGCAGCGCTCATCTCGCTTTATTGGCCGAGAGCCGGCGTACAGCTTCCAGGTCATGTGGCCAGCATGACAAAGCCGCTTCTGGCGAACCAGAGCAGCGCACGGAAACGCCGGTTACCTTCCTGCCAGAGCAGTTCCTATTTATCTACTTGCACTTTGATGTGCTTTCGAACTGCTAGGTGGGCAGGAGCTGGGACTGAGCAACGGGAGTTCACCCTGTCGCAGGGATTCGAACCGCCGACCTTCTGATCAGCAAGCCCTAGGCTCTGTGGTTTAACCCACAGCGCCACCTGGGTCCATTGCATTTAAAACTAAGAGGCTTGGGGTTTCCCCCACAGGCCCTGAGAGCTGTAGATTATGAGAAAGCTAGAGCAATAACCCACCAATGAATTTGGGATGTGGAACTGCAATGCCACATGAGCGAGATGAATAAAAAATAATGGGAGAGGATTTACCCCAGCAAATTATTTGTCAAAATTACAAATATTTAAATACAGACGGTCATTTACCCTCGCTAGATTCAACGTGCTGCCATCTGCCTTATTGCAGGGAAGATTCGAGGGTAAACCATATGCGGAACGAGTCTGCCCCTGCGGCTTGATGCAGGTAGAAACTGTCTCTCATGCCTTGTTATGCTGCCATTTCTATGGGGAGATACGTTCGGTATTCATTACCCCTACTATGCAAAAATTTCCAAATGAATCCAAACTTCAATGTCTAAAATCCCTGGTAGAGGACAAGGGTCCTGAGATCACGGTAAGAGTAGCCAAATTCTGTGTGATTGCCATAAAACTTAGGGAACAAGTGGTATTATCATAATGATTAAGGCCTTAAATGATAATTTTAGGTTACATTTTAGTGACTAAGTTTTAATTTATATATATTTTTAATTGTTGCTATATCTGTATTGTCCCGCTTATACCTCATTGCAAATTCAAATGTATCCCTATCGTGTTTTATGATTTCCTTGATATTGTATGTGGGCTGGAACTGGTTTGTGACCGTAATAATAAATTTCAATTTCAGCACCAGGGGGGGGGGACAACTGGCGGACACAGTGTCTTTAGAAAGCATTCCAGACCCCCCACTCCCAGAACCCGGCGGGCATTGAAAGTAGGAGAGCAAATGTCAGAGACATGGCTGGTGGGGAGGAATCTGCAGAGGGGGAGGAAGAGGCAGAGGAAAACAGGAACTTGATTTGTTCACACAATGAAAGTGAGATAAGCCCTTCTTGCTCTGGATTGTTGCCTGTAAGTTTTCGCAGCAGCACAGAGATGAAGGAGCAGGATGCTGGTGGTAGGAGGGGGTTGGCTTCAACTCCAAAGGAGGAGGAATTGGCTGCACCTGAGTCTCCAAGAAGTAGGAGGTGAAGCAAGCGATTAGAACAAAGGAAAACCAGCAGGAAGCAGGGGAGGACGCGGCGTATATCTGGTCTTGGAAGGGGCCAGAAGCCAGTCGAGTCAACTGACTCCGACAGTGAGGAATGAGTGGTGGCAAACTTGGATTGCTGTAAGCCTGTTGATAAATAAACCTCAACTAGTCTAACTTAGCAGTTCGAAAGCACGTCAAAGTGCAAGTAGATAAATAGGTACCACTCCAGCGGGAAGGTAAACGACATTTCTGTGCGCTGCTCTGGTTCGCCAGAAGCGGCTTAGTCATGCTGGCCACATGACCCGGAAGCTGTACACTGGCTCCCTCGGCCAATAAAGCAAGATGCGCACTGCAACCCCAGAGTCGTCCACGACTGGACCTAATGGTCAGGGGTCCCTTTACCTTTAGTCTAACTGCCAGCATGTCGTGTCTTGTGTGAGAGAAGTGCTAAACCTGACAGCAAAGAGCTCAGAGGCAAAGGGCACTTCTCAGCATCTGTAGTGACGACACATGAAGAGGAGAGAGGGAGGGGGTGGAGACTCACTCAGGGCAACACCATTATTCCGAGAGCCCACATTCCCAAGCCTCTCTCTGTGAATATTGAATAAAAAGCAGTTGGTAAGAACTTTCCATTGTCTTATCCATTCCTGGCGACCTGCCGTGGGGGTTGGATCCACTGCCGCCTGACAGGTACTTACTCTAACAACTACACGGTGAGTACCAGCACTCTTTTTTCTTCAAAAAAGGGAAGGATGGGGGCATTGCAATGATGGACTCAGGTGACAGGAAGGAGACTTGATTCTTGAGCCAAGGATGCTGCCTGGCTTCAGGTGATGCAGGAACGGAGCTGCAGAGGGCATAGCCACCAACTGTTCTGATTGGGACATCCTGGAATTAAGGAAGCCATTCCGGCTCCTGATCGGAACTCGGATTGTCACGTTTTCGGTGCTGTTGTGCAAGTTAGCTGGCTCCTGAGAGAGCCCAGTACTGAAAAATGTGCCCCTTTCAAGCAAAAGAAAGTGGCCGAGCCAGAGCCTATGGAGGTGGAGGAAGGGAAGATGCTGGTCGTTCAAGCCAGGCTGCCCCCGCTAGGTCCAGAGACTCCTCCTCCTCTGCCTGAGGCCGCCCCTGCCAGAGGAAGAGAAGCAGTCGATGAAGATGAGTTTGACGGCGGGAAGAGAGGGAGAAGAGGGGGTGCTGGAGGCGCCAGTCCGGCACTTGCTGAGGGAGAAGAAGAGTTTGGATTTGATATCCCGCTTTATCACTACCCTAAGGCATAGCTGTCAACCCTCCCTTTTTTTGCGGGAAACTCCCTTATTCCAATGCCGTTTCCCGTTGCTATCCCGGATTGTTGCTATCCCTTAAATTTCCCGGATTTCAAAGGAAGCAGCTCCTCTCCCTCCCTGCCAGCCAGGGAGGCTCCTCAGCTGCGTTGCTCGGCTGCCAATAAGGAGTCTGAGACTGACTGGGGGCTGAGCTTGCATGGCTTGTGCATCCAGACCCTCACGCCCAACCAGACAGACAGCCTGCCTGCCGTCTACGCGCTCGCTCTTTCGCTCACCCGTTCGCGCACAGCCTCTGGAGCGCAGGGTGGCGAGGCTACTTGGTGCCATTGCACCGCCCTCGCGGCATCCCTTATTTTCAAATCCGAAAGTTGACAGCTATGCCCTAAGGAGTTTCAAAGCGGCTAACATTCTCCTTTCCCTTCCTCCCCCACAACAAACACTCTGTGAGGTGAGTGGAGCTGAGAGACTTCAGAGAAGTGTGACTAGCCCAAGGTCACCCAGCAGCTGCATGTGGAGGAGTGGAGACGCGAACCCGGTTCACCAGATTACGAGTCTACCGCTCTTAACCACTACACCACACTGGATCCCAAGGGACCTGCTGTCAGTAACGTGGACAGGGAACTTTGACAGGGAAACCCCATCTGGCTCGCATGGGAGCGTGGCACTGAAAAACACGCATCCCGGTTTTAATTGGCAGAACGTTGGTGTCTAGATCCAAGAAACAAACAAACAAATACAGTTCACAACAAGTAATTCATAATACACAGCAGTGTTGAAATTATTCATAAATGACATCATTGCTGGTAGCCTCATTCGCAAGCCTGTTGGAAGGGGGGCAATCTCTGCCTGTTTGCTAAAAGAAAACAGTGATGCTTTTGTGGGTGAAAGGATTCTGGAGCTGTGGGGGCCACCACTGAAAAGGCCCCCCAATAGGCTATGGTGCTAGGTAGTTGGTCCTGCTTATGCGTGTGGCCTCATCCAGCAGCCTCGAGGCACAGGCCGCTTGTTATGTGAGAAGGCGTTTGCTTAGAAATTCATATATATATCCCGAAGACTTAGGAATATTTTTATAAAGAACAGAGCCCATGAGTCATGATAACTGCTATAGTGGTGCGTCTGACAAGATTCTAATAGCTTTGGATTGAAATCTCTCCCCCCCCTCCCTCCGTTATTCCTGACTAATTCTTCACACCCTCTTGTTAAGAAGGGATTTAATAATAGGCAGGGAGCAGGCATAGCAATCGGCTGTCTGTTCTCCTCCCTTGAGTCAACGTGCCTCAGGAATGAGTGGCAGCGCAAGTTGTGCTAAGCGCCCATCTTTTAAGGCGAGAAGCGAGTGTCTAGGGAAACGCCGGAACTGAGAATCTGCAATCCACCATGACAAACGCTAAGCCCCGGTTTTCTGTCTTAATTTTGTAGTAGCTAATCCCAGGCAATTAAAGAGAAATGCTGAAAGGGAAGACAACACAAAGTTAAGGGGGGGGGGAATTCTTTCTGGGAATTGAAGGGTACTTGAGGAACAGGCTGTACGCTTATGCAAGTCCCTCTGGGGTGTTTCTTTGCTGAAACAGTTTTCGCAGGGTTCTTTTCCCCCCAATGTAGCCTAAAACCTACATAAAAGGTAAAGGGACCCCTGACCATTAGGTCCAGTCGCGGACGACTCTGGGGTTGCGGCGCTCATCTGGCATTATTGGTCGAGGGAGCCGGCGTACAGCTTCCAGGTCATGTGGCCAGCATGACTAAGCCGCTTCTGGCGAACCAGAGCAGCGCACTGAAACACCGTTTACCTTCCCGCCGGAGCGGTACCTATATTGTCCGGGACCGGACTATATTTTGGGGGGGGGGAATGAACGAATTCCTATGCCCCACAAATAACCCAGAGATGCATTTTAAATAAAAGGACACATTCTACTCATGTAAAAACTGGCTGATTCCCGGACTGACCGCGGGCCAGATTTAGAAGGTGATTGGGCCGGATCCGGCCCCCGGGCCTTAGTTTGCCTACCCATGCCCAAGAGGCTTCCTTCGCCGCTGGTTGAACTATCCCCTTTCCAGCCCTGGGGGAAGCGTTTGCGTGACACACCTGCACACTGCAGCCAACACACTGTGTCACGACACACAGTTCGGAAAGCTCTGCCCTACACAAATCCAGAGTGGAGTCCCTAAGACGGTTGGATGGCACCTCGTACACCTCCTTCTGACAACTCCTGCAGCCAAGCTGGTGCCAAACGTCTTGCTCTGCTTTCCTTTGGACCACACCAGCGAGGCTGAGAGGTGGTGGTGGTGGGGTGTTCTTGTCTGGGCAGCCCAGGCATAGCGGTCAACTTTCGGATTTGAAAATAAGGGATCAGCAGCCTCACCTGTCCCGGGGACAGTCTATGGTTCTTGGGGACAGTCCACGTTGCGGCAATCCCCCTAGGCTACAAATTAATTTACACCAGGCTACAAGCTAATGCTGAACAAATTTACCTGCAAGCAAGCTAAGCCTCCACGTGTTTTGCTCAGAGGGCAAGCAAACCCCTGAGTCCGGTGGGTGTTACTCCAAAGTAAGCCTGTCCATGGTGACACGAGGAGGGGAAGCAGAGCGAGCTCGGGGCCCCTTCTCAAACAGGCAGGCAGCGCTTGGGAAACAGGGGCGCCGCGGGGCACGGTAGGGCGTGGCGGCGGCCGCCTGGGCTCAGGGATGCCGCAAGGGCGGTGCAATGGCACCAAGTAGCCTCGCCACCCTGCGCTCCAGAGGCTGCGCACGAACGGGAGAGCGAAAGAGCGAGAGCGTAGACGGCAGGCAGGCTGTCTGTCTGGTTGGGCGTGAGGGTCTGGCTGCACAAGGCATGCAAGCTCCGCCCCCAGTCGGTCTCAGACTCCTTATTGGCAGCCAAGCAACGCAGATGAGGAGCCTCCCTGGCTGGCAGGGAGGGAGAGGAGCTGCTTCCTTTGAAATCTGGGAAATTTAAGGGATATCAACAATCCGGGATAGCAGCGGGAAACGGCATTGGAATAAGGGAGTTTCCCGCAAAAAAAGGGAGGGTTGACAGCTATGCTCACTGAGAGGTGGGTGGGTGGGGTGTTCTCGTCTGGGCAGCCCAGGACCTCCATACACACTGCCTAGGCTTGCACCCCGGGGAGGTCACTTTGGTGCTGCAGATCCAGCAAAAACAACACAAGAGACTGCAGTCATGAGTGAAAGAGTGTGGGAAAGCTCTGAGCTACAGTTTCCTTCAGAATGGACATACATTTAATGAAAAACAGCACCTTTCGTCCAAAATGCCTAGGGTCCGTGTTTGTGTTCGTGCGTGCAGTGAAAAGCCAGAAAGTCTACAGATACAAGTTTCTGACTTGGCCTACTCAGTCAGAGATGAGTAATTCAGATGCCCTTCCTGCTACCCCCCCCCCCGCCGTTTCCCCTTTGGATGCTAAATGAAAAAGGGATTTGTTTGGAGATGAAATTATTATTGTGTTTGTGAATGAATGAGGGAGAAGGGTGTGTGGGGAGCACATGGGGGCTGTTTCCTGTGAACCTCAGATAACCTCCTGCTCCCCAGCTGTGGAAGAGAGAGAGGGAGAAAGTCAGGAAATCTCTCCAGGGGATTGTCTGGCTGAGTTAAAAAGCCCCCGAGACGCAGAAGGGTGGGAGAGGGGGTGGCACATTTGCTGTCAGGAAGCAGGCAGCTCATGTCTTCTGCTAGCCCAGGGGACGATGGGGTGGTGTGGGGGGGGGGTAGAGAGAGAGATAGGGATGGGGGCTGTTCAAGGCCACCGTTTCATGCATGGCTTGGTAAATTGCACGGGAACGATTGGGATGCCAAGTGCAAAGCTTGAGCCAGGTTTGCTTGGAGCGGGGAGGCCATCTGCGACTGAACGTTTTCCTGCACTGCCAAGAACGGACAAGGAGGTCTCTCTTAATAATAATAATAATAATAATAATAATAATAATAATAATTTATTTGTACCCCGCCCATCTGACCGGGTCCCCCCAGCCACTCTGGGCGGCTTCCAACAAATATCAAAATACATTAAAATATCACAGATTAAAAACTTCCCTAAACAGGGCTGCCTTCAGGTATTTTCTAAATGTCAGGTAGTTGTTTATCACTTTGACCTCTGATGGGAGGGCGTTCCACAGGGCGGGCGCCACTACCGAGAAGGCCCTCTGCCTGGTTCCCTGTAACTTTGCTTCTTGCAGTGAGGGAACCGCCAGAAGGCCCTCGGCGCTGGATCTCAGTGTCTGGGCTGAACGGTGGGGGTGGAGCCGCTCCTTCAGGTATACTGGACCGAGGCCGTTTAGGGCTTTAAAGGTCAGCACCAACACTTTGAATTGTGCTCGGAAACGTACTGGGAGCCAATGTAGTTCTCTCAGGACCGGTGTTATGTGGTCCCGGCGGCCGCTCCCAGTCACCAGTCTAGCTGCCGCATTCTGGACTAATTGCAGTTTCCGGGTCACCTTCAAAGGTAGCCCCACGTAGAGCGCATTGCAGTAGTCCAAGCGGGAGATAACTAGAGCATGCACCACTCTTGCGAGACAGTCTGTGGGCAGGTAGGGTCTCAGCCTGTGTACCAGATGGAGCTGGTAGACAGCCGCCCTGGACACAGAGTTAACCTGCGCCTCCATGGACAGCTGTGAGTCCAAAATGACTCCCAGGCTACGCACCTGGTCCTTCAGGGGCACAGTTACCCCGTTCAGGACCAGGGAGTCCCCCACACCCGCCCGCCCCCTGTCCCCTAAAAACAGTACTTCTGTCTTGTCAGGATTCAACCTCAATCTGTTAGCCTCCATCCATCCTCCAACCGCCTCCAGGCACTCACACAGGACCTTCACCGCCTTCACTGGTTCTGATTTGAAAGAGAGGTAGAGCTGGGTATCATCCGCATACTGATGAGCACCCAGCCCAAACCCCCTGATGATCTCTCCCAGTGGCTTCATATAGATATTAAAAAGCATGGGGGAGAGGATGGAACCCTGAGGCACCCCACAAGTGAGAGCCCAGGTGTCTGAACACTCTTGGCCCTTCCCACGTCTTGCTCTTTGGAGAAAAGGTAAGCCCCTGCCCCTTCTTCGCACAGGAAACACCTTCAGCTTGTGGGATCCGACACTGGCTTAACACGGGACCAAACAAACCCATAAAGGAGGGAAAGGGAGATTGATTGCAATGGCACCATCTGGCCAGGACAGCTAAAAGGAGCCTCCATATGTCGAGGCAGTCTACCTCATAGTACCAGATGATAGGGAGCAACACCCGGGGAAGACTTTCAACCATACTTGCAGGCTTCCCGTTGGGCAGGGACATTGCCGCAGGCTCAAAGGACTTGGGGACCAGGTGCAAACCACAACACACCTTTATTTATTTGACGTATTTATATAATGCCTTCCTCCCAAGCTAGGATTCAAGGTGGCTTGGATGCGGGTGGCGCTGTGGCCTAAACCACTGAGCTTCTTGGGCTTGCCGATCGGAAGGTTGGCGGTTCGAATCTGCATGACAGTAGTGAGTTCCTTGCGCTGCCCAACTCCTGCCAATCTAGCAGTTTGAAAGCATACCAGTACAAGTAGATAAATAAGTACCACCGTGGCAGGAAGGTAAACAGCATTTCCATGTGCTCTGGCACTCATCACGGTGTCCTGTTGCACCAGAAGTGGTTTAGTCATGCTGGCCCACATAACCTGGAAAGCTGTCTGTGGACAAACGCCGGTTCCCTCGGCCTGAAAAGCGAGGTGAGCGCCACATCCCATGGTCGCCTTGGACTGGACTTAACCATCCAGAGGTCCTTTACCTTTTACCTCAAGGTGGCTTCCAGCTTTTAAAAGCACCATTACAAAATACAAAGTCGTAAAAACAAGCCAGTTAAAAAGAATGGTTAAAGTGCACCAGAACACATTTAGTGGAAGGGGCAAGCAGAATATAAAATGGAAGAATGGTATTTAGATGGTGTGGGATATAGCTATTAATGATAAATTAACATGTGCCATTAAGGTAAGACGGGGAATATGCAGGAGAAATGATTTCGAGGAGATATGGAGGGTGTTTGTAGAATCTGTACTGTTAAAATGGAAAGGGGTCAAACCATCACAAGAGGTGTTGAAATTTTGGGAGGTTGGATAGTTATAATGGAATTGTCTCGGTGGTGGGGTGCACATTTTTGTTGTTATTTATTTATGATTATTACCTTGTCAAAAATAAAATAAAATAAAATACAAAGTGATTTCTCGCAGAGAGATCCCGTTGCGGGGCGGGCATGAGGGCATTTCTTGTTTGGGTTTTTGACCCTTGGGTCTACGCAGCTTCCAGGACCTGCCTGTCGTAGGGCAGAATTTTATGTTGCAATTTAAGGACAGCCCAGCGTCCTTATATTGGATCCCCATGCGGATCTCCTGTCACTCGTTTAGAGCTACGGATCTGAACGGTTGTATTTGCTCTGGCATTGCGCCGAGGCTTTATTGCTCTTCTCTCTGATAATTTTTGATAGTTTGCTGTTGACTCGTGTTTGTTTACTGTTTGTAGTCTCCCTTACCTTTTAGTCGCCCCTTCTGTTTCTGAATTCCCCCCTCACCGCCTTTCCTTCCCGCCCCCCCACCCCTTCCCCCCTGTTCGCCCCCCCCGAGTGGTGAATAATCTGGGTCCGTGGCTCAAAGTGATTTTTAAGCGGCTCTTACCTCCTTGAGGACACCTCGCTGTGGGTGGTGGGGCAGGCGGATCGTGCCCACGCACTCCATTGGGTCCCATTGAGCCGTTTGTTCCCGTTCCCTGAGGGCCTGCAGCAGCCAGTTGTTGAGAGCACCGGGGTCCCGTGCCTCGTGGCTGGTTGTTGCCTGTCGGCCTGCTTGCCGACCGCCTTCTTCGCCGCCGCAAACACTTCCCCGCTGCAGCGGCTCTGGTCGCGCCGCGGCGTTTTGTGCTGGGGGTCCTCTGGCTTTACAGGCCGGCGAGGGGCTCCTTTATCGTGCTTCCGCACGCTTCGGCCCCCTTTCGAGTCTCGCTGTGCTCGCTGCGGCATCGGCGAGTGCTGTCGCCCTCGGGTGAGCGCCCGAGCTGACTGGTGGCTTTTGGGGCGCTTTTGCCCCCGGTTTTGTGGAGCCGGCGGTCGGCGGCCTCTTGGGCGGCCCGGCTGCGCCGCTAGCCAGGGCGGGCGCGCCGTGTGGGCGGCGGCCTCGCAAGTCGCGGTTTTCTTTTTTCTTTGCCTTTTTGGTCGCCCGGTGCCCCCTTTCCGCTCCCCAGTGTGCTCCGTTGCGGCGAGGGCCGCCAGGCCTGGCCTGGCTGGGGGGGGGGCTTGTCTCCCAGCCGGACGCCATTTTCTCCCTCCGTTAGGCGGGAATCGCCATTTTGCTTGGGAGGTTTGCTGGTGTCTGGTGCACTCTGTTGGTTGCTAGCGGTAATTACACCAAGCATTTGCTTGGGCTATTGCCTGCTGCTTCCTAGGAGCTAAGTTCTTATTCTTCTCTGCTTCAGGTCTCCTTTATTTTATTTTGGTTTTAGTTGTTGTTATACTTTTGGTTTGTAGTGGGTTTATTTTATTTTATTTTATTTTAATTTATTTTGATAGTTGTATCTATTATTTTATTTTATTTTATTTTATTTTATTTTGTGTTAATTGGGTGGTTGGAGTTTAAAGCTTATTATTTATTTTCTGTACACCTTTATTTGATTGCTCATCTTGCTGTTTGTGTTATCCTCAGAGATTTTGAATTCCTGTTGATTGCTTTTGTCCTCTCACCTGCTGGCAAGATGGCGCAGAAAGCCGATGTGGGGCAACTGCCCGATGTCCCTTTGGAGCAGGATGCAGGTCAAGGGTCCACACAGGTTCTGCGCTCACCTGCTGCTGATGCCAGGTTGGAGCGTATCGCCAACGCCATGGCCGACCTTTCTAGTGACCCTGCGGCTCTGGCCCGTTTTGAGTCAGGGCTAGATGGACTCCTGCTTTCTTCTTCGCAGGGAGCTGTGCGTGGGGAGCCGTCCCAGCCGGCCGCCCCACCTTCCCCTGCCCTGGGGTCCTCCTCTTGGGAGGATGAGGACATTCCTCTTGCTAGGGCCCGCGCACTGGCCGCTGCAAAGCATAAAGCGAAGCAGCTGGCAGGGGCTAAGAAAAAGCCTGCTGGCAAGAGGGGTGCGGGGGCAGTGAAGGGTACCCCACGGCGGCAGCAGGTGTCTAAAAAAGGTAAGGCCGCTTTGTCACATTCTGTCTCTTTTTCTGAGTCTCTGCAGGACGGCGGGACGGCCGCTGAAGCGGACCCCCCTTCCGATGAGGGCAGCCCTCAACCTGGTCGGGGGTCCCCGGCAGCTGCTCGGCCTCGCACCGGTTCGCGGCTTAGCCGCCGCGGGAAGCGGCGTAATCGTACGGAGTCGCCTGCGATCGGTTCTAGGGGGCGCTCCCGTCACCGGGTCTCCTCTGAATCATCGGCAGCTGAGGAGGTGGCTGCTCCACGTCGTTCCTCTCCAGTGGCTTCGACGTCGCGTCAGCTGGAGCCCGACTCCGAGACGTCTCCTGATGACACCTTACCTGTGCCTGCCAAGTTATCGTCGGGTGGCAAGCGTCGGCGACATCACGAATGCTGTGCGCAGCGGGCTAAGAAGCACCGTCGCAAGTCCTCTCTGTCTTCTTCTTCAGGTACTTCGGATTCCTCGGACACTGAGTCGGGGGATGAGTTGAAGTTATATTGGGGTTATGGAGAGGATCTCCCTGGGCTTCCTAGATGGGCCTGGCGTCGTCGCTCCAACGCTCACAGAGCGAGGTACGGGGCCACCATGGAGTACAAAAATGGCCGCCCTGTTCCTGAGGTAAAAGTGTCTACCAATAGGACCAGGGACATTGTTCTTAGCGGTCACGTGTCCACCAGGATCCGAAATCGGATCCTGGAGGGACGCTACGTTGACATATTCAAATTGGCCCCGCCAGACGACTCCCGCCATGAGAATGAGGTGTCTGGCTCGGGTTCTAGGAAGCGGGGTTCGGCATCTAAGCCGGAAAAGACATTTGAACGATGGCTGGACTGTTTTCAGGTCTTTGCCAGTATCGTTTGTTCTTGTTACCCAAAACGTTCGCATCATCTTTTTATTTATCAGTCGATCGTGCGCATGGCGTACGCAGAAGCTGGGGAATTTGCTGCCCTGGCTTACGATAAAAAATTCAGATACAGGGCTCACAAAATTTCCTCAGCGCGTTGGGATAGGAGGGATGTAGATATTTGGGCTACTTGCGTGGCCCCGTATGTTCAGAAGAAAGCTCCTGAGCAACGGCCTTCTCGGTTTACGTCTTCTAAAACGTCTAGGCGCTTTTGTTGCTGGAGCTACAACAAGGGGAGTTGTGTGAGGTCCCCCTGCAACTTCCCCCACATCTGCGAGAAGTGTGGGGGAACTCATCCCGCTTTGTCCTGCCAGCGTGGCAATCGGCCCTTTCGGGGGTGGAGGGGAGGCGGACAGCAGTCTGCGAAGCAGGTCCCCTCCCAATCCACCTCTAGCTCCGCAAAGTGAAGCTCTTAGTTCCCTGGCGCCAACTCCCGTTAAACTCCAACCTTTGCTCCATTGGCTCTCCCTGTACCCTAATCAGGAAGCGGCTCTTTATCTGCGGGAAGGTTTTTCCCATGGTTTCAGGATTCCCGTATCATCGGAACCCGTGTCCGGTAATCCTGTTAACCAGAAGTCGGTGAGAGAGCTGCCAGATGTAGCTAGGAAAAAGATCGGGAAGGAGTTGGCTCTGGGACGCATGGCGGGCCCATTTGTTGATCCCCCGTTTCCTAACTTACATCTTTCCCCCTTGGGTGTGGTGCCTAAGAAGGCGCCGGGGGAATTTCGATTAATCCATAATTTGTCACATCCTCGGGGTACGTCTGTGAATGACATGATTCCCCCTGAGCTTTGTTCAGTGCGCTATGCTTCTCTGGACATTGCTGTTAAAATGGTCAGGAAATTTGGTCAGGGCGCCCAGTTGGCCAAGTGTGACATAGAGTCCGCTTTCAGGCTATTGCCGATTAATCCTAAGGATTTTTGGCTGCTGGGTTTTAAATTTGAAGGTTCATATTATTTTGATAAGACCATGCCCATGGGTTGCTCGGTAGCCTGTGCGGCTTTCGAGGCTTTCAGTACTTTTTTGGACTGGGCCTTGCGTCACAAGACGGGCTTGCGTGGGGTCACTCATTACCTGGATGATTTTTTACTGGCCTCTGGCAGTGATTCGGGTGACTGTTTGGCGCTCATGCAAGCCTTTGCTGCACTTACGGAGGAGTTGGGGGTCCCGTTGGCAACGGCCAAGACGGAGGGCCCGGCCACTCAGTTGGTTTACCTGGGCATTTTATTGGATACGGTGGCTCAGACCTCGAGTCTGCCATCGGACAAAATTGTCACCCTGATTTCTGTCATCGAAAGTGTTTTGCCACTGGCCAAGGTGACACTGCGGCAACTTCAGTCGCTGCTGGGCCATCTGAACTTTGCCTGTCGTGTGGTGGCACCTGGGAGGCCTTTTTGTTCCCGCTTAGCCAGACTCACCTCTGGTCTGCGGGCGCCCCATCACCACACCCGCTTGCCCCAGGAGGTGAAAGAGGACCTGAGAATGTGGTTGGTATTCCTCAAGGAATACAATGGAGTGTCTTTGTGGCAGGACACTCTGAATCTCCGCAACGATTTCCAGGTTCACTCCGATGCCGCGGGTTCCCTGGGCTTTGGGCTGTATTGGCAAGGGCGCTGGTGCGCTGAACCATGGCCAGCAGCTTGGCAGGGGGAGGCGATTACGCGGGACTTGACTTTTCTCGAGTTTTTTCCCATTGCAGTGGCGGTGCACATATGGGTCGAGGAATTCAGGGACCGTCGTGTTTGCTTCTGGACTGATAACCAGGTGGTGGTGAGCGTGCTGGCCAGGCAGTCCTCGCGATCCGCCAGGGTGTCAGCCCTCCTCAGGGCTTTTGTTCTCCAATGTTTGCGTGCTAACATTGTTTTTTCTGCACGCTTTGTACCGGGCCTGTCTAATGATATTGCTGACGCTTTATCCCGCTTTCAGATGGCCCGGTTCAGATCTTTGGCTCCGGAAGCGCGAGAGCACCGGGAGCGCTTTCCGACTCATCTTTGGAGCCTTGGAGGCAGTTAGCTTTGAAGGGAGTAGCCTCTTCTGTTGCCCCGTCCACTTTTTCCTCGTACAAAAAAGCCTGGGCTGATTTTCTTTTGTTTTTTGGCATGTCAGAGGCTGGCCAATTTGCCAAGCCCCCGTCTTCTGACATGGCATTAGAATATCTCACCCATCTCTTTGCCCTTGGTCGGGCGCCTCGGACTATCCGTATCCAGGCGGCTGCCATTTCCTTTTTTAGTAAACTTTTCTTTAAGAGGGATCCCTGTGATGAGTTTCTTACTCGCCAGGCTATTAAGGGTTGGGCCAGGATGGCTCCGTCTCGGGTTCCGGCACGGCAGCCTATCACTCTGTCTCTTTTAACGGACATGCGGGCCAGGCTTCGTCTTGTTTGCTGGTCGCGTTTTGAGGCGCGCCTTTTTTCGGCTGCATTTTCTTTGGCCTTTTTTGGGGCCCTTCGGGTCGGGGAGGTTGTCCTAGAGGCTTCAAGTAGCGGGGCTTCCCGGGGATTGTTGCTCAGTGATGTTGACCTGTTGGCTTCTGAGGTGATCATTACTGTGCGCAATTCTAAAACTGACCAACTGGGTCGGGGGGTGGTGATGCGGCTCCCGGCCACTGGTAACAGGGGTCCCTGCCCGGTGAAGGACACCGCACGTTATTTAGCAGTGCGCCCCACAGGATTCTCCCCGTTTTTGGTGCATGAGGATGGCTCGCCCTTGACTAGGCAGCAGTTTTCAAAAATCATGCGCAAGGCCATCACGGCTTGTGGCCGCTCTGCTTCTGGTTACGCCCCACATTCCTTTCGCATCGGTGCGGCCACGTCGGCCGCTCGTTGGGGGCTTTCTGTTGGGAGAATTAAGGAATTGGGGCGGTGGAGGTCGGATGCTTACAAACGTTATGTCCGACGCTAATGTTGGTGTTTTGTTCTTGTTGTAGGTCCTGCACCCGTGCGAATTTGGATCGTTGGGCACAGCATTGTGTACTGGGCCGGCGCCAGAGTTCGGGAGGCAGGACTTTCGCCCAATTTTGGACTTCCACCTCATGTTATTGTTTCATGGTGGGGCAAGAGGGGTATGCTATGGGAGGAGTTGATCCCTTTTTTACAGAATCGTGCAGCTAGGGCAGGACCGCCTGATGCTTTGGTCCTGCAGTTGGGTGAAAACGACTTGCCGGCCACGCAAGTCTTTTTGCTCCGTGATAGGATGCGGCATGATTTGCAGAATATTGCTGTTTTATTTCCCCAAGTTCGTTTGTTTTGGTCGCACCTCCTCCAACGGCGTTCATGGAGGGGTGCGCGTTCCCCTGCAGCAGTTGAGAAGGCACGCAGTCGCGTCAATAGCACTGCTTTGGGGGTGGTTCTCAACTTGGGTGGTTTTGGGGTTCCTCACCCTGCAATTTCTTTCAAGAATGTTTCACTGTTTCGCCCTGATGGGGTGCACCTCTCTCCTTCTGGGAATGATTTGTGGTTGGGGGATGTTGAGGGAGCCCTGAGGGGTTGGCTGGGTATGTGAGTGGTTTTGGCGGTGAGCCCATGGCTCGTGGCGGTTAGGCATTGGTTCCGTGATTGGGTGGGCGTTTTCCCACCAAAGTGGTGTGAGTTATGGGAATTCCGCAAAGGAATCCGGGGGCTCAACTTTGCTGTCCAAACCCTGGCGGGTGCAGGGCCATGCAGGAGTCCCTGTGGACCCCTGGAGAGGGGGGACACGTCAAATCCGGTCCTGCTAACTCTCTTCAGTTAATGGTCTCCCATCGCTGACAAGTGGTCAGCTCTGTCCCGCTGCGACAGCTAGTCTTGCTGCTGACTAGGGTCAGCTCTGTCCCGATTGGACAGTTGGTGTGCTGACTAGGGTCAGCTCTGTCCCATTGGACAGTTGAACCAATGCCTACGCAACCACTCACTTGATTTGTAATTAAATAAAGTTGTGGCCAAAATAGAGCCAAAAACCCAAACCAAAATTAATGTCTCCGGTGTGAATCTATTGGGTGGAATGACTGGTGCCCTGCGCCCGCAAAGTGATTTCTCGCAGAGAGATCCCGTTGCGGGGCGGGCATGAGGGCATTTCTTGTTTGGGTTTTTGACCCTTGGGTCTACGCAGCTTCCAGGACCTGCCTGTCGTAGGGCAGAATTTTATGTTGCAATTTAAGGACAGCCCAGCGTCCTTATATTGGATCCCCATGCGGATCTCCTGTCACTCGTTTAGAGCTACGGATCTCCCACCCCCCCTTCCCTGGTATAGGTGTACGTTGGCCTTGCTGTGCCGGGTAGGGGTCGCCTCCCCTTGAGAGGGGCCTGGTAGGAATTTTGTCCATTTGGCAGATTGGCCGAGCCACGTGGTTTTTGCCTACCATACAGCAAATAGTCACAACTTGTAAGGTTGGCGGTTAGGCATTGGTTCCGTGATTGGGTGGGCGTTTTCCCACCAAAGTGGTGTGAGTTATGGGAATTCCGCAAAGGAATCCGGGGGCTCAACTTTGCTGTCCAAACCCTGGCGGGTGCAGGGCCATGCAGGAGTCCCTGTGGACCCCTGGAGAGGGGGGACACGTCAAATCCGGTCCTGCTAACTCTCTTCAGTTAATGGTCTCCCATCGCTGACAAGTGGTCAGCTCTGTCCCGCTGCGACAGCTAGTCTTGCTGCTGACTAGGGTCAGCTCTGTCCCGATTGGACAGTTGGTGTGCTGACTAGGGTCAGCTCTGTCCCATTGGACAGTTGAACCAATGCCTACGCAACCACTCACTTGATTTGTAATTAAATAAAGTTGTGGCCAAAATAGAGCCAAAAACCCAAACCAAAATTAATGTCTCCGGTGTGAATCTATTGGGTGGAATGACTGGTGCCCTGCGCCCGCAAAAAGAAAAAAGGAACTCAATTTCTGGGGGTGGGTGGGAAGGAGCACATTTAGAGCCAGCAATTAAAATCCAGTTTGCCCTGACAGCAGCCCAGTGACCAGCACCTCAGTTAAACTGGAGCTCACTCCCACAGGAGGCAATGAGGGACAGCAACACGGATGGCTTTAAAAGAGGCTTGGACAAATTCATGGAGGAGATGAATATTTGATAGCTGCTAGCCAGGATTTTCCCAGTAGTGATGTACGGAAGTGAGAGCTGGACCATAAAGAAGGCTGATCGCTGAAGAATTGATGCTTTTGAATTATGGTGCTGGAGGAGACTCTTGAGAGTCCCATGGACTGCAAGAAGATCAAACCGATCCATTCTGAAGGAAATCAGCCCTGAGTGCTCACCGGAAGGACAGATCCTGAAGCTGAGGCTCCAATACTTTGGCCACCTCATGAGAAGAGAAGACTCCCTGGAAAAGACCCTGATGTTGGGAAAGATGGAGGGCACAAGGAGAAGGGGACGACAGAGGATGAGATGGTTGGACAGTGTTCTCGAAGCTACCAACATGAGTCTGACCAAACTGCGGGAGGCAGTGGAAGACAGGAGTGCCTGGCGTGCTCTGGTTCATGGGGTCACGAAGAGTCGGACACGACTAAACGACTAAACAACAACAACAGGCAGATAGATAGATAGATAGATAGATAGATAGGCAGTGGAAGACAGGAGTGCCTGGCGTGCTCTGGTCCATGGGGACACGAAGAGTCGGACACGACTAAACGACTAAACAACAAGCCAGGATGACCATACTGTGCCTGCACAGTTGGAGGCAGTGATGCTTCTGAATGCCTGTTGCAGAGGGCAGAGTGTTGCTCCTGTGCCCAGGACCTGCTTGCTTGGTTCCCCACATTCATCCGGTCGGCCACCGTGAGAACAGTGATGCTGGACTAGGCAGGCGGTTGGCCTGATCCTGCAGCCTTGTCTTATGTGCCAGGAAGAGAGAGATTTGGTGGTGGAGATAACGTATTGTACTAGGATCGTAATTTCCCTCGCAGGTTACGACTGGGAGCGCTCCTGCCAGCACCCACGGGGGAGTCACTTGGCCGGGCAGCAGCTTTTGGGGAAGTACTTTACGATCGAATCGGTGACAGCAGCACAATAGCAAGCCTGGCAGGGCCAGAGACTTCCTTGCAAGAAGTGTGTCAAAGGTGAAATATATACATACCCGTTTTCCAAACCAGCAGCAATTCTTAATAAATGACAGAAGGGCTTGATTTAATGGCACTCTCCAGACAGGGTGACGCAATAGCTTTTTGTTGTTGTATTTTTGCAGGCTTTCTTATCCCCCTTCCTCCTTCAGAAAAAAAATCAGGAAACAGAGCCAACTTTTGCAGCATGCATCAGAATTTCGTTCAGTGTGCATAGAGAGAGACCTGCAGGATTGATTAATTGATTGATTGACTGTTTAGAATTGCCAGCAGAGACAGAAAACGCAGAGGCCGAGGAAAGTTATGAAGGTAGACATCTAATCCAGGCAGCAGTGAAAGCACTGTTAATTTGACAGTGGGTTCAACCGCTTGCCATTTTACAAGATAGAGATCCGTTTTTCAGCTTGAGGTCCCATGTTCCCTTCTGCATGCCAGTGGTGGGTGGGGCCAGAGGCTCAAGGGGGTGGAGCAATAAATGTCGATTTTTTTCCTGCCTAACCTGCTGCGATGGATTACTGCAATGCACTCTCTGTGGGGCTTCCCTCCCGCTTGATCCGGAAGCTGCAGTTAGTGAAGAATGGTGCAGCATGACAGCTGACAGCACTAGGTAAAAGGTAAAGGACCCCTGGACGGTTAAGTCTAGTCAAAGGGGACTACGGGGTTGCGGCGCTTGTCTCGCTTTCAGGCCGAGGGAGCCGGCGTTTGTCCACAAACAGCTTTCCGGGACTAAACCGCTTCTTGAGCAACCAAACACTATGACAGAAACCAGAGCGCATGGAAACGCCGTTTACCTTCCTGCCAGAGCGGTACCTATTTATCTACACACACTGGCGTGCTTTTGAACTTCTAGTTTGGCAGGAGCAGGGACAGAGCAATGGGAGCTCACTCCGTTGTGGGGATTCAAACGGCCGACCTTCTGATCGGCAAGCCCAAGAGGCTCAGTGGTTTAGACCACAGCACCACCCACATATAACACCTGCGCTCAGAGATCTGCACTGGTTGCTGATTTGTTACTGGGCCAAATTCTGAGTGTTGCTGCTAGTATATAAAGCTCTTAACAACTTGGGACCAGTTTACTCACAAGATCCCCTTACCATGCCTGTGCCCGCTCAACTGTTTCGATCTGCGAAATTGGCACTACCACACGTGTCACATAATACCCATTCTGTATTTGTAATAACTCTACCATTTAGTGTAGCACTTTGGAACTCACTGCCTATTGAGATCGAACAGGTGCCCTCACTGTACTCTTTTCAGTGCCTGCTAAGAACTTTCTTGTTTAGACAGGCCTCCCCAGATGCTCAGAAAGTTGATGCAAATTTTAATCTGTTTTAGTATTTTTACTTTTGTATGTTTTATAGCAGGGTTGTAAGATTTTCTTGATTTCGGTGTTTTATCTTTCTGTAAGCCTGTTTGAGGTTTCTTTTTCACAATCAAGCAGCGTATACATTTTACGAAATAAAATAATAATAACCTACATCACAGGGTTGTTGAGAGGAGGAAAGGAAGGGTGGGGGAGAACTGCTGGGGATTCCATTCCACCCTTTGCAGTTGAGCCCCTTGGAGAAAAGATGGGATTTAAAGGTAAATTGTGCACCTGGCCAATGAGACAGAGGAGCTGCGCCATAGTCAACAGCTTTATTGGACGAAATGGAACCGTATTGCGTGGATGTTGGCTGCTGCGAGAACAGGATGCTGGACCAAAAGGGGTCACTGGCCAGCAGCAGCAGAGCAGTTCTTATATTCACAAGTTTCAGGACCATGGATAGCTCCAAGTTAGCAACTCAACTCAAATATTATTTATTGCATTAGCCATATGGCCATAGCACACAATGAGAAACCAGGCGAATACAACAGATACACCCGACACACTTTGCAAAAATACATCTAAAAACTTTAAGTATAAAATCATGCTGAGTGAAACAGATAAAACAAGAAGCAATAACAGGGCATGTCGACAGTGACTATGTCAGGAAGTTACATAGGTCTAGGTCTAGGGCAAGTTAGCCGAAGAGGTGGCCCTGAGTTTCAGTGCCTGTAAAATGTAGATAGCCACACCACGTGTGACCAGAGGGTTGGCGTCTACCAATAAGTATTTCATGCGGTTGTCATCCCGGGCGATGGTCGGGAAAATTAAGAGGAAAGTTAGCAACTCACTTAGACAAAGGGTGTGAGCAGCCTTGAGGCTATAAACACATTTGTGCCTTAAAAATACAGGGTTCATCCAGACTTTCTTGCACGCCACGGTCTGAACTTTAAAGCTCCATGATCAAGCTTTTTCTTTTTTTGCCCTGCCTCGCAAAAACCTATTTACTGCTGAAAACAATTCCACAAAAAACATGAATTGTTGTTTGCTCCAATTTAAGTGTTAAAGAGCATGTTTTCTTGTGGAAACTGGTGGGGCATTTTTTTTTTAAGTGCTCAGACATGGACTGGGAAAGCTCGGACATGTGCGTGGAAAGCATGGGGCAAAAGGTTAGCGTGGACGAGCCCATAACGAGGTCGCTTCCAACTTATTTACTGCATTTGCAAGCAACTGAGGGGCTGGTGATGTCTTCACCTGACACGTATTACCTGGCTGGTTCCTCTGTTCCGGAAACCAACCCTCACATCTCCGATTCATGAAACCGTCACCTGCACACATGTGCAATGGCTGCCTCAAATGTACACACCTCAGCTTAACTGCAAAGTGAGTTTGGCTTGCGGTTTCCATCCGGATCCAAGCTGGTTTGAGGGGGAAACACATCAGCTAGCGGCATTTCTCAAGAAACCTGAGGGTAAGTACAGATCTGTGGCTAATACCCTGTGTGCTTGGCTCGAGACACCAGCAACAGGAGCAAGCTGGAACCAGAGTAAACAGTAATGTGTACACCGCTGGAGGCTTTTTAAGCCTCTGTCTCCAGATTACCTCTGCCATTATTCACCCTCTGGTGGAGAATTTCAGAACCTCAAAGTGGCCTAAAGATGGGCACTCCTCCTCCATCACCTAACCTCCTGTCTCCTGTGCCACTGGTGAAGTGAAGTGTTGTGGGAGGCATCTGGTTCCTGGGGGAAGGCACTGCTCAGGGTCCAGGTTCTGAATTTACAGGGCCTGTTGGTCTGGGAGGTACTTCCGAGGGTTCTTGTCCTATATAGTCTCCGGCTCAGTGGTTTCCTGATCTCCAGGAGGCAGCTCAAGGCCCTGTACTTGATCTGATTTCATAGCTGGTGTCTCTCCGGCCTCCAACTCTGTGCCTGGATTGCTGCTGGATTCAGAGGTCAGGTCAGTTCAACTGTCTGTTGGCTTCTGTATGTAGACTGGTGGGTGGGTGGATGTCCTTTGCCTTAGGCCGCAGAATGTCTTGGCTTGGTCCCCGTTCCCCAACATGATGTATTCTAGTTGATGCAGCCTACCGCTCCCATCAGCCCCAGCCATCTTGGCCACAAACAGCCAATGATGGTGGGCTTAGTAGTCCACAACATCTGGAATGCACCACATTGGCGGCCCTTGCTCTATGGCAGGTGCGGGGAGCCTTTGGCCATGCTGAACTACAATGTCCATCATCCCTGGCCATTGGGAATGCCTGCTGGGATTAATGGGAGTTATGGTTCAGCAAGGTCTGGAAGGTCAAAGGTTCTCCATACCTGCTCATGACAAAGGATGATTGGAGCTGTGGTCTGACAACATCTGGAGGGAACCAAACTGAGGAAAGGCTCCTATGAAGAGGTGAAATACCTCCCTTTTCTGGATGCAGCAGCAGCCAGAGAGGGTTGGAAGAGAAGCCTTCTGACTTCTTTTCAGGATCTGCTTGAACTCGAACCTAGAGCCTCGACGTAGCTATGTACCTCTGTCTCTGGCATTAAGCCATTTGAGGCCGCAGACTGGGCAAGGGAGATTGTCCTTCCAGATCCAAACACACCTCTGCCAATGTCCCATCAGTCTCGCCAACCTTCCAGCAGCCCGTTGCTTCTTCCTGGCCCAGATACAGATGTCCCTGGGCTGACCCTGGGCACCAGACAGATGCTGGCCTTGGTTCCATGGCCTCCTTGCCAGATTTCCTATCGGTTGGCATGCTTGTTCCAACACCCTCTGAATGGGCTTTGTTGTTCAAAGCCCAGTCCTGGGTTGGGAAACCAGTGGCCTTCCATATTCTGTTGGACACCAACTCCCATCAACCCCTACCAGTATCGCTAAGGGTCAGGAATGATGGGAGATGGAGTCTCGAAACACCCAGAGGAGGTCATGCCTAGCCCTGCCCTGGTGCCAGACACAGAGTCCTCAGAGAATGAAACATTCCCTGCAAGTTGAGGACGCTGAGTTCACTGCAAAGACCTTAACAGTCCACCACCTTAGCTTGCTCAGAAACATATGTATGTCCTTGGCTAATTCCTCGAGATTTGTAAGCCGCTTGCAGGACCCCTTCTGTCCACCTTGTCCCCTTCTGTCCACGTGTATCTCCTCCTCCTTTGGGAACCAACTTGCAATTCCTTGCAAGTATGGAATGAACCTGCCAGGTTTATGACCTGTTGGCACCACAGTTCCAGCACCCTCTGAATGGACTTCGCTGTGCAAAGTCCTAGTCCGGGGTCAGGAAACCCGGGGCTGGAAACATCCTTTGGCTCCTTGCTCCCGACTGAAGTGCACTTGCCGAACTCCATGAGATATTGACCTTGGCTTGATTCTGTTGCTGGATCACGTCTGCACCTAGACTGAGGCCCCAGCTGCACTCTGCATTTTAGATAGTCCCGGCTGCACCAAAGGAGACCTGGGAGCTGTAGTTTGTTAAGGGTGCTGAGAATTGTTGGAAGACCCCCCTTGCTCCACTCACAGAGCTACAATTCTCAGAGTGGTTCACCGGCCAATGCCTTTTCTCAGGGGCAAAACTGGGTGCAGAAGCAAATGCAAAGGTTTGCTTTTGTATAGAAGGCTACTTTCTGCATATGGAGGAGGTGGACAGAGAGAAGTTCTTCTCCCTCTCTTATAACACTAGAACAGGACATCTATTGAAGCTGAATGATGGAAGACTCAGGACACGCAAAAGAAAGTCCTTCTTCGTACAGGGCATCGTTAAACTATGGAACCCACACCCAGAGGAGGCAGTGATGGCCACCAAACTTGACATGAGTCAACAGTGTGATGCAGCAGCTAAAAAAGCCAATGCAATTCTGGGCTGAAGCAATAGGAGTATAGCATCTAGATCAAGGGAAGTAATAGTACCACTGTATTCCCCTCTGGTCAGACCCCACCTGGAATACTGTGTCCAATTCTGGGCACCACAGTTCAAGAAGGATACTGACAAGCTGGAACGTGTCCAGAAGAGGGCAACCAAAATGGTCAAAGGCCTGGAAACGATGCCTTATGAGGAACAGCTTAGGGAGCTGGGTATGTTTAGCCTGGAGAAGAGAAGGTTAAGGGGTGATATGATAGCCATGTTCAAATATATAAAAGGATGTCATATAGAGGAGGGAGAAAAGTTGTTTTCTGCTGCTCCAGAGAAGCGGACACGGAGCAATGGATTCAAACTACAAGAAAGAAGATTCCACCTAAACATTAGGAAGAATTTCTTGACAGTAAGAGCTGTTCGACAGTGGAATTTGCTGCCAAGGAGTGTGGTGGAGTCTCCTTCTTTGGAGGTCTTTAAGCAGAGGCTTGACATCCACCTGTCAGGAATGCTTTGATGGTGTTTCCTGCTTGGCCGGGGGTTGGACTGGATGGCCCTTGTGGTCTCTTCCAACTCTAGGATTCTATGATTCAACCTCAATGGCATTAAAAGAAGATTGGGCAAACTCACGGAGAATAAGCCGATCAATGGCCACCAGCCAGAATGCCTAAGTTCTAGTGTTGAATGCGAGTTGCTGGGAATCTCAATGTGATGGCCTGGGATTCGGGCTCGGACTCGGAACCAGAGAGATCTCAGTCTGCACAGGATCCTCTGCCCCAGACATCGTCTGAACTGAGTCTGGGGCCTGATCCTGAAGAGCCCCAGTCTGCACAGGTTCCCCTGCAACAAGCACCAGCTGGGCCGAGTCAGGGGCCTGAGCCTGTCCTGGCTCCAGATGCAGAGAATACCTCGTTGCCGTCAGCTGGGCCATCACTTACAGCTGCTCCACTACCGGCTGGGTCAGGAGAGGTGGAGGCGGCCCCTGGGTCTAGTAACCCACCGGCGTCTCCCGAGCTGCAGAGACTCAGGTCTGATAGGAGGTGAGACCTGAGTACTCGCAGGAGGAGTGCTCGCCTTCGGGCGAGGCAGGGTGGTGAGTCGTCGGGGGACCGGGACCGGCCATTACCTCATCAGAGATAAAAGGTTGCCAGACCCTGCCCTAGGTTGCGGGAGCAACATTGCTGCTTGCCAGATCCTGCCTGTGTACCTGCACCTGACCTTGCCTGGTTCCCTGCTCCGTTCCCTGCCTTGACTCTTCTGGACTGACTTCTCGCCGTCTCCCCGAACTCCAGACCGGACCTAGACCTCACTTCCCGGATACCCTCGGGCCAGCACATTCAAGAGGGGGGAGTGTTGTTGTGCTCACGTCTCTCTGTGTGATGGCCTGGGATTCAGACTCAGATGCTGAACCTGAGGGATCCCAGCCTGCACAGGATTCCCCGCCTCCAGAACCAGCAGAGCCGGGGCTAGGGCCTGAGTCTGAAGGGTCCTCACCTGTGCTGGATCCTCAGGTGCAGGCATCTGCTGAGTCTGCTCTGGCTCCTGATGGGATGGAGGACCCATTGCCTGCAGGTGCTCCACTCCCAGCCCCGTCAGGGGAAGCTGAGGTTGCCTCTGGGTCCGGTAACCCTCCAGCCTCTCCTGAGCTGCAGAGGCTCAGGGCAGAGAGGCGAAGGGAACTGAGTTCCCGCAGGAGGAGTGCTCGCCTCCAAGCCAGGAGAGGCGAGTCACCCGAGGATCGGGGTCGCCCTATGCCTTGGGGCAGATAAAAGCTGGCCAGCCCCAGCCCAAGTTGCAGGAGCAACATTGTTGCTGACCAGTTCCTGCCAGTGTTCCTGCTTGAAACCTGTCCTGCTTTCCTGCCTGAGCTCCTGACCCGCCCTGGTTCCCTGCTTGCCTACCTGTTCCCGACTTTGCCTGACTCCCTGCCCTGCACCCAGCTTCAGTGACTACGGACTGCCTTTACGTTGCACCTCTGACCACGGACCGGACTTGGACCTCGCCTTTCGGGTAACCCATGGGACCAGCACACTCTGGTGGACTTCCCAAAAGGAGCATCTGGTTGGCCACTCTGAGAACAGGATGCAGGACCAGATGAGCCATTGGCCTGATCCATCTGCCCAAGAACTTTCTCATGCTCTTACGGAATATTAGGCAAATTGATGGAGGACATGGCTGTGTTCTCCCTCTGCTGTCGGAAGCAGCATGACAGCAGCTGGGAATCTCAAGTGGGGAAGAGTGCGGCTGTTGTTCTCTGGCCTTGCCTGCAGGCTTCCCATAATAGGCACCTGGCTGGCCTCTGTGAGAAGAGGATGCTAGACTAGATGGGCCCTTCAGCCTGCTTAATACCCCAAAATGTCAAATAAACAAGACCCCTCATTCTTGGAATAAATAACACCAGCAGGCAAAATGCACCCATCAGCACATTGCCGCCAATGAATAGATTCATGAATAAGTCACAGATTTTTTATTTATTTGGTTAAAAAAAGGTCCTCTTCAATCATTTTTTAAATGAGCTCCCTCCTCTGCAGAAAGGGCGTTCGGGCTGATAGAATAGTCATAAATAATCCACGTACCTTTCCTCTTGCCAGGCTAATGTGCTTAAAATAAAGTCTCCTCTCCCACATTTCCCCCAACAAATAAACACCCTCTGGCTCATTCAGGAAGAACATCTCTCTCATCCCTGGATTGGCAAAGAGAGAGAGAAAAAGGGGTGGGGGGAGTCACTCGCATCAAAAATGGTGCTTCCATCAGGTCAGAATTGCCTAGGGAAAAATGAAAATAAAACTTCTATTGGGCGCAAGGTTCCAAGATTTATTTATTTGATTTGTTGGCCAGCTGGGCCTTCCCACCTTCCAGCAGCAGCTGGTCTCCTGATGGCTGTGAGCGATATTAAACACGGAAGGGCAATTAAACAATTATGCAATATTAAAATGAAAACAAGCCAGGAAGATGAGGGTGGCACACTGCCGGATGACAATAACTGCTAAGGCTGCAATCCTACCTGCCAAGGGGTACTGAACCTCTTATTGGCCCTGAGGGCCGTACCCCTTATGTGAGACACGCCCCCCCGAGGGCCGTGTGGTGGGTGGAGCCAGAGGCAAAAAGGGGCGGAGCAACGGGTGTCAATGGTACCTCTGTGCAGTAGAATGGTTCACCCCACAAAGCAGAGCCAGGCATGCCAGCGGAGGGTGGAGCCAGGGACAAAAATTGGGGGAGCAATGAATGTGGGGTTTACCCGTTGCACGATAGGTTGGTTTCTACAGACACACACAATCACACGCCCCTCTCTGTCTTCTATCCAGACAAGAAAGAGGAAATATCAGGATTCAAAGGCATATTCCAGCCAGGCAAAAACAGTCAAGGAGGGTGCGAAGCAGGGCTGGTAAGAGATGTGGCCTGTGGAGAGGGTCTATGGCTGAGGAGGTTAGTCTGGGGAGAGTCCTGCAGGCCAGACAGAGAGGCTCGGGGCCACCGGGCCTGAGTTTCCCCTCTCCTGTCCTAAAGGATAGGAAATATTAGAATAGCAATGCATGAGTCATGTTGGATCACAGTATGGGTCCCTCACAGCTTCATCCCAGGTACCTGGAGACATCTGATGGGGCATGAAGGCAACGTTCCGTTCCCAACATTGCTTTTCTGGTAATTTGAAGGTACACTGCCTCTGTACATGGAAGCTGCACTTCCTAGACTTCCCTCTTCTTTATCATCACTGAGTGCCAGCCCTGTTGGTCTCCTCTGCATCTGGCCCTTCTGGGCTGATTAAGGGTCTTCTTGCTGCTTATGCTTGCAAGAGTCACACGGTGACCCCACCGAAACGCCATAGCTCAGTGGGTAGAGTATCTGCTTTGAATCCAGAAGGTCCCAGGTTCAAATCCTGGCATCTTCCGTTAGGGCTTGGAATGTCCGCTGCCTGGAATCCTGGAGAGCTGCTGCCAGTCAGTGTAGACTAGGGGTTGTGGTCCAGGGACAGGCTTCAGGGAGTCTGTGAACTGGAGGTAATATATATATATATTTCCAACACAATAAATTAAATCAAATATCTTTATTACGGTCCATGACCAGAAATCAAGACACAATAAATTAAATTGTGGGCAAGATTTTGCGTGCATGTGTCGATGTGCATTTTTCTGCAGAGTTGCTCCGTAACTTCCACCAGATTCTCAAAGGGGCCTGTGACCCCCCCAAAAAGGTTAAGAACTATCGAATCATAGAGCTGTAGCATTGGAAGGGACCTAAAAGGTCATCTAGCCCAACCCTCTGCAATGTAGCGGGTGCAACAAATCCTAAAATACATGGACCCATGGTTTGATTCAGCATAAAGTTACTAAGTGAGTCCCATTTTATTTAATTGGGCCTTCACACAAGCAAGTGTGCACAGGATAGCAGCTTCCGTCAGTTTAATCGGTAGATTCAACCAAAAAAGCTTTCGTTGATCTGATTTTATTTGTAGGGGTCAAGCTGAATTTAATGGCGGACATTTAAATCAATGGTGCTCTGAGGGCACATCTGTTTAATTCTTAAGCTGCTTTGGTTCTGGCGTGTTACCGAAACGGGGTATGGAAATGTGAGAGTTTTTCCTCCCAGAGCTGAAGGATAGCTTGGTTATTACAAGGGCAGTGGATAGTTCTCAGCCTCAGGGCCACAGTCACCTATCTTGCCACCTTCCAGGGGCCACTTGCCAGAGGTGCACAGGGCCAGAGGCAAAAGAAATGTCACATTTTACCTGTGTGCACTAGTTATGATTCACACCTGGGCATCCTCCTCGATTCTCCTTACAGGCAGGTAAGAAGCAGGATCAGTGTTCTAGGACACATTCCACTCAGGCAAAAACACGGGAGGAGGGTGCAAGGCCTAGAGAGAGCGGGGTGTAGCCTGATGGAGGCTTGAGGTTTCACACTCCAAGTTTATGAAAGCATAAGATGGTTGGACAGTGTTCTCGAAGCTACCAACATGAGTTTGACCAAACTGTGGGAGGCAGTGGAAGACAGGAGTGCCTGGCATGCTCTGGTCCATGGGGTCGGACACGACTAAACAACAAAGCCCTCTTACCTCTAAAGGTAAAGGGACCCCTGACCATTAGGTCCAGTAGTGTCCGACTCTGGGGTTGCGGCGCTCATCTCGCTTTATTGGCCGAGAGCCGGCGTACAGCTTCCGGGTCATGTGGCCAGCATGACAAAGCCGCTTCTGGCGAACCAGAGCAGCGCACAGAAACGCCGTTTACCTTCCCGCCAGAGCGGTTCCTATTTATCTACTTGCACTTTGACGTGCTTTCGAACTGCTAGGTGGGCAGGAGCTGGGACTGAGCAACGGGAACTCACCCTGTCGCAGGGATTCGAACCGCTGACCTTCTGATCAGCAAGCCCTAGGCTCTGTGGTTTAACCCACAGCGCCACCTGGGTCCCTCCTCTTACCTCTATCAGCCCCTTAAAAACAAACACCTGCATCTGATCAACAGAATGCTCTATCAACAGAATGTTTACACTGGAAGAAGTTCTGCTTAGTTCAGTGGGACTTGCTTCCATTCAAGTATTTATTAGTTGTTATTATTAATTATTATTATTTCATTTATGAATTACTTCCCATGTGTGGCATTCCAAAGTGATTTATGTTGGATCAGACCCTAAATTATTGGCTTGGCTTGGAATTGAAATCATTCATGTGTATTTTTTAAACTGATTGCGGTTTTGCTGCCTAACACATCCTATTAATATTTCTGATTAAAAAACTAAATAATTAAGACTGGGAGCTCCACAAGGGCAGAATTACTCATGCTTAGGGGCGGAAGGGGGGGGGGAACTAAAAGCAAACCTTCCGTAAACCACTTTGAGCCTGTGGGGGAGAGCAGGACATTAAGGAAAGAAAACTACAGTATGGCACAGGGCAATCCAAAATCCGTGAATCTGAATCTGAAAGAATAAACAACCATTTATGCACCGGCAAAATCGAGGGCCCTCCCCTACTTCAGCATATTTTAAAAATGCACATCTGTGCAATATATACACTGCCTTGATAGTTCATATGAGTTGGCAGCATCCAAAATTTTGTGGTTAAAAAAACATATGTATCTAATCTATCTCTCACTCACCAGAGCCCTTGCAACAGCTCCCTCCGTCTTCCAAGCAAGGGAGACAGCCTGCAACTTAAACTATCAATCAGAATCTCCTCTCAGCAGCTTTACAAGGAAGAGGATATAATTATTATTAATAATAATATTAATCTATAAAGTGCACATTATCTTGCCCGAGCCCCCTTCCCGGCGGCGCGTGTGCACGTGTGGATGCGTGTGTACGCGCGCTGCTGCCGGGTCGCAGGGCGGCCACACGGCGCGTCTCTCTCCTTCGCAGCGGCTCCGCCCCCCTCTCTCCCTCCCCCCGGTTTTGGGGAGGGGGTGCTGCAGAGAAGGAGCGGGGAAGACTTTTCTCCCTCCTTGCCCGCTTGGGCTGGCGCTGCGTGCGAACCGCGCTCTGCTCCAGACTGCGGCCCCACCGCCGCCCGCTCCTCCTCTGCCGCCCCGGGGCAGTGCACCAGCCGAGCCAAGCCCCCAGCAGCAGCCCAGCCAGCTCCGCTCAGCTGGGGCCTCCTCCTCCTCCTCCTGCGCTCTTCAATCCCTCCAGCCGGCAGCCGCCTGCTGGCGAGTTGGCTCCACAATCCCTTTCCAGTGATGGAGAGAGAGAGAGAGAGAGAGAGATAGAAGGGGGCTGCTGGTCTCTTTTTTTTTCCGGTGACACCCTCCTAATTCCTGCCCTGGTTGCTTCCACTGCAGCAGAGCAGCGCTCTCCAAATGTCGATGGGGACGAGTAACAAGTCTCCAGTTTGGGCAAGCGTCGCGCGCAATTAAAGCGCCCCGGTTTTTTTGGGGGGGGGGGTGAGATTGGCATCTTCTCTCGTTGCAAAGCAGGGCAAGCAGTTGAGGTTGTTGGACTCCGCGCGCTCTCCCTCCCTCGGCTGGGTTGGCAAACTTGGATCAGGGAGGCGGTGTGTGTGTGTGTGTGCTTGTGCGCGCGTGTGCGCGCGCGCCTGTGTGTGTGTGTTGGATGGCATTGGGAGCCCGAAGATGCTGCCTGGCGTGGTTTTCCCCCCTTTTGCGGAAGGGCACCTGAGCTGAAATCTGGGGATTAAGCAGACGCACACGCACAGAAAACACAAGCACACCCCCCCTCACCACCTACACACACACACACACACACACACACACACACGGAGACGCGTTTCTGACGGGTGCCAAAGGAATCCTTTTGAAATGACTTGGAGGATTTTCAGCTTGGAATTATGTGGAGGGCGAATGCAGTGAGTAACAAGCGGCGGCGAAGGCGATTAAATAATAGCAATTATGATAAATGATAATTTAAAGATGCGGAATGGGGAGGGGGGAGAGAGAGAGAGAGAGGTGGGAGGCGGGGGCTATGGATGGTTGGTGGCGATCTTTTTTGCCTGGCACTGTTGCAAAGGGGGGTGGAGTTGGGTTGCCTCGACAGTAACGTCCATCTCCCCCACCCCGCGCCAACCCCCGGCCACCCATGGGTGAAATGGACAGATTAGGGTCCCGGCCTTGCTGCCGCTTTGCATGTCAATTTCATCTGCCAAAAAAGAGCGAGAGAGTAGATTTTAAAATAAAATAAAATAAAATAAAATAAATGTCTCTCCCCAGTGCGTTTCCCCATTTTTTTTAGCATGGAAATTAGTGCTATTAGTATTAGTATTACTGGAGAGGTTTACTAAGCAGGTGGAAAATATTTCTTTCCTCTCTCGCCGCGCCATCCCATGCACCTTTACTCGGGAGTAAGCTAGGCTTTGCCGCTTAGCTGAGTTTACTCTCGAGGAAGTGGGCGGAGGGTTGTTTCTTGCCTCCATCCCAAAATGAGGCGGCTTGTCCTCTTTTAAACACCCCCTCCATCGCCAGCCGGTGCGTGTTTACTCAGAAACAAGTCCTCTTGACTTCAATGGGACTTACAGCCCAGGAAAAGATGGGAGCTAGAAACTCCTCGCAAGGGACCCCTCCAATTGGGAACTTCAAGCTGCCAGAAGAAGGGACCTTTAAGTTGGGTGAAAGAAGGACCCTCCATTGAATTGCAGAGGGGGTGGGGGGGGTCTGTCCTTACTTTCCGAGTAGACCGATCGCAGCGGTGGTTATGGGAACGCAAGTTTTGGAGGTGTTTACTCGGAAGCAAGGCCCGCCTATGCTCAGTGGGCTTTTTACTCCCAGGTAAGGGAGTCTGCCTAGGATCCCAACCTCCAAGGGGTGGTGTTGGGGGGAGGGGTGGGGGCGAGGCCGCTTCGCCTGTCTCTCTCCCCTCGCCCAAAACACGCCGCAATCCTACGCATCCTGACCCGGGGAGGAGGAAATTCCGTTGAACTCCGCGAGGGCTTCCTCGGGAGTAAGGACGCATAGGATCGCGTGCACGTCCTAGTGGAGAGAAATTGCGGCAGCAGGAGGTGGCAGAGGGGGAGAAGAGCGGGGAACGGATTTCGAAGGAAGATCGCGGGGGGGAAACGCGCGCTCCGGCAAATTACATGGAAGCAAATCAACTTTTCCCCCCACAGACGATCGGCTGCCCGGCGAGGATTTATTAATCCGCTGCGCCGCGAAGTTGTGGCTGTGTTATTTTTGCGCTGTTCCGCCTGCGCTAACGTGGTGGTCTTTCTGTCGCCCCTCCCCTCCCCCCCGCTCTCCCCCCAAAACCCTCCCTTTTTAGACCCCCTTTGCACCGATAAGCAACCCTGCCTCGCGGGGAGGCGAGGATGTGGCGCCCCGATCTCAGCACCAACACTGGCGATCGCATCTCTGGAAAGCAGGATGGCAACCTCCCCTGACGCCCGGCGCTGAGGAGTCTTGCGAAATGCCAAACTTTGCGGCAGCGGCTACGATTTCTCACATTCCTGGTAATAGCTTGATTCTGATGCTGGTGGTGGAAGGTGGCTGGCGCGGCGGTGGGCAGGGGGGGGCGGGAGAAGAGAGGATAAATAAATAAATAATTTTTTTGTGGGGGGGGGGAGAGGAGAGAGAAAGTGGAGAGAAGCGCCAGGGGGGTGTTAGGAACGCGGCGGGCGGCAGGAGGCGCTGTTGCTCTTGGTTTCCCTTTCGCCCCCATGAATGGAACGACAAGCTAAGAATTCCCTCTCCTACGTAGTAAAGGCTAACGGTGCAGGATTTCGCAGCTTGTGTGTGTGTGTGTCTCTGTGTGTGTCTCTCTCTCTCTCTCTCTCTCTCTGTGTGTGTGTGTGTGTTGTGCACGTCTTTCTAATTGGTGCAAACAATCCCCCCCCTTCTGCCAGCGTGGTGCATTTTTTTTAACCCAGTGGTTTCTTTTTTTGGGGTGGGGTGGGGTAGGGGGATATTTCAAATAATTAATACTTTCCGATGAAGGAGGTTTAAAGGCACGGGCGAGTGGGTTATGGTTTTACTATAAAAAACCCACCCACCCTCTTTCTGTCTTTTTGCCTCTCGTGTGATCTGACTGCAGTCGGAGAAGCAGGGGGAAAAAAATCTGCCCTGCAACAGACAACGGCTGAGTTTGAATCCAAATGAGGTCTGGGGAAAGAGAGCGAGAGAGCCACACGGCTCCAGAGACCCCTCGCTCATGCCCACCTGAAGCCTAGGGAGGGGTTTGCTCTGAGTACCATATATCCTGCTGGAACATGATTGATGAGTGTAGATGTCAGGATGATGGGAGCCATAGGATCAGAGATGCATCCCCCTCCAGGGGAGGGGGTTGATGCAAGTCAGCAGAAGGTAGCCCCCTCCCCCGAGCGGCTTTGCCACCGGCCTCTGCGAGAAGGAACAACAGCCCCCCCTTTCACCCACCCGCCCAACGAAATCCACAAAAATAAAAGCACCATCCAGGGTCTTGACCCGAAGCGAAGGGGACGATACGGCATGCCAGCGACTGGCTGACATCCCCGATGCCCAGCCAAAGTGGGTACATTGCCAAGGAGAGAGGGGAGTGAGGGCGGGTGAGGGTGGAGGGGAAAAAACCCCACACGGTTAGAATAATGCATGTCTGAATCTGTTCCAGAAATGCAGCCAGTTCTGCGTGAGCAGCCAGCCAGCCAGCTTGAAATGAGTCTTGGAATAAAATACAATTTCTGGACAGAGGCGAGGGGAGGGGGGGCACACCAATCCTTGCTGCTTCAGCCACAGCAGGAGGGAAGAGGAAAGGAGGGCAGGAAGCAGGCAGGGCCCGGGTCACTTGATGCCTTCAAAGATGCTTTGCAGCCAGGCTTTCCAGAAAGGCATGCTGAGGAGCCTCAGATATATCATCTGCGCCGTGTCCTCAGCAGAGATTGAGCTGGTTTTATTCCTCCCCCTGTAAGGGAAGGATCCGAGCAGAGCTGGCCAGCGGCCCTTCCCTTGAACGCGATTTCAGGTTTGCTCTGGTGGGAGTTAAGTGTCGCACTGAGCCTGGGTGCTTAGCTGAGGTTGAGTTTTGAGGGCCAACTTGACCCTGCAGAAGGACTCAGTTCAAGGATGCCGGTTTGTAAGGTTAAGGACCAGGTCCCTGTGGGAGGCAGGAGGCTGGGGCAGTTCATCCTCATCTTCCGCGTGATGTGACGCCCGTCCCGGGCTCCTTGTTCTCCGCAGAGCATGGAGTTGGTGAAGATGGTGCGAGTTTGCTGGAATCTCCTAGTGCTTCAGGCTCTCCTGGCAGAG
The DNA here is from genome assembly GCA_034641385.1 of Darevskia mixta. NCBI lineage: Eukaryota > Metazoa > Chordata > Lepidosauria > Squamata > Lacertidae > Darevskia > Darevskia mixta. The sequence goes on from JAWWNH010000201.1 coordinate 802,735, forward strand.
TTGGCCGTCGTCTGGGGGGCAGAGAAAAGCTACCCCATCCTGAACATCGCCGTCATCCTGGGGAGGACGCAATACGTCACGGAAAGAGAGGTCCGAGCGCTTTGGACCAGGGATATGTCCGGCGACCTCACTGTAGACGTCAATGTGGTGCCTCTCCTGGTCAACCAGACAGACCCCAAAAGCATCATCACCAACGTCTGTGACTTGATGTCGGGCACCAAGATCCACGGCGTGGTTTTCGGAGACGACACCGACCAGGAGGCGGTTGCCCAGATTTTGGATTTTATTTCGTCACAGACCTTTATTCCGATCTTGGGGATTCATGGCGGCTCGTCAATGATCATGGCGGACAAGGTAGGCAGAGAGCACATGGTTGTGTGAAGTTGGTGCCCTGTGGGGCAACGTATGCTGTCGCCCTCCCTGTTTGGGCAAAAACGGAAATGGAGCGACCCTTTAATGCAGGGGTAGCTAACATGTGCCCTCCAGATGGTGTTGGACTGCAGCAACTGCTATCCAGCCAGCATGACCAATGGTTAGGGAAAGTGGGAGTTACCATCCAACAACATCTGGAGGTCACCAGTTGACTACTCCTGCCTTAATGGGTTGGTCTTGGCTTCCTTAAGTTGTTTGTAACTTCAGTTTCTTTGGGAAGGGAAGATATTTATTTCTGAATGATTAAACTTGTGGCGTAGCTTGGAGCGGTTTCTTGCTCAGTATCAAGACCTACTGGTAGGAGCAGTTTGTGGCTATTCCATGACATTCTCTATCAACATTGGGCTGTGGGGTGCGAAAGATTAGCAAAATCTGGTTTTTTTTTTGTCTTCGGTTCACAAAGGATGTTTAGATCTTCAGCAGCTTATGCACCAAAACACATGATCTGCTTGGATGTCGCAAAGCCAAGGGTTTCACCCAGAACTGCGTGTTTCCTTTGAGTTGTTGGATAAAAGTCTTCCCCAGCTAACCAACTCTGTGCCAAAAGGACCTCTTCCTGCCACTGTCCACTGGTTTCAAAGGTCTGATCTGCACTGCAGACTCAAGGCAGCTGAACTGTCATTTTCTTAGGGAATTGGGAATTGGGGACACAGCTCTGTTGGTGATGGGGGCTAAGGATATATTTTTGCAACTCATGCACAAGCTGCAGCTCTTGAGATCCTTAAGGGGTAACAAGGATTGCAAAACATGTCTAAAGAGCCTGGAAGTTATTAATCCAGCAAGCATGTCGGAAGGAAGCGATAGGGAGGCTTTAACTACAGCAGGGGGGCTATAGGTGAATGCTGGCTTACCTAGCTGGTGTTATGGAGAGCCATTGGGATGTTGGCCAGGGCCGGCCCCTAGACATTTTGCCACCTGGGGCAAACCACAAAATGGCATTCCTTCCCTGCCAGGGAAGAAGGAGTAAATGAAGATCTACATCAGGAACAAGGGGTGTGGGGTGGGATAAAGATCTACATTGGGATCTGCTGTGCCTGAGGTTCCTGCCTCTTGAGGTGGCCTCCTCACCTTGCCTCATGTGTGGGCCGGCCCTGATTTCAGGAAAGTCAAACCAGTCATGGAGGGGAACCGTGTCGGGGTTGTTGTGTGACGAGCTGCGAGTTCAAAGGCTTGGGGTTAGGGGTAGGATAGGGCGCCTTGCTGTGCAGTCAGACAAAAACTTAGCAAAATGTGTGCGAGAGAGATAATAATCACCAGTGATTAGGCAACTGAGCAGTGGTGCAGCGAGACTGAATGAATCTCCAGGGCATTGCAATGGCAACTCTGCACATGGTAAAGGTAAAGGGACCCCTGACCATTAGGTCCAGTCGTGACCAACTCTGGGGTTGCGGTGCTCATCTCGCTTTATTGGCCGAGGGAGCCGGAGTACAGCTTCCAGGTCATGTGGCCAGCATGACTAAGCTGCTTCTGGCGAACCAGAGCAGCACACGGAAATGCCGTTTACCTTCCCGCCAGAGTGGTACCTATTTATCTACTTGCACTTTGACATGCTAGGTTGGCAGGAGCAGGGACCGAGCAACGGGAGCTCACCCCATCGCGGGGATTCGAACCGCCGACCTTCTGATCGGCAAGCCCTAGGCTCTGTGGTTTAACCCACAGCGCCACCCGCGTCCCTACACATGGTACATTCGCACAATACATTTAAAGTGCTGCGATACCATTTCAAACACCCTTGGCTTCCTCTTAATAATTCTGAGAGGTGTAGGTTCTTACTAGCTTCCTTCCCAAGCTACAATTCTCAGAGTTCCCCATGAGGAAGAAGGATCGATTGTTCAAACCACTCTGGGAATGGGCAGTGGTGTCTCTAGCAACTCCCGGCACCCTTAATGAACTACAGTTCCCAGGATTCCTTGGAGGGGGGAGCCATGGCTGTTGAAAGTCGTATCATAGCTCTTTAACTGTATGGTGTGAATGGGGCCTGAGGCCTTCATCTGTCAGTGTGCACAGCCAACCCTTGAAAGCTCTCAAAGCCTGCATGGAAAATGCTCTCTTTGTTTTGGCTCTGACAGAAGGTCCACATAATCCCAGCATGATGCCAAATGAAGTACCTCTTCCACGCAATGGATAACAAACGTGCGAGAGTTTTCATCACAAGGGTGACAGGCACCGCATTTGTTGACTTCTTAAAGAAAGGGATTCTCTTTGGTTTGGGAACGTCACGCCTGGGGTGAATGTGGCCCTCTAAAGCTTTCTGTCTGGCCCCTGGGATTTCCACAGGCCATGCCCCCTCTCCCCAGGCTCTGTTTTACACCCCCCCCTCAAGTGCTTTTGCTTGGCTGGGATGTGTCCTTGAACTGCAATCATGCCATTGGTCCATCCAGCTTGGTATTGTCTACACTGACTGGCAGCAGCTTCCCAGGACTTCAGAGCAAGCTCTCTCCCAGCCCTAACTGGAGAAACCCTGTGTTAGAAACTGAGATATCTCAGCTAGGTGCCAAATGGCTCCTTAAACCAGGGTTACAGTTGCCGAAGCGGAATGGCTGGTTGCTATTTTGGGGGCAAGATGGCTCTAAAGCCATATTTCTCAATACAAACTTTTTGGTTCCCGAAATTCAGTCTGATTGTGCAGATAAAATGGAACTGATAGAATTCTACAGTGTGTGTTGCTAGTGTGTGAAAACAGTCCAGATCCAAGGATCCCCAGGCATGCAGCTGCAGCTGGAGGAGATGTCAGGCACCATCCTGGCACCTGGGCATCTTCACTTGGTCGCAAGCGGCCAATAGGTGCAAAATGCGCCTGGCGCCTGCCTAATTTCGAACGCTGCTGGAGATGCCATCAGGGGATTGAACCTGGGACCTCCTGCAGCCCTTCCCCTCTCGCTTGCCTGGATGGAGAGGTGTGTGCAGAAACCTTTGACCTTCTCTTGGCTGGAAGGTAGCTTACAGGACAAAGGTCAGAGTTGCATCTGTTGCTCCAATTATTTTTGTCTCTGAGCCCATGCACTATTGGAATGTGTCATAGGTTTCCGGTGGGCGGAGGTAGGGAAATGTGTCCCTCCCTTTGAGAAATTCATTGCAGACAGAGGAGAAGATGTCCCTTAGCTGTTCTTCAATACGGCAGCAAAATGGAGCCTCCATGGCAAGAGGCAGTTTACCTTTGAGTACCAGGCACTGCGAGCAAACAGATGCTGGCTTGTGAAGGAAAGATCTGTCTGTCTGCTCTTGGAAGCAGTGTTCGAAACGCACCAGGTGCTAGGTGCGTTCTGCTACTGGGGTGGGTTCCATTGTGACTACGTGGAGATTTCTGGGCACCCGGTTGGCCACTGACATCTCCATGGAGCCAGCTGACTCGTCTGTAGCAAAAGATGCATGTCTTCTGCTTCTTGCCTGGCTGTGCTGTAGCTTCTCCACAAGCTGCCCAGATTCTCTCACAGACCACAGTTTGCAAACCTCTGCCTTAGTACATAGTTAAGACCATTTCCATTTCTATGGTGTGTGTTTCTCCTTCTTGCACACTGGGACAAGTGAGCTGTTATAAGAGCAAGCTATAGTTGAGCAATGTAGCTGAGATCATAAAGGTAAAGGGACCCCTGACCTTTAGGTCCAGTCGCGGACGACTCTGGGGTTGCGGCACTCATCTTGCTTTATTGGCCGAGGGAGCCGGCGTACAGCTTCCGGGTCATGTGGCCAGCAAGACAAAGCCGCTTCTGGCGAACCAGAGCAGCGCATGGAAACGCCGTTTACCTTCCCGCCAGAGCGGTACCTATTTATCTACTTGCACTTTGACGTGCTTTCGAACTGCTAGGCTGGCAGGAGCAGGGACCGAGCAAAGGGAGCTCACCCCGTCGTGGGGATTCGAACTGCCGACCTTCTGATCAGCAAGCCCTAGGCTCTGTGGTTTAACGCACAGCGCCACCTGGGTCCCTAGGATGGGTGCATAGGATGGGGCAAAACCTTTCTTGTGACAGCACAGGGCCACTTCCAGGATGTGAAAGGTGAGCTGGAAGATCAACCCTGGGGTGTTGCACCCCAGATCACCAAGCTGGATCAGGACTTCCAGATTTCAAGGAAATGCTTCTGCTGGGAGCTGGAGCGTGGAAGCTCTGATCTGCAAAAAAGTGGAAACGGAAGCTTCTTGTATGGCAAGTGGTTGTTTTGGTCCACACAGATAAGATGCACAATGAAGACCTCATAGCAGCATTAAAGTTAATTGTTCTCCCCAGTTCTCGCCTTTGCTTGCTATCCTTAGTTTCTGCTTCCCTGCTCTTTTCTGTTTTTGCTTATGCCAGGGGTGGAATGCGGCCCTCCAGCCTTCTCTGTGTGGACCCCAGAACGCTCCCCAAGCCACACCCCAGGCACTTTTGTCTGGCTGGGATGGTCCCTTGGATTCTGATCACGCCCCTTCTTTGCCTGCATGGACGATAGAGAGCCGTGTGTTTGCGCAGAAGCCAGTCTACTGTAAGAGCCAATAGCCACATCCATCGTTCTGTCTCCTTTTGCCTCTGGACCTGATCACCACTGTCATGTGGCCCTCAGAAGGCTGCCCGCCAGGGGATGTGGCCCCAAGACTGCAAAATCCCCCAACCATCAGCTTTTATTGCAGGGTGCCTATTACTGCTTGCTGCATTTAATATTCATTTTATTGCTGTGAATCGGGAATTGCAGTGAAGAGGTGAAACTGGCCCCTTCCTCCCTGCACAGAACATTGCCAAATCTATGAATCGGAGCTTTATAAAATAGCTTTTTGCAGAGCTGCAGAACTCATAACGAAGCTCTCTCTTGCCTTCCCCCAGCATTGTTTTGGCGCCTCTTCCCTGGTCTTGCCTGCTTCCCTCTCTGAACGTTGGATGTAAGCAGCTGAAGTCGGGCAGCTGCTGTTGTTGGCTGCGTGGCTTTGCAGAGAAGGGACACCCAACTTAGAATCGTAGAATCCTAGAGTTGGAAGAGACCACAAGGGCCATCCAGTCCAACCCCCTGCCAAGCAGGAAACACCATCAAAGCATTCCTGACAGGTGGCTGTCAAGCCTCTGCTTAAAGACCTCCAAAGAAGGAGACTCCACCACACTCCTTGGCAGCAAATTCCACTGTCGAACAGCTGTTACTGTCAGGAAGTTCTTCCTAATGTTTAGGTGGAATCTTCTTTCTTGTAGTTTGAATCCATTGCTCCGTGTCCTCTTCTCAGGAGCAGCAGAAAACAACTTTTCTCCCTCCTCTATATGACATCCTTTTATATATTTGAACATGGCTATCATATCACCCCTTAACCTTCTCTTCTCCAGGGTAAACATACCCAGCTCCCTAAGCCGTTCCTCATAAGGCATCGTTTCCAGGCCTTTGACCATTTTGGTTGCCCTCCTCTGGACACGTTCCAGCTTGTCAGTATCCTTCTTGAACTGTGGTGCCCAGAATTGGACACAGTATTCCAGGTGAGGTCTGACCAGAGCGGAATACAGTGGTACTGCATTCTTGGGGTGTGTGCTCTGTCTCCTGCAGTGAACAGACTGGGGCCCAGCAATAAAATCTTCTGCAGAAACTGGAAGGCCAAATGCCATTTGGGCCATTTAGCATTTAAGGCTGAGACAGAGAACCTGCAGTCCTCTAGATGTGGCTGGAGTGCATTGAAGATGTGATGCCTCAAAGGCTGGGACATGTGTCTAGGACAGGGGTGGGGAACCCGGTGCCTTCCAGGTGTTGCTGGACTCCAACTCCCATAATCCCTTGCCATTGGCCGTGCTGGCCGGGGCTGATGGGAGTTGAAGTCCAACAGCATCCAGAAAGCCACAAATCTCCCCCTTCGCTGATGCAGGACTATACAAGTGTGTAAGCATAGAATTGTAGAATTGTAGAGTTGCAAGGGACCCCCAAGTGTCATCTAGTCCAACCCCCTGCAATGCAGGAATCCTGCTTACAGCCGTTCCTGGGTGGGCTCATATAAAATATTGTACAACCCTGCTTAACATTTGACCACTATCATTTACATTGCATATGCATGGGATGTTTCTTGGGCTTGGGGCACATGAGAATTCTTTGTTGCATTTGCAGAAAACTGAAAAATAAGTTAAATAAACCAAAATCTGTCCACTGCCATCAAAATTCAACAGAGGGATGTTAATGTTGCAGAGTGGAAAGGAATATAATGTGTGTGTGTTTTGCAACTGAGTATCTTGTTTCCTTTCGTTTGTGGCAGGCGATTATTTTGGTCATGTTGTGAGCAAAAGATGTGGGGTGGAGGAATGAGGGGGGCCAGATAAATTTGAAGAGGGCTGGATCTGGCGTGGAGCCACTGATTGGCCATCTCAGCTGCAGATCAGGAAGGGCGAATCTGGTAATTTCAGTTCCTCTCAGTTCCTTGTTTTTCTGGTTCTGTTCTCCACACTTCCATGTCGCTTTTGAATTTCAAAACTAACAAAATCTTCGTGTACTGGATGGTGTGCGACTAACGTTTACTCAGAATAGACCCGATCTCTTTTTTGGTACACGTGGGTTAAACCACAGAGCCTAGGGCTTGCTGATCAGAAGGTCGGCGGTTCGAATCCCCGCGACGGGGTGAGCTCCCGTTACTCGGTCCCAGCTCCTGCCCACCTAGCAGTTCAAAAGCATGTCAAAGTGCAAGTAGATAAATAGGAACCGCTCTGGCGGGAAGGTAAATGGCGTTTCCATCTGCTGCTCTGGTTCACCAGAAGCGGCTTAGTCATGCTGGCCACATGACCCGGAAGCTGTACGCCGGCTCTCAGCCAATAAAGCGAGATGAGCGCCGCAACCCCAGAGTCGGACACGATTGGACCTAATGGTCAGGGGTCCCTTTACCTACCGGGCTGGAGAATGGCATTGCAAAAGCCGTAGAAGTGCAAATTGTGAACAGTGACTGCGTCTTGTTTCAGTAACTGAGAATTGGGCAGGTTTGCCTTCAAAGGCAAACTGAACCCGATTTCCCCCTCCTCCCTTATTGACGGCACTAACCTAGATTGACCGATGCCCTGGCCTGGTACAAGGCCGTTTCTGATGTTCTTACGTATGGAGAAAGGCTGTTAGCTGATTGGTTGAGCATCTGCTCTACATGCGGAAGGTCGCTGGTTCGATCCGCAACGGCATTTCCTGGGGGGAAAGGCTCCCTGTCCAAAATCCCGGAGAGCTGCTGCCAGCCAGTGTCAACAATACTGAGCTAGGCAGACTGGTGTTCTGGCTCGGTGTGAGGCAGCCTCCTCTGTTTCTTCAACTCCAGGCGACATAAAACATAGCTGCAGATGCGAAAGCTTCTTTCGCAAGGCTGAATGGGCCACCGTCACAATCCCTGCTCCTGAGATTGCCTCGTGTTTTGCCTGGGTGATGCCGGCTGCCGCCGTGGAGTCTTTGAGCCAATCTTGTTTGTCACTTATGTAAAGAGTTGATGATAATTCAGCGAGGCGTTTGCTGACTGGAGAGCCACTTATTAGCTTTTCAGCAAATAATTTCTCAGCACATCAAACCCCGAGACTGTTTCACAACAGTAGCGGAGTCGACTGAAGGCAAACCAGATATTAGAAAATAAAAATAGCTTGGGTTCGCCTCTCCATCCCCTCTCCTCTCCTCTCCTCTCGCTCCCTATAGCTTGCCTTTTCTGTAGATGTCTTTTCGGCATTGCGGTTGGGAGATGGGGTTGGTGGAATTAAGAGATTTGCACCGTCTCGGATCAGCGACCCATGCAGATTCAGGAGTTGGGGTTGCAAGACAGAGGGGAGAATGGGCTGGCCTAGACTAGGACGCTGCATGTAAAAACTAACAGAACAATCCCCCAATGGGAGTGTTGTGTGTGTGTGTGTGTATTCAAAGCATGTCCCAATAGACCTAGCTTGTCTCTGCCTCACCTGCCCCCCTCCTGCCTGCCACAGGAATTCGGCAACAGAGATGGCACAGCCGCAGCCCAGTCGAGTGCTTGGGGCAGCATAAGTACTGCAATGCTGAATTAGAACAAAACCGATGAAGCCCCAGTATACTGTTTCCGACAGTGGTCAGCCTCTGGGCACCCACGTGCAAGATGCAAAAGGGAAGCCTTTCTCCTGGTGCTTATCCCAGCAGCCACTGAGAGGTATATTGCCTCTGGGCATGGCTGTTCCATTCTGGAGTCTAGGTAACTATGGAAGCTCCATCTAGGAGCCTTGGTAGTTATCATTGCCACTTTGCGGCAGTGAATCCTACAAAACTCATACCTTAGCACCCGTTCAAGTAGCCCAGAGGAGGGAGTTATGACTAAACCTCAATCTACATACAGCCAGTTATCATCATCACCCTTGTACTTAAATCAATAATAGTACATTTCACTTAAAGATGCTTCTTTCAACGCTTTCCAAATACAGATATTTCCCCATGGTGTATGCGGATGAAGTTTAATCAAAATCAAAATTATCAACTTAAATACTGAAGGAGGAGAGGCAATAAAGCTATTTTGATTTCAAATCTGTAATCTAGTTATGTGAAAAACCAAATCCTACCTTGCAGACATTCAGAAACAAGATACAGTAGAGGAACCAACTGGAAGCAGACTGAAGCAAAAGGCTCTTCAGGGAGGAGGGAGCCAATTATATCTCTTGGAGGAGGGAGTTCCAAGGATGGTGTCACCACCGATAAGACCCTGTCAGTTGTGCCTGTCTCTTCCACAGAGAAGGATGGAGGGTGGGAAGGGAGAGGTGTCCCATGGAGTTAGCCTATTGCTTCCCCTAACCACACAGGTGATGGTGGCATGCTCCCTCTCTGGTGTCAGAAGTTGGATGTGCAGCGGAGAAGGCTGATCCGCTAGGACGACCAACTTCAGTCTGCCTTCAGACAGATCCCATTAGGACTCATTAGGAAAACCCTCCTGCTGGTTAGAGCTGTTTGACAGTGGAGGGTGGTGGATTCTCCTTCCTTGGAGGTTTTTCAGCAGAGCTTGGCCGGCCATCTGTCAGGGGTTCTTTAGCTGTGTTTCCTGCATTGCAGGGGGCTGGACTAGATGACCATTGGTGTGCCTGCCAACTCTACATTTCTATGATTCGAAGGTAGTTTCCTCTTACCGTCCAGCTTCTGGGTCACTCAGTGCGACGACACTGGATTAACTTGATGAACATTAGGCTTATTTAAATATTTTATCATATTAAATGTCATTGAGTTAATATTTAATAGAGCTGAGCAGGTTGAAACGTATTAGGTTACCTGTATTCATGTTCTGGCTGTTCTTTGGTGATCCCAACCACCCCTTAGAGGCATTTCCACCACAGAATTGCTGCCTATGTGCCAACTGCCTTTGCAGTTTACAACTTCATAGCAGAAAAATGCCACCAACATAAATGGAAGCAAGTAAGAGGATATAGGGGGTAGTGTCCTGGCAACAGAAAAATGGTTCTTGCTTCAAATGGCCATTTCAGCACCAGGGAGAGCTCCAAAGGGTAGGAGGAGTTGCTCCAATACAGCCCGGGGTAATGCCTCACTGCCTCTCTACCAGGCCCAGTGCAGAACAGGACCAATACGTCCTCCTCAAATTGAGAGTCCTAGCAGCAGCCCTAGTAACTTGGATGGCTTTTAAAGAGGATTAGGCAAATTAATGGAAGATAAGGCTACCAATGGTTGCTAATTCTTATGGCTAGGCTCTGCCTCTGCTGTTGGAGGCTGTATGCCCCTGAATACTGGTTGTTGGAAACTGCTCTTGTGCTCAGGTTGGACTAGATGGGCCACTGACCTGATCCAGCAGGCTGCTCTTCTCCTCTTACCTACAGGAGGCAACAGATATTGATGCACCCTTCCTAAAGCCTGGGAACAGGCCTGTATATTTAGGTAATCCAATGTACCCCCCCTTTTTTTTGGCTGATAATCAAAGGGCCAGGTGACATTCTACAGGTCATCTTTGGTGCAAGAGGGTACCAGCTGCTGAACTTGAGCTTAACACTCTCACACATGCACACACCAGCACCAAAATAAATAAGGTGTCACTTTTTGACGGGGGATCTGTGATTTGAATTTACTGGAAGGTCATTGTCATGCTTGATGTAGTCAATTTGGGAATAACATGTTGAATGCTATAAATAACTGGGTTTTGCAGGCCTTGCTTGCTGCTGTGGTCTCTTTTGTTCCAGGAGTATGGGTCAGAGTGATAGAGAAAAGGGTGCCACTTAACCATGAAGCTATCAAAATCATCTAAATTGACTTGATCAATGGGGAAGTGAGGATCACAATTTCATACCTAAGCAGGCTGTCTGTAGATGTGAATGGAGGAGTCATCGCAGGGGCTCGCTGGTTCTCCTTCCTCCTCGTTTAATCCCCCCCCTCCTTGATTTTGAGATATTTCTAAACAGGGTGGATAAAAATCAATGATTTTTTAAAAAAAATCAAAAAAATCGGATTCTTTTGATTTAAATCGATTTTTTTTTATTTAAATTGGATTTTTACAATAAAATGCTTTTGGAGGAAAAATCTTTCTAAATATAGTCTTCTATTTAAGTTACATTGTAGTCCAAAGGCTATTCATCAGGAAATAAGGATTTGTTTTAAGTTTATCAAGTGTGCTAAAACTCAGTCTAAGTTTTTTTTAAAAAAATGTTTAACCACATCAGTTAACAAACATGGATACATATGCTATCATGTTATTGTTTTAGTTAAATAAATTGTTTAAATGGTTATTAAGGAAATTATTATTTTTCTCCTTCCAATAAAGTACAGCAGAAAAGTTGTCCAAATATAAACAGTTAACTTATTAAACCTCACCATAATTTCATAATTATCTGTCTATGTATTTCTAGTAGTATAACCAAATTTTTGATATAACTGTAAAAACTACTCTGAAAATTTATTATTCCAAAAATGAAACCTTCATATGGTTGTAAATATTAAGATTATACCAGCAAGAATGAGTCTTTTTGTAAAAAAAATATTTAAATCAAGTCTTACTGACTAGTGATTTAAATCAAGCCTTACTGACTAGTGATTTAAATCGTGATTTAAATCGTGATTTAAATCAAATTGATTTAAATCAAATCCACCCTGTTTCTAAACCTCAATGAAACAGCCAAGGAGGTGGTATGGATTGTGGGAGCTCCCGGGTCAGCTTACCTGCTTGTACCTGACTTGGTTGTCTGGGCCAAGCGGAAGAGGGATGCATATTGTCCATGTCAAATGCATTTTAATTCTCCACTTTGTCAACCATTAACAGTGCTGGAGAACATGCTGGCTTTAATTGGAACTGACAGTTTAATAGTTTCTTTCTCCTTTTTTGTTTTGCTGGTAACACGGTTTGCCCAGTATAATGAACAAGCATCTGGGCTTTTTGCGTTTTTTATTATTATTTAAGAAATACCTTCTCAAATCTGTAGCATAGTTCTGGACGCAAGCTGGACTCTCTTGTTGGGGCAGATAATTGCGGAAGAACCCCCAAGCTGTGTACTTGCTCCTTTATAGGGAGTGTAACCCCACCAAGAGGGACGCGGGTGGCGCTGTGGGTTAAACCACAGAGCCTAGGGCTTGCCGATCAGAAGGTCGGTGGTTCGAATCCCCAAGACGGGGTGAGCTCCCATTGCTTGGTCCCTGCTCCTGCCAACCTAGCAGTTCGAAAGCATGTCAAAGTGCAAGTAGATAAATAGGTACCGCTCCAGTGGGAAGGTAAACGGCGTTTCCCTGCGCTGCTCTGGTTCGTCAGAAGCGGCTTAGTCATGCTGGCCACATGACCCGGAAACTGTACGCCGGCTCCCTTGGCCAATAAAGCGAGATGAGAGCTGCTACCCCAGAGTCATCCGCGACTGGACCTAATGGTCAGGGGTCCCTTTACCTTTACCCCACCAAGAGCAGGCAATCTCCCATCCTTCTGGTCTAGGAAGCCAGCCACTAACAGTTCTGTCTGGATTGAGCTTCAGTTTGTTGGCTGTCATCTAGTCCCTTACCCAAGGCAAGACAATACTCCTAATGCATTGGCTTCCTTGACAGCCCAGCATCTGAGACAATGTCTCGAGAAGTCTCACCTTACTCAACTGATGCTGGAGCTTTGACAGTCAATTAGGAACGGGAGAGGGAGAAATAAATGAGATTCCATTCCATTTGGAGGGGAACGTACCTAGTTTCCATTTTCAGAAACGATACAAGAACCGAAACACAGATTTTCCACCTTTCCAAATTTTGCAATTTGCAGAGAGTATATCTGCATGTTCTCTGCGGCCAAGTCACATGCACACAAATGTATGCACGGGCATAAACTGAGCATAAAGATATTAGTGAAAATGACAGGAAATTAGGGGGAACCGCTCTGCAAAAAAATGTGTGTATTAAGCAGAATTGCACACAGACATGTCTGTTAGGAGAAATGCACGCTAAGATGCTGATGGATTTTCATTGGGACTTTAGGGAGGGGGGAATCATAAAATGATGCCGAAATGTGGAGGACTGAGATGGAAAAGGGAGAAACGGAAATTGACAAGTTTGCCCATCCCTGGAGTCAATAGCTGTAGAGGTTCCAAAGCCTGCATCCCTTCCATCCCTCCAGTTTCTTCTTCTTTTGTAAATTACAACAATCTGTTTATTTTCCTGGGTAGGTGGAGGGAGGAGCAGAACTTGGCAGGACCACCAGTTTTATGTTGTGAATCTGCATGCTCTCTGCTTTAATTCCATGTGTCGTTCATCTTCCCCTGGCCCCAGCAAGTGTCCTAAATACTACTCAAAGCCTGCTTTGGCTTTGAAGAAAAATGCAATGGGTGACATGTATCCCATTATGCCCTACTCAGAGTAGACCCATTGAAATCAGCCAGCTTAAGTCCATCATTTCAGTGGGTCTTCTCTGAGCATCTGATACTGGATAATGCCCTATTTATATATCAGAATGGGGAACCTGTGACCCTTGAGATGATGTTGGACTCCCATTGGTCCAAACCAGCAGCCAGGAATGATGGGAGCTGGAGCTCAACATCTGGAGGACCACAGGTTCATCACCCCTGCAGAGGTAGTCACCAGTAATAATAATAATAATAATAATAATTAATAATAATAATAATAAATTTTATTTATACCCCGCCCTTCCCAGCCAAAACTGGGCTCAGGGCGGCTAACATCAGTAAAATTACAATAAAGTATAAAAAGAAAAACCGTTAATTAAAATACAGGTTAAAAGACAATTTAAAATTTAAAATACTGCTTCATTTATCGCCCATAATCAAAACCAAGAGGAGGAAAACATCAGTAGCCTTTTACTTACTTACTTACTTACTTACTTACTTACTTACTTAGTATACTGCCTTGTAAAAGGTAAAGGTAAAGGACATCTGGACGGTTAAGTCCCTTCAAACGCGACTATGGGGTTGCGGTGCTCATCTCGATTTCAGGCCGAGGGAGCCAGCATTCGTCCACAGACAGCTTTCCAGGTCATGTGGCCAGCAGGACTAAACCGCTTTTGGTGCAATGGACCACCATGACAGAAACCAGAGTGCACGCAAACACCGTTTACCTTCCCGTCGCAGTGATACCTGCTTATCTACTGGCACTGGTGTGCTTTTGAACTGCTAGGTTGGCAGAAGCTGGGACGGAGCAACAGGAGCTCGCTCTGTTATGGGGATTTAAACCACCGACCTTCTGATCGGCAAGCCCAAGAGGCTCAGTGGTTTAGACCACAGCACCACCCGCATCCATGCACCTGCAGGTCTCAGATAAAATCATAATATAAAAACACAAAACACAAAATAGAAATAAAAACAAGAACAACCCAATAAACTCCCCCATCCCCAACACGTTTTAAAGGGGCATTGAATGTCAATCAACCAAAGGCCTGGTTAAAGAGAAACGTTTTTGCCTGGCGCCTAAAGGAAGGCACGCGTTGAACCTCCCTAGGGAGAGCATTCCACCAATGGGGAGCCACTGCATAAAAGGTCCATTCTCGTGTTGCCACCCTCTGGACGAAGAATCATAGAATCATAGAATCAAAGAGTTGGAAGAGACCACAAGGGCCATCCAGTCCAACCCCCTGCCAAGCAGGAACACCATCAAAGCATTCTTGACAGATGGCTGTCAAGCCTCTGCTTAAAGACCTCCAAAGAAGGAGACTCCACCACACTCCTTGGCAGCAAATTCCACTGTCAAACAGCTCTTACTGTCAGGAAGTTCTTCCTAATGTTTAAGTGGAATCTTCTTTCTTGTAGTTTGAATCCATTGCTCCGTGTCCGCTTCTCTGGAGCAGCAGAAAACAACCTTTCTCCCTCCTCTATATGACAACCTTTTATATATTTGAACATGGCTATCATATCACCCCTTAACCTTCTCTTCTCCAGGCTAAACATACCCAGCTCCCTAAGCCGTTCCTCATAAGGCATCGTTTCCAAGCCTTTGACCATTTTGGTTGCCCTCTTCTGGACACGTTCCAGCTTGTCAGTATCCTTCTTGAACTGTGGTGCCCAGAACTGGACACAGTATTCCAGATGAGGTCTGACCAGAGCGGAATACAGTGGTACTATTACTTCCCTTGATCTAGATGCTATACTCCTATTGCTGCGGCCCAGAATTGCATTGGCTTTTTTAGCTGCTGCATCACACTGTTGACTCATGTCAAGTTTATGGTCTACCAAGACTCCTAGATCCTTTTCACATGTACTGCTCTCAAGCCAGGTGTCACCCATCTGGCTTGAGAGCAGTATATGTGAAAAGGATCTAGGAGTCTCGTGAATTTGTCCAATCCTCTTTTAAAGCCACCCAGGTTGGTGGCCATCGCTGCGTACTCTGGGAATGAGTTCCATAGCTGAACTCTGCACTGCGGGGAAAAGTCCCTTTTAAAATCTATCCCAAATCCCCCAACATTCAGCATCATTGGCTGTCCATGAGTTCTAGTGATAGGGGAGAGAGAAAGTTCCCTCCACCCATTTTCTCCTTGCCATGCATAATTTTATAAGTTCCCGTAATGTCGCCTCTGATAAACCTTTTCTCTAAACCAAAAGTCCCAAGCGCTGCAACCTTTCTTCTCCCCGGCTGCGCATCTTGCCCCAAAATTTCTCCTCGAGCTTTGCCCGATTGTCCAATTGTTTGTGAGATGCAAAGGAGCAGTCATGTTCGAAAAGCCACAAGCGACAAAGCAGGCATGATCTAAATAAGATGACAGGGAAGCCAAACTTCTGCCAAGAGCTTGAGGCAAAGGAAGGTGCCAGGAAGACCTTTTTATAGGCCCAGACTTTCCCCTCTTTCTTTCATTTTTTGGTTCAGGAGCTGCTCGTAATTCATTGCCAGCATGGAGAGTTAACAGTGAGCAAGCTTGAGCTGTGATGTGGACAAACCACAGGAGGCCTGTTCTCAAACACCTCGCGTTACTGTTTATGCACTGTGCTACCAAGGGATGCTTCTGAACCACACAGTCCGAATGCTCTGCTCCTCTGAAGTGCTCAGAAGAAGCACACAGAAAAGCTCATGAAGTTTTGGGGGCTTATCCCTGGGCTGTACCACTCAGGGCTGGGCTGTACCACTTTGATCCCACACGAACTGATCCAGACCACTGGCTTTGACAGTTTAGGCTGCAGCCTTAACCGAAATTGGATTACTGCAGTGCGCTGTCCGTGGTACTTCCCTTGACTTGATCCAGAAGTTGCAGTTGCTGCAGAATAAGGCGGAACAAAGGCTGGCAGGACTGAGACTCTGTCAGCATGTAATACCACAGCTCGGAAACTTGCACCAGTTGCCGTTTTGCTACTGGGCCAAGTTCAAGCTGTTAATAATAATAATAATAATAATAATAATAATAATAATAATAATTTATTATTTATACCCCGCCCATCTGGCTGGGTTTCCCCAGCCACTCTGGGCGGCTTTCAACAGAACATTAAAATACGATAATCTATTCAACATTAAAAGCCTCCCTAAACAGGGCTGCTTTCAGATGTCTTCTAAAGGTCTGATAGTTGTTGTTCTCTTTGACATCTGAAGGGAGGGCGTTCCACAGGGCGGGTGCCACTACCGAGAAGGCCCTCTGCCTGGTTCCCTGTAACTTGGCTTCTCGTAGTGAGGGAACCGCCAGAAGGCCCTCGGCACTGGACCTCAGTGTCCGGGCTGAATGATGGGGGTGGAGACGCTCCTTCAAGTATACTGGACCGAAGCCATTTAGGGCTTTAAAGGTCAGCACCAACACTTTGAATTGTGCTTGGAAACGTACTGTTACAATTGGCACATAAAGCCCTGAACAGCTTGGGACCGGTTTTGTAGAATTGTAGAGTTGGAAGGGACCCTGAGGCTCATCTAGTCTAAACCCCTGCAATGCAGGAATATTCAGCTGTCCCACAGCAGGGGTCAGCAAACTTTTTCAGCAGGGGGCCGGTCCACTGTCCCTCAGAGCTTGTGGGGGGCCAGACTATATTTTGAAAAATATATATGAACGAATTCCTATGCCCCACAAATAACCCAGAGATGCATTTTAAATAAAAGGACGCATTCTACTCATGTAAAAACACACGATTCCCGGACCGTCCCCAGGCTGGATTTAGAAGGCGATTGGGCCGGATCTGGCCCCCAGGCCTTAGTTTGCCTACCCCTGCCATACAGGGATCAAACCTACAACCTCGGCATTATTAGCAACACACTCTCACCAACCAAGCTTTCATTTTTTTAAACATTCATTTTTTTATTTGGTTTTACATATTTAAGTTTACAATCATACCACAACACATCCAAAGTTACAAGATTCTCTTGAATCTCTGGACTTCCCATGGGTTTTGTTATCAAACCTTTTCTACTGCATCTTTTTTTAAAATAATCAACGTTTTTAAAATAACTCCATTATATCCATAGTTTCCAAATACATTACAAGTGTTATTGCAGTCCTGCTAATGTTTCCAACTGCTTACAGTAGTCTTTAAGGTAAATTGTATTTTTTCCCCATTCCTTATGCCAGTTTTGGTCTTCCTGGTTCTTAAGCTTTCCGGTCAGTTTTGCCATTTCGGCATAGTCCACTTCACTTGCCATTTTTCTCTGGTAGGGACTTTTATCTTCTTTCCATCTCCAATTGAGCTTTCCTGGTTTGTTTGTGAGCCCGCCTTACCCCACGTCATTGGTTGTTTTTTGTGTTAATTGTAGTAAATTAAGGCTGATCAGTTCCGACAAAACTTGTGGAGTGTTATGTGCTTCTATCAATTGTGCAGAAAAATAAAGAGGACATATTTGGATTTGGTTTCTCCTGTCTAAGTGGTTATGATGTTTGGATCTGGATACTGGCGTTAATGATTAATGGTTAAAAATTAGGAGGGAAATATAGCTAAGAATTCTGAGACCAGAGGGAGGTAAGGGAGTAAAAAGAAGAAATATAGGTGTTTTAAATTACGCTGGAGTAAGGGAATTTGATAAGGCTTGAGGAAAGGATCAGAAGAAAAGAGGTGCTGAGGAGTGAAAGAAGGAGTTAGATTAAGTAAAATGATTTTGGTATTTTATGTTATTGTGAAGTTTATGAATTTGGAAAACCGATAAAGAGGATAGATAATGAATTCAACAGAGGAAGTCAACCGAAATATGAAATTGAGGAAAGGAGGAATGCCTGGCCCACAGAAATGGGCCAGGCCTAAGCAATGATATTTAATTTGTTAGCCACGTTAAATGTATAATGTTTATGGTTACCCCGGTGAGAGAGGGGGATGGAAAATTGCTTCCCTCAGTGAGAGGGGGGAAGAATGAAAATTTAACGGTAATGTTAAGTGCTTAAAATTGTTAAAATCAATTAAAAAAATTTGGGGGGAAAATTGTGCAGAAAAATAAAAGTTGAACAGGGACGCTGTCAAATGACGGAATCATTGGGTGCATCATCGAGGCTTCAACTATCTGTGACATAGCCTCTCCATAAGTAAGCACGAGTGGCTGGAGGTCTTAATTTAATGTCACTTCTATTTACACAGTCGATGTACAGACCACACCTTACCCCAGATATGTGCCCACTTGTCCACTCTCATCTGCAGAACTGTCACAGGTGCAGCATAACACTCTGTCTGTATTGGTAAGAAATCAATCTTTTAGTGTGGCCACACCTGCCCTTTGGAACTCCCTGCCTATTGACATCAGGCAGGTGCCGTCGCTCTTCACCCATCCCTGGCAGGCTGGCCACGTTCCCACTCAGGTTTGCCACCGTGGGACCTGGATTGTTGGACCTAGATGGGCCACTGGGCTGATCTGGCAAAGCTCTTCTCATGTCCTTAAACAAGCAAGCCTTGAAAACCACACAGGTAAAATGAGAGCGAGAGACAGAACGCTCCTGCAGCTCAGCCCTCCAATGGTCAAATGGACTGCACTCTTGTTCCTAGGGGACGTGGGTGGCACTGTGGGTTAAACCACAGAGCCTAGGGCTTGCCGATCAGAAAGTTGGCGGTTCAAATCGCTTTGACGGGGTGAGCTCCCGTTGCTCGGTCCCAGCTCCTGCCAACCTAGCAGTTCGAAAGCACGTCAAAGTGCAAGTAGATCAATAGGTAAACGGTGTTTCCGTGCGCTGCTCTGGTTCGCCAGAAGTGGCTTAGTCATGCTGGCCACATGACCCGGAAGCTGTACACCGGGTTCCCTCAGCCAGTAAAGCGAGATGAGCGCCGCAACCCCAGAGTCGTCCGAGACTAGACTTAACGGTCAGGGGTCCCTTTACCTTTACCTTGTTCCTAGAGAGACAAGAAGTTTTGAAAGTGAGGGGAAAGACTATAGTGCCCCCCCTCACTCCTTGGTCTTCCAGGGAGGGAAACAGGCCTGGTGACATTCCTTGGTGAGGCAGACATCTGAAGGCAGCCCTGTTTAGGGAAGTTTTTAATGTTTGATGTTTTATTGTGTTTTTAATACTCTGTTGGAAGCCATCCAGAGTGGCTGGGGAGGCCCGGCCAGATGGGCGGGGTATAAGTAATATATTATTATTATTATTATTATTATTATTATTATTATTATTATTATTATTTATTTATTTATTATGTTTGCTTATTTATTATGATGGGTGGAATGGAGGCCTGAATCCAAGAGGCAAAGGTTTAGCTCTGGGGTGAAGGAGGAGGAGGAGGAGGAGGACTTGCAGCAAAAAAGAGAGAAGTTGCTAGCATATTTGCAAAGCTAAACAGGGTCTGGTACTGTTTCAAACTGGATGGGGAACTGCGTGTTGAGATTTCTGCATTGCAGGGGGTTGGACTAGATGACTCTGGGGATTTCTTTCATCTCTGCAATTTTGGGATTCTATAAAAAGCTGCACCATAGGGTGTATCGAACCACCAGCTTTGGATTTCAAAACTTCTGTGAATTAGGTGGGCCCCGGATGGAGCATGAGACCAGTCAGCCGTGGTGTAGTGGCCTGGGTTCTGAGGGGTCAAAGACCCACGGCTATTTCTGAAGCAGGATCCACATCTCCTGACCCATACCCAACCTGCATAGAAAGGGAGCTTTTTCGTCCCTGAATAATCTTCTCACTCATTGTACTGATCCGAGACAATCCAAGGGAAAGGAGGTGAGTCATCCATTGAGGATGGGCTCCCAGGGTCACTCTGGAGTAGCTGTGTGGGAAGAACACGGAGGAGTTTTTCTGCACGCTCCAGAGCTAAGCGTTTAGGAACGCTGAGAACCCAAGGCGCTTCAGTTTCAAGAGAGTGGTGAGCAAGTTCTGTTAAGTAGAACGGATCTTCACGGGGGAAAACACACAACCTAAATCTCTCTGAGATAAGATATTGGCGCACCCCAGACAATACTACACCTAACTGAAAGGTAACACAACAGAGATCTTCGTTAATTGCTGCATCCAATATTATTAAAAAGGTAAAGGTACCCCTGACCGTAAGCTCCAGTCGTGGACGACTCTGGGGTCGCGGCGCTCATCTCGCTTTATCGGCCGAGAGCCGGCGTACAGCTTCCAGGTTATGTGGCCAGCATGACTAAGCCGCTTCTGGCGAACCAGAGTAGCGCATGGAAACGCCGTTTCCCTTCCCGCCAGAGCGGTACCTATTTATCTACTTGCACTTTGACATGCTTTTGAACCGCTAGGTTGGCAGGAGCCCAATAATAATAATAATAATAATAATAATAATAATTTATTATTTGTACCCCGCCCATCTGGCCGGGTCCCCCCAGCCACTCTGGGCGGCCTCCAACAGATATTAAAATACATTAAAATATCACAGGTTAAAAACTTCCCTAAATAGGGCTGCTTTCAGGTATTTTCTGAATGTCAGATAGTTGTTTATCTCTTTAACCTCTGCTGGGAGGGTGTTCCACAGGGTGGGCGCCACTACCGAGAAGGCCCTATGCCTGGTTCCCTGCAGCTTTGCTTCTCGCAGTGAGGGAACCGCCAGAAGGCCTTCGGCGCTGGATCTCAGTGTCCGGGCTGAACGGTGGGGGTGGAGACGCTCCTTCAGGTATACAGGGCCGAGGCCGTTTAGGGCTTTAAAGGTCAGCACCAACACTTTGAATTGTGCTCGGAAACATACTGGGAGCCAATGTAGATATCTCAGGACCGGTGTTATGTGGTCCCGGCGGCCACTCCCAGTCACCAGTCTAGCTGCCGCATTCTGGATTAATTGCAGTTTCCGAGTCACCTTCAAAGGTAGCCCCACGTAGAGCGCATTGCAGTAGTCCAAGCGCGAGATAACCAGAACATGCACCACTCTGACGAGACAGTCTGCGGGCAGGTAGGGTCTCAGCCTGCGTACCAGATGGAGCTGGTAGACAGCTGCCCTGGATACAGAATTAATCTGCGCCTCCATGGACAGCTGTGAGTCCAAAATGACTCCCAGGCTGCGCACCTGGTCCTTCAGGGGCACAGTTACCCCATTCAGGACCAGGGAGTCCCACACGCCCGCCTGCCCCCTGTCCCCCAAAAACAGTACTTCTGTCTTGTCAGGATTCAACCTCAATCCTAATTATTACCGTTGTATCATTATAAGATTATGGTGTGATCCTAGATGGGACTTTGTGGCTGCGACTTGTCGTGTAGGGACACAGCACTTCTGAATTTTGCCACAACACCACTGCAGGTCAGGGGGCGGTGCCTGGCCTGGCAGCTTGTGCCAGGAGCAGAGCTGGTAAGAAAAGCTTCCCTGGTTTCTTTTTCCTTCTGTGTCGCTGACAGATTGGGCCACCACTTGTTTCCCAGTGTGTGGGTGAAGTAACTGCGCAGAGCGGTGGGCAGGAGAGCGGAGCCCACAGCTGTCGCAGCCGAGTCCCCATCTTGTTCTCCCCCCACGACCTGCCAGCCGAACTCACCCACCTCTTTTGGCTGAAGCAAAGGATCTTAGGAGATGCATGTGCTGCAGGCAGGCACAGATCCTGCAATCTCTCTGTGTGGGTGCTGCTGCGCGAGGGCGAACTCAGGAGCGTGGCAACTGCGCATGCCTTAGTCGCAGAGCTCAGACATGCGCCCTAAGCAAAAAGGACAGTGCTGACTTTTATTTTTTAATGCGCACAAAAAGAATGTTGGCAACCAGCTCTGATCTTGGGCCTTTACGCCCCAAAAAGCCCATCTGAACCATTTTTTTCTCGCTGTCAGTTCGGCGACAACCCTAATTGTTGTTTGTGTGTTCATAGTCACACAAAGCAAGGAATAAAAACTTCAGAAAAGTCTGGCTGCTGGATCAGGTCCAAAGTAGCGTTGCCTTGTATCCGGGAAATCCTGGACATGTTCCCTTTTGGGGGGGGGTCAACATGCCCACCTGGAGGGATTTTTACATTTTAAAGGAAATATCTGGGTTTTTGGGGTGTGTGTGTTATTTATTTATTTATTTGGCTCTGCATGCTGCGGCTGCTGCCAGCCTGAGCTGGTGAAAGAGGTGCACAGGAGTGGGGGCCCTGCATGCCCCTTTCCCCAGCTCAGGCTGGCAGCGGCTCAGGCAGCCCTCTTTTTTGATCTTGAAGATATGGCAACCCTAAAACCTATGGAGGCCAGCATCCTGTTCTCGTCGTGCTCAACTGGATACCCCACGGGGAAATCTGCAACAGAGGTGGTTTTAGGGTAGCGTGACTGGTGTGGCTGTAACGGGTGCCGCCCTGCAGGGGGTGCCATGACAATGCTGTGGAATGGAACACAAGGGGAGGGGGTGGGGAAACTGAATTTTAGCACCTCAGAGGGTGCTGCTGAAATTTGAGAGCCCAAAGTCCACGAACAGCACTCTCCACGCCAGTAACTCTCAGCAAATCATAGAATCGTAGAGTTGGAGGGGACCCTCAAATGCCATCTAGTCCAACCCCCTGCAATGCAGGAATCTCAGCTGAAGCATCCATGACGGATGACCATTCATTTGTTTTTTAAATAGATTTTTATTGGGTTTTACAATTTTTTTAAGCACATAACATAGCGGTTAAATTTTCATACTTCCCCCCTCTCACTGTGGGAAGCCAAAGCCCATCCCCCCCTCTCACAGGGGTATACATATTCATTATACATTTAACCTTGCTAATATTTTTCAATTACATTGCTTCGGCCTGGCTCAATTCCATAGGCCAGGCATTCCTAATTTTCTCAATTTCACAGATGGCCATTCAGAGGCGTGGTTCCTCTGACGGCGGAGGTAGAGCACAGCCATCATAAAAACCTATTGTGAAAAGAGGCCCAAATGATTTCCTCTTCTGCCAGTAAAGTCAGACGGTCTTCCCTTTTCTCCTGGAAAGGGAGGCAACCATCTCCCTCTCCCTCTCCCTCTCCCTCTCCCTCCCTCTCCCTCTCCCTCTCCCTCTCCCTCTCTCCCTCTCCCTCTCTCCCTCCCTCCCTCCCTCCCTCTCTCCCTCTCCCTCTCTCCCTCTCTCCCTCTCCCTCTCTCCCTCTCTCCCTCTCCCTCTCTCCCTCCCTCTGACTCGACATGGTTTCTGGGTCCTCCTGACATGTCTGTGTGGACTTGGAGCAAATGCATCTGAGCCGTCCTGTCTCACTCACAGATGCTGTGTGGTGGTGTTTGCATTTTTAAAGAGTTTCCCATGAAAGGCAGGGAAGTGTAATTATTCTGCTGTTCTGGCAGCTTCCTCCAACTGAACCCTCCATACGTGAAACCTCTCAAAAGCACGCACGTAACAGATCACTAATTGCCAAGCAGTGAGTGAGAGGAATAAGAAGCGAACCGGGTCCCCAGGAGTCTTGCTGGTGGGCAAAATGGAATGAGTTCTGGAGACAGATTTCCGTCGGCATTGAAAAAGCGATAGTAGCATGTCCATTTCCACACCTCCGATCCGTTAATAAGGCTTTGTGGCAGGAGTGGGGGCACTCGTGCCTGGACGTCCGGGCTGGGTGTTAGGAGCAAGTCATGGTGTCAGTGAAGTTAACTCTTTATTCAAAGAAACGAACAGCTCAGGAGGCCAGGCATAGTGAGCATTGCAACTCCTCCTGGTAGATCTTGCCCCAATGAGGCCGTTTTGGGGACGGAAGGTCCCCACCTTCTGACAGTTGTCTAGGCATCCTCTTCTCCTGGGCCCTTCCCAAGCAACCTGAGACTCCATCAGCGTGTCTGTCTCTGCTGTACCCTTTTCATATCTCTTCTGGTACTGGGAGACCGGGGGGAGGGGAGCTGGTCATATGTCAGGCTTGGGGAATTTTATCCCTCCCCCGGTGGCAGCAAGAAGCAGGGGAAAACAAAGAAGAGTCTTACTAACGAGTTTATTCAAACATTGCGGCGAGAGACAAAGGAATGCCGTGAGCCTCCCATTAACAGCGTTGCTCCAACTGAGCTCCTCTCCCCTCCCTTCCTACCACCAACAGCACTTTCCCTTATAGTGTCCGCCAGGAGCCAACTGTCTCTGAGTCCTTTGCTGTTGCACTCTTAACAAACACCGAGTTCTGGGAGAAGGGTGTGTGTGTCCAGAAATACTCTCCAGTGACAACATATCAGCTGGCTGCTCTGGCTCTGCCTCCCCTCAGTGGCCGAGGAAGCCTCTTCGCCACCTGGGGCGGCGCTGCCGCGCAGAGGAACCCCCCAGGGGGCGGGGTGTCAGGACGGACTACGCATGCCCGGAAAATCCGGGCATGTGCAGTCCATCCCAGCTGGCACTGCAGCTTCCGCGGCGAAGGGAGAGCCGCCGAGCGAGCGTCGGGTACGGGGGGTGACACAGGAAGGCCTGTGTCACCCGCCCTACCCGACGCTCGCTCGCACGGACGGGACTGCCCCACGAGCCGCCGATCGCACGCAGCTGCCCCATAGCTGGGGGCCCGCCCGTGGGGTGGAGCGAGGCCTGCCTGTGTCACCCCCCACCCTGGAACCCGGGGTGAACCGCCCCCTCGTGACGCCACTTGCCTCCCCTCTGACTTCTTCTAACCCTTCCCAAGTCTTCTGTTCACCTGTCTCTGAGCTGTGACCTTCCTCAGACCCCTGCTGTAAGTCAATACTGCCTTCCGCTTTTCCGGGAGCTTCAGGGGAAGGGGTGGGGGGTGATCTCCACCATTCCTCCTCCTCCTCCTTCAGCAGCCTACTGGATCTCTGCCTCTTTGCTGAAGAAGCCAGGGGTTCTCTCCTTCCTGCTGCGATGTCAGTGACTGGACTGAAGAGGACAAGATGGAGGAGGAATGGTGGAGATCGCCCCCACCCCTTCAAAGAAAAACTTTGTCTGTGGCAACTGGAAGGTGGCCAACAAGGGAGATCAAAACAAAATAAAAAAATTCCTTCCAGTAGCACCTTAAAGACCAACTAAGTTTGTTCTTGGTATGAGCTTTCGTGTGCATGCACACTTCTTCAGATACACTGAAACAGAAGTCACCAGACCCTTCTATATAGTGAGAGGGTGGGGAGGGGTATTACTCAGAGGGGTGGTGGGAATGGGTGATAGGCTGATAGCTGTGGTAAACCTGTTGACGACGGTTAACGACTGCAATTAGTCTTACAGGAAAAAGCAAGGGGTGAGAAGGTTAAAAAAGCTTTGTCATGTATCATGAGATAAGAATCCAATGTCTTTGTCAGACCAGGTCTCTCCATGGTTTTAAGCTTGGTAATGAGTTACCAAGGCAAAGGGAGATCAAAAAGTCTAGGAACTTTGGTATGGAGCAATGAGGGCATGCTATTTGCTTTGGTGTTGGGTGGGGGGGATGATGCCACTCTGATGCCATCTGATGGCAGGGGCGGGGAGCCTCTCTGCCTGGCCCTCAAGACTCTCCCCAGCCACGCCCCCTACTGGCCCTCCTTTGCAGCACAGGTGCGTTTGGCTGCCTGGGATGTGCCCTTCCCCTCCGGCAATGCCTCTTGCTTCCCTGGATAAAGAGAGGGATGTGTGAGATTGTGTAGAAACCAGCCTGCTTTAGAAAGATAAATTTACACCCATTGCCCCGCCCACCACTGGCATGTACCACCCTCCCCCCCCCCCGCCGAAGCTTGCCAAGAAGGGAATGTTCTCTCTCCCCAGGCTGAAAAGGGGTTTCTCACCTCTAGTCGTATCTGCCTGCCTGCTGGGTTTGCTTATGGGTAAACAAAAACTCCCTAAAACCCCCCCAGTGCTTTTCTTTAAGGGGACATGCGGTTCCACCCTCCCGGTTGCTCCGCTCCCTCCCCTCCCTGTCAGTTTTACCACCCCAGACTCACAATGGCTCACGATCTGCCTCCTACTTGGAAGCAGAGCATCGTCGCAGCGCTTGCGAGCGTGAGGATAACCGGGCAGCGGGAATGCAAAATTAACGAACGCGTCCTATTTGTTTTCGGCACTGCTTGGCGGTGATAAAAGGAGTCTATATAGTGCCGCTCTTTGGGGGAAAGGGGGATGTGTTTACCCAAAATAGACTTTGAAAACATGACCTAAATCTTTGGCGCTCGTCGGATGATGCTTTGAGAGCAGAGATGCAACGTTCCGGGGCTGGGGAAGGAGGCTACATTTGTGGGCGACACGATGGGAGCCTTTTGGGGTGGGCAACGAAACGTAATTCATGCCCAGAGGCGTAGCAAGCCCAGGCGGTACCCGGGGCGGAATTTTTTTTGTCACCCCCCCACCACTTTAATTTTAAAAAAATTAAAAAAAATTAAAAAGTGTCACCCCCCTCTGATGGTGCCACTTTGCAAGGTGTGGGGATTTTGTGTGTGTGTTTCTATTATCTCTTTTTTTCAATAAAGTTAAAATAATAATAATAATAATAATAATGTAAAAAATAAAATAATAAAATAAAAAGTGTCACCCCCCTCTGATGGTGCCACTTTGTGAGGTGTGGGGGGTTGTGTGTGTGTGTGTGTGTCTATTATCTCTTTTTTCCAGTAAAGTTAAAATAAAAAAATAAAAAAATATAAAATGATAAAAATAATAAAAAAATAAAAAATAGTGTCACCCCCTCTGATGGTGCCCCCTCTTGCTGCACCCCTGTTCATGCCACCAGTGGGGCAGAGGCCGAAATACTGGCTGGGTCTTGCTTCTCCTTTCCTTTTCAGAACGCCAGTAATATTAACATTTGTATCATGTATCAGGCTTCTCCAGCTGTTTGGTTACTTCATTTTCTCGGGTGTGTGTGTGTGTGTGTGTGTGTGTGCATCCAGACAAGCCACTTATTATTTTGCTGCTCGTGTCCTTTACTGGATGTGTGAAGTCTTTTAGCCTGGAGAGTTAAATGGAACCTCCATCAGTAGCATTGCCAGCACAGGAGCATCCAGACGCTGAGATTTCACGGCCCAAACCTGAGACCTGGGGGCATCCCTTGGTGATGTCGCGGCAGAGGGAGGTCCCTGATGATGTCACAGGACGGGCCCTGGAGACAGAAGTTAATTGGGAGCAGAGGAGGGCAGTTCTCCCAGAGTGGCTGTGCCAGAGCGTTCTAACTTTTCACACCAAGAGGGCTGCAAGATTACTTCGACAGAGAATCTGCTGGCCACACATTGCCTTGTTGCGGGGGGGGGGGGCGCAGAGCAAGAGGCCAAAATTTGATGCCCCACAGCCCTCCCAACTTCTCCCCAAAGCTGGGAAAGCACTAACTTGGCTTTGGGAAGGAGGAGGGAGGACTCTAGGACCCTGTTAGAGCCCTCACACCTTTCCCAAACCTGGGTGCCTTGCTTATCTGGCTTTGGGAAAGGGTGGGGGACATCAAATGTTGCGGAGGGTCACCAAAAAGGGCCACAAGGGCTGCTGGTTGCCCCCCCCCCCAGACCACATGTTGGACTGCCCTGTTGTATGCTATACATTGCAGCCAGCTCATGCCAGCCTGAAGCATGCAAACTGCAAACACAGTATTTTTTACAGTATTTTTTAGAGGGATTCTCACCCACCTGGAAATTCAAGACCTTTCCCTGCCACCTGGAAGGGGCCAGGCGAACCTGGAGATTTCAGGTCAGACCTGGAGGTCTGGCAACTCTAGCTAGGGGTAAGCTAACTTGCAGCCCTTCAGAGGTTGTTGGACTCGACTCCCATCTGCTCTAGACAGTGGGGCTGATGGTCTGGGACAAGGTGCTTTTCAGAGCCACAAGTTAATCATTTGCCGAGACATTCTTACCTCTCATTCTGGGAATAAGGAATCAGCATTCAGAGAAGGGACAGCTCCAGGAGCAGTGAGAACATCAGACCCAATGAAAAATGTGGCCCTCCAGAGCTCTCTATGAGGCCCTCAGAATTCTTTCTAGGGTACCTGAAATATACTCAGAGTCAAGTGTGAATTTCATGCTCTTTATTCAGCTCATAGTAGCAAGGAATGAATCTTTCCCCCAAAAGTCTGCTATATATACATTATTTACACAATGGCCCCCCCACGTGATTGGCTAATTCCGGGCTACTCCTGTAGGCCAATCAGGTTGCAGATTCACTTCATCCAGGAGCCTGATTGGCTGCTCTTGCAGGCCAATCAGGTCGCTGATTCACTTCCACCTGGAGCTGGATTGGGTGGCTCCTGCGGACCAACCAGACTGCTGCATTCTGGATCCTATTGTTCTAGGACAAATCAGACTGCTGCATTTTGGATCCTATTGTTCTAGGATTCAGCTCAGTACATAACAGTACCCTTCTTACTGGCCCTGCTGCACATCCCCTGAAATGCTCTTGCCTGGCTAGAACTGGATCATTCCACTCTGACCATGCCTCTTGCTTACCTGCATGGAGGGCAGAGGAGAGGTTTGTGTGCAAAAAGCAATCTACTATACCAAGGTCACATACCTTGCTCTCACTACTTTTGCCTCTGGCCCTGTCTGCTCCTGGCATGTGGCCCCCAGAAGGTCTGAGGCGGCGCTTGGGCAAAGTAACCTCCGATAGGCCCCCTCTGTTGTTGGGTCTGTTTACCTAGCAACTGTGCTCACAGCAATGCTATAATAATCAGAGCCAGGTGACTGAGTCGAGCAGCTATTTATATTACCCACAGTGCCCCAGAGTGATGCTACGTCAGAGACCCTGTGAGAAATAAATATGCCAGCTAGATAGTGAAGCCTGGCAGATTTTTATTTTTTTTAATGGGGTCCAGGGCCCTGATCCGTCTGTTGCGAGTGCGGTTCTCAACCCTGCACACATGCACAAATATTCTCTCCGGAAAAGCAGCTCAGATGTTTTCCTTATCGATACATTCGCAAAAGGGGCAAGGTTGGGTCTGCAATGCCTCGCTAGGAAAGTGCTCTGGAGCAGGCATCCCCAACCTGCAGCCCTCCAGATGTTTTGGCCTACAACTCCCATGATCCCTAGCTACCAGGACCAGTGGTCAGGGATGATGGGAATTGTAGTCCAAAACATCTGGAGGGCCAAAGGTTGGGGATGCCTGCTCTGGAGCTTAAACAACTGCTTTCCTTGGCCCGAGGCCTGCCCAAAGCAGTTTACAATTAAAAAATAAGAGCCAAATGCACATGCTGTAAAATGATGGTAAAAGAGCCGCTCTAATAACTCAGAGCAGCCAAAATCAAACTGTAGCCTATAAAAACAAGCATAGCAGCCATCAAATCCGAGTGAGTCTGCAATCCCATTATATGCCATATGTCATTCTAAATAAAAGATAAGTTATAACTCTTCATGTGTGTCTTATGAAGGAGGGTAGAAATCTACTGAGCATCTTGGGGTATCTGGAAGGGAGAGAGCATTCTTAACATATCTCTATCATCTATATCTATCTATCTATCTATCTATCTATCTATCTATCTATATCTATCTATCTATCTATCTATCTATCTATCTATCTATCTATCTGTCTATCTATCTATATCTATCATCTCTCTCATCTATCTATCATCTATCTATCTATCTATCTATCTATCTATCTATCTATCATCATCTATCTATCATCTATCTATATCTATCTATCTAATCTATCTATCTATCATCTATCTATCATCTATCTATCTATATCTATCTATCTATCATCTATCTATCTATCTATCTATCTATCTATCTATCTATCTATCATCTATCTATCTATATCTATCTAATCTATATCTATCTATATCTATCTATCTATCTATCATCTATCTATCTATATCTATCTAATCTATATCTATCTATATCTATCTATCTATCTATCTATCATCTATCTATCTATATCTATCATCATCTATCATCTATCTATCTATCTATCTATCTATCTAATCTATCATCTATGTAGTGCTTTTTACTAGGGGGATGCAGGGGTACGCATACCCTTAAACATTTTGTGAATTTAAGTTTGGCCTCATTGAGGGGCAGTATTTCATTATGAGTAGGAAAATGAGAGTACCCCTAAACATTTTTTAAAGAAAAAAGTACTCTATCTATCTATCTATCTATCTATCTATCTATCTATCTATCATCTAGTTTTTTGCAAGTTGGGTAGGCCATCCAGGGTTGCAGAAGATCAGAAACACAGAGAGAACACACAGAAACACAATAAAATCTCTTCTCCTGTTATACCTAATAAAAAAGCCTCTGGTTTTTTTTTAAACAAAAGTATTTTTTATCTCATTATAAATCATTTCCCAAAAGGCTTTTGCTGATTTACAGGTCCACCACATGTGATAAAATGTACCCTCGTTCTCTTTGCACTTCCAACATACATTAGACATTTTCAAAATACATTTTTGCAAGTCTTGTAGGCATTAAATGCCATCGGTACAATGCCCTATTAAAGGGACGGTGTGAATGTGGCGAATATCTGGCTGGCTACCCTGCTCTGGTAAGCAACCCAAAGCACATGCTGGAAAAGGTGCCCCCCCGCCCCCGCAAGTTTTCTTTCTCCGCACCCCCCTTTCAACTGCACTCTTGACACAGCCAGGAAAGTCATGCCTTCAAATTAAGCTGCCTTTTTACATCTCGGGCTTGCAGGAGAAGATGCTGATGTGCTCTGACGAGCGTGTAGAAAACGGGGGTACAGGAATGGATTTGTCTTGTCTTTCCTCGGGGCGGAAAGGGGAGTGGATTTCCTGACTCGGCTTCTGCTGCACCTAAAAGCCCAAGTGCCTCGCTTTACATGGGAAGGGACATTGTTTTTCAGACTCCTCTGGGGGGGGCTTTCCAAACTGCCTCCGTGTACAGCCAGTAACTTTTGGGGGGGAACTTGTGGGAGGTGTTTTTGCTTGTAGGTAGGTGCACTTAAAATACCGCATATATAGAGCCCAGGGAGTCCCAAGGTGCCCACTGATTTGATAGAGAGCCAGTGTGGTGTAGTGGTTAAGAGTGGCAGACTCGTAATCTGGTGAACCGGGTTCGCGTCTCCGCTCCTCCACATGCAGCTGCTGGGTGACCTTGGGCTAGTCACACTTCTCTGAAGTCTCTCAGCCCCACTCACCTCACAGAGTGTTTGTCGTGGGGAGGAAGGGAAAGGAGAATGTGAGCCGCTTTGAGACTCCTTCGGGTAGGGATAAAGCAGGATATCAAATCCAAACTCTTCCTCCTCCTCCTCCTCCTCCTCCTCCTCCTCCTCCTCCTCCTCCTCCTCTTCTTCTTCTTCTTCTTCTTCTTCTTCTTCTTCTTCTCCTTCTCCTCCTCCTCCTCCTCCTCCTCCTCCTCCTCCTCCTCTTCTTCTTCTTCTTCTTCTTCTTCTTCTTCTTCTTCTTCTTCTTCTTCTTCTTCTTCTTCTCCTCCTCCTCCTCCTCCTCCTCACTCTCTCATAAACTAGAACTTGGAGAACTCCAGTGAATCTTGCAGGATCCAGGACATCTCTCTCTCTCTCTCTCTCTCTCTCTCTCTCTCTCTCTCTCTCTCTCTATAAGTCCTTCTTTACGCAGCATCTAATTAAACTGTGGAACTCGCTTCCCCGGGGGGATGGATGGCGACCAACCTGGGTGGCTTGAAATGATGTAATAATAATAATAATAATAATACTTTTATTATATATACCCCACCCACCTGGCTGGCTTTCCCCAGCCACTCTGAGTGGCTCCCAACAGAATAGATTATTGTATTTTAATGTTCTGTTGGAAGCTGCCCAGAGTGGCTGGGGAAACCCAGCCAGATGGGAAGGGTATAAATAATAAATTATTATTATTATTATTATTATTATTATTATTATTATTATTATTATTAAAAACACGATAAAATTAAAAACATGACAAAACATCAAACATTAAAAACTTCCCTAAACAGGGCTGCCTTCAGGTGTCTTCTAAAAGTCAGATAGTTGTTTATTTCCTTGACATCTAATGGAAGGGCGTTCCACAGGGCGGGCGCCACTACCGAGAAGGCCCTGTAACCTCACTTCTCGCAGGGAGGGAACCGCCAGAAGGCCCTTGGCGCTAGACCTCAGTGTCTGGGCTGAACGATGGGGGTGGATAAATTCATGGCGGAGAGGGCGACCAATGGCTGCTAGCCAGGATGGCTATGCTCTGTCCGCGTAGAGGCAGTGATGCTTCTGAAAACCAGTTGCTGGAAGCCTCAGGAGGGGGGGGGGAGTTGCTTTTGTGTTCGTGCCCTTATTGGAGGTTTCCCACTGGGGCATCTGGTTGGCCACTGTGAAAGCAGGATGCTGGACTAGTGAGGCCACCGGTCTGATCCAGCAGGCTCTTCTTCTGTTCCTACCTTGGGCAAGGCACCCTCCGTGGGCCTTCCTTCCTCAGTAATCCTACCTGCTCCCTGCAGCAGGTCCAGCAGGACAAGGGCTCTGGGACAAGGGCTCTTTTCAGGATAAGGACCATGCTAATAAGGAACGCCAGTCCCCAAGCAATGAGTTCAGTTCAATTTTTTTGGCTCCGTTTCGATAGCTGCTTACACTTCTTTTATTTGCTCTCCTCCGTTTTTAACGTCTTAATTTTACTTACTGTTTTTACTGCCACCTTTCTGCTGCTTGTATGCTCATAAGCCACTTTGGAGAGAGATTTCTTTATTAAAATGTAGCAACCTGGCTGAGGCGGTGTTAGGGTAGCAAGACCGGTTCACCAGCACTGGGTGCCGTTCTGCAGGGGGAGCCAGAACAACGCTGTAAAACAGAGCAGGGGGGGCACCAATTTTTAAAAAATCTTATTTATTGATTTTTCACAAAAATAAAACCTTCACAAATTTTAACATAGACTGTAAGTTGCTTTATCTGTTGACTTCCTGTCCTCCCCTTCCATAGTTTCCATATTTGCCCTTGAATGCTGCATATTTCGTCTATACTATTCAATACATCTATTTCAACCTATTTTTCTTAATAAGTCATGCTGTTGCTCATATTTCAAGTCCTGCGTTTTCATCTTGATATAATAGTTTTTTTTAAAAAAATACTCAATAAAATGTCTCCAGTCCTCAAGGAATTTTTCATCATTTTGGTCTCTAACCTTTGCTGTTAATTTCCCCAGTTCCAAGTACTCCATCATTTTCAAAAGCCAGACTTCCTTTGTCGGAACCTCTCCTTCGGCACCAAAATTTAGTGTCGCACAGCGTGCCGCTGAAATTTGAGAGTCCAAAGTCTGCCACCTTATGTGGCTAGGGTTGCCCGGTCAGGAACAGCCCGGACCCTGAGATTTCAGACCCTGAACCTGAGATGTCACAAAGGAAGCCCTTGGAGATGGAGGTTAATTGGGAGAGGAGAGTGGAAGAAGGCAGACAAAGGAAGCCCCTGGAGATGGAGGTTAATTGGGAGAGGAGAATGGAAGAGGGCAGACCCACCCCTCCCCAAGTGTCTATGCTATCATTTGCAGGCAGCTCCTCCTGGGCTGCAGCTTGCAAGCTGCATTCACAGTGATTCATACGTATAACATGGGCTCTCTCGCTCACCTGGAAATTCAAGCCCTCTACCTGCCTCCTGGTGGGGGCCAGGCAAACCTGGAGACATCAGGTCTGCCCTGGAGGGTCTGGCAACCCTAAATTTGGCATAGAAATGTTTCAAATGAACAAAGCAAATGAGTAACAAACCTGGCTTTTTCCTAGCGCTGATGTTAACAGCTGCGTATGTAAACTGTCATAAGGGTTTACATAGCACAGTTGTGCTGCATTGTGGCTATTTTAGTCTCTAAAGAGGCCGAAGCAACAGCTTCTGCGTATTTTCCTCGCAGTTACACTGCAGCATGGGGTTTGTGGTTTTGATGGCTACAAGGCGGAGAACTTGCCTGTCAAGAACAGAGTGGATCTAAAGGAAGAAATGCAGATTCATGGTCTTCCCCTCCACTCCCAAATTCAGAGCATTGTCCTGCTCAAATTCTTCCTAGAATCCCATTGTCGGTAAGAACTCAGCAGGGACTCCCAATAGCCCTGAACGCGCATTGTGAAAACTTGCTGAGAAAGTCAGATACGTTACCTCAAACTGCCCCGAACCGACCACGGAGGTTTCCAATTCTGCCCTCATCTCTTAATTAAAACGATTCCTCCCCCCCTCCGCCCCAATTTAGCTGCAGAGAAGTATTCCGAGATGCAATTAGTTAGTTTTGATTAAAGGTAAATGCGCCCATGGGTAGAGAAGGTTGGTAATGAGATGCTTATGTAACATGGCGTGAGGTCGAGAGCTCGCAATCGGAGTTCCCGCAGAAGTATATTTTGGGTCATCTTTTCTTAATTAAGAAGGCACTGAGGGTTATGGATGGCTGGGATGGAGCCTTCCTGGGAGAGAGTAAATATGCTTCATGGCCGCTTGGAGCTCCAGATCATTAGGATGAACCCAAATAGGTTTTTGAAGACACACACACAGTCTCCGACTTGCCTCTCAGTCTGCTATTCTGTCCTTCTTTACCCAGGAGAAGAGTCCTACTGGATCAGCCCAAATGCCCATCGGGTCTAGCCTCCTAGACCCAATGGGCCAGATTGGTGGTGTAGTGGTTAAGAGCGGTGTAGCCAGTGTGGTGTAGTGGTTAAGAGCGGTAGACTCATAATCTGGTGAACCGGGTTCGCTTCCCCGCTCCACCACATGCAGCTGCTGGGTGACCTTGGGCTAGTCACACTTCTCTGAAGTCTCTCAGCCCCACTCACCTCGCAGAGTGTTTGTTGTGGGGGAGGAAGGGAAAGGAGAATGTGAGCCGCTTTGAGACTCCTTCGGGTAGTGATAAAGCGGGATATCAAATCCAAACTCTTCTTCTTCTCTTCTTCCTCTCTTCCAACCAGAAACCCACAAGCCAAAACCTCCTTCTTCTCCCAGGCCTTGGGCTAATGAAATAACCTATGGTCTTTTAAAATCTCTCTGTGGGGTCATTGTTTTTGTCTGTTAACTATGCACACATGCTTGGAGGTCTTTAAGCAGAGGCTTGACAGCCACCTGTCAGGAATGCTTTGATGGTGTTTCCTGCTTGGCAGGGGGTTGGACTGGATGGCCCTTGTGGTCTCTTCCAACTCTAGGATTCTATGATTCTATGATTCTTGTCTTTTTCAAATTGCCCTATGATCCTCGGGTGAAGGGCAGTATAGACAATCTAACAACAACAACAACAACAACAACAACAACAACAGGGCCTGAACACAATAGCTCTGTCCTACTCTTCATCCCCAGAAACTGGTATTCAGAGACACATTTTCCTTCTGATCCCGGAGGCAGTCTATTGCCATCTTGACTAACAGCTGTTAGGGATGGGGAAAATCTGTCAATTTCGTTTCCTCTTCGTTTTTTGTTATTTTCCAAGCAGCTCTCTACATTTCTGCATCAGCTTACATTTTTTAAAGTATCAATAAAAAATCATCGGCAAATTTGTGTGTAATTTTGCTCTATCTACAAATGCCTGCAAAAAGCGCAAATTAAGTGTGCTTGCTAGAAATTCCTCTCTCCCCCCCCCCCTTTGTGGCCATTGATAGTCTCAGCCTTCATTGGTCTATCTAATTCCCATTTAAAGTCATCTAAGGCTGTAGCTCTAGCCCCTGGGAGGAAGCCCCATTGAATTCCGTAGGACTGACTTCTGAATTGGCATGGCTAAGACTGCTCTGTAAGTTAGTGGCCCTTGCTGCATGTTGTGGCCAGTAGCGTCATGGCAAATTCAGAAGTGCAGGTTCATAGAAGCAGACACAGCCACTAAGGTTATGCAACCATCTAAGATTATACAATAATCTTACAACTAACAATAAGCTTGCCTTAATAATAATCAGGGTTCATTGCAATGATCAGTGCAGGTCGCTAGGCGTTGCCTTTCAGTGAGATCCACCATTTTCTGTGCAAGTGATTTGGAGTGCTCAAAAATCTTCTTTCAAAGTGACTTAAGCTATGTTTCCCTTGACGTTCCCATACCCTCCAGCATTTCTCCGATGGAAATAGGGACAGCCTATTCCATACCCTCCAACGTTTCTCTGATTTCTCCGATGAAAATGGGGGCATCCTATTCCATACCCACCAACATTTCTCTGGTTCGCTCTGATGAAAATAGGTATGACCTGCCATACCCTCCAATATTTCTCCAATGAAAATAGGGATGTCCTAAGGCAGGCATGGCCAAACTTGGCCCTCCAGATGTTTTGGGACTACAACTCCCATCATCCCTAGCTAACAGGACCAGTGGTCAGGGATGATGGGAGTTGTAGTCCCAAAACATCTAGACCAGGGCTGGGGGGGGGAACCTGTAGCCCTCCAGTTATTGCTGGACTACAACTCCCATCAGCCCTGACCATTGGCCATGCTGGCCAGGGAGTTGGAGCCCCAGCCGCCCCCACCCCCTGGGAACCAAGTGCTTTAGCCAAGGGAGATAAGCCTGGCCCCAATCCCGAACTCTTTTTCTGGCGCCACATTAAAACCTTTTTATTAACGCAGGCATTTTATAGATGGCTGAGTCAGTTTTTATTCCTCTCAGTTCCATTGTATTTTATGATGTATCTAATACTGAATGACGGATTTAAAATGTTCATGTTCTCCACCCCCCTGATCTTTCTCGTTTTATTTTTAAATAGAGCCACGGTACACATATTCTTAAAATAAAGTAACAGAATCCAATAAGCCAATTGCTTTTCCAGGTAAAGGAAATGTTCTAGTGTGCTGGTAATTTTGATAGCCCTATCCTGGCTTCTGTGGCAACCATATAATAATAATAATAATTTATTATTTATATCCCGCCCATCTGGCCGGGTCTCCCCGGCCACTCTAGGCGGCTTCCATCATACATTAAAATACATATACATGTGCCGTATTCCAAGTGTGGCCGCACCATAGATTTGTATGAAGTTCTTACCATGCCGGTGGTTTTATTTTCATCGTTACTGATGTGAAGTTGCACACTCAAGTTTCTACATCCTGTAGAATTCTATCAGATATATTTTATCTGCACAATCGGGATGAATTTCAGGAACCAAAATGCTTTTTCTGTGCAGCCTGGACAGGAGCAGTGAACAATGTTGTAGTTAATGGTTGTCGCTTGCTTTCACTTCCCCCACCCCACTGCCCTGCTCACAGTTCTGAAGAACCGTATTTTTTGCTCCATAAGACGCACTTTTTTCCTCCTAAAAAGTAAGGGGAAATGTCTGTGCGTCTTATGGAGCGAATGTGTGGTCCCTGGAGCCGAACTGCCCAGGGGCAAAAGCAGATCATGCTTTTTTTAAAAAAAAGAGAGAGAAGGGGGTGTTGAAAGGAAGCCCGCTGAGCATCTGCTCAGCAAACGATTGGGGAGAGAGATAAGGGAGAGAGATTCCAGCCCCGCCCCCTTGCAGAGGGAGGCTGTTTCCCCAGCGACATGTGACTGGCTGATTAGATTATCTGTCTGGAAACTGTAGAAATGGCTTCCTGAAGCTGCAGAACTGTGAGTTGAACCCCATAAAACAGGGTTTTTTCCCTTTGCAAAGTAAGCTCAACAACTTTGAGCTGATCCTCAAAAAATGGGGCTTTTCTCCTTTGCAAAAGAAGCTACAGAAATTTGAGCTGATCCTCAAAAAAATGGAGCTTCCCCCCTCTAAAAACTAGGTGCGTTCTATGGTCAGGTGTGCCTTATAGTCCAAATAAAAGCTTTTTGTGTTCCACGTATGTCTTAGCGAATACAAGTGCCAAACGCAGCAACTTTAAGGAGCAGTACTTGTAAAAGATGAGCTTTTCTTTGTAATGTTCCACATCTGCCTTTGCAAAGTATGGTTGTATGGTGAGCTGAGAAGCTACACTTCCTGTGCAGCCTGAGGCCACCGTTCTACCAAGCCAGTAGTACCTTTATTGGCTCCCCAGATCACTGCAATATACTTTCTGGCCATCATTAGGGCAGCGTTGTGAAGTTGCAAGGATCATGTCAGTGCTTCCCTGACAGCACGGAGCGTAAAGGTGCCTTCAGACTCTTGCTATCTTGCGGGAGGGATTCAGTGGCATTTTTTTTGAAATACAGGTTCATGCAGCTGAAGTGGATTAAAGTCCTCTTCCTTTTTGAAAGAATGACCTTTTGCAATCAGGAAAGAGACAAGGTAATGCACTGAAAGGTGTGGGGCGAGCACAGAATTAACAGGAAGATGTTCAAGCACCCCACAAGCCAATCAGGATGAAGATGATAGATAGATAGATAGATAGATAGATAGGTAGATAGATATAGATATAGATAGATAGATGATAGATAGATAGATGATAGATAGATGATAGATAGATGATAGATAGAGATAGATAGATAGATGATAGATAGATAGATAGATAGATACTTTATTGTCATTGTACGTAGTACAGTGGTACCTCGGGTTACATACGCTTCAGGTTACAGACTCTGCTAACCCAGAAATATTACCTCGGGTTAAGAACTTTGCTTCAGGATGAGAACAGAAATAGGGCAGTGGTGGTGCAGCGGCAGGCCCCATTAGCTAAAGTGGTGCTTCAGGTTAAGAACGTTTTCAGGTTAAGAACGGACCTCCGGAACAAATTAAGTACGTAACCGGAGGTACCACTGTACAACAAAATTGAATGCCATCCCACATTTACAGCCACATATACGCATTTATAAATTTACAACCACACATACACATACATACATACCATCCATATCTGTGGTTGTATGAGCATCCCCAGGAGCAAATCAGAATAATTGCTCAGTAAAGACTGGACACAGTCTAACCACAGCATGAGCATTGTGGGATCAAATCAGGACAAATGCTGAAGAAACAGGGGGACTGGGAGAACCCTATGATCTATGGGCCCTGCTAGGAGTTGCCTGGTCCAAGCCCTTAAAAACGGTGGGTTCCCTGCAAACTCAGCTGGTGTGCCTTGAGAGGTGTCCCAGCATTCCTTGCTGCATGAGAAGCCGCACCCCCCCGCAGCTCTGTGTTCTTCAACCTTGGTTCCTCACTTGTTATTAGACTGCACGTATCATCATGCCTTGCTACCTTTGCTAAATCATCAGTGATGATGGGAGTTGTAGTCCAACAGGCTATGTAGGTTCCCATCCTTGAAGAACACTGTGTGTAGCTGATTCAGAGGGGTCTCAAATGGTAAGTCACAGGTTTTTTGAATCCAAGGAAGGAAGGAAGGAAGGAAGGAAGGAAGGAAGGAAGGACAATTTTCTCAGAAGCCTGATCGATGTTTTTGAATACGTACAATCAGAAATATTTGCACAGATAGTGGTAGAGGATAGATGGGAAAATAAATGCCAAAGAATCACAAATAAATGGGCATTTTACAGGAATTGGATAGAAAGGGGGGAAGCCAACCAAAACATACAAGCTCGAATGAACAGACTGTGTACATGGATAAAGATTTGAAGAAGGAAGGCCTGTCTAGGGGGGAGGGTTGGAGGGGAGGGGGAAGGGAGAAAAAGAGAGAGAGAGAGATGGTAAACTGTAAGGTACTTTGAACTGATTTTGTTATGTAAGCCTTTTTCAGGAACCATATATAATAATGTTATGTTGCTATGCATTGTAGTATGAACTAAGTTGTGTTTTGTATTTCTTTCTTTCATTGAATATTATAAAAATGTTCGGTTACTAAGCAAAATTAATAAAAGTTAAAAACAAAACAAAACAAAACAAAACAAAAAGAAGCCTGATCTGTTGCTGTTGTGGTTCTTTAAGATTTAAGCAAGTTGCTCCGTTCTGACTTGCTTTGATGCTGTGGACGTTGTTGACGGATGCAGCTGCAATGGCAAGCAGGTCAAGGGAACCAGAGAATCCCAGGAGGGAACAAATGTTCCAACGAGATAAGAAGCGTTCGACACTTGGGGAAGGGGGAGTTGGAAGTGGCATCGGCGATGCGATTAAATGGAGCCAGAATGGAAAGAGGTGCCTTTGGCAGGTCGGGGTTTGCCAGTGGGGAAATCTAGCACATTTGCATCCAAGCAATATCGAGGGCCTACAGCTTCCATTCTTCGATTGCAGGCAAGAAGGCGAGATCGGAGCCAGTGGAGTGACTTGGGAGCTTCTGGCGAGATCAGGTCTGGCAGGCAGACCTTGAGCTTCAGCTATCATGTTCTAGGCTTGTATACAAGCGGCGTTTCTGAATGGTGGTGCTTCATTGCGCTCTCTCTCTGTAATGACAGGTGCCTTTTGGAACTGCAAGGGAGGCAGGAAGGCCCCAGTAGGTGGCCCCAGAGCCAACTAATTCTGGGTTCGGCACCATTCTCCTCATTCCTGAGTTTTGCAGGGACTTAGGAGGTGGAAGATCACAGCCAGTGACACCCCCTGGGATCATAGAATCATAGAGTTGGAAGAGACTACAAGGGCCATCCAGTCCAACCCCCTGCCAAGCAGGAACAAATGGCTGTTAGGAATAAAGCATGTATGAACAGGGACGCGGTGGCGCTGTGGTCTAAACCACAGAGCCTAGGGCTTGCCAATTTGAAGGTCGGTGGTTTGAATCCCCGCGATGGGGTGAGCTCCCGTTGCTCAGTCCCTGCTCCTGCCCATCTAGCAGTTCGAAAGCACATCAAAGTGCAAGTAGATAAATAGGTACCGATCCAGCGGGAAGGTAAACTTCTTTTCCGTGTGCTGCTTTGGTTCGTGACTGGACCTAATGGTCAGGGGTACCTTTACCTTTTAAGGCATGTATGGGTATGGCTGAAGGTGGACTGGGGTTGGTGGGGCAGTGCCCCATTTGCCCCAGTGGAGTAGCATTTCATTGTAGAGAATTGGTTTCATCCGTGGGTGAGAACAGGCTCTCCTGCACGTTTCATTGTGACACCTTCAGCTCTTTTGGGTGTGAGATTCAGTGAGGTGCTCTGCTCCAAGAGTAGCACATGAGATGCCCTCCAGATGTTGTGGACTACAACTCCCACCAGCCTCTGCCAGCATGGCCTACAATGGTCAGGACTGATGGGAACTGCAGTCTGAGGGCACCTGGTTGATTACCCCTGCTCCACTCTGAAATAAATTCATTCATTCATTCACAGGTAGGTAGCCATGTTGGTCTGTCATAGTCAAAATAAAATAAAAAATAAAATTTTTTCCTTCCAGTAGCACCTTAGAGACCAACTAAGTTTGTTTCTTGGTGAGGTTGATGGACTTCCATTTCATGCAAACTTAGTTGGTCTCTAAGGTGCTACTGGAAGGACATTTTTTATTCTTTATTTTGTTTTCATTCATTCGTTCATTTGTTTAATTTACGTACCGCCCTTCATACAAAGACCACAGGGTGGTTTACGATATAAAAATACAAAGATATATAGCATTATAACAAACAACAACAACAAGAAAAATCCCACAGTTTAAAAGGCCATAGATTGTTGCCATAGGATAAATAAAGGAAAACATCAAAAAAAAAAAAAAAAAAAAAGAAAAAAAAAAAAAAAAAAAAGATTGTTGCCATAGGCCTGGGAGAAGAGGAATGTTTTTGCCTGGCACCAAAGATATGTAATGAAAGTGTCAGGTGAGTGTTCCTGGAAAGAGCATTCCAAAAGTGGGGAGCCACCACAAAAAAGGCCCTTTCTCATGTTGCTGCCCTCTGGACCTCACGTGGAAGAGGCACATGAAGAAGGGCTTCAGATGATGAGATGTCTGGGATGGTTCATATGGGGAGGTGCGGTCCTTGAGATATTGCAATCCTGAGCCATTTGAGGCTTTATAGGTCAAAACAAGCACTTTGAATTGGGCCCAGAAACTAACTGGCAGCCAGTGCAGTCAGAGTAATATGCTCAAACTGGCTTGTCCTGGTGAGCAACCTGGCCGCTCAATTCTGCACCAGCTGAAGTTTCCAGATTGTCTTCAGAGGCTGCCCCATGTATAATGCTTTGCAGTAATCTATTCTAGATTTTACCAGACTATAGGTGGCCAGATAGGGATGCAGCTGGGCCACCAGCCAAAGCTGATGGAAGGCACTCCGTACCACCGAGGCCACCTGAACCTCAAGCAACAGCAATGGGGCCAGAAGTACCCCCAAGTTGTGTAGCTGCTCCTTCAGACGGAGTGTAACCCCATCAAGAAGAAGAAGAAGAGTTTGGATTTGATATCCTGCTTTATCACTACCCGTAGGAGTCTCAAAGCAGCTAACATTCTCCTTTCCCTTCCTCCCCAACAACAAACACTCTGTGAGGTGAGTGGGGCTGAGAGACTTCAGAGTAGTGTGACTAGCCCAAGGTCACCCAGCAGCTGCATGTGGAGGAGAGGAGACACGAACCCGGTTCACCAGATTACAAATCCACCGCTCTTAACCACTACACCACACTGGCATCAAGAGGATGGGTTGAAGGTTGCCTGCTCTTGATGGGGTTGCACCCCCTCTGAAGGAGCAGCTACACAACTTGGGGGTACTCCTGGCCCCATTGCTGTCGCTTGAGTAGTTTTTGTCCCTGTGGCTCTGAAGAAATAGAATTACCGGTAGTAAGCCATACCTTTTTGTTTCGTAAGGGATCTCTGGAAAGAGTTGACTGGTCAACATAGCTGTCAACTTTCGGATTTGAAAATAAGGGATTTTTTCAAACTTTCGGATTTGAAAATAAGGGATGCCGCCAGGGCGGTGCAATGGCACCAAGTAGCCTCGCCACCCTGCGCTCCAGAGGCTGCGCGCGAACGGGTGAGCAAAAGAGCGAGCGCGTAGACGGCAGGCAGGCTGTCTGGTTGGGCGTGAGGGTCTGGCTGCACAAGGCATGCAAGCTCCGCCCCCAGTCGGTCTCAGACTCCTTATTGGCAGCCGAGCAACGCAGCTGAGGAGCCTCCCTGGCTGGCAGGGAGGGAGAGGAGCTGCTTCCTTTGAAATCTGGGAAATTTAAGGGATATCAACAATCCGGGATAGCAGCGGGAAACGGCATTGGAATAAGGAAGTTTCCCGCAAAAAAAGGGAGGGTTGACAGCTATGCTGATCAAGTTGCCGTTTGGCAACCCGGAAGATCATCTGCATATTTCGCCTTTCTCATTCTCTCTGGTACAGAGAAGATAACTGCAGAAACTGTAGCTAAATTTCTGCTGAGACCACCGATGGCGTGAGCTAAGCTGCCTTCCAAATAAATGTAACCACATTTCCCTACCTGCCCATAGAGTTATGTGATCCTGTATCTCATTTTTGCCTGTAAATGGGTGCAGAAGTCTCTCCTGCGAGGCCTGTTGGCTGGTTGGGTTGATTGATCGAAATGATCCTTCTTTACTACTCCCTAGCAACAAATAAACACTTGCAGCGTAGTCAGCAGAGCTTTTATTGACCAGCATCTGCTTGGGTGTGGTGACGTGGACACACAGCTATTTTTAAATTCCCATCTTCTCCCAGTGAAATCAGAGGGAGGGCAATTTCTTGCATCAGGTCTAGAGCTTGTGTAAAGCTGTCCTGCTAAGAGGGTCAAATTTTTTGCAATGCAATCTCCCCCTATTATAATGCATATTATTATTATTATTGTTATTGTTATTGTTATTGTTATTGTTATTATTAAATGTATGCATTTATATCTAGACTTTACATTAGGATCTGTATTTTTCTACACATAACTTGGCCTGAGAACCCTATTGCAAAATTTGGAGAAATGCGAATTTCGAAAAATACCTGTGTTTCAGTTCG
This sequence comes from Darevskia mixta, assembly GCA_034641385.1. Lineage (NCBI taxonomy): Eukaryota > Metazoa > Chordata > Lepidosauria > Squamata > Lacertidae > Darevskia > Darevskia mixta. The sequence goes on from JAWWNH010000201.1 coordinate 846,179, forward strand.
CGTCTCGTTTTGCAAAGTGTGAGTCAGGTGAGCTCGCCTGTCAATGTGAACCGGATCGAACTTCTCTCCCCATCCTTGGTTCTTACTAACAAGCACCCCTTCAAGGTCTTCACACAAGGCTTCACTCCACTTGGGTTAAAACCAGCTAAAAGTCAAAACGGAACAGGAAATAATTCAGCTGGGCAATTTCAGCTTGGGATCAGGTCAGTTTTTCTATTATCTTATTTAAGTACAACACACACACACCAGATTACATTGCAACACTCACTGGCAAATGCACATGTCTCTGTCACACGCCCGCCCACTGTTCTTGTGTAGGAGTGCAATGGGCTCGGAATAGACAGACAAAGGCAGAAACTCTTCCCTAAGACAGGGAACTGAACATTTTGCTCCTCTCCTAGCCACGTCATCGATGCTCCTTTGTTTTTTCTACTCCTCCCCACCCCAAATTTCTTCAACTTCTCTGCCTTTTCCTGCCAATCTCATTAGGCAGCTGTCAGAGTTTGCTCCTGAGCCCCTCATGAAAACTGATATGCCACAGCAGCTGAGTGAATGAGACGTGCGTCAGGATATTCCTGCTTTGAGTTTTACATCTACCATGAACTCACAAGGGCCACCTTCCCACTAGATATTTAAAGCACAGAGTCCAAACTTTTAAACAACCATGGTTTCCCCCAAAGAATTCTGGGAGCTGTAGTTTGTTGAGTGTTGCGTTCAGTTGCGTGAGTTCAAGAAAAGACAGACCAGAGTTGACCAGCAAATCTGAGGCAAGGGTGAATTCATTCCCAATTCCGAATCTCCCGCTCTTAGCCTCAGGAACCTTTTATTAACCTCAAACCATTTCATCACAGAATTCAAAAGAGCCAATGAGAATCTTCCAGCACTCCCCCAAAAATCACACCTGGGAACAAGGTAGGAACAAAGACTCTTTGAAGTTTGCAGGTCTGGTTTCCCCCCAGGACTAATTTCCCTTACCTAATCTAAATACATTCCAGAGATCAGGAAAAACAACAGAAGACAGGAGATTGAGGGGAGGAAGGAAGGGTAAACAAATGGCAGAGCCCTGCCATTTGGCCGGCTGATAATTACACCACCGGGCCTCAAGGATTTTAACATATCTACTTCAAAGAGAACTAGGTGGCACTGTGGGTTAAACCACAGAGCCTAGGGCTTGCTGATCAGAAGGCTGGCGGTTTGAATCCCTGCGACGGGGTGAGCTCCCGTTGCTCGGTCCCAGCTCCTGCCCACCTAGCAGTTTGAAAGCACGTCAAAGTGCAAATAGATAAATAGGAACTGCTCTGGCGGGAAGGTAAACGGCGTTTCCGTGCGCTGCTCTGGTTCGCCAGAAGCGGCTTAGTCATGCTGGCCACATGACCCAGAAGCTGTATGCCGGCTCCCTCAGCTAATAAAGCGAGATGAGCGCCGCAACCCCAGAGTCGGACACGACTAGACATAATGGTCAGGGGTCCCTTTACCTTTACCTTTACTTCAAAGAGAAAGAAGATACTATGGGGGTATCAAAGAGAAACATTCTTACCAGCCAGTTGTTATTTGCGTTTACAGTAACAGGTCAGCAAACACTGTTTTTCTAAAGAGATACGTGACTATCCCATCTCAGGGTTATGGAAGCAGCAGTAGCCAATTTATTGCCAATTTATGTCATGTAGAATGATCAGAAGAAATCATGCTTTCCTGGACCAGAGAGGAACCTTGCACTCATCACAACCTTATGAAAGGTATCGGAATGATCTTGCTCTACTCCCACATGAACAGGAAATGCATCATTCCCTCATCATAGTCCTCCATGAACACCACAGTTGAGGGGGCTGGGAGTCATTAGGAAACACCTTGTTCCTCTTGCAGAGCTACAGTTCCTTGGATTCATTGCAAAGGGGAATGGACTGTATACCTGAAGGAGTGTCTCCACCCCCGTCGTTCAGCCTGGACACTGAGGTCCAGCACTGAGAGCCTTCTGGTGGTTCCCTCACTGTGAGGTTACAGGAAACCAGGCAGAGGGCCTTCTCGGTAGTGGTGCCCACCCTGTGGAATGCCCTCCCACCAGATGTCAAGGAAATAAATGACTATCTGACTTTTAGAAGACATCTGAAGGCAACCCTGTTTAGGGAAGTTTTTAATGTTTGATGTTTTTGTTAGCATTTACCCCACCTGGGGCAGTTTGTGAGACTGCCCCAAAGTCAGAGCAAAGCCGTGTGCACACATCCCCGGCTACAGAGAGTCCAGTGGCGCAGTCATATGTGATTGTTCCCAGATTGAAGAACAACACACACAAGCCATAAATAAGGCTAAAACTATTTATTGTAGTAATACCGGTAGTGCAGAGAGATTTTTTGCTGCCAGCCCGTTAAGACGGAGCTGAGTGTGAGCACACAGGCTCGGATTACAACAGTACAGTAATACTTAAACATTGCCATGCAGGCAACTTTCTCACGGTTCAGTGAGACAGGCAAACGTGAAACCAGCCCTCGCTGCAGCTGTTGCCGCTCGGCTTGGACAAAAATCACAACAGTTTTATTGTGTTTTTAAGATTTGTTGGTATACTGGGCAAGGCCATTTAGGGCTTTAAAGGTCAGCACCAGCACTTTGAATTGTGCTCGGAAATGTACTGGGAGTCAATGTAGGTCTTTCAGGACCGGTGTTATGTGGTCTTGGTGACTGCTCCCAGTCACCAGTCTAGCTGCCGCATTCTGGATTAGTTGTAGGTGTTGTAAACACATTGGAGAAGAGAACAGTGACTACCCAGACCTCATTGCTGGTTTGCAGGGGTCGGGAACCTTTTTCAGCCGTGGGCCGGTCCACCATCCCTCAGACCATCTGGTGGGCCGGACTATATTTTGAAAAAAAATATGAACCAATTCCTATGCCCCACAAATAACCCAGAGATGCATTTTAAATAAAAGCACACATTCTACTCATGTCAAAACACCAGGCAGGCCCCACAAATAACCCAGAGATGCACTTTAAAGAAAAGGACACATTCTACTCATGTAAAAACACGCCAATTCCCGGACCGTCCACGGGCTGGATTGAGAAGGCCCATGGGCCGCATCCAGCCCACGGGCCTTAGGTTGCCTACCCCTGGCTGGTTGCGAAGGGGCCCCCATAACAGTTCAAACTTCAGTAACCCAAAGATGTAGGTCTGCCACTGGTTGGAGACAGTAATGCTCCTGAATGCCAGTTTTGCTGGAAGCCATGGGTGTGTGTGTGGGGGGGGGGAGTGTTCTTGGGTTCCAGTCCTGCTCATGGATTTCTTACAGGCATCTGGCTGGCCACAACGAGAGCCAAAGGTTGGAATAGTTGGCCTGATCCAGCAGTTCCTCCTTATGTTCTTATGATAGCGCTCTGACTCAGTGATTGACAGCTTGCTAGGTTCCTATGCCAACCACCTGGTGGCTTTTTCACCTTTGGTACCCAAGAGCTGAAGAGGATCTCCGGCTTTGCACACTCTCAGATTTGGGTACAATTCCTCTCCTCCCGATGCATCTCTCCTTTTACGGGAAGAAAAGGGAACTTGGGTGTCGGAGCCTTCTCTCCCTCCACCCCCGCCACCCCCAGCTCCCTAAAAGGACTTGCAAGAGAAAGCATTAATAGGAACAGTTCGTTCTCGCTGCCACTTTTGTTAGCTTTAGGAACTTCAGTAGGAGGGAAAGTTTCAGTAAGGACGGAGGTGTGTCATTCAGGCAAGCGCTTGAAACGGGATCCCATCTTGACAGCCGGAGCACAGCAGGGTGACTCAGGGGTTCAGGAGGAAAGCGTTGGCAGGCCGGGGGGGGGGAGCTTGAAGGCTAAGGATCAGGATCAGGCAGGGGTTCAACATAAGGTACAGGAAGATGCCTTATAGTGAGACTTTTAGAAGACATCTGAAGGCAGCCCTGTTTAGGGAAGCTTTTAATGTTTAATAGATTATTGTATTTTAACATCCTGTTGGAAGCCACCCAGATGGGCGGGGTATAAATAATAAATTATTATTATTATCAGCCCATTGATCCATGCAGCATAGTGCTGCTTGCACTAACTGGCAGCAGCTCTACAGGGTTTCAGGAAGGGGTTTCTCCAACCCAATCTGGAGACACCGAGAATCGAACTTGTGATCTGCTTTATCAATGAGCTATGGCCCTGCAATTTATTGTCAGCAAGTGGGGAGAACAGTGCCGGATTTACGTATAAACTAAACAAGCTATAGCTTAGGGCCCCACTCTCTTGCCCCCCCCAATATACTTCTTCTTAATTGTATTTCACTCTTTATATACTTCTTCTTAATTGTATTTCAGTTCAACAATTGCTTTGATAAAATACATATTTTGTTATGTGCAAATGGCTTTAGATACCTATTCGGTCCATAAATAACCACATAGTGTATATTCAACACAAAAAACAGTGGCAATTTGTTGTTGACAGCTGGACATGTAAAGGGCCCCATTACCTTCAGTAGCTTATGGGACCCAGGTGGCGCTGTGGGTTAAACCACAGAGCCTAGGGCTTGCTGATCAGAAGGTCGGCGGTTCGAATCCCTGCGACGGGGTGAGCTCCCATTGCTCGGTCCCTGCTCCTGCCCACCTAGCAGTTCGAAAGCACATCAAAGTGCAAGTAGATAAATAGGCACCGCTCTGGCGGGAAGGTAAACGGCGTTTCCATGCGCTGCTCTGGTTCGCCAGAAGCGGCTTTGTCATGCTGGCCACATGACCCGGAAGCTGTACGCCGGCTCTCGGCCAATAATGCGAGATGAGCGCCGCAACCCCAGAGTCGGACACGACTGGACCTAATGGTCAGGGGTCCCTTTACCTTTACCTTCAGTAGCTTAGGGCCTCATCAAACCTAAATCTGGCCTTGGGGGAGAATGTCAGAAAGAGCCATGTTCACACCATCTATTGGAAGTACTAGGAAGCCATGGCTTCCCCCAAAGAATTCTGGGAGTTTCAGGTTTTTTTTTAAGGTGCTGGGAGTTGTCCTTCACAGAGCTACAATTCCCAGAGTTCCCTGGGAAGAGGGGTGGCTGGTTAAACTGCTCTAGCATCTTGGGATGGCTTTGAATGGCAAACGTGTCTCCTGCTTAGTGTAAACAAACTGTGAAAAAGACTCTATGAATTTGAATGTAGAGATGATAGAGGTGCCTTTCCCTGTTTTGCAACAGAAAAATCCTGGTTGTGTTTTTTTAAAAAAGAGGATTGGACAAATTCATAGAGAGAGGATGATCAATGGCTAGTAGTCACAATGTGCTCTCTGCCTGCACAGCTGGTGGCAGTAATGCTTCTGAAGGCCAGTTGCTGGAAACCTCTGGAAGAGAGAGTTGTTCTTGTGTCCGGTGCCTTCTTCTATGCTTCCCACTTGGCCACGGTGGGAGCAGGATGCTGAACTAGAGAGGCTCTTGGCCTGATCCAGAAGGGCTTTGATGTTCTGATGTTCATGCAAAATGCCCGAGGCTGCTCTGACTCTCATGCTGTGCCCCTGAATCATCCCCTTTAATCCCGTCCTTTATGAACAGCACCAGCTGCCCCAGATGTTTGCTTGCTTCTGGGATCCTTGCTCAACCAACAAGAGTCCATCTCTCTCTCTCTCTGATCAGGATTGCCAGGAAAAACCCCGCGGCGCCTTTCTGCATGCTCTGGAATTATGGGTTGCCCATGCATGCCTGCTTTTCCTGTTTGTAGGACACGCGCCTTAGTGGAACGATGTTAATGAATGCTGCCCCAAGGCACAGCAAGCTGGGGTCGTCACCTCGAGGGACACTAATTAACGGGTTGTGCTGCACTGCAGCACTTTTTTATGGGCTGGGACAGCTGCCAGTTTGGGTCATGGGTCCATTTCAAAATAAGGTCAATTTGCCCCCTGTCTAAAATGGCATTCAAACCATGATCGACGTGCTCTTTCTGTTGTTTGCAATCAAAATAAATAAATAAGCGAGGCAAGGGCCCCTGGAGCTGGCAACACCAGGAAAACTGAGTGTCTATTGATGTGGTTGCTAGCTGCTTGTGCCAAAGCATCATTCTGCTGCGATTGGCAGAGTTGGTTTGTGGATTTTTTTTTTTTTAATGAACCACATGTGTTTTTCGATTATCATGTTTTATTATCTCTGGGTGTGTGTCTGTGTGTGTACACACACAATGTTTGCTGATTGGATTATGCTCATGAATCACTTTGCAATAAAGTATCCCAAAGCGATTTCGCAGTAAAAAACCTCAACAGTTAAAAACCATTTTGTATGTAAGAAGAAATTAAAAGTGTAAAAACGTTTTGAAAGGTTGCAAGCTGCTTGGAGGTCTCATTTGTGTGACAAGCGACTAGCAAGTTCTAATAATAGTATGGATGCTATTGACATTAGTATTAGTATTATGATTAGTATTGATCAGGGCAGACAAAAAGGTCAGAGTTATAGAAGCATTGAAGAGTGAGCCACCAGAACAAAGATGTTTAGGATCTGGATGCAAAATAAACACTGAACCGAAATCATCCCCCGCACAAAGCAAAAATTAGGGACCAAAAGAGAACATTGCTTTGCTGGAGGTGGATGGCAGCAAATCCAGAGTGTCCCAGGAAAGCAAGGAGTGTTGGCATGAGGAAGTGAGCAATGGAAGATTAACAGGCAGCTGAATTTTGGGGCCTAAAGCCATCCTTCGGAAGAAACCTGCAAATGAAATCTGAGCGACTGAAACAAATCTTGTTCCGAACTGGAATCGGCATGAGATCTATAGCCTGAGCGCTTGTCGGGGTGGGGAAGATGAGGCAAAGGCACTTTGCAACAAACCATGGCAGGCTGGTCTCCTAATCGCTCAGCCTGGCTTGACTTGCAAACCAAGTTTTCATTCATTTGTATGCCGCTTTCCCACATACAGACACAAAATCATGCTCAAAGCGCATTACAACAAAGAAACAGTAGATGTCAGGAACGCCACTTGACCTGCTCTTGACCTATTGTAGAATCACAGAATTGTAGAGTTGGAAGGGACTCCCAAGGGTCATCTAGTCCAACCCCCTTCACTGCAGGAACCACAGCCTTTTGGTCTGTGGACTCCCTGCAGTTCCTTCTTTTGGCCTGCGCTGCATGGTGGCGCCCAAGGGTCATTGGTCTGATACCCATTGTGAGTTTGAGCTTAGACTTTGGTAGCTGGCTGCAATGTCTGTGCACCAACACCAGGAGGCAGCATGCATCTGGAAACCATGACCATGAGACAAGGCTGTCCTGCTTGTGGACTTTCTGTGGGTCTCTGGTTGGCTGCTATGATTAGCAGGATGCTAGATAATAGCCCTTTGGTCTGATCCAGCAGAGCTCATCTGATGTTTTCATGACATCTGCTCTTGTGATTTGCCTTTGGGGAACGGAGAACTCTATAGTGAAACATACTCTAATAAACTTCATGTGAAGGCACCCTACCCTTCTTATGTTTTATATATATATATATATATATATATATATATATATATATATATATATATATATATATATATATATATATATTACTCTGGCCTATCACACACAGTCTGTGTTTCCTGTTTACCCAGCTTCCCTTCCTGCAATCCGAATATTATGAAATGAGAAAGAAAAAGGAGAGATAGAAAGAGCAGGGAGGGAGGTGGAGAGAGAGAGAAAGAGATGAGTCATGGTTTTTAAATGGCAGCTAATAAAATGTTCATTAATCGGCATTAGCCATTGCACCCAATTGCAATAAATCAAACCTTTCAACAGTTTTTCCTTGACTGGATGCTGGACTCGATGGACCAAATGACATGAAACAGGCTTCCTCAAACTCAGCCCTCCAGATGTTTTTGGCTTACAACTCCCATGATCCCTAGCTAGCAGGACCGGTGGTCAGGGATTATGGGAATTGTAGTCTCAAAACATCTGGAGGGCTGAGTTTGAGGAATATCTAAATAATATAAATGCAATATGGTAATTCAACATCTTTTTACACAAAATCTAAATGATACAAACAATATAGACAATTGTAACTGTAGTATACATACCATACAATTTGTATCAAAATATACGGATCTCATGACATAGTGGTTTCTTGCATAAAGTAACAATTGTAATCTCAGGTTATATAGATAGATACAAAATTGGTTTTTGTACAGGTGATGTACAGCCGGCACGTCATGCAGGGCTGGGCCTCGGGGCTGGCAGTCTTTCCTCCTCCTCCTCCTCCTCCTCCTCCTCTCTCCAGGAGCCACTATGAGCTGCCCAAGGGATGATGCTGGCAGCCACTGCCGCCATCACTCGGGACAAATGCTGGCTCCTCTTTCTCCCCAAGCTCAGCAGCGGGGCACTGGTGGGGGCAATAGGGACATTCTAGGATCAAATCAGAAGCTGAGATGGCATTCATAATTCCGGGACTGTCTCTGGAAAATCAGGACACTTGGAGAGTATGCCTGTGAGCACTCCAATTGGAGAACAGCCTTTACCAAAGGTGTCATGGGTTTTGAAGACACTCGAACTCAGGGCGCAAGGGAGAAACGTGCTAAGAGGAAGGGACGCTTGGCAAATCCACACCGTGATCAACTCCCACCCGGGAATCAATGTCCCCACTGTGGAAGGACGTGTGGATCCAGAATTAGCCTCTGCAGTCACTTACGGACTCATGGTTAAAACCGTGTTTATGGAAGACAATCTGACTCGGCTACGGAGTGATTGCCAAATGAGCCATTTGCTCTGCTGTCCCAACACCTTGGTTCAAGTTCTGTGCAACAGTTGGCGCCGCAGTGTAGTGGACCGGGGCACCCTCTTGCCATCTTGCCACCCTTTCTTCCTCCTTTCACCAGAATGTCTGGGAGGGCCGCCTCCGTCGAATCCGAGAGCCAAGGTCTGATGCTGAAAGGAAATCACTCAGCAAGATGTTGCTAATTGGATTCCAGTTCAATCGAGCCGACCAAGCAAAGGCGACAGCGGAGAGATCTGAGTCTTTTTAGGAATGACACGAGAACAATGAATTAATCTGGAGAAGAACAGAGAGGGGCCTCTCTCTCATTTCTGAGGATGTAATTCAGCACAGGGCTGTTGTAATGCTTCCTGGATATCAGCAACATCTTTTTGCCCTTTTCTTCCTTATCTCTTTTCAGAAGCTGAGCTTGAAGATTTCCCCACCCCGGGTTTTTTTCTTTTTTAATTTCAGCTTCTCCTCCTTCTATTCAAGTCTTTTCTGCATGCTAAAAATATCCCCCGGGGGCATCGGAGAAGGGCACCGTCTGGCCCGGGTGTGACCCAGCAATGAGGAGGATGTCAAGAAGAGCTGAATTAGTTGTCCTGCCGACCTCACATCCCGAATCTGCTGCTGAAGAGTGAACCGAGGAGTTAAACGATAGTTAACACCAAATTATTTTTGCGTGCAAAAAGCTTCGCCTCCAAGCAGGCCGCTTCTGGAGCTGTGCTTCTGCAGTCAGTAGGCATCTGAGTCCATGTTCCAGCTCCCTGCATCTCCTTCTACACCAGGAGCCAGCAAACTAGAACCAGACTTTATTCACATAGCCAACAGGCCATAGATAAGATAAGATAAGATAATTTATTGTCATTGCACAAGTAGAAGCACAACGCTATACAAGTGCAACGGAATTGCATGCCACCCCTTAAAAAACAGAAAGAAAGAAAAAACAAAACAAAACACAGCACAAAACACACACACACCAAAAAAAGCCACACATACACACACATACACCCATCACAGCTCTCCAAGGTCATATTATCTGGTTACAGCATTTAAGATGGTTATATCTCATGGGTAGAAACTGTTCTTCAATCTATTTGTTCTTGATCTAATTGTTCTATATCTTCTACCCGAAGGCAGTGGTGCAAAGAGGCTATATCCTGGATGAGATGGATCCTTTAAAATATTGTTAACCTTTTTAAGGCAACAATAGCAACTAAAAACAATAGCAACTAAAATACAGAAAAAACAGATAAAAACATTGGAAAACAACCAGTCAGGAACAGAAGTATATACCGGTAGATGTACTGATAGATCATATAGAGGTCAATGAGGCCCCAGTTTGGCGGCCTGAGATGATCAGTGGGGATGGTAAAGTTCTCTCATTCATCAGAGCTATAGAGATAAGCCTCAGGTACATGGGCTGGTCATATATGCCGAGTTGACTTTCAGATTGTGGCCCTTAATCTCATTGCCCTCTCGACGAATCTGGCGACTTTCTCTGTTGTCAGGATGTTCTGTTCCGATAACAAGTGAAACGTTGTGGCCGCTGATGAGCGACCTGGGATGGAAAGTAAAAGGGGGGGGGGTGATAATCTCACTCCTCAGGTCTTTATACAGAGGGCAGGCCAGAAGAACATGTGACACTGTCTCCATGTTTCCGTCTCCACATGGGCAAAGACGTTTCTCCCTGGGGAATTTCTGAAATCGGCCTTCAAGCACGGCAGAGGGTAGCACGTCAAATCTTGCCAACGTAAAAGCACGTCTATACTTTGGGATGTTTAAATTGTTTTGGCCAGGTTGTTTTGTTGCTCGATATCCATCAGGCGCTGATCAATTAGGCTTTTTGCTTTAGGAAGACCCAACATTAGCAAGTGCTGTGCATGTAGGCCACATGAAAGAAGTTTGAGTCTCACCGTTTTATGCCATGCGCTTTTGAGCCAGCAAACCTTTTCCGCAGGGGGCCGGTCCACTGTCCCTCAGACCTTGAGGGGGCTGGACTATATTTTTTTTGGGGGGGGAAATCCTCCCCACAGACTCTCCCCTCCCTTCTCCACAGCACCAGACAAGCCTTACCTGCTTACCTGTGCCTTGAGAGTGGCAGGGGCTGGCAGCAGCGGCGGAGGGACGATGAGCGGCGCGAAAGGGCTGGCTCCGGAGAGGGGCTGCTTAAAATGGTGCTAACCTAAGAACTAAATAGATTGTATCTCCTGGTCAATCTTCCAGACTCTAATTTATTATAATATGCTTTGTTTATATGATAAGTCGGTCTAGGTAAAGGTAAGGTAAAGGGACCCCTGACCATTAGGTCCAGTCTCGGATGACTCTGGGGTTGTGGTGCTCATCTTGCTTTATTGGCCGATGGAACCGGCGTACAGCTTCCGGGTCATGTGGCCAGCATTACTAAGCCGCTTCTGGCGAACCAGAGCAGCGCACGGAAACGCCGTTTACCTTCCGCCTGGAGCGGTACCTATTTATCTACTTGCACTGTGACGTGCTTTCGAACTGCTAGGTTGGCAGGAGCAGGGACCGGGCAACAGGAGCTCACCCCGTTGCGGGGATTCGAACCGCCGACCTTCTGATCGGCAAGCCCTAGGCTCTGTGGTTTAACCTGTGGTCTACAGAACCACATATTTTCATATGATATGTTGAATCGTATTTTAAAAAGAATCAAAAAAGAATTCTATAAAAGAATTTAAATAGTTACATACAGCCTGTCACGTTGTGTGTGTTGTTTACCCTTCCTCCTCTAGCCAGGGCAGGGAGAAGCCAGGAGGAGGGAGGGAGGAGGCGTCGCCGCACTGTGTGTGAGGGAGGGGGTGGGAATGGCACAGCCCGAACAATCAGAAATCCCACGCCGATCCACGCGGCGATTCCCGGACCGCCCGTGGGCTGGATCCAGAAGGTAATCGGGCTGGATCCGGCCCTCGGGGTTTCGTTTGCCGACCCATGTTCTACACAATGTAGGTTGTTATGGGTGCATTTTAAAGTGTGTTTGTGTGTGGGGAGAGAGACATACAGTGGGACCTCAACTTACGAAGATAATGTGTTCCGACGTGATCTTCGGAAGTCGAAAAAACTCGTAAGTCGAGTCCCCATAGGAATGCATTGGGAGCAATGCATTCGTATGTCGAAGAAAGCCCTATCTAATCCTTGTAAGTTGAGGAAACCGCATCAAAGCGGCCGCGACTTCCTTTCAGAAGTCGAAGAAATTCGCTAGCGCGCGGCCGTTTTTTTTACTTGTAACTCGAAAACAACGTAACTCGAGCTACTCGTAAGTCGAGGTCCTACTGTACATTGCTTGCAGACTCCCAGCTGAATATGCAAGCCCAGTCTTTTGAAAACGCACTGGGTTTTGTTTTGTTTTAAACTGCAGAAATCGCTCCTACAAGATGCAGTGAAGGCCATCCACTTAGATGGCTTTAAAAGAGGGTTAGGGAAATTCACGAAGGAGAAGTCTATTGATGGTTACTGTCCACAATGACTGTACTCTGCCTCCACAGTTGGAGACAGTGGTGCTTCTTAATATCAGTTGCTGGACACTACAGGAGGGGAGAGTTGCTCTTGTGTTCAGGTGCTGCTGGAGGATTTCCCATAATGAGCACCTGGTTGACCACTGTGAGAATCGGATGTTGGTCTGGACGGGCTGATCCAGTAGGCTCTTCTTATGTTCTTAGGGCATTATGGTGGGGTCCTTGTGTTGTAGCGTGGGTTAATGATTTCAGCAAGTGATTTCAGCTCTCTGACATCGCAGGCAGGAGACAGCTTCTTCATGTAGCAATTCTTTATTCAGGCAAACAAGACTGAGGGAACTGAGGGTAGGGAAGCTACATTTATAGGGACAGAGGACTGGCTAGGAAAAGATACATTTTGGAGGGAACAATCTCAAGCAATCACACAGCTGCTTTTTGGTGGGAACCAATAAGACTGAGGATCCAAATGCAGAAACTTGAATGCACCAATAGTAACTGTTCCTTCTGGGACAGGAAGGCAGTTACTTTACCCTAATGTGATTACAGACAATAGTAATACAGATATGATAACACTTTGAATCAATACACAACACCTTGGATCCTGAACGCCCTGGAACTCTGATGATTTGGCTTCCGAACGTCGCAAACCTGGAAGTGATTGTTCCGGTTTGCGAACGTTCTTTTAGAACCCGAAAGTCCGACGGGGCTTCCACAGCTTCCGATTAGCTGCAGGAGCTTCCTTCAGCCAATCCAAAGCCATGATTTGGTTTCTGAACGTTTCGGAAGTCAAACGGACTTCCGGAACAGATTCCCTTCGACTTCCAAGGTACGACTGTAATAATAATTTGAAAGAAGCTTCCTAAAGAATCCTGGGAACTGTAGTTTGCCCCCACTGAACTACAGCACCCTTAACAAACTGCAGTTCCCAGGATTCTTTGCAGGGTGGAGGAGAAATGTGCTTCGAATGCATAGTTTGTACCCAGCCGTCGTCTCTTGGGGAGTTGTGTAGTGCAAGTGTACCTGGGGCAGAATTGTGAGTTTTCCTGCTCAACCGAGCAAGTTCTTTCAGGGAGAAGTGTCAAGTGCATTCACTGTAATTCAGGTATGTGAACGAAGAGTGCCAGAGGCAGCCTGCCATCTCCTTTTTCCTTGGGCTCCTTGCTTGAACCGGCTCCTTAAAGGTGACACTGATTTTGCGGTCGGCTCGGAGTGTGTTTGCAAGCCCTGTTTGCTTACTCTCTGAGTCATTTGAATATGACACAGGCATCAAGCTGGAAACGTACACCACGCAAAGGGTGGCCTTTGTTTCATTTTCCAAAAAAACCCCAGCTTCTCGCAAGGAGGCAGCTTGATTCCCGCCTCTCTCCTGCCCTCTTCTCCGTAAGCACGGAAATAAACATTTGCTCATATTCAGAATGGGGGCAACATGACTCGTGGATTCTGGAACTGGATCTTCAGAAGAGAGCAGCTGGCTATCCCTTAGCCAAACGCAAGCCTTGAATCATAAGAGCATCTGAAGAGGGCTGCTGGATCAGACCAATGCCACTCCAGCATCTTGTTTGGCATTGTGGCCAACTAAGTGCCTGTGGTAAGCCCACAAGCAAGGCATGAGGGCAATATCCCCTTCCCCATCAGTTAGCATCTGGAGGTAGACCACCCCCTGAATATGGCGTTCCCATAAGCCATCATGACTAAGAACTATAGAGAGAGCTCTTTTCCTTATATTGGTCCAATTCCCCTTCAAACTGAATTATAGATGGGGAGCCTGTGGTCCTACAGGTGTTGTTGAACTATTGTCCAACTATTGAACTACTGTCGGGAGTGCGGGGGACTCCCAAATTCTGATGGGTGCACTCTAGTTCTGGGTTTCTCAACTCAGTTTATTACAGCAAAAGCCAGCAATATAATACAGTACAGTATAATTCCAAACCAGCGATCAGAATATCGCTACAAGGCGTCAAAATCCTAAGGATTAGAAAAAAAAAAACCAATGGCGCAAAAGAAATTTATAGTATATTTTCCAGTAGAAGCGATGTACGTTTTTTGATGGCTAAGGTGCAAAACCTGGCCACAGCATAGGATACTGAGCTCAAAGAGTCTTCCAAAAGGAATTTGCGTAGGATTTCAGGAATAAATTCCAGATAATATTGCAAGGGTTTAAATTTTGATAAAAGGGGTAATATAAGACGAGACCGTTCTTCACTATAAAATTCACAGAATAGAAGAATGTGAGTAACAGATTCCACCTTATTGGTCATGCATGGGCATAGGCGCTCGTGGATAGGGTTTCTCCATTCAATTCAATGAGGCAAGGTCGGTTGCCATGTGCCTCCCAGGCTCTGTTCATCCTCCATGCAGGTGCCACATCCCTGTCCCCCCAGCACACACCTCCAGCCCAGCTACCCAGTCCACCAGGGGGGTAGCAACACTTGCCATGCCACGGGCTTCAGCAACCCACGCTATGCCACTGTACTCAGCAGCCTCGTGCGGCATCCGCTGCTGGAAGTTGGGGGATACCACACCATGATGTGACATCCACTGCCATGTGACTTAAAGCAGGGGTGGGGGACCTGTGGCCCTCCAGATGTTGCTGGACTAGAATGACCATCATCTCTCACGTTGACTAGGTCTGATGGGGGTTGGAGTACATCAACATCCTCGACACAATGAATCTGGTTGCTCAGCTCGCTCCCGACATTTCTGCTTGCTGCTCAGCCATTCCCTGTCCCCATTTCGCCCTGCTTCACCCTGCTTTGCCTCCTGCTCCAACCATCAGCAGGGGTTCCTGCCACTTCTCCATCTTTTAGCTCTATCCCCAGCTGCCCGCGGGCCTGCCTGGTGTTCCCACCCCATCCCCACGGCTGCACTCAGCCACAATCCCTTGCCTCACGAAACCCCGTCATCTGCATCAGGCGCCAATTTCAGGCAACAGCTTCGGTGCAGCGGACCTCGCCTTATCGACCGGACTGCAGCTCTGTAGGAAAGCTACCTACTGCAAACCCGGCTCCCGGCTCAGTTCGCACTAATGCTGTTTAGCCGAGAGGCTGGGATTCCAAAGCCGTCAAGAGCCTTCCTCTTTTCACCAGTCATCGTTTCATTATTTTGCTGCTGCTGCCCCATTAAGCACAGGCCATTCATCGAGACGGGACCGTTTCGTCAAGAAATGTTTGCTGGCACACTGATAGGGCTACGCAGGAAGGGAGAGAAACCCAGAAGTTGGGCGGTTTCCACTCTGGTCCATTGCTAGAACTCTCCATTTAGGACTGGAAGATAAATTCAATTCAGTTTGCATTAAAAAGTGCATGCATGGTTTCGAAAACACACACACGTACCTTTTACTTTATTGAAATCCTTTGCAATTACAGTCGTACCTTGGTTTTTGAACAGCTTGCCTCCCGAACACCGCAAACCCGGAAGTGACTGTTCCGGTTTGCGAACTATTTTTCGAAGCTGAACGTCTGACAGGGCTTCTGCGGCTTCCGATTGGCTGCAGGAGCTTCCAAGGTAGGACTGTATATACCCAATACATGGAACCTAACAAAGGGACAATGCGAATGGACTCTCTGCACCCTTACTACGGCAAAAAAGACTGGTGTTGATGAACTGGGAAAACAAAAATGTGTCTCCCTTCAGACAGAAGATCTGTATAATCTTGCAATACATGAATAAATTGTGTACAAACATAGAATTGACAGGGACAAATTTAATTATATTTGGAAATCATTTTTAATAAACACTATATTAGGATAAATTTAGGATGAGTACAATAATAACCTTGCCAGTTTATAAATCCCCCCTCTTTGCCTTATTTATTTATTCAGTACTTTTTTTCTGGAGGGACGCAGGGGTACGCACACCCCTAAACGTTTTGTGTACTTTTGTCCATTTACTGTATTTATTTTTCCCGATTTGAACTATAAAATGGTGGTTTTCTTGAGTCAAAATGAGAGTACCTGTGCTGGTCCCAAGGGATATCCGATAGGCGAGGTCTAGTCCAGTCCAAGGTCAGTCCAAGCCAGAAGTCACAAAGCCGAAGTCAGGAAGCCGAAGTCAGGAAGCCGAGGTCAGGAAGCCAAAGTAACAAAGCTGAGGTCAGGAACGCAGGAACCAGGAACAGGAACTGGGCAGCAACGATGCTGCTCCTGCAACTTGGGACTGGGACTGGCTGGCTTTTATCTGCCCCGAGGCACAGGGCGGCTCCGATCCTGAGGTGACTCGCCTCTCCTGGCTTGGAGGCGAGCACTCCTCCTGCGGGAACTTAGTTCCCTTCGCCTCTCTGCCCTGAACCTCTGCAGCTCAGGAGAAGCTGGAGGGTTACCGGACCCAGAGGCAACCTCAGCTTCTCCTGACTGGGTGGGGAGTGGAGCACCTGCAGGCAATGAGTCCTCCACCCCATCAGAAGCCAGATCAAACTCAGCCGATGCCTGCACCTGAGGATCTAGCACAGGTGAGTCCCCTTCAGACTCAGGCCCCAGCCCTGGCTCTGCTGGTTCTGGAGGCAGGGAATCCTGTGCAGGCTGGGATCCCTCAGGTTCAGCGTCTGAGTCTGAATCCCAGGCCATCACACCATCCCCCCTCCCAGGCCCCCCCCTCAACCGAGGGGCCGGACCAGGCTTGCTGGGGTAAGTTGCATGGAAATCACGGAGGCAGGCAGGCGCGTGGACGTTTTCCGCCGGTTCCCACGAACGATCCTCGGGCCCATACCCCTTCCAGTCAATGAGGTATTGGAGCTTCCCCCTGCGGTATCGCGAGTCGAGAATGTGCTCCACCTCGTACTCGGGCTCCCCCTGAACCAAAACTGGCTGCGGACGTGGACGGTCTGGGTGGAACTCGTCGGGCGGGGCAACCGGACTGAGGAGGGACCGGTGGAATACTGGGTGGACCTTCAGGGTCGAGGGTAACCGGAGACGGAATGCCACAGGCGAGACCTGGTCCACGATTGGAAAGGGGCCGGTGAAGCGAGCATCCAGCTTCCGCGAAGGCCGAGAGGGGTGCAGGTGGCGAGTGGAGAGCCATACCAGGTCGCCGACACGGAGTTCCGGCCCCACCTGGCGGTGGCGGTCGGCCTGGGCCTTGTAAGTGTCCTTGGCCTGGCGCAGTTGTTCCATCAATAGCTGTTGCTGAGACTGGAGCTCCTGGAGCCAGTCGGTCACTGCGGGGACAGCGGATGCCGGCAGCACGTCCGGGAACAACCGTGGATGGTAACCGTAAGTGGCCTGGAACGGGGTCTGTTGGGTGGAGGCGTTCACCGCGTTGTTGTAAGCGAACTCTGCCAACGCCAAGTGGTCGACCCAGTCGTCCTGCTGGAAGCTGCAATAACACCGGAGGTACTGCTCCAGAACTGCATTCGCTCGTTCCGTCTGGCCGTCAGTCTGCGGGTGGTGAGCTGAAGATAGACAGACCTCTGTCCCGAGGGCCTGATGTAAGGCTCGCCAGAAGCGGGATGTGAACTGGACGCCCCGGTCGGACACCAGACGCTCGGGCAGGCCATGCAGGCGGAAGACATGCTGAAGGTACAGTTGAGCCGTTTCCTTAGCTGTGGGTACAGATGGGCAGGGGGCACAGTGCACCATCTTAGTGAAATGGTCTGTGAAAACCAGGAGGCAGGTACAGTGACGAGACGAGGGTAAGTCCACCACAAAGTCCAGCGAGACCGTGTGCCAGGGACGTGGTGGGACTGGCAACGGCTGGAGCAGGCCAGGGGGTCGCCCAGTAGGACCCTTGGCCCGCCGGCAGACATCACAACCAGCAACGTAGCGTGCCACGTCAGCCTTCAGGCGGGGCCACCAAAACTCACGGCATACCAGATGGGTGGTCCGGTACCGCCCGAAGTGCCCCGCTGCTGGGGCATCGTGGGACATCCGAAGAACCTCGGCCCGCAACGGTCCTGGCGGGATGTACAGACGACCCTGGTGCAACAGTAGGCCCTGGTGCAGGGCCAGCCCCGGATATCGAGGGCATGACCCGTCGGACAGTTCCTGGAGCCGTTCTTGTGCCCAAGCATCGACCCGTTGCTGTTCCCGCACCCGAGCCCGCAGTGGCTCAGCCTCCCGAGTGGCCAGGAATGCGGCCGGTGGTAAGATCGTCGTTGGTACTGCCTGCTGTACCGTGTCTGCGACGTCCTCGGGTTTCCGGGACAAGGCGTCCGCCTTCCGGTTCTGGGAGCTAGGGATGTAGCGGATCCGGAACTGGAACCGGGAGAAGAACAGCGCCCACCGGATCTGCCTTTGGTTCAATTTGCGGGTGGTCTGGAGGTACTCCAGATTCCGGTGGTCAGTTCTCACTTCCACTGGGTGTCGTGCCCCCTCAAGATGATGGCGCCAGACCTCAAAGGCCACCTTGATGGCCAGTAGTTCCCGCTCCCACACGGTATAGTTCCGCTCCGCCGGAAGGAGCTGCCGGGAGTAGTAGGCACAGGGTAAGAGTGGCGCATCAGGTCCGTGTTGCTGGGACAAGACGGCACCGAGAGCCGTACTGGAGGCATCAGTCTCCACCACGAAGGGACGAGAGGGATCAGGATGCTGCAAAATCGGTGCCTTCTGGAAACAGGCTTTCAACCCCTGGAATGCCACCTCAGCCTCCTCATCCCAGGAGAAGGGAGTCTTGGGGCGCAGCAGGCGGGTCAACGGGGTGGTGCGATGAGCGTAGTCTGCAATGAATGTCCGGTAATAGTTGGCGAACCCCAAGAACCGCTGTAGGTCCTTGCGGTTCCGCGGCGCCGCCCACTCTCTAACCGCAGACAACTTCCCGGGGTCCATCTGCACGCCGTCAGGGGAGAGTCGGTGTCCAAGGAAGTCCACTGACCGCTGGTGGAACTCGCACTTGCTGAGCTTAGCATACAGGCGGTGCTCCCGCAAGCGCTGCAACACGGACCGGACATGACTCTCGTGGCGAGCCGGGTCACGGGAATAAACCAAAATGTCATCTAGGTACACCACCACGTACTTGTCTAACAAGTCCTGGAACACGTGGTTGATGTACCGTTGGAACACGGCGGGCGCATTGCATAATCCGAACGGCATGACCAGATATTCGAACTGCCCATAACGGGTCCCGAATGCTGTCTTCCACTCATCTCCGGCACGGATTCGAATCAAGTTGTAGGCCCCCCGGAGGTCCAGTTTGGTGAACATCTGCGCCCCCTGTACCCGCTCCAGCAACTCTGCAATTAGAGGCAAGGGATACCGGTCTGGGATGGTGATCTTATTCAAGGCCCGGTAATCATGGCAGAGGCGAAGCTCCCCACACTTCTTCTTAACGAAGAGTACTGGAGCGGCGGTAGGAGACGTAGAGGGCCTAATGAACCCACGCTCCAGGTTCTTGTGAAGGAAGTCCTGCAAGGCTTCACGTTCTGGCTCCGAAAGAGAGTATAGGCGGCTCACAGGCAGGGGCGCCCCGGGCTGGAGGTCTATGCCGCAGTCGAAGGACCGATGTGGAGGCAGCTGGTCTGCTCCCTGTTCCTCAAACACGTCTAGGTAGTCCTGGTACACGGCGGGGAGCATTGACGCAGCCTCCCCCATGGAGGTGGCCAATAGCATCTTGGACCGGGCATGGGAACCCGGGTCTGGGAAGCATACAGTCCGATTGACCCAATCGATCTGAACATTGTGAGACTCCAGCCAGTCCATCCCAAGCACCAGGGGAAACCGGGGCATGGTGGCAATGTCCAGGGTACGCACCTCCCGGTGCTGCTGGTGGCACAGGACCAAGGGCTGGGTCTCCCGAGTAACGGCGCCCGACCGCAGGAGCCGTCCGTCAATTGCTTCCACCTGTACCGGTTCTAGCTTGTTCTGGAGCGGCACCCGATGCTGAGCGGCGAAGGCAGAGTCCATATAGGAGCGGGTTGCCCCCGAATCCACTAGAGCGTGGGTGAGGATCCAGGGCCCGCCGGGGGGGTATAGACGCACCGGGATCATGAGGTGTTGCAATTCCACCGGTGAGGGCCCATCATGTGACGCTTGGGACCCCAGGTAGCCTGGGTCATTGGCTACTGGGGTTGGTGTGGTTCCCTGTGGCTGGCATTTCTCGGGGCAGGTTCGGGCGTAGTGTCCACTCCCACCGCAGTAGAGACACAGGTTCCCCTCACGACGCCGAGTCTTCTCCGAGGGGGAGAGGCAAGGTCGCGCTGCCCCGAGCTGCATCGGCTGCTCCGGTAACTTGGCTCTGGCCGTGGAACTGCTGGGAAGCACCGGAGCCGGGAGCCCAGAGTGCCGGTGGCCCCGGGCCTGGCGACGGTCCTCCAACCGATCGTCTATCTGCAGACTCCGTTGGATGAGGGCATCCAGTGTGGCGGGGCGGTCCAACGTGGCCAGCTGGTCCAGTATCTCATCCGAGAGCCCCTCGAGATACTGGTCCCGAAGTGCGGAGTCGTTCCAGGTCAAGTCCTGCGCCAACAGGCGAAATTCCGTGGCTGTGATGACCTGGGAGTCAGACTCAGACGCTGAACCTGAGGGATCCCAGCCTGCACAGGATTCACTGCCTCCAGAACCAGCAGAGCCAGGGCTGGGGCCTGAGTCTCAAGGGGACTCACCTGTGCTGGATCCTCAGGTGCAGGCATCGGCTGAGGTTGATCTGGCTTCTAATGGGATGGAGGACTTATTGCCTGCAGGTGCTCCACTCCCCACCCAGTCAGGGGAAGCTGAGGTTGCCTCTGGGTCCGGTAACCCTCCAGCTTCTCCTGAGCTGCAAAGGCTAAGGGCAGAGAGGCGAAGGGAACTAAGTTCCCACAGGAGGAGTGCTCGCCTCCAAGCCAGGAGAGGCGAGGCACCTGAGGATCGGAGCCGCCCTTTGCCTCGGGGCAGATAAAAGCCAGCCAGTCCCAGACCCAAGTTGCAGGAGCAACATCGGTGCTGCCTAGTTCCTGTTCCTGGTTCCTGCGTTCCTGACCTCAGCTTGGTTACCTCGGCTTCCTGACCTCGGCTTCCTGACCTCGGCTTCCTGACCTCAGCTTTGTTACTTCGGCTTCCTGACCTCGGCTTCCTGACCTCGGCTTCCTGACCTCGGCTTCGTGACTTCTGGCTTGGACTGACCTTGGACTGGACTAGACCTCGCCTATCGGATATCCCTTGGGACCAGCACAGTTTGCTCCTGCCACACCCGCACTCCCCCCTCGTTGGGGTGCGTTCGGGAGGAACCTGTCGTCATGACTGACCAGGCGGCTGCGCTGGCGGCATTGGCCCAGGAGAACCAGGTCTTGACCCACACAGTGCAGCAGCTAAGCAATGCGGTTACGGCGCTTCAGCAGCGTTTGGATGCCTTACCGGCTCCTGGTACCGGCGCCCCAGCTCCAGGCAAGTACCCAGTGGCCCTGCCAGAAAAGTTCGATGGGTCCCCGGGCAGCTTTCCCATGTTTCTCGCCCAGGCCAAACTGTATATTCAGGGGCGAGCCCGGGATTTCCCCGACGACCGCACCAAGGTGCACTTCCTGATCAGCTTGCTGAAGGACCAGGCGGCCAAGTGGGCGTTGCCGCTGCTCCGGCAAGACTCCCCCTTGCTGACAGACTATACGGGGTTTTGCAACCATTTTGAAACCGCGTTCGCCAACCCTCAGAAGGCGAGTCAAGCCAATCGGGCAATTCGGCGGTTGAAACAGGGCAAGTCCACAGTGGCCTCCTATGCCACGGAATTTCGGCTGTTGGCGCAGGACTTGACCTGGAACGATTCCGCACTTCGGGACCAGTATCTCGAGGGGCTTTCGGACGAGATACTGGACCAGCTGGCCACCTTGGATCGCCCCGCCACGCTGGAGGCCCTCATCCAACGGAGTCTACAGATAGACGATCGGTTGGAGGACCGGCGCCAGGCCCGGGCCCGCCAGCACTCTGGGCTCCCGACTCCAGTGCTCCCCAGCAGTTCCATGGCCAGAGCCGAGTCACTGGAGGAGCCGATGCAGCTCGGGGCAGCACGGCCTCGCCTCTCCCCTTCGGAGAAGACACGACGTCGGGAGGGAAACCTGTGTCTCTACTGCGGGGGGAGTGGACACTACGCCCGAACCTGCCCCGAGAAACGCCAGCCGCAGGGAAACCGCCAACCCCAGTAGCCAATGGCCCAGGCTATCTGGGGTCCCAAGCATCGCATGATGGGCCCTCACCAGTGGAATTGCAACACCTCATGATCCCAGTGCGTCTATACCCCCCAGGCGGGCCCTGGATTCTCACCCACGCTCTGGTGGATTCAGGGGCAACCCGCTCCTATATGGACTCTGCCTTCGCCGCTCAGCATCGGGTGCCGCTCCAGAACAAGCCAGAACCGGTGCAGGTGGAGGCAATCGACGGACGGCTCTTGCGGTCAGGCGCCGTTACTCGGGAGACCCAGCCCTTGGTCCTGTGCCACCAGCAGCACCGGGAGGTGCGTACCCTGGACATTGCCACCATGCCCCGGTTTCCCCTGGTGCTGGGGATGGACTGGCTGGAGTCTCACAATGTTCAGATCGATTGGGTCAATCGAACTGTACGCTTCCCAGACTCGGGTTCGATTGCTCAGTCCGAGATGCTTTCGGCCGCCTCCATGGGGGAGGCTGCGTCAACGCTCCCCGCCGTGTACCGGGACTACGTAGACGTGTTCGAGGAACAGGGGGCAGACCGGCTGCCTCCTCATCGGTCTTTTGACTGCGGCATAGACCTCCAGCCTGGGGCGCCTCTGCCTGTGAGTCGCCTATACTCTCTTTCGGAGCCAGAGCGTGAAGCCTTACAGGACTTCCTTCACAAGAACCTGGAGCGGGGGTTCATTAGGCCCTCTACCTCTCCCACCGCCGCTCCAGTACTCTTCGTTAAGAAGAAGTGTGGGGAGCTTCGCCTCTGCCATGATTACCGAGCCCTGAATAAGATCACCATCCCAGACCGGTATCCCTTGCCCCTAATTGCAGAGTTGCTGGAGCGGGTGCAAGGGGCGCAGATGTTCACCAAACTGGACCTCCGGGGGGCTTACAACTTGATTCGGATCCGTGCCGGGGATGAGTGGAAGACCGCATTCGGGACCCGTTATGGGCAGTTCGAGTACCTGGTCATGCCGTTCGGACTATGCAACGCGCCCGCCGTGTTCCAACGGTACATCAACCACGTGTTCCAGGACTTGCTCGACAAGTATGTGGTGGTGTACCTCGATGACATTCTGATTTATTCCCGTGACCCAGCTCGCCACGAGAGTCATGTCCGGACCGTGTTGCAGCGCTTGCGGGAGCACCGCCTGTACGCTAAGCTCAGCAAGTGCGAGTTCCACCAGCGGTCAGTGGACTTCCTCGGACACCGACTCTCCCCTGACGGTGTACAGATGGACCCCGGGAAGGTGTCTGCGGTTCGAGAGTGGGCGGCGCCGCGGAACCGCAAGGACCTACAGCGGTTTTTGGGGTTCGCCAACTATTACCGGACATTCATTGCGGACTATGCTCATCGCACCACCCCGTTGACCCGACTGCTGCGCCCCAAGACGCCCTTCGCCTGGGATGAGGAGGCTGAGGTGGCATTCCAGGGATTGAAAGCCTGTTTCCAGAAGGCGCCAATTTTGCAGCATCCTGATCCCTCTCGTCCCTTCGTGGTGGAGACTGACGCCTCCAGTACGGCTCTCGGTGCCGTCTTGTCCCAGCAACACGGACCAGATGCGCCACTGTTACCCTGCGCCTACTACTCCCGGCAGCTCCTTCCGGCGGAGCGTAACTATACCGTGTGGGAGCGGGAACTACTGGCCATCAAGGTGGCCTTTGAGGTCTGGCGCCATCACCTTGAGGGGGCACGACACCCGGTGGAAGTGAGAACCGACCACCGGAATCTGGAGTACCTCCAGACCACTCGCAGGCTAAACCAGCGGCAGATCCGGTGGGCACTGTTCTTCTCCCGGTTCCAGTTCCGGATCCGCTACATCCCCAGCTCCCAAAACCAGAAGGCGGATGCACTGTCCCGGAAACCGGAGGACATTGCAGAGACGGTGCAGCAGGCGGCCCCAACAACGATCATCCCACCAGCAGCTTTCCTGGCTGTTCATGAGACTGAGTCGCTGCTGGACCGAGTGCGGAAGCAGCAACGGGTCGACGCGTGGGCTCAGGAACGGATTCAGGAATTGGCCAGTGGATCATGTCCTCGATACCCAGAACTGGTTGTGCACCAGGGTTTGCTGATGCACCGTGGTCGGTTGTACATCCCACCAGGGCCTTTGCGGGCTGAGGTACTCCAAATGTCACACGACGCCCCGGCAGCTGGCCACTTCGGGAGGTATCGGACCACCCACCTGGTCAGCCGGGAGTTCTGGTGGCCCCGCTTGAAGGCCGACGTGGCACGGTACATTGGGGGGTGCGAGGTCTGCCGGCGAGCCAAGGGATCGACCGGGAGACCTGCGGGACTGCTACAGCCACTGCCAGTTCCCCCTCGTCCATGGCACACGGTCTCATTGGATTTCGTGGTAGACCTACCCCCATCCCGTCAGTGTACCTGCCTCCTGGTATTCACAGACCACTTCACTAAAATGGTGCACTGCGCCCCGTGCCCGTCTGTACCCTCAGCCAAGGAGACGGCGCAACTGTACCTACAAAACGTCTTCCGCTTACATGGCCTATCGGAACGTTTGATCTCCGATCGTGGTGCCCAGTTCACCTCCCGGTTCTGGCGCGCTCTACATCAGGCTCTCGGGACGGAGGTCTGCCTATCTTCGGCCTACCATCCACAGACGGATGGACAGACCGAACGGGCAAACGCGGTGTTGGAACAGTACCTCCGGTGCTACTGCAGCTTCCACCAGGACGATTGGGTCGACCACCTGGCGTTGGCCGAGTTCGCATATAACAACGCAGTGCACGCTTCCACCCAACAGACCCCGTTCCAGGCAAACTATGGGTACCACCCGCGGTTGTTTCCAAGCGTACTGCCGGCATCCGCAGTTCCCGCAGTGACAGACTGGCTACAAGAGCTCCAGTCACAGCAGCAGCTTCTGACGGAGCAACTGAGCCAGGCCAAGGACGCGTATAAGGCCCAGGCCGACCGTCACCGGCAGGAGGGGCCGGAACTCCATGTCGGAGACCTGGTATGGCTCTCCACCCGCCACCTGCACCCCTCTCGGCCTTCGCGGAAGCTGGATGCCCGCTTCACCGGCCCATTTCCGATCGTGGACCGTGTCTCACCTGTGGCATTCCGTCTCCGGTTACCCGCGACCCTGAAGGTCCACCCGGTATTCCACCGGTCCCTACTCAGTCCGGTCGCCCCGCCAGACGAGTTCCACCCAGACCATCCACGACCGCAGCCAGTTTTGGTTCAGGGGGAGCCCGAGTATGAGGTGGAGCACATTCTTGACTCCCGATACCGCAGGGGGAAGCTCCAATACCTCATCGACTGGAAGGGGTATGGGCCCGAGGATCGGTCGTGGGAACCGGCGGAGAACGTCCACGCGCCTGTCTGCCTCCGTGATTTCCATGCGACTTACCCCAGCAAGCCTGGTCCGGCCCCTCGGTTGAGGGGGGGGCCTGGGAGGGGGGATGGTGTGATGACCTGGGAGTCAGACTCAGACGCTGAACCTGAGGGATCCCAGCCTGCACAGGATTCACTGCCTCCAGAACCAGCAGAGCCAGGGCTGGGGCCTGAGTCTCAAGGGGACTCACCTGTGCTGGATCCTCAGGTGCAGGCATCGGCTGAGGTTGATCTGGCTTCTAATGGGATGGAGGACTTATTGCCTGCAGGTGCTCCACTCCCCACCCAGTCAGGGGAAGCTGAGGTTGCCTCTGGGTCCGGTAACCCTCCAGCTTCTCCTGAGCTGCAAAGGCTAAGGGCAGAGAGGCGAAGGGAACTAAGTTCCCACAGGAGGAGTGCTCGCCTCCAAGCCAGGAGAGGCGAGGCACCTGAGGATCGGAGCCGCCCTTTGCCTCGGGGCAGATAAAAGCCAGCCAGTCCCAGACCCAAGTTGCAGGAGCAACATCGGTGCTGCCTAGTTCCTGTTCCTGGTTCCTGCGTTCCTGACCTCAGCTTGGTTACCTCGGCTTCCTGACCTCGGCTTCCTGACCTCGGCTTCCTGACCTCAGCTTTGTTACTTCGGCTTCCTGACCTCGGCTTCCTGACCTCGGCTTCCTGACCTCGGCTTCGTGACTTCTGGCTTGGACTGACCTTGGACTGGACTAGACCTCGCCTATCGGATATCCCTTGGGACCAGCACAGTGGCGTAGGCAGCCACTGTGGACTTGCCCTGTTTCAACCGCCGAATCGTCCGATTGGCTTGACTCCCCTTCTGAGGGTTGGCGAACGCGGTTTCCAAATGATTGCAAAACCCCGTATAGTCTGTCAGTAAGGGGGAGTCTTGCTGGAGCAGCGGCAACGCCCACTTGGCCGCCTGGTCCTTCAGCAAGCTGATCAGGAAGTGCACCTTGGTGCGGTCGTCGGGGAAATCCCGGGCTCGCCCCTGAATATACAGCTTGGCCTGGGCGAGAAACATGGGAAAGCTGGTTGGGGACCCATCGAATTTCTCTGGCAGGGCCACTGGGTACTTGCCTGGAGCTGGGGCGTCGGCACCAGGAGCCGGCAAGGCGTCCAAACGCTGCTGAAGCGCCGTAACCGCATTGCTTAGCTGCTGCACTGTGTGGGTCAAGACCTGGTTCTCCTGGGCCAATGCCGCCAGCGCAGCCGCCTGGTCAGCCATGGCTTATAGGTTCCTCCCGAACGCACCCCAACGAAGGGGGGAGTGCGGGTGTGGCAGGAGCAAACTGTGCTGGTCCCAAGGGATATCCGATAGGCGAGGTCTAGTCCAGTCCAAGGTCAGTCCAAGCCAGAAGTCACAAAGCCGAAGTCAGGAAGCCGAAGTCAGGAAGCCGAGGTCAGGAAGCCAAAGTAACAAAGCTGAGGTCAGGAACGCAGGAACCAGGAACAGGAACTGGGCAGCAACGATGCTGCTCCTGCAACTTGGGACTGGGACTGGCTGGCTTTTATCTGCCCCGAGGCACAGGGCGGCTCCGATCCTGAGGTGACTCGCCTCTCCTGGCTTGGAGGCGAGCACTCCTCCTGCGGGAACTTAGTTCCCTTCGCCTCTCTGCCCTGAACCTCTGCAGCTCAGGAGAAGCTGGAGGGTTACCGGACCCAGAGGCAACCTCAGCTTCTCCTGACTGGGTGGGGAGTGGAGCACCTGCAGGCAATGAGTCCTCCACCCCATCAGAAGCCAGATCAAACTCAGCCGATGCCTGCACCTGAGGATCTAGCACAGGTGAGTCCCCTTCAGACTCAGGCCCCAGCCCTGGCTCTGCTGGTTCTGGAGGCAGGGAATCCTGTGCAGGCTGGGATCCCTCAGGTTCAGCGTCTGAGTCTGAATCCCAGGCCATCACAGTACCTCTAAGCACTGATTAGAGCAGGGGTGTCAAACTCCGGCCCTCCAGATGTTTTGGAACTACAATTCCCATCAGCCCTAGCTAACAGGACCAGTGGTCAGGGATGATGGGAATTGTAGTCTCAAAACATCTGGAGGGCCGGAGTTTGACACCCCTGGATTAGAGTGTTGGGCTTGGGCCTTTCAGACCAGGGATCAAACTCCCACTTGGCCACGTAGCTCGCTGGGTGTGATCTTGGGCCAGTCACTGTCTTTCAGCCCAACCCTACCTCACAGGGTTGCTGTGGAGGATTACACGAGGAGGAGGAGAATGGCATCACCATGCACATTATATTTAGTCCTTTATTTGTTGCATCTATACCCCAACCTTTTTTCTTGAAGGAGCTCAAGATGGTGCACATGGTTCTCACCCCCCACAACAACCCTGTGAGGTAGGTTCAGCTGAGAGGCAGTGACTGGCACCCAAAGTCACACCCAGTGAGCTTTGTGCCCGAGCGGGGGACTTGAACCTTGGTGTCTCCCAGGTCCTGGTCTGAGCCTCCAATCACAACAACGCACTGTCTTGCAACGACCTTCCACTTGCTCATCACAAAACAATACACAGGTTGTGATGAGCCTGGAAATTGTGGGAATGTTCAGGGAGGCAGGAGAGGATATATTGTTTATTAATATCCTTCTTAACTTGCGCTAGCAAGTTCTATAACTTAGCAGAGTTTACATTCTCCTTTAAGCGCACAGTGGGTAGCTGGTTGCAGGCTTTGTTTAAGCCTCTCAATATTAGATTCCTGGTAAGTTCCCTTATATCCCTCTTAAAAGAATAGACATGCCACAATCTTGTGTAAAGTACAGTGGTACCTCGGTTTAAGAACAGTCTGGTTTAAGAACGATTTGGTTTACAAACTGCACAAAACTGGAAATAGTGTCTTGGTTTGAGAACTTTACCTTGGTCTAAGAACGGAATCCGAATGGTGGAAGGGCACCGGCGGCGGGAGGCCTCATTAGGGAAAGCGCACCTCAGTTTAAGAACAGTTTTGGTTTAAGAACGGACTTCTGGAACGGATTAAGTTCATAAACCGTAAACTTTTATATACCACTGTATATAAAAGAAGTTTACTCACATCATCATCAGTTCACAGCTGGATCCCTGAAGGCAGACTTAGTTATAAAGTATATACATGTGGTCTATCCCATATGGAGATAGTCCCTTTGTCCTCTGTTGACTGAAAGCCAAAAGAGCATCTCTAGCTAAAAAGTTGCTCCAACGGAGGAAGTCAAAAAGTAAGAGGAGGTGTGCTGTGTGCTTGGTTTTTTTTGTTAACCTGGACAGGTAAGGTCACACCCAACTCTAGTCACATGTAAAAGGAAGTAATGTCCCAGCCCAGGAGGAAACAGGAAGTTTTTGACTGGCTGGACCAAACATCCCCTTGCATGTCCACTCTAGGAAAACAAGGAGTGTTGTACTTGACTGCTACTTATGTATCACATCCCACAGAAATGAGAAGGGTGGGCACCAGCTAAAGGGCACCTTGGCAACTGGGGAAGAGAGGGGAGGGGAAAAAAAACACCAAGTCAAGGGTGCTGGTTATAGTTTGCAAACTGGCCATTCCTGCTCTGGACAAAAACCTTCGGAAGATGACTAATGAATTTTCAAGGAAGATCTCAAAGAGAAGTGCAGGGATTGGTCATGGTTTATTCTGGATCCAAAAATGCAGAATCTGCTTTGCTCCTAAAAAAAAATATGGGGGAGAGGAGGGAGGGGGGAAAATTTGTGCAGGGTGAGATAAGAGTTGGCAACACCCAGAGCTCTAAATGGCCTCTCAGGATACTGTCCAACAATTAATCTTGATTCTGTTCAATATCCTGGCATTGGCCCCTTGCTCAGCACCACACTTCAGAAAATGCAGGCACTTTGTCACCCCTGTTGCTTTCATTACCTGCTACCTCTGAGACTGCCAACTCCCTGGTCGTAAAATCATAGAATTGGAAGGGACTACAAGGATCATCTGGTCTAACCCACTGTAATGCAGGGATATGCAGCTGTTTGAGACCTGTGACTTTGCTGTTATCCCCACCATGCTCTAACCATCTGGAAGAGGTTGTAGTTCAATTGGTAGAGCGGCAAAAAAATAAAATAAAAACTCTTCTAGGCTGCATCAACAGAGATGTAGTGCCCATGTCAAGGGAAGTATTGGGATTGCTCTCTTCCACCTTAGAGCAGATTTATGCCATGAGGTGCCACAGAAAGGCACTGGACATAGTAAAAGATCCATCGCATCCTGGTCACCGTCTCTTTGAGCTCTTGCCATCGGGACGGAGATACAGGACGATGAGGACAAGAACAAGCCGTCTTAGGAACAGCTTCTTCTCCAGAGCGATCTCGGCCTTGAATGGGAAGCCTGGACTTTGAAAGTCATCTAATCTTACCTGTTATGTTGTATCATACTGTATGGTTTTAATCAGTGTTTTTGTAGTTGTTTTGTTTTTGCGTGGAGTGCCCTATCTGGGTGGATGGAGCAGCCAAGTAATTTCGTTGTCCCCGAAGGGGACAATGACAATAAAATATATTCTATATTCTATTCTATATATTCTATTCTATTCTGCCTTGGTCAGACCATACCTGAAGTCCTGTGTCCATTTCTGGGTGCCACAGTTTAGAAAGGATATTGACAAGCTGGAACGTGTGCAGAGGAGGGCGACCAAGATGATCCAGGGTCTGGGAACTAAGCCATATGAGGAACGGCTGAGGGAGTTGGGTATGTTTAGCCTGGATAAGAGGAGACTAGGAGGAGATATGAGAGCCATCTTCAAATATCTAAAGGATTGTCACATGGAAGATGGAACAAGCTGGTTTTCTCCTGCTCTGGACCCCAAACAATTGATTCAAGTTCCAAGAAAGGAGTTTCCGACTAACCATCAGAAAGAGCTGTTTGACAAATCTAGCCCCCTCGGGAGGCTGTGGACTCTCCTTCCTTGGAGGTTTCTAAGCAGAGGTTGGATGGCCATCTGTCATGGATGCTTTACCTCAGGTTCCTGCTTTGCAGGGGGTTGGACTAAATCAGGCTTCCTCAAACTTGGCCCTCCAGATGTTTTGAGACTACAATTCCCATAATCCCTGATCACTGGTCCTGCTAGCTAGGGCATAGCTGTCAATCCTCCCTTTTTTTGCGGGAAACCCCCTTATTCCAATGCCGTTTCCCGCTGCTATCCCGGATTGTTGATATCCCTTAAATTTCCCGGATTTCAAAGGAAGCAGCTCCTCTCCCTCCCTGCCGGCCAGGGAGGCTCCTCAGCTGCATTGCTCAGCTGCCAATAAGGAGTCTGAGACTGACTGGGGGCGGAGCTTGCATGCCTTGTGCAGCCAGACCCTCACGCCCAACCAGACAGACAGCCTGCCTGCCGTCTATGTGCTCGCTCTTTCCCTCACCCGTTCACGCGCAGCCTCTGGAGCGCAGGGTGGCGAGGCTACTTGGTGCCATTGCACCGCCCTCGTGGCATCCCTTATTTTCAAATCCGAAAGTTTGGAAAAATCCCTTATTTTCAAATCTGAAAGTTGACAGCTATGAGCTAGGGATCATGGGAATTGTAGGCCAAAAGCATCTGGAGGGCCGAGTTTGAGGAAGCCTGGACTAGATGACCGTTGGGGTCTCCTCCAACTCTACAATTCTATGATACTTGTCATGTAACAAAGCTCAGGGATGAAGCCATCTCTCATCCTCTCCCTCCCCACCTTGCCCCGTTCTCTGGTGTGATTCATTGCAGCCTCTAGAGCAGCAGATGGAGGTGTTCTGCTTGTCTGCATTCCCTTTGCGGCTCCAGGGCCGGCCAGCTCACGGCAACAAGCAAATCTAGTCCATTGATCTGTGCAGGAGTTTGAGTCAATTGCAAAACGAGATGTCTCCTCATCAGCACAGGTCATCGGAAAGGCCTCTGCCGGTGTGATGCTTGGCAGCTCTGCTCCAGCTTCGAGTATGATCCCCCTGGTTGCGTGCCAATGGAAATCTTCCAGCAGACTGTGTTCCCGAGGATAAGGAGACACCCTTGGTTTTGAGTCATCTGCTATCGCTACTATATTTATTGTCAATATTACGTTTTTGAGTATACTGCTCAACCACTGCTTTTACCCCATCTCCATCTCCATCAACTTCAAAGCCCACCACCTCTTTCCATTTCAAATTGTATTTCCCATGTCACACTGTATTACAAATGTAATATTAAACTAGGGTGCAAATACACACACACACACACACACACACACACGTGAAACTCGAAAAATTACAATGCCGTGGAAAAGTCCATTTATGTAAGCAAT
The DNA here is from genome assembly GCA_034641385.1 of Darevskia mixta. Lineage (NCBI taxonomy): Eukaryota > Metazoa > Chordata > Lepidosauria > Squamata > Lacertidae > Darevskia > Darevskia mixta. The sequence goes on from JAWWNH010000201.1 coordinate 877,897, forward strand.
TGTTTTCATTAGCTACTGGAGTTTAATATATGAGATAGACTCATGACATGCAAAGCGAGATATGTCAAGCCTTTGTTTGTTATAATTGTGATGATTATGACATGCAGCTGATGAGCACCCCAAAGTTGAAATTGTTACTTTGGGGTTCTCATTAGCTGTATGCCATAATCATCACAGTTATAACAAATAAAGGCTTGACATATCTCGCTTTGCATGTCATGAGTCTATCTCATATATTCGTTTCACCTTTTAAGTTGAATTACTGAAAGAAATGAACCTTTCCACGATATCCTAATTTTTTGAGTTTCACCTGTATATTTGTGGCATTTGTTTCTTGATTTTATGAATAGTCAGGGATTTGGGAGATCAGTTCCAATGGCATACAGAATGGCTTGGTCTTTGCAGAGGGGAAAAAAAGATTGTAGAGTTGGAAAGGACCCTGAGGATCATCTAGTCCAACTCCATGCAGGAATATGCAGTTGTCAGGGACCGTGCTGAGGAGGGCTGCACTGAGGAGGAATGGTGGGAGCCACCCCCTCCCCCTGCTCCTGAATCTTCCCAGGAACAGGAGCACAGTGTAGATTTGGAACAGTGGTTTGCAGAGGGGCATAGTTCAGAAGGCAGAAGCTGGGAAATACTGGATGGGGAATATACAGGGATGTCCACCTAGTAGATTGAGATCTACCGGTAGATCCCCAGCTGATCCTGGTAGATCGCAGGATCCTTAACATGTACAAAAAGTTACGGGGGGGAAGCTTAAAAACTCTGTGGAATCCTCCCCCCAAAAGCTCAACAACCCTGGGCAATCCACCCACCCCACGCACGCTCCTCCTCCCTCCAATGACAATGGGTAGATCACGGCCAGTTTTTTTACACTGGGAGTAGATCGCAGTCTCTTGGGAGTTGGACATGCCTGAGCTAGAAGAAGAAGAAACACTGGGAGAGAGAGGGTTAACAGATTCACAGTTGTCGGACAGCATTCCTCCACCGCCCTCCCCAAGGTTGAGAAGAGTTCAGAAAGTATTAGAACAGAAAGTGCAGAGGGTACAAGCTCAGACTACAAGATGTAGGAGTGGCGTAGATTAATAGGGGTGGAGGGGAGAGTGTCCCTTGATTGGGAGCACCGCCATTCTGGTTAGACGCTTTCTTTTGTCTCTCACTGTGTTTATTAAAGAAACTAACTGGTAAGAATTTCCTTTTGTTTGATCTGCTTATTTACTGCCACGGGGGAGGAAGCCGATTCTCCAATGCCTGACAGCAGTTGTCCCATATGGCGATTGAACCTGCAGCCTTGGCGTTATCAGCACAACACTCTAACCGGCTGAGCTATTGGTTGATTGAATACCTGAGGCATTTTTTGCATTGAGGCCACTCTAGTCACCTACAACGGGCTACACTTTGGGGCCCTGGGGGTTGGCCTTTGGGCCTGGTGGGTACACCAGGGTGTGCCCATCAGGTTCAAAACAAAGGCGCCCACTGAGGAGAAGGAGTACCCCCAAACTTCATGACGTGACCATGGCATGCAGGCATGTAGCTGTAACACGACTCCGGAGAGGTGCATCCCCTCTATTTATTGCTTGGACAAATTTAATTTGTTGCAATTTGGTTTATTTGGATTGCTGCAGATCCTCCAATACGTTATATTTAAATATCCCCTGGTTGCCAAAGTTATTTGTCTCAACTCTTTCTCCGGCGGGTTGGCAATTTCAATTTTTCATTCCCCCCCCAACCTTAAATTCAGTTCTCCACACTTTCCACATCAAATTGCTTCTTCTTCTTTTTAAATCCTCATGGCAATTCATTGGCATTTTAGTGCAAATTTATTATAATGTAGTACACACTTTTGCTGTATGCAATTTTGCCCAATTTCAGCAAAGCGATTTCTCCTAACGTGGTGCCATTTCGGTATTTAATTATCTAATGTTTTTTATACCCTGCCTTTCCCCCAAGTTGAGATTTAAGGCAGCTCCCAGCATCTAAAAACATCAATTATAAAATATAGAGCAATGAAAACAAACTAATTGAAAACAATAGTCAAAATTGCTGTGACTGCTGCCGCAGCTGGAGGCAGCAATGCTTCTGAATGCCAGGTGGGCCATTGGCCTGATCCAGCAGGCTCTTCTTATGATCTTATGTGCCCTCTCGAGAGGGGAAATGCCATAGACAGTCACCCACGATCCCAATGGCAGAACTCATTGACTCCTGCCTCTGTTACCCCGCTATTCCCGAAGTGGCCAAAACTGAAGCAGCCGATTCCCAAATCCTGTTTGGAAGCAAAGCTGTTCCTTAACCCTGCTAAGGACTATTTCTTTCTTTCTTTCTTTCTTTCTTTCTTTCTTTCTTTCTTTCTTTCTTTCTTTCTTTCTTCTTTGCATTAATTATTTGATGGCTTGTGTTTCAGGATAAAAAGGACACAATATTAGATAATACGAGTTTATGCACTGCTAATGAATTGAAGCCTCCAGACTGCAGTTAAAGGCCTATAATTTACCATTAATTTCCCTAGGTGTATGTGTGTGTAGACAGGGACCCAGGTGGCGCTGTGGGTTAAACCACAGAGCCTAGGGCTTGCTGATCACAAGGTCAGCAGTTCGAATCCCTGCGACGGGGTGAGCTCCCGTTGCTCGGTCCCTGCTCCTGCCCACCTAGCAGTTCGAAAGCACGTCAAAGTGCAAGTAGATAAATAGGTACCGCTCCGGCGGGAAGGTAAACGGCGTTTCCGTGCGCTGCTCTGGTTCGCCAGAAGCGGCTTTGTCATGCTGGCCACATGACCTGGAAGCTGTACACCGGCTCTCTTGGCCAGTAATGCGAGATGAGCACCACAACCCCAGAGTTGGTCACGACTGGACCTAATGATCAGGGGTCCCTTTACCTTTATGTGTGTGTAGATACATATGTGTGTGTGTGTGTGTGTGTGTGTGTGTGTGTGTGTAGGTGAATTTTATATATATATATATATATATATATATATATATATATATATATATGGTTCCTTCTCTCTGTCCTTCTCTCTGTGCTCTCTCTCTCTCTCTCTCTCTCTCTCTCTCTCTCTCTCTCTCTCTCCAACCCACCCTTGACAATTTTCCAGAGGCTTTTAACTTATTACGACTGAGTGGTATTAAACTGGGTATTTTGAAACTTAAAGGGATTTAGAAAAGGATCTGATAAGCTTGCTTTTGCGAAAACTGGAATTCCTTATCTTGATCGCACAGAGGGTCTAATCTGTACTTCAGGGTAGCAAGCACAATAGACTGCACTATCCCCCCAGCCCCCGAACCTTAACGTCAGATCTGTTCATTATTTGTCTAGGCGATGTATCAAATGTTCGTTGCTCAGTGAGTATGGTGTTGGGGAGATGAATGGGCGATTGCATTGCCTTCAAGATTAGAGATTCTGCAGTGATCTGTCTACTAGTCTGCCTGGGCTGGCTTCCTCCGTTGCCTTTCCACTCCCGTTCTTTTCTATAGAACCAAAATGGTGCAGAACCAAATGGTGAAAATGTTCTGGAAGTCTTGTAAAGGCCGTCTTGGTAGGCGAGATAACCCCAGGACTTTGCAAGAATGAGCTCATATATTTATCTGCTTTGAAGTCTTAGTTTTGGTTCAGGAGAGGTTTCTCATGCTGTCTGCAGCGCTGGATTTAGATGAAGAGAGCCCCTAGGCTACTCCACTTGTGAGGCCCCCCCAACCCCCCACCCTCATGACTATAAGAAAATGGAAGAGTGTCATAAACAAAATTGAGTGAAGCCAAGGATAGTGACGGGTATTAAAAAATCTGCAATTCACAATTTCTCCTCTAAAGGACACCAGAAAACTTCATCAAAATATTTTTTTGTCTAAGTTTGTCACTTTCAATGTACAGAATAAAAAAAATTCTTACACAAAAGCTCATACCAAGAACAAACTTAGTTGGTCTCTAAGGTGCTACTGGAAGGAATTCTTTTACTCGCTTGTTTTGTGTATAAGCAAAGCTTAACCTATTAGCACTTTGCGGACAAGCTATGACCTTCTCCTGCTGTTTCGGGACCTGTCCATAGCTGTCAACTTTCGGATTTGAAAATAAGGGATGCCGCGAGGGCGGTGCAATGGCACCAAGTAGCCTCGCCACCCTGCGCTCCAGAGGCTGCGTGCGAACGGGAGAGCGAAAGAGCGAGTGCGTAGATGGCAGGCAGGCTGGCTGGCTGGTTGGGCATGAGGGTCTGGCTGCACAAGGCATGCAAGCTCCGCCCCCAGTCGGTCTCAGACTCCTTATTGGCAGCCGAGCAACGCAGCTGAGGAGCTTCCCTGTCCGGCAGGGAGGGAGAGGAGCTGCTTCCTTTGAAATCCGGGGAATTTAAGGGATATTCACTCTGCCTTCCACCTCACTCTCTAAAGACAGGTAGATTCCGGCCCTACCTGGAGATGCCGTTGGGCACCTGGAAATTCCCAGGTGTCAAAGAAAGGTTGTTTATGTATGCTACTACTGCTGCCCGTGTTTCGTTAGCCCCAAAATGGAAAACGAGCGAGGTTCCAACTAAAGAGGAATGGCAACTTAAGTTGACAGAATATGCACAGCTTGCAGATTTAGCATATAGAATAAGAGAACAAGAAGAATACACGTTTAGAGAAGACTGGAAAATGTTTATTGAATATATGGGAGGAAATTGTGTGCACTTGAAAATGTTGGCAGCATTAAGATAAATCCAACAGTGTAAATAAGTTTTGATGGATGTAATAATGTTTTGATGGATGTAATAGTGGAATACTGAATGGTTTAGTTTGTGTAAAATATGCAGGGATTTATGATATGCAAAATGAACCATGGAAGGAGAAGAAGGGAAGTCACTGATATTTTAAGGATGTTTAAATCAGTATCTTAAATTGTAAAACAGAAAATGTAATAAAAATGGTATATATAAATAGGATGAGAAGAGAGATAAGTTTTTCTCCCTCTCCTTCTAATGCTGGAACTCATGAACATCCAGTGAATGATTGATGAATTGTAGAGTTGGAAGGGACCCAAGGGTCATCTAGTCCAACCCTCAATGCAGGGATCTCATTGAAAGCATCCATGACAGATGGACGCTCAACCTCTACTTAAAAACCACCAACAAAGGATTGTCCACAACTTCCCGAGGGAATCCGTTCCACTCTCGAACAGCTCTTACTGTCAGAAAGTCCATCTTCACACGGCACATAGTTAAACTTTGGAACTCCCTCCCACAGGAGGGAGCGATGACCACCAACTTGGATGGATTTAAAAGAGGAATAGAGAAATTCATGGAGGAAAGGGCTATCAAGGGCTGCTAGCCATGATGGCTGTGCTCTGCTCTCCATGGTCAGAGGAAACAATGCTTCTGAATGTTGGTTGCTGGAAGCCAAAGGCTGTTGTGCTCAAATCCTGCTTTTGAGATTCCTAAAAGTCTCTGGTTGAGACATCACCTTGCCGACAAAGGTCCGTATAGTTAAAGCTATGGTTTTCCCAGTAGTGATGTATGGAAGTGAGAGCTGGACCATAAAGAAGGCTGATGGCCAAAGAATTGATGCTTTTGAATTATGGTGCTGGAGGAGACGCTTGAGAGTCCCATGGACTGCAAGAAGATCAAACCTATCCATTCTTAAAGAAATCAGCCCTGCGTGCTCACTAGAAGGACAGATCCTGAAGCTGAGGCTCCAAGACTTTGGCCACCTCATGAGAAGAGAAGACTCCCTGGAAAAGACCCTGGTGATGAGAAAGATGGAGGGCACAAGGAGAAGGGGACGACAGAGGACAAGATGGTTGGACAGTGTTCTCGAAGCTACCAACATGAGTCTGACCAAACTGTGGGAGGCAGTGGAAGACAGGAGCGCCTGCTGTGCTCTGGTCCATGGGGTCACGAAGAGTCGGACACGACTAAACGACTAAACAGCAACAAAAAGTCTCTGGTTAGCTGCTGTGAGAATAGGATGATGGATTGGATGGGTCATTGGCCTGATCCAGTAGTGATATTCTTGTGTTGCAGATGTACCACAAATGCTTATTGCACGCACACACACACACACACACACACACACACACACACACACACTAGCAGGAAAGGGGGGGGATGTGAGGGTAGGCTGGGAGGAAGTCCCATCGCAGCAGTTAATAGCAGGAATAAAAACCCTTTTAAATGTATAAATGAGGTGGAAACGAGGGAAGCCAGCGAGAGAATGCAAGCCTCAGCCAGGAGAAATTTGCAAAGGAGCTAATGATACCAAGCAAACAAACAATTTAATAAATATGCCAGACCCTGGAAGCTTGCCAGGGATTTAGCACCGAGCGTTTTGGAACACCCTGGTGGAAACTGTTTCCTGATTGACAGGGCCTTGCAGCAAAGCTAAATGTGTTCTTGGCTTTGTTCTCCCTTGAAGAAGATCTTGCGGAGATACTTGGGACAAAACAGTGCTTTTGTGCGGAGATAAATCAGGAGGAATCTGTCAGGGTTGAAGTGTTATAAAACAACTTGATAGCTTTGCTAATAGGTTAAGGCAACGTTTAAACTCCTTATACTTTTTTATTTTTTCAAAAGTCCTTTAAAACTGGACTTTCCCTTTTATTAAAATATTGGCTTTTTTAAAGCATTCTCCTCACTCAGTTCCAGGTACAGCAGGTTTGGTGAGTTTCTCTGGGGGGTCCCAAAGATGGAACAAACAAACAAACACCCTTCCACTGACAATTCCTTCTCCAGCCTCTGACCTGTCCTCTTCCAGCTGCTTTCAATTCAGTTCCTTGATTTGGTTCCGTCTGCACATGGCAGCTGCTGTGAAGATGCCTCTGAAAATGAGCAGAGGGCATCGTAGTATTTACTGCTCCCCATCCCCAAAGCGATTCTCTTAAAGGCATGAATTACAGGGGTGCTGGCAACCCACCCCAAAATAAACCCCCCAAGGGTCTCCCAAACAGGGCTGGTTTTGTCTCAGGCATTGGCGGAGAGTTTCCTGACTTCAGATCAATCAAAGGATTTGGTGTGGAATGCCTGCCAGGTAAGGGAACCTCCCGAAGGAACGCTTCTGGGCTGTCTCTGCTTTGGTGAAAGGAACTCTGCCAATCTTAGCTTGTAAAAAGGTAAAGGGACCCCTGACCATTAGGTCCAGTCGTGACCGACTCTGGGGTTGTGGTGCTTATCTCGCTTTACTGGCCGAGGGAGCCAGCGTACAGCTTCCGGGTCATGTGGCCAGCATGACTAAGCCGCTTCTGGCGAACCAGAGCAGCGCACGGAAACGCCGTTTACCTTCCCACAGAGCGGTTCCTATTTATCTACTTGCACTTTGACGTGCTTTCAAACTGCTAGGTTGGCAGGAGCAGGGACCGAGCAACGGGAGCTCACTCCGCCGCGGGGATTCAAACCACCAACCTTCTGATCGGCAAGCCCTAGGCTCTGTGGTTTAACCCACAGAGCCACCCGCGTCCCTAATCTTAGCTTGTGTTTAGGGGCAAAGGGAGAGAGAAAAGACTGTGAGGATGGAGTTGGACATTTTAAGCTGCAGGTATGCCCTGCTCAAGCTGGTTAATCCCATTAACCAGTTAAGAGCCTCTTAACAGGCAGACTCCGAGGCAGTCCAGCCATGAGGAGAAGCGAGAGCTGTCCTGGTTCATGTCTGGTGCCCAGTGCCGGATTTACGTATAAGCTAAACAAGCTATAGCTTAGGGCCCCACTCTCTTGGGGGCCCCCAAAAAAATTTAAAGGGAAGAAACAGCCTCAGTCAAAGTTAAGGGAAGTTTGTCAAATAATTCTGACAAAAATGGACAAGGGAGGAGTTGTTGCTAAGAAATCATTGATTTCACCAGAAATCAATCCGGCAAATACAACCAATAGCCACTGTTGCTGATGCTTTCGATCCACAAATGGACCCACTAATTTGTTCATTAGTCAAAGCTGCATATAAATGTATTAATGTTATTCGTTTGAATCTTTTGGGCGATTCTTAAAAACAAGGTAACTCAAAGTGATTTGCAATACGTAAACAAGCAAACACGTACACATTATCATAGAGAGTTGTAGAGCTGGAAGGGGCCGTAAGGATATGTTCACCCCCCTGCAATGCAGGAATAGGATGTTGACCCATACGGAGATTGAACCTGTGACCTTGGGGTTATCAGCACTAGGCTCCAACCAACTGAGCTAAAAGACAATCCTATTTTTTAAAAGGCAGGATTAAAACACCCTGCCCATTCAAGGAGGCAGCAGATAATTAAGAGCCGAAAGCCTGGTGAAAAAATAAATGTTTTTGCCTGGTGCCTAAAGTTATGGGCTGCATCAATAGGAGTATAGCATCTAGATCAAGGGAAGTAATAGTACCACTGTATTCCGCTCTGGTCAGACCTCACCTGGAATACTGTGTCCAGTTCTGGGCACCACAGTTCAAGAAGGATACTGACAAGCTGGAACGTGTCCAGAAGAGGGCAACCAAAATGGTCAAAGGCCTGGAAACGATGCCTTATGAGGAACGGCTTAGGGAGCTGGGTATGTTTAGCCTGGAGAAGAGAAGGTTAAGGGGTGATATGATAGGCATGTTCAAATATATAAAAGGATGTCATATAGAGGAGGGAGAAAGGTTGTTTTCTGCTGCTCCAGAGAAGCGGACACAGAGCAATGGATTCAAACTACAAGAAAGAAGATTCCACCTAAACATTAGGAAGAACTTCCTGACAGTAAGAGCTGTTCGACAGTGGAATTTGCTGCCAAGGAGTGTGGTGGAGTCTCCTTCTTTGGAGGTCTTCAAGCAGAGGCTTGACAGCCACCTGTCAGGAATGCTTTGATGGTGTTTCCTGCTTGGCAGGGGGTTGGACTGGATGGCCCTTGGGGTCTCTTCCAACTCTAGGATTCTATGTAATGATGGCAGCAAGTGTGCCTCCCCAGGGTGATCATTCCACAAGCAGGGAGCTACCACCAAAAGGCCCATTCCTGCTTTTCTATTCTCTGGACATCCCATTTAGGGGGCGCACAGACAAGGGCCTCAGGTGATGATCTCAGAGTCTAGGTTGGCTCATATGGGGAGAGGCAATCCTATATGCTTATTAGGAGAAATTCATACTGAAATGCCTATTAATATTCATGAAGAAAACTGAATTTAAGATTGGAGGGGAAAACTGGGGAAACCAGAGTGGCAGATCCTTCCCTCACTACTTGTGAGGTTGGGAGAGTTTAGCTGCAATCCCCGCCCCCTGCAGTTTCACCTGCCATTCAATCACTTGAGTGTTGCCTTTCATTTCATTTAAATTTGGGTTCCCCTTCCCATTGTATTTCAATTGGATTATTTATGTAAGTCACTTTGGGAAGCCTACCAGAAAGAGGGATAAAAATGGAAGAAACACACAAATAAATAGGAGCAAGCTGATTATCTTTGGTTGACGGAGTTCACAGTTCCACAGAGAAACATTGTGAGTTCAGCATTATGCAGGAGAGTCAACAGCAGCTGGGAAGCTCTGCCGGAGCCACCAAACTCCCAGTCTATTTGAAAAGAATGCTTTCTATCATGCTTGTCAATCAAGTCCTTGGTCCCGCCTGCTTCCTGGGTGCTAATTGACTGGCAGATAGAAAATCCAATTTGTATTTATTTCCAGTCTTAGCAATAGTTGAAAGAAGGAGGTTTGCTGACCCGACGGCTGAATTTAAGCGCTATTATGTGGTGTATTGGCTTGGTGAATGTTCCTTGCTTGAGACGTTCCTCCACTCCCAAAACCTCTGTCTCCAGCATGATGAATGCCTTCTTCAGAGCATGTGAGGATTATCCTTGAACTCCCTTACCTCAAAAGTGAGTTTTTGTAGTCAAGATTTATACCTTGGTTATCTTAATCACCGCATAATTATCTCTGCTGACGGAAGTGTCAGCAGGGGAAGATTTGCCCGCCATTTTCCTCCCCAGAAGTCCTGGTTTGGTTAATGTTTTAGAAAATATGAACTAGGTAAGTTCAGCTTTAGATGTGGGCTGAATCAAAATATCTCCCCCATTCCCACCGGGGTGCAGGAAAGAGAAAACCCACTTTTCTCAAAACCTTGAAAAATTTCACAAGTGTGCTGTCGAACGACAACATCATTGAGACAGGAATATGCAACCATAATTGATGAAAGGTACCTGAAGGTGTTATATGGAGACTCAAACCCCCTTCCCTCTGGGTTTTGTGCAAAATCTGTTTCCAGGTGTCCTCACTAGATTAAGGTTTCAGTTCCATTGTACAATGCAGTAACCTGTTTTTAAGAAACAAATATGAATGAAGTGATTAAAAAAAAAAGTCTGAATGAGAACGTGGAGGACACTGGGATTGTACTTTATGTAAGATGACTCCTCTTTTAATTAAAACTTGATTCGTAACTGGTAGTTGCTTACTGAGCAATCTATATTGCTTGCAACCAGGTTTGGAATAAATTCTTTGGACATTTTTGCTACGATAGCTGAGCGGAGAGCAGTTGGTGGAACTAAAATTACTCTCACCCCCCCCCTTCACCTCTTTGTCGCTTCTATCATTCTTCATATTTCCCACAACCCTCTCTGTCTTAATTTGGGAGAAACAGCCATGAAGAGTGTTGCATGATGGAAACAATAAAAATCAAGGAAATTACGAATGCAATGTGCCTTGATTACCTGTCTGTGTTGAATGAACAAGTGGAGGCTGGTCCTTTTGGTTGAACAGGGCGCTGAGTTGAGTCGTGTCCGAGTTGAGTCGCTGAGTTGAGTCGTGTCGTTGAGTCGTGTCCGACTCTTTGTGACCCCATGGACCAGAGCACGCCAGACACTCCTGTCTTCCACTGCCTCCCGCAGTTTGGTCAGACTCATGTTGGTAGCTTCGAGAACACTGTCCAACCATCTCGTCCTCTGTCATCCCCTTCTCCTTGTGCCCTCCATCTTTCTCATCACCAGGGTCTTTTCCAGGGAGTCTTCTCTTCTCATGAGGTGGCCAAATTATTGGAGCCTCAGCTTCAGGATCTGTCCTTCCAGTGAGCACTCAGAGCTGATTTCCTTTAGAATGGATAGGTTTGATCTGGGACTCTCAAGAGTCTCCTCCAGCACCATAATTCAAAAGCCAGAGCGGTATCTATTTATCTACTTGCACTTTGGGCGTGCTTTTGAACTGCTAGGTTGGCAGGAGCAGGGACCAAGCAACAGGAGCTCACCTCGTCGCAGGGATTCAAACCACCGACCTTCTGATCGGCAAGCCCTAGGCTCTGTGGTTTAACCCACAGCACCACCCGGATCCCTCTAAAAGTCATATAGTTGTTAATTTCCTTGACATCACATGGAAGGGTGTTCCACAGGGTGGGTGCCACCACTGAGAAGACCCTCTGCCTGGTTCCCTGTAACCTCACTTCTCGCAATGAGGGAACTGCCAGAAGGCCCTCGGAGCTGGACCTCAGTGTCCGGGCTGAATGGTCGGGGTGGAGACACTCCTTCACATATACAGGGCTGAATCTGTGGGGGGAAGGTGGGTTTGGAAAAGAAGGAAGGGAAAATCCTAGTATTTGATTGAGCAGTGCCATTAAGCCTTCACAGTGTTTTCCTCCCTTTTGGTGACGGAAAGCTGGAAAAGCCACCGCCGGAGTTCTGAGAGCAAAGACAGGAAGCCGGGCACCCAAAATTAATTAGACAGGCATGATAAGAGAGGGAGTAGCAGCCAGGGGACAACTTTGCAAGGTTTTGCTCAGTCAAGCCTGTGACGAAGTGCAGCCTTGCGGAAGGAAAGAGGCCCGAGAGGCAATGGAAAGACGCCTCCCGGATTTCAGAAGCTCTCCGCAAAGTTTTGCGGTGGATTCACTTCCCTGCACCCTCTAAGTGTTGTGGCAGGTGTGAGCTGTGTTTTAAAGGAGGGCTGGCATCCGTGGGATGCTTTCGCTCAGTTGTGATGGATTTTGACACATTGAGATTGAGAGGTGTGCACCTCAAGCCTGAATGTGAGAAAAGGAAACGGCTGCAGAGTTTTTCTTCTTTACCGCAGTTATACCTGGCCTTTCCGCCAAAAGCGATCTCGGAGAGGCCTACGAATGTTGCTTCCAAGACGGTCTCTGGCCTCAGGCTTACAGTCCAAAAGAGCACGGCACGCGAGGAAAGAAGGAAGGGGAGGGAGGAGTGAAAAGCAAGCTCAAGCACGAGACCTTGAAGTTACTGTTCTTGCACAGTGCTTCCCCCCCACAGTACTCTCATTTTGAACACCACCATTTTATAGTTCAAATCGGGAAAATAAATAGATTAAATGGACAAAAGTCCAAAGATTCACAAAATGTTTAGGGGTATGCGTACCCCTAAGTCCCCCCAGAAAAAAGCACTGTTCTTACATATTATATACATACGTAATTTTATTTGTATGCCGCCTTCCCATAGTTGAAACAGTGCTCAAGGTGGCCTTCGGGTTGGACTCAGTCTGATGTTTTTTCCTCCCCTTATGGTTTTGACTGGGCGATAAATGAAGCTGCATTTAAATTTTAAATTGTATTTTAATCTGTATTTTAATTAACGGTTTTTCTTTCTTTTATATTTTATTGTAATTTTTATTGGTGTTAGCCGCCCTGAGCCCGGTTCAGCTGGGAAGGGCGGGGTATAAATAAAATTTATTATTATTATTATTATTACAACATGAAAAAACACATAATTATAAATGTAACAAAAGTAATCATAAACAATAAATGAAACATCAGAAAGGTCACAACCAAATTTAGACAATTTCCACAAAAATCACAACATACCCTCCAACATTTCTCTGATGGAAATAGGGACATCCCATTCCATAAAGATAATTTTACTATTTATACCCCACACATCTTACTGGGTTGCCCCAGCCACTCTGGGCAGCTTCCAACATCTATAAAAAACGTAACAAAACATTTAAAAACTTCCCTATACAAGGCTGCCTTCAGATGCCTTCTAAAGGTTGTACAGCTACTTATCTCCATACCCTTCAACATTTCTACGATGAAAATAGGGATGTCCTAAGGAAAAGCGGAACATTCCGAGATCAAATAAGAATCTGGGTGGGTTCTGTAAATCTGGGACTGTCCCTGGAAAATAGGGACACTTGGAGGGCCTGTCATAATGACATCTAAAAAAACAAAGAATAGGAACAACGCCCCAGCTCAAGAGTCTGTTCAGCAGCCTCAGCTTTTGTAGCTGGAGTCAGTCCAGGCCCCGCCCTCCCAGGCCAGGTGGGAAAAGGCCTGCGAGGCAGGGAGCAGGTCCCCCAGGACTCACAGCTGAGATAATCTGCTCTTAAAGTTATAGCTGATGATGTCAGGGGCAGTTCAAACTGCTTTGCCCTTATAGGGCTTTGTACCTTTCCTGGGACGCGGGTGGCGCTGTGGGTTAAACCACAGAGCCTTGGGCTTGCCGATCAGAAGGTCGGCGGTTTGAATCCCCGTGACGGGGTGAGCTCCCGTTGCTCGGTCCCAGCTCCTGCCAACCTAGCAGTTCGAAAGCACGTCAAAGTGCAAGTAGATAAATAGGTACCACTGCAGCGGGAAGGTAAACGGCTTTTCCGTGCGCTGTTCTGGTTCGCCAGAAGTGGCTTAGTCATGCTGGCCACATGACCTATAAGCTCCCTCAGCCAATAAAGCGAAATGAGTGCCGCACCCCCAGAGTCGGTCACGACTGGACCTAATGGTCAGGGGTCCCTTTACCTTTACCTTTCCTGAATCATGCTTCCTCCCAGATCAGATCCAAGAGCCAAGCTAGTGACAACATTCAGACGCAGAGGAAGATCCAATGGTCTGGGTAGGTTCATATTTGGAGAGGCACCCTTAAAGAGTTTTGTGTGTATATGTGTGTGAAATCTGTTATTTAATATTCCAGTTTCCCTGCTAACAGCTAGAGATGGGGAGAATTTCATTTCCGTTTGCATTTAAAAGCAAACGTTCTTAATCTGCACTTTTTTAAAAAAAAAACCACATATGTGACTTGAAAGACATCCATCCTTAGAAATCTACACCCCCTCTGAATTTTGCAAAGCAGTTCTCCAGCCATGCAGTGTGCACAGAAATGCATATATCCTGCTTGGCAGGGGGTTGGACTGGATGGCCCTTGTGGTCTCTTCCAACTCTAGGATTCTATGATTCTACCAGGGTCAAGTGTGTATAGAAACACATGTGCAAGTGACAACATAAAACAAAAATGCAATACCAATCAATCAATCAATCAATCAATCAACACCTTTATTGGCATATATAAAATAAAACGAAAACATACAAACCCTCTGTAAATAAGGAATCCTCATCCGTCACCACATACATCTGGTAGTCCAGATGCACTGGCTTTAATTTCATAAATCCTAGTCAAATAGTGAGCCATAATTCTGATGGGTTCAGGGGATTCATCCCTCAACAAGAGCTGGACCGCAAGTTGTTTGTTGGAGAGGGCCCTGAGCCACATAAAGGATATCGGAGGGCCAAAATACGTTAGGAGAAATTGTTTTGGAGAAATGAGAATGTCAGGGAGGAATGCATACAAAAACATACATGGATGGGAGAAATGAGCACTAAAATGCTGGTGGATTTTCATGCGCGCTCTAAAAATTAATAATTCTGCATACGGGTATGGGAATGCAGAAAAATGAATTTAAGATCGGGAAAATGAGAAACTGAAAGGGCTGAAATTGTCCGATTCACCCATCCCTAGTTGTGGCACAAGCCTAACCACGTCTGTTCAAAAGTAAGTCCTGCTGAATTTATTGGCAATAGATTCAGTAGGACTGACTTTTGAACAGACGTGGTTAGGCTCTTTGCACACTTAAAATGTGGCTTGCAAATTCTGGGAGCTGTCCTCCTTCTGGAAGAAGCCTGAAAAACCCAACACCTCTCATTTTAGCTGCCCTGGAAATACTGGCGTTGCGTTGTGAGCTGTTCAGTTTTGCTGCATCTCTCTGTTCCCTCCCCACCACCTTCCGTTCTCGCTGAAGCAGTTCACAAGCTGCTGCCTTCTCCTCCAGCTCACCCCCCCCTTCTCTCTAGGTGTATGATCCTCTGTGTTTGTGCATGTCAAGGAGGGTTCGGCCAGGCAAATAATCCCCCTTCGCCCCGTAAATAAAAGCACAACAAACCGAGGGCTTCACATTTTGCCTGTGGCTGAGCGTTCGTAGAAAACTTGCTTTCATACGGGGTGCTGCACCCTCTGATTCGTAGCATTCATTGCAGAACTAGCAGAAAATCCTTTCCTAAATGCAGTGGGCCGGCCATTGTCCGGAGAGGCATGGAAATGCTTCCTTTTACCTGGCACGGCATGCATATGGAGGAATGGCGCACGGCCTGATGTCCTCCTCATTATGCCCCAATGCGCTTTTGGCCATTGGTGTGCAATCTTTATCTCCCCAGGCAGATGGGGAGCCAGTAGTTCAGTGGGAACGGCAAGTTATTAACTGCTGATGCTCAGCCGTCTATTAAAACACACACACACACACACACACACACACACACACACTTGACTCGGTTTATTTCCTAGAGGATGAGATCAGGTACTGGCAAACGGTCCTGAGATGTAGGAGGCAATAATGAATGGTTTAATTTTCAGTTGGAGCCTGGAGAGGTTGGGTAGTCTGTGATTCGGTTGGAGCGATTTCGGGCAGGCAGATAAGACGCTGGATCTTTGCCCTCTCGGCAGGTTGAGAGCATGGCAACGAAGGAGAGTTCTGGGTGCCTAGGGATTTATGGGAAGTGTGAAGTATATCGGTGTGGACAGTGCCCCCCAAACCTGGGGCTGGAGGAGGAGTCCTCAGGAAACAAGCCAAAGCATTGCCCATCAAATGAATCTTTGTTGACTCATCATGTGGGTTTTACTGGATTGATCCATTAAATGGGGGTGTCTTTAGTGAGCCAGGGTGGTATAGTGGTCCAAGTGTCAGTCTAGGACCCAAGGGAGGTAAAGGGACTCCTGACCGTTAAGTCCAGTCGCGGATGACTCTGGGGTTGTGGCGCTCATCTCGCTTTACTGGCCGAGGGAGCCAGCATACAGCTTCGGGGTCATGTGGCCAGCATGACTAAGCCGCTTCTAGCTAACCAGAGCAGCACACGGAAACACCGTTTACCTTCCCGCCGGAGGGGTACCTATTTCTCTACTTGCACTTTGACGTGTTTTTGAACTGCTAGGTTGGCAGGAGCAGGGACCAAACAACGGGAGCTCATCCTGTCGCCGACCTTCTGATCGGCAAGCCCTAGGCTCTGTGGTTTAACCCACAGCGCCACCCTGGGTTCAAATCACTACTCAGCTGGGAAGCTCAGTCATTGATTTGGGGATAGTCACTCGAACCAATGGCTTCATGTTACAAGAAAGGAAGAAGAAGAAGAAGAAAAGTTTGGATTTGATATCCCTCTTTATCACTACCCGAAGGAGTCTCAAAGCGGCTAACATTCTCCTTTCCCCTCCTCCCCCACAACAAACACTCTGTGAGGTGAGTGGGGCTGAGAGACTTCAGAGAAGCATGACTAGCCCAAGGTCACCCAGCAGCTGCATGTGGAGGAGCGGGGAAGCGAACCCGGTTCACCAGATTACGAGTCTACCACTCTTAACCACTACACCACGCTGGTGTAGTGTGGAGATACCAACTAAACACCAGGAAGAACTTTCTGACAGTAAGAGCTGTTCAGCAGTGGAACGGACTTCCTCAGGAGGTGGTGGACTCTCCTTCCTTGGAGGTTTTTAGGCAGAGGTTGGATGGCCATTGGTTATGGATGCTTCAGCTGAGAGTCCTGCATTTCAGGGGGTTGGACTAGATGACCATTGGGGTCTCTTCCAACTCTACAATTCTATTATTCTTAGCTTCCTATATCTTGAGGGAACAGCCCTAACTCTGTGGTGGGGCATCTTCCTAGTAATCAGAAGGTCTCAGGTTCAACCTGTGGAGCTCCAGAGAACTGGGAAACACTGCTGGTCAGTGCAGACAACAATGATCTAATTGGGCCATTGGCCTGACTCAGTATCAGTCAATTTCCTGTGCCTTAAGGAATTGTGGCTCAATAGCAGAGCATCTGCCTTGGATGCAGAAAGTCCTCACTTCAGTTTTGAGGCAGGGAAAGGCTTAAACATAGAGCTTGAGGGGGTGAGGGCCATGCATGAGGCCCGAGAGTCATGGGGGAGGCTGTCCCTTGAGCTGCCAAGTGTATGAGCCAGGCTTCAGTCAGGTGTTAGGGAACTTTGCCTCGGGATTAACTCAGCTCTTTAAAACCGGCCTTCTCTCTCTCTCTCTCTCTCTCTCCCCCCCCCCCTTTTGATGTAATGGGATATGAAAGGAGCCGTTCTCTCAGACAAAATTTTCCATCAGAAGAGCTTTTTATATTATTAAAATTGAATCAAGGCAAAGCAGAGAGATGGGGGTGGGGGCACCTTGCCTCATGCTTGCCTGGGTGCATTTTCCCCGGACCACCAGAAACGCAGGCACCGTGTCTTTTGGACACCCCCCTCTTTGGGCTAGATAAGTTCTCTGTTCCATTTCATTGCTCTCTGAAAAGGCCTAATGAGTCGTAGGGCTGCAGCTGAAGGGTAGGGAATCAGTTTCTCATGCATAGGGAGCTGGACCTGCTCTGAGATGGGGCATTGGTCCATCTAACTCAAGGGACAGTAATTGATCCAGCTAAATGCTCCAGGAGGACATTCCCAGTCCCCCCCAGGCAGAGGACATTCCCAGTTCCACCTGGCAGGGAAGGCTGGTGTCCACTGGGCAGAAATTAGGAAGGCCAACAGTAGGTGGCGCTACAGCCTATGATAGGCAGAGCCATCCAATGCTGGTTTCATCCCCACCTTCATTCCATGTTCTACAGTGGCAACACTGAGACTGAGGATGAAGCTGATAGCCAGTGCCACCATAGCTGTCAACTTTCGGATTTGAAAATAAGGGATTTCTTCAAACTTTTGGATTTGAAAATAAGGGATGCCGCGAGGGCGGCGCAATGGCACCAAGTAGCCTCGCCACCCAGAGCTCCAGAGGCTGCGCGCGAACGGGTGAGCGAAAGAGCAAGCGCATAGACGGCAGGCAGGCTGTCTGTCTGGTTGGGCGTGAGGGTCTGGCTGCACAAGGCATGCAAGCTCCGCCCCCAGTCGGTCTCAGACTCCTTATTGGCAGCCGAGCAACGCAGCTGAGGAGCCTCCCTGGCCGGCAGGGAGGGAGAGGAGCTGCTTCCTTTGAAATCCGGGAAATTTAAGGGATATCAGCAATCTGGGATAGCAGCGGGAAACGGCATTGGAATAAGGGAGTTTCCCACCAAAAAAGGGAGGGTTGACAGCTATGCCACCCCGAAGACTGATTGTAAGCAAGGAGGTAGGCAGTTGTGGGCTAGCTGAGGGCAGAGTGATCTTGGTGGGGCAGTGCCCCACCTGCCCGAATGAACCAGCCTCCACTTCTATCTGGAGGTGCTTGAGATTGAACCAGGGACCTTCTGCCAGGGCCGGCTCACCCATGAGGCAAGGTTGAAGAGACCACCTCGGGTGGCAGAATCCACAGGAGCAGCAGATCCGTCTCTAAGGAATGCATCACCCTTCTTGGAGGCTGGATTTGCCTCCTCCTCATTAGCCCCTCTTCCCACTGCTGCCTCTACAGTGGCTTCTTGGTGGATAGGAGGCAATGCTGGTCTCCTCCCACCCTTGTTCTTGATGTAGATCTTTATTCCACTCTTGTTCCTGATGTAGACCTTCACTCACCTGGTGATGGTAGAGTAGGGCCATGTTGTGTCTCACCTCAGCTGCCAAAATGTCTTAGGCCTGCCCTGCCTTCTGTGTACAAATCTGAGATGCAGCCCTTCCTGGGTGCAGAAGATGCCCGGTTCAATCCCCGGCATCTCCAGTTAGTGCTGGAAACGGCCCTGCCTCAGACCCTGGTGAGTTCAAAGGGAGCTGGAGGCATCTTGTTTGGGTATTGAGGTGGTGTCACACTCTCAGTGATGTCATCAGAAACACGGAGGGTTGTTTTTTTCTTCCAGCTTAGGAACTGGACTTGGAGGGTGGGGTGGGGGGCGGAATCAAGCTATTTTCTTACTTTATAAATACACTGTTACACATCACCCCATTCTCTGAGTGGTGAGAAACTTCATTGGTTCCAGCTGCTTACCTAGGGTTCCTTTTCCTTGGACTGAAGATCAGCAAGACTGTGGTGCCTTTAGGATATATATGGTTCAATTTACACATATACATACAACCTGAGCATAAGATGGAGGGTCTCGCAGCATAAGCACCCCAAAATATTTTGCTTCTCCAATAGTCACAGCTCCAGTAAAGGTAAAGGGACCCCCGACCATTAGGTCCAGTCGTGACCGACTCTGGGGTTGTGGCGCTCATCTCGCTTTATGGGCTGAGAGCCGGCGTACAGCTTCTGGATCATGTGGCCAGCATGACAAAGCCGCTTCTGGCGAACCAGAGCAGCGCACGGAAATGCCGTTTACCTTCCCGCCAGAGCGGTTCCTATTTATCTACTTGCACTTTGATGTGATTTCGAACTGCTAGGTTGGCAGGAGCAGGGACCGAGCAACGGGAGCTCACCCCATCGCGGGGATTCGAACCGCCGACCTTCTGATTGGCAAGCCCTAGGCTCTGTGGTTTAACTTACAGCACCACCTGCGTCCCTCACAGCTCCAGTAGTCCAGCACAAATCAAGCATGCCTCTATGCTTTTGCGTGGCTCACATGCAACACACAGGCTATTTTTCTTCCACCCATTCATTCTATGGCACAGAACAGCTCCTTTGGTTATGCTAATCATGGTAATCAAGCCAGCCCAAGCCATTGCCTAGACCACTGGTTTTCAACCAATGTGCCATGGCACCCTGGGGTGCCTTGAATGATGGTCAGGGGTGCTGCAGGCAACGCTGGCCTCTGTCCCTCTTTCCTTCCCCCCTTCCTCTGATGTCCTCTCACATCTCTGCCTCCCAAAGGCTTGCACAGCTGTTTGTTGCTGCAGTCCTTGCTACAAACTCCCCAGGTGAATGGTGCCTCTGGAGCTGGCCGGGATGTGTGTGTTCCTAGGCCCCTGTGGGGCAGTGTGAGGAGGCACATCTCTTTGGGGTGGCCAGCTCAGAGACCAGGGGTGGCAGTTGCGTCTGCCCAGAACACTCCCAAGGAGAGGGGAGAAGAGAGGAGGCTGAGGGGAAACTCCACAAGGGAGGGTGTTTGGAAAAGGGTGAGAACTCTGCAGGCAAGGGGTGATATAACTGGGCTCCTGAGCCCCACAGGGGTGCTGCAGAAAGAATGTAGTTGGTCAAGGGAGCTGTGGACCCCCCAAAAGAAGAAGAGTTTGGATATGATATCCCAATTTATCACTACCCTAAAAGGTAAAGGGTAAAGGGACCCCTGACCATTAAGTCCAGTCGTGTCCGACTCTGGGGTTGCGGCGCTCATCTCACTTTATGGGCTGAGAGCCGGCGTACAGCTTCTGGATCATGTGGCCAGCATGACAAAGCCGCTTCTGGCGAACCAGAGCAGCGCACGGAAATGCCGTTTACCTTCCCGCCAGAGCGGTTCCTATTTATCTACTTGCACTTTGATGTGATTTCGAACTGCTAGGTTGGCAGGAGCAGGGACCGAGCAACGGGAGCTCACCCCGTCGTGGGGATTCAAACCGCCGACCTTCTGATCGGCAAGCCCTAGCCTCTGTGGTTTAACCCACAGCACCACCTGAGTCTCAAAGTGGCTAACATTCTCCTTTCCCTTCCTCCCCCACAACAAACACTCTGTGAGGTGAGTGGGGCTGAGAGACTTCAGAGAAGTGTGACTAGCCCAAGGTCACCCAGCAGCTGCATGTGGAGGAGCGGAGACTCGAACCTGGTTCACCAGATTACGAGTCTACCGCTCTTATCCACTACACCACACTGGCTCTCACTGGCTGAAAACCTCTGGCCTAGACAAAGGGAATGGTTTGACAAGCTTAGTCTCATAGCGTTTACCCTGACAGATACAGGAACCCAGTAACTGGAAGGGACTTGGGGCATCATGCAGACTGATACAACCCCCGCAAGCCTAAAACAATACTTTACTGAGCCCAATTCCCAATCAAACTGTGCTTCGCTTGGTGTTTTTCTTCTGCTAATATTTGACACAAAGAAACCATGATCTCATAATGCAGGGTGGACTCTGCCTTGTCCCAGGGCAACATTTTTAAGAGCGTTTTGATTTGGGTCTGCAAGTTTGAATGATTTCTCTCCCCCCCCCCTTCTCCTTTGAAGGCTCCACATTTCTATTAAGACATCCATCTGTGTCTGTGCAGCTGTGACATCCTTGCGGAGTGATTCTGTCAGTCTCCTACTTTATTACTTTGAAATGACTTTGAGTATTGCTTTAACCCATCGTGGCTGAGGGCTCTTTTCTTGGCGAAATGTCCAGAAGCCCTGAGAGATAAAAAGGGGGAGGCTGCTTGCTAGAATTTCTTCCGTCCTCCCCACTTTTAAAAGGTGTGTAGCCCACTCTATTTCCAGGATTTTAGAGGGGATAACATGCTTTCCACCTCTCTTTCTCCAGAGCAGTACGGAAATTTAGGGCATCAGTTTCTGTTGTGCAGAGAGAGAGAGAGAGAATGGGTGAGTGTGAAAGAGCATGTTCTGGAATCTTAGGCTGCCATCTGCAATAAGCTCTTTATTGACCAGTGCCAATAGATGAGGGGAGAGCAGATGGCAAAATCTCAATAGTTTTAATGCAGCACCAGTCCCTCAAAGGCAGGGGTGGGGAACACTGTTTTTCAGCCAGAGAGTCACATTCCTTCCTGAGCAAACAGCCAGGATCCAGTAATGGGTGGGGCCAGAGACAAAGTGGGTGGAGCAATGGCCTTCTCCAGATGCTTTGATACAGAAAGTCCATAGTGGCAGAGTGTCTTCTTTTGAGGCAGCCCCGGGTTCAATCCCCGAGCACCTCCAGGCAGCGCTGGGAAATGTTCCTTGCCTGAAACTCCAGAGAACCACTGTCCATCAGTGTTGAAGACACTGAGCTAGATGAACCAATGGTCTGAGTCTGTGTAAGGCAGTTTCCTACGCTTCTACGGTGTGAATCAAAGGGTGTTGTTGCTGAGTTTAGCTCATGGAGGATGAGGCTGTCAATGGCTGCCCGCCACAGTGGCTTTGCCCTGTCTCCATAGTCAGTTAATAATGGTTGTCGATACCAGCTGCTGGTCTTCTGCTCATGTCCTGCTTGTGGGTTTCCATGGGGCATCTGGTTGGCCACTGTGAGAAGAGGATGCTGGACTTGACGGGCCATTAACCTGATCCAACAGGCTCTTCTTATGTAGTCAATGTGGTGTGTGTGTGTATAGAGAGAGAGGGGGGAGAGAGAGGGGGGGGAGATCTTTGGGGAATTAAGTCCTACATTTTGGAAGTGGGGTGCTTGTCAAACTGGGTAATTAATGTGAACAGAAGGGATATTATAAATAATGCCAAGCCAAACTCCGGGGTTCAGTGTTTGCTTTATCTCAAGGAACCATTGTGTGGACAGAGATGATGCCATTTTCAGCAATGAGCTTTATAAACAACAGTAAACAGAGTGCTAAGTGTATCCCTGGAAAGGAGGCGTCATTCCCCTTCACATACTTCCCCCCCCACCCAAAAAGATTACTTGCAACAAAATGCACACACACAGAGTCACATTTCATGAATACAAATGTCTGCCGTGTTGGGTTTAGATGTTTCAGAATGCTGCTGTTTATTTCATGAGGATTTTCAGGACAGGCTTTCATAGCAGAAGGGGCTGGAGTGGCTTGATTAAGGAAGGCAGTGAGAAAAGAGGGCCGTGAAACTGAGTGATAATAGAGAGAGGATAGCCAATGCGGTGTCATCCAGATGTTTTTGGGTTTCGGCTCTCATCAGCCCCAGGCAGCATGGGGAATGGTCAAACATGATGGGAGCTGGACTCCAGTAACATACAGATGGCCAAAGATTCCACATTCCTATCCAAAGTCTCTTCACTACATACCCATTTCATTTTGCATGCCACCCCTGGTCAAATTTCCATTTTGGGGGTGGGGAGGCATGGAGACTGTTGTCACTGGCTTCCATGATTAAAGCACTAGCTGGTGAAAACCTATTCACCTATTCCCAGAGAAGGGGTTTCCACCTTGGAAAGGACCTGACCTTGACAGTGTTTGGATCATGTGTAGACCAAGCCCACCCAGTGCTCCGTCTCTAAGTAAGGTTACAGACTAAAGCTTGCTCTTGGAGATGAAATTGGAGGAGAGGAAGACCTTGCTATGAGGGCATCGTGAATCAGGGCCTGTGGAAGTCATGATACTCGAAGGAACTTGCAGAATGGGGGGCAGGCACAGCTGGACTTCTCCCCCCCATTTTCTGGACTCCCACAGTAAACAACAGATCCCCATGAAGAACAGCAGGAGCCATGAGCTCAACAGTGAATGCATCCTGTTGGTGTATCACAACACACCTCATGTCAAAGTCCTACTTGGGAGGAGGAAACAAGGCCAGAACAACATTCGGATTCAGGGCCCCAACTTGTGTGGAGCAGCTAGCCTAGGTAACTCAACAATCCCCCACTCACCTTTGCTCGCCGGAAACTGCTGAGGCAACAGACTCCATGGACCGGCTGCTAGACTAGGTGCCTTCTGCTCAGCTGGCTCTCCTGTTCAGCACCAGGTGATGGACAGCTCCCTTGCCTGGCTTGAATGGGCCAATGCTTTTCAAAAACTCAGGCAAGAAGGCCAGAGGAATCAAAACAGGCTTTGCACCCTCTTCAATCTCAAAGGAGGGAAACATATGGTAAGCTAAAATAGCTTTTGTTAGGAGGTCTGATTTTATGATCCCTCCATCTATGCTGAAAATCAGCTTTATCTCCCCCCCTCCCAATTTGTTTTTTAAATAAGGCTTTAAAAACATTGCCTACATAATGCAGACACTGAAAGCCGAAACGTACGAGAGTTTTGCAAAGTGACATTATTGCACCTGATAGAAATGGAACAGCGCGTATGCACTAGACGAGATTGCATTGCTCTAACAGCCCAAATTAACCTTTTCAGGGATTATCTTAAAGAATTTTCATTCCTGGCCTGCCAGAAATTTCCATTTCATTTTCATTTCTGGTCTGCCCCTCCTATGAGCTGCAGGCAGGCAACTGTTTAAAACCAAGCAAATGTATCAGATCGCTGCAGAGAAAAGAAACAAATTAGAGCCTTGGTTACGGTATTGGCAGACTGATAAAGGGGGACAAACGAGGGAGATCTGAATGGCTATCCAAACTGGGCCTTACTTACAAAGGTCTGGTGGTGGAAATGCCACTTTTATTTGATTGATTTTGCAAAGCTTGGAAGCCGTCTAGGTTTGCAAAGACTCGGGTTAGAGGGAGGGACATATGGACAGCTGACGACATTTCCCAGGGCTTTGATATCCCCCTCGTCTTCCAAGAAGCATTTAATGGAGAGATACAAGCACCTAAGAACACAAGAACATCAGAATAGTCCTGCTGGTTCAGGCCGGTGACCCATCTAGTTCAGAATTCTGTTCTCACAGTGGCCAACCAGATGCCCCAGTCGGACACCCTCGAGCGGGTAATCCTTACAACAGCCTTATAAGGTAGGCTTGTTGTCCTCTCCTCATATTACAGCTGGAAAGGCTGAGAGGAAAGGGCAACCTATGAAATTAACGGCAGTGCAGGGATTCAAATTAGGCACTCCCTGATTTGCACTCCAGCCTCTTTGTTGCGTGGTGGCAAACAGCTCCTTCCTTCCACACTTTCTCAACCTCTGCCAGCTGCCAGGCTCTCCCACTTGCATTCAAACCCATTCAGTTGCAAAAGCTATTTAGATGGTTTTTAATATCGCCCTTTCCACGGGCCACAGGGTGGTTTGGAGGAAAAGCAAATCGCTAGAAATGGGTTAAATCCATAAAAAGCAAGACAATCCTTTAAATTCAGAAACATACACACAAAACACCACAATGAACAGCAGCAATCAGATCTCTTCATCCAAACACCTGCCAGAAAAGACGACCAATTAGAAGAGATGAGACCCAACTCAAATTTGAAGGAGAAGCAAAGTTTCACAGGTGAAGAGCCACAGCTGAAAAGGCCCTTGCACCACATACATCATCCCGTGTGGGGACCAACAGGAGGGCCTCACCTGTTGATCATAGGGTTGCCAGGTCAGGAGCATCTCTGACTTTAAGATATCAGGGCCCAAACCTGAGTCCTAGGGGCAACCTCTGGAGACGGTGGTTAATTGGGAGAGGGGAATGGAGAGACTCAGACCCCTGCCCAAGTGTTTATGCCAGGGTTTCCCAAACTTGGGCCCCCAACAGTTTTTGGACTACAACTCCCATCACCCTTAGCTAGCAGGACCAGTGGTCTGGGATGATGGGAACTGTAGTCCAAAAACAGCTAGAGACTCAAGTCTGGGAAACCCTAGTCGATGCTATGATTTGCTGCCAGCTCCTTCTGCTATGAAGCTTGCATGCTGCATGTGTAGTTTTCTTAATAATGTTACATTACTAATAGAGGCGCTCCTGCACTGCTGCTACTTGGAAGGGGACTAAGCAAGCCTGGAGACTTCTGATCAGACCTAGCAATGCTAGCTGATCACAAAGTAATTGCAGGCCAATGTAGTAGAAGGTGTTCTTGCAGAGATCTGGGTCCAAAGCCATTCAGGGCTTTCAGTGTCCAAGTAAATACCTTGAATTCGGCCTGGAAAACAACGGGAACATTCCCTATCGAAATGCCCCAGATCTGGAATCCGGGAGCTCCAGCTGATTTAGAAGTCAAACAGCAGAGTCCAGGATGTGAGCTGACCTGGTTTGGCTTCCTTTTTGGAACAGCCGCTCTATCTGATTCTGCCTCGAAAAAGGGCAAGTGTCCCACACACTTAAGGTGGCCGCAAATGTCTGGTTCATGAACAGGTGTTACGCTGCCCCCCCCTCCGCTCAATGCAATACATCCCCTCTGGTTTCTCCCTCCCTCCTTCCCTCCCTCCCTCCCATTACTCCATGTTTGCTGCCACTCAGCTTGACATCATCTTCCTTTCCCATTGAGGAAACGCTGTTGAGGCAGGGGGGGGGGGAGGCTGGAGTTTGAAAGGAAATGCGATCGCACATTCTGCAGGTAAACACCTGTGCGGAAACAGTGGCTCTGCCTGCCTGCATACATTCTGTTAAAACACACAGGAGAAGATGCCAAAAGCATCTCGGGAGAAGAAGATTCACTATGACTGCAAGCAAGTGAGGTACCACTGGGTGGCAGGTTTGGCGCTGACCTCATTCCATGTTCGCACAGCTAAGTGCTAAGCCAAGCTTTTGGTTTTTTTTAATTCATTCAGAAAGCAAGCTGACACTGGATTGAGGAAGGGGCCAGGGCCGGAGCCCAATGCATGGCAGGGAATTTAATTCCCCCACCCCCAGCTTGTTACTTCTACTTCATGTGGACCCATTAAAATGAATTGTCATGACTAACAACCACAGAGCCTAGGGCTTGCTGATCAGAAGGTCGGCGGTTCGAATCCCTGCGATGGGGTGAGCTCCCGTTGCTTGGTCCCAGCTCCTGCCCACCTAGCAGTTTGAAAGCACATCAAAGTGCAAGTAGATAAATAGGTACCGCTCTGGCGGGAAGGTAAAATGGCATTTCCGTGCGCTGCTCTGGTTCGCCAGAAGCGGCTTAGTCATGCTGGCCACATGATCCGGAAGCTGTACACCGGCTCTCGGCCAATAACGCGACATGAGCACCGCAACCCCAGAGTCAGACACGACTGGACCTAACGGTCAGGGGTCCCTTTACCTTTACCTTTTAACAACCATCCATTTATTTTAGTGGGTCTGCCCCGGTGGGATTTACTGCCTGGTGTATGCATTTCTCAACCTGCTTTTGAAGCATGTGGCTTTTGGGAAGGGAAGGGAAGGGAAGTGAGCCAGGAAGGTAAGGACCAGCGTTGACCATAGCCATTGTGCTTCTAAGGAGGAATCCAGGCAGCTGCTCTTTTGCACCATGAGCTAAAATGTGCATTAGGCTTGCCAGGCCTCTGTAATGGGTTCTATGGAGACGTCAAGGAGGGGAATAGGCTGGTCCTCGAGAAGAATGGGAGGACCTCATAGGAGTTGTTGTTGCTGCTGCTGCTGTTCTTCCTCTTCCTCTTCCTCTTAATTTATTGCCTGACCTTCACCATAAGGTTTCCCCCCAACCCCCCCAAGATTAAAAATAATTTAAAACAACTTACAACCATAAAAAGCTAGGTCTCTTAGGTCTTAATCTGACTTTCTAACCAAATAATAATAATAATAATAATAATAATAATAATAATAATAATAATAATAATTTATACCCCACCCATCTGGCTGGGTTTCCCCAGCCACTCTGGGCGACTCCTGGCAGAATATTATTATTATTATTTATTATTAATAAAAAAGTGATTAAACATCATACATTAAAAACTTCCCTAAACAGGGCTGCCTTCAGATGTCTTCTAAAAGTCAGAGAGTTGTTTCTTTCCTTGACATCTGATGGGAGGGCGTTCCACAGGGCGGGCGCCACTACCGAGAAGGCCCTCTCGGCTCTCATGTGATGTGGACACGTATAGATGACTATTTATACAAAAATGCATTGTATTAGTGAACATTGCTTTGTGAAAGTGGGCATGGAAGGCAAAATTTCAACCCAAGATGTGTATATTGCACATTTATATATTATTTATATTATATTACACATTTTTGGGTAGAATACACTAAAATGTGGGCACAGTTTCATGAGGGCTATATATATATATCTAAACACACACACGCAAGTGGAAACGATGTGGAAATGTGGTGATCCGAATGGGAACAATGGGAAACAGAGAGAATCAACAGCTCTGCCAAAAATTGACAGAGTGGCCTGACTATATTTGCAGCATGCAGGGCCCGCCAGTTATTTGGGGCCACTTTGTAACAGCCTGTGACTTCTGAGTGTGCCTTCCCCCCGCTTTCACGTATCTCTGAGAGCAGGCATAGGCAAACTCGGCCCTCCAGATGTTTTGGGACTACAACTCCCATCACCCCTGATCACTGGTCCTGTTAGCTAGGGATGATGGGAGTTGTAGTCCCCAAACATCTGGAGGGCCGAGTTTGCCTATGCCTGTCTGAGAGCATCCTGCCCCTTGCCGCTATGTCAGCATTAACCTTCCTTGCGAACGAAACCTGGAGAGACTTTTTACTAGAAGCTCCGGCCGCTGAATCGCTTCCAATTAGAGCTGATTTGATGTTAATTAGCGTGGTGCTGCTTGGTAAGCTCTTTAGCACTTATTATAGGCGAGAGATGAAAGTGCCAGGGAATTACGAGCCCTGCTTTTGAAGCAAGTGGCTTTTGGGAAGGAAAGGAAGGTGAGCCAGGAAGGCACAAGGACCAGCGTTGACCATGGCCGTTGTTACTTCTAAGGAGGGATCCAAGCAGCTGCCCCTTTGCATGGTGAGCCACCAGCTCTGTATAACTTTGGTAAGTGAGGCTGACCACCAAACCAGTTTTAAAGGCCTGCTACTTAGACTTTAAGCTTTTCCAATATGCAGTGCGCCGAGAATGTTAATAGCGCAAAAATGGAAACAAGAACAAACACCGACAAAAGAAGAATGGATTGTGAAACTAATGGAGTATGCAGAATTGGACAAGATGACGGGGAGAATCTGTGAACAGCGGGACCAGAAGTTCATCAAAGACTGGGCTAAGTTTACAGACTATTTAAAGGAAAATTGTATTCAATTGAATACGTTGGTAGGATTTCAAGAGGTTTGTAGAGTAAGGAAGAAATATTGTTGTTAGTACGAAGATATAGTGATTAATTTTAGAAAATAATAATATAAAACAATGATTGACTTTGGAAATATAGATATAAGGAATAGATATTAGAATATCATAAGGAAGGTTTGACGGAAGTCACGGCCATAAAAAGCCAAAACAGTATAAGATGTGAAGATAAATGTGCAAATTTATTCTTGTATTTATATAAAACCAATAAAAAATGATTATAAAAAAATAAAGGCCTGCTACTTAGCCCCCACTTGCACTTTGCATTTAAAGTGGTATTCCACCACTGTCATTCTTTCAAAAAAGTTTCAACTGAGGCACCAAAAAGAGACAAAGAACCAAACATTTAAAACCATAAAGCGCCACAGCCTGGAAGGACAAAAATACAAAGATGCAACTCCAGCTCCAAAGGGGTACTGAAGTAATGGGACACGGGTGGCGCTTTGGTCTAAGCCACTGAGCCTCTTGGGCTTGCAGATCGGAAGGTCGGCGGTTCGAATCCCCGTGATGGGGTGAGCTCCTGTTGCTCTGTCCCAGCTCCTGCCAACCTAGCAGTTCGAAAGCACACCGGTGCAAGTAGATAAATAGGTACCACTGTGGCGGGAAGATAAACGGCATTTCCGTGCGCTCTGGTTTCCATCATGGTGTCACGTTGCACCAGAAACGGTTTAGTCCTGCTGGCCACATGGTCCGGAAAGCTGTCTGTGGACAAACGCTGGCTCCCTCGGCCTGAAAGCGAGATGAGTGCCACAACCCCATAGTCGCCTTTGACTGGACTTAACCGTCCAGGAGTCCTTTGCCTTTTTTCTTTACCCTTTACTGAAGTAATAACTCAAACAAAGATTATGTTTACTAATAATAAAGATTTATGAAAAAATCAAAGTGCTCTCCACCTGTGAGCAGCATCATGATTGAGAATAAAGGTTCTAGTTAGTTTATTGTTACGGTTCTCCACCAGCACACACATATATCGATAAATACAATCCAAAACACATTCTAAAATATAAGCTATAAAAATAAAGGTTCTATATAGCCTTAAATCAGTGGTGAATGGAGCCGCTTGGCTGCCTGGGGCGGCAAATGCGGAGGCACCCCCCGGGGGTGGGACGTCACTCCGCAGCATGCATGCATCCTGATGCATGCATCCTGACGTCACGGCACACGTGTCAGGATGAACAGCGCATGTGCGAGATGCCACACCTTGGGCATCACGGGGGAGGGCGCCCAGAGTGTTGCCCCCTCCAGGGTGGAACCCGGGGCGGACCGCCCCCAACGCCCCACCCTTGCTCCGCCCCTGCCTTAAATAAGCCAGACATGGGCATATATTGACGAGACTGACTGTATGCCTCAATATTTGTATAAGATAGGAAATCATTCTATATATAAAAACTGTCATTCAAGCTCTGCCCTTTAGATTTTCCACATCCTCCTGTTGAGTTCTGAAAGGGCCATCCTGAGACTGAGGAGGACATAGGAGTCCCTTAGCCCCCTTCCCAATTAAATATTTGAGACCGTTGCCTTCCAGATCATTGTGTGTGCCATGTCTTGTGATTGATTATGCAGGGTGGGGCTTACCAGGGCACCCCCAACATTTTATTCAAGTTGGCGCCCCTGGGGGAGGAGGAAGATGACAGCCAGGCCCCCACCCTCTGAGCTGGTTGAAAGTAAGAAGGTAGGAAGGTGAAGGGAGATGGTTGAGGGCAGAGCGAGATTGGTGGGGGCAGTGCCCCATTGAATGTGCCTCCACTGGCATTAGCAAGCGGGCGAAGCTGACTCAAAAGTGATGTTGATGGCAAAGATGATTTGAGGAAAACTTTCCAATCTTATGGTTTGAGAACTTGTTCCCCCCCCCCCTGAAAATGCCTTTGTTTGGCTTCCCCTTGGATCAATTGTGATGGCCATCGGCTATGGACAATAAGAAAAGTCTGACCGACTGACTGATTTGAGACATCGCTCGATCAATAGGTCTGATCGTGCGTTAAGGAAAAGTTGCCTTTCGGACATGATTGTGGAAAGAAGCAGGCAACTTCTGCATTCTGTAACTTTGCAAAGAGACGCTCAAGCAAGTCCCTGCTCAGCCTTTAGTTGTGAATAATAATAATAATAATAATAATAATAATAATAATAATAATTTATTATTTATACCCCGTCCATCTGGCTGGACTTCCCCAGCCACTCTGGGTGGCTTCCAACAAAATATTAAAATACAATAATCAATCAAACATTAAAAGCTTCCTTAAACAATGAAAATTTGGAAGCTAACTCTGATATTATCAGCTGGTTTTCCATTTGTAGTCTTCTTATTCCCTCCCCCCCCCCACCGACTTCTTAATTCTGGTCTTTTTATTAGAGCCTTTTATCACCTCGATCTTTCAAATGTGCCATTATAATATACTGTTCTGTCATGATGAGGTACTTTAAGTTGCATTTACATTTTATCACCATAGTGTTTGTCTGCAGGATAAGACAACAGGAGCCAATTGAGATACGGCAAACTGGTTCCATTTGTTTCAATGGAGCCTACTCACGAGACCAAATGGTTTAACACAATATACAATCCCGTGTGGGTCTGCACAGATTGAAGTTTTATTGTTTTCAGCAGCTCTTACTCTCATTGGCTACAGTCAAATGAAGGAAAGCTACAGCATATCAACCTAAGCAAGTTGTGCTTCCTTTTTCTGGTTATTTGGCTATAACTTTTGATAGCATACAGATAAACTTTGTTGCACTGCGTTCTTCATTAAATTATCTTTCCATTGATGTATAATTTTATGCAGTGCTTCCCCCCCCCTAAAAATGTACTCTCATTTTGACTCAAGAAAATCACCATTTTATAGTTCAAATCAGGGGAAAATAAATACAGCAAATGGACAAAAGTACAAGGATTCACAAAATGTTTAGGGGTATGCATACCCCTGCATTCCCCCCCCCCACAGAAAAAAAGCACTGATTATGGTATTACTCCAAAAAAGTGGTGTTATGAGCCATCAAACCTTGGAAATACACTTCCCCCAAAAGGTTTCCACAATTTTGGCCTCTAATTTACACGGGTGGGGGTGGAGGATGGGCATGGGACGAATCATTAACCTTCACCTTCATGGGCCATAAAATATTATGACTGCTTCTCTCCAGGGGCCTCATAAGGCATAATTAATTAAGTCATGTTTGCCGTGCACATTCAGATCCCCAGATGAAAGTAGTTATGTAACTGCACTAAATTGTTCGCCTTTCACAATCCCCCCCCCCAGAATCATAGCAGAGTAGACCACTTTCACAAATATATTTGGAGCTTCCCAAATATATATTTTGGGATGCGGGTAGCTCTGTGGGTTAAACCACAGAGCCTAGGGCTTGCTGATCAGAAGGTCGGCGGTTCGAATCCCCGCGACGGGGTGAGCTCCCGTTGTTCGGTCCCAGCTCCTGCCCACCTAGCAGTTCGAAAGCATGTCAAAGTGCAAGCAGATAAATAGGTACTGCTCCGGTGGGAAGGTAAACGATATTTCCGTGCACTGCTCTGGTTCGCCAGAAGCGGCTTAGTCATGCTGGCCACATGACCCGGAAGCTGTCTGCGGACAAACGCCGGCTCCCTCGGCCTATAGAACGAGATGAGCGCCGCAACCCCAGAGTCGTCCGCGACTGGACCTAATGGTCAGGGGTAACTTTACCTTTACCTTTAACAACATTTGAATATTCACAACCCTGCCTTTTTTGTTGGGGTGATGGAGGAAGGCCTGTAAAACCTGTGCCTTTCTCTGATGTTAGTCTTCCTTAGAGAAGATCCTTTGACACTGATGGACATGACTAATTTGGATCTATTAATCTCAGTGGAACTAGGCTGTGTTCACATGGCAGTTTTATCCCCCCCCCCTCCGATGTTTCCCTACCTGCTAACTTCCATGTTATGTCTGAGCTTCCACGTGATGTAAAAACCACTTCTGGAAATCTAGCGAAATCTTACAGAACCTTAGCGCTCATTTCCATGTTGGTTCTCCCCAGCAAATATCTGTTTGCAACTCCATTAACCCGGAGAATCATGGGAGTAAATTGCTGAGATTTGGGAGGATACAATGACAGACAGTTCTCTTCTTCCAGAGTCCCGGGAAAACAGTAGGCGGCATGTAAGGAAAACCTGTGGGAGGGGAGCTACATTCTCCAATGGCATTTGTGGTTGTGTCATTCTGCGCCCATTGGAGTAGATGGAATTTAGTGTGACTTGCTGACATATCAACCAAACAACCGCAGTTCTGTAATGCAACAGGTACTGCAGCGTGAAAGGAATGTTAGAAAATAGACATGCTAGCATTGTAGCCAGGAAAACTAACAGAACTTCCCCCATGTCTGAATGCATGCCTACTCTCAGTGAGGGTTAGTTGGATACCACTCAATACTCCTGCATTATTATTTCTTTAAGTAAAGGGTAAAGGGACCCCTGACCATTAGGTCCAGTTGTGACCGACTCTGGGGTTGCGGCGCTCATCTCGCATTATTTGCCAAGGGAGCCGGCGTACAGCTTCCGGGTCATGTGGCCAGCATGACTAAGCCGCTTCTGGCGAACCAGAGCAGTGCACGGAAACACCGTTTACCTTCCCGTTGCAGCGGTACCTATTTATCTACTTGCACTTTGTGCTTTCGAACTGCTAGGTTGGCAGGAGCAGGGACCGAGCAACGGGAGCTCACCCCATCGCGGGGATTCGAACCACTGACTTTCTGATCGACAAGCCCTAGGCTCTGTGGTTTAACCCACAGCGGAATCAAAACCTATTTTGGAAACAGTTCTTCCTCTCACAAACAGAGCATGGAGGAGATTCTGCCCCCCCCTTTTGTCCACAGCATCACCACTCCGTGGTATACTGCTCTTGGATAGGGAAGTTTCATCTTCCAATGACATTGTACAAATGATCGTTACTATTTTGCAAACTTTTGAATCTTGGTTAAAAAAAACACCCCTCTTTCCTCCTTTCTCCCTTCCATTTCCCACACCGTATTTCACCTCTCCCTTCCCTGAGCCAACTACCTTTGTGGAAAAATTAAAAAAACCACACACACCCAGAAAGCCAAATCTGTGCTACTTTGATGTATTCTTTCCATGGCCCATTCAGATTGCCTTAAGTAGGATGTCATTTTAGGGAAGTTTCAGAAGGGGGAAAAAACCCAACCTGCACTGGATTTGTAGCTCTGAAGAGATTGAAAGAAGCCTTAAACGTAATCTGAGGAAAGGGCATCCACTTGCTTTGAGCCTCTGACAGTGGCTCCCTTTGATTGATTGGGGGCTTAAGTTATATCTGATGCTGCCTTAAGCTGAGCCGCAACACTGCATATGATGATAAGGCAGTCCCT
Source organism: Darevskia mixta (assembly GCA_034641385.1). Classification (NCBI taxonomy): domain Eukaryota; kingdom Metazoa; phylum Chordata; class Lepidosauria; order Squamata; family Lacertidae; genus Darevskia; species Darevskia mixta. The sequence goes on from JAWWNH010000201.1 coordinate 911,870, forward strand.
TCTTCTCATTGCTGGCTTGCCACTGGACGTATGGAGAGGAGGGACCATTTCCTTGCTATTGGTCCTGAAACAGGTGCTGAGCATCACCCGTGGTGTCTTCGGGACATAGGAAGCCTCCTTATACAGAGTCAGACCATTGGTCCACCTAGCTGAGTGCTGAAGGCTCATGGTTCAGTGGCAGAGCACCTGTGTGCTGGTCCTGTGGGTTACCCGAGAGGCGAGGTCCAAGTCCGGTCCGTGGTCAGAGGTACAGCGTAAAGGCAGTCCGTCATAACTGAAGCTGGGTGCAGGGCAGGGAGTCAGGCAAAGTCAGGAACAGGTAGGTAAGCAGGGAACCAGGGCGGGTCAGGAGCTCAGGCAGGAAAAGCAGGACAGGTTTCAAGCAGGAACACTGGCAGGAACTGGTCACCAACAATGTTGCTCCTGCAACTTGGGCTGGGGCTGGCCAGCTTTTATCTGCCCTGAGGCATAGGGCGGCCCCGATCCTCTGGTGACTCGCCTCTCCTGGCTTGGAGGCGAGCACTCCTCCTGCGGGAACTCAGTTCCCTTCGCCTATCTACCCTTCGCCTCTGCAGCTCAGGAGAGGCTGGAGGGTTACCAGACCCAGAGGCAACCTCAGCTTCCCCTGGCAGGGCTGGGAGTGGAGCACCTGCAGGCAATGGGTCCTCCATCCCATCAGGAGCCAGAGCAGACTCATCAGATGCCTGCACCTGAGGATCCAGCACAGGTGAGGACCCTTCAGCCTCAGGCCCTAGCCCCGGCTCTGCTGGTTCTGGAGGCGGGGAATCCTGTGCAGGCTGGGATCCTCCAGGTTCAGCATCTGAGTCTGAATCCCAGGCCATCACAACCTGCTTCGCATGCAGAAGGTCCCTGGTTCAATCCCAAACATCTCCAGTTGGGGTGAAATTTTGGAGAGCTGCTGCTATTGAGCATGGACAATGCTGCGCTAGGTGGACTGAGGTCTGGCTCAGTATACGGCAACCTCCTGTGTCCACGCTAAGTGGGTTACCGGTGTTAGAAACTCAGATATATAAGCTAGGTGCCAAATGCCTTCTTCAACCAGGGTTGCCGTCGCCAGAACAGAATGTCTAGTTGCCATGTTTGGGCAAGACGGCTCTTAAGTCTTATTGTTCAAATGATGGACTGACTGTGATTGGCTAGTTTGGAGGTAGGTTAAGAACTCTGAGAACTTAAAAGAAGAAAAGTCACTTGATCCAGGGACACCCCACCTATATATTGGCCTATTGAGACCTCTTTTTCTTAATGGTGACAGGGACCATTTATAACATAGGAATATTCTTCACAGCTGTGAGCAGACAGTGGGGTGGGGGAAGTGAAAGCAAGTGACAACCATTAACGTTGCTCACCGCTCCTGCTCAGGGGAGCCCATGTTGGGCAGAAGATTCCTGCATTGCAGGTGGATGGACTACATGACCCTCATGGTCCTTTCCAACTCTACAATGACGTGGTTCTATGGTTCACTGTTCACGGACACATTCCAGCCATGCCAATGCCCTGGTGGTGGTGGTCTTATCCTGGGGAGATTCCCAGGGGCAGACTAGAAATGTGGGAGGCCACCTTTGGCCTCTGGGTCTGTGGTTCCCAACCCCTGCTCTAAACCACTGAGTGATACAAGACTTGTCTACTGACTTTGGAACTTGACTGGAGCCTCCAGCTTTAGACGCAGTCTACCCCTGACTCCCTGCTAGTAAATAGGGGAAAGGGGCCATCACTTTGCCCTCTGTGTCCTCATGGGCTTCCCAGAGGCATCTGATGGGCTGCTGATTACCGGACACGATGGCCTGATCTGGCAAAGTGATCTTAATTAGCGCTGGAGCGCGTCAGGTTCTTGTTAATTGCCTGCCAGTCAAGCTCTGCAAGACGGCCTCCTCTAAACAAATCCTCCCGAGACCCCCTGCATTTTAATATTTTCGTTCAGTATATTACGCTGAGGTTAATGCCAGTTAACAACATGGAATGGGAAGAGGAGCAGCACTGCGGGAGGGTGGGGGGTTGGGAGATTTATTTCTTGCATCGGTAGCAAAACGCCAAGATTCTTCCTAATCATATAGCCATCCCTCCTCGCTGCTGGGTGGCAGAGAAGCGGGTCAGAAGATTTTTGGCAGCAAACGGTATTTTTGGATGCCGCGAGCTGGAAGCCGGTTGCCTCGCCTGCTTATTTCCTGACAGCAATAAAGGAATGGGATGTGGTCCCACGGCATTGCTTGCTGAGAGCTAAGCTTTCCCCTGGACTTGCTGAGTGAGCACATTCTCTCCTCTGCTATTTTCTGCTGCAGCCTCAAAGCGACTGCAGCCCCTGACGTTTTGCAGTCGCGAGGTTTCAGCGACTCTTGCAGTGCTACCACCAGCAGCCTGCTTCCCAGCATCCCTGTTTGCAGGCTCAGCCCCTGTTTTCTAGACCGTCTCTGCAAGAAGAGCCTTACTAGTAGCCATGGATAGTCTTATCGGCCATGAATTTGCCCAGTCCTCTTTCAAAGCCATCCGAGTTGGTGGTCATCGCTACCTCTTATGGGAGTGAATCCCGCCATTTAACTACGCACTGTGCGAAGATATAATTTCTCTTCTTTTTCCAATTATATTTTATTAAGTTTCAACATTTTTAACATATACAATCAAAGCACAATTTCGTCTTTTTTTTGTCGTCTTCCCACTCTGTTTTCCATGGAGTTGCTATTTCTCCCTTTCTGATGCACCCTATCTGCTATCTGCTATCCATTAGATCATAACCGTGATATTATATTCTAATTCCTTCTGTTGCTCATAGGTCAAACCCTGCCTGCGAGTTCATCATACTATAATACTTCTTTAAATAATCCAAAAAAGGCACCCATTCTTCCACAAAACACACATCATTAGATTCTCTTAATTTTGCTGTTAATTTTGCAGCAAAATTCTGCACAGTCCATTATCTTATCCATTCTTCTTTAGTGGGAACGAAGACGTACTTTCTTTTGTCTGTCCTGAATCCCCCAGACAAATCGCCACCCCACCTTTGTCTGACTTTCTCCACTTTTTGGATAAGTTTTTTCGGGGAATGTTGTGAGTGCAGGAGCTAGCTGTTGTGGGGAAGGCACCTGAGGAATCATAGAATGATAGAATTGCAGAGATGGAAGAGACCCCAAGATCCATCTAGCCCAGGGGTAGGCAACCTTCGGCTCCCAGATGTTTTGGGACTACAACTCCCATCATCCCTGACCACTGGTCCTGTTAGCTAGGGATCATGGGAGTTGTAGTCCCAAAACATCTGGGAGCCGAAGGTTCCCTCGGCCCTCTAGATGTTTTGGGACTACAACTCCCATCATCCCTAGCTAACAGGACCAGTGGTCAGGGATGATGGGAATTGTAGTCCCAAAACAGCTGGAGGGACGAGTTTGGGGGTGCCTGATCTAGCCCAACCCCCTGCAAGGCAGGAATTCTGCCCACAGCCATGTCTGGGTAAGCTCAAACCACCAACCTTCTGGTTAACGGCTAGATGCATTGACCCATTGTTCCATCTCAGATGGGGAGACGGTAGAAAAGATGGGAAACCGCAGGCCAGTGAAAATAGGGTAGCGAGGCAGAGGTTTGAGAGAAGTTGAGGAGGGAGGAAAGAGATGGAGACATCTTTCTGCTTGTAAGAGCTTTCTCAAGACTCTTTAAAGTGGTAAGGTAAAGGTAAAGGACCCCTGACATTTAAGTCCAATCGCAGACGACTCGGGGTTGCGGCACTCATCTTGCTTTACAGGCCGAGGGAGCTGGCGTTTGTCCGCAGACAGTTTTTCCGGGTCATGTGGCCAGCATGACTAAGCCGCTTCTGCTGAAACCAGAGCAGCACACGGAAACGTCGTTTACCTTCCCGCTGGAGTGGTACCTATTTATCTACTTGCACTTTGATGTGCTTTCGAACTGCTAGGTTGGCAGGAGCTGGGACCGAACAACGGGAGCTCACCCCGTCGCGGGGATTCGAACCGCCGACCTTCCGATTGGCAACCCCAAGGCACAGTGGTTTAGACCACAGCGCCACCCGCAGTGCTTCTTTAAAGTGGTATTATGATACTTTAAACGGTATGCGGGTGGCTCTGTGGGTTAAACCACAGAGCCTAGGGCTCCTGTTGCTTGGTCCCTGCTCCTGCCAACCTAGCAGTTCGAAAGCACGTCAAAGTGCAAGTAGATAAATAGGTACCGTTTCCTTGCGCTGCTCTGGTTTGCCAGAAGCGGCTTAGTCATGCTGGCCACATGACCTGGAAGCTGTACGCCGGCTCTCGGCCAATAAAGCGAGATGAGCGCCGCAACCCCAGAATCGGACACGACTGGACCTAATGGTCAGGGGTCCCTTTACCTTTTAACTTTTAAAGGTGGAACTATACATATCACCCTCATATAGCAAGGCTCCAAAGTTGGCATGTGCTTTTAATTTATATTGCAGATAGTATGCTGTCTGTTGACTGTTGGGGGGGGGGAGGATGGGAAACTGGGGGGAATGTTGTGCAGGCACGCAATAGAGTGCCTGGAATCCAAACCAGTCTATTTTCTTCACCCTTTCGTTCCTGTTTTGAGCTTTTGCTGGCTGTTTGAAATGCATGCCTGTGCTCCTTCATCTTATGAAGTATGGCTCTCTCAAAGATGCAACAGAAAATTGTCCCAGAAGACAATACAAAGAAGGGGAAACAAACAAAGGCAGTGGTTGGAGGGGAGCACGGGACTTTCTGTATCTGTATGCCAAAAGAAGCATTTTTCCATTTCTAACACTTGCTGGTTTTATTTTGGACAGTGAGACTGCAGTCCTATCCCTACTTATGCGGGATGTTGGGATGGGCAAATCAGCCAATTTCAATTTATTTCCATTTCTTATTTTGCAGATCTTAAATCCAGAAAATCTCCACATTTCTACATTGGTTTGTGGCTTTTGATTTTTTTTTTTAAGAGTCCTTGTGAAAATTCATGGAAATTCTAGTGCGATTTTCTCTTAATATACACATGTTTGCAAATGCATTTTTCCCTAGTATGAATGCTTTTGCAAAGCCATTTGCCATAGCGCATTTCTATATGTGATCTTTCGTGGACAGGTGGTTTCTCATGCACACGGACCTCCCCCCAGTCTATGCATTTTTGTATGCACGGCTTGACTGCGGAACTGCATTGTAAAATCTGGAGAGATCGCGGCCTTAAAAAAAAGAAAAGATGACTTTTTTTGGGATGAAAGCGCATTGCAAGAACATGTGAGGTCGCAGCACCCAAAATGTCCGCCAAGATCTTGTGCGAAAAAGCAAAAAGCAGGCATTCTCGGAATTCAAGGGCGCATCCCAGCCAGCCAGAAACAATTAAGGAGGGTGCAAATTAGGCCTGGTGAGGGGTGTGGCCTGGAGAGAAGGGGTGTGGCTATTATTATGCATGTCATGGAGCTAGTGGATGGAGAGATGTTTTCTTCCCTCTCTCATAATGTTAGAACTTGTGTACGTTCAATGGAGTTTAAGGTTGGAAGATGTTGGGAATGACGCTCTCTCGGAGATGGTGAACTTCAAGACCCCATAGCGTCTCCCAGGAGGCCCTCTCTGGCTGGCATGTCCCTTCAGTCCAGGGTGCCTATATCTGCAACCCTACTCTTATGAGAAGAGCACACAAGTCTTCTAGCATCACGCAGCAAGAAGAAGGAAACACCCGTAGATCTAAAGCCTGTTGCGCTTGCGTGTTGCTTTTCGAAAACCGTTTATTTACACCCGAGGCCACAGATGATCTGCTTAATTAAATAAAGAATCCCTGTGCAGTTATTATGTAAACAAAGAAACTAAACAATTTCTAAAACGGGAAACGGGGAAAATAGCACCCCGGTCGACTCTTGATTATTCCGGCACTTCTCGGCCAAAGCAAACGTTTTAATGGGTGCAGACCCGGAAGCAAAACCGTACAGCTGTCCCAGGATCAAAGGAGGGCGCAGCCATGGGACGTGCATGTTGCGCCACTTCTCTGTGGCAGCAGTAGATCCAGGACTTGTCCATCTCAGGGCAGTATGAATGAGTCAGGCCTCACACAGATAGTCAGACACACACACACCCCTGCCTTGACACGACTCTTTTTTCAAAACAAAGCAAGGGCTTCAGCCCAGTTCTCTCTGCTCAAGTTCTTTCTCAACAGCCTGTTTCGACCTAAGACGTGTTAGGGGCAGACAGGTGTGTTCAGGTGGATTCTCAGCCCAGTATACCTGAAGGAGCATCTCCACCCCATCGCTCAGCCTGGACACTGAGGTCCAGCTCCGAAGGCCTTCTGGCGGTTTCTTCACTGCGAGAAGTGAGGTTGCACAGGGAACCAGGCAGAGGGCCTTCTCGGTGGTGGCACCCGCCATATGGAACGCCCTCCCATCAGATGTCAAGGAGATAAACAACTATTTGACTTGTAGAAGACGTCTGAAGGCAGCCCTGTTTAGGGAAGTTTTTACTGTTTGATGTTTTATCGTGTTTTTAATATTCTGTTGGGAGCTCCCCAGAGTGGCTGGGGAAACCCAGCCAGATGGGCAGGGTATAAATAATAAATTATTATTATTATTATTATTATTATTATTATTATTATTATTATTATTATTAATTATGCTGGACTGGATGGGCTTCCAGGTCTGCCAATAAAGAGCAGGCCCCTCTATGTTGTTATGAGAGTCTCAAGGGCCAAATTGAGGGAGCGGGAGGGTAGCTTTTGGTCTATAGACATGTGGTTCCGCACCCTAGGAAAATGGCCTCACCCAGACCAACTCCAGCCCTCTTCTTCCAATGGATGCTGTAGCTCTTCAGGCTGACAGCAGAGGAGCGATCCATCTCCTGAAGATGGCCTCTTTCCTTTCTCTTGGCAAGATCCAATGGGATTGCTTTTTGCTTCTCTATGCTGTATTTATGAGTAAAACTTGGGGGCTGCCATCTGGCTGCTTCTGCGAGCGCTAAATCAACTTTTGAACAAAATGCAGGCATCTGGGCAGGGAGTGGGGTGGGGGTGGGGAATGCTGTGGGAAGTAATCTAAATCCCCAGCATTTACATTGCCGATCTCCCCAGTGCCATTGGGATACTCCGCGGAATGTGGATCAGCCATTCGTTTAGCATAATTCAGTTGGGGCTATTGAGATAATGAATGTACATATTGCCATTGCTCTTCCTAGCATCTGTCTCTGAGGAATAATGCTCTGCCCACAGCTGTTTCTGTGTTGGGTGCGAGGGACTTGGGAATAATGTGGGGCAGGACATGCATTTTTCAGATGGTGGTAACAGCGGCGGCAACAGCAGCAGCAACAACAATAGGAGAAGGAGAAGGGGCAGTACAGCACACTGGTTAGAGCAGAGCTGGGGGACTCTTGTATATTTTTTTATGTTGGTGAAAACAACATAAACATTCATTATATCTGGTTCAGTGTTGCCTACGCCGAAGGTTCCCCAGTTACTGACCACATCCGTGATCTTCATTCATGTGACCAATGGTGTAGAAGAGTTTGGATTTGATATCCCGCTTGATCACTACCCGAAGGAGTCTCAAAGCGGCTCACATTCTCCTTTCCTTTCCTCCCCCACAACAAACACTCTGTGAGGTGAGTGGGGCTGAGAGACTTCAGAGAAGTGTGACTAGCCAAAGGTCACCCAGCAGCTGCATGTGGAGGAGCGGGGAAGCGAACCCGGTTCACCAGATTACGAATCTACCGCTCTTAATCACTACACCACAGTGGCTCTCTGCAAAAATATAATTAAAACCCATAGAGCATCAAGCACAATATGTACCAATTGCTATGGCAGTGATAGAAACCACCTAAGTGGTCCACCAAGACCCTCAGCAATTTTTGATTGGTCCATGAGGGAAGAAACAACTCTGGGAACCACTGGTCTGTACTGACTGACTGAGGTTCTCCAGGTCTCAGATGGTAGTCAGTCCTAGACATAGGAGTCAACTCTTAGGGGCTGAGGTTGCTTCAGCCCTCGCCGCCCAATATTTGAGGGGGCCATCTCCCAAAGTTGATGGGCATTGGCAACGGATTTACGTATAAGGTTAAAAAGCTATAGCTTAAGGCCCCAATCTCTTGGGGGCCTCCAAAAAAATTGAAGGAAAAAAAAACACCTGGATGTACATTTCCAAAATATAAGATAAAAAAACAAATAAAATAAAGCCTACATACAGCAACAGTGGCAAATAGCTTTAGATACCTATTAGGTCCATTGGTTGTTGTTTAGTCATTTAGTCGTGTCCAACTCTTCGTGACCCCATGGACCAGAGCACGCCAGGCACTCCTGTCTTCCACTGCCTCCCGCAGTTTGGTCAGACTCATGTTGGTAGCTTTGAGAACACTGTCCAACCATCTCGTCCTCTGTCATCCCCTTCTCCTTGTGCCCTCCATCTTTCCCAACACCAGGGTCTTTTCCAGGGAGTCTTCTCTTCTCATGAGGTGGCCAAAGTCTTGGTACCTCAGCTTCAGGATCTGTCCTTCCAGTGAGCACTCAGGGCTGATTTCCTTCAGAATGGATAGGTTTGATCTTCTTGCAGTCCATGGGACTCTCATAGGTCCATAAATTACCATATAGCATATATTCAACACAAAAAAACAGCGACAATTTGTTGTTGACAAAGGACAGCTGGACATACAAAGGGCCCCATTACCTTCAGTAGCTTAGGGCCTCATCACACCTAAATCCGGCCCTGGGCATTGCCATTCAAGTGGTGTGTGTTTGCCGTGTCTTGTGATCAATTATGTATCAGCCTGGATAGCTCAGCTGGTTAGAGACAAGGTTGCAGGTTCGATCCCTGCATGGGACAGATGCCTATTCCTGCATTGCAGGCGGGGTTGGACTAGATGACACTCAGGGTCCCTTCCAAATCTAGAGTTCTATGATTCTATGTGGATCCCCCCTGCCACTATTTTATTCAAGTTGGCAACCCTGTTCCCAGCCATACCTGAAGATGCCAAGGATTGAAACTGCTAGTTTCTGGATGCCAAGGAGATGCCCTGCAAAGTAGGTGCTCTATGCCAGTGAGCTGCAGCCTTTTCCCAGGATGCATCCTGCCACTGAATTGTGCCTGATTCCAAGCCATCCCTTGAGTTGCAAACAGGAGTGCCAACTTGGCCCGGCAACCATGGGTGCCATGCAGCGTGTATGGCCCTTGTTGAAGCAATGATTCTTCAACATCAACTTCGTTGGACTGGTCATGTTGTGCGGATGCCTGATTATTGTCTTCCAAAGCAACTACTCTATTCCCAACTTAAAAATGGAAAGCGTAATGCTGGTGGTCAACAAAAGAGGTTCAAAGACTCTCTCAAGGCAAATTTTTTGAAAAATGTAGTATAAACACCAACAATTGGGAAACACTTGCCTGCTCCAATTGGAGAACAGCCTTTACCAAAGGTGTCATGGGCTTTGTAGACACTCGAACTCAGGACACAAGGGAGAAATGTGCTAAGAGGAAGGCATGCTTAGCAAATCCACACTTTGATCAACTCCCGCTAGGAAACCAATGTCCCCACTGTGGAAGGACATGTGGATCCAGAATTGGCCTCCACAGTCACTTACGGACTCACTGTTAAAACCATGTTTATGGAAGACAATCTTACTCAGTTACAAGTGGTCACCAAAGAAGAAGAAAAGCCCTCACACCTAAATTTGTGGGTGCCTGGCTCCTTCATGGGGAGTTTTGTGGGTGCTCGGGCACCCAGGGCTCCAGGGAGTTGGCACCTATGATTGCAAAGGTAGTCTTTGCTCTCCCTGACAAAAAACCCCACCCCTTTACCATGGTGGGTGGTACGTCTTATGAAGAGTTAGGGCTGGAGTCGGCTGGTAGTCTAGACAGTCGTGCCAAACAGGACGATTCCAGTGACAGAGTAATAGTGTAATAGCAACAAATAATACATCTTGGGCATGAGCCATTTCCGTGATCAATATCATCTAATCAGTGTCGTTTTCTCCTTAGTTGTGAAGAATAGGGAGCCCGAGGGCTCTTGTCTGCTAAGCAATTTGATTCGATTTGGCAATTTGATTCGCCTGGCAATTGATCTTTGTGACAAAATGGATGCCCTTTCGTCTCCCCACGGTTCCTTAATTAAACACTATCTCTTTCTGTCTTCACCCGGCGAGCAACAGGTGGGATTCAACCTAATCCAAACGGGAGGGGAAGAGGGCAGAACTGGAACCTGGATCTTCCTTTTTGAGAGAGGCAAGTTGTTTAACCACGGCGGCGGTGAGTGGAGCTCAGTCGGCAGGAGAGAAGATTGACACCCTCTGAATCACAGCCAGCATTTGCTGGTAGGGTGAAAGGCAGGGAGGCCAACAGTAGGTGGCAGCAGAGTGAAGGATAGCCAGTGGGAGCTGTCTGAGAGTGGACTGAGGCCAGTGGGGCAGTGCCCCGTTTGCCCATATGGAGCAAACTCCACTGCTTGCCATTGCAGAGGAGCAAAAACATGAAGCTTTCATTCCAGATTTAAAAGAGTCAGGATTAGGGATGTGTGACTCTGTCCATTTTGGTTTCTCGTTTTTTCCAATCTTAAGATCAGCTCTCCACATTTCCATGTCAAGTTTGCAATAATAAAAAAAGATCCTTGTGATAATTCAACAGGATTCTAGTGTGAATTTCTTCTCATATACCCAAATTTGTATGCCCCTTTTGCTAACGCACATACGTACCGTATATACTCGAGTATAAGCTGACCCGAATATAAGCCGAGGCACCCAATTTCACCACAAAAAACCTGGGAAAGCTTCATAGGAGCCACTGCCTGCCTCACTCGAATATAAGCCGAGGGCGGCTTTTTCAGCACAAAAAATGTGCTGAAAAACTAGGCTTAAACTCGAGTATATACAGTATGTTTCCAAAGCAATCTCCCTTAATATAATGAATTCTTACATGTTGTCTTCACTGCCACAAACATTTGTATGCACACTTGACCCTAGTATATGCATTTGTGTACACGTGACTTGGCTTGAGAACTGCACTGCAACATTTAAGGAAGTACGGATTCTGAAGGATAGCTGTGATTCAGTCTTCATAGTATGCTGCAAAAGAGATTGAGGCAGTTTTGCTTTTAAATGTGAATTGAATAAAATTCCTTCCCTGGTCCTAGTCGGGGCACATGAGAAGTGCTCCAGGAGAGAGCCACCTTGGCCTCCTGCGTAAAAGCTAATTTTACTCTTGAGTAAAATTTAGCTCAATAAAACCTTATGGGGTTGTATTCAATCCTGTGGCTTTTATCAAGTTATTTGTTCATTTCATACTGCTTGATTGTAAAAAACAACAACTCGCCGTGGTTTAAGAAAAGAATAAACCAGTAAAAGACAATTAAAATACTAAAAAAGTAATACCAGCAATAACGCCCCCCTGCCAAAATCAACAACACAGCATTCTAAAAATCTGGGTAAACTCTGTTAAACTCAGAGGAGACCTATTGCAATTAAGTAACTCAAGTTAGTCATGCCCATTCTTGGCAGTGGGTCTACTCTGAGCAGGGCTCTAACCCCTATTTTATTTTTCACATTCTTATCATCATCTGCGAGGGTATGGGACTGTTTTGCATGTTTCTAGATCTCCATAACCTATTAAAGGAGGTGCTTACTCCATTAAAAAAAAACACCCCGAACATATTCTGCACATTTGGTAAACTGAAAGTGGGGGAGGGAGGAGAGTTAAGAAAGAAGAAGCTTTATCCTTAATTGTTAGCTTCATTAAAAGCCTTCTGATTTCAACCCAAATTCCATCTCCCAACACTGTTTTTTCCTTCTTCTAAATTTATTGGGTTTAATGATAACCTTTCGGGAACAAAGAGCCTGGGGGATTTAATGTGCCACGTGAGCTCGAAAGGAAGACTCCTCTCCAATGCGGCGGGTAATTGATAGAGGGTCCGCGTGCAGCTTGGGGGGGGGGGAATTAATAGCAAGGATTTCAGCTGTGCCAACCAACATCGAGACTCTTTCAAAACGTCTTAGAGAGGTAATCACCCTTAGCCTTGCCACGGGGCGCATTGCGTTGATGCCCCTCAGGCATCAGCTGCCGTCGCAAGCCCTCGCTTACAATGAGCGAGTTAGCAGTGCAGAAGGAATCCTTTAATGCTTCTGGGTTTATAAAATAACCATGGTTTCCATTCAAGAGTGGAAGGGTTGGCTCTCTCTCTCTCCCCCCCCCCCCCCGCTTATCCTAAGCTGCACCCAGGGCCGGATTTAGGTTTGATATGCTGATGACACAACCTTGATGGCAGAAAGTTAGGAGGGATTAAAGAGCCTTTTAATGAGGGTGAAAGAGGAGAGCTCAAAATATGGTCTGAAGCTCAACATCAAAAAAACTAAGATCATGGCCACTGGTCCCATCACCTCCTGGCAAATAGAAGGGGAAGAAATGGAGGCAGTGAGAGATTTTACTTTCTTGGGTTCCATGATCACTGCAGATGGTGATAGCAGTCATGAACTTAAAAGACATCTGCTTCTTGGGAGAAAAGCAATGACAAACCTAGACAGCATCTTAAAAAGCAGAGACATCACCTTGCCGACAAAGGTCCGTATAGTTAAAGCTATGGTTTTCCCAGTAGTGATGTATAGAAGTGAGAGCTGGACTATAAAGAAGGGTGATCACCGAAGAATTGATGCTTTTGAATTCTGGTGCTGGAGGAGACTCTTGAGAGTCCCATGGACTGCAAGAAGATCAAACCTATCCATTCTTAAAGAAATCAGCCCCGAGTGCTCACTGGAAGGACAGATCCTGAAGCTGAGGCTCCAATACTTTGGCCACCTCATGAGAAGAGAAGACTTCCTAGAAAAGACCCTGATGTTGGGAAAGATGGAGGGCACAAGGAGAAGGGGACGACAGAGGATGAGATGGTTGGACAGTGTTCTCGAAGCTACCAACATGAGTCTGACCAAACTGCGGGAGGCAGTGGAAGACAGGAGTGCCTGGCGTGCTCTGGTCCATGGGGTCACGAAGAGTCGGACACGACTAAACAACAACAACAACAGCCTGGAGAAGAGGAGAGTGAGAGGAGATATGATAGCCATCTTCACATATTAGAAGGGCTGTCACAAGGAAGATGGAGCAAGATTGTTTTCTCTTGCTCGGGAGGATAGGATTCAAACAAATTTTGAATCAAATTCAAGTTGCAAGAAAGGAGATTCTGACTAAACATCAGGAAGAACATTCTGGCAATAAGAGCTGGTTGACAATGGAACAGTCTTCCTCTGGAGGTTCTGGGCTCTCCTTCCTTGGAGGTTTTTAAGCAGAGGTCAGAGGGTCATCTGCCATGGATGCTTTGGCTGAGATTCCTGCATTGCAGGGGGTTGGACTTGATGACCCTTGGGGTACCTTCCAACTCTACAATTCTACGATTCCATGATTTGCAAAGCTATCACCTGTTATTTCTCTTTATTGAACTGTCTCAGGCTACAGTGGGATAGGATTGTGATGTGATCCTATGCATGTCTCTTCAGAAGCACATTATCTGGAGTGCAACTGGGCTTACCCCCGGGCAAGTGTGTACAGGATTGCACCTTCGATGGATCTGATTTTACTTTAGGAGTCCCTTTGCTGCCCATCTTTTAAAACATTAACCCCCCCCCCACCGTCAGATTTACAGAGGGGAAATCTCTCTATTCCTCACCTTGCCTCCAGTGCTGCTTGTCGAAAAGGATGAGGGCGAAAGCGGCTTTTCTTCCTTTGTAGTGCGATGCTATTCTCAACGGGATTTCGCGCGGAAGGGAATGAAATTGGAGCGGAAGGGAGGCAACCGTGGTGAGGGGGAGCCAAGGCAGAAAATGCTCATTTGTTAAATAAAAAGGTACAGGGACACACGAGTGAGTCAAATAGATGATGGGAGCTCATCTTTGTTCTGCCTCTTTCTTTCTCCATGTCTCTCCAGATTTTAATTATCTGGCCATCTGCATATTCTCTTTCTGTAACCTCAAAATGCATTTGTCCTTAGCCTGGGAAAATCAGTGGCTTGGGGTTGGTCGGAGCCTACTTGTGGAATTTCTGATGCTTCCCTGTGCTTCTGAAGACCCAGTAGCCAATGTTGCAAATGCCATTGGTGATGATGATGATGATGATGATGATGATGATTATTAAAAGTCAATTAGGTGGCGCTGTGGGTTAAACCACAGAGCCTAGGGCTTGCTGATCAGAAGGTCGGCGGTTCGAATCCCTGCGACGGGGTGAGCTCCCGTTGCTCGGTCCCAGCTCCTGCCCACCTAGCAGTTCGAAAGCACATCTAAGTGCAAGTAGATAAATAGGAACCGCTCTGGCGGGAAGGTAAACGGCATTTCCGTGCGCTGCTCTGGTTCGCCAGAAGCGGCTTAGTCATGCTAGCCACATGACCCAGAAGCTGTATGCCGGCTCTCGGCCAATAAAGCGAGATGAGCACCGCAACCCCAGAGTCGGACATGACTGGACCTAATGGTCAGGGGTCCCTTTACCTTTACTAGTTGTTTATTTCCTTGACATCTGATGGGAGGGTGTTCCACAGGGAGGGTGCCACTACCAAGAAGACCCTCTGCCTGGTTCCCTGTAACCTCACTTCTCGCAGGGAGGGAACCGCCAGAAGGCCCTCGGAGCTGGACCTCAGTGTCCGGGCTGAATGATGGGGGTGGAGATACTCCTTCAGGCATACTGGGCTCAGCACCAACACTTTGAATTGTGCTCGGAAACATACTGGGAGCCAATGAAGGTCTTTCAGGATTGGTGTCATGTGGTCTCAGCAGCCACTCCCAGTCACCAGTCTGGCTGCCCCATTCTGGATTAGTTGTAGTTTCAGATTGTATGCGCACGCTGATATATCAGGTGTCAAGAGCGCTTCCGAGCCAAAGGATTGCACGTGCCAGATGGTTAACTCTTTTTGGTCAAAGATAACACAGTCACTTCTACAGCTCTGCATACCTACTCACACCAATTTAGCATCTAGGCAGCTATTTCCAGGTCCATGCTCTCTGGAGCAGTTGGAGCCACAGACTAGACTTCTGCGACCTTCCTGTTGCGTTGACTGGGAGCTCAGCTCCTTTCTGGAATTCAAAATCCTTGTACCCATTAACTGCTGTTCTATAATTCTAAGCATGCATGTCTTATGCACCTGGCTTCAGTAGGCAGATCTTAGTGTTCAATTAAATCTCCAAAATCTCAAGTCTACGCTGCCCTGATGTAAAATGTGGTTTTGCTTTGGGTAAATCTGCAAAACAAAAACGAAACGTATTTTCCAACGGGAAGTGTTTTCTTTCCTTTCCTTTTTAAAAGCGGTTCAAGTTAAGCCTCTCCTTATTCATTCACAGCTTGATCAGTTTAATTTGGAAAGAGCCGGTTTGCCAGAGAATGAGGAAGCTCTCTGCTATTTAAACCTATCAGGGAATAATTATCGCCCAAGTTGCACACTGATTTGCTATTTAGTGGGAGCGAAGAGCAGCCGACTTCACCACTGACACAAAAGACATAAACACACACACACAGAGAGAGAGTGAAATGGTCCCGGCTAATTGTGCCTTCTTGCTTTTGCATCAAATCCCCCATTAAATGAGAAATATTGCAGAGAGTCCCTTTGCAAACACCCTTCTCAATTTGGCAATGACTCTCAGAGGCGGAAAAGTCTTAATGCACTTACTTAATCCCAGCCCATTTCTTGCCTATTCAGTAATTATGTACACCATATTAACTCAAGGATGGGGAATTCTGGCCTTTCGTTCTTGCCTTCTGGACTCTCCTCAACTGCACCCCTCACTGGACCTTCTGCTCACCCTCCTTGGTGGTTTTTGCCTGCTTAGAATGTCTCTCTGGATTCTGATAAGGCCTTTTGCTTTTCTGAAGGCGGGATACCGAATGGTCTTTTTTTTTTTTTATAAGAATTTTATTGGGTTTTATAACTAAACAAACAATTAACAAAAAAGCATAATCATTTCTTTTATTATTATTATTAAGGATTTTCTTGATTTACAAAGGTATATGCATTGTCTCTTTCTTGTTCTTTCCATGTAACATTTTTATACAGCAGTTACATTTGTTGAGACATTAGGAAGAGAAGGGGGAGAGGTGTGGGTAGGATGGGGAGATGGGTAGGATGGGGTGGCGGTATTTCTATTTTACTTAATATATGCAGGGTTAGGTGTCAGCGTCTTTTGTGCAGGTTCTCTGTTGTTTGCTTGTGCTCTTTTAGTGGTGAGAGAGGTCAGGGTTGGCGTAGGGTGTGATTGTTCATTTGTGGTAGGCTGTGGTGATCTTTGCATCATCATTTCTAACATAATTTCTAATATTGGTCATATAAACATACACAACATATATCATATTTTCCCCTCCATTTTTCATCCACATCTTTGGGGTGACTTCCTCACGTCCCCCCTGCTGTGTTTCATTTTATAGCATCTTAGTAATCTCTCAACATCTTTAAATAGCTTTTATAATTCACACTAATGTTTTTTCCTTAATCAACAGTCTTAACTTATATCATCTTCCTTAATACATCATGGTATCTATTTAATCTGCAGTCTCTTATGTAATCCAGCTTTTATTTCATTGTTTAAATCTTACAATGCTTTTTAAAATAGTCTTTTAGTTTTCCCCAGTCTTTTTCCACCGTCTCCTCCCTCTGGTCGCGGAGTCTTCCGGTCATTTCGGCAAGTTCCATATAGTCCATCATTTTCATTTGCCAATCTTCTATTGTAGGTATGTTCTGTGTTTTCCAGTTTCTCGCAATTAATATTCTGGCTGCTGTTGTGGCATACATAAAGAAAATTTGGTCTTCCTTGGGGACCACCTGATTCACCATTCCAAGTAAAAAAGCCTCTGGTTTTTTAACAAAGGTGTTTTTCAACACTTTTTTCATTTCATTATATATCATCTCCCATAAAGCTTTTATCTTTGGGCAGGTCCACCACATGTGGTAAAACGTCCCCTCTACCGGGCTTCCGGTCGGCGCGCGGGAATGGACGGTCGGGGGGACATGTCGCTCCTGACATTCCCCGATCTGACCGGGCAAAGGGGAGACAGCGACAGCGACGCTGGCCCCAAAAATCCCGGGAAGGGCGTCCCGGGAGCTTATTGATCCGGCGGAGCTCGTAACGCCTTCCCTGCTCCAAGAGAGAGAGCGGGGGGAGGCGGAGCTCATCGGATCGCAAAGCCCCGTCAGATCGCAGCTGCGAGAGACCGTCCTTCTGGAGCGCGCCGATTCCTCCAAAATACAACATTTGAACTGGAGAAGTGAGTACAAATCTAATTTGGACTTAATTTGAAGAATGCCTGGGACGCTAATTACGGAGGTCCGTCCCTTGCTATTGGATTGCTAGGAGCAGGAATTTTGTAGCCGAAGCGAATGAACTGTAACTTTAAAGAGCAACTTTGAAACAGAGATTCAATCCCCCTGTTACCCCTGATTTGAAGGGCTTTTTGCTAAAAAAAAAAATGGAATAAGAGGAAAAAATTTACAATGGGATTGAATTGAACTGTTGGATTAGAACTTGTGATCGGATTGTTTTGACTAAAAGAAGCTATGTCCTTGAACATGGCGGACAAAGAGCGCATTGTTGACTGGAAAAAAATCCTAGCTGCAGCATGGGAAGTGAGAGATGAAATTCGAGCCTTTACTGCGAAGTGGAGAGGAGAAAGTGATGTCATGTCGGCTGGAAAAGAGGAGGAGGGGGAAGTCCCCACCAAGGTCGATGAGACAGAAAAAGTAAAAAAAACATGCTGCAGGAAAAAAGTCAAGAGGCGCAGGAATATTGGAATTTGGAAAGTACAGAAGAAAAAGGTGAAGAAAAGAAAAGAACACCCCAAAAGGAAAGAACAGGAGGAGCAGAGCCGGGACAGAAGAAAACAAGAAAAAGGACTACCTTTACAAGAAGAGGAATGGACCTGGACTTTGGAAAGACAGGGAGTGGGCTGACGGATGTTATTTGACAATATTGGGACAGAATGTAGTTTTTAGACAAGGATTATGGACATGGCTGAGGATTTGAATTAGTAAAGGACATAACATGGCTAGAGGCCTGGAAATTAAGGGGAGATGGAGGGAGAATATGTAGATATATCAGAAGTAAATGCTGAGGCAAAGATTTAGTGAAGTAATGTGTATAATTGAAGATGATTTTAAATAAGAATTAGAAACCTGTTATAAGAATATGATGTGGAAATAGGGAACAATAGGGAGGACGTGAGGGAGTCACGGAAGATATGTAAGGAAATAATGATGGCCTGTCCCGGAACTTGGGACAGGCCCAAGCGAAGTTAAGATAAATGGTATTTAGGTCAGGGGTGTCAAGAATGGGTAATTCCTATGTGAGAGGGGGGGTAAGATTTGTGCCTCCCATGGTGAGAGAGGGGGGGCGATGAAAACCTGACCGAGATGTAATGTGCTTATAAAATTGTAAAATCAATAAAAATTATTTAAAAAAAAAAAAAAAAAACGTCCCCTCTACCTGATTGCACTTCTGGGATACCGAATGGTCTGTTAGAGTAGGTAAAACTTACTAGTCGGCCAATAAATAAAATAATAATAATAATAATAATTTATGATTTATACCCCACCCATCTGGCTGGGTTTCTCCAGCCACTCTGGGCGGCTTCCAACAAAATATTAAAATACGATAGTCTATTAAACATTAAAAGCTTCCCTAAACAGGGCTGCCTTCAGATGTTTTCTAAAAGTCTGGTAGTTGTTGTTCTCTTTGACATCTGGTGGGAGGGCGTTCCACAGGGCGGGTGCCACTACCGAGAAGGCCCTCTGCCTGGTTCCCTGTAACTTGGCTTCTTGCAGGGAGGCAACCGCCAGAAGGCCCTCGGCGCTGGATCTCAGTGTCCAGGTAGATCGATGGGGGTGGAGACGCTCCTTCAGATATTTAGGGCAATGCAACCGGTTCCATTGCCCTGGGTGCCAAGCCTAGGGGGCACCACAACTATGACATAGTGAATGGAGCAGAGCAGAAGATGAGAGGCAGTGGGGGACATGCACCAAATTTGGGACTCACACGGGGCAGCGCTGAAATTTGAAAGAGCAAAGTCTGCCCTGCTGCTGGAATTTTAAAGAAGTATTCAGTAGGCACTAGAAATTCAACAGGGTCAGGGGTATCTCTGACCTCAACTGGAAGGGGAGCACATGAAATTTGGCCCACGTTATTCAATGCATAGCTCCTGGTGGATCCAAGCTGTGCATCTGAGACGTGGGAGACCACTGACAGTGACTTCCTCTAAGATCTCAATGATTGGGCAGGAATATAAGGGATCTGGCAGTCACTGAGGCATCCTGGACCGAAGCTGTTAAGGACCTTGTAAATTAATACAAGAACCTCGAACCTGGCTGGTGCCGTATGAACAGCCAATGAAAGCTTTTGAGCTCCAGAGTTACATGCTGGCAATAGTGTGTTCCCTTCAACAGTGCAGCTGCAGTATTTTGCACCAGCTGGAGCCCAGTTGTCTTCCACTGCTTGTTGAGACAGCTCCTTCAGGCTGCCATGAGTCTCCAGGAGAAGACTCAGCTAAAGCATCTCAGGCGGCAGTATTAGGAAAGGCCTTTGTATTTTGGAGAGCTGCTTCGAGGCAAGGAACATGATACTAGGCTCCATAGGGGAAGAAATTCAATCCAGTTTGCATTTAAAGGCAAGGCTACCCCATTCACACTTTCTGAAACAATATGAAAACAGAAGCGTCACCAACCTCCAAAATGCACTCGTTTTTGAGTTTTGCAATGCAGTGCTCCAGCCAACTAATGTGTACGAAAATACATATAATTGGTGCAAACTGTGCATCAAATTGCACGATAAATGAATGAATGATAGAGTTGGAAGGGACCCTGGTGGCACCTGATTTCTCGCATCACCAGTGGATTGGACTAGATCAGCGGTGGGAACCTTTTCTAGGCTGAGGATCACTTCTGGAGGTAGCAGGGCAGCGGTGGGTGGAGCCAGAGGCAAAAGTGGGTGGAGCAACAAATGCGGCATTTGTGGGATGTAACCCACTGGGAGCAGTCAAATACAACATTCCTTGTTTTCCTAGAGTGGACATGCAAGGGGATGTTTGGTCCACCCAGTCGAAACTTGGGTTGGAGCATCCTTCCTTGCATGTGACTGTCAGGAGACAGTGGGTGGGCGTGACCTTTCCAGGCGTGGTAAAAGGCCAAGGCAAGCTGCCACTCATTCTCTTTTCCATCTTCCTTTTGTCCTGCTAACTTCCCGGACTGCTAACTGCAGTCACTAGCTCAACCCACATATGGGGTAAACCTGTTTGTATATGCTTGTAACTTTAAGCCTTGAGCCTGCCTTCAGGGATCACACTGTGCTCTGCCTGATCATGAGTAAGCTTTCTTTATATTGCTTATGAATAAGACTGTGGTGTCTTTATTCTTTTAGGAGGGATTCAAGGGGTCTTACCAGGAAAATATTAGAACACATTTCAATCTGGACTAGCCAGATTTAATTGCGTATTGTCTTAAGAAACTCACACAAGTTTGCAACTAGTTTTCTGCTGTGGAAAGGGGAATGCACTCTGCTAAGTAAAGAAACATGCTAATGCAAGTTAGGAAGATCATAGCTGTCAACTTTCGGATTTGAAAATAAGGGATTTTTTCCAACTTTTGGATTTGAAAATAAGGGATGCCACGAGGGCGGTGTAATGGCACCAAGTAGCCTCGCCACCCTGCGCTCCAGAGGCTGCGCACGAACGGGTGAGCGAAAGAGCAAGCGCATAGATGGCAGGCAGGCTGTCTGTCTGTCTGGTTGGGCGTGAGGGTCTGGCTGCACAAGGCATGCAAGCTCCGCCCCCAGTCGGTCTCAGACTCCTTATTGGCAGCCGAGCAACGCAGCTGAGGAGCCTCCCTGGCCGGCAGGGAGGGAGAGGAGCTGCTTCCTTTGAAATCCGGGAAATTTAAGGGATATCAACAATTCGGGATAGCAGCGGGAAACGGCATTGGAATAAGGGAGTTTCCCGCAAAAAAAAGGGAGGGTTGACAGCTATGGGAAGGATGTTTATAAACAATATATCCTCTCCTTCCCCTGAACATTCCCACAGCTTTTACCTGTAGGAGGTGACATTCCAGCCATGCAGCAGTCACAAGGTTTCTATAAGCACACTTACATCCAAGGAAACAAGAGGCATCGTTTGAGGTTGAAGACACATTCCAGTTAGGTGCAAACAGTTAACAAGGGTGTGGAGGAAGACTAGTAAGGAATGTGACCTGTGGAGAGTGCCACGGGCCAGGTGAAGAAGCCTGGAGGGCCACATTCATTCCTTAGAGCAAGGTTTCTCAAACTTGGGTCTCTAGCTGTCATTGGACTGCAACTCCTGTCATGCCTAGCCAGCAGGACCTGTGATCAGGGATGGTGGGAAGTGTAGTCCCAAAACAGCTGGAGACCCAAGTTTGGGAAACCCCATCTTAAAGCTACCCCATCCTGGACTAGATGATTTTCCAACTCTGGGATTCTGTAAGGATGAAATCTATCTCTCCAGTATGTTGGGCCCAGCTGGTTTCAGGTTTAGCGTATTGAAGAACTGGCTCATGAGAGAGAAGGAAAGAAAACTTTTTGGAAAAGTCCTAAGCATCTCATCCCTCTTGGGATTGGTTAATTTTCTCGGCTCTCTCTGCAATTAGTCTGCCTAGCCTTTTTCTTCTCCCTAAAAAAAGAGACAAGCACTGATTTGTTGTTTGGGGGAAATGATGCAGAAGGCAGTGAAATAATAATAAAAACAAACCTCCGATGGGAATTCGAAGTGCAATGCCATCTGCCTTCATTATGAGCAGTCAGAGGGAATTACACGCTACCTCCCAGTGGTGGAGAAATCTGATAAACAGATAAATTTCATGGTAAAGTTGGACCCTCTGGCAGATGTTAGTTGACCACTGCAAAGGAGGGAAAGGCAGAGATTTGAGCCACCTAGAAATGGCTTGCTGGGTGAAGGAATATTGCATATTGGGGCCATGTTTTAGCAAGGGAGAGAATGCCTCAGGTTGACTCACTCCAGCCTGTCAAGAGTTAAGATTCCTTTCCCCCCCACAACCACCATTTTTCATCCAATTATCACCAGGGCAGCAACCTTTAATCAATTGATTAACCAGCTCTGGTTGATTAATTGTTGGAGGCTAATAAGAGCAAATTTGAACCAGTTGGGCTGCAAGCTTAAGGACATGAGAAGTGATTTGGTCCCATTGTGCTATTGGCACAAGGAATTAGAAGAAAGAATGTAATAAAGGTGGCCCAAGGGTGTTGAGTCTGATGGGGCGAGCTAGCTAGCCGCTAATCTGGATGGGCCTTCTGATGTGTGATGGACAGGTCCTGGGTCTGCCTCCTGATGAGTGGGAGCTGGTGTTTCTACCAGCCAATCAGGAGAGAGAGAGAGAGGTATTTAAGTTAGATGCTGACGGTTAAAACCACATGTTTATTCAGGGTGGCAGTCTCTGCTTGCATAGTTGCAGGGGGTGGACTGGATGGCTCTTGAGATTCCTTCCAACGCAGGATTCCTTCCAACTGCCCCCACCTTTTGACAGCCCCAGATTGCTCCAGGGGAGATCTGGGGCTGCCTTGACTCATAGAATCATAGAGTTGGAAGAGACCACAAGGGCCATCCAGTCCAACGCCCTGCCAAGCAGGAACACCATCAAAGCATTCTTGACAGATGGCTGTCAAGCCTCTGCTTAAAGACCTCCAAAGAAGGAGACTCCACCACACTCCTTGGCAGCAAATTCCACTGTCGAACAGCTCTTACTGTCAGGAAGTTCTTCCTAATGTTTAGGTGGAATCTTCTTTCTTGTAGTTTGAATCCATTGCTCCGTGTCCGCTTCTCTGGAGCAGCAGAAAACAACCTTTCTCCCTCCTCTATATGACATCCTTTTATATATTTGAACATGGCTATCATATCACCCCTTAACCTTCTCTTCTCCAGGCTAAACATACCCAGCTCCCTAAGCCGTTCCTCATAAGGCATCCTTTCCAAGCCTTTGACCATTTTGGTTGCCCTCTTCTGGACACATTCCAGCTTGTCAGTATCCTTCTTGAACTGTGGTGCCCAGAATTGGACACAGTATTCCAGGTACTCACCTTGGACAAATCCTGAATCAGCTTGAATTGATTGATGATCTGGGATTTGCCCAGACTGGGTGCACAGCCCAACTGGCCTAAGATCACCCGGTAAAGTTCTCAGATGGGTGGAGGGTTAGGACAGCAAAATTAGGAACGGAAATATTTTATTTTCAATAGCTGATGTTGTGAACCGTCATGGTGTTTGTCTTGCAGATATTTCAGGTCAGCCTAGAAATGTCATAAACTTTACAAACTTGTGTTTCCTGGCCCCATTGTCTGCCACCTTTTCTTCTATACCATTCTCCTGTGTGTATCTGCCTTAGGTTCTGGGCTATTAATGTTCCTACCACAATAAATCTACTCCTCCTTAAGACTCCTTTTTGCCTTTTGCTGTGAAAGATTCTGGCCCTTGTGTTGGGCTGGGGGGTGGCCCATTCTTTCTCTTCTACTTTGTTGTCAAGCATGAAATTTGGGATTTTGCAGTTTCCGTCCTGTGAACAATCAGAACATTTTCAGAGCAGAAAACCCCGAAGGTGTGTGCCAATTAAAGCTAATGCACACCTGCTCAACGAGAGGAGAAAAAACCTAATTTATTTTTGGGTGAGCTGCTCTTACATTATGTTCCTTTGAGATGTCTGCTTTCATGAACTTCACACGCTAAAGCCAGAACGATTTGAGGCCTTGCGGGAAGAAGTCCCAAAGAACTGCACAGTGCCTGTGCTGTTGTAAGCCTTGTAGTTAATGCAAATGATGGCAGTAGAGAATGCATTTACACACCCGGTACTTGGGCTAATATATATCTGTGGTTGGCGAGCAGCTATCCATGGGTTCTGCTTAAAAACATGCATAATCTCCACCTGGGATCCTGCTTCTTTCCTCCCCTTTGGTTGATGTTCTGCATCTTGTAATGCTAGTCTTTTGTCACTAGGTGCCGCTAGAGTTCTGCACCTAGAATGCTGGCCTTAATACTTGCAAAGGGAAGCTGCCCATTTAGCCCCCCCCAAAGAGCTGCTCCTCCCAGAATTCTTCATGATTGAGAAGGACCAACTGTTGTAGTTCTTAAGTAGGAGAGCAAATGTAATGAACCAACAATTTTGGAGGTGGGAAGGAGCCAGAAAAAAAGAGTATTTGCATAAGCTGACCGTTCCACCAGAAAAGTAATGACAAAAAGTAGTAGGTTCTGTTACGATGAAAGACTTGTACAGAATGCAGATAATGGAAACGAAAACTTGTGAGGCTCTAGCCCAGGGGTCAGCAAACTTTTTCAGCAGGGGGCCGGTCCACTGTCCCTCAGAACTTGCGGGGGGCCGGACTATATTTTGAAGAAAAAAAATATGAACGGATTCCTATGCCCCACAAATAACCCAGAGATGCATTTTAAATAAAAGCACACATTCTACTCATGTAAACACACCAGGCAGGCTCCACAAATAACCCAGAGATGCATTTTAAATAAAAGGACACATTCTACTCATGTAAAAATATGCTGATTCCCAGACCGTCCGCGGGCCGGATTTAGAAGGCGATTGGGCAGGATCCTGCCCCTGGACCTTAGTTTGCCTACCCATGCTCTAGTCATAGTTGGGCAATCAGAACCCCTATGTGGTTAAAACAGCATGAGGAGGACCACATTAGCTCAGCCCAACTGTTCCTGTCTCCCCACCACAAGTTGGAGGGCTGGATGTATGAAGTGTGGAACTTTCTCTACTGGAGTGGGCTCCCTGCACAACCTTTGTCTTCCACAAGGAGATAGGCTTCCTGCAATAGAAGTCCTATCTTCTCAATATGTAGAAGGGGATGAAGCCACGAATGGGAATGCAGCCGAGAAGATGGTACCAATGGATTCCTTCCTTCCTCTCCCTTTCCTAGAATGAGGCTCAGACAGCTGGGCTTGGGGCTGAATGATCAAAATATGGTTGACTTTAGCCTTCTGGCAGTGAGGTGGCAACAATTTCAGTAGGGAGAACTGCCAGCCACTTGGTTGTGTTCTGGTTTGATGCTGGAGCCTACGAGGAAAGATGCAAAGCTGGAAGACCACAACAAGCTCCAAGGGAGCTGCTTGTTGTTGTTCAGTCGTTCAGTCGTGTCTGACTCTTCATGACCGCATGGACCAGAGCACGCCAGGCATGCCTATCCTTCACTGCCTCTCGCAGTTTGGCCAAACTCATGTTAGTAGCTTCGAGAACACTGTCCAACCATCTCATCTTCTGTCGTCCCCTTCTCCTTGTGCCCTCCATCTTTCCCAACATCAGGGTCTTTTCTGGGGAGTCTTCTCTTCTCATGAGGTGGCCAAAGTACTGGAGCCTCAACTTCAGGATCTGTCCTTCCAGTGAGCACTCAGGGCTGATTTCTTTAAGAATGGATATGTTTGATCTTCTTGCAGTCCATGGGACTCTCAAGAGTCTCCTCCAGCACCATAATTCTAAAGCATCAATTCTTCAGCGATCAGCCTTCTTTATGGTCCAGCTCTCACTTCCATACATCACTACTGGGAAAACCATAGCTTTAACTATACAGACCTTTGTTGGCAAGGTGATGTCTTTGCTTTTTAAGATGCTGTCTAGGTTTGTCATTGCTTTTCTCCCAAGAAGCAGGCGTCTTTTAATTTCGTGATTGCTGTCACCATCTGCAGTGATCATGGAACCCAAGAAAGTAAAATCTCTCACTGCCTCCATTTCTTCCCCTTCTACATGATCCCAAAAAAGGTTGGGAGCAGGCCTTCTGTGCCTCTGTCTCTAGGCTCCACCCCCTTGAGAGCCTAAAAGAGTCAATTCTCTGTCCTGAAGAGGGACATCCCTCATATATTCCTCACATGTACCACAGCCTCCCTCCTGGTGCACTCCTGAAGGCATCTCCTGATTCAGGGGAAGGGGGTCTTGTTTAGGTCTTGGTACTGGCCCTATAGACCTTGGTGGCCTGGTAGACCCTATAGGTTCCTCTGAAGCTTCTTGTCCAACCACCTTAGAGGCCCACTGGTCTCCCTGTCTCCCACAGTCACCTCTGAACCCCAGACCCAGCTCCTTATCTGGTGCCCCTGCCGTCTCTGATTCAGTGTCCAGATCACTGACAGATAAATTGGTCATGACACCTAAAAGGTAAAGGTAAAGGTACCCCTGACCATTAGGTCCAATCGTGGATGACTCTGGGGTTGTGCGCTCATCTCTCTCTATAGGCTGAGGGGGGAGCCAGCGTTTGTCCGCAGACAGGTTCCGGGTCATGTGGCCAGCATGACTAAGCCGCTTCTGGCGAACCAGAGCAGTGCACAGAAACACCATTTGCCTTCCTGCCGGACTGGTACCTATTTATCTACTTGCACTTTGACGTGCTTTCGAACTGCTAGGTTGGCAGGTGCAGGGACCGAGCAACGGGAGCTCACCAGGTCACAGGGATTCGAACTGCTGACCTTCTGATCAGCAAGCCCTAGGCTCTGTGGTTTAGACCACAAAGGACCTGCTTCCTCACAAAAAAGGACCCAACATCCCCTCACCGGTTTATGTGAATCATCCTGTAAAGCATTGCTCTTTCCCCAGCTGCCAAGCCTTTCACGATCTCAGATGAGTCACATAGGGGAGCCCACCCAATCAGAGATCACACAATATGTGGGAAGATGTCACGATGTCACACGGCCAATCAGACTGGGCTGCCTGATACCATCACCGAGTGCAAGCCTGGGAAATTGAGCGCAGGGACTCACGTTCTCAAAGGGAATGTGGGTTTTCATCGCTGCTGGATATTTTATGTGGGGACCAGGGGGGAAGGGAACGAGTTTTGACTCAAATGAAGAATGAGAGAGTTGGGTATGTTTAGCATGGATAAGAGGAGACTAAGAGGAGATATGATAGCCAACTTCAGATATCTTAAGGCAGGGGTGTCAAACTCCGGCCCTCCAGATGTTTTGGAACTACAATTCCCATCAGCCCTAGCTAACAGGACCAGTGGTCAGGGATGATGGGAATTGTAGTCTCAAAACATCTGGAGGGCTGGAGTTTGACACCCCTGTCTTAAGGGCTGTCACATGGAAGATGGAGCAAGCTTGTTTTATCCTGCTGCAATGGCTTCAAGTTACAAGAAAGGCAGATACTGCCTCAGCCCCTAGGAGTCGGTGCCTATGCCCAACACTCCTATACAGATCCTGTTTTTGCTGATAAAGAGTTACTTCCAACTCGCTCCGTGCAATTTACTGCTGGCTCGCTTCTGTCACATCCTGTATCATTTTAATAGTGAGAGCCATGCTCATGAACAGAAATTCGTAAAGGAGTAAAACGGCTCAATGGGTGTGTAGTTTGACTCCGATTGATGTGTGTGTCATCAATGAAAGGCCTCCATCCACCATCCGCTCAATGACATCATTAGTTGTGATTCCTGCATTGCCGGGGGTGGGACTAGATGACCCTTTGAGTACCTTCTAGCTCTGCAGTTTTGTGATTCTAACACGGAAGCCACTTAAAGGTAATGGTTGGTTTCTACAGAAGGTTCCAAATCTCTCGAGTCATCTTGCTTCCAAGAAAGCGAGAGCACGTAATGAGGCTATAGAACAAGGATCCGCAGTGCACACTGAAGGAAACTTTTACACCATGCAATATCCTTTTTCTCCCTTTGAGTAGTCAGATTTCAATTTGAGAGTGAACGCACAGGGCTAAACAGAGGGGCTGTGTTGTTCTGAGAAAGTTAATTGCGCTCAAGACTAAATTGGCACCTGGCGTCCGATAAACGATGCATTGTTCATTTTATGGTGAATATTGGGGGGGGGGACGCAGTCTGCGTTTGGAGAGCTGCTAATATAAACTTCTATTGTTGTGTGTGTGTGTGTGTGTGTATGTGGGAGTTACACTTCCAAATGTCTGCATCTTCATAGAATCACAGAATTGCAGAGTAGAAAGACGTCTCCAGAGTCATCTAGTCCAAGACCCTGAAATGCAGGAATAACAGCTAGTGTTAGGATATCACAGAACTTGGCAAAGCAAAGAAAAAACAACAACTAAAATGATAAAAGCACAGAGAAACCACCCATGCAAGGAATATGTCTGGGGCCTTTTTAGTGCAGGAGAACAAGATTAAAAGGGAGTACAGTCAAACTTCGGTTCTTGAACAGTTCCGTTTTCGAACGTTTTGGTTCCTGAAAGCCGAAAACCTGCAAGTAAATGCTCTGGTTTTTTAACGCTTTTCGGAACCCGAACATCTGACGAGGCTTCTGTTTTGAGTTGCCCTATTGAATTGAGGCTTCTGCTTTCAGTTTTTGGTTTCCGAACGTTTTGGAAGGCGAACGGTCTTCCAGAACGGATTATGTTCGAAAACCTAGATTCCACTGTACATGATACTCCGGCTAAACATTTAGAAGAACTTTCTGATGGTAAGAGCCGTTTGGCAGTTGAATGGACTTCCTCAGAAAGTGGTGGACTCTCCTTCAATTGAGGCATTCAAACCCCTTTCAGGGGTTCTTTAGTTATGATCCCTTTATTGCAAGGCTTTGGACTAGATCAAGGGTGGCCAACTCCCAAGAGACTGCGATCTACTCACAGAGTTAAAAACTGGCAGTGATCTACCCCCTTTTGGGGGGTTCAGGTCAAAGTTGAGCTTTTTTTAAGGAGGAGGAAAGCAGGGCTAACATCATAAGCTTTTTTTAGGGGGGCCAAAGTTGTTGAGCTACTTTGGGGGAAGCCAGTGATCTACCAGAGACGTCCAGTGATCTACCGGTAGATCACGATCTACCTGTTGCATGTGCCTGGACTAGATGAACCTTGGGGGTCCCGTCAACTCTACAGTTCTGTGATGATCTCAACCTTACCTACAGATCAGTCTAATATTAATAAACCTCTCCCTTCCTTCCCTCCTTTGCAGGATGTGATGTCCACGTTTTTCCAGTTTGGGGCTTCCATCCAACAGGAAGCCATCATCATGCTAAAATTCATGCAATACTACGACTGGCATGTCTTCTCCTTGGTAACGAGCAATTTCCCCGGCTACCGAGACTTCATCAGCTTTATCAAGTACACTGTGGAGAACAGTTTTGTGGGCTGGGACATGCAAAACATCATCACCCTCGACACGCCCATCGGTGATGCCAAGACGACGATTCAGCTGAAGAAGATCCACTCCTCTGTCATCCTGCTTTACTGCTCGAAGGACGAAGCTGTTTACATCCTGGAGGAGGCCCGTTCCTTAGGCTTGACTGGTTACGACTTCTTCTGGATTGTCCCCAGCTTGGTTAGCGGGAACATGGAAATTACTCCTAAAGAGTTCCCTGCGGGGCTGATTTCGGTGTCCTATGACGAGTGGGACTACCGGTTGGATGCCCGGGTACGCGATGGCCTTGGGGTTATTGCTACGGCTGCAGCAGCCATGTTGGAAAAGTATTCATTCATCCCCGAGACAAAGACGAGTTGCTATGGACAGCAGGAGAACAGCGACCGGCCATCTCACAGGCTGCACAAGTAAGGCTTCCTCTGCTTATTTGTTCTTTGAGATGGGGGGGGGAGCTTATCTGTGTAGATCAAGGGTGAGGAATTGGTGGCCCTCCAGATGTTGTTGGACTGCAGCTGCTGCCATTGGATTGTTGTAATGCGTTCTACGTGGGGCTGCCCTTGAAGACGACTCAGAAACGTTTGTCGGTCCAAAATGTGGCAGCCAGATTGCTGGTTGCGGTTCTCTTTGGATCTCATGCAACCCCTGTTTCAAAATAAAACAAACAAACAAACAAACAAACAAACGAATAAATATAATAATAATAATTTGTTATTTATACCCTGCCCATCCAGCTGGGTTTCCCCAGACCCTCTGAGTGGCTCCTGGAGGAGCATTGGAAATAGCTTGTGCGCAATGTGCACAAGCCATTTCTAGGTGGCTCAAATTTCTGGTGCTCCTCTGACCCAGAAGTGGGCAGCAGCGCAGCGCAGTGCCAGTAAGAGCGGGCGGTGGGGGTCGCCGCGGTCCGGATAAATGAGTCCCTCTGGCTGTATCCGGCCCACGGACCTTAGTTTGGAGACCTCTGCTCTTGGGGAACTGTGGGGATGCAGACTCTAACCTGGGCTGTCCTTCTCTTTGCATCATAGGAGACGTAATTGAAATAAGTCTCTCACTTTATGAAATGTTGTTAGGGGAATTTAGAGTTTTTGTGTACAATTATTTTTAATGGCCAACTGCTCTGATAGTCAAGGATCTGTCGTTGCAGATGAAGCACATAATGAGCACATTGAGAAAGGGAAACAGTGTATTCATGAAATGAGTAGCTGCTCAATGAGTCAAAGCTGCGTTCAGAACATCGCAAAACTGTTAATTTAGGGCTGTTCCAAGTGACCTGTTTATTGAGCATTCATTGTGATTCTTTTGCGGGGAGATTAGAGGATGTTGGCTATTTATTGAGCATTCATTGTGATGTGTTTGGAGAGAGGTTAGATGATGTGTCAAAGCAAGTGATATCCCATGCTTTCCAGTGCATTTCCCCTTCACTTTCCTTACAGCAAAAAGTCCAGTCTTTTGGGAAGTAGATTTGTTGCTCAAGGCTCTAATTGTGCAACATTGACTGGGGTGTGATTGAATCCTACCACCAAATAACAATTGCCTAGAAATGCACTTAGTATCAGGTCACACCACAGCACATATTTAAAGCATATTTATACAATTTATTCCCCCCCTCCAAGAATCATGGGAACTTTAGTTCACTCTCCAAAAAGCTATAATTCTCAGCACCCTTAATAAACTACATTTCCCAGGAAATCGTGCACTTTAAATATATGATGTGGATGTGACCTCTGCTAATGGATATCTAACCACTTAGATCCTTTTTCACTTTCCCTGAACGGCACATATTTTTCATAAAGTTTCATTTCTTTTCAAACAAGCAGCCTTGCTTTCTACAGAGAGTCAGATATCGATCGTGCCCTTTTCCAGACTCTGTTATTATTTGCGTTGCTGAAAGGGAATGAGACCTTGAAAACTATTCTTCACATAAGTTGTGACAGTGTAAGGCAGGTTCACACAATTGTCGGGTTGGCTGTTTGGCGAAGTTTGGCTTTTGCCTCAAAGATAGTGAAAAACACTTCTGAAAAAACACACAATTGACTTATTCCAATGCCGTTTCCCGCTGCTATCCCGGTTTGTTGATATCCCTTAAATTTCCCGGATTTCAAGGGAAGCAGCTCCTCTCCCTCCCTGCCTGCCAGGGAAGCTCCTCAGCTGCGTTGCTCGGCTGCCAATAAGGAGTCTGAGACCGACTGGGGGCGGAGCTTGCATGCCTTGTGCAGCCAGACCCTGGCTTGTAAATTTTTTATTTCCCTTTGAGAAATAAAATATTGCACCTTAAGATTCCACCATCACCTTCCCATGAGATAGGCTTCTCCTGTTGGATAAAGTTGGAACAAGGCAGTGCCAGTTTGGAAGAATCATAGAATCATAGAATCATAGAGTTGGAAGAGACCACAAGGGCCATCCAGTCCAACCCCCTGCCAAGCAGGAACACCATCAAAGCATTCCTGACAGGTGGCTGTCAAGCCTCTGCTTAAAGACCTCCAAAGAAGGAGACTCCACCACCCTCCTTGGCAGCAAATTCCACTGTTGAACAGCTCTTACTGTCAGGAAGTTCTTCCTAATGTTTAGGTGGAATCTTCTTTCTTGTAGTTTGAATCCATTGCTCCGTGTCCGCTTCTCTGGAGCAGCAGAAAACAACCTTTCTCCCTCCTCTATATGACATCCTTTTATATATTTGAACATATTTGAAAAATGAATAGCTCTCGCAATCCTTCCTAACAGCACTCATTCAAACACATCCAGTGGTTTCACAGGGACTGGGTGAAGCCAGGATATGGACTCTGCAGAGACTTCTCACCCTTTGCTAAAGCCACCTGAGTATGCTTCTGTTTCCACAGGCCTTGCATTACTGATCGCGCCCAAGATAGCTTTGATACGGACCACATTTCATTAATGACTTTAATCCCTTGCACCTTAAATAATTTGGTTGAGCAGGGACCGAGATCTTAATTAGAGCAACTCTCATTTCACGCATGGCTGCCTTTCGATGGGCTTACCTGCCGGAATAGGCTCGCAACTCCACTTGCAAATATTTTGCTTCCTTTTCTCTCTCTCTCTTTTTTAAAAAAACAAACTATAATGCTTAAAAAGGTTGAGGATGCATATTCCGGAAGCACCGGGACAGATCAGGGGGTCTGAGATGGGCACATGTGGAACCCTCTTGCCTCCCCCCTCCCCAAATGCCAGTAGTTGGCAGAGCCAGAGGGAAAAGTAGGCGTGGCCATTTCGCACAGTAAAAGCCAGAGAGTTCTATATATATGCGTGCGCACACATTTCTTCATCCAGGCAAGCAAGAAGCATTACAGAGCAGGGACGTGTTCCAGGCAAACAAGAGCGCTCAGGAAAGGTGCAGAGGAGATGGGGAGGCCCTGAGGGCCATTTCGAGAGGTCTAGAGGGCCACATATACCCAGCCTCTGTTTTCAAGGCAATGCCATAAGGAGTAAATCAAAAGTGACATTATGACGCCCTGTTTGCATACATACTGGTGTTTAGGGTTGCCAGGTCTGCTTCCAAAAAATAGCGGACAAGTGGGGTGTGTGTGTGTGTGTTAAATTAAATTAAATTATATATTTTCTTACAAACATTTTAACACGTATTAAAATAATCACCAAGTTCCCAACAGGGGTTCCTTCTTACCGTTCCTGTATTAGGGAGGCGATCCTTGGGGCAAGGATCTCGCTCCCTCAGGTCGTCGGGCAAGTCTCCTCCAAGCCCGCCTCCCCCCCCCCCCGAGCCTCTACCGGTAGCTGGTTTGCTGCTGCTCCTGCGCGTCAGGAACAGGAAGAGGCGTCTTTTTCTTTCGCGCCTCTCCCTTTTGTTCTCCCCGCGAGTCAGGAACAGGCGGGGCAGAACTCCGGCAAGAGGCGTCTCCCCCCCCCCCCCATTTTTAAAATGTCTTGTGAAACAATTGAGTATGATTAATAATTTTTTCGGAGAATCGAGTTCAATGGATATTCGATCTTTGTCTCATTCTTACTTATGAAAAAAAAGACAAAACACAATTCTCCTATCCTTATTCTCTTAGACTGTACAGCTTTAGATTACATACCATTTCATCATAAAGCTTTTGAATAAAAAAAATGTCCACTATTTTGTAAAAAAAAATAGTGAACATAATGTGAAAAAAGCGGACTGTCCGCTCAAATAGTGGACACCTGGCAACCCTACTGGTGTTACACACATCCCAACCCAATCCCCAAGAGATGAGAGACTCTGGGGATCCCAGCATTTACTGAGGGTTCAGTTCCTTGGAATGAAGGTCAGTGGAGATGTCTTCAGGATGTATGGTTTTATTCACACACATATATACAACCTGAGCATAGGGTAGAGGGGCTCACAGCATCAACACCCGCACAGATCTTGCTTCCCATTAGTCTCCCAGGAAGCCTCGAGCCCAGCACAGGGCATGGCGTGGCCTTGTCTCCCCGGCTTCCAGCATCAGTCCATCTCTTTCTCGCAACTCTCCTATACAAAGGTCCCCTTAGCTTATTGTTCTACACCCTCGAATAATGTGGCACTCAACCAAGTTAGCTGGGGGAAAGGTCCACTCATTTGTCTCTATGGCAACCTTTTTGGAGATGATAAATCACAGCACTTAGCTGGCCATCCAAAGCCATTACCTTAACAAAGGAACTGGTTGGGCTAGTTTAGCAACCTCTTCAACTACCGGTACATTCTAAACAAACTTGGAAAGGACCCAGACTGATTTCTCCAAACTAATAACACTACCGGTAGCTCCATTGTTCACAGGGCCAGCCTTACCGTGATCCAGAGTGAGGCATCTGCCGCAGGCAGTGGATACTGGAGGATGGAAGCAGCCTCCCTGGCTGCTCCCATTCTTCTGAGCTGGCAGTCCCTAAGGGTGAAGGCAGTTCAAAGATGGAGTTGAGTCTTTATTAGCAAAAACACAATCTTCATAGACTTGGTTGAGTGTCAGGCCTAATGAGCAGAGCGGCTCATTCCCTGTAATCCTCCTCCATGAAAATCAGTTCTCTTCTGGTTCTGGGAGACAAGGGGGAGAGGAGCTTATCACAGCAGAAAACACGGGGTGAAGGAGGGCCATTTCTCTGGGTGCAGTTTTTTCCTGGGCACATTTTGCTCCTCGCACTGCCCCTGCCAGTCTCGTGCTGCTCTGCGAGTCCGATTCCACATCCCAGTTAAAGTACTCATTTTAACATCCTTAAAATATCAGTGACTTCCCTTCTTCTCTTTCTGTGGTTCATTTTGCATATCTTATATCCCTGCATATTTTACAAAAACTATACCATTCCGTATTCCATTACTCCATCCATCAAAACTTATTTACACTGTTGGATTTATTTCGATGCTGGCAGCGTTTTCAGCTGTACACAGTTATTTCCCATATATTCAAGAAACGTTTTCCAATCTTCTCTAAACGTATGTTCTTCTTCTCTTATTCTATATGTTAAGTCTGCAAGCTGCGTATATTCTGTCAACTTAAGTTGCCATTCTTCTTTGACTGGGATCTCGCTCGTTTTCCATTTTTGCGCTAGCTAAACACGGGCCACAGTAGTGGCATACATAAATAACCCTTTTTGACACCTGGAAATTTCAGTCTGAATTATCCCCAAAAGAAAGAACTCTGGTTTTTTTTTTGGGGGGGGGGAGTACTTTTAAACATTTTTTTCAATTCATTATGGATCATTTCCCAATGCTCTTTTACCCTTTTGCAAGTCCAGTTTCTGCCTCTGATTCTGGACTTCCTTCTGCCACAGACTCTCTGTGCTCATGAAGCCCTGTCCCCTCTCCATCTTCCATCATCTCCTTTCCCCAGTCTTTCCTCTCTTTTCCCTCTGACCACTCATCTTCGTCTCACCACCGCTCCCTGGGCTCTGAGCCTTCCTCCCTTGGTAGTTCCCCAGCTGGTTCCTTCCACCATTCCTCTGTGTCCAAGCGGTCTATGATGTTGGCTTCCTCCAGGTCTAAACAATCCCACGGAGAGACCAATCAGTAGCCAGACAGCAGGAGCAGACCAGAATATGCAGGCTTAGTTTTGAGCACATCCAGAGCTGGGCCCCAAATCTTCTGCCCTTAAGTGTCATCTGGGGCTGCATGCGGAGTTTACAGTTATTGGTAAAGGTAAAGGGACCCCTGACCATTAGGTCCAGTCATGTCCGACTCTAGGGTTGCGGCGCTCATCTCGCGTTACTGGCCGAGGGAGCCGGCGTACAGCTTCCAGGTCATGTGGCCAGCATGACTAAGCCGCTTCTGGCGAACCAGAGCAGCACACGGGAACGCTGTTTACCTTCCCGCCAGAGTGGTACCTATTTATCTACTTGCACTTTGAAGTGCTTTTGAACTGCTAGGTTGGCAGGAGCAGGGACCGAGCAACGGGAGCTCACCCCGTCGTGGGGATTCGAACTGCTGACCTTGTGATCAGCAAGCCCTAGGCTCTGTGGTTTAACCCACAGGGCCACCCGTGTCCCCTGTACAGTTACTGGAGGTGGTGTCTATTAAAAGGTGGCTGTTGATGATTATCCATTAATGGAGATCTCCGATTACACTTAAAACAACAGCAACAGCAACAGCAGCAACAGTTCATCCATCAAAATGCTTGCATGCACTGCCATCGCAGGAAGCAGACTTAATTGTGTGTGGCTTCATTCCCCAGCATTGTGTTTTTCAAGGCTGCCTTGCAAGTTATTATTCTTATTATTTTGCACTGCAGAAGTCAATACATATGTCAGGGACGGGGAAAATGGCATAATGAGAGATGGCATACCAAAGGCTCCATTTGTGACTTTTTTTATCTGAATACACGCGAGTTAAAGGAGCAGTTCGTGTTACAGATTTGTTTACTCAGTGGCTACTAACCCCGGTCGCTGTGTTCTACCTCCGCAGTCGGAGGCAGTGCGCTTGTGAATACTGGCTGCAGAAAACCTCGGGAGGGGAGAGCAGCCGTGAGCCTCCCCCTCTAGGGAGGAAGGCTGCAGCTCTGAGGTTTCTTATTTTAGAAAGGAAGGGTGAGTAAGAGGAAGCACGATAGGAGTTTACAAAAGTATACATGGCATGGAGGGAATGGAGAGAGGAATATTTGCATCTCCATCTCTCATAACACTAGAACCTGGGGACACCCAGTGGAGCTGAACATTGGAGAGATAAAAAGAAGCACTTACTCATGCGGTGCAGAGCTAACGTGTGGAGCGCACTCCTGCAGGAGGCACTGAGGTCCCTGGACTAGGACCTGGACCTGTCCAGGGTTGTAAAGACTGCGGAGAGAATAATTGGGTGCACTCTTCCCACCTTGGATCAAATCTATGCCTCCAGGTGCTGTAAGAAAGCTGCAGAGATAGTGCAGGATAGTGCACACCCCGGAAATGATCTCTTTCAGCTTCTGCCTTCTGGAAGAAGGTAAAGGTAAAGGGACCCCTGACCATTTGGTCCAGTCATGTCCGACTCTGGGGTTGTGGCGCTCATCTCGCATTATTGGCCAAGGGAGCCAGCGTACAGTTTCCTGGTCATGTGGCCAGCATGACTAAGCCGCTTCTGGCAAAACCAGAGCAGCACACGGAAATGCCGTTTACCTTCCCGCCACAGTGGTACCTATTTATCTACTTGCACTTTGACGTGCTTTTGAACTGCTAGGTTGGCAGGAGCTGGGACCGAGCAATGGGAGCTCACCCTGTCCTGGGGATTCGAACCGCCGACCTTCTGATCAGCAAGCCCTAGGCTCTGTGGTTTAACCCACAGCGCCACCCGCTGGAAGAAGGTACAGGGTTATAAAGACCAGGACTAGCCGCCTGAGAAATAGTTTCTATCCAGAAGTGATTTTGGTTTTAAACGCAGCGTAAGGCAGTCTCTAAGGGAGTGTATGTATTTAGTTGTGGGGCATCAGAGTTTTTAGGGGGCTAACCAGGTAGGGCGTTAAAGTTTTAGGAGGTTAATTATGCATAGGCGGGAGGGGAAATGAGTCAACAGGCATTTTCTGGATAGTAGGCTTGTCGGTTTTTGCATGTCTGGTGTAGATTCTCAATTTCGTTGTTCTGTATGGGACAATGACAATAAAGATGATCGTATCACAGAGGGAGAAGGCTGCCAATGGCTACTGGCCATGATGGCTCGGCTCTGCCTCTGCAGTTGTAGGCAGTAATGCTTTTGAATACAAGTTACTAGGAACCGAAGGAGGGTAGAGTTGCTCTTGTGCTCAGGTCCTCCTTTCAGGTTTTCCACATGCATCTGGTTGGCCACTGTGAGAACAGGATGCTGGATTAGATGGGCCACTGGCCTGATCCAGTAGCCTTCTCTTATGTTCTTAATTAGTCTCTCTCTATTCCCCCCCCCTGCAAATGCACAGGCCTATGTGCATGATAGGAAGGTCATAGCTCTGCGGTGGAGCATCTGCAGAAGGTCTGAAGTTCAGTCCCTGGCATCTCCAGTGTTGCTGGTTTTGTGGCCACTCAGAGTAGACAATACGGAGCAGAACTAAATGGAGCATAAAATGATGCATTGTGTTTTTTGGGGGGTTGTTGTTCATTTATTTAATTTCTACGTTGCCCTTCATCACAGCGTGGTTTGCAGTATAAAAACACAAAAATGCATACCATAGTAACATGGTGTGGAGAAAGTAGACAGTTTTTCTCTAATAATACTAAAGCCCAGATTCATTCAATGAAGCTGAATTTTGCATGATTCAGTTCATCCAAAAAGGGCATCATTCTTCTATGTGATTTAGCAGACAGCTTATCTAAAAACTGCGGACAGTAGGAGCTATCTTAGGCCATGTTCACACCATATATTTAAAGTGCTATGGTACCACTTTAAACAGCCACAGCTTCCCTTAAAAAACTCTGGGAGCTGTAGTTTGTTAAGGGTACTGAGAGTTGTTAGGAATCCCCCTATTCCTCTCACAGAGCTGCAGTTCCAAGAGCACCATGCAAAGAGGCTGTGAAACTGCTCTGCCTCCTTATTCAGCTCTGATTTCATTTCATGGGGACTGGTAGGGCGGAAGGCAGGGAGCCCCACAGTAGGTGGCGCCAGTGAGCCAACAGAGTCAACTCGTTCTAGTCTGTCTCCACCCTCCTTCCTGCTGAGTTTTACAAGGTCAACACTGAGGCTAAGGAAGTGGAGGAGGAAGCCGACAGCGAGGGCCGCCCCTTGGATTGGGTGTAAGCAAGATGGCAGACAAGCGGGGAATGACTGAGGGCAGACTGCGGTTCGTGGAGCAGTACCCCATTTGCCAGAATAGAGAAACCTCCACTGTTCCTCCCCAGCCCTGCACCACTCCCTTCTTGACTGCTTTTACTGGGCTGGCATGTTTCTTGCCTTCTGATTGCTTGATTGACTGGGAGTCATTTTGGACTCTCAGCTGTCCATGGAGGCGCAGGTCAATTCTGTGTCCAGAGCAGTTGTCTACCAGCTCCATCTGGTACGCAGGCTGAGACCCTACCTGCCTGCAGACTGTCTCACCAGAGCCGTGCATGCTCTAGTTATCTCCCGCTTGGACTACTGCAATGCGCTCTACGTGGGGCTACCTTTGAAGGTGACCCGGAAACTACAACTAATCCAGAATGCGGCAGCTAGACTGGTGACTGGGAGCAGCCACCGAGACCATATGACACCGGTCCTGAAATACCTACATTGGCTCCCAGTACGTTTCTGAGCACAATTCAAAGTGTTGGTGCTGACCTTTAAAGCCCTAAACGGCCTCGGTCCTGTATACCTGAAGGAGC
Organism: Darevskia mixta; assembly: GCA_034641385.1. Classification (NCBI taxonomy): domain Eukaryota; kingdom Metazoa; phylum Chordata; class Lepidosauria; order Squamata; family Lacertidae; genus Darevskia; species Darevskia mixta. The sequence continues at coordinate 950,549 of JAWWNH010000201.1, forward strand.
GTCTCCACCCCCATCATCCAGCCCGGACACTGAGGTCCAGGTTGGAGAGCCTTCTGGTGGTTCCCTCACTGCGAGAAGTGAAGTTACAGGGAACCAGGCATAGGGGCTTCTCGGCAGTAGCACCCGCCCTGTGGAACGCCCTATCAGATGTCAAGGAAATAAACAACTCTCTGACTTTTAGAAGACATCTGAAGGCAGCCCTGTTTAGGGAAGTTTTTAATGTTTGATGTTTTATCGTGCTTTTAATATTTTGTTGGGAACCGCCCAGAGTGGCTGGGGAAACCCAGCCAGTTGGGCAGGGTATAAATTATTATTATTATTATTATTATTATTATTATTATTATTATTATTATTATTCTTTATTATGTATGTAGAAAACACTCTGGAATGTAGGAAGTTAAAAGTCACATCTGTGGGTCCTTCCACTTTTGCCTCTGGTCCCACCAGACCCCAGAAGGTTCTCTCTGAACCAGGACCAGAAACGATCTCCCACCCTTGTTTTAGCTCATCAGAAGATGTAACTTGCAAACTGGGTCGAAAGTCTCAGACCCTTTCTGGTCTCCCTGCTTCGGAGGAAAGTTTAGACGTTGACATGCACAGAGTGGGCTGTTTTGTTTGCTTTCAACATAGGCTCTTGATGGTCTGCAAACAGCCACTTGTTTCTCCTTTGCATTCGATTCAGCGTTCTTGCTAATCATTTTTATTGTATTACCGTAACCAGCCACAAGGTGTCTCCATTGCTTTTCTGAATCACTGTTTGAAATCGCACTCGCTTTTAATAATCCCATTAAGAGTTTATATGGAAAAGTTTCTTTTCAATGATTGGACCTGGTTCTCTGAGATCCCTCTCCAGGGCAGGCTCTGGATCGTTTGGTGTCAAATCCAAATGTTAACATGGGGAACAAAGCAATAGGAAGTCCAGAGGGTTGTAGGAAGCGGCCTTTTATCGAGTCCGTTCAGCTAGATCAGTCTTGTCAACGCTAAGCAGGGGGGAATACCAGATGTTGCTACATTACAACTCCCATAATCCCTGACTGTTGGGCCATTCCGGCTGGGGCTGATGGGAGCTGGACTCCAACAACATCTGGAGGGCCGCAGATTCCATGTCCCTGGCCTACACAGCAGGAATTCCTGGTTGCAAATTGCAGACAAGCCAAGTCTTACCTGGAGATGCCAAGGATTGTATTGGGGGTTTTCTCTATAACAGGGAATGTTCTGCCACTGAGCTATGGCCTTAATCGCAGAGGTAGAAGCTGGGAGCTGCTGCAATTAAGGCAGGTCATTTTAGGGGTTGAAACAAGCACATATTATTTTGATCATCAGTAGACAGCCATGGCTTAGCATTACGTGCAAATCAGGCCATGATGGAGAAGCCAGGCTTTCATTGATGGACAAGAGAGCCCTTGCCTTCAAGCCCTGCCTACAACCTTCCAGAGTGTGACAGAATCATAGAATCATAGAATCATAGAGTTGGAAGAGACCACAAGGGCCATCCAGTCCAACCCCCGGCCAAGCAGGAAACACCATCAAAGCATTCCTGCTTTGGTGATGGCCTGGGACTCGGGCTCGGACTCTGAACCGGAGGAGTCTCAGCCTGCACCGGATCCTCTGCCTCGGACATCAGCTGAACCAAGTCTGGGACCTGATTCTGAGGAGCCTCAGTCTGCACAGCCTCCCCTGCAGCAAGCACCAGCTGAGCCGAGTCTGGGGCCTGAGCCTGCCCTGGTTCCAAATGCGGGGAATAGCTCGTTGCCATCAGCCAGGTCGCCACCAGCAGCTGGTCCACTACCGGCTGAGGCGGCTCCTGGGTCCAGTAACCCACCGGCATCTCCTGAGCTGCAGAGACTCAGGACTGATAGAAGGATAGACCTGAGTACTCGCAGGAGGAGTGCTCGCCTTCAGGCGAGACGGGGTGATGAGTTGCTGGGGGATCGGGACCAACCGTTACCCCGTCTAAGATAAAAGGCGGTCAGACCCCTCTCCAGGTTGCTGGAGCAACATTGCTGGTTGCTAGATCCTGCCGGTGTTCCTGCTTCTGACCTGTCTTGGTTTCCTGCCCTGCCCTGGTTTCCTGCCTGCATACCTGTTCCTGACCTTGCCTGACTCCCTGCCCTGCACCCAGCTTCAGCTACTACGGACTGTCTCCACATTGAACCTTTGGACCACGGACCGGACTTGGACCTCGCCTCTCGGGTAACCCACGGGACCAGCACACAGAGTCACCTTGCTAAGGCTGTCAGTGGCTACTATTAGCCACGATCTTCCTTCTTTGAGTACCAGTTGCTGAGGTCATGAGCGAAAGAGTGCTGTTGTGCTTACATCCTCCTTGCTGGTTTCTTGGAGGCTGGCAGTCGTGAGAAGAGGATGCTGGATTAGATGGGAAGATGGAATGGTTGCTGGATTAAGAGAAGGACCGAGGCTCATCTGCTTTGCATGCAGAAGGTCCCAGTTTCAATTCCCAGCATCTCCAGGTAGGACTGGGAGAGACATTTAGCTGAAATCCTGGTGAGCCACTGCCAGTCAGTGCAGGCGATACTGAGCTAGATGACCCAATAGTCTGACCCACCAAAGCATCTTCCAATGTTCCTTTGGTTTTGATTTGATCTGGGAAAGCAATTCTTTCATTAAAAATAAATAAATGCATAATCACTTATAGACTTATTCCTGGTGCCACTGAGGCTGCTACTCATACAGCTGAGAAATAAAGTTACAGGGATATAGACCTTTCGTTAACTAGATGTTATATTCAAACTTTTTGCAGTTATCGCCGTTTTATTGTTCTGTTACATCCGATTATGGTCTTCCAGTCTATTTTATCTTTAAATCTATTGACAGAAAGAGGAACACACTGACTGCTTTGAGATTTCAGCCTGTGCCCATAGCATATTTAGAGGTGAGATTTGCTAGAATGCCTGCAAATTGTCATTGATGCATTTGTGGGCAGAGAGGGTTGGAATATATTGTTCCCTACGTATTGTAGTGTTGCCTGTATCATTCCTCTAGGGATAGGGCTTTTTTCCTCCCGCCTTTAAGAGGTTCTTGAGACAGTTTCTTTCTTTCTTTTCACAGTAGGGAGGGAATCTGTTACTTCTTGGTTGATGGAGATAAATATATCTCGGGTAACGCTTTCTGTGCTTGCCTTAGCAGCTCACAAATCAGGCAAAACCGTTTCACACAGAATGGGGTGCAACACTCTGGAAACCCTCTGTGCTAAAATGTATCTTTCTGCTTGACTATGGGGAAAACCCTAGGGCGAAATCCAGCTGGAGCCGATCTATGGCTGAGCCATGGGCAGCAACTCCTAGGGGCTGAGGCAGTTTGGGGCCCCCAATGCTTTTTCATTCTTTCTTTTTTTAAATTTTCTTTTTAAAAATTTTGCTTATTTGGTTTTTCATAATGTTATAATGTCATAATACATAACATAAAGGTAAAGGGACCCCTGACCATTAGGTCCAGTCGTGTCCGACTCTGGGGTTGCGGCGCTCATCTTTCTTTAGTGGCCAAGGGAGCCGGTGTACAGCTTCCAGGTCATGTGGCCAGCATGACTAAGCCACTTCTAGCGCACGGAAACGCCGTTTACCTTCCCGCTGGAGTGGTACCTATTTATCTACTTGCACTTTGATGTGCTTTCGAACTGCTAGGTGGGCAGGAGCAGGGACCGAGCAACGGGAGCTCACCCCGTCACAGGGATTCGAACCGCCGACCTTCTGATCAGCAAGCCCTAGGCTCTGTGGTTTAACCCACAGCGCCACCTGGGTCCCTATACATAACATATATAACCATTAAAAAAACATAAAAATAAAACAAAAGGTTCCTCAAACCTTCGGATCTCCCTCCCTCCCTCCCTGGGTTCCAATTCAATCTTTCATTTCTGCATCTTTTACTGTAATCTGTAACGCGGGTGGCCGATCGGGGTGAGCTCCCATTGCTCGGTCCCTGCTCCTGCCAACCTAGCAGTTTGAAAGCACGTCAAAGTGCAAGTAGATAAATAGGTACTGCTCCGGCGGGAAGGTAAATGGCGTTTCCGTGCGCTGCTGTGAGATGTAAGGGTAAAAGGACCCCTGGGCGGTTAAGTCCAGTCAAAGGTGACTATGGGGTTGCGGCGCTAATCTTGCTTTTCAGTATTTGTCCATAGACAGCTTTCTGAGTTATGTGGCCAACATGACTAAACCGCTTCTGGCTCAGCGGGACACCGTGACAGAAGCCAGAGCGCATGAAAACTCAATTTACCTTCCCGCTGCAGTGGTACCTATTTATCTACTTGCACTGGCATGCTTTCAAACTGCTAGGTTGGCAGGAGCTGGGACAGAGCAACAGGAGCTCACCCCGTCGCAGGGATTCGAACCGCCAACCTTCTGATCGGCAAGCCGAAGAGGCTCAGTGGTTTAGACCACAGAGCCACCCGCTCCCCTGCTGCTGTGAGAACAGGATGCTAGACTAGATGGGCCACTGGTCTGATCCAGCAGAGCTCTTCTTATGATGAATAGATTGAGTGCTGAATGCGAAGGTTGAGGATGCTCCATCCAGCTGGGTGCCTACACATAAAAGCAGTGAGAGACTAGGGTGATGTCAGCAGGTTCCAGGAACCATCTTCATTGTGAGATTTTGGAGGGGGGGTTTGATGTGTGAGTTTTGTAGGGCACCTGGGTGAGAGCTGAGATGAAGAGACAAGAGGCTGAGAGGGGATATGCGCCTGCTTGCAGACTTCCCATAGAGGAATCTGGTGGACCACTGTGAGAACAGGATGCTGGGCTAGATGGGCCCTTGGCCTGATCCAGCAGGGAACTTCTTGGGTTCTCATAATCATAATCAAGAAGGCCTGGTGACCGAGGGGAAAAAAGCTGTTTGGTTTGAATGTTCAGAAACAGCATTCTAGAAATCTCCCACCAGTGTCGAAACTTAGAACCAACACTACATTATTTGATAACATCTGTAAAGATTTATCCTGGGTACAGTGTGCTGTTTCTGCCGATCAAAACCCAGCAAATCCATTTCCCCAGTTGCTACAGAGCTAGGCAAAACATGATTGGAACAATCTATTACTAGCATAAAACCGAACATGGACTTAATAGCTTTCCAGGCTTGAGAAATTGCTCTCCTGCTCTTTGGTAATGGGCCAGGTTCTTTTGTTTTTGCTGGCCTCATTCATACGTGCAAGTTGATGCTCCCGAGAACCAATGACTTATGCATATGCCCGAGCCAGACCATAATGATAAAGGGATGTGCATTATTTTAATGTTGCTGCATTTTGCCTGTTAACAACTCCCAGCACCGTTAACAAATGACGCTTCCCAGGATTCCTTTTTTGTGGGGGGTGGGAGGAGCCATGATCATTTAAACTGGCACGATACTGCTTCAAATAGGGGACGCGGGTGATGCTGTGGGTTAAACCACAGAGCCTAGGGCTTGCCGATCAGAAGGTCGGCGGTTCGAATCCCCGCGACGGGGTGAGCTCCTGTTGCTTGGTCCCTGCTACTGCCAACCTAGCAGTTCGAAAGCACGAAGTGCAAGTAGATAAATAGGTACCGCTCTGGTGGGAAAGTAAACGGCATTTCTGTGTGCTGTTCTGGTTCGGCAGAAGCGGCTTAGTTATGCTGGCCACATGACCTGGAAGCTGTACGCCGGCTCCCTTGGCCTATAGAGCATAGTTGTCAACTTTCAGATTTGAAAATAAGGGATGCCGTGAGGGCGGTGCAATGGCACCAAGTAGCCTCGCCACCCCTGCACTCCAGAGGCTGCGCGTGAACAGGTGAGCGAAAGAGCGAGCGCATAGACGGCAGGCAGGCTGGCTGTCTGGTTGGGTGTGAGGGTCTGGCTGCACAAGGCATGCAAGCTCCGCCACCAGTCAGTCTCAGACTCCTTATTGGCAGCCGAGCAACGCAGCTGAGGAGCCTCCCTGGCCGGCAGGGAGGGAGAGGTGCTGCTTCCTTTGAAATCCAGGAAATTTAAGGGATATCAACAATCCGGGATAGCAGCGGGAAACGGCATTGGAATAAGGGAGTTTCCCACCAAAAAAAGGGGGGGGGGTTGACAGCTATGCTATAGAGCGAAATTAGCGTGCAAACCCAGAGTGGTTTGCGACTGGACCAGTCGCAAACCACTCTGGGTTTGCACGCTCATTTCGCTCTATAGCATAGCTGTCAGGGGGCCCTTTACCTTTACTGCTTTCAATGTATAATGCAGATGGGGCCTTGCTTTCTTCCAAGCTAGCCCTGCCATAGCCTGCAAACAGGCTGTCCGATGGAGGATTTGGTTGATATCTCATCTCAGCTTGTGCTTGAACACATTTCCGATGATCTGCATAGTTGAACCAAAGCTTTGTTCACAGGAGGAACGGCTGAATCTCTGGAATCAACAAAGAAGCAGCTTTCCTGTATCATATACCTTGCAGCATATTTCAAGAAAGGGCCTGGAAAGTGTTATGAATGAGACCTCAAGAAACAATGAAATGAAAAGTTGCCTTAAAAAAATATTAGAATAAACTAAAATTAACAGCCCTTTTCTCTTGTTGGTTCAGATCTGTGATTCATGAAACTAATTTCATGAGCCCTAGAAGGGAACTGGGGAGAACTGCAGGGACGGCTGGTGTTCATTGGGACTGGACTTGTGTGGAAGGCTGGGAAGCCAACAGTAGGTGGCAGCAGAGCCGATCACAGGCAGAGCAGCTAACTTAGTTCTAGTTTCGGCCCCATCTTCCTGCCTTCTTGAGTTCTACAAGGGCAGCACTGAGACCCTGGTGGATGAAGCTGTCAGGCAGTGCTGCCTCCTGGAGTCTGTAAGGAAGAAGGCAGGCAGGTGGGGTCTGGATGAGTGAAGTTGGTGGGGCCGTGCCTCATTGGCTAATGGCCAGCCTCTAACTGTTTCCATATTATCAGAGAAATGTTGGAGGGTATGCATTAGCCAACTTTCATAATTGTTCCTCCACCCGCTTTTGCCTCTGTCCATTCCCACCACTGACATTTGACCCCCCCCCCCGGACATCACATGTGAAGACCTCCTGGAGCAGCAAAAAGGTTTTCCAGTCTTGTTGTCAGGAGACCTATGTGCAGCTGTAGTTAAAGGCAGTTTTCAGAAACAGCAACTGGTCCAAAATGCACACACTGGAGCATTTTGGTGCTAAATAATAATAATAATAATTTATTATTTGTACCTTGCCCATCTGGCCGGGTGTCCCCAGCCACTCGGGGCGGCTTCCAACAAATATTAAAATACATTAAAATATCACAGATTAAAAACTTCCCTAAACAGGGCTGCCTTCAGGTATTTTCTAAATGTCAGGTAGTTGTTGATCCCTTCGACCTCTGATGGGAGGGCGTTCCACAGGGCGGGCGCCACTACCGAGAAGGCCCTCTGCCGGGTTCCCTGTAGCTTTGCTTCTCGCAGTGAGAGAACCACCAGAAGGCCCTCGGCGCTGGACCTCAGTGTCCGGGCTGAACGGTGGGGGTGGAGATGCTTGGTAACATGGTTGTAGTAGTATAGTCCTTTAAGTTCCTGGGCTCTATAATTTCTCAAAACTTAAATTGGTCAGGCAATATCAATAGTATTATTAAAAAGGTCCACCAGAGGTTGCATTTCCTGCGTCAACTATGGAAATTTAAATTGCCCCAGGAAGTGTTGATCCAATTTTACAGAAGCATCATTGAAACTGTTCTCTGTAATTCTATTACTGCTTGGTATGGCACAGCCTCCAAGATGGACAAGAAAAGGCTCCAATGAGCAGTAAGAATTGCAGAAAGGGTAACTGGTGCTAGCTTGCCTTCAATAGAGACACTCTATGCTACCTGATGGAGGGCACAAGGAGAAGGGGACGACAGAGGACGAGATGGTTGGACAGTGTTCTCGAAGTTTGGCCAAACTGCGAGAGGCAGTGAAGGATAGGCGTGCCTGGCGTGCTCTGGTCCATGGGGTCACAAAGAGTCGGACACGACTGAACGACTGAACAACAACAATGCTACCTGAGTTAGGAAGAGAGCAGAGGGAATTGTCGCAGATCCTTTGCATCCCAATCATCATCTGTTTGATTTACTTCCATCTGGACACCTCTACAGGAATTTATACACGGCCAGGCACAGGAACAGTTTTTTCCCTTGTGCCATTAAATTGTTAAATTCGTAGTTGTGTAGCGGAAGGGGGGGCCAGTTATGGGTGGGGTTTCTTTGCTGTGTCATTGTATTGTGAGTGGAACAGTGTTTGTATAAGGTATGTTTACATTGCAATGTAGCCGAAGAAAAATTCCAAGTTTGTTGGAAAATGTACTTGGCCAATAAATTGTTCCTATTATTCCTATTGAGTGGAGCCACACAACTGGATCGAGCCATGTGGATCTTTAGGCATCTTAATTCGTTGCGTATTTGTTTGCAAGTGTGATACAAGTCCCAGTGCTATTGGCCTGAACAATCAAGGATGAGGATGTATTATGAACCACCACCTCCCCTATGAACCAGCCCTGGGCTCCGCAGTCACGTTCAGAAGCCTGTCTCTGCATCCCATCACCAGTAGAGATATATTGTTTGGGTACCAGAGGCAGAGGCTTTTTGGTGTTGGGACGAAATGGTGGAAGAATCGATCTAGCGTGCCCTCTCTCTTTCTCTCTCTGCTTGGCATTTGAAACTTCCTTGTCCAATGTTTAGTGACCCGAAGCCTTCTGAAATTGTTTCTGCTCTGCTGTTGTTACAGTTATAGGTGTTGAATTGTGCTCTTTTGTATTTTGCTTCGAAATCTTTGAATGAGCGATGTCCTTGACATTTGTAAGCTGTGCTGGGGTTTATGGAAAAGCCAGCTAAAGATCTAAACAGGTATAATAAATTCTCATCAGATCCCACTGGGTAAACAAGCGAAACTGCAGCATAAGCTAACGGATGCTTGGCTCAAATGAATAAAGCCCTTCTTTTTCTACTGTCACAACCATTTCTTCCTTTCTTCATCCCGGTATCACACTCCCGGCGGCACTTATCTGCAAAATCACAGATGCGTTTTTTTTAATCAGAATCATTATTGTGTGTTTTAGGTGCATTATTATCTGCAACAGGCTTCGTTTCCTATCACGGCCCTTTTTCGAAAGCACAGGCATCTCTCTCTATGGGACAGAATGCAGATTGAAATCCTGGATGTGCGCCGCATGGACCGTTAAATTAATTGCGCATCGTCTCTTGCACATCTGCTCACTGCTGTACTTTCCTTGCAGGTCCAGCGATAAACGATATTTTCAATCTGGCCACAGTTTGGCCACTCCTTTTCTGAAGGTCCCACAGATAACGTGAAAGAGCAGGGGTGGGGGTGATCTTCTCTCCGTCCGAAACACTCCCCTGCCCTGGCAAATGCAGGGACTTTGCAGCAGCCCAGCAGAAGCGGTGGCTGCTCTCCAGACCATTCAGACTTGCTCATCTCTCATAGTCTAACTTATTATGTGGAGGGACAAGAAATGGCCCGTGTTTTGCAGAACTGGCCACATCTGCATAATGGCTTGGCTGCCACTTCAAAGGAACAGCCTCTCGGTCCCTTCAGCCCTGCGGGCTTTGGCTGCAAAGCCACACTTACAGAGGAATTAAACGCTGCCGATCTTAATGGGACTAATTCCCAAGCGCGTACATGGCGGATTTGGTTTCAGCCCCCCAAAAAGAGGGGTTTTTTGAGCAAAGAGAGGATTTATGGTGCATGTTTCGTCGGAGCTAATCCAATGACTGCATTAGCTTGCTCATTAACTGTTGGACAGCTCATTAATTTCCCTTTGAACGTTTCCTTTCTCTCTAGGTTTATGATGAATGTGACCTGGGAAGGCAAGGATTTATCCTTCACCGAAGATGGCTACCAGGCGCACCCCAGACTGGTGGTCATTGTGCTAAATCAAACCCGGGCGTGGGAGAAGGTAAGGCAGGGCTGCCTTGGGGCTCACGAAAGAGAAGCAGAAACAATTCCACGGTTCCATTTCTTAAAATAGCTTTTGAATTTCATGCACGGAGCACAGAGCATGCACTATTTGCTTTGTGCCTTGCCGTTGCCTTCTGCGAATTGGCGTCTTTCCCCACCCTTGATATTATCCAGTACATAGGAATATAAGACAAGCCCTGATGGACCAGGCCTATGGCCCACCTGACAGTCGAGGGTAGAACAATAGCCTTCATGGCTTGCAATTCATAAAACTACAGAAAGAAGGTATTTCTTGGTGCAACCAGCTTACGTGGCTAGGGAGGGAATCCTGGTGGAGCAGGAAACCCCCCACCTCCAGTTAAATGGACCATGTAGCAGGGAAAGACCCCTGTCTGACACCCTGGAGGTACAAAGCTGAGCCTACCATTAGGCAAATGCTAAGAGGGAGGCGCGGAGAAGACAGAAGACATCTGAAGGCAGCCCTGTATCGGGAAGTTTTTAATGTTTGATGTTTTATTATGTTTCAATATATGCTGTAAGCTACCCAGAGTGGCTGGGGAAACCCAGCCATATGGGTGGGCTATTATTATTATTATTATTATTATTTATTTATTTATTTATTGGGTTTGCAGTGGAGAATAGTCCATTTGGGTCAATGGAGCACCACAGTGATCAGCCAGCACTCACCTCATTGTCTTCTTATTTACAACCAGTTCAATGGGTGGCACTGTTTGGCAGATAGGGCTGGAGACAGCAGAAGAACAATTGCAAGTGTTACCTTTGTAATGTCAGCTGTGTTTCTGCACACATTCTCATGCCATCCAGACAAGCAAGAGGCATTCTCAGAGTTACAACATACACTCCATGCAAACTGCAGAATGTGACGACAACCTACATTTCTATTCATATAGGAGGACATGTAACATGTAGCTGGTCCCTTAGTCTTTCTCTCTCTCCAAAAAAAGAGAAGAAAGGGAGCACTGGGATTTGATTTGAGGATGGCTTCAAATGACACGGAAAGGCTTGGATTTTAACTCAATTTAGCTCTCAATTAATTCACTGTTGCAGCGCGGCAGTCCCATCTGTAAAAAGCTGGCGTCCTTATTAATCTCATCTGTAACTAAACGGAGAGAGAGAGAGAGAGAGAGAGAGAGAGAGAGAGAGAGAGATGAAGCAGTGTTGCTGGTCACATTCAATCATTTCTATATACCATTTACTGTATAATTCTTTGCCTGAGTCACATGCTCTCAAAAACCTTTTACCATGTTGCTCAAGGGCCATTTTAACTTTGAGAGAATGGCAAGATTCTCCATATGGGCAGCAATTAAAGCCGGCGTGCATTAATTCATGGTAATCATGATTCTTGGTGCATAATAGCAGTTATGTTTAAGAATGCAGGAGAGAGCGAAAGGAAAGAAATGGATGATCGTCAAGGGCACACAGTTGCTTACGATGCCCATTAGACGAGCGCAGGGAAATGTGCAGTGAGTTGAACAAAGATTGAGCCAAAGTAACAAGGGGGAGCAAAGGATCTGGAGTGGATCCTTTTCTAGCTATGGGAACGCTGTGGATGTAGCCTATCTTGATTTCAGCAAGGCCTTTAACAAGGTGCCCCATGATATTCTTGTAAAGAAGCTGGTAAAATGCGGGCTAGACAATGCTACCATTCAGTGGATTTGTAACTGGCTGACTGACCGAACCCAAAGGGTGCTCATCGATGGCTCCTCTTCATCCTGGAGAGAAGTGACTAGTGGGGTGCCACAGGGTTCTGTCTTGGGCCCAGTCTTATTCAACATCTTTATCAATGACTTGGATGATGGGCTTGAGGGCATCCTGATCAAGTTTGCAGATGACACCAAATTGGGAGGGGTGGCTAATACCCCAGAGGACAGGATCACACTTCAAAATGACTTTAACAGATTAGAGAACTGGGCCAAGGCAAACAGGATGAATTTTAACAGGGAGAAATGTAAAGTACTACACTTGGGCAAAAAAAATGAAAGGCACAAATACAGGATGGGTGAAACCTGGCTTGAGAGCAGTACAAGTGAAAAGGATCTAGGAATCTTGGTAGACCACAAACTTGACATGAGTCAACAGTGTGATGCAGCAGCTAAAAAAGCCAATGCAATTCTGGGCTGCATCAATAGGAGTATAGCATCTAGATCAAGGGAAGTAATAGTACCACTGTATTCCGCTTTGGTCAGACCTCACCTGGAATACTGTGTCCAGTTCTGGGCACCACAGTTCAAGAAGGATACTGACAAGCTGGAACGTTTAGCCTGGAGAAGAGAAGGTTAAGGGGTGATATGATAGCCATGTTCAAATATATAAAAGGATGTCATATAGAGGAGGGAGAAAGGTTGTTTTCTGCTGCTCCTGAGAAGAGGACACGGAGCAATGGATTCAAACTACAAGAAAGAAGATTCCACCTAAACATTAGGAAGAACTTCCTGACAGTAAGAGCTGTTTGACAGTGGAATTTGCTGCCAAGGAGTGTGGTGGAGTCTCCTTCTTTGGAGGTCTTTAAGCAGAGGCTTGACAGCCACCTGTCAGGAATGCTTTGATGGTGTTTCCTGCTTGGCAGGGGGTTGGACTGGATGGCCCTTGTGGTCTTTTCCAACTCTATGATTCTATGACTGATTTGTTGGGCCGGCCCTGACAATAGGCATCAGGGGGCTGTGGCTGATATCCCCTGCAGTCAGCTCGGCAGCTAGAAAAGGTGAAGAAAATGGCAAATGGATTGAGAGCTTGAAGAAGCAACTTCCTTGAAAGGCAAGCCAAAATTGGGAGTAGCTTTCAGATGTTGTTGGACTACATATCCCATCATCCCCTGATCACTAGCCATGCTGACCGAGGCTGATGGGAGCTGGAGTTCAATAACATCTGGAAAGCACTGTGTTGTCTACCCTGGGGCTAAACGTTTGGGCATGTCTTAGTTTGGGCATGGAGTGGTGGTAGAGACAGGATAGGGGTTTCTAAATATTAGGCATGGTGGAGAAGTGGTCTGAGACCATTATTTTGTTAGGTTAGATCTCCAGTGAGAGATCTAGCGAGAGCCAGTGTGGTGTAGTGGTTAAGAGCGGTAGACTCATAATCTGGTGAACCGGGTTCACGTCCCCGCTCCTCCACATGCAGCTGCTGTGTGACCTTGGGCTAGTCACACTTCTCTGCAGTCTCTCAGCCCCACTCACCTCACAGAGTGTTTGTTGTGGGGGAGGAAGGGAAAGGAGAATGTTAGCCGCTTTGAGACTCCTTAGGGTAGTGATAAAGCGGGATATCAAATCCAAACTCTTCTTCTTCTCCTTCTTCAGTCAGAATGCATAAGGGAATGGCAAAATAACATCTTCCCCTCAAGGCACTACAGTTCCCATAGTTCCCTGGGAAGAGGGATTGATTGTTAAATCGTTCTGGGAATTAAAGCTCCTTGAGGGGAATAGGGGGTCTCCTACAAACTCTCAGCACCCCAAACAAACTTCAGCTCCCAGAATTCTTTGGGGGAAGCCACGATTTGTTTAAAGTGGTATCATTGTGCTTTATGTGTATTGTGTGAATCTCTACCATCTATGGCAGTGTAGAATTAGTTACTTGTGGTGGCTATTGTCTTCCACGAACTGTGTTGGCACTACTTGAGAGAATCAGCAACTAGACCAGGGTCACCCAGCGAGCTTCCTGGCTAAGTAGGGGATTTGAACCCTTGTCTCCCAGGTCCTAGTCCAACACTTTAACCTTTACACTACCACTGGCTCTGCACCCCTCCCCCCCAATATAACAGAGTACCTCCTTTAAGATCACTCAGTTGGGTCCCTGATCAGGTTTCCCCTCATACATCGCCGCTGGCCTGCCTCATCCCCAGCCCATTGTGTTAACCTGATTAACAATATACTGTTGCCTTCCTCAAAACTGTTCTGCTTCTGGTAATTGTTCCTTGCATTTCAAAATAGCAGGGAAAATGGACACCCCCCTCGCAAAAGCAGGGAAAATGGACACCCCCCTCGCAAAAGCATCCATCATCTTTCTCAGCCAAGACTTTAAATGCTCTTTTGAGAATGAGTGCCCACGCTCCTAGAGTGGAAGGATCTATGAATATCTTTTATTGTGCAATAAAGGACAATATTCATTCCCAAGGACTGATTAGCAGCTTTGCATTGTGTGGCACCCTTGAGGAATCTCATTCCTTTTTAGTTTTATATCCAGCCTCTCTCTGTTCCTTCAGATGACCAGCCAGCAAAAACCTGCTTTAATAGGTTGTCTTTTTCCTCTTTTCTGCAATTAATTCTGGTGGTTCAGTGGGGATTTAGTGGGGCAGCCTGAGCAAAGAGGGGACAGGGAGCCTTTGGCAGTCCTCTGTATTTCATCAGGAGTATACATGAGGCCTTCCGTTACAGAGTATTTAGCCCAGTATTGTCTGCTTTGACCACTGGAAATTCTCCAGGGTCTCAGGATATTTCTCATCCTCCTGCTACCCAATTCTTTTAAAACTGGGATTCTGGGAATAGAATCTTTGGCCTTCTGCATTCAAAGCAGCTGACCTACCACCCAGCTTCAGGTCCTCCTGAAGAAGATATGAGGCAGTTGCACAGTAGGGACAAGGGCCATAGCTCAGGGGTAGAACATCTGCTTTGCATGCAGAAGGTCCTAGGTTTGATCCCCAGCATCTCCAGGTAAGGCTGGCTAAATTTCAAGAATCGCATTGCCATTATATGTTATTTTGCCCCATTCATTCCAGTGCAAGGGAAACACACTGCAAATGTGGGCGGCGAGAGGTAATTGATTACGTGTTGTTTGCAGACCGAAAGCAACAGTGGGCATGCATTGAACTTCAATGCTAGCTGCTTAAAAAAAAATAAATCAAAAAATAAATAAATCTGCAGACCATTGAGGAAACAGGGCAAGCTGCCCTCAAGAATGGGAAAAAAATGAGGAACCGATATAAGCTGAAATGGGCAGCTTTGCTCAGGCTGAGATCAACCGCCTCTGAGCTGTGTTCACATCTCCCCATTGCAGGTGGGGAAATGGGAGAACAAAACGCTTCTGCATAAGCATTCGGTGTGGCCCAGGTTCAATTCCTTCAACGACAGCGAGCCAGACAACAACCATCTGAGCATCGTCACGTTGGAGGAAGCCCCTTTTGTCATCGTGGAGGACATGGACCCTTTGACAGAGACATGCGTGAAGAACACGGTGCCCTGCCGGAAGTTTGTCGTCATTAAGTAAGTCCGTGATTTCCCCACCCCGATCGTCAAAGTGCTTTCCCCAGAGAAGTCTTTCCCCCCCCAGACCTGTGTTGAAAAGCCAAAGGGTGAAGGCTTTAAGTGTGAAGGCCAGTGGGTTGGATCTTAGCTTTCTGCTCTCCAATTCCACAGCCATGCTGCATCTGGCCTCCAGTGGCCGCTGAATCCAAGCCCCGTCCCCCCTAGAAAGTCACCTGTTTTCAGAGGTGGCACCACATATGTGGAATATCCTTCCTAGAAAGGTGTGGAAGACAGTGAACACTGAGCATTTTAGGAGAGGCCACACCAGATGGGTCGCAGCAATGCTGTTGCTGCCATGTTGGATTCTAGCTTAGGCTGACCAGACGAAAGGAGCGTTCCATGCATAGCTGTCCACTTTCAGATTTGAAAATAAGGGATTTTTCCCAAACTTTCGGATTTGAAAATAAGGGATGCCGCGAGGGCGGTGCAATGGCACCAAGTAGCCTCGCCACCCTGCGCGCGAACGGGTGAGCGAAAGAGCGAGCACATAGAAGGCAGGCAGGCTGGCTGGCTGGTTGGGCGTGAGGGTCTGGCTGCACAAGGCAAGCAAGCTCCGCCCCCAGTCGGTCTCAGACTCCTTATTGGCAGTCGAGCAACGCAGCTGAGGAGGGAGAGGAGCTGCTTCCTTTGAAATCCGGGAAATTTAAGGGATATCAACAATCCGGGATAGCAGCGGGAAACGGCATTGGAATAAGGGAGTTTCCCGCAAAAAAAGGGAGGGTTGACAGCTATGGTTCCATGGGTGTTTGGACTAAGATGCGTTCTTCCGATGGAGGTGCTCATTCCATCCATTTCCACGAGTGTTGCAATGTGGCTGGAGAAAGCCATGAGATATTTTAAAACAAGGTGTATGTTTCTGACCAACCACATGCCCCACCTCTGTTGAGAGAGCTCTGTATGGAGCAAGGACACTTTGTTCACTTTCTAGGGCTTTCTAGATTCCTCCCATATTGCAAAAAAAAAACAAAACAAAACAAAACACACACACACACACACACACACACACAAAACCCACTGCTTTTCAATAGCTTCTCAGCCTTTCAGTGTAACAGCCACTGCTTTTCATTTCGTAGTAACACTAAGACATACTGCTCTGTGAATTGCCATTTCGGGATTCATACTGTGCATTATTAAGTTTAAATCAAATGGGTTCCATGTGGTGAGTTGTGAGTCAGAGGTAGGTTTTAGATCTGGGCCAGCTGAAAACCACTGTTTTAGGAAATCCAGGAACGTATCTGTTTATATTACTCATATAATAATATCATATATTGATACATATAGGGTGGTATTCAGTTAGGTTTTGCTCAGAATAGGTAAAGGGACCCCTGACCATTAGGTCCAGTTGTGACTGACTCTGGGGTTGCAGCGCTCATCTTGCTTTATTGGCCGAGGGAGCCGGCGTACAGCTTCCGGGTCATGTGGCCAGCATGACTTAGTCGCTTCTGGCGAACCAGAGCAGCGCACGGAAACGCCATTTACCTTCCCGCCAGACCTATTGATCTACTTGCACTTTGATGTGCTTTTGAACTGCTAGGTTGGCAGGAGCAGGGACCGAACAACGGGAGCTCACCCCGTCGTGGGGATTCAAACCTCCGACCTTCGGATCAGCAAGCCCTAGGCTCTGTGGTTTAACAGCGTCAGAATAGACCCACTCAAATTAATGCACATGACTAGTTCTTAGGTCATTTATTGTGATGGAAAATGTAAGAAGAGCTGTGCTGGATCAAATTGCAGGTGTTTCTAGTCCAACATCCTCTCCCACACCCAGGTGATGCCATCCTGAATGCCCAAAGCAGGCATTTCCTGTTATTTCCCTGTGCAATTGATATCGAGATACACTGCCCCTGAACATGGAGGTTTTGCATAGACATCCTGACTAGAAATACTCATGGACAGACCTGCCCTCCTAACCCAAATATTTGCCTACCCCTTTTAAAAGCCCAAAGGTCCCTTTGGGTTTCCTAAGTTAGCTAGCTTTTGTTTGCTTGCCTCATCAGCAACATCACCAAGGAAGGAAAGAACGTGAAGAAATGTTGCAAGGGCTTCTGCATCGACATCCTCAAGAAGCTCTCCAAAGCCATCAAGTTCACCTATGACCTCTACCTGGTGACCAATGGCAAGCACGGGAAGAAGATCAACAACGAGTGGAATGGAATGATTGGGGAAGTAAGTTATGTTAGGTAAAAGAGCTCTTAAGTCCAAAGTTGGCCACACACAAACATTTCGATTTTGCCTGAGATGGGACGGGCCTCCCTTGGTGGACTGACCTTGTCTGTCTTTTCTCTTTCTCTATTTCTTCTCTTTGGGCATCAGGTGGTCAAAAAGCAAGCCGTGATGGCCGTGGGATCCCTCACCATCAACGGCGAGCGTTCGGAGGTGGTCGATTTTTCTGTGCCCTTTGTGGAAACGGGCATCAGCGTCATGGTGTCTCGGAGTAACGGCACGGTGTCTCCATCTGCTTTTTTAGGTAAGCCCCCTCCAGTGTGGTGTAGTGGTTAAGAGCGGTGGACTCGTAATCTGGTGAACCGGGTTCGCATCCCCGCTCCTCCACATGCAGCTGCTGGGTGACCTTGGGCTAGTTACACTTCTCTGAAGTCTCTCAGCCCCACTCACCTCACAGAGTGTTTGTTGTGGGGGAGGAAGGGAAAGGGAGAATGTTAGCCGCTTTGAGACTCCTCAGGGTAGTGATAAAGCGGGATATCAAATCCAAACTCCTCTTCTTCTCCCGTTTTCCTGTTTCTATAGATTGACCCAGCTTTATCTTCCCCCTTCCCATATATTTTGACAGCTTTCATTCTCCCAACCCCCCCCCCCAAAAAAAAAACCTGCACAGTACGCCTAGCAGTTCCATGACACATTTCTGTCACTCTTTTAAAAATTCCACATTTAAAAGTTTGGAGAACAGACTCGTCTGCTTAATATAGTGCTGAAGACGGGGGCCTACTTTCAGCCAGGGAGCTAGAAACTCCTTCTGCCACATTTGACATGCTCTCGGTGCAGTTCTTTGGGTGCTAGGTGGTCACAAGTACCAGCGCCAGCCTGCTCTGTGAAATCCCCCAGGGGCAGGGTGAGGACTGAGAGAACAAATGGTGAAAAATAGATTTTAATTTGATTTGATATTAAGAAGAAAAATTAGAAACATGATGAGAAATTAGTTATAGGAAAAGATAGTATAAGGAAGTGTTTAAGACTGAATGAAATTATGAATAAAGTTTAAAAATAGGTTGGATAAGTAGATTGTATAGGAGATTAAGTTGCAATAAAGATGATAGAGGGTAAATAAAGTTGAGAAACTGTCAAGGAAGATTGATAATGAAATCCAGAAGTAAGAGATTGGGGGAAGCCACCCTAAGATGTTAAGGTTAAAATGTTAACTGCATAATAATTTTTTGTGTGGTTTGTTTTTATGTTTGTTTTCTTTTGTTTGTGTTTGTGTGTATTTTTCTTATAAAATGAATAAATATTTAAGATTTAAAAAAAGAGAATAAATGGTGAGGAAGGCAGATCTGCAGTCCTGAATGGAATACGGATGTGTCTTCAGATGCTGCAGCAGAAGCACTGGACTTGCATTGCTATTAGAGCATGTTTATTTCTTTTGTTTATTTCTTTATTATTTATCATGTTTACACCCCACCTTCTTTCCTGCAAGGAGTTCAAGGTGGTGCAAGCCGTTCTCTCCCTTTTGCTGCAGCTTCTTCTTACTCTATTGCCTTATGCCTCCCTCTCTGCTTTGCACTTGCCTTGGTTTCCACGAAGCCAGATTTTTGTTTGCTTTTACTTTAGCATGAAGGGACGCGGGAGGTGCTGTGGGTTAAACCACAGAGCCTAGGGCATGCCAATCAGAAGGTCAGCGGTTTGAATCCCCGCGACGGGGTGAGCTCCCGTTGCTTGGTCCCAGCTCCTGCCAACCTAGCAGTTCAAAAGCATGTCAAAGTGCAAGTAGATCAATAGGTACCTCTGCAGCAGGAAGGTAAACGGCGTTTCCGTGCGCTGCTCTGGTTCGCCAGAAGTGGCTTAGTCATGCTGGCCACATCACCTGGAAGCTGTATGCCGGCTCCCTCGGCCAATAATGCAAGATGAGCGCCGCAACCCCAGAGTTGGTTACGACTGGACCTAATGGTCAGGGGTCCCTTTACCTTTACCTTACTTTAGCATATTTGGTGTCATTGCATTATGGTTTGCTGGGGTTGTTGCCCCGTTTAAGTTTCCGTAATACAAAGCATTAAAATAAAACCATAAAAGCCAGAGGTACACACATCTTGGAATCCAAGCCTTATGAGGAATGGTTGAAGGAGCTGGGTATGTTTAGCCTGGAAAAGAGGAGACTGAGAGGGCATATGACAGCCATCTTCAAATGTCTGAAGGGATGTCATATGGAAGATGGAGCCCAGATCTCCTGTCCTTTCCCTTCTGTTGTTTTAACTTTGAAAACTTTTTTTTAAAAAAAAATTTTTTACACTTTGCTTGCAGTGTGGCTCTCCTTCTGAAAACTGGCATGCATTGACATCTATCGATATACATTAGCTCAGTGGTTCCCAGAGTGGGTGGTACCACCCACAGGAGGAGGTGGGATTAGCTAGCAGGGTGCTAAGAGGCAAGGGGGGGTTGGGAATATAAATGACTATCAGCTTTTGAAAAGCTGATATCCCTGGATCAAGTTAATCAGTTCTGTTGAATCAATTACGCTAAATAGTTTTAAATAGCTTTCGAATAAATGTGCAATTGATTGCTATTTTATTGTGTTATTATCTTCCTTAGTGGCTTGTGCAAACCACTATTCTGATTAATGCTTTTTTTTAGGGTAGGGGATGAATTTATTGAACAAAGGGGGGCCCAAAAGTTTGGCATCTGCATTAGCTTCATACAGTTTTTCTGCAAATTTGTCTCACCACGGTGCGCTTGCCCTTCAAGTCCTTTGATCGCACTGGATGCTTGCAAACTGTACTCTCCTCCAAAGAGTTGCTAAACCTTTGCTGCCCCCCCCCCAACTGAAATACAACCTTGATCTGGATGTGTCCTAATTATGGAGGTAAAATCCCAGGAGAGAAATGGCACATGAAGGGAGATTGTCGTCTCCCGCCCGCCCTCTCTAATCCAGTTAACCTAACCTGACATCTCTCCATGTACTAACATGCATCCAACTGCAGCACATATCTTGGTGACCCTGAGCAAAGTTGAAAGGGGGGCGGCGGAGAGGGCTTTGTTTCTATTATACCTCCCCTATGCCCCCTCGGGCTTTCTTCCCAGGCCAGATCCCTGCATGGGACTCGCTTCCCGGCATTTGAAGCTCGAGATGCATTGCTGAGGGGTTTCTCTCTCTCTCTCTCCAGCCTGCATTGCGACTCCAGGGAGACGTAGCAGCGTTGTCAGATTACCTGCTGCTATTTTGGTTCTTAAAACACACACAAAATCTCCGGCAAGCAACCGCGTCAACGCTTCCTTCCCCTCTCTCCCCGCAGAAGGCTGTTTGTTGCAACTCACGCTCTCCTCTTTCCGCAGAGCCCTTCAGCGCTTCGGTCTGGGTGATGATGTTTGTGATGTTGCTTATTGTGTCGGCCATCGCCGTCTTTGTGTTTGAGTACTTCAGCCCCGTGGGCTACAACCGGAACTTGGCACAAGGGAAAGGTACGACTCCGTGTTCAGGGAACGACTCGCCAGAAGCTTCCTTCTGTCTCCTCTCTTGTCTCTCCCCCCCCTTTGCACCTCCTTAACCCCGTTTTGGCTTCCTGGAAAACAATTAGACAGCACACAATAGAAGTGGTCGGAGAGTCTCATTTAATATGTGGCCTGCAATCGACTAGTTCTTTGTGGGTGACTCTCGCAGTCCTTGGCTGAGATGGGCACCTTATTTTGCACAGACAGGGGCTTAGGAAGGAGGGTGGAGGGGGCGGGTCGCCCCGGGTTCCACTCTGGGAGGGGTGACAAAATGGCCCCTGCCTCCCCCCACCTGTAGAGCGGCCGAGGGCGCACGCTTGCGCGGTGTCCATACAGGCTGCTGCTCTCTCGTGCCATTCGTATGGGCGTCTGTACAGAATGCCACTTGCCTCATGTGAGCGGCATCCCGTACAGACTGCGCATGTGCAGCATCCCGTACGGATGCCGCACATGCGCAGTCCATACGGGATGCCGCTCGTGAGCTCCAGCCCATATGAAGTGCACATGTGTGGCATTCCGTACAGACTGCGCATGTGCGGCATTCCGTACGGAGTGTGCACGCACGGGATGCCACACATGCGCAGTCCATACAGGCTGCGCCACCCCGGGTGCCGGAGAGGGTTCCTCTGCCACTGTGGACACTCTAAATCAGGGATGTCCCTGGAAAATAGGGACACTTGGGGGGTCTGGTTTGGTGAGAATGTGGCCTAAATCATACTTAGAACAGACCCAGTGGAGCCAATTGACTAAAAATAGTTGTAACTAACTGAATCCCTTCGATTTTTTGACTCTGAGTAGGACTTGGTCAGCTGCAACTTGCTACAACAACAGCAGCATTATGGTGAAGACCTCTGTAACCCTTTCCTTGCAATGGAAGGAATCCTAACGTTGGTTCTTTGTGACTTGCAGATCCGCATGGACCATCCTTCACCATTGGGAAAGCCGTGTGGCTGCTGTGGGGCCTGGTGTTTAACAACTCCGTGCCGGTTCAGAATCCAAAAGGGACCACCAGCAAGATCATGGTCTCCGTCTGGGCTTTCTTTGCTGTCATATTCCTGGCAAGCTACACAGCCAACTTGGCTGCATTCATGATCCAGGAGGAATTTGTTGACCAGGTGACCGGCCTCAGTGATAAGAAGGTGAATTTCATCTCTCGTTTCTCTCCCCATTCCCCAGGCTTGTTGCATTAGTGGTGAGAGATGGGATGGATAGGAGAGGGAAGAAATTGGGTTCAGTTCTCATTTAAAGGCATACCTACCTAACCCGTGGGTTATGAAACAATATGCAAACCGAATTGCAGCCATCCTTTGAAATTTGCATTTCCCTGGATTTTGCAAAGCTGTTCTGCAGCCCAAATCATTCAGTTTTTAAAAAAGGTGTACACTTGGGTAAAGTGTGTGTAAAAATGCATATATTAGTGAAAACAGGATACAAAAATGCATTATATTAGGGGGAATTGCTTTGCAAAAATGTGTATGTTAAGCAAAATTCCAGGCAAAAATGTGTGAATTAGGAGAAAACCACCCTAAAATGCTGGTGAATTTTCATGAAACATTTTTTTTTAATGCACATTGGTCTGGAAATAGTGCTTTGCTCTTTTGCAATCTGAATTTTAATACATATGTTTTAATTCTTTTATACTATAATTACTTTTTAATGATGATCTTTTACATGTTTTTAGCCTTCTACCTGTATATTTTAACTGTGTTGGTTTTAATTTGTGTAAGACACCTTGAGTCCCAGTCTGCGGAAGATGCAGGCTATGAATGTGGAGAACTGAATTTAGGATTGGGAAACTGAGAAACTAATCTGACAGATTTAACATGGAGTTCATGATTAGAGATCTGATTCTCACACAGAATCTGCCCCAACCGCACTGGCTCCCAATTTATTTTCTGGAGTCATTTCAAAGTACTGGTTTTGACCTATAAAGCCTTACTTGGCTCAGGACCTCAGAGACTGCCTCTCCTCACATGAGCCAATCCAGCCTCTTCATTAGAGGCTCTCTCCATGGAAGGTGTGAAGGATGGTGTCAGGGACGTGCCCTCCCCTGCCAGTCAGGCACTGAGTGGGTACCGGCAGCCTCAGCCTCTGTTGTCGACGGACACGTCTCCCAGTGAGTCTGCCAGCTCCTCCCCGGGGGAGGAAGAGTCACCAGGGAGGCGTCGGGGGGAAGGGGTCTCCAGGATGCTGCAGAGAGACCTAGCACTGCTCAGCAGACCCATCCCGAGGGGAAGACACCGTTTCTGGCACCCGCTTCGCGCAGAAGGGTCAGGAGAGAAAGGAGGTGGCACTTTAGGGTGCCGAGACTCTTGTGTTGGCGCCACAGCAGAAGGGGGGCACTTCCAGATTCTGCTAGCGACTAGATGGTCATGTTTTAGGATAGCTCTGCACTGTACATACTTTGCACAATAAAATAGTTGAAAGACAAGATGGACTTGGTCTTTACTCATGAGCAACCGTTAGCGAACCTGACAGATGGGGACTCAAGAACACACCTTTTCAGAGGTGGCCCACTGTTTGTGGAAAGCCCTTCGCAACACCAACACTGTCAGTTTTCGGGTATTCCAGACCTTTGGTAGCTAAGTCTATCTCCAATGTGACACATCACTTTTAGTGGGGTAGGACAGGACTGTGTGGTTAGATAAACGTTTTAGGAATCTTGTGCATTGCTTTTTATATTTTGCCTTTCAATTGATTCCATCCATTTGGATTTTTCTGCTTAAGTTGCTTTGAGATTTTGTATGAAAGTGATTGACGCATGTATTAAAACCATCATCCTCTCCAGAATTGTAGTCAACACACTGTCTGGGAGCAAGTGTTGAGGACACCCTTTCTCTCTCTCTCTCTCTCTCTCTCTCTCTCTCTCTCTCTCTCTGCCTGGTCTGATTCTGTAGAAGGCAGCTTCTACTGATGAGGCCACAGCTCACTGAGAGAACATGTGCTCAACATGTAGAAGATTCCAGGTCAATTCCCTGGCATCTGTAGCTGGGCTGGGAAATAGCATTCTTCACCAGAGATCCCAGAGAGCTGCTGCCACAGCGGAGAAGTCTTTAGCTCAGTGGTAGACCATGCATGCAGAAGGCACCAGGTTCAACCACTGAGCCTCTTGGGCTTGCCGATCAGAAGGTCGGTGGCTCGAATCCCCATGATGGGGTGAGCTCCCGTTGCTCTGTCCCAGCTCCTGCCAACCTAGCAGTTTGAAAGCACACCAGTGCAAGTAGATAAATAGGTACCGCTGTGGCAGGAAGTTAAACGGCATTTCTGTGCGCTGCGAATTAGTACAGATCAAGAGTAGTCAATGTGGTGCCTTTCAGATGTTGTTGCACTCGAACTCCCATCATCCCCAGCCGGTGTGGCCAGTGCTCAGGGAAAGTGGGAC
Source organism: Darevskia mixta (assembly GCA_034641385.1). Lineage (NCBI taxonomy): Eukaryota > Metazoa > Chordata > Lepidosauria > Squamata > Lacertidae > Darevskia > Darevskia mixta. Next base: position 974,708 of record JAWWNH010000201.1, read on the forward strand.
TTGCAGTCCAGCAATGTATGGAGAGCACCATGTCCCAGCTTCAGTAACCAATGGCATCTCCAGACAGGACTGGGAAAGACCCCTGCTTCTGAGAGCTGTTGTCATTCAGTGTAGACCAATGTTCTTCCAGGTTGGGTTCCCAGATGTTGATGGACTCCAATTCCTGTAATCCTTAGACCTTTCGGCTAAGCTGGCTGTGGGTGATGGGAATTGGAGTCCATCCACATATTGGGACTCAATAACACTGGTTTAGACAATACAGTCATATCTCGGGTTGCGCTCGCTGCGGGTTGCGCATTTTCAGGATATGAATGCGCTGAACCCGGAAGTACCAGAACGGGTTACTTCCAGGTTTCGGCGCTCACACATGCACAGAAGTGCTAAATTGCGCTTTGCACATGCACAGAAGCTCCGAATTGCATCACACACGTGTGCAGATGCAGCAGCTCAGGTTGCGAATGCTGCGGGTTGCGAACGCGCCTCCCGCACGAATTGCGTTCGCAACCCGAGCATCCAATTTACTGAGCTAAATGGACCAATGACCTCACTTGACCTAAGGCAAACTTACTGTGCACCTACGAGAGTGGCTCATACTTGGGCTAAGTGGACCAGTGGCCTTTGTTAACTTCATTAATTCACCAAGTCCATGGTGAGACAAAAACCCCTTCTTCCTTGTGTTCAAAGACGGCTTTCTTAGTTTGTCTTTCTCCTTTCCAGTTTCAACAACCATATGCCTATTCACCTCCTTTTCGGTTTGGGACTGTCCCAAATGGGAGCACGGAAAGAAATATCAGGAACAACTATAAGGAGATGCATGCCTACATGGTGAAATACAACCAGAAAGGAGTGGAGGATGCCTTGGTCAGTTTGAAAACTGGGTAAGTGGTGTTTTATTTTTGTTTTGAACCATGTATGCTCCACTTTTCTGATGTCCAAAGTGGTCAACCCCAAAGAGTGAAAAATGGACAGGTATTTGTTTCATTGAATGTCCCGGGTCCGCTTCAAACATTCCCAGATGTTTAGATTTAATAATGGCTTGTGTGTGTTGTTCTTCATGCTGGGAACAATCACATATGACTGCGCCACTGGACTCTCTGTAGCCGGGGATGTGCGCACATGGTTTTGCTCTGGCTTTGGGGCAGTCTCACAAACTGCCCCAGGCGGGGTATTTCCTAACAGGCACATGGGGTAGTGGTGGACACCACACAGATGTAGATGTCCCTATTTTCATCTGAGGAATGATGGAGGGCATGTGACACACAGGATCAGGCTAGAAAGAGGTTCTAGTGAACCTTCACTGTGACGTTACAGGGCAACCAGGACCACTTTTTGGCTGTGGCAGCTGCTTTTACCTCCCATCCTCGTGACAGCGCAAGCCATTCATTGCCGTTGACGGATCTCCTCGGCTGTGGCTTCCTTTTCTTAAGTGATTTCTCAACATGGACATCCCAAGGTGTCTGCGTCGGTTTCCTTGACAGACACCTTCTGCAGCAGATGGTGCAGATCGCCTGTCATGTACGGTCTTTTCATGATCAATACACAACAACTGCTACATACTCCTAAGGGGATGAGCTTTGGTCTCAGGGAACTTAAGGAAGGATTGTGAGGTGAGAGAAAAGCTCTCTATCAGGGTCTTTAGCGTTCGGGCACAGCTGCCTGGCATTTATCAGAACTTCTGCTGTTTTTAGTTTTGTTTTTTAAAAGCCAATTCTACAGTTCTTAGTATTGGACGAATGCCTTCATTGTAGAGTTTTCAACTCTTGTCGCATGCTTATCTTTTTAGGTAAGCCTGTTCAGATATATAGCTTTATTGGGTTGACCCCAACTAAGTCCTATGTAGAATAGATCCATTACAGTTAACGGAGCCAAGTTAGTCAGGTCTCTTAATTTTTGTTGGATCTACTTAGAGTAGGACTGACATTGGCTCTCACCCACTATGTGTATTCAAAGAATCGTAGAATGGTAGAGTTGGAAGGGAATCCAGGGTTCCGACCCCCTGCAATGCAGGATTCGTTTTTCAAATGGATGGTTTTTAATCTATATTTTGATAATTTCAGTATGTCTGTTTGGTTTTTAAAGTCTGTTTTCATTTTTTTGGGTACTATTTTATGTAAAATGCTCAGATTTTTTTTAAAAAATGGCATGTCTAGAACTTGCTAAATAAAAATAAATAAATAGAAATAGAATTTGTAAGTACAACAGCACTATAACAAACAAACAAACAAACAAACAAACATGGGAGCATAAGTAGAGTCCCACAAGGAAAGGTTGGGAGATTCACCTGATCTGCACCATTGCAGACTATTGCACAGATCTGATGCTGGTCCATTTTCGAATCCACTCTTCTGCTCTCTGCCTTCAGGAAGGATAGAGACAAAATGTGCAATACTATAGCTAATAGGCAGGAACACAATAAGACAAACGAGTTTGCTGGATCAAACCAAAGGCCCATCTAGTCCAGCCAGCCAGATGCCAACAGAAATCATCTTTTTCACAGTTCACTTTTTAAATTATTATTATTCCTTAAAGGAGCTTAATGTTGACATTTCTTCTTTTCTTGCGTCGACTATTACCATATCAAAGAATTGCCTCATGATGACTGCTCCACGATAAAAACAATGGCAGACCTTTAGAAGGCGTTTGTGGTCTTTGTCGACTTTCTATTCATTGCTCACAATAGTTTGGGATTCAGCCTAATCCCTGGTGCTGAATAACGTATTGGGGCATTGAGCCAATGAGCAGGAAGAAATATTATGAGTTTGGCAAGGTGATCCATGACCCATCAATGTTGTGGGCTTCTGTGGGTCAATGCCAGTTTTGGTCCTGGCATTTTGAATTACTGGGCTAGGCTTGAGGAAGACAAAACACCCCAATACTAAGAAGAGCCCTGCAGATTTAGGCCCAAGGCCCACCTGGTCCTGCAGAATGTTCTCATAGCGGCTATCAAGATGCCCATGAGAAGACCACAAGCAGAACCTGAGAACCACAACACACTTTCCACCTGTGATTCCCAGCTAAAATATTATGGTAAAGGGACCCCTGACCATTAGGTCCAGTCGCAGACGACTCTGGGGTTGCGGCGTTCATTTCGCATTACTGGCTGAGGGAGCCGGCGTATAGCTTCCGGGTCATGTGGCCAGCATGACTAACCAGAGCAGCGCACGGAAACGCCACTTACCTTCCCACCAGAGTGGTACCTATTTATCTACTTGCACTTTGATGTGCCTTCGAACTGCTAGGTTGGCAGGAGCAGGGACCGAGCAACGGGAGCTCACCCTGTCGCAGGGATTCGAACCGCTGACCTACTGATTGGCAAGTTCTAGGCTCTGTGGTTTAGACCACAACGCCACCCGCGTCCGATTCCCAGCTACCGGTATATAAAAGCCATACTACCTCCCGCAATGCAGGTAGGACGTAGCAATCCTGGCTAATAGCCATTGATAGCCTAATCCTCCATCAAGTTGTCTAATCCACTTTGGGTTTTTTATATCTATAATTTTTATTTATTTTCTATTTTATTACATCCAAGTTGGTGGCCATCACTACCTCTCCAGCAGCAAATTCCATACTTCAACTACGAACTCTGCAAAAAAAATGCTTCCTTTTTGTCTGTCCCGAATCTTCCAATATCCGGCATCGTTAGGTGGTCCTGGGTGTTGCCCTTCCCAAAATTGCCACATTCCCTTAAGAAGAAGAAAAAGCGTATGTGTTTCAGCTGATGCTCCCAGATGCCCTGCGAGACGAGTTAAATATGGACACGGTGTTTAATAGATTAGATTATTATAGCAAATTTCTTCAGGGGTTGCAGGGAGCAGGCATCCCAGAGCCTGCGGACACAGATCCAATCTATACTCAATCAGATTTGCTGCCTGTGGAAAGAATAATGCAATGAAGGCTATTGCAAGGTGTCACTTTGAACTTCGCCCTGACTGATGATTCTTATCAATGTCATAATGAGCCCCTGGAAAGGAAGGGAGGGAGGGAGGAAGATGCCTCCCCTCCCTGAAAACTGAACCAATTTCTCCTTCATCCCCAGTTACCTCTAATGTGGAGATAGTGTTGTTGTTTAGTCGTTTATTTGTGCCCGACTCTTCGTGACCCCATGGACCAGAGCACGCCAGGCACTCCTGTCTCCCACTGCCTCCTGCAGTTTGGTCAAACTCATGTTGGTAGCTTCGAGAACACTGTCCAACCATCTCGTCCTCTGTCGTCCCCTTCTCCTTGTGCCCTCCATCTTTCCCAACATCAGGGTCTTTTCCAGGGAGTCTTCTCTTCTCATGAGGTGGCCAAAGTCTTGGAGCCTCAGCTTCAGGATCTGTCCTTCCAGTGAGCACTCAGGGCTGATTTCCTTCAGAATGGATAGGTTTGATCTTCTTGCAGTCCATGGGACTCTCAAGAGTCTCCTCCAGCGCCATAATTCAAAAGCATCAATTCTTCGGTGATCTGCCTTCTTTATGTGGAGAGAGTACCAGGTACCAAGGAGGGAGTGCCAGAAGGTCACATTTGGTTCCTGTTTCTGAGGTCCCTCACCCCTGTGAAAAAGGAATGGAATAGGGGCTGGAAGGAATCCTCTCTTCCTTAAATCAAAGAATTGTAGAGTTGGAAGTGACCCCAATGCTTCATCCAACCCAAACCTCTCCAATGCAGCCTTCACAACAAAGTATCCTGACAGGTGGTCATCCAATCTCTATTTTTGAACCTTCCAAGGTAGTCCATCCCACTGCCAAACAGCTCTTATCGTTCCTAATGTTTAAGTGGAATCTCCTTTCTTGTAATTTGAATGCATTGGTTGAGGTCCAACCTCTGGAGCAGGAGAAAACAAGCTTGCTCCATCTTCCATGGGACACCCCTTAAGATATAGAGGCTCAGGTGGCCTCAGTGGCCAGGGGTGCCTTCCATCAGCTTTGACAGGTGGCCCAGCTGTGCCCCTATCTGGACAGGGATAGCCTAACTACTCTTGTCTATGCTCTGGTAACCTCAAGGTTAGATTACTGCAATGCGTTCTACGTAGGGCTACCTCTGAAGATGGTTCTGAAACTTCAGCTAGTGCAGAATTCAGCAGCCAGGTTGGCTACCAATTAGTTTCTGGGCCCAATTCAAAGTGCTGGTTTTGACCTATAAAGCCTTTAAATGAGAGGTCCGGAGGATGGCAACATGAGAACAGGCCTTCTTTGCAGTGGCTCCCTGCCTTTGGAATGCTCTCCCCAGGGAAGTTTGTCTGGTGCCTTCATTATAGACCTTTAGGTGCCACGCAAAAACATTCCTTTTTAACCAGGCCTTTGGTTGATTTGATTGACATCCTATGCCCTTTTAAAATGTGTGGGGTTTTTTTTTGGGGGGGGCGTTATTGAGTTGTTTTATTTTGATTATATATTTTGTGGTTTTATATTTTGATTTTGTTCTGTGAACCGCCCTGAGACCTCCAGGCATAGGGCAGTGTATAAAATCAATAAATAATAATAATATTTGAAGATTGCTATCAAATCTCCTCTTAGTCTCCTCCAGGCTAAACATACCCAACTCCCTCAGCCATTCCTCCTTAAGCTTGGTTTCCAGACCCTTTATCATTTGGTTGCCCTCTTCTGCACACGTTTCAGCTTGTCAATTTCTTTCTTAAACTATGGTGCTCAGAAACGGACACAGGACTCCAGGTGGGGTCTGACCAAGGCAGAATAGAGTGCTCCTCTTACTTCCCTTGATCTAGACATTATACTTCTGTTGATGAAGCCTAGAATAGCATTTGATTTAATTTTTTTTTGCTGGTGCTGCAACACATACTGTCAGAGCAAGCCCCCAGTAAATCACACTGTGTAAGTTGCAGTTAACTCTTTATTAGTAAGAACATGATCTGCACAGACTTAGTGGAGTGTCAGGCCTAATGACCACAGTAGGTCTTGTCCCATGGATCACTTGCCGAGACTGAAAGTCCCTGCCTCCCCACAGCCAGCCCTCCTCTCCAGGGATTTTCCCAGCACTTGGAGACTGGGCATGCATGAAGCCAATCTCTCCTCCACCCTCTTCATACCTCTTCTGGTTCTAGAAGACTCTTCACCAGCCAGACTCATCTCTGCCTCTCTTGACCTCCCTCCTTTCCTGCTTCAGCTTCTGCCTCTGATTCTGGGCTTCTCTCTGCCACAGACTCTTCCTGCTCACTAAGCCTGGTTACCTCTTCAGCTTCCGACAACCTCTTTCTCCCATTCGTTGTCTTCTTCTCCCTCTGACCACTCCCTTTGACCCACCACCACTCCCTGGGCTCTGATCTTTCTTTCCATGGTGGTTCCCCAGCTGGTTCCTTCCGCCATTCCTCTGCACCCAACCAGTCCAGGACACATACCTGGTCCTTCGCTGGCCACTTTTTAATTCGGCAAAGGTGCCATTTAACCTGAAGACAGGTTCTCCCGGCACAGCGAGACATAGAATAGGGAGCTGTGCATAGAGAAATGAGGCGATGTGTTTTGTCAAATGAATTGCAATGGAAAAGCGTCCCTTTTCTTGGCTTCTTGATGAAAAGGGGGGCGGGGAGGAAGGCGAATCCCACTAAGAGATAACAAATCGCTCTTCCAAACATCCGCGGTTCAGGCTCCTGCTGTGTCAGTTCGGCTCCCAACCTCTTTCTTTTCTGGCAAATGAGAAAGGAAACCGTCTTTGCCAGGCAGAAAAGAGGCACGAGGTAGCGGCTGAAAGCCTTTGCAGAGTCTGTGGGATCTGGCAATTGCAGTGGGGAGCTTTTGATGGTGCTCTCTCTCTCTCTCTCTCTCTCTCTCTCTCTCTCTCTCTCTCCCCACGCTCTGTTGTTGCCTCGCATGTCGCTGTGCGAGAATGTGAAGTTTTTGACAGATGAGCCTGGCAAGGGGAGATTAGAAACAGTGCGGGAACGCTTTGTCTTCCCTGAAGTTTGGATTCCCCCTCCTGCACTGTTCCCTCCTTCTTAAGCATGTGAGGAGGAGGTGCTCTCATACTGATGATGATTTCAGTCAGAGGCTGTTAATTTGAGGAGGAGGAAGAAAGAATGGCGAACTATGTGGGGTGTCAGACTAGGATCTGGAAGAGACCAGGGTTCAAATCACCAACGAAGAAACTCACTAGGTGACCATGGGAGCCAGTCACTGCCTCTTGGCCTAACCTACCTCAAAGGCTTGTTGTGGAGTTTAATTGAGAAGGATGGACACCATGTAAGTCACCTTGAGCTCCATGCCTATGCCAGTTGGGACCTTGGGTTTACTCTGTGGGCAACAGGGCATGATGGGAAGTTTATACAAGGTTTGACCGGAAAGTTCTGTGAATGGTCACTAGAACTCGCACAGCGAGAAATATTCAAACATAGTTGTCAGATTCTCTTATTGGTTGTTCAATAGCAAGACCAAGCCATCTTGTCTTTAAGTCTCTTTATTTTGTGCAAAAGCTATTTACAGTGCAGAGTTCAGTTTATCATGTCTGCTCAGTCACTAGCAGAATCCGGAAGTGCCTCCCTTCTGTTTTGGCGCCAACACCAAAGCCTTGGCATTCTGAATTGCTGCCTTCTCCTCCTACATAAGATAGGCTCCTACATAAGATAGGCGTCTACATAAGAACTGACGCCTCCCTCTCCGATCGAGTCTACTGGGTGGTGCCAGGTCCCTCAGCAACTCCCTGGACACCTTGCACTCCCTGGCTCCCAGCCACTAACTGCTCCTCCCCCAAAGAGGGGCTGCCAGATTCACTCGAAGATACAGGCTGCGGGTCCCTGTATGCACTCAGAGCTGGACTGGCAGGGGTGGGCAGATCCCTGACAATAGTCAGCATTGGAAACCCACAAAATGCTCACAATTGTGTACGGAGATGAAGCTGTAACTCGAAAGACAGTGTATGAGTGGTTCAAGGCGTTTCCGTGAAGGGCGGCAAACCATTGAAGATGACCCTCGTTCTGGCAGACTGTGGACAAGCAGAACGGCAACAGAGTTTGTGAGTTATTGATGCAGGATTGGCGTCCGTCCGTCCAAATGATGGCAGAAGAATTGCATATTCCGCGTGAAATCATTACCGAGTTGTCCAACCCTCCACATTCTCCCGATCTGGGCCCACCAGATTTCTTTCTTTTCCCAAAACATCTGGACTGAAAGGGCACAGATTTTCCAACATTTCACACATCCAAGCTGCTGTGACAAGGGAGCTGAAAGCAGTACGAAAAGAAGACTTCTCCAGAAGTTTCCAACAGTTCTACAAATGTTGTCAATGGTGCATTATATCAGAGGGGGGCCTACTTTGAAGGCCTGTAAGGTTGTATGTTCAAATATTTCTTGCTGTCCGAATACTGTGACCATTCACCGAACTTTCTGGTCACACCTTGTAAAACAAATACTGGTGGTGTGAAGGAAATGAGGTTTTTTTCCTCCCTTCTGTAATTTTAGAATTTGACATCCAATGAAACTAATTTGTGGGATGTTCAGGTCAGCCAAAGAAAGAAAGACTTCACACACGAAAAAACCCCCAGATAATTAATGGAATTTGCTATCTTGAGATGCTGCTTGTTTGGGTGACCTTACAAAAGGGTAAGACAGATTCATTGGATAGGTCCATGGCTAAATAGTGCCTCTATATTCATGAGCAATATATCAGTTGCTCTGAATATCAGTTGATGGGGAGCAACAACAGGATACAGCCTTTGCTCCACCTGTGGGCTTCCCAGAAGCATCTGACTGGCTTCCTGTTGTGAACCAGGTGCTGGAGGAGAAATTTGTTAGGTCTTACATTGTAAAGTTCACAGGACACATCCCAGATGTGTATACTGGCTCAGAATTCAGCTATCACTAGGATTGCACACATGCCCGAATTTTGCAATGCAGTTTTGGTTTAAGAAGGCATGAGAAAGAAACAGAGAGAGGGAGGGAGGGAGGGAGGGAGGGAGGGAAGGAAGGAAGGAAGGAAGGAAGGAAGGAAGGAAGGGAAAGAAGGAGGGAAAAGGAAAGGGAAAGGGAAGGTAGGTAGGTGGGAAGGTGGGTAGGTAGGTAGGTGGGAAGGTAGGTAGGTAGGTTGGTTTCATGGGCGAAATTTGTATGGAGATATATATTTTTGGAGAAAATGTAGTGGAAAGTAAACAAAAACATTACATATTTTGGGGGAGAATACATATAAAATGCTTATAAAGTATGCACAGTTTAAATGCAAAATTTTCAATTTTTAAAAAAATCAAAAAAAAAAAAAGATTATGGAATGGATGTACGATTGAGTCTGTGCAGAACTGATATGAAAAGGAATGTGCCTGACCCCTCCATTGCTAGACTGATCTAGATGGGTGGTTCTTATGGAGAAGAGGTACTGGTTGCTCCATTTTTTACTGCACCAACAGAAAAGTGCTAACAGCTGCTATTTAGATTAGGACTGGTGGGAAGAGCAAAATTTGGCAACCATTTGTCACATAGAGTAACTACGAAAGTTATTTCTATACCATCTACTTAGTTATATCAGACAGAATGAGTTCAGATCAATAGATCAGGCATAAAAAAACCACATGGTGCAGAAAGATAGATGGCAAAAAACGATTTTTCTGAGGACAGTATTTCTAAATCTGAGGGTGGCAAAGTGCTCTCGGTAAACCATATTCTAGGGTAGCGGTTCTTGATTTATGTTGCAGGACCGGGAGCTGAACGAATCCATTTCCTGTGATTTGTATATGTGTGTGTAAGAAAGCAGCCTTGCAAATTGGCACACGGAAGGTACTACCCTGTCGAAACATTTACTTCCCAATCGGCCTACATAAGCCAGTGTAAGCCATTAGGAATAGTTTCACAACCTGAAGTATAGTGTTAGACGCCACTCTGAACAGCAAGAGGTTCCAACCTCTTTATGCAGGGTTCAGTTTCCTTGGAATGAAGTCCAGTGGAGACTGTGATGTCTTTAGGATATATGGTTTTATTTACATATCTATTCAACCTGAGCCTAGGATTGAACCTGAGCCAAACACACCCATACAACTCTGGCTATTGCTCTTCTATCTACCAGCCAGGTGAGGTGGAAGGGAGAAAGGCCTGTCATTTCTTTCTATGGAAACAGAGCTCAGTCTTTTAAGATGCAGGGTACTTAACTGAGTGGCTAAGGTTAAAAGACTAGTTTGACCTGTTCACCTAGTTCAGTGATGGCTAACCTTGACACTCCAGATGTTTTGGGACTACAACTCCCATCATCCCTGACCACTGATCCTGTTAGCTAGGGATGATGGGAGTTGTAGTTCCAAAACATCTGGGGTGTCAAGGTTAGCCATCACTGACCTAGTTCCTTCTTGTACACCCTAGCTTCAAAGCTACAGGATCACAGATTTGAAATGGACCCAGGGCATCATCAAAACCAGTCATGTTCAACCGGTCGACCGCGATCAATGGGTGGATCCCCGGGGTGTTTGTGGTCGATCACGGCTGATCATGGTCAATCGCAGGCAAGGAATGCCATTGCCCCCCTCTCTGGGTGATAGGTTCCTCTGCTGCCGTAGCAGCAGCAATGGAAGCTGGGCTTGGCAGCAAGCGCAAGTAATTAAGCGTTATGCTTGCGAGTGGCAGTGCTGTTCAGTCTGTTGACCGATCCCCCCCCAAAAAAGTAGCTTAAGAACTCTGACCCCCACCCAAAAGCTCAGCAATTCTGGGTGACCCAATGTCAATGGGTAGATCACTTCCAGTTTTTTTATACTGGGAGTAGATCGCAGTCTCTAGGGACTTGGACGTGCCTGATCTAGACTGAACCCATAACAATACATACAAACACATTCCACTTTGCAAACAGGGACCCTCTTGATCAGGCATCCCCAAACTGCGGCCCTCCAGATTTTTTTGGCCTACAACTCCCATGATCCCAAGCTAACAGGACCCAGTGGTCAGGGGTGATGGGAATTGTAGTCCAAAACATCTGGAGGGCCGAAGTTTGGGGATGCCTGCTCTTGATGCAAAAGAAGCTCTTTGCCACTTGAGCAGCAATCCCTCCTTAAAGGCCTTTCTCAGTTAGGGATGTTGGAGAATCCTGATGAAAAAGGGGTCATGAGCAGAAGTTGCCAAAGTTTGCCGAATTGCCCCACATCTGGAACAGAAGTCAGCCCAGAGATTGTGATCAGTATCTGCTGTTGCTGTTGCTTTCGTTCCTCAAACAATGCCTCGTGGCTTCCCCCCTTGCCATCCCCATTTGCATTGCGTTTCCCTTGCGGTGGAATGAATGGGGTGGAATAACATAATGCCAAGGTGGTTTTTGTAATTTACCCGGTCCTTCCTGGAGATGACGGGGGATAGAAATTGGGACTGTCTACGTGAAAAGCAGGTGCTCTACTTCTAAGCTATGAGTCTTGCACCCTGAATGTAAAGCCCTGTGTACATTAATGGAACAACAATTGCACACTTGTAACCACATCATAACAGACTCCCCGTGTAGCAAAACTAAATAGCTTTGCACGCAATTTTTCCTCCTCTTTCTGTCACCGTGTGCCCCTCTGACAGGGAAAAGACAATTTTCTAAGGTGGCACACAGAGGAGTGAGGGTGACATCAGAGGGAGCCTGACAGATGTGTGTCAGTTTGACTTACTATGGACAAGCAATGCAGAACACTGGGTAGGTTTATTTTTATTTTTTAGCCTGCCTGAAAGGTGCCGCGAAGCTCCATTTGTCAAACGGCATTAAGGGCACCGCAAAAGCTCATCTCTTCCTCCTTCCTTCAGCTGCCCAGCACAAAAGCTGGGTTTCTATGCAGCACAGGGTTGACATCAGCTCTTAGCAAATGTATGATTGCATGCTGCCCCAATTTCCGAGTGGTGAGAGACTCCTGGGGTTCCAGGTGTTCACCTGGGGCTCGATCTCCCTGGGATGAAGGTCAGTGGAGACTGTGGTGTCTTTAGGATATACCGTATTTTTCGCTCCATAAGATGCACTTTTTTCCTCCTAAAAAGTAAGGGGAAATGTCTGTGCGTCTTATGGAGCGAATGTGTGGTCCCTGGAGCTGAACTGCCCAGGGGCAAAAGCAGATCGTGCTTTTTTTAAAAAAAAAAAAAAAAGAGAGAGAGAGAGAGAAGGGGTTGTTGAAAGGAAGCCCGCTGAGCAACTGCTCAGCAAACAATCGGGGAGAGAGATTCCAGCCCCACCCCCTTGCAGAGGGAGGCTGTTTCCCCAGCGCCATGTGACTGGCTGATTAGATTATCTGTCTGGAAACTGTAGAAATGGCTTCCTGAAGCTGCAGAACTGCGAGTTAAACCCCATAGAACAGGGTTTTTTTCCCTTTGCAAAGTAAGCTCAACAACTTTGAGCTGATCCTCAAAAAATGGGGCTTTTCTCCTTTGCAAAAGAAGCTACAGAAATTTGAGCTGATCCTCAAAAAAACGGGGCTTTTCCCCTCTAAAAACTAGGTGCGTCCTATGGTCAGGTGTGCCTTATAGAGCGAAAAATATGGTATGGCTTTATTTACATATCTATTCAACCTGAGCATAGCACAGAGTAAGACATGGCTCTGTCTCCAGCTTCCAGCGTCAGCCAAACTCACCCACACAACTCTGGCTATTTTTTCTTCTATCTACCAGCCAGGTGAGGTGGATGGGAGAAAGGTCTTTAGGATATATGGCTTTATTTGCACATATTTGCAACCTGAGCATAGGACGGGAGGCCTCATGGCATCAACACACCAACGCATCTTGCTTCTCCCTTAGTCCAGCACAGATCCAGCATGTGTCTGTGTCTCTAGCTTTTCCAGCCTGGATCCAGCTCAGCTCACGCAACATGCTATTGTTCTCCTATAAGCCAGGTGAAGGGGTGAGAAATGCCCATCCTAGGTCAGGAAACCAAGCTGTATGAGGAATGGTTGAAGGAGCTGGGTATGTTTAGCCTGGAGAAGAGGAAACTGAGAGGTGATATGATAGCCATCTTCAAACATCTGAATGGCTGTCACATGGAAGATGGAGCAAGCTTGATTTCTCCTGCTCCAGAGGGGGGGGGGGACCTGAACCAACGACTTCAAGTTAACAAGAAAAGACATTCCAACCCTTGCGTTCCCTTCCAACTCTACAATTCAGTGACTTGCCTGGATGGCACCCTCACTTAATTGTAGCTTTCCCAACACAACACATTCTTTTGGGATGCTGATGAGGAGACACGAGTGGCCAGTTATGGTCATTGTCTCACAAAGGCTTTACATCAGCTTCTAGCAAATGTATGGTTGCACACCGCCCCAATCTCATAGTGGTGAGAAAGACCAGGGGTGCCAGGCACTTACCCAGGGTCTGACTGGTTCAACAAACTCCTCTTGTCAGATTCTAACATAACTGGATACAGGACCCCAAGGATGGGAAGGGATTCAGGGGTGTTGTCCAGACTGACTCCCCAAACCTACAACAGTATAAAAGGTCCTTCTATATACCAAGACAACCCAGTAGAGCAGGGATGGGGGACCCCAAGCCAGGGAGCTGATGGTGGCCCTCCATATGTCTTCATCTGGCCCTCAGGACTCCTCCAGGCCATACCCTTGCCTCAGACTGTACCCCCTTTCCCCCCATGATGCACTCCCCATGGGTCATTCTCCACAACCCTCTCAAGAGCTTTCGTATGGCTGGTGTCACGACTCATGGGCCAACTGCCTACTGAAATCAGAGCTGTGGAGAGCTGCTTCCAGATATTTTATTTTTGCATGGCTATGTCCCTCCCTCCCCTTGAAGTAAAGACACAGACACATTATATGAATTTTAATGGGCGTGAAGGCCACAACTTTATTGGTTACGGATGTAGAGCGGTATTGGCTTAGGCATTGGACCCTAACAGACTATATCCGATCCCAACCCGTGTGTTGGGAGTCTGGGAAGGGTTAATCCCCAGTAAGGAGCTCATTGATGTACATCGAATGGAACTCCCCCTGTGATCACCTTTGGGGCATGCCTTGGGCCCTAACCTCCCTAGGCTTCAGACATGGCCACGCCCCCGGATTCCATTTACCGGAATACCCTTCAAGATAGGGGCAGGTGATGGCGCTACCTCCCCTCCTCAGTTCTATGACGAATTCTTCCAATGCCTAACCACAAAACCAAAGTTGTGATGATTTGCTATGAGGTAGGTGAAAAAACCCGAATGGCTAGTCCAAATGGGAAAAAGAACTACCAGGCCCCTTGGCCAACCAAGGCAACCAACCGAAGTCCATAGCAAGGTCAAGGGACTAAGAGTAAGGGCGGGATGGTGGGTGAACCTAACAGCTGGGGAGCGGGGCGAAAAGGGAGGATTTCCCACCCGCTCCCTGCTTAAACGGCAGCAGGACACACCCCCAGGACGACCTGATTGGTCGGCCTGAGGATGATGCGGGCGGGAAAGCCCCCAACGTACCGGGCTGATTCCCAGCCCAGCAGGCAGGGTCAGTCGTGACGCCTGCAATGCCACCTCCTGTTGATGACAGAATTGGGGACAAATCAACAGAATCCACAGAGAGACCCATGAATTATGTTCCCTCAGTCTCGAGACGTTGCTCAGAGTGCCCACCCACCCCTTGCTGTACTTCCTAGCTTCCAAACCCCTCCTTACACTCTATGGTGGCCGGCAAAGGAATCTTTCCATCTCTGTTTGGCTTTCTGGTCTGAGACACGAAGGGAGTGTCTGGTTCTGGGAGAACCAGGCTTTCAAGTGACATAGTGTCAACTGTCTGCCGTACTGTTTCTACCACTTCTGAGTCCTGCTCAGAACTAGAGCATCTGCTAGCTTGCTCCTGTTCCTTGTGCCCCATTATTTCCCAACTCTTTGCTGCTGCTTCTTCTGGGGTTTGTGCCATTTGCCACCACCCAGAACCTAGGTTCATACTCTCTTAATCTTCCTCGTGCCTGGAAACCTCTTGGGATGGAGGTCTCCACCACTCCTCCTCATCTGCCCAGTGCCTGACATCTGGAATGTGTGTCCACTTGCGTTGAGACAATGCCCTTTTCTCTCCTGGGACCATTTGCATTGGACCCAGGTGTTCCCCCACAGCCTCTCCTCCCTCGAGCGACGCCACCAGCCGCTCTCCATCTTCAGAGAGAGACTTTTGCTAGTCTTGTTGATTTCCCACTTTGAAAACTTTGCCTGAAAGACGTGTAATGAACACCGGGATTGTATCAAGCACCGAAGCCATTTGTTTTCTACTTTCTCTCTCAACGAGTCTTTTTATAAAGAGAGTTAAGCGGCGCGGCCCTGTCAGCGAAATCTTATTTCCTAGCACGGTGATGGATGGCTGTGCACCACTCAGGCAACAGGGGCGATAACACAGAGTTATGTAACAGTGGTAATAGCGGGATGCAATCTTCAGGGGACAATGTTGCTCTGGGGGAGATTCTGTCAGTGCTGCAGTGCTGTGTACGCTCAGAGGATTTTGGTGAGGGGTCATGGAGAGGCTCCAGGTGGAGCCAGTGGACTCTGCAGCTCAGGAAGATAATGTCTGCTTTGCATTATGAAAGGCCCAGGCTCAACATCTGGCATCTCCAGGTAGAGCCAGAAGAAACTCCCTTTCTGAAACACCATGGAGCTGCTGCCAGTCAGTGTTGGAAGTATTTAGCTGGGTGGACCAATGGTTTGACATTTTAACTAGGGGCCTCTGCTTCTGCTTGTGTTGCTCACCAACTGTCAGGGGTTGGAGGAATGGTGGGGACTGCCCCACCCGAACCTTCTCGAGAAGAGGAGGACAGTATAGATTTAGAACAGTGGTTTGCAGAAGGGCATAGTTCAGAGGCTGCAGAGGGCAGAAGCTGGGAAATATTGGAGGAGGAACAGCAGGAAGAAGCACCAGGGGAGTGACAGCTGACAAACTCAGTGTCCTTGGAAAGCATTCCTGACCCACTCTCTCTCCCAGGACTAGCCAGGCATTGAGGGTAGTAGAACAGGGAGATCAGCGGCAGAAAGCTCAGATTAGCCGATGTAGTAGAATAGGGAAGATGGGGGGTAGGGTGGGGTGGGACTTTACTTGGAGCAACACCATTATTAGGGAAGGCTGCATTCCTTCGTCACTCTCTGTGTATGATTGAATAAATTGCTTGGTAAGAACCTCTATCATTTCTCTGATTCTTGGCTGCTACTGTGGGAGGGATCTGATCCCCTGAAGCCGGACATCAACACTGCCAATGCTCCAGTCCCTTGCTAACCTTTCACCCCCTCGCATCCCCATCCTTTCCAACCCCCATCTCCTTCAACCCCCCCCATCCCTTCTCAGCTCCTTTTGTCCACCTCCCTGACACCCCATTGCCAATCCTTATCCCCCACCTGCCCGCTCAGACCATGGGCTTCTAGCACCCTATTGTGTGCACATGCGAGTGAACAAATGGGTCGGTGGAGGGTGGCGGCGGTAATTATGACATGGGGAACATGGGAAGACCAGCCTAGGCCACTCACCCACCTGCTTGTTCTCTCTCTCTCTCTCTCTCTCTCTCTGTGATAATTTTTATTAGTATTACATATAACCACATTACATAGCATATCATTTTATTATATCTCTTTGGCTCAACTGAGCCTATCGACTTCCTTCCCTCCTGCCTAATGGTTTACAAAATTAAATTTTGCATTCTTGCATTTCACTTCCTCTCCTATTCTTGTTATATCATTACCTAAGGTGTTAAGTTATTCAACCCGAATAAGAAAGAACTTCATCTTACACATCTTCAACTAACCCTGCTAGTGATGTTAACTGCTTACCGTTGTCTTTCAAATATAATATAAATTTATTCCGGTCTTTTTGGAATGCCTGATCTTGCTGGTTCTGGATTCTTCCCATCAGTTTCGCCAGTTCTGGAAAATCCATCATTTTCGTCTGTCACTCTTCTTTTGTTGGTACTTCATGTTGCTTCCATTTTGGGGCTAACAAAGTTCTTGCCGCAGTTGTTGCATATACAGTGGTACCTCGGGTTACAGACGCTTCAGGTTACAGACTCCGCTAACCCAGAAATATTACCTCGGATTAAGAACCTTGCTTCAGGATGAGAACAGAAATCGTGTGGCAGCAGCGTGGCGGCAGTGGGAGGCCCCATTAGCTAAAGTGGTACCTCAGGTTAAGAACAGTTTCAGTACCTCAGGTTAAGAACAGTTTCAGGTTAAGAATGGACCTCCAGAATGAATTAAGTTATTAACCCGAGGTACCACTGTAAGAATAATTTTTTATCTTGTCTCGGTATCTCTTTACCCACTATACCCAATAAGAAAGCTTCTGGGGTTTTTTTTTAAACAAAGGTGTTTTTGAACATTTTCTTTAACTCATTATATATCATTTCCCAGAAAGCTTTTACGTCTTTACATTTCCTCCACATATGATAAAAAGTACCCTCCTTTTCCTTACATTTCCAACATTCATTTTTTGTTCTGTAGATTTTAGCCAATTTAACTGGTGTTAAATACCACCTATACATCATTTTCATTACGTTTTCTTTAAGCGCACTGCATGCAGTAAAATTAAGATCTCTCTCTCCCTCTCCCTCTCCCTCTCTGCTGGCCTGTTCACTCATGCTATGCCAGGGGTCAGCAAACATTTTCAGCAGGGGGCCGGTCCACTGTCCCTCAGACCTTGTGGGGGGCTGGACTATATTTTGAAAAAAAATATATGAACAAATTCCTATGCCCCACAAATAACCCAGAGATGCATTTTAAATAAAAGCACACATTCTACTCATGTAAAAACACACTGATTCCCGGACCGTCCGTGGGCCGGATTTAGAAGGTGATTGGGCCGGATCTGGCCCCCGGGCCTTAGTTTGCCTATCCATGTGCTATGCTCTCTATCTGAAGGAAAACCAGGGCACTTCTGGCCTTCATCATTCATGACACATCCTGAAAGCAACTCTTTCTCCTGCCTATGTGCTTCTAATGCATTTGAGGAATCGTCCTAGCTTCTCATTTGTATTCGTTGTGCGAACTAAGCATAGGTGTGCGATCGTGCATGCTTCATTTACATAGTAACACAGGAAGCTGCCTTCTGATGAATCAGACCAATGATCCATGCAGCTCAGTATTGTCTACCATGGCGGACAACCGCTCAGGATTTTTAACTGGGCTCCTTCCCTGCCTCCAGCTGCCTGTGCCGGCGATTGAAAATGTGACCCCCTCCGACTGTGCTGCAACCCAGTGTTTCCCAACCTTGAGACTCCAGCTGTTTCCAGACTACAATTCCCATCAACCCTGACCACTGGTCTTGCTAGCTAGGGATGATGGGAGTTGTAGTCCAAAAACAGCTGGAGATCCAAGGTTGGGAAACGCTGCAGTGCAACCGACCCCTGCACTTCCTGCAGGTTGCAGAATTCTTGGTGCAGAACTTTGGATTACTCTTATAGCAAAAGTAGCAGCAACACACGCCAGCTGTTGTCCCTGATGATTTTATCAAGCAAGGCTATTCCCATTGTGTGTGTGTGTGTGTGTGTGTGTGTGTGTGCGCGCACACACACACACACACACACACACACACACACAAACAGTTGCTTTTTTGGATTTGATATTCCGCTTTATCACTACCCTAAGGAGTCTCAAAGCGACTAACATTCTCCTTTCCCTTCCTCCCCCACAACAAACACTCTGAGTGGGGCTGAGAGACTTCAAAGAAGTGTGACTAGCCCAAGGTTACCCAGCAGCTGCATGTGGAGGAGCGGGGAAGCGAACCCGGTTCACCAGATTACAAGTCCACCACTCTTAACAACTACACCACACTGGCTCAGTGGAAGAACACATACTTTGCATGCACCAGATGCCAGGTTCAATCCCTGGCATCTCCAAGTAGGGCTGAGATAGACCCCTGCCTGAAATCCTGGTGAGCCCCTGCCAGTCAGTGTAGACATTACTGAACTGTATGGACCACCTTTCTGACTCTGTATAAGGCAGCGACCTACGGTCCTATGTAGCGATTGTCTTTTCGCTGCCTTCTTTTTGTAAAGTGGAACTGCCCTGACTAATTTTTTATTTTAAATGTTCTACAGCATGTTCACTCCCCCCCCCCTTGCTTCTCTTGAAAAGTAGAAATAATGAGGGCAGGGACTGTGAACTTGAAAGAAGATTTCCGTGTCTATTTTAAAAACAGATCCTTTACACGGTTACATCTGATAGCCTCGGAAGGCCTTCCACTGTCTCAAAGAGGATTGAATTTCTACCTTCTTTTTCTATAATCCACCTGGCGCTTTATTTCATTTTATTATTTTGGGCTGATAATATTACTATTATGACCATTACACTATAAGGTTGTGTCAGAAAGATGGATTTAATCATAGAATGGCATACTTGAAATAATTTCTGATTGACTACAATATATTGGATACAACCTTCCTTCCTTCCTTCCTTCCTTCCTTCCTTCCTTCCTTCCTTCCTTCCTTCCTTCCTTCCTTCCTTCCTTCCTCTTCAAGTAAGGTTATGTTCATCTTAGTGGCTTAACATGTCGAGAGTTCATTTCCTGCTGCTGTGTTTCAAGCCTTGTACACATCAGACAGTGCGTGTGAATGTCTTCACCTGATGCACATGACCTTTTGGCAAAAACATGTGGGGTGTGAAGCAGGGCCAGAGAAATGTGCGGCCTGGGGATAGCTTCAAGGGCCAGATAGTGTCATGGGCGCACCCCAGCCAAAGGAATGCGCTTGGCAGATAGTCAAAAGCAGACATCGACAGCCATTTCTTTATTTTCTTTTTTTAAAAATATAATCTTTATTAATTTTTACACATAAAGACATATAAACACACCTACACATATGCAAACAAACATATAGCTACCTACCCACATCCATAGTTTCCAACCTTATATAACATATAACAGTTTCACATTGACTTCCAATCCTCCTGATTATATCTGTCTTTATCTATTCTTTAATGTTTCGCATTTTCGTTCTTTCGTCTCTTATACACATCCATATTCCTAAATTCAAATCTACCAATCTAATGGTACATATTACCGTATATACTCGAGTATAAGCCGATCCGAATATAAGCCGAGGCACCCAATTTTACCACAAAAAACCTGGGAAAGATTCATAGGAGCCACTGCCTGCCTCACTCGAGTATAAGCCGAGGGCGGCTTTTTCAGCATAAAAAATGCGCTGAAAAACTAGGCTTATACTCGAGTATATAGGGTATATACAATTTATTCCCATACATTCAGTAATTACACTGAAGTATTACTTATCCTGTTCTTCTTCCACTTTTTACTTTACTTTCACGTTATAAGGTTTTCCATCAAAAATTTACTGTGTTTTACAAATCTTGTCTATATAGGTAATATACTTTTCCCATTCATTTTGAAAAGTTTCCTCGCCTAGATGCCTGATCCTCATTGTCATTCTCGCGACCTCCATGTATTCAGTTAGTTTTTGTTGCCATAGTTCTACAGTTGGGATTTGTTGTTGTTTCCACATCTGTGCCAACAACAGTCTCGCCCCTGTGGTTGCATACATAAATATTTTTTGATCATTTTTACAGATATCCTCGCCTACCATTCCTAACAGGAATGCCTCTGTTTTTTTCTTAAATGTATATCTATAGATCTTCTTTAATTCATTATATATACTTTCCCAGAAGGGTTTAACTTTATCGCAAGCCCACCACATGTGAAAGAAATTTCCATCTTCTACCCCGCATTTCCAACAATCTTTGTTTCCTGTTCTGTATATTTTAGCCAATTTGACGGGGGTAAGATGCCATCTATACATCATTTTGTAAATATTTTATTTCAAAGATATGCATGCAGTGAATTTTATTCCTGTATTCCAAATATGTCCGTGTTTTGAATACAGGACAGCCATTTCTTTGACTCTGAATACCCACGCACACCAGTCTAGTGTCTAGGCAGCTATTCCCCAGTCTGGGATCTATGGAGCAGTTGCAGCAACAGGGGACCACTGCCCTTTCACCAGTTTATGTACCTTCTTCCCTTGATGGGCTGCACGCACGCACCCAGAGACTGTGCCTGCAGGGAAGCAGCCTCTGCTCTTCCCTCTTCAGTCCCCTCCTTGTTCTGGGAGACAGCAGTGCAGTAGAGGGTGGGGACACACCCGGCCCTTCACTTGCCCAACCTGCCTCTTCCTCCTCTTCTTCAGACCCATCCTGTGCTCCACCCTCCAGCTCTGAAGCTCCCCCTGCTTCCAACCCTTGCCTCCTGGCTGATACAGGTCCCCACAAATCACTGGCCCCCTGTCCTGAGTGGCACTGGCCCACAACCCCACAAACCACTGGCCTCCAGTCCTGCTTCCCCCAGTCCACATGTTATGATTTTTGTCCAAGCCGAGCGGCACACAGCTGCAGCGAGAATGGTTTCACTTTTGCCTGTCTCACCAAACCGTGAGAAAGCAGCCTTATCTTTCCTACATGGAATGTTATTGTTTCACTGTACTATTGTACTCCTAGCCTTTGGGCTCTCTCTTCTGGCTAGACCTCAAGCTGGAAAGATGTCTTTATGGCAGCTCTGCCTAATGAGCTGGCAGCAGGGAATTTCTCTGCACTATTAATATAATAAATAGTTTTAGCCTTATTTATGGCTTTTGTGTGTTGTTCCTCAATCTGGGAACAATCACATATGACTGCGCCACCGGACTCTCTGTAGCCTGGGATGTGCGCACATGGCTGTGCTCTGGCTTTGGGGCAGTCTCACAAACTGCCCCAGGCGGGGTATATGCTGACAGCACATTCATCAGCGTCCTGATGGCCCCTGACAGATAGAGAGGCCAGAGGACCACATTTGGCTCCTGGGCCTGACTCTCTCCACCTCTGCACTCGGTGGTCCACTAAAATTGTCCAGCAATTCCCCAGTCCACTGTGACCCATCATCTCAGCACACCATTGCTTTGTCATGGAAGAACATGAGGATTTGATATCCCACTTTATCACTACCCTAAGGAGTCTCAAAGCGTCACAATAAGATACCAAATGAAGGCAGACTTAAGCTTAGGAAATATATGTACATGTGGAGACTCTCCATGTGGGAGAAGGCTCCATTTGGGCCCTCTTGGCTGGAAGCCAAGAGCCCATCTCTGCTCTAAGATGTTGCTTGCTTGAAGTCCCGATCCAAGAGAGGGAAAATGGCCACTGACCTGTGGTTTTGTCCTAACTGCCCAGGTGAAGCCACTCCCACTTTCAGTTACTTAGAGGAAGTTGTCTCAGTCCAGGTAAACAGGAAGCAGGACCAGTGCTAGGGATTTGGCACCCTAGGCGAGGGGGCGGGCCACGTGACATCATTGCGCATGACTTACGGTGCCCTGCCCCCTGCCCGGCCAGGCGCCCCGCGCTGCCGCGGTTTTCGCCGCTGGTTGGGGGCGGCACCAGGCGGTGGCGAGGGGCAGGGGCAGGCTGGCCAGTGCCCCCTCCATTTTGGCGCCCCCGCCGCCGCAGTTTCCGGCCCAAGCTGCTTGCTCCGCCGCTGGTTGGGGCGGGCACTGGGCGGCAGCGGGGGGCGGGGGGCAGGCTGGCCAGCGCCCCCTCCATTTTGGCGCCCTAGGCAACTGCCTAGTTCGCCTTAATGGACGCGCCGGCCCTGACAGGAAGTTATTGCCGGAGGACTGAGACACCTTCATGTCCACTCTAGCAGTGTTATATTTGACTGCTCTGTGTGTTTACATCCCACACTTTTCTCTCCTGGTCATTGTTTGAAAGTGCAGAAGCCTCTTAACCTTGCTGGATAATCCTTCTGAGTGCCGCTAGGCTACCATTGCCAAGAAGGATGATGGTGAGCTCATGTGTATTGTAAAACACCCCTTTTTATTTCAGGAAGTTGGATGCTTTCATCTATGACGCAGCGGTGCTGAACTACAAGGCCGGCCGGGATGAGGGGTGCAAGCTGGTGACGATTGGCAGTGGGTACATCTTTGCCACGACGGGCTATGGGATCGCTCTCCAGAAGGGGTCACCGTGGAAGAGGGCCATCGATCTTGCATTGCTGCAATTTGTCGGCGATGGTAAGTCAGAAGGACTTGCTCTTCCTGCTCGCGGTGTTCTTGCAAGAGGGGCAATTTCATTCGTTCATTCTTTTCATTTCATTTATGCATTGCTCCCATCAAACAACCCAGAGCGATCAGCAATTAAAGCATCAGTATAAATATCCGCAATAAAAAAATTAAGGAAACCATCTCAGATCTGATACACAAACAGACTAGGATAAGAAATCTCCACGCAAGAGGATTCTTGAAAAAGGAACGTCCTCAGTAGGTGCTGAAAAAACCAGCAGGGAGTTCCAAAGGATACCACCACTACTAATGTATTAAGAATTAAGTATTTATGTTATTAAATTATAAACATTAGAATCATAGAATCATAGAGTTGGAAGAGACCACAAGGGCCATCCAGTCCAACCCCCTGCCAAGCAGGAAACACCTATTAATTAATTGCTATTAATTGCTATTAGTTGATATTAACCATTATCTATCAATTATTATTATTTTTAACCAAATTATTAGGCCACCCTATAACAAAGTTTCCTGAGCCACCTAAAATATAATTAATTTCTAAAGTTCTGCTTTTCATTTCAGGATGATGAGCATAGTTCAGTTTCCTCTTTTCGTAGCCTTATTCTTCATGTTTTGCATGTATGTCAGGGTGATTTCTAAACACCATAAAAGCACCTTAAAATATCTTTCAAAACAGTCCAGATTAAATGAGAAAGGAAGGTAGATTGAAGAACAACACAAAACAATCACCTAAGACAGAGATCTTTTCATCCAGGTGGAAAAGCTTGTCAAAACAATGTTGCCCTTGTAGTATTCAGCAGGAGCAGAAAACTAGGAGGAGTTGGCAGCGCCTTTCATTGGCTCTGCCGCCACCTGCTGTTGGCCTCCCTGCCTTCTACCCAATGGGCCTCAGCTCCTACTGGCAACAGCACCTTCTGAGCACCAAGCTCCAGTCTTCCTAAACTGGAGAAATTGACAGAAGGCTTATATATTGCATCATGGAACCCTGAGGAGTGCAGCACATCCACCGGTTCTGCGGAGATACTGTCCTGTCAACAAAATCCGGGCCACCGGGCATCAGATGGGAGATTCTGATTCTGCCCTCTTTGTAACCAGTGCCCCATCAAACTGCCCATTCATTCCTATGGGAGAAATGTCATTTATGATAATGTTGGAGGCTGAGCCTGCTTCCTACCTGGAGGGTGAACTGTGGTGCTGAGGATTGCAGCCATCAGCATCGTAAATCATCCTTTCTTTCCCTTCCCACCCCCAGCCAGTCTGAATTTTTTCTGCAAAGCATTCCCAGTGCAGTGTTCCCACTGTTTCCTTTGGAGTAGAGAGGGGAATGGGAAATGGTGGGAATATGGGGGAAATTATGGTCTGCCTGGCATGATATGATATGACATGACCGAGAGAGAGAGGGAGGGAGGGAAATATCAGACGTCCTGCTTAACAATCCAAAGCCTACTGAGCCTTGAAGAGCAGGGTCACGGCAGACTATAGATAGCTATTAGCTCGCAAATAGCCTTGATAGCTATTACTCAGTCATCTCTGTTCCAAGGAGAGGTTGCTTGTTGTTTTGAAGCCGGTCAACTTCTTAATCCTCAAATGGCCTCTCAGCGGAGGGTGATTGCATTATTTGGAACAGTGATGGATACCACTACTATCAATTTTCAATTTTTTAGCTGTTTTGGAAAGCTCTTGTGTGTATCATCCAGTGCTTCATTTGACTCTAGGGTGACCGTGTGGATGTGGGAATGTTGAGGGTGGCAGGAGAGGATATATTGATTATTAATATCCTTCCTAACTCTCGTTAGCAAGTTTCTTTAAATAGCAGTGCATTCCCCCTTTTATGCAGCAGAAAGCTGGTTGCAAACTCGCGTGAGTCTCTTAAGACAGCAGACAATTCCATCTGGCTTGCCCAGATTGAGATAAGTCTTATTATTCCTGGTAAGACCCCTTTGACCCCTCCTAAACCACAGAGCCTAGGGCTTGCTGATCAGAAGGTCAGCGGTTCGAATTCCCACAACGGGGTGAGCTCCCGTTGCTCGGTCCCAGCTCCTGCAGTTCGAAAGCACGCCAGTACAAGTAGATAAATAGGTACCACTCCGGCAGAAAGGTAAACGACATTTCTGTGCGCTGCTCTGGTTCGCCAGAAGTGGCTTAGTCATGCTGGCCACATGACCCGGAAGCTGTACGCCGGCTCCCTCGGCCAGTAAAGTGAGATGAACGCCGCAACCCCAGAGTCGGACACGACTGGACCTAGTGGTCAGGTAAACCTTTACCTTAAAAGAATAAAGACACAACAGTCTTATTCATAAGTAACAAAAAGTAGTTTTTACTCACGATCAGGCAGAGCACAGTGTGATCCCTGAAGGCAGGCTTTTAGGCTTAAAGTTACAAACATGTACAAACAGATTTACCCCATATGGGTGATAACCTGGGGGACTGCTTGGCTGGCAGCCAGCAGTACATTCCAAGTGAATCAGAAAGTTCACAGAAGAAAAAGGAGATCGAAGAGAGGGAAGTGACTGCATGACTTGGCCTTTTACCAGGTCTGGAAAGATCATGCCCACCTACCAGTCACATGCAAGGAAGGATGCTCCAGGCCAGGAGGAACCGGAAGTTCGACTGACTGGACCAACATCCCCTGCATGACCACTCTAGGAAAACAAGGAATGTTGAACTTGACTTCTCCCAGTGGTACATCCCACAATGGACTAACTTTTTGAGGTCTGTTCACTGGTGAGCCTTGCAGATGAAATCCTGCTGCCTAGGCTGTGTGATCCTCTTCCTTTACTGGAAACAGGGCTGCGCAGCCGATGCAGGATTAAACCCTGTCATCACCAGTGACATCAGTTAAGGGGCGGGTGGGCATGATTTAGGGGAAATGGCTTAGTGGGCCAAGTTGGACCCCCTGGCCGGCCACGATTGACCCATGATTGACTCAGCCATCTTTCCAGAATTTTTTTTAAAAAATATTATGGTGGGAGAGGAAAAATTTTGAAGCACAAAATACAACATTTTTTATAGTAGCAAAAGCCAGAAGGCACCTTGAAAGTGGTGGTGGTGGGAGAATCCTTAATGATTCTGCTAATAGGAGTATAGCATCTAGATCAAGGGAAGTAATAGTACCACTGTATTCCACTCTGGTCAGACCTCACCTGGAATACTGTGTCCAGTTCTGGGCACCACAGTTCAAGAAGGATACTGACAAGCTGGAACGTGTCCAGAGGAGGGCAACCAAAATTGTCAAAGGCCTGGAAATGATGCCTTATGAGGAACGGCTTAGGGAGCTGGGTACGTTTAGCCTGGAGAAGAGAAGGTTAAGGGGTGATATGATAGCCATGTTCAAATATATAAAAGGATGTCAAATAGAGGAGGGAGAAAGGTTGTTTTCTGCTGCTCCAGAGAAGTGGACACGGAGCAATGGATTCAAACTACAAGAAAGAAGATTCCACCTAAACATTAGGAAGAACTTCCTGACAGTAAGAGATGTTCGACAGTGGAATTTGCTGCCAAGGAGTGTGGTGGAGTCTCCTTCTTTGGAGGTCTTTAAGCAGAGGCTTGACAGCCACCTGTCAGGAATGCTTTGATGGTGTTTCCTGCTTGGCAGGGGGTTGGACTGGATGGCCCTTGTGGTCTCTTCCAACTCTAGGATTCTATGATTCTATGATTCTAATTTCTTTTTAAGAAAGCTGCGAGACATTTCTCTCTCCCTCCACCCGCACTTTGCTTTCATTCAGGATGTCTCCTCTTCTTAACTTTAGTCCTCACTGCCTTAGATGGGAAGCCCTGCGGCATTCACGGAAGCTGAAAACATTTAGGTGGGAGTGATGTGCGATGCATCAGCCTGGTGCAATTGCAGTGACTTATTCAACCATTTCTTTTAAAGTTCTCCTGGATCGTGATTTTCTCTCTCCACAAGCCTCCCCCCAACAACCCCACAAGCCATGAGAGATTTACTCTTTGTCGTGCCTTGAATAGCCACTTTCCCTTCTCTAATTACATCAGCTCTGTAACAAAAGGAGACGTCTTCTTATCTCAGCAGTTCTTAACAGCTATACAGAAACAGCAACAAAAAGCCATCAGGGGTTTTTTTTTTGGGGGGGATGGGGGGAACCAAGAATACTGGCTTTGGTATATGCACAATGTTGCTTTATTGCATAATTATTCCTCGCTCTTATTAGCATGGCAAACTGGCTGAAAGAAGTTCCATTCTGCCCCGCTCCCCACCAGTGCAAATCAATAGGGACAGGCTGTGGGTTAAACCACAGGCTTGCTGATCAGAAGGTCAGCGGTTCGAATCCCTGCGACGGGGTGAGCTCCCGTTGCTCGGTCCCAGCTCCTGCCCACCTAGCAGTTCGAAAGCATGTTAAAGTGCAAGTAGATAAATAGGTACCACTCCAGCAGGAAGGTAAACAGCGTTTCCGTGCGCTGCTCTGGTTCGCCAGAAGCAGCTTAGTCATGCTGGCCACATGACCCGGAGGCTGTCTTCGGACAAACGCTGGCTCCCTCGGCCTATAGAGCGAGATGAGCACGCAACCCCAGAGTCGGACACGACTGGACCTAATGGTCAGGGGTCCCTTTACCTTTACCTATGTTTACAGTTGTCTCTCAGAAGTGCTGGGCAGGAATCACCAATATTGTGCAGAAATACTACAGATAGGGCTGAATAAATTTGTCTGTTTCAGTTTCTCATTTTCCCCGATCTTAAGCATGTGATTTGGGTGGGTTGTTTTTTGTTTTTTTAATCAAATCAAATCAGAACTTTATTATTAATGATCAAAGACCGGCATTGAAAAACTGTGATTAGAAGCACATAGGATATATTATACTGATGTGAATAAGAATAAGAATAAAGATAATAATTTAAAAGGGAATAAAGTAAGTGAAAGTAGCATAAAATAAGTAGAATGGGCATCAACATTTATGAAAACTAGAGTCATAGCATAGAGTCAAAGAAGAAAGTTACAGAATGTCCGAAGTCAGTTCTTGGTGAGTTTATTTTATTTTATTTCTCGTGGACATTCCCCCTTTGCAGGGCCAGATTTAGGTTTAAGCTACTGAAGGTAATGGGGCCCTTTATATGTCCAGCTGTCCTTTGTCAACAACAAATTGTTGCTGTTTTTTGTGTTGAATATACTGTATGCTATATGTTCTAGCTACAGGTAGGTTGCCATGCTGGTCTGCCGTAGTCGAAACAAAATAAAAAAATTCCTTCCAGTAGCACCTTAGAGACCAACTAAGTTTGTTATTGGTATGAGCTTTCGTGTGCATGCACACTTCTTCAGATAGAAACATCTCACTGGTTTTCACTCCCGAGATCTTCTTGGATTTTGATACCCCTAACCGTTAGGACCTCATTATTATTTTGTTCTCCTGTTTTCCAGGTGAAATGGAGGAACTGGAAACTCTGTGGCTGACGGGCATTTGCCACAATGAGAAGAACGAGGTCATGAGCAGCCAGCTGGACATTGACAACATGGCAGGTGTCTTCTACATGCTCGCTGCTGCCATGGCCCTCAGCCTCATCACGTTCATCTGGGAGCACCTGTTTTATTGGAAGCTGAGGTTCTGCTTCACTGGAGTTTGCTCTGACAGGCCAGGACTGCTTTATTCCATCAGCAGGGTAAGCTTCTCTGTGTGTTTCAATTAGTATCATGCTCACCTGTAAGGCCTCCATCATCTGAGACCAGGAAGAGCATGAGAAAGGAAGGAACGTCTTCCATGGCTCATGAAAGAACAGGGAGGTGGTCTGGTAGGCCTTCCTGGCAAAAGGTGTTCCATAGAGTAGGTGTTGTCAAAGAAGGAATCCTTCCTCTGTCATAGTTCATAGAATTGTAGAGTTGGAAGGGACCACGAGGGTCATCAAATACAACTTCCTGCAATGCAGGACTCTTTTTGCCCAATTTGGGGCTCAAACTCACAACCCTGGGATTAAGAGTCCCTACCAACTGAGCCATCAAGAAGGTGTCATCTGAATTATTCTCAGCATCCCCATGATGGCTGTGTTCTATCTCAACCATCAGCGGCAGTGTGCTTTGGAATGCTAGCTGCTAGGAATCACAGTCCTGTCTAGATGGGCTACTGGTCTAATCCAGCAAGCTCTTCTTTGTTTCTTATGTTCATTGAAAGAAGGGCGATGGAGCTAGAGCTCTCAGGTATTCAGCCGATGGGGAAGTGTACACAGGAAGAGATTGTTCTGCTTTCCAAGGGACGGAGCTGAAGCTCAGTGGTAGAACTTCAGCCTGTAGTGCAGAAGATCCCAGGTTCAATCTCCAGCATCTTCAGGCAGGACTGGGAGAGGCTCTTGTCTGAAACCCTGCTCTGACAGCCAGTGTAGGCAATACTGATGTACATGGACCAACAATTGGACTTAGTATAAAGCAACTTCCTGTTTTCATGGAAGGAGCAAAGCCTGAACCATTTCAGGATGGAAAGGGAACTAGAAACATTCGGAAAAAGATACACCAGCATACAGAAGACTGGTTTCATGCACACATGGTTCAGGGTTGTGTGTCGTCTCTCCCTCTCCCTTTACTTTCAAAACATTAAATCTGCCTGAGCTTAGATTTTGCAGCATTGAATGACAAAGCACAACATCTCAGGCACAATGTCCCCCATTAATTGCTCACCTTGAATAAGTACAATTAGCCTTCTGCATGAAGTAATTTGTCTACAAGAGATGAAGCCATTTTTTTAAAAAAAAAATATAGTAGTGGTAGTACAGTCATACCTCGTGTTGCGTTAGGTTCATGTTGCATCTTTTTGGCTTGCGAACGTGGCAAACCTGGAAGTGTATACTTCCGGGTTTCGCTGCACATGCACAGAAGCATTCTGTGCACTTCACGCATGCGCAGAAGCACTCTATTGCTCTCCACGCTTGCGCAGAAGCGCCACTCTAGTTGCGGACCTTTTGGGGTGCGAATGGCACCCCAGGATGGATCGTGTCCGCAACTAGAGGTACCACTGTAGTAGTAAAGGTAAAGGTACCCCTGACCGTTAGGTCCAGTCGCTGACGACTCTGGGGTTGCGGCGCTCATCTCGCTTTACTGGCCGAGGGAGCCGGCGTTTGTCTGCAGACAGTTTTTCCGGGTCATAACTAAGCCGCTTCTGGTGAACCAGAGCAGCACACGGAAGCACCGTTTACCTTCCCGCTGGAGTGGTACCTATTTATCTACTTCCACTGGCGTGCTTTCGAACTGGTAGGTTGGCAGGAGCTGGGATCCGAGCAACGGGAGCTCACTCCGTCGCGGGGATTCGAACCGCCAACCTTCTGATTGGCAAGCCCTAGGCTCTGTGGTTTAGACCACAGCACCATCCGTGCCCCTACGTAGTATTACGTAGTAGTAATAATAATAATGCAACTAGTAGCAAACGTGAAATTTTAATTTCCAAATAAGTTATTTGTTTAAACAACCAGCTGTAAATGTTCTTAGCCTTAATCTCTGCCTACTCACAGTGGTGTGTGTGTTTTAATTAGTTAATTGACTCTGATTCTGTGTTTGCCAAAAATGTTCAGGAAATAGTTGGATGGAACCACTGAGCTAATATCTAATTCTGTGTGTGTTTGTGTGTGTGTGTGTGTGTGAGAGAGAGAGAGAGAGAGAGAGAGAGAGAGAGAGAGAGAGAGAATTGAGAGCGAGGAAGGGTGGAACCGCACTAGGGTTTTCTCAAAAAGACTGTATCCTGGCTCAAACGCACAAATCTCCCGGCACACTTTCTGGCTTGCAGGACCTGTTAGTATGCAGCCTACATTGGCATACCCAAATTGCTTTGCTGTCCATAAAAGTGGTTTGCTGGATCCAGCCAAGATCCATCCAGTCCAGCAATCTGTTTATAGCTTCAGCCAGATGTTCACAAGCTGGTGGACAGGAAGGTTGATTGGTTTCTCCTCTGCATCTCCTCTACTCAGAATCCTCTGGAACATTTGGCTGTTCTACTAACAGCTGTTGACTGTTAGCATCTTCCATTAATTCCCCCCAGTTTGGGGCAAGGAAGCAGCCGAGGTGGTTGCCCTCCAGATGTTGTTGGGCTCCATTTCCCATTAGATCAGAGGTAGCCAACGTGGTTGGCCTTCAGATGTCATTGGAGTCCAGTTCCCCCTTGCGTCAGAGATAGCCAACGTGGCTGCCATCTAGCTCTTGTTGTGCTCCATTTCCCTCTACTTCAGGTTTGTGTAGTGCAGATGTGAGGGAACCTTTTTCACACACACCCCGGTCCAAATTCCTTTCTGGACAATGTACTACAGGCCACATGCCAACGCTGGCAGGACCAGAAGCAGAAGTGGGCAAAGCAGTGAATGGGCACATTCCTTTTGGACAGTTGGCTGGTTTCTGCACATTGACTCTCCCGCCCTTCTCTGTCCTCTATCCAGGCATGCAAGAGAGGATAATGATATCAGAGTTCAAGGACACAGGCCAGCCAAGTGAAAATACTCAAGGGGGATTAGGACAGGAACAGTGGGGTGTGTGGTTTGGGGAGAGTCCTGAAGGCTACTGTCAGGGATCTGCCCACCCCTGCCAGTCCAGCTCTGAGTGCATACAGGGACCCGCAGCCTGTGTTAACGACAGATTCATCTTCGAGTGAATCTGGCAGCCCCTCTTCGGGGGAGGAGCAGTTAGTGGCTGTGAGCCAGGGAGTGCCAGGTGTCCAGGGAGTTACTGGGATACCTGGCACCACCCAGCAGACTCGATCGGAGGGGGAGGCGTCAGTTCCGGCGCCTATCTCACGTAGGAGGAGAAGGCGGCAATTCAGAATACCAAGGCTTTGGTGTTGGCGCCAAAACAGAAGGAGGGCACTTCCGGATTCTGCTAGTGACTGAGCAGACATGATAAACTGAACTCTGCACTGTAAATAGCTTTGCACAAAATAAAGAGACTTAAAGACAAGATGGCTTGGTCTTACTATTGAACAACCGATAAGAGAATCTGACAGCTACATAGAGAGGTTTGGAGGGCCACATCCACCCATTAGGTCTGAGGTTCCCTACCTCTGGCTTATTGTTTCAGGAAGTGAAAATACACAAGCTCACATGAAAATGTGGACTGAATTGAATCTCAGTCCCTTAGCTGATGCCCATTTAAAAGGCCCAGGTGGATGGGATTCTTGCACTAAACTGTTCCGGATATGGCATTATAATTATTGCCAGCTGTAAGAACAATCCTCTCTTTGGTTCCCAGTTAGGTAAAGGTAAAGGTACCCTGACCATTAGGTCCAGTTGTGACCAACTCTGGGGTTGCAGCGCTCATCTCGCTTTATTGGCCGAGGGAGCTGGCATACAGCTTCCGGGTCATGTGGCCAGCATGACTAAGCCGCTTCTGGCGAACCAGAGCAGCGCACGGAAATGCCGTTTACCTTCCCGCCGGAGCGGTACCTATTTATCTACTTGCACTTTGACGTGCTTTCGAACTGCTAGGTTGGCAGGAGCAGGGACCGAGCAACGGGAGCTCACCCCGTCGTGGGGATTCGAACCGCTGACCTTCTGATCAGCAAGCCCTAGGCTCTGTGGTTTAACCCACAGCGCCACCTGCGTCCCTTCCCAGTTAGGTACTAAGGTTGAAATACTGGGGGAGATAATTGCTGCCATTGCAGCAGGTTTCAGGAGCTGTGGAGGTTGAGCGCAGGCCAAGCGGAGGGCTTCCTGCAGTTACCTGGTTGGCCTCTGTGGGGAAGAGGATGCTGGACTAGGTGGGTCATTGGTTCTGATCGAGCAAGGCTCCTCTTCTGAGAGAGAGAGAGCGTGAGATAGCGACAGCGAGCGCTGAGTTGCACCATGGAGCAGGAAGGGGCACGCGATTGCTCTCTGAGGTCTCCAAACCCTGGTTTGTGATGCAAACAGCATCTTTGCTGATGCAGGAAAACTGCTACTGAATCCCACAGGGCTGCTGCTTCAATCCCCATGGTATCCAACGGTTTGCTGCTGTATTGCATGAAGGTGCAGGATGTCCAGGCTATGCAACTGAAATGCTAAGGGTATCAATAGCTCCATGTGTAGAATGTCTGTACCTACGGATCAAGGAACATAGGATTGAGATTGAGCCAAGCCAGTGGCCCATCTAGCTCACTATTGCTTATATTGACTGGCAGTAGCCCCCTCCATTGTTCCAGGTAGGGAGTCTCTCCTAGCCTAAGCAGGAAACACCAGGATTTGAACTGGGAACCTTTTGCATGTAAAGCAGATGCTCTGTTATTAAGCTATGGCCCTTCCCCTCAAAGAAAGGGTGGGGAACCTTTTCAAGCCCAAGGGCCTCTGTGGGTGGGGCAGCCTTCCAGGGGATTCATCGTGGGGTTAGAAGCAAAAGTGGTCAGAGCAGCAGGTGTGATTCTGGACTTTTGCATAGCAGGCTACATTCCAGCCATGCAAAAACCAGAGGTGTCTCTACACACAGAGAAAGAGAACACACTTGCACATATCTCCATCTCAGTCCTCTATCCAGGCAAGCAAGGACACAGTCAAAAATACTCAAGGAGGACTTTGCATGAGGATAGTCCTGAGGGAGGGACAGAGAGCCCTGGGGTGGGGGGCATATTTGACCTACAGGCTGGAGGCTCCCTACCCCCTGATTTAAAGATTTGAAACTTTATCCATTTTGTGTTGCTTCTCTTTTAGGGTATTTACAGCTGCATTCATGGGGTCCACATAGAAGAAAAGAAGAAGTCTCCCGACTTCACACTGACGAGTTCTCAAACGAATATGTTGAAACTCCTGCGGTCGGCAAAGAACATGACCAACATCAACCCCTCCCGGATAAACTCCCCCAAAAGAACAGCCGATTTTATCCACAGGGGGTCCTTGATAATGGACATGATGATGGACAAGGGGAATCTGATCTTCGCTGACAACAACAGGCCCTTTCCACCGAAGGAGAACATTTTCAGCGACAACATAGGCGACCTACAGGCTTTCATGGGCGACCGCCACAAGGACAGCCTCAACAACTACGTTTTCCAAGGGCAGCACCCACTCACGCTGAACGAATCCAATCCGAACACGGTGGAAGTCGCCGTGGCAGCGGAAGCCAAAGGGAATTCGCGCCCGAGACAGCTGTGGAGGAAATCGGTGGAATCTTTGCGCCAAGAATCTCTGCGTCAGGGCTCTCTCCAGCGAGAAAACGATTCTGATGAGAACCGGCAGCATTCGTTGACAGGCCCAAGGTACCTCCCCGAAGAGATCATCCGCTCAGACGTTTCAGATACCTCAAGCCGGGCCACCTGCCACATGGAGCCCGAAAACAACAACAAGCACCACAAGTCAAAGGACAATGTTAAAAAACGGCCTGTAGCGAAATACCCGAAGGACTGTAGCGACGTCGAGCTGACATATCTGAAAAACAAGTCTCTGCCTCGCGATAAAATTTACATTATAGATGCCGATAAAGAGCGTGGCTTTCACCTGGATACGCCCCAGTATATCGAGAACATTATCCTTCCGGAGACAATGGAGTTCTCCGACGTTTATCAGGATCACAACGACAACTACCGGAAGTCGGAGCCGAGTAACAGGACTCCTTTGCCGAATGAGGAAAGTCTTCCAAGCAACGACCAGTACAAGCTGTACCCCAAGCACTACGGCTCGAAAGATAAGAACGCGACCTTCGGCGAAGCCAACGACCGCTACAGGCAGAACGCTACCCACTGCAGGAGCTGCCTTTCCAGCCTGCCCAGCTACGCCGGACACCATTTGAGCCGCTCGCCCTACAAGTGCGACGCCTGCGTGCGGATGGGGAACCTGTACGACATCGACGAAGACCAGATGTTGCAGGACACCGGCAACTCGGCCCAGCGGGAGGAAGAGG
This sequence comes from Darevskia mixta, assembly GCA_034641385.1. NCBI lineage: Eukaryota > Metazoa > Chordata > Lepidosauria > Squamata > Lacertidae > Darevskia > Darevskia mixta. The sequence goes on from JAWWNH010000201.1 coordinate 1,009,338, forward strand.
TGTACCGGCACGACTGGGTCCAGAACAACAAAACCCAGCCCCCAAAGAAAAGCCGGCTGAGGATCAGCCGGCAACACTCTTTCGACAACCTCCTGGACAACAAGCCCAGGGAAGTGGACGTCGGGAGGCCGGCCCGGAGCATCAGCCTGAAAGACAAAGAGAAGTTTCTGGAAGGCAGCCCTTATGCAAACCTGTTTAACGCCCCCCAAAGCAAACTCTTGAGCAGCAAGGCTCCGCTTTTCACACGCACCCTGGACGACGGTAAGAGGATCAAGTCCCTGTATTCCGACCGTTCCGCGGAGAACCCTTTTCTGCACTCTTATTACGACGACCAGCACTTGGTTCTGGGGCGGAGCCCCGCGGCCCTTTATAAACACTCCTTGCCCACAAAAGCGAGAAATGATAGTTACTCAAGGTCGTCGATAAAATCGACCGCCTCGTACTGTTCCAGAGACGGCCGGGTCCACAACGACATGTACATTTCGGAGCATGGGATGCCTTATGTTGCAAATAAGAATAGCGTGTACTCAGCTCCAAGAGTTTTAAATTCCTGCAGCAATAGACGCGTGTATAAGAAGATGCCTAGCATTGAATCAGATGTTTAGCTTTTTTTCCATTCACATTTTTATCTAGAGGGGAAAACATAGTTGCCAGCATCCGAGAGCTGAACGGGGTGTTCCTTAGCAGACCTCCGGGAACTGAGGGTCTGCGATGCCTTCCATTGATTGAACCAAAAAACAAAAAGAAAGAAAGAGAAGGAAGAGGGAGTAGGAAGAACGATAGGAAAAAATACCCCATCCCTCCAAGGGCATATCTATACTACAAATATATATTGTTTTATTTGACTGCAGTGTCTTTCCCCAGAGCATCCTGGGAATCGCAGTTTGGTGATAGTGCCTCAGATCCCATAGTCACACCCACACCAGACATTTAAAGCATTATTTTACCACTTTGAATAGCCATGGCTCCCTCAAAAGAACCCTGGGAACTGTAGTCTGTTAAGAGTGCTGGGAGTTGTTAAGAAACCCCCTCTACCCCCCTAGCAGAGCTACGATTCTTCCCTGGGAAGAGGGATCAACTCCTTGCCGTGGGACCACATTCATCCAGTGCTTTACCAGCTGCACTGGCTCCCAGTGGAGTACAGGATCAGATTTAAGGTGCTGGTTTTGACCTTTAAAGCCCTATGCGGCCTAGGACCCTCGTACCTACGGAAGCGCCTCTCCTGGTATGCCCCGCAGAGGACCTTAAGGTCCACAAATAACAACATTTTGGAGGTCCCGAGCCACAAGGTTGTTAGACTGGTCTCAACTAGGGCCAGGGCCTTTTCAGTACTGGCCCCAACTTGGTGGAACACTCTGTCACAAGAGACCAGGGCCCTGCGGGATTTGACATCTTTCCGCAGGGCCTGCAAGACAGAGCTGTTCCGCCTGGCCTTCGGGTTGGATTCAGTCTGATGTTTCCTCCCCTTATGGTTTTGATTATGGGCGATAAATGAAGCTGCATTTAAATTTTAAATTTTAACCTGTATTTTAATTAATGGTTTTTCTTTCTTTTATATTTTATTGTCATTTTTATTGGTGTTAGCCGCCCTGAGCCCGGTTTCAGCTGGGAAGGGCGGGGTATAAATAAAATGTATTATTATTATTATTATTATTATTATTATTATTATTATTATTATTATTAAACCACCCTGGCGATTGTAGCTCTCTGAAGGGACGAGAGGCCTCCTAACAAATCAGGGCGCCAATAAGAAACTACAGTTCCCAGGATCCTTAAGGGGTGACGCTTTGACTGTTCAAACAGTATTGTGATGATTGACCTATATAGTGGGCATGTGGCCCATATTAGCAACCCACAGCTTTGTTTGGAAGGCTACCATCCCCCTAGGACAGTGATGGCTAACCTTGACACTCCAGATGTTTTGGGACTACAACTCCCATCATCCCTGACCACTGATCCTGTTAGCTAGGGATGATGGGAGTTGTAGTTCCAAGACATCTGGAGTGTCAAGGTTAGCCATCACTGCCCTAGGAAGAGGGAGCAACCGTCAAGCCACTTCCCACCTTGCAGTCTAAATACACCCTTAGGGATCAGTTCAAGCCCGGGCAGAAATGGGCACCACTTCCGGTCTGTTCATTTTGGAATCCTGCTGGGATATGTTGGCAACTATGTTATTTTTTATATTAGGATGGTTCTTTTTTCCCCTTATCCATCAGACTTGAGTCCTTCTCGCACTTTCCACCTGGCGTATTTATGTCCTCCCAGACGTTTATTTTTTAGTAGAGAATAAGCAATATGGTATGCATGTACTTTGACACAGAACAAAGAAAAAAAATGTTAAGAATGCATTTGTACACTGACAAAGGTAAGACTTGTCAAAGAGATTAGAGTTAGTCTTTTTTTTTAAAAGAAACGAACAAAATGAAAAACTATATATCTATATATATAGCTATATCTATACGATTTAGTTTCATCTTTGTTTTTAAACACAGTCAAACAAAAGCAAAAAAATATATAATATATATCTATATTTATATATCTATATATATCTATATATCTATCTATATATACATATATATAAATATATATATATACATCCTCAGGGCCCGTGAATGGAAACAATATTGTGTTCATCTTTGTCTGTCTTACAGAGACCAAGGCTGCAATCCACAGAGGACTTCTCCTCCGCCAAGTCCCATTGAAAGGAATGGAAGTTTCATAGTTGCTAATAGAGGTCCCACACGTTCAGATAGCAGCTCCCAGCTGGGCGATGTGGTGGTGCAACCAGGAAGGGGTGGGAACCTCTCCCAGGAAAGGCAGGGAGCTTCTTTCCCCGTCTCCCCACCTGAACAGACAGACCACGCTAGTCCCTGTCGAGGCCAGGCTGGGCTGTGGTGGGCGACCTCACCCGGGACGAAGTCTGGGAAGAGCTGGGAGGCTGGGCGAGGAACAGAAAGACAAGACCACACAGTCTCCTGGCATGTCTATGGCTTAACCAAACCTGGAGACTTCTTAACTTCCAACCTCCGAGCTATCCAAGGGGGTGAACTTTGATTCTCTGCCAGTCCGAAGAGGGGCACTGAGGTCTATGCTCGCAAGAGTTCCAGCTAATCCACCTGCCTGGGGAACCAAGCGGCCTCACTTGCTGCGCTGTCTTGTCTCCCCTAACAGTCCCGGTGGGCGTACCATTGGGGGTGAAGGGGGGGCAATACATGTCAGATGTTGGCGCTCCTGATCTTTCCCAAGGTAGAGTCGCTTGGCTGCTCCCTACACTGAACAAGCACAAAAGTCCAATGTGCTTGGACAACTCCCATTCTTTTTAATGGTCCTTGGGGGGTCAGTTTCACGTAGAATCATAGAACTGCCGAGTTCGAAGGGACCCTAGGATGCTATGGCCCCTATTCTCAACACAGGGTTGCCACCTTTTCTTACAGACCCTGCACCCGCCTACCTTCCCCAGACATTTAGCAGGTGCTCCATGCTTTTCCTGGTGTGGAGATGAGTGCTAGGGAAAGGTTCGACTGTGACATTTCTCTACGCCAGGGCTGAGCCTAGAGCAGCGTTTCCCCAAACTTGGGCCTTCAGCTGTTTTTGGACTACAGTTCCCATCATTCCTGACCACCGGTCCTGCTAGCTAGGGATGATGGGAGTTGTAGTCCAAAAACAGCTGGAGACCCGAGTAGGGAAACCCTGGCCTAGACAGTAGGGCTGGTAAGCCTGTTTTGAGGACGTTTCAAAAGGTGTCCCCACCTGAGCTTGGCGAGCCTCTGCACACAATTATCATGCCACCAGGAGACTGCCGCCACGTGGACAGACTTTAAATGGCCTCTTTCTGGTCACAGTAATGTGCCTGGTGGCCCCAGACACAGGAGGAGAAGTTCCTGGGAGATTGTGCCCATCTAGTTAACAACCCACACAATTCTGCTCCAGCGTAAATTCCATGAAAATATTGATATTGCTGCATAAGGAAAGCAGACCTCAAAGGATAGCACTTTACTGTTGACATTTGTAAAAAAACAAAACACTTTAGTCTTGAAGGAGTCTCATTGCTTATGGGACAGCTTAGGGTGGATTCGGACATTATGAAAGCAGCGCAGGCAGTTTGTGGGAAACCTACACACAATCATATTCTTGAGTTGGGCACCATCTTATATCCATCAGATGATATCCAACTGCCATGCTCAAAGTTGACCTATTGAAATCTGAGTTGGGTATTATTTTATATCCATTGGGTGATATCCAGCTAAGTCATGCTTGAAGTAGAGCTAATGGTTCTGAGTCCATTGATTTAAATAGGTCTATTCTTAAGTATGACTAATGAATATCACCCATCATGTTTGTAAGAAACAACCATGAAGGTCAGATGAAAAACACACATCCTATCATGGGGACATGCTCCATATGCATCAAAAGTGGTTTGTTGAAGTCTCAGCTGCAGCAAGGGCGCATCTGTATCTGTGTGTTTTTCAAGAACAGCCTTGCATCGTCTAAATCCACCGTAAGATCCAGGGAGGAGATTCTGGAGAGACCAATTTGGGGAGTGAAGCCAAATATATATATATATAATAATGAGGGGAAGGGGAAGGGGAAGAAAAAAACACCATAGGCCCAGCTCATTGCACTTGTAAGACGATGGTTTCTGTTGGTGTCCAAATGCTTTCATCCTCTTTCATAGACACTCGTTTTGTAATGAAATTGGTTTGTAGAAAACTCCACAGTCCAACTTTGCAGCTGGAAGATCTCCGCAGCTGGAAACATAGATATTTCTAAGTCTTGGTGTATGGAGCTTACATCTGTAAAGCTGTAGACCTCATAATCTAACTTGAAACCTACATGTGTACACAAGTATGTGTCTCTTCGTTGTTGGTGATGATAACTCAGGGCTGTATAGTATCTCTCTTCGCCTTGTTCCTTCACATTGTTCAAAAAGAAAAAAAAGAGAAAAAGAGAACCCAACAACACTGGCACCAATATAACCGTTGCTCATTTGTTTACAACCCAGTAGTGGTCCCATTCTGGTTAACCGTATGTTAATGTTAACTGCAGTTGTTAATGTATGACACCAACAGCCATATATGTCGAATGGACTCAACCTGGAATGCAGTACCAAATTGTTTGACAGTAGTCTGGAAGTGTAGCATTTCTCAGTTGTGACTTGCTTTCCTTCTAGAACTCTCATGTATGTATGTTTGTATGTATGTTGGAGCATTGTTATTTTTTTACTTCTTTGATCAGATCCATCCTAAATACTCAATATATGCACACGACATGTGTAAATTAGGTAGCTGCAGAACACGCTAGGGAGATAAGGATCTCCCAATGCTCAAGTCAAGTAACACTGGAGTAGGGAGGAGGAAAGCTTTTCCTGAAATAGGGACACATTCCAGGGTTGGTTTCTGAGTTACTTCTCACACACACACGCACACACACACAAACATACCGGTATATATAGATATATATACACACACAATGCCATGATTAAAAACAAATGTGCACTATGTGGATACATGTCACTTTAAGGAAAAAAACAAACCAAGGAGAGAAGGGAAATACAGACCTGAATTGAAATGTTTTAGCATCTGTTTAATGATCCTGCCGCAACATGGGGTGGTTAAAATTAAATGGCCCTGCTGAGTGCCAGATGTAATATTTAGACCAGCTTTGCCCAATGTGGCAACCTCCACTTGTTTGAGATCACGAGTCCCATCAACTGATGGGAGTTGTAGTCCAAACCATCTAGGGGGCACCAGGTGGAGGAAGCTTGATGTAGACCAGGCGTAGGCAACCTTGGCTCTCCAGATGTTTTGGAACTACAACTCCCATGACCCCTAGCTAACAGGGCCAGTGGTCAGGGATGATGGGAATTGTAGTCCCAAAACATCTGGAGAGCCAAGGTTGCCTATGCCTGATGTAGACAATGCTGCTCTCCAACCTGGGAAGAAAAGAAGGTTTGCCTCCCTTGATTATGGAATGTGCTGGGAAGTCCTTCATAAGTTCTTCCATTAGAACAGGGCTGAGATACCTGTGTTCCTGGACTAAAACTCCCATCAGCCACAGCCAGCATAGCCAGCTGTCAAGGATGAAGGAAGTTGTAGCCTAGCAACAGCTGGAGAGCCTCGGCTTCCCTATTGCTGCTTTAAAATGTTGCAAAACTTCAGTTTAAAAGTGTAGGAAACGAGGACAAGTGTGGTGTAATTCCATCTATGCTAACTGGGACGCAAGCATGATTTAGTTCTGTAGGTTTCTTCCCAAGTAAGCATGTATAAAATGTTGCTTTAGAATAACACCTATTATTCTAGGGCAGCGGGGTTCTCAAATCTTCCCCACCACGGACCACTTGAAAATTGCAGAGGGTTGTAATGATTTTTCTGCTGCTTGTAGCAATTGCAGTGGGCTGCGCTCAACGCTACGCGATTGTTAACTATATATTTTTTATTCCTTTTATTTCTCATGGTGTTGGATTGTGTTGCAATCTGCATTCCACAGACTGCAACTCACAATGCAATTAAAATATGAAATCAAAGAAGCAATAAAAAAATGAAAAAAGCAACAGGAATATTTAATGTGGGCATGCCATGGACCACTGGTGGTCTGTGGACCTTAGTTTGGGAACTTCTTTCCTCAGGAAACCTGCTTTTCAAGGAGAAAATGGGACACTTTTCTCCCACTCCAAATGCGATCTGGCAATTCCCATATTTCCAAGGCGGTGACCGTCAGGGCATTTATTCTGAAATCATCCCAACCCCACAATATGCACATGCCACCTGCAATAGCTTACTCCAACCTGATGCTCTCCAGATACTTGAGACTACAATTCCCATCAGCCCCAGCCAGCATGGCTGATGGCAAGTGATGATGCAGTTGAGTAGCATCTGGGAAAGCTGGTCTGCCATTCAATTAAACTGCGATACCTTGGCTCATAGCTGTCAACTTTCAGATTTGAAAATAAGGGATTTTTCCAAACTTTTGGATTTGAAAATAAGGGATGCCACGAGGGCAGTGCAATGGCGCCACCCTGCGCTCCAGAGGCTGCGCGCAAACGGGTGAGCAAAAGAGTGAGCGCGTAGACGGCAGGCAGGCTGTCTGTCTGGTTGGGCGTGAGGGTCTGGCTGCACAAGGCATGCAAGCTCTGCCCCCAGTCGGTCTCAGACTCCTTATTGGCAGCCGAGCAACGCAGCTGAGGAGCCTCCCTGGCCGGCAGGGAGGGAGAGGAGCTGCTTCCTTTGAAATCCGGGAAATTTAAGGGATATCAACAATCCGGGATAGCAGCAGGAAACGGCATTGGAATAAGGGAGTTTCCCACAAAAAAAAGGGAGGGTTGACAGCTATGCCTTGGCTGTGTGCAAGTCAAAACACATTTGAACACTAGAAGCATTTCAAAAGCAGGTTATGATGTCGCTTGAGAGCAGAGGAGACCCATTGCTTGCAAATATCACCCCTCCATTGAGATCCTTGCTTCTTGTACTGAAGCTGATTTCACTTTTTAAATCGGAGTCGCTTTCGGCCAAAAGCATAGGAGGTGATAGTTCGTGTGCTCTTTCTGATACATGGATTGGAACCCTCAGGTGCTGGTAGTCAGAGTTGCACCCATCACTGTTCAGAATGGTCTCTTTTTTGAGAGGAGAGAAATGTGGACCAACCATTGCTGGTCACTGCAGTTGAGGGCATCTACCCACTGCCCTCAACTGTTGAGGTTCCCTTCTTGAAATAAGCCGTTTCTCGTTTGTTTCACCATTGGCTGGTCTTGCTTGCCTAGGCAAAAGCAGCAGGTAACAGACATGCAGGCATCTTCTCCAAAGTGGGCTGGCCAACTAGAGTTGATCAACTCTAATGGAAACTTGGCCTTCTGTAGGTTGTAACAAACCACACCCATGGCTTCATAAGAAAACCAGGCCTCCAGAAGGCAACTCTGTGCTGCTACTTATTTAACATTTATTATATGTATGCGGCTGAAATACGGAAATTGCACTATGCGAAACTGTAGATTTTGATATGGGACCTTACTGCAGTTTTAAATACGAGTGTTTACAGCTTTTTTAAAATATATATATATAGAAAAAATGGGTATCCAGATGAGCTTTTAAAAGTGTGATTCTTAGTCTGCATTTTGCACTGGAAAAGCCAGCCTGATTTTTAAATAGCAGTCTGGCCCATGTGGATGTTTGGTGCTCTAGAACAAAAACCATTCAATGTGGACAGCCAAACCTAATGGTGGGGATGGGGGAGATATCAAATATGGTGCAGGAGTTTTGGGTTGTGCTTACGACTGTTGGCCATGATTCCTAAAATCTCCCACATGGATGAGCAGGTAGTCCTTCCATAAGGGTTGTGCTTAGATGCTGTGGGTGGCGAGGATCTGGTGGAGGTGAGTGGATCACCTCCAACTAGAAGTCTAGCTTCACAAGTTACTTTCCTACTCTCCCCAATGCTTCTTGTCGGTGAGATGCCACGCACATCCCAGAAATCAGTTCTTCTCTAATGTACAAAACCTGAATAGGTATGTTCACACATTACACCATACACAGGTGTTTGCATGAAAAAGTGCTCACTTGCAGATTTGGGATGCACAACTGTTGTGTATGCGTGCTGAACATTACATGGGAATAATGGCATGAGTGTCTAGCTCAATTCACAGGTACAAGGTTCCAATGTAATGTATGAACATCCCTAATGTGGTTTTTTTCCCTGTCGGATGGTGACCAGTCAAGAGACTATTCCCAAACCAATGATGTTGGGTGTCATGTTTTGCCAGGATGTTGTACCAGTTTGTGCCTGTTTCGATCCCAGAAGCTCACATGCTCTAGCAATTCGACGCAGAACTTATATGCCTGTAAGCCAAAGAATTCACTCAGTAGTTAGATCCAGATAAATCAACCATGCTTTACTCTTGACTGTTCCATGGGCAAAGCGAAATTGCTAATAGTGCCCACCTTTTATACTATCCAACGGGCACAAAGCCCACTGATTTGATCTCCTGCAGAAACCCCCAACAAAAATGGGAGGCAAAATTCCACCTCCAGCTCAGCTATTGTGGTTGTGGCTGGTATAAGGATTGGCTATAGCTTGATGATAGTTGGGATGGGAGAGATTTGACTCAGTTTTCATCTGAAAGAGGAAAGGAGGGAGATCAGGGCAGGGCATGGAGCTAAAAGCATGCAAGTATGCCTAGATCCAGTCTCTAGAACCTCCAGGACGGTCAATATTGCTTTGGACACCATGGGTTTCTTGGGCATTAACGCCACTGAAGTGAGCAGCCTTTACAGGTGGATTTCCCCCAGAGAACCAGGATCCCCCTAAAGATTACTGGGGTGGGCAGGAACCTTTTAGGCAAAAATGCATGCCAAATCATACATAGGAGGAGAAATGTGCACTAAAAATACAGATGAGTTATTTTAAAATGGGGTGAACTGAATTTAAGATAGGAAAAAAGAGAGAATCTGAAGTTGACAGTTTCATCCAGATCTAGTGCAGACACCTGTAGATTGCACTGTAAATATGGACACACAAAATGGAAAAAGGGGGGGGACACCTCCCCAGATAAGATTAACATAAATCCATTTGCATACAAGGTCTTCCAATATAAATGCATTGCTTCTCAGACATGTGCAGATGCATTAAAAGCTTGATTTTATTTCAATTAAAGAAAAGATCAAAATGCAAGGCATCATGACTGTACACAGAAGCTGGTGCTTGCCAGATTGCACAGTGCGATGAGGAAATCAAATCACGAAGAGCTGCCAGTCAGCTCCCCCATTTTGTACTTCCTTGCGAGTTATACATTCAGACGCCAACGTATCATACCATATGTGATTACAATTTATACTCTTAATGCACAGAGCATTGACATCAGGTGATCTCCTTGTGGCCTCTAAACAGGTCTTCCAGGATGTGTTCTACTGAATTTACACATTTCTTAATAAGATTGCTTCCTCCAACATGCATAATAGGACCCACTGGGTTTGCAGTGGTTTAAGCTTTCTTACAATACCTGCTGCACTGAGGGCTTATCTCAGTTAGCTTCCCCCCACTCTTTCCAGAGGTCTTCCTTTTAAAGCTCCATGCCCAAACATTCTTTCCCTGCAAAGACTTATCCAAGCGCACTTTCCCTACGAAGACATGCTCTTTAGTGCTCAATTGGAGCAAACAGCAATTTGGGTTTTCCACCGAGTGCTGTTTGCTCCGATTGAACTTTAAAGAGCAGGTTTTCATGGGGAAAACTCCAGAGCAAATAAAGGGTGTTCACTCATGGAGCTTGAAAGCATGGACCATGCCGGGAAAGTGCAGATGAGAGGTAAGTGTGGCTAAGTCCCAACTGTGATGTATACATACAGTGTTGGGTGCAGTTATGATGCATTGTCTTTTCAACAGTGCTTGCATTCTTTGTTTTGGAGATAAGAAAACAGGACATTAATAGCTGTCAGCTTTGTGTATGGATATGGGGCTTTTGTGGGGGGAGGTTAGACAGCAGCAGCTTCTGCAAATCTTTTTCTCCCCATGAGCATTCCTGCATGAGACCCGACTTTTCAAGCACCTGTTTGCTTCTTTCACATCATAATTCCTCCCACCCATGGAGCTGTAATTTTTAAACAGAGCTTAGCTTTCACTGTCCTTCTGTCATGGTGCAGATCTGAAGGTGGGTTAATCACCATACCCGAAGTCCGCCCCCCCCCCCCGACTTTCATTGGCAGGGCAAAAGTGAGGTCAGAGAAGTGCTGTTGTGCTATTATGGTTTTTCTCTGCACCCCTCATTTTTGCTCCTGTGGGAAAGTTTTAGGCTAACTCCTCGGCTGTCCTATATCCCCAGTTTGGGCTCCCCCTCTGGGGTGTTGAGAAAGTTGTGGATCTCTCAGATCTGTGCTTTTTCCTGATTCCCCCCTGAACATCCTCAAATCACCTCGGATTTGGTCATGCTTTCAAAGGCGCAACATCTTATGGCCACAGTAGCAAGGAGAAGGGTTCTGACATGGTTTATCCTAGGCCCCTTTGGATTCCCTCCTGTGGTGATAGGATTGCAGCCATGGGTGTCAAAAAACATACATTATTATTATTATTATTATTATTATTTTTTAAAAAAATCTAATGTATGATGAGGCCCTGAATAGATCTCTGTTGAGCAGAGCAAGTTGATATGGAGGTTCTGAACGCAGCTGTCCATTTGTGATGGGGGTTCACCAATGAAAGTCAAAACCTAGCGCTGAGTTTGTCAAGTGACTGAACCTGCATTATGTGAATGCACCATCAGAAATGGGAGCACTGGGGTGTTCATCGAGAACACTCGAGGTTTTGCATAATTGAAAAACCAAGCTCAACAATTTTAAGACATGCACATACACACTCTCAAGAGTCACCAAATACACAAGTTACGTCCGTACACACTCTTAGAGACTTCTTTAAAATTGGTAGTTGGATATGATATCCTAATAACACAGTGGGATGCAACTAATTTGTGATCCAGGAATCTTTATTTCCCATTTGTTTGTTTGTTTCTCTGTTGACCTGTTCTGTCTAAACAGTTGTCTACCCCCCTCCAGCATATTTAAATCCAAATGCATGACTTAAGTGCTAATACTGTATAAATAATATTTTTCAGACATATCTACAAAACAAAAACCCACAAATGTTTGCTTCAAACTTTTGATGATAGAAAAGGGGGGTGGGGAGAGTACATAATGAACATGGTTGTCTTCAAGGTGTATTGTATTTTTCATTTTTTGTTAAATATGTAGGAGGGGGAAAAGAAAGAGAGAAAGAGAGAAAGAGAGAGAGAGAGATGGAAGATAGGAAGAGAGCAGGGGGGACGTGAATGTTTGCGTATATTGAAATGTATATACCTGTGAGAGAAAACACATGTGCCAAGTATAACAAGATGTAAAAAATGTAAATACATGAAAATTTCATTTTTCTAATAAAGATAATTTCTGCCAATTGATATGAAAATGGGAAAAAAGAAAACCTCCGTCATTTTGCTTCCCTCTGTTCATTAGTACAGTGATTTTCAAATTGTGTTCTTTGGGTGCAACCAGATGTGGGGAATATTGCCTTAATTTTTCCTATTATAATGCTGGTGCCTCTGTCTCATATTCTAATGTTCTTTCACTGCCACAGTAGCTTGCATCATGGAACTGTGGCTTTTTGACTGATAGCCACCATGTTGTGCTAAATTTCATTCGTACTGGTGGGTGTGATGTGACACAACAACCAATGTCAATGGACAACATCGCTATGCCCTCAACCTTTCCTCACCATTTTTTGTGTGTGTCATTTTTGCATGGTAATACAGTCATACCTTTTGTTCTCGAACGCCTTGTGACTCGAACGTTTTGGCTTCCGAACGCCGCAAACCTGGAGGTGAGTGTTCCGTTTTGCGAACTTTTGGGGAAGCCAAACGTCCGACGCAGCTTCTGTGGCTTCCAATTGGCTGCAGGAAGCTCCTGTAGCCCAATCGGAAGCTGCGCCTTGGTTTTCGGAAGTCGAATGGACTTCAGAATTCAAGGTCCTTAGACCTTAAGATTCTTTATTTAACGGTCAAAGACCAGTCGAACGGACTTGTCTCAGGCATTCTGTGGAGAGTTTCAGAGCTCAGAACCCCCACTATGGCAAGTAGTACTCTCCGGAGTTCCTCATCTGAGGAGTACCATTTCTGAGCAACAATATATGGGGTGAGGCGGTTCCTTGGGGAGACTGAACTGGGGACCTTCTGCATGCAAAGCAGATGTTCTCCCACTGGGATATAGTGTGTTCTCTCTGTACTCCCAGGGGTGGGGTACTGGGTGGGCTAGGAAAAGCTAAGTGCGCTCACTTCCTTTCATGCCACGACCAGACTGGAGAGAAGCACTGTGCAATCTTGGCCAAGCATTTTGGAAGATGTAAAACCCTAACTGTGGATACAAGGCAGCAAATCTCCAGAATCCTTTTTTGTACGGCCCTCATTGTAGCAGACATAAGAGGGAATGATCTGTGGAGAGAGAGAACTTTCATTTTCTGAGGGCTTCCTTTCCCTCCACCTCCGGATATCCTCCACGAATCCTTAATGAAAGGTTCTCTGCCAAGTGTATTGGTAGAGGGAAGAAATATCTATATCTCAAGGTGGCTTGTAAAAAAATGTAATAGTTATAATTTGGAGGGTGAAATGATAAAATGAATGGTTACGTGATTGGCAGCATATACATCCAGCCACTGAATGGTTTTGATAGTTGAAGTTTAGGATTGCCAGACCTCCAAGTCTGACTTGAAGTCTCCAGGTTTGCTTGGCACCCGCCAGGTGGCAGGTGGGGGGCTTGAATCACCAGGTGATTGATTGATTTATTTTTAATGAGAAATAATTAAGAAGACTGTGCATGCAGCTTGCAAACTTCAGCCTGGCAGGAGCTGGCTGCAAATGATAGTATAGACACTTTGGGCATCTGCTTTCTTCAGCTCCCCTTTCCCAATTAACCTCCATCTCCAGGGTCCATCTGACGACATCACCAGGCCTGCTCCTGGGTTTCAGGTTTGGCCCTGAAATCTCAGGGTCCAGTATGCTGCTCATCTGGCAAACCTATTAAAACTCAAATTTTAAAATCTGAGGTCTTTGTAAGGGGAATGTGTTGTTGTTGTTTTAAAGTTACTTGCCGTGCAATCTCTACACATTTATGCTGCTTTTGATTTAATGGTTTCATGTCTCATTTTGTACTTAAATTGACTTTATCCTTACTTATTGTAAGACACCCAGATAACTTGATGTTCTCTGGCTGGCTTGATAAATTGTCATAAACAAGCAAAGACATCAATCAAATGTTTGCTCAGAAGAGAAGTCCCATCATGAGCAACGGAACTCACTCCCAAGATTTCTAAATCATTGTGTTAAGAGAATGCAAAAGTATCCACTGTAAGCTACTAATTCGGAAGGGTAGAATAGATGAGAAAGAAAGAATATCACCATATTCTGCCTCCTCTCAGAAGAATTGTTTTAGACATTGCAAGCTGTTAAACATTTGTTACCAAATAAATAATACTGATACAAAAAGTATACAAAAGTCGGAGGAAGTATATAAAAAATGGCTTGGAGTCGCGCTGTAAAAAGGAAGAAGAAAGAAAAACACAATGGGTTTCATTAGTTCTCCATCCAAACTAGTGTTATACCCTGTAATCCTCTGGCCCCTGGGAGGGAATTCCATTCGGTTGCCATGTGAAACATTGGGTTTCCCTCTGCAAAGGCAATGAGTGAGTGATCTCCACTCTTGGAGAGAGAGAGATCTGCCACTGGATTCTTCACCCACTTCAAGGTGGCATATTCCACAATTCTTGACAACTGACACCAGAGCACTAATGTTGGTAGTGTGGTGGGTGGGGAAGAGGAAATTCTGGAGCGGACTGTGGAAGGTACCATGGGAAGAGCCTGGTGCCCCGACACAACCTCAAACTGGAGAATAAACTACTCCAGCCCTTTGTTATGGAGGGCAAATGTAAAGAAAATAAAACAACAGGTAGATGGGAAAATGGAAGAGTGGCGTAAAAGGCAGAGGGACCAACTGTAAAGGTAAAGGGACCCCTGACCATTAGGTCCAGTCGTGACTGACTCTGGGGTTGCGGCGCTCATCTTGCTTTATTGGCCGAGAGCCGGCGTACAGCTTCCGGGTCATGTGGCCAGCATGACAAAGCCGCTCCTAGTGAACCAGAGCAGCGCATGGAAACGCTGTTTACCTTCCCGCCAGAGCGGTACCTATTTATCTACTTGCACTTTGACGTGCTTTCGAACTGCTAGGTGGGCAGGAGCTGGGACCGAGCAACAGGAGCTCACCCCGTCGCAGGGATTCGAACCGCCGACCTTCTGATCAGCAAGCCCTAGGCTCTGTGGTTTAACCCACAGCGCCACCTGGGTCCCGACCAACTGTAGATGGCACCAAAACCAATGACAGGCAGAGCTTTGCCCCCATCCTCCTCCCTGTTAAGTTCTACAAGGGGCAACCACCCCCTGGGCTGCTGGTAAATAAGAAGGCTGGCTGAAGGCAGACCGACACTTGTGGGGCAGTGCCCCACTCACCAAAATGGACCAGCACCCATTGCTTGTTAAGACTCACAGGTGGGGAGAGTGTTGTGTTCAGCTCCTTCTTGCAAACTTCCCATAGGCATCAGTTTGGCCACAGTGAGAACAAGATGCTGGAATAGATGAGCCATTGGCCTAACTAGGAGCTGGGCTCTTCCTAGCTACTTACGTTAACCCTTACCTACAGGAACATAACTGAGTCCAATATTGTTCATAGGAATTTGGCACGTTTCACCTAGAAAGTCTTTGGTAGTCTTCCATCATTTGAAAACTTTGTTCTTTGAGATCTATCCATGAGTGTTGACACCACTCCATTCAAATCACCCATCAATGAAAAGATTTTTTTAAAAATGGTGAATGCAGGGACGCATCAGTCAAATAAAGCCCATGCCTTCATCTCCTGGTTGTGAACTTCCCATTTGGGCATCTGGTTGGTCACTGTGGAAAACAGGGCATTGGACTAGATGGACCATTGACTTGACACAAAAGAGATGCTCTTCTGTCCTTTTAATTCTTGATCCCCTGTTCTGGGACTGCGGAACCTGTGGTCTTCCAGATATTGCTGGACACCAACTCCCATGATCCCTGAGGATTGGGGCTGTAAGAGTTGGGAATCCAAAAACATATGAGAGACACACATTGACTACACCTGCTCTAAGTTTCCATCTGTTAGTGCATGGGGTGGGGAGTGGCGTGGAGATGTCTGGTCCAAGCAGGCAGTCCCAATAGCTCCCGCCCGGGAGCCAGGGCTAATCAGCAAAGCTTTAATAAAGTCTGATAGGGCCCCGTTTACTCTTTGTGTCCCTGCTGCGTTTGAAGCGTCGTGCCACCTTCTGACCATCTGTGGTGTAGAGCAGCCAGCCAGCAGTTCCATCTGCCTTCAGTTCTCTATAGCTATTCCAAGGACAGGCATACTAGGCGCCACAGCCAAAGTCCCTAGTTTGAGATCCCCAGCAGAGCACATTAAGCATGTAAACATGTACTCTTGCTGTCTCGCTTTGTAGCTAAGCCTCAGGGCTTCCAGATGTCAAACGTACACCTTTCTCCAACTCCTACACACATCTCTTTCTCCATCCCAAAGACAGGCAAATCTGTATCAATTAGGACTGTGTACTCACTCCAGCCCAATCCCAGATCCTAAGCCAAGTCTGGCCAATTTGGGATTGACTAACTCTGTATAAGATTGCTTCCTATGTTTCTGGTGTCACACAACACCCCAGTCTCTGCTGAGTGGTAGTGAGAGATTTCAGGGGTCTTGGTGCTCACCAAAGGTTGTGTTTCTGTTGGAAAGTCAAGGCACAGCGGCTCTGCAGTGTCTTGGAAGTATGGTTTATTTGCACAGTGTCTCTCGTTGACCTCTCATAGCTTCAGCAAGCTTGCGTCCAAAGAATCAGCCAGTCTCTTGGTGGAACCTCTTCCATCCAGCATTGCATGTTCTCCCTACCTCCTTTTTTCCACTTCTAGCAGCCTTTGCAGAAACAACTCCTCCACTTCCAGCATCCTCTTGTCACCCTGGCAAACTGTTCCACAAGCCTTCTGCCAAAAGGCACTTTATATGATGGTCAAGGTAAGAAAGATTGTATTACCATACATATATAGGCATTTCTGTCTAAAGCATTCCTTAAGGGTTCAAGTGCAGTTTATCACATCCCCTCCATCACTTCTCCAATGAAAATAGGGACATCCTATTCCATAATGATAATTTTACTATTTATATCCCAAATATCTTACTGGGTTGCCCCAGCCACCCTGGGCGGCTTCCCACATATGTAAAAACAGAATAAAACATTAAACCATTTAAAAAAAAACACCCTTCCCTATACAGGATTGCCATCAGACGGCTCGAGGCTCGGATAATTCATTCCCTTCAACTTTTCTTGAATAGGGACATCCTAAGGAAAAGTGGGGACATTCCAGGATCAAATCAAAAACTGGGACAGCTTCTCTAAATCAGGGATGTCCCTGGAAAATCGGGACACTTGGAGGGTCTGTTGCCATAGCTGTACTTCAGCTAAGTAGGGATATGGGTGGCGCTGTGGTCTAAACCACTGAGTCCTCTTGGGCTTGCTGATCGGAAGGTCAGCGGTTCGAATCCCCGCAACGGAGTGAGCTCCCACTGCTCTGTCCCAGCTCCTGCCAACCTAGCAGTTCGAAAGCACACCAGTACAAGTAGATAAATAGGTACAGCTGCGGTGGGAAGGTAAACGGCATTTCCGTGTGCTCTGGTTTCTGTCACGGTGTTCTGTTAGTGCCAGAAGCGGTTTAGTCCTGCTGGCCATATGACCCAGAAAGTTGTCTGTGGACAAACACTGGCTCCCCTTGCCTGAAAGCGAGATGAGCGCTGCAACCTCAGAGTCGCCTTTGACTGGACTTAACCATCCAGGATCCTTTACCTTTTACCTTTACCTTTTAGAATCATAGAATCATAGAGTTGGAAGAGACCACAAGGCCATCCAGTCCAACCCCCTGCTAAGCAGGAAACACCATCAAGCAATCCTGACAGGTGGCTGTCAAGCCTCTGCTTAAAGACCTCCAAAGAAGGAGACTCCACCACACTCCTTGCAGCAAATTCCACTGTTGAACAGCTCTTACTGTCAGGAAGTTCTTTCTAATGTTTAGGTGGATCTTCTTTCTTGTAGTTTGAATCCATTGCTCCATGTCCTCTTCTCAGGAGCAGCAGAAAACAACCTTTCTCCCTCCTCTATATGACATCCTTTTATATATTTGAACATGGCTATCATATCACCCCTTAACCTTCTCTTCTCCAGGCTAAACATACCCAGCTCCCTAAGCCGTTCCTCATAAGGCATCGTTTCCAGGCCTTTGACCATTTGGTTGCCCTCCTCCTCCTTTTACCTTTACTTTAGCTAAGCAAACAATGTTGGATGCAGAAAAGGCAAAGGCTAGTGGATACAGATACACAGGTAGAACCACAAAGATCCATTTTTATTCAGCAACATTCTGTGGGGTGTGTTGTGAGGGGAGAGTCCACCCACCCCAAGCCCCTATCTTGAGACTGCCCCCTTGGGCATGAGTCTCGATGAGATCTCCTGTCTCTCTCCGCTCAGTGGCTCAGAGCAGATGCTTCCATTGGGGAAAGGAACAAGTGCAGCGTGAATTCTGGAGGCCGACGTCCCCTGTCATTTGCTCTCAGCTCCCGGCAATACAAGCTGCTGCTGCAGAGCACATTTTATTTAGAGCATGTTACATAAAAACAAAGAAAGACAAAACAAAGACGGGGGGGGGGGTGTTGGGAGGGCTGCGCCATGCACCGCTTCAGAACCCTGTGCAACTTGCCATAAGGAAATGCAGTATAATCAGAAACTACTTGGTGCAGACGTAATTTTCAAGAGCTGCCGGTTTATCGTGCTTTTGCAGTTTTGTTCCAAATGCAGAACAACACACACACACACACACACACACACACACACACACACACACATGGGAATAAGCCACGATGCAACAGCAAAAGCTAGCCTGCTTGGAAGCAAGGGAAGTATGCTTTATAGCCCCTTTTCCCCATTATGCAGCTTGGGCTGTGGAAAAGCAAGGCTGCCTTTTAGCAAATGATGTCCTGTATACCTGAAGGAGCATCTCCACACCCACCGTTCAGCCCGACACTGAGATCCAGCGCCGAGGGCCTTCTGGCAGTTCCCTCACTGCAAAAAATGAGGTTACAGGGAACCAGGCAGCTGGGTGCAGGGCAGGGAGTCAGGCGAAGTCAGGAACAGGTAGGCAAGCAGGGGACCAGGGCGGGGTCAGGAGCTCAGGCAGGAAAGCAGGACAGGTTTCAAGCAGGAACACTGGCAGGAACTGGTCAGCAACAATGTTGCTCCTGCAACTTGGGGCTGGGGCTGGCCGGCTTTTCTCTGCCCCGAGGCATAGGGCAGCCCTGATCCTCTGGTGACTCACCTCTCCTGGCTTGGAGGCGAGCACTCCTCCTGCGGGAACTCAGTTCCCTTCGCCTATCTACCCTTCGCCTCTGCAGCTCAGGAGAGGCTGGAGGGTTACCGGACCCAGAGGCAACCTCAGCTTCCCCTGACAGGGCTGGGAGTGGAGCACCTGCAGGCAATGGGTCCTCCATCCCAGCAGGAGCCAGAGCAGACTCAGCAGATGCCTGCACCTGAGGATCCAGCACAGGTGAGGACCCTTCAGCCTCAGGCCCTAGCCCCGGCTCTGCTGGTTCTGGAGGCGAGGAATCCTGTGGCAGGCTGGATCCCTCAGGTTCGGCATCTGAGTCTGAATCCCAGGCCATCACAGCCTGCCACAGCCCCGAGATGGCACAAAGGGGAACATCGCAGTTTTGGAACACCGACAGGGCCCACCTGGCTGCAGAATATTGAGGGGATGCAGCCCCCCCTCCTAGATGGCACCCCTGTCTCTGGCCTTGCCCACCATTGGCATGTTGCACAGAAGGCAATGTGGCCCTCAGACCGAAGAGGTTTCCTCATCCTGCATCTGAGAGTCGTCAATGGATATTTGCCAGTAGATCAACTTGCAGGTGTGAAACCCTCCGCCAGATCCTCTCTGCATTGGGCCGGCAGCAAGAAGAGGATTCACGCGCACCCTCCTGACGGATAAGGTACAAGAACATCAGAAGGCACAATATTTGTTGAAGTTGTCGCACTCCTGCTGCATTTGACAGTGCCGAAGCAATCTTCTCGCGCTGATTGTCTCAGCTGTCAAGCATCTACAGACTCCAGGCACCGTTCGTATTTTTCTCCGTATGCAAAGGAACGCGCCAAGCTGCGGCAGTCTTTGCAAAACAGCCATTTCCTTTTTGTAACCTCGAATTTAACAACCCAGTGAAAGAAAGGAAGAAAGAAGCGCCGGGACATTATATTTTTGCACGTGTGCCTTTGAAAAACTTGATCATAAACTCTGAGGCGCAGCCAAACACTTAGGAATGATTGAAAGTCTTCCCCGAACCCCACTTTCTCTTTGAATGTCTGGAACTCAATTGAACCTGATAAGATCAGTCGGTACAGTTTTCAACTGGCATTTAATCAGTTCCAGAGCAATTTTCCATTACATTTTCTGTATGGTCTCACATTCTGCCTCCATCCCCTCCACCCTTCCCCACAAAAAAATCCACCATTGTTCTTTGTGGTTGTGTAATTGTCGTGCTTTCAAATACATGTTTTCTCTTATTCATCTGTTTCCTCTGGAGGACTCCACAATAAGCTTTTGACAGATTTTTTTTATACATTAGCAAAAAGGGAGTCAGCTGCTCGATTATTTCGGATGGGCATAAATCCATTTAACACAAACCTGGCTAACAGAAATGATTGCTCCCATGAATCGCTGGCTTGCTGTCTGTCTGTCTCTGCTTGAACATAAATCCAATTTGCAACCTAAAGATGGATCCGTGCTGTGGGCAGTCATATGTACCCCTCAGTCTAGACCTTGAGGGTATTCTCTAATTGAGGCTCATCTGCATGTCTGCCTCAGGAGCTGGTAGGATTGTCAGGGCCTGGCATGCAGCTTGCAGGATAGCCTTCCTCAACCTTGGTACCAACAATAAATGACAATGGGAGTTGTAGTCTAACAGCATTTTCTTGGATGCCCAAGTTGACCCAAAAAGAGCAGAAGACCTGGCGTTGGCTAAGTCCAAAGACTTCATTTGCTGTTTAGTCGTTTAGTCGTGTCCGACTCTTCGTGACCCCATGGACCAGAGCACGCCAGGCACTCCTGTCTTCCACTGCCTCCTGCAGTTTGGTCAGACTCATGTTGGTAGCTTCGAGAACACTGTCCAACCATCTCGTCCTCTGTCATCCTCTTCTCCTTGTGCCCTTTATCTTTCCCAACATCAGGGTCTTTTCCAGGGAGTCTTCTCTTCTCATGAGGTGGCCATGGTTGGAGCCTCAGCTTCAGGATTTGTCCTTCTCAGTGAACACTCAGGGCTGATTTCCTTCAGAACGGATAGGTTTGATCTTCTTGCAGTCCATGGGACTCTCAAGAGTCTCCTCCAGCACCATAATTCAAAAGCATCAATTCTTCGGCGATCAGCCTTCTTATGGTCCAGCTCTCACTTCCATACATCACTACTGGGAAAAACCATAGCTTTAACTATACGGACCTTTGTCTTCATACTGCTCATGAAATAAAGAGTCCTATTTTGCATGGTAGAAGTAAGGACCCCTGGACAGTTAAGTCTAGTCAAAGGCAACTGTGTGGCATTGCAGCACTCATCTCGCTTTCAGGCTGAGGGAGCTGGCGTTTGTCCGCAGACAGCTTTCCGGGTCATGTAGCCAGCAGGATTAAACCACTTCTGGCACAACGGAACACCATGACGGAAACCAGAGCGCATGGAAAATGCCATTTACCTTCCTCCCGCAGAGGTACATATTTGTCTACTTCCACACTGGCATGCTTTTGAACTGCTAGGTTAGCAAGAGCTGGGGCACAGTAACAGGAGCTCACCCTGTCGTAGGGATTCGAACTGTCGACCTTCTGATCGGCAAGGCCAAGAGGCTCAGTGGTTTAGACCACAGCGCCACCCCACATCCCTGGTTGCTTTTGCATGACCCCATTCTGATCTGGAATGGAAATGTAAGAGGGGTCTAAGGTCTCAGCATAGACCACCCCAAGTGGCTCACTTGGCTAGGCTTTGTGGGATAACCAGTCTCACATAACAACAAGCTTAAGTCTAATTAATGTGTGAAGGGGTTAAGACCATAGAGTAAGCTGTCCTGCCGGCTTAGCTCACCTTGCAAGGGAGTAGGTAACCAAGCCTTTGTTCCTCCTCAATCTACCTTACTATCTCAACGTGTGAGGAGGTCTGAGGTGTGGCTCCAAGTTTAGACTGAATGGCTCTCACAAGCCATTCTTGTGTTCCACCACTGTAACTAAGCCAAATTTTACTGCCTGTACAACTTTTTCTGAATGTTGTATGGAAACCGCCTCTCCTGGTATGCCCCGGGTAGGACCTTGAGGTCCTCAAATAATAATATCCTGGAGATCCCGGGCCATAAGGATATCAGGTTGACAACTACTAGGGCCAGGGCGTTTTCGGTCATGGCCCCAACATGGTGGAATAGTCTGCCACAGGAGATGAGGGCCTTGCAGGACCTGGTATCCTTTCGCAAGGCCTGCAAGACTGAACTGTTTTGCCAAGCTTTTGGGTTGGGTGGAGTTTAATTGCCTTGTTATGTTATTCTGTTGGCCTGTTGGTGGACTGCCTAATATGAGGTGACATTTTAAAATTGGAATTTTATATTGTATTTTAATTTCGGTGTTTTAATTGATTGTTTGTAGTTTGTTGAGGTTTTTATGATTGTTAGCCGCCCTGAGCCTGGTTTCTGACTGGGGAGGGCGGGGTATAAATAAAAGTTTATTATTATTATTATTTATTAAAAGCACATGAATCAGACATTTGCAGGGTTTGTAAGTAAGCCAATTTTTTACTTACCAAACACCTGGTCTTTTCCTGTGCTGGGGGAAGAGAGAAGGTTTGGAACTTACAAGGGTTTATTTTATAGATCTAACAGCCTATATTTCCCTGCTCTACTTTGCTGCATACTTTGTGGCTTTAAATCTCTGCTGAGATTCTCTCACCTAAGAGTACTTGCCCCAAACTTTGATCTTGGCATCCAGGAATTTTCCTTTCTATACCTATTTTCTTTTCTTTTGTTACAGCCTTAATACTGCAAAGTCCATTTTGCATGGTGACCGTTAAGTGAAATATGCATGTACTACTTATTAGGACATCAGCAGAGCAAAAGTTCATCAGTCCAGCATTCTATTCCTCACAGTGACCAATCACTTGCCTCCAGGAAGTCCACTTGTTGGGAAAAGAAGAAACAGACTTTTGCCGCTGTTGTTCTTCAGTGACTGGTATTCAGCCCTTAAAATGATGCAATGCAGCTGTAAAGCAAAACGTCGATGTTCAGAAACCAAACGCGCAGAGTCTGTAACTGAAGAAAGAAATTGCTAATTTATAAGTATGATGGCACAACCGCAGCTGGCTGAGCTTCAAAACGCAGACTGATTTTACACGGAGATTCATTGTGCTGGGCTAGGAAAAATGGAATCCAGTATATACAGTGCCTCTTGGAAGCTTCACAAATCCCTTGTAGGTATTACCAGCCTACTCCTTAGTGGTATCTGGCTGCAAATGCGTATCCTGAGATGTCTTATATGCCTTCTGGGCCTGCAGTTCTGCAAGCCAAGCTACACAAATATCAGAACCATGTGATGGAGCTGGATTTTACCACTTTGGAACATATTGTGGGGATGGAATGCTCTTGTGCTTCCTATATAAAGGATGCTAGACCCATAGGAAATTAGCATCCCATAGAGAAGGATTTCAGCCTTCCTTTCCTACACAAAGGGAGGGATTATTATTTTTTTATAATAATTTTTTATTAAAGATTTTTGCATACATTTTTTAAATAACATTTAACATTCATACATTATACATTTTTCCTGACTTCCACCAACCCTTCTCGAGATTTTCACTTTTCTTAACTTCCTCTTGTATTTCATACTCCACTATTACTTTAAATAATCAATTTCCAATATTACCTTCTAAAATTATTTCTGTAATATTTCTTAAAATTAACCTCACAAAACTTCCTGCAAGCCTATTAACGTGATTTGTTGATTACAGTTGTCTTTCAAATATGTCTCAAATTTTGTCCAATCTTTTAGAAATTCCTGGTCCCGTCGGTTTCGAATTCTTCCTGTCATCTTGTCTAATTCTGCATAGTCCATTAGCTTCATCTGCCATTCTTCTTTTGTCGGTAATTCTTCTTGTTTCCATCTTTGTGCCATTAACATTCTTGCTGCCGTTGTTGCATATAAAAATAACTTATTATCTTGTCTCTTAATGTCATTTCCTACAATTCCTAACAAAAATGCTTCCGGCTTCTTTATAAATGTATATTTCAACATTTTTTTCATCTCATTATATATCATTTCCCAGAAGCTTTTCACCTCAAAGGGAGGGATTTTTGGTCCGGGGGAGCACAGCAGAGAAAAATCCAATCCCTCTCCTTCTTCCCCCTCACCTGCAGTATGAATTGGTGCAGTCCAGTTATGCCTGCACCATATGATTGCCCTCCTGGACTATATGGCCAAAGGGACATGTTCTTGAATGAAAGGAAGCTACCTGCACCAGCAAGATTGTCTCATTGCCATTGCCAGCTCCTGAAATTTCTACACGTTAAACTCTAGCCAGATCTGAGTCTATACTCTCTTCTTTCCTAGAATCATAGAATCATAGAATCATAGAATCATAGAATCATAGAGTTGGAAGAGACCACAAGGGCCATCCAGTCCAACCCCCTGCCAAGCAGGAAACACCATCAAAGCATTCCTGACAGGTGGCTGTCAAGCCTCTGCTTAAAGACCTCCAAAGAAGGAGACTCCACCACACTCCTTGGCAGCAAATTCCACTGTCGAACAGCTCTTACTGTCAGGAAGTTCTTCCTAATGTTTAGGTGGAATCTTCTTTCTTGTAGTTTGAATCCATTGCTCCGTGTCCGCTTCTCTGGAGCAGCAGAAAACAACCTTTCTCCCTCCTCTATATGACATCCTTTTATATATTTGAACATGGCTATCATATCACCCCTTAACCTTCTCTTCTCCAGGCTAAACATACCCAGCTCCTTAAGCCGTTCCTCATAAGGCATCGTTTCCAGGCCTTTGACCATTTTGGTTGCCCTCCTCTGGACACGTTCCAGCTTGTCAATATCCTTCTTGAACTGTGGTGCCCAGAACTGGACACAGTATTCCAGGTGAGGTCTGACCAGAGCGGAATACAGTGGTACTATTACTTCCCTTGATCTAGATGCTATACTCCTATTGATGCAGCCCAGAATTGCATTGGCTTTTTTAGCTGCTGCATCACACTGTTGACTCATGTCAAGTTTGTGGTCTACCAAGACTCCTAGATCCTTTTCACTTGTACTGCTCTCAAGCCAGGTATCACCCATCCTGTATCTGTGCCTTTCATTTTTTTTGCCCAAGTGTAGTACTTTACATTTCTCCCTGTTAAAATTCATCCTGTTTGCCTTGGCCCAGTTCTCTAATCTGTTAAGGTCATTTTGAAGTGTGATCCTGTCCTCTAGGGTATTAGCCACCCCTCCCAATTTGGTGTCATCTGCAAACTTGATCAGGATGCCCTCAAGCCCATCATCCAAGTCATTGATAAAGATGTTGAATAAGACTGGGCCCAAGACAGAACCCTGTGGCACCCCACTAGTCACTTCTCTCCAGGATGAAGAGGAGCCATTGATGAGTACCCTTTGGGTTCGGTCAGTCAGCCAGTTACAAATCCACTGAATGGTAGCATTGTCTAGCCCGCATTTTACCAGCTTCTTTACAAGAATATCATGGGGCACCTTGTCAAAGGCCTTGCTGAAATCAAGATAGGCTACATCCACAGTGTTCCCTTCGTCTACCAGGCTTGTAATTCTGTCAAAAAATGAGATCAGATTAGTCTGACATGACTTATTTTTCAGAAACCCATGCTGACTTTTAGTGATCACAGCGTTCCTTTCTAGGTGCTCACAGACCGTTTGCTTAATGATCTGTTCTAGAATCTTTCCTGGTATTGATGTCAGGCTGACTGGGCGGTAATTGTTTGGGTCCTCTCTTTTCCCCTTTTTGAAAATAGGGACAACATTTGCCCTCCTCCAGTCTGCTGGGACTTCACCTGTTTTCCAAGAATTCTCAAAGATTACTGCCAGTGGTTCTGAAATCACCTCTGCCAGTTCTTTTAATACTCTGGGATGTAGTTCATCTGGCCCTGGAGACTTGAATACATCTAAACTAGCCAAGTGTGCTTGTACTACCTCCTTACTTATTCTGGGCTGTGTTTCCCCTGCTGAATCATCTGCTCCATATTCTTCAGGTCGGGCATTGTTTTCTTTTTTGGAGAAGACTGAGGCAAAGAAGGTATTGAGGAGTTCTGCCCTTTCTGCGTCCCCTGTTCGCATTTCACCTTCTTCTCCTCTAAGTGACCCCACTGTTTCCTTGTTCTTCCTTTTGCTACGGACATACCCATAAAAACTCTTTTTATTGCTTTTAACCTCTCTAGCAAGCCTGAGTTCATTCTGTGCTTTAGCTTTTCTGACTTTGTCTCTACATGTGCTGGCTATTTGTTTGAATTCCTCTCTGGTGGTTTCCCCCTTTTTCCATTTCTTGTACATATCCCTTTTAAATCTTAACTCAGTTAAAAGTTCATTAGATAGCCACCCTGGCTTCTTTAGGCACCTTCCATGTTTTCGTCTCATTGGTACTGCTTGAAGTTGTGCTTTTAATATCTCCCTTTTAACAAACTCCCATCCATCATGAACTCCCTTCCCTTTTAGTATTACTGACCATGGGATCATACCCAGCATTTCCCTAAGTTTTCTGAAGTCGGCTTTCTTAAAGTCTAGAATTTGAGTCTTAGTATGCTTGGTTGCTCCTTTCTGATGTATAATAAACTCCAGAAGAGCATGATCACTCCCACCTAATGATCCTACCACTTCTACCCCACTAACCAGGTCATCACTATTGGTTAGAACCAGATCTAAAATGGCTGATCCTCTTGTTGCTTCTCCCACTTTCTGGACAATGAAATTGTCTGCAAGGCCCGTGAGGAATCTGTTCGACCTTATGCTCTTGGCTGAGTTTGACATCCAACAAATATCAGGATAGTTGAAATCCCCCATTACTACTATCTCATTTCCTTTTGAATGCTTGGTCATCTGTTCCAGGAAGGCATCATCTATGTCCTCAGTTTGGCTTGGGGATCTATAGTAAACTCCCACCATGAGATCACTGTTATTCCTGCAGGGCAGTTAAGTTACTGACAATGCTGTTGAAAGGGTGAAAGTTCCCTAACACATACTAGGATTCCTGCAGCTTTATTCTTGCTTCCTTCCGTTGTGTCACTGCGTATCTTAACAAGAGCTGTCAAAAGATGCACCCTGTTCTTATTTAATCTTGGATAAATATTTTACCTTTGGAATATGTTACACTCCAAACCTCTCGTCTTGGCCGGCTGCATTATGCAATTGTCTTCTGTCTATTGTAATTAAATAAAAATAAAAATCTTCAGGCAAGTCCATATATTCGCTGCACTTCCTCATTAGGAAACTCATACCAGATAGCAACCCCTTGATCAAATCGGACAGATCCTTCGTTTGCAGAGGCGGGGGGAATCACCACTAGGGACTCTGTGGTTTTGGTCGAGTTCAGCTTATATATGTAAAAAGTAAGCTGGGAAAACACTGCCAGGACTTTTCTGCCAGTTCAGCAACTTTGACTCAAGCTTGAACTGTATTAACCTTCATATAATTGTCCCGGTTTCCGGAAAGGTTTTGTGGCTCTTTTAAGGTTCACAACTAAGAAACTGTAGACCTGGTAGCTGAGTGGCAGAGTGCTAGCCTTGCATGCAGAATGTCCCAGGCTCCATCCCCATCACCTCCAGTTAGAAGGACCAGGAAACAAGGACTAGGTAAGATAAAAAAGTAAAGGACCTCTGGATGGTCAAGTCCAGTCAAAGGTAACTCTGGGGTTGTGGTGCTCATCTCGCTTTCAGGCTGAGGGAGCCAGTGTTTGTCCACAGACAAACATTTGTCCCACTTTTAACATCTTCTGGCACAATGCAACACCATGACGGAAACCAGAGCGCATGGAAATGCTGTTTACCTTCCTGCCACAGTGGTACCCATTTATTTACTTGCACTGGTGTGCTTTCGAACTGCTAGGTTGGCCGGAGCTGGGATAGAGCAACGGAGCTCACCCCATTGTGTGGATTCGAACCGCCGACCTTCCAATCGGCAAGCCCAAGAGGCTCAGTGGTTTAGACCACAGCGCCACCCGCATCCCTAAACAAGGACTATGGGAGAATGGTCCTGCAGGAATTCCACCCAAGAGCTGATTCCCACTTGCCAATATAGGAACACACCATGGAAAGGCAGATAAACACTAGATACATGAAGAACTTGTTTCACAGATGATAACAAGGGGTGTGGGTCTTATGACCACTGGTTCATATTTTTCACCTTTCCTGCTGCTTTGGTGATAATCATTTGTCTTTATTTTCCTTCTACCAACTCTTTCCCAGGAAAGTAATCAAGAAAGGAGAAAGCTAGGAGCAACATTTTGCTTCATCCAGAGCTTTGCAATTTCCAAGGCTGTTAACAAAGACTAACACAACAGATTTGTCCGGAGGGAGCAATGACATCTGGTCTTTGTTATTGCAACAGAGCAAACAAAGGAGAAAGACAGGTGAAGCATGTCTAATTTTCTACCTTTGGTGCAACGTTCATTTTGTGGAAATAGTGCATGAGGGAGACATCCTCCTATGTTGTCAATTTCTATGGTCGGAGTCGTGGTCTTATATTAACGGTCCGGCAATATGTCCAGCAAAATCACAAAAAGGGGTACGGTGGAGGCAGGGATGTTGTGGGAACACCTGGTTGGTGAGGCAAGCTTTTTTCTCTTTCCCTCTGCACAGAGCAGGGGTGGGGAACCTCTGACCCTGCGGTTGGACTCTCAACTCCCATCAGCTCCAGCTAGCATAGCAAATGAGCAGGGATGGTGGGAGTTACAAATCCAATGTCACCTGGAGGATCATAGATGTTCCACATCCCAGATTTATGGGTTAATTTGGGAAGATGGAGCCAGGTAAGATTGGGATCAATTGCAATGAGAGGACGTCAGAGAGTGACACATTATTGGTTGCAATCAAGGTTGGATGGGCTGAGCCCTCACCAGTGAATTTTCTAATTTTGCCATTGTGTAAGATGTGTGAACTTGTTTCTTTTCATTACTGTTGGTCTCCCCTTTAAATTTAACACTGAACGCTTTTGAGCTCCCTCTCAGTCTCACTTAAAAGCAGGGATGCTAGAAGAATTTGAGAGTTGCAAGATCTCATGTGACATGACCTGATCAGAACTCAGTTCTTAGTCCAGTATTGTGCTTCCTGAAAGTTCTGGTGTGGTTTTTTACCTGAAAAATACAATACAATAGAAATTTTATTACATGGCCTCAGGCCCAGTAATTTGGGGGCGGGGGGGGGCAGGGAGGATGAGGATATGCAAACAAATATAATATAACTATATAATAAAATTGTAAGGCTGTTGTCATGCTACAGTTTGCAACTCCTGAACAGCAGGCAGGCATGTGAGCAAGCAAAGTGTGGGTGTGAGATTTGGCAAACTGCTCTCTGACGTACTTCCCACCTTCCATTTAAACATCACTAGAGCGGTGTTTCAAGGAGGGGGGGGGGCTCTTCAGAGAGTGGCTTGGTCTCTCCCAGTCCTGCTTTATGATTCCAGGAACTGAACCTGGGACCTCCTGCATGTAAAGCATATGCTCTATCACTTCCCTAGGTAGCTGGTGAGCAGAAAGTCCTGTCTTTCTCTGAGACCCAAGAGAGCTGCTGCCAGTCAGAGCTGATAGCACTAGGCTTGATGAACCAGTAGTCTGGCACAGTATGAGGTTCCTAACATGTGGTTGGGAAAGGAGTTTGGTGAGAAACTCAGTGGAGATACTGGCAGAGAGGCAAATAGACTGTGAGAGCTGGATCATTGGTGGTAGTCTGGGGTATGTCTGGAACTAGAAGTCATGAGACCAGCCAGTAGTTAGGACCACAGAGAAAACCAGGAGGCATGGTTGAGAGGCAAGAAAACGACAAGCCCCATAGCTTTGGTCAGATGGCGGTGGGGTTCAGAAACACCCCAGAGCTCAAGAAGACCTCCAGGCTTGACCAAGGCTCAACTGCAACAGGAAGACTTTCTATATTCCTTCCTACCAAGGAGGACACTGCAGCCAGCCTTGGTGGGTGGAATTTAACTGGAGCCAGGCTGTCAGCTGCGTTTCAGTAATTCACCACACGGGGCAGCCATGCACGGATTTCAGCAGCTCCTAACAGAGACTGAGCAGGGAACCAGCAAAATTCCAGTTCAGGTCTTGCCATGAATGAATCAACCGTGTGGCCTTGGCAAGTTTCTCTCTCTCTCTCTCTCTCTCTCTCTCTCTCTCTCTGCCAGTTCTACAACACTGGGATGATAACAGTGCCCTATTTTTCAGGGCTGTTGTAAGGGGGGAAATCAAGACTGTATCTATGGTCAGATGGAAAGCGAGAAAGCATTAAGCTAAATTCAGCAGTGTAAATAAGTTTTGATGGATACAATAAAGGAAAACCGATGGGTATAGCGGGATTTAAGATATGTAAAATGAACCACGGAAAGAGAAGAAGGGAAGTCATTGATATCTTAAGGATGTTAAAATGTGTATTTGAAATTGTAAAACAGAAAATTTAATTATTATTATTTTTTTTGTAAAAAAGCGAGAAGGCATATGGGAAGGCTGGAGAACATAAATTCAGGGTTGAGGGAGAGGTCAGAAGTGCATTTCGATCTTACTGACATTGCTTTGGGGGTGAGGTGGGGTGGGGTGGAGAGTTTGTCCTACAGCATAGCTCATTAGAATATCTCCCACACAATCACTGTTTGAAAATCGCAGACAAACGACCTCAAATCTTCCATGTATTGCTACTCAACAAACAAAAAAGAAGGAAAGGAAAGGAAAACTATAGCTATTTAATTCTAACCTTTCTTTACCTTGGTTTTTTTTTAAAAGAGCTGACTGCCTTTCCACATTGTTGTCTATTTTTACTTAGCCAGTTCAACTAGAGCGTTAAGTAAGAGTGTGTAATTAATCACTGCAATCCCAGTCTTGGCCCTCTGCAAAACTGCCATTAATTAAGATAACAAATCAGCGAAAGAAAGCCAGAACGGGTGCATATTGAAAAGCAGGAGGAGCAGAGGAGAGATGGGAGCAGTTTCAATATACAGTAGGCTCTGGAAGCTTTGGGAAACAGCTAGCAGGCTATTTTCCTTTAAAGCAGGGATAGGGAGCTGAGATGCTCCAAATTATGTGGCGCTGCAATTCCCTTCGCCCCTGACCTTTGGCCAGCTGGCGATGGCTGATGGAGGATGGAACCCACCCCAATTTGGAGGGCCACATGTCCCTCATCCTTGATTTGTATGGTTTACATGATGGGTGGGCAGGGGAATTATATAAGGCAAACTAGCTGACCCGGCCACGCCTTGCTGTGGCTGATTTGGTGAAAGGCAAAAGTAAGATACTGTAGGAAAGAGAAAGCGTATGTTTACTTATACCTTATCTCGTTGAAGTTCAGTCTATGTGTTCTCCGTTTGCCCCTCCCATTTTTATCATCGTTTCTACAACTGTTTATTACTACTATTTTAGTCTATGAGGTTTGTGCTGTTTAACGTCCACTGGAGGGCGCTATTTTTTGCACAAAATCACATTTTTACCTGGGAAAGGTGTGGTATTTGTGCAATGTAAGTACATATGATCACTCCCATATGGGCATGGAACGTTGTGTCCAAATTCAAATGGAATCGATCAAGGGGTTATGGAGAAAGGCGATAGTTAACAAACATCCAACTTGAACGATTTTATATATATAGATGTTATTTTTACATTTATTTTCTAATTTCGACATCACGGAACCAGAATTTTGGGGCATGTATTTTTATGCTGTGAACCACCCTGAGATCTACGGATGAAAGGCGGTATAATAATAATAATAATAATAATAATAATAATAATAATAATAATTTATTATTTATACCCCGCCCATCTGGCTGGGTTTCCCCAGCCACTCTGGGCGGCTTTCAACAGAACATTAAGATACAATAATCTATAAAACATTAAAAGCCTCCCTAAACAGGGCTGCCTTCAGATGTCTTCTAAAGGTCTGATAGTTGTTATTCTCTTTGACATCTGAAGGGAGGGTGTTCCACAGGGCGGGTGCCACTACCGAGAAGGCCCTCTGCCTGGTTCCCTGCAACTTGGCTTCTCGTAGTGAGGGAACCGCCAGAAGGCCCTCGGCACTGGACCTCATTGTCCGGGCTGAATGATGGGGGTGGAGACGCTCCTTCAGGTATACTGGACCGAAGCCATTTAGGGCTTTAAAGGTCAGCACCAACACTTTGAATTGTGCTCGGAAACGTACTGGGAGCCAGTGTAGGTCTTTCAATACCGGTGTTATGTGGTCTCGGCGGCCGCTCCCAGTCACCAGTCTAGCTGCCGCATTCTGGATTAGTTGTAGTTTCCGGGTCACCTTCAAAGGTAGCCCCACGTAGAGCGCATTGCAGTAGTCCAAGCGGGAGATAACTAGAGCATGCACCACTCTGGCGAGACAGTCCGCGGGCAGGTAGGGTCTCAGCCTGCATACCAGATGGAGCTGGTAGACAGCTGCCCTGGATACAGAATTAATCTGTGCCTCCATGGACAGCTGTGAGTCCAAAATGACTCCCAGGCTGCGCACCTGGTCCTTCAGGGGCACAGTTACCCCATTCAGGACCAGGGAGTCCTCCACACCTGCCCGCCTCCTGTCCCCCAAAAACAGCACTTCTGTCTTGTCAGGATTCAACCTCAACGGTACACAAGTTTAATAATTATAATGATAATTAAAATACAATACACATGGTTCTGGGATACCATTGTCCCACATATTGGGCAAATGATAACTTGCTGAACCCTAAATGGCACTTCTAAAACTATACACTAAATGTATCTTACCTTACCTTACTGTATGCTTGTGAAACATGGGCCACTTACAAATGCCATCTCCAAGTCCTTGAAAGATTCCATCAACGGTGTGTCGGAAATTTTTTACACATCACTTGGGAAGACAGGCGAACGAATGCCAGTGTACTGGAAGAAGCAAAGATCACCAGTGTCAAAGCAATGATTCTTCAACATCAACTT
Organism: Darevskia mixta; assembly: GCA_034641385.1. Lineage (NCBI taxonomy): Eukaryota > Metazoa > Chordata > Lepidosauria > Squamata > Lacertidae > Darevskia > Darevskia mixta. Next base: position 1,042,111 of record JAWWNH010000201.1, read on the forward strand.
CATTGGACTGGTCATGTTGTGCGGATGCCTGATTGTCGTCTTCCAAATCAACTACTCTATTTCAAACTTAAAAATGGAAAGCTGATCAACAAAAGAGGTTTAAAGACTCTCTCAAGGCAAATCAAAAAAATGTAGTATAAACACTGACAACTGGGAAACACTGGCCTGCAAGAGCTCCAATTGGAGAACAGCCTTTACCAAAGGTGTCATGGGCTTTGAAGACACTCGAACTCAGGACACAAGGGAGAAACGTGCTAAGAGGAAGGCATGCTTGGCAAATCCACACCGTGCTCAACTCCCGTCCGGAAACCTATGTCCCCACTGTGGAAGGACGTGTGGATCCAGAATTGGCCTCCGCAGTCACTTACAGACTCACTGTTAAAACCATGTTTATGGAAGACAACCTGACTCAGCTATGAGTGATCGCCAAAGAAGAGGAAGAAGACACTAAATGAAATATTGATTTGTTTTTTAGAAGAGCCTGCTGGATCAAGCCGATGGCTCATCTAGTTTAGTAGCCATTGATGCCCTGATCTGTGCCTGTGGAATATTTCGCATGTTGTGCTAATCAGAATGCTTAACCTGAACTGATGAAGCTATATAGCGAAACCTGTGAGTAATCCGGAGGACAGGTCTTCTTTGTCCTTCTCATGTGCCACTTGTGTTGATTTCGGCTGGATGGTGACGTTGCAAGACTCATATAAATATGCTTCATCTACTATTACATCCATGAGATTTTTGCTTTGAACCGCTGAAGAATTCTACTATCTACTCACCATCAACCAATTGTGAACGTTTTGTTGGCACCAAGATTTTGTTGCTATACCCAACCTGTTGCTGAATGGTTCAGTCACGTGAACATTATACATTCTGTTATATCATGCATATATGGCTTGTTAATCATGTGGCTTTATTGAAAGACTGTTAGTTTTTCAGAAGAGGATTCCAGTAAATCTTTTATTATAGCTCCAGCCATTGTGTGGTGGTTTTGGTTGTTTATGGTTCATATTATCACCATAGTGATACTTTATGCTGTTTGTGTTCATCTAGTTTAGTAGCCATTGATGCCCTGATCCTCCATTGAGTTTGGAAGAGCCTCTCTGGGATTTGCTACAGTTCAGAGGAAACAGAAGGCTTGCTGTGTTTGCTGTCAATCTCCTTTCATGCCTTCCATTAGCCTTCTCCAACTTGCGTCCTTCCCCAAGATGCTTGGGACTGCAACTCCTATCAGCCCCACCAGCTTGGATGTTCTAACTGTGGATGGTGGAAGCTGCTGTCCAGAACATCTGGAGAGCACCAGTTTGGCCAGCTTAGGTCTTTTGGTCTTTTGATTCTATTAAGCATCTAAGGATAGTAATGAGTACCAAGCATTATGTTCCCTGTTTTTTTAAAAAATCCTCTGACTCAGACACGCAGGCTCATATCCTCTTATCAAACTTCTCATCAGAAACAGACAGGATTACTCTAATACGCTCACTGAAAGTCACAGTTTCTGGGGGCAGGGGGGGTGAGTGACAGAGGTTGGCACTGTGGGTCTCCCCCCCCCCCCAATAAATGAAATCTTTTGCAAATCACAGCGTTGGCAGATGGCAACTCTTGCCGTAATGGGAACAAAATGCTGAGCTCACAACTTGGTATTTGTTTGTTGAGGGTGAATTTATCCAGCATTTTAAGCCTTGTTGAAGAAGGGAACAAGCTGTCTAAAGTGCGTATGTCTGTGTTTTCTCTTTTATATAATAAAGAAATAGTGAATTATGAGCGGAGAAAGAATAATGCAAAATTATTGATCCAATATCATGAGGAAGGAAAGCCTAACTCCCAACCTTAAATGAAAACAAGTAATGAATATGGTCTAACATCTCAGTTTAATTTCTCCTTCCAGAAGGAAATAAAAATTGCTCCTGTTTCTACACGTTCCTTTACAATGGTTGCTTCCTGAAATATACTTGGAGTCAAGTGTGAATTTCATGCTCTTTATTCAGCTCATAGTAGCAAGGAATGAATCTTTCCCCAAAAAGTCTGCTATATATACATTATTTGCACAATGGGCCCCATGTGATTGGCTAATTCCGGGCTACTCCTGTAGGCCAATCAGGTTGCAGATTCACTTCATCCAGGAGCCTGATTGGCTGCTCTTGCAGGCCAATCAGGTCACTGATTCACTTCCTCCTGGAGCTGGATTGGGTGACTCCTGAGGACCAATCAGACTGCTGCATTCTGGATCCTAATGTTCTAGGATTCAGCTCAGTACATAACAGTTCCCAATAGGGGGAAGACAACATCTCCTGCCCCCAGCATGCACTAAGAACTAGGGGGAGGCTGTCCTTTGTCTTTGAAGGAGATCCTGTCTAGCTCAGCCTCTAACACTGTTTTGACTCTTCTGTTCTATTTACGAATATACAAGCAGAGGCTGTTGGAAGCAGGTGGCCCCTACAGCAGGCAGCAAAACCACCCTGCCCTGCATCAACTACTCTCTCAGTAGTTGTTGCAGACCCTGCAAGGCTTCAACTCAGATTAGCTAAGCGAAGGACTGTGGCTCATGGGCTTTCTGCAGAAGGTCCCAGGTTCAATCCCTGGCACATCTGACACATTGGAGAGCTACTGCCTGTCAGTGTAGACAATACTGAGCTACATAGACCAATGCTCTGACTCATGGTGGATCTACACACAGGGGAACAAATGCTACACATAAGTCAGAAGTTAGATCGTTATAACAAAAGAAAAAAAAACCCTGTGGAATATCGCATATAAAATTTTCCTGCTCTCTGGTGCCATCTGGTGGTGCTTGTTTATAATGCATTCAAATCACTGTTTTTTGACTAATGTAGCTGCATCCTCAGTATAAGGCAGCTTCCCCTTTCCCTAAATCTGCACTCTTTTCTCCCTTTACAACTCTGAGAGCAAACTTCTCTCTCTGTTTCTCTCTCTCTGTGTGCTCCTCCAGCTAGCTCTCAGCAGTGTCACCTTTCCGAACATTGATGTACATTGCATTTCAAAAGCTGGGAAGAGATCTCCAGCTATCAAAGGATAAAACTCCAGGTCTTTAAGGACCATTATGCCTCAATCGCTAAAATCTTTAGCCGCTCATTCAGGGCACTCCAGATGGCCAAGCTCATGGCAACACAGAATCAATAGTTTCAGGTGCGAGATGTTTTAATTGGAAAATGCAGATGTTTCCATCTTTGGTGGAGCTCAAAGAATAGAATACATTTTGAGTGGAATTCCCCAAAGGACAGCTGTGTCAGTCTCTTGCAGAATAACCCAAGAATTTACTGCATGGAGACAGAAAGAAAATCATAATTTTTTCCTTGAGGCAGGAGCATACTGGAAGCGAGGAAACCCAGATTCTTCCTTGTTGGCCAAATTCTATTAGTGCTAAAGTCTTGTGCCAGCCAGCTGTTTCTCTTTAAAGGCTATCACCACAACTCAAATCCCCCTTAATCTGGACAGAGATTCAACTAAGTCTTCTTGATGCTCTAAATAGCAGATAACTAATAGTGGAGAAAAGCTGTTTCTTGCCATATGGGAGCATAATAAAACGGAGTTGCTGTATAATTCTCCCCATTGTGACTCAATTGTCCTGAATGTAGGCTTTTCCTTCTTCTTCTCCTCTTCCTTTTAATGTGCAGATTTTAATCAAGTCTACTGGTCAGACTTAAGGTCAGGAGAAAATGGGCCCACGTTTTCATTAGTAGGGTTTTATGTACACCAGATTCGTTGTCATTTCCTAGACACACATCATATCATTGCCCAGGCAGGGTGTCTCCCTGCAGCTCATGAGTGCGGTGAAAATAAATCAAGCTGGGCACCAGTGTTGGGTAAAATCAGGCCACAACTCTGTTGACTAAACAGCAGGTAAGAGGGGGTTTGGCATGGCACCAGGGCAAGGAACAATTCCTTAATAGCATTCTGTTCAGGGTTGGGGTGCGTCCAAAACCCCACCATGGGAATCAACCAGCTTGGAGCCCCAGCATGGTGCGAAAAGTTTCCACTGGGCAACTGGGGGAAGATATTCCAGCCAGGAAGAGGTCTTACCTGAGCTCAGGGCATGCCTTGAGTCAATCCTCTCCCAAGGCCACCTATAGAGAGACCTTTTACCTTGCCCAATGTCATTCCTGCCCAAATTTGTGTCAAAATTGTTTTTTTTAATTGACTTTTAATACAGATTTTTTTAAAAACAAAACAGAACAGAACACTCATACATACAATAAATTGAACATACCATCAGTTAACAAAGACATACTACACTACAATATCACTACATAACAATATCACTACACAATTGTGTGTTGTTGTTTTTTTGAAGAGGGGTAAATGCTCCACTTTTATTTATTTAACAGGATTTAGATACCGCTTAATTACAAAAACATCTAAGCGCTTTACATATAATATTTAAAAATAAATTAAAATGATCAAGAAAACCAGATATTTAAAACAAGTTAGCCTAAAAAATTTCAGAATAAATCAGTCATTTCAAAAATATACACTATAAGATTACATATTAAAATGCATGTCAAATATACATGTCTGGGTGGACTAGATTAAACAAAACAAAAACTTTTAGCAGGTGCCAAAAACCATCCAGCAAAGGCGCCTGCCTAATATCAATGCGCAGGGAGTTCCACAGTTTAGGTGATATCACACTGAAAGATCACTTGCAAGTATGGAATGAATATTATGTGGCACTGTAAAAGTGCCAGTTCCAAAATACAATTGTGTTCTTGAAGCTACAAACATGAGTCTGACCAAACTGTGGGAGGCAGTGGAAGACAGGAGTGCCTGGTGTGCTCTCGTCCATGGGGTCACAAAGAGTCGGATACGGCTAAATGACTAAACAACAACACAATTGTGCCAAAATGTTTAATGCCTGCCTTACATAACACCTGCTAGGGACATGGGTGGCACTGTGGTCTAAACCACAGAGCCTAGGGCTTGCCGATCAGAAGGTCGGCGGTTCGAATCCCTGCGACGGGGTGAGCTCCTGTTGCTCGGTCTCTGCTCCTGCCAACCTAGCAGTTTGAAAGCACTTCAAAGTGCAAGTAGATAAATAGGTACCGCTCCGGCGGGAAGGTAAACGGCGTTTCCGTGCACTTCTCTGGTTTGCCAGAAGCGGCTTTGTCATGTTGGCCACATGATCTGGAAGCTGTACGCCGGCTCCATCGGCTAGTAAAGCGAGATGAGCGCCGCAACCCTAGAGTCATCCGCGACTGGACCTAACAGTCAGGGGTCCCTTTACCTTTAACATAATGAAGCAAGGCAGGAAAAAACCCAGCCAAGGGTCAACTGATGTTGGGAGGGGGGGAAATTCATTTCCAGCCCTGTCAACCAGGGACCCAAGTAGTTCAGTGAGACTCAGATACTGAGGATGGGTGGGGGGGAATGAGATCTCACGAGATCTTGATGACATTTTACTGGAAAATGAAGGTGATGCCTGTACCACTTTGCCAACAGCAGTGGCAGCGGGGCAGAAAGCTATGGCCACAGAGGAAGCCGGGCAAGGTCTGGCTTTTGAACATGAGTAAAGCCCTGCTGGATGATGCCACTGGCTCACCTAACTTAGCATCCGGTCAGAAGGCAATCCTAAGCAGCTAGGGATGTGGACACAGAGATTTGGTTCAGTTGGAATTTAAGGCAAACCTGCCGAATTTGCAAACCAAATTTTGGAGCCGGCCATCGAAATCTGCAGCGCTCCAAATTTTGCAATGCAGCTCTTCGACAGGTGGAGGAACCCTGATCCAAAAATGCAATTTTAGGAGGAAAGCAGACCTAAAAAAAAAGGATTAGAGGAACATGTGGGTCAAAATGCACACCTAGTGAAAATAACACACAAGCATTTATTTATTTCATTGGTTGAGATAATTTCGGATGCCTAGCCGAATGCCCCAGTTCCTGCCAAGTTCAGCAAAAGCCGCGGTGTTCCTGCATGCAGCATTGCCGCTCGCCCTCCCCAGCCCTGGGGTGGAAAAAGATGAGCACCAACGCCATACAGAATGCCATGGCTATCACTGAGTTTGGTGAGGGGGGCATTCCTATGGAGGCAGAAGTGGGGTGCATGTGGGGTGCATGTGGTGGCACAGTCCCCAGTGTGGCTGGGGAGACCCAGCCAGATGGGCGGGGTACAAATAATAAATTATTATATTTGCTGTGCCTCCACTGATGTTGCCTTCCTTGGTTGCTTTTGCCTGGCTGAAGCATGGAATGCCAACATGGCTCCGCCCACTTGTGTCTTTGGCCCCGCCTGCCAGGAGCATGCGGCCCCTGGAAAGTTCCCCTCAATGGAAGGTGGCTTTCCACAGAATAAAAGGTTTCCATCCGCAGGCAAGTTTCCCAGAACTCCACGATTCCTTAATCATTACATCTTGCGCTGCAAAAGTCTTCTGATCTCGTGAGGTGGGTGCCCAAACTTACTTGTCTAGAACAAAACCGCTGTTGTTGTGATCAATTGTTGGAAGGGGGGGGGGAGAGGAGAAGTGAATCTGAATAATGTTAATGTACTTTACAGGTAATTTATTTCGTTTCGCCCCAGAGATTGCAGATGGCCAGCAGTGGTAATGAATATATAATATCTTCATTGCTGGCTGTAAAAGCTTTATAGGTTATTGGGAATATGGGTCATAGAATCTTTTTCAGAAAATCTCAGTCATGGTAGTTTGGAGTCATTATAATTAAGATTAAGTTACGCTGTATTAGTTTTTTTAATTTTAAGTGATTTTTTTCTTTTTAAAAATGGTTAGAGCTTAGGGTTGCCATATTCCCAAAATTGAAAATCCGGACAAAGTTGTTGAGCTTCTTCTTCTTTTCTCCCCATATCTACTTACTCCTCAAATATGCTCTCTTCTCTTCTTTTATTTCTTTGTCCACATTGTTCAATTGGAGAACTGCATCACAAAATGCAGAGAAGTGGCAAATTCAAAAGATAGCTCTCTTTCGCTTCAATTTGGTTAAGGGCGAATTTAGTATGTTTGTGTTAAAATGCAGACTGAACAAATTCCCCTTGCATCCCTATTTTGGACAGACAGAAGAGGGGACTTCTTCTTCATACTTTGCAGTGTCGTGAGCCCCATGGAGATATCTTGGCAGGGCTGATCAGAGGCAGAGGAGGAATGGGACAATATAGTGTGGAACATTTTCCTGGAGAGGTGCCCAGCGGTCTGGTGGGTGTTCATTTGGAAGCTGAGGAGGGGGCTGACTTGGTTGTCGAGGAGGTAACCCTGCCTAGGTATCATCAGATCTCCCAAACATTGAGGGAGAGACACCCCAATTAGCCCCAGCTCCACCTCTTGCCAGTGGGGTGCTCCCCAGTCACAGGGAGGCACTGAAGCCTAGATCAGACAGTGAACATATAGCCTCCACCTGATGGATGCAACGTCAGTTGTGCTTGCATGAGCAGACTCAGTCTACCCATAGATGTGCTTGCTCTCTTGCCCAGTGTCAGTCTTCAGGGAATCGGCTTTCTCTCCCCCCCCCCCCCCCTTTGGCTGTAGATAAGCAGAACCAAGGAAATGAGACTTCTTACCAGTTAGAAACTTTAATGATCACAGCGAGAAACCAAGAATCCATTCCTAGGAACGACGGTGCTCCCAATTAAGGGTCCCACCCACTTCCTTCCTAGTCACCCCCATCACTACTGCGTCTTGTAACCTGATCTCGTAACCACTGTGTTTTCTGCGCTGCCACCTTATCAGCTCTTCTTGACCTTGGGCTGAGCGGATGAATGCTTTCCAGAAACAGTGAATCTGTTAGCTCTCTCTCTCCCAGTGCTCCTTCTCCATCCAGTATTTCCCAGCTTCTGCCTTCTGAACTGTGTCCCTCTGCAAACCACTGTTCCAAGTCTATACGGTTCTCCTGCTCCTGGGAAGATTCAGGATCCTGATCAGGAGCAGGGGAGGCTTCTACCATTCCTCCTCAGAGCAGCCCTCCTGAACATGGTCCCTGACACCCAGTCCTGTGGCTTGACACGGGCCTCACAAAAATGACTGTGCCTTTCCTGCTCTTCAGAAGTGGAGCTCAGGGTGTGTGTCAAGTGTTGGGCCAGCGTCTTGACTTATGCCTAGCCATGAACTCTAGTGTTCTGTTTTAACCACCGATCTGCACACCTGAGAGGCTGATGTGTGTCTGGGCGCCATAGGAAATCCCAGGAGGAAGTTTTTGGATATGATTGTGCTGGGGTTCTGAGTAACATGCCCACAAATGGGAGCCCAGGCGCTGAGTGAAAAAGAGACTGCTAAGTGGATCAACTCTATTGGACAAGCCTAGTCTGGCAAATTGCATTTTGCTGTGTGGATTGTCATTGATGGGTTTGAATGTTTGTCCTTTGAGGAGCTAAAGAAATGACTAGAGATATCTTCTGGAAGCAGGACATCCCCCCCCCAATACATCTTCCCCAACCCTGCAGGGAGTGATGCCATCAAGCTGTTCCCTCTCCCATACCCAAGGACAAAGCAAAATTGCTACGCAAAATTCTGTACTCCAAATAATGCATTCAAAGAAAGATACAATACTGATTTTGCAAGTCAGTGATATTTGCTCTTATATGATTGAAATTGAATTTTTGTATTCCCCCTCCTAATAATAACCTCAATAAACCCCTTCCCCAAGCCCCCTAACTCATTAATCGGTGATTGCTTCCCACATACCTCTGTCCTGATATGGTTAGCCTCTATTCATAATGTTTTAATGGGTTCTATAGTCAATTTAATATTGTGTGCATTTCCTAATTAGTGGAATGTACAACTGAAGATTGCTCCTCAAATTTAATGCTGCTGGCACCTATGGAACTAATTTATATCACTTTTCTCCCCCCCACCCCCCACCCCCGGAACATTCAACAGTCCATCACTGATTTAATATTCCTTTTAATATGCCAAGCTCACGAACTAAAATCACAGGCATCCTATTTAGGAAGCACAGCCCCAATTTTCTGATAAACTTCTCCAAGAAAATCACTGTCCCTATTCTGCAATTTTGGGGTGTATATAATTATGCAATGTGTGGAAAAAGCATATAGGGAGATATTTTCGCCTGTAGCTCTGCCGTATTATTATTATTATCCATTTCATTCTATACCGCTTTATATTTTAAAGGGGGGGGGGACTCAAAGAGGTTGTTTTGCCTGCAGGTATCTCAGGTGATTTGGTTGGGACCTTCAGTGATTTGGTTGGGACCTTGATGGATCTGGATCTGGACATGATACAATCTGGACATGATACAATCCAATCGGGACCCCAAATCCATATTGTGATCAGGAAATATAGATCTTTGGTACTCCAACTCACTTGCATTTGGAAACCGAAGCAGCCAAAGCCTTCAACATCCCACACACAGGTGAATAGAATTTGGAAACCTGGTAGCCCCTCCAAAGGTGATTAACTGGCCAATTTCAGACATGTCACTCTAGTTTGCATTTTTATAAAAGTAAAGCATCCATAACTTTCTTGTTGTGCTGCATGTAACTTGGAGACAGAGTAACCCCTCAAGAGGAGATTAGTCTCACCAAACTCCAGACAGGTAGGTTCAGGTTTTCTTGTGCCAGCCACCTTAAAATTTGCTTTTCCCCCCTTGCACTATGTTTGAAAAGTGTTTGGTAAGATTTTAGCCCTGAACAGCTGGTGAGCAAAGTCCAGCTTCCCTCCTCCCACAGCACTTTGGAGACTGGCTGTCTGGCTCTAAAATAGTTTTCTGTTGTGGATCACTCTGTGTGGACCCGGCTCAACCCAATCAGGAGGGGTCCAGATTTGGCCAAAAATGGGTTGGTTCGTTTTAGAATTTGGTTGGATTGCTTGTACATTCCTAAGTAGATAGCATCCCCAGCTTTCTGTGTTTTAATTAAAGCGCAGGGGAAGACATAATGAAGCAATTTCTCCTGAAGGCCTTCTTCTTCTTCTTCTTCTTCTTCTTCTTCTTCTTCTTCTTCTTCTATCAGGAAGCAATGGGCAGCTGGGGAGGCTGCAAAGGACTGGAAAAATGTGTAGTGGAAAGAAACATATGCACACAACAACAAGGAAAGCTCAACCCCACACCCACTGAAATTCTGAAGGAAGCACTGTGTTAACGAGACAGAAGGATGGAAACAGGTAATAACACCTTGGAAATTGGAGGACAGGTTTCAGCACAGCAGCAGTATGATCAGAGGAGAGCAATCCTTGGCATGAGGATACGGTGTCCCTATTTTCATTTGTGAAAAGTTGGAGGGTATGTAAATTTAGAATATGAGCAGAAAGGAATGAGAGACTCATGAATCATTCCCTGACAGGTCTTAGCTAATTAACGTCCTTTCGGTAGCAGGCAATATCTCTGCCTGACGGTGCTTAATTGGAAATTATCATGAGAGTATCAAGTGCTGTATGTTAATCCGATTAGGGGGCTTTTCTGTGCTGTTGAACTGGGTATAGAACTTCCTTGGAGTTGGAACTGAACTTGTTTGACTTGGTGCACTATTGAGTTGATGTTTGATGACAAGATATGGAAAGGAAGGGTAAGGGATGAAATGGCTGGATGGGCCATATGGTCAGAGATGAAAGAGGTACCCTTATCGCAGTGCTTTATTGTTTCAAACATTGAAGTTCCACCAGTAATGTAGGGCCTTCGCAGAACCTTGGTTCCTTCCTGGTCTGGCCTTATGGAGGAACCCAGTGGACAAAATAAAAAGGTGGGTTGGTTATTTCAGCACAATGGAGAGCTCCTAGTGAGCAATGTGTAGCAACAAGAGTTGGAAATGAAATGAAGTTTTTTGAGACTCTGCCTCCAGTCCACCATTTCTAGACTCTGACCCTTTGGTGGACAGCTGCAGACTCTTAAAGAGCTAACCCTCTGGCATATCTGGCTCGGATACACCTTAGGGCAGGGAGGAAGGGTAGGATATAAATTTACTACATGGAGAAAGTGGAAAGAGAAAAGTCTTTCTCCTTCTCCCATAACATTCAACCTTGTGGACATCCAATGGCACATTCAAGACAGAAAAAAGGGTGTCCCTTTGGATGCAGTGCAGAGTTAAACTATGGAACTCACTCCCACAGGAGGCAATGGTAACAACCAACTTAGATGGCTTTGAAAGAGGATTAGACAAATTCATGGCGGAGGGGGCTATTGAAGGCGACTAGCCATGATGGCTGTGGTCTTTCTCCACAGTTGAAGGAAGCAATGCTTCTGGAAGCCAGTTGCTGGACAAAACAGAGAAGGGGGGAGTGCTCTTATGCTCAGAACCTGCTGGTGGGTCTCCCATGGGGATCTGATTGGTCATTGTGAGAACAGGATGGTGGACTAGATGAGTCCGTCTCTTCTTATGTCCTTAACACTAAAGGTAAAGGTAAAGGGACCTCTGACCATTAGGTCCAGTCGCAGATGACTCTGGGGTTGCGGTGCTCATCTTGCTTTATTGGCTGAGGGAGCCGGCGTACAGCTTCCAGGTCATGTGGCCAGTATGACAAAGCCGCTTCTGGCAAACCAGAGCAGCGCACGGAAACGCCGTTTACCTTCCCGCTGGAGCGGTACCTATTTATCTACTTGCATTTGACGTGCTTTTGAACTGCTAGGTGGGCAGGAGCTGGGACCGAGCAACGGGAGCTCACCCCATTGTGGGGATTCGAATCGCCGACCTTCTGATCTGCAAGCCCTAGGCTCTGGTTTAACCCACAGCGCCACCCGCGTCCTTAACACTACTGATCAGTAAATGCCCACCAGTAATGAAACATGTGAAATGCACTGGTGTTGTGCAGTGTTCTTGCTGAGAGAGATATGACAGCTGTTTTGTCCCCACCTGCAGATAATGTCAAATAAAAAGGAAGATTCAATGTGTGTTGTTCCTCGGCATTTTGTTCTTGTTGGCAAATATATATCCGTCTCACACATGTGCTGAAATCCAAGTCTGAATCCCGATGGGAAGTGTGGAGAGCTCTCCAGCTAATAGGTCTTGTCGAACCTACATTCTCTTTAAATGGATCGCTGCAGCAAGTGGAGACGAAGCCATGTGGGGAAATACAATCGAGCTGTTACTAAAGGCAGAAAAGCCTCGTCCTTCTCAATGTCATTGTGATGCTGCCAGAGAAGACCCCCACTTCCCTACACACGCTCCACTCAAGAGGAGCATCAGCTGACGGCTGTCATAAATTTTCTTCTGCCAAGCCAGAATCTAGCAGGCGTCTTGAGGGGTTGCTGCCATGTAGGTCAAATTAACAAAGCTTGTTAGAGGCTCCAGGTGGGACCTTTGTGTGGTGTGGTGGTTAGGGTGCTGGAATAGGACCTAGAATCATAGAATTGTAGAGTTGGAAGGGACCCAAGGGTCATCTAGTCCAACCCCCTGCAATGCAGGATTCTCAACTAAAGAATCTATGGCAGATGGCCATCCAACCTTTGCTTTAAAACAGGCATCCCCAAACTTTGGCCCTCCAGATGTTTTGGACTACAAATCCCATCATCCCTGACCACTGGTCCTGTTAGCTAGGGATCATGGGAGTTGTAGGCCAAAACATCTGGAGGGCCGCAGTTTGGGGATGCCTGCTTTAAAACCTCCAATGAAGGAGAGTGCACAACCTCCCACTGTCGAACAGCTCTTACTGTCAGAAGGTTCTTCCTGATGTTTAGCTGGTATCTCCTTTCTTTAGTTCATTGGTTCAAGTCGTGCCCTCTGGAGCAGGAGAAAACAAGGTTGCTTCATCTTCCATGGATCCGGGAGAGAGGTGTGTCTGGCATCTTTATTATACAGTTTTTGGGGAATTTCCGAAGATGCACCTTTTAACCCTGGCTTTTGACACCTGAGATGAATATTTTCTGGGGCCATCCTGTTCTATTGTGACTGTGTTTTTTAATTGCAAGCTTCAGAACTGTTTGAAACTGTATTTTAAATTATTGTAACCTGCCCTGAGATCTTAGGGTGAAGGATGAGTTATAAGTTAGAATAATAGCATCCACTGCCTTCACTGGAAGACCGAAGCTTTGGATTGGCTAGGCCTAGCATAAGTGGGTATCTGCCCTTGTCTAATCAGAAGAGTAGACCTTTCTATCCGATCTGCTACTTCTTTAATTCACACGCTGGCAACTGATCTCAGGGTCCCAATCTGGAGAATGTACCTACATTCCCTCAGGCTGGGTTTAGGTACATCGAACCACCTATGGCCCCATCTGGTCCAGACACCACCAGCATTTATGGATTTGTGTCTACAGTTTTGTGAAAAATTACTATTTGGACTCCCCCCTCTGTGCTGGTCCTGTGGGTTACCCGAAAGGCGAGGTCCAAGTCCAGTCCGTGGTCAGAGGGGTAACGTAAAGGCAGTCCGTAATAACTGAAACTGGGTGCAGGGCAGGGAGTCAGGCAAAGTCAGGAACAGGTAGTCAAGCAGGGAACCAAGGCAGGTCAGGAGCTCAGGCAGGAAAGCAGGACAGGTTTCAAGCAGGAACACTGGCAGGAACTGGTCAGCAACAATGTTGCTCCTGCAACTTGGGGCTGGGGCTGGCTGGCTTTTATCTGCCCCGAGGCATAGGGTGGCCCCGATCCTCGGGTGACTCGCCTCTCCTGGCTTGGAGGCGAGCACTCCTCCTGCGGGAACGCAGTTCCCTGAGCCTCTCTGCCCTTCGCCTCTGCAGCTCAGGAGAGGCTGGTGGGTTACCGGACCCAGAGGCAACCTCAGCTTCCCCTGAAGGGGCTGGGAGTGGATCACCTGCAGGCAATGGGTCCTCCATCCCAGCAGGAGCCAGAGCAGACTCATCAGATGCCTGCACCTGAGGATCCAGCACAGGTAAGGACCCTTCAGACTCAAACCCTGGCCCCGGCTCTGCTGGTTCTGGAGGCAGGGGATCCTGTGCAGGCTGGGATCCCTCAGGTTCAGCATCTGAGTCTGAATCCCAGGCCATCACACCCTCATTGAATCAGACTCACCACCCTCCTCTTCCCCCCTTTTTTGCAGTTGGGGGGGGCATTAATCATTAATGGAAGGCAGGATCTGTTGCACGCTCAAGTATCTTGAAGACAGAGACCAGTATATTGGATGCCACATGGAGGTGCCCAGGTCAAGAGAAGATGTTTGGAGGGTCCCAGAGACATTGCCATGTTTGAAAGCTGAGAAGAAGCAAGCAGAGGCGAAGTGTGAGGTTGACGATGTACAACAGGCAGATGAGGCAACCACAGGAATAAATATTTGAAGATGAAAGAGGTTAGGTCAGGGGGGCTATCAGAAAGATGGATGGGGTGGAAGGAGGAAGGAGATTCTGGAGACGGGAAGTAGGAGATGACCCCTTGCCAGAAATCCATCTGCTCCTGTTCCAAATAGAAGCAGCTCAGAAATGAGCAGCATGCGTTTCTGAATGCCGTCAACTTGAGGTGTGTTTGTGGCTGGCCTTTCCAGCCTAGGAGAAGGAGCTGAGCAACAGCTGTTAAGAGAGTGCAAAACTGCTTTCCAACTAGCGCTTTTCAGCCTGAGCATTACATCAGTCTGGCAGGAATGGCTTAAACAGAAAAGAAAAAAACCAGGAGAAGGCCTCTCCCCTGGGTGCTGAGCAGATGCCTCCGGGATGGATGGATGGCTGCAGTTCTGAATGCATGACTGACATCAATCCACCAAGTTGAAAGCAGAATGGGTCAAAGGGAGGACAACGCTGTGTCTAAGTCACTCCTGACACAAAGTAGAGGGATCTCCGGCTTTTAATGGAGTTAAAGATGAAATTACAAACCTCTGCAAGAGGCGCCTGACACCGATCTCCATCCAACACTGCATGGAGGAATTTTGGCTACGGCAACAGTTTGGAACGCTCATATAAGAATGGAAGTCTGAGAGCCTTTTTGGCTAAAGGATGGTGTATAAATGCCTTAAATAAATCTGTAACATGCTTTAGAGATGCCAGGTTGAAACTTGGTTATTCAATCAAGATAGCTATACTGAATTTATGTGAACCAGCTGCATTTCATGGTTTCCATATTGATTGGTCTATTCCCATGGTTCCAACTCTGGGCACACGCCCCACAGGGGGGGGGAAGCAATTTGATTTTTAAGGGGAGCAATTCAAGAATGAGTTATTAACAGTGAATGGCCTTTTAGGCTTCCTCCACGTGAATACAAGTTCACTTTTTGAATAATAAGAATTATATGTCACAGGGGAGGCATCAGGATTTTAGAGATGCTTAGGTGGGGCTTACTAGCTGCTTTGCTTCTCATTATTCTCTGGTTGGTCTCTGTTATTTTCTCCTACTGATAGAGAACCTACAAAAGGACTCTATATGGATTCTTGGGTACCCCATAAGGGGAAAGGAGCAGTTTTATTACTTATAACAATCCCATTTGCCTTAATAGACCAGCCTGCGCTGTTCCCCTTCCCTGTGCTAAATAAACTGGGGGTGGATGGGAAATGAATTCAAGTGTCCCTAATTTCACTGAACCTACAGTTCTTTTAAAAAAATCAACATGTGTAGAGGTTGCTGCTGGGTGTGTCGTGAAGAAAGAGGAATGTAATGGAAGGTGACCTATGAAGGTTCTGTTGAAGGTCACTCAGAGATGAAGCATAGTGTCCAGATCAAGGGAAATAATAGTAGTACTCTATTCTGTCTTTGTCAAGACCCCACTTGGAGTCCTGTTTCCATCTCTGGACACCCCAGTTTGAGAAGGGTATTGATAAGCTGGAAGGTGTACAGAGGAGGGCAACCAAGATGATCAAGGATCTGGAAACCAAGCTTTATGTCAGAGACCAGGCTGTGGAGTACTGTTCTGATGAGAAACGGTGGGAGCCTCCCCCTCCCCCTGCTTCTGACTAGGATCCTGAAGCTGCTCAGGAGCAGCAGACGTATAGATTTGGAACAGTGGTTTGCAGAGGGGCATAGTTCTGAAGACAAAAGTTGGGAAGAACTAGCGAGTGAACAGCAAAGTGAAGAAGAACAGGAAGAGAGAGAGCTAAGAGACCCTCTCTCGCTGGAAACTGCCCAGCCTATCAGTCCAAGGTCATGTAGAGCAGATAAGGTGGCTACACAAAAAGCACAGTGGTTGCAAGATCAGGTTGCAAGACGCTGAAGTGACCAGGGGGGAAGTGGGTAGAAACCTTAACTGGGAACACCTTCCTCCTGAGAATGGATGCTTTGGTTTGTTTATTTTTGCTGTGATCATTAAAAACTCTTTAAATGGTAAGCAACTCTCGCCAAAGGGGGTGGGGAGGAAGCTGAGTCCTCGAAGCCTGACACCTTATGAGGAATGGTTGAGGGACTTAGGTATGTTTAGTTCGGAAAAGAGGAGAGTGAAAGGAGGTGGCCATCTTCAAATATCTAAGGGGCCATCACATGGAAGATGGAGCAAGGTTGTTTTCTCCTGCTGTGGTGGGCAGGACCCAAACCAATGGATTCAAATGGTAAGAAAGAAGATTCCAACTAGAAATTTGGAAGAAATATCTGACAGTGAGAGCTGTTTGACAGTGCAACAGACTCCGTCAGAAGGTGGTGGACTCTCCTTCATTGGAGGGTGGATGACCATCTGTCAGGGAACCTTTAGCTATCATTCCTGCATTGCAGGGGGTTGGAATAAATGTCCCATGGGTCCTTTCCAACTCTACAATTTTATGATGTGCATGAGCTCTCTAAATGCTGCCAGGAAGGCTGTTTTACTCCCCAGGGTCCCCAATCAGATAGAAAGAGAGAGCTGTGCATACACCGGCTCTGGTCTGATCTTCAGTAGAATCTGCGTGGGTTGCCTTGTGCCAAATTCCTGCTCCCCCACCCCATGCTGCTTGCTCTACACGTTTTGAAGGTTTGAGTGAGTGGCTAATGAATACCTTGATTCCGCAGTTAGGCTGGCAGCGAGCAAACAGCAGTAAGCTGCTAATGTAATTGGGAGGCATGTGTTAAGCAGAAATCTGGTAATTGCTACATTTCACAGTTCTCCAAGCAGCTTCCTTGTTATCTGGAGTGGGGTGTGTGTGTGTTATGGTCCCAAATCACAACAGTGTAAGTGATCATTTGGGGGCGTCAACAGGAAAAGCAGGACCTCTCCTTATTCAGGTGACACAGAGGAACCTATCCCAGAACATAGGGCCATCAGACAATTGGGGCATATTGCCTACACTGACTGGCATCAGCTCTCTATTTTTCCAGGAAGGGAGTCTTTCCCAGCACTACCTGGATGTCAAGGAGCTGTCAAGCGTGCCCAGGTCAACCACAGGGCATGGAAGCACAGGAGGCACAGAATGCAATTAGCTTTTTATTAACAGAAAATAACAACACAGCAGAGTCCTCTGGTTCATCTTCATGCAGCTGAGACATTGCTGAAGCTGACCACTGGTCCCGCCTTTCCCCTATAGCCTCTCACTCTGGATCCCTCCCAAGCAGTCAAAGGCTGCGTCGAAGGGGGCGAGATCCTTCTGTCTGGCCCATTGCTCAGCAATGTACAGGACTCCCCTCTAGCGGGGTGTCCGAGACTGGCTGGATGAGGAGGAGTGGTGGGAAGCTCCCACCCAGGAGCTCTCCAGGAAGGACAGGGAAGATGAGGACTTAGACTCTGGTTCCTGGTGGTGGGACAACGGGGAAGAGGCTGGGGAAGGGAAGAGCTGGGAGGTCCTGGAGAAGAAGAAGAGAAGAGTTTGGATTTGATATCCTGCTTTATCACTACCCGAAGGAGTCTCAAAGCGGCTCACATTCTCCTTTCCCTTCCTCCCCCCACAACAAACACTCTGTGAGGTGAGTGGGGCTGAGAGACTGACTGACTAGCCCACACCCAGCAGCTGCATGTGGAGGAGCGGAGACGCGAGCCCGGTTCCCCAGATTACGAGTCTACCGCTCTTAACCACTACACCACACTGGCATAGGAGGTTGGAGTGATCAAGGGGGTGGGTGGGTCAAGAAGGCCAGAGTGGGTGACTTCCAAAGCTTTTTAGAGCTTTCATGGAAAATGCCTCTTGGTGTCTGGCAGCCATGATGGCTGTGCTCTACTTTTAGTACTGGAGGTGGTATTGTGCTCATGCCTGCTTTGTGTTTGGGACTTCCCATGACGTGGGCCACTGCAAGAACAGGGTGCTGGATTCGATGGGTCTCTGGTCACTTCCAGCAGAGTTCTTTCGATGTGCTTATGGAGCGCCCTGAACCACTTCAAAGCACTAAACCAATGCATCGTTTGTTGGTTGGTTGCTGTAGCAGTAACAGCAGCAGCAGCAGCAGCACTGATGTTCTTATTATTATCGTTATCATCCACTGGAACTCCAAAATCCAGGGAGAAATGGAAATGGGAAGAAATGCAGATGCATTTTTGGTTCACTGATCCAAGCTGCCCAGGATGTCGCAATGACGGAATTCAGGTGCACACTTGTGCCCCTCCCTGCATCGCTGTGCCTAATGCGATACAATCATCTTTAATTTCCCTCTGGGAACAGTTTGCCCATCTGTTTCTTTCTATCATTTCAAAAAGAAGAAGAAGAAGAAGAAGAAGAAAGCATTGCTTTCAGGAATAATCGAAGTGAAAGAAATATGAGTTTCTTGCTACCACAATCTCTCCCCCCCCCCCTTCCCATTCCCTCTCTCTTCCTTGCTGCGGTGAGCTTTTGGACGGATGGCTGAAAAGATAGAGGACAAATAGGTGATAACAAAACAGAGATTAGTGGGATCTCACAGGGTAGACACCGAGGGAGAAAATATATGAGCTTTGTCCCTATAGCTCAACCTTGCTTAGCCGAGATCACGCAAGCGTTTGACTGTTGGGACTGTCTGCCAGATGCAGGTATAAACCAAGATTTATCAGTTTGCTAGCCTGTGTGTGTGTGCGCGTGTGTGTGGATTTAGGTCCAGAAGGTTGTGATTCCTAATATTAATTATAAAAGCAGCACCGTACCTTGGAGATAAGAGAGGAATCTGGTCGCTTCACTGTATCTGTCCAGCTGGAGGCGTTTAGACACACATCTGAAAGAAATGAATGGAAATGGCTCCCTCGGTCAAGGCATGCAGCTCATGCCATTTCAATCGAAAAGAGAGAGAGAGAGAGAGAGAGAGAGAGAGAGAGAGAGAGAGAGAGCAAGAAGCCATCACAAGCCCTCACAGGTATCTGCACAGCCTCTGCATCTTTTTAATCGCAAGCGCCGTTTCCTTGACAGTTTGTGTGTCTGGCATAATGAGTCGTGGTTATTGGTGGCCTATTTTCAAACTCAATCCCTTTTGAGAGAAAGGCATTTTATTCAAATGCTCAGAATTTTCCCTCTATGCACATCAAGCAGAATGTTTTGCCAGGAGACTTAATGCAGTCATTTATTTAACATTACCTAAATTGCTTTTGTGGGCCCGTCTCTCTCCTTAGAGCGATGTTCAGAAATTGGCTGAATGTCACCAGGACTAGATGCATCTATCACCGTTCTCTTTCCTCTCCTCTCTTTCCATCTCTCTCTCTCTCTCTCTCTCTCTCTCTCTCTCTCTCTCTCTCTCTCTCTCTCTCTCCCTCTCTGCAAAGCAAAACACAAAACAGGGACTTGCTTTCTGGGGTGCAGGTAGGGATGGGATAGGATTTTGTTCACTCTGGATTTGGGGGTGAAGTCACCCGGTTTCCCCCTGCCTGGACCTATACACTGAATCAGCTGCATGCAATAAATCTGAATCCTTTCCACACACTGTATGTCTTCATTTGGTTTGGAGAACCAGTGTGAACTAAAACTCCCTTTGTAGGGTTACAGCACCGTAGTTTTGCAGAGTAGACTGCAGACCATGTGTGGGAAAGTTCTTTCAGGCCATATTCCCTTCTGGACAACCTTCTAAAGGCCACATGTCCATGGTGGGCAGAGCAACTACTGTAACTTTAATCTTTGTACAGCTGGCTAGTTTCTACATGTACTCACATGATCTTCTCCATCCTCCAACTAGGCAAGCAACAGATATTATCAGAGTTGTCAATCAGTCACAGAATCATAGAACTTACTGAAATCAAGATACACTATGTCCACAGCATTCCCCTGATCCACCACGTTTGTAACTCCTTCAGAAAAAAGAAATGAGATTTGTCTGGCATGACATATTTTTGAGAAACCCATGTTGGGTTTTAGTAATCACAGAATCCTTTTCTAAATGCTCTCAGACTGACTGTTGAATTATCTGTTCTCGGACCTTTCCTGTTATCAACGTCAAGCTCAATCCCATCAAGTAGTAACATGAGGTGATTTACAATATAATTTAATGGGACAACTCTGATAAGTGTCAATTGGCTATAACCTCAGTTATCCTGTTTCCACATTAGAGCCCTTTTTTGTGCTGCTAACATTGCATTTCTACAGTCAGCAGGAAATAAGTGAAATTAAGTGTTTCCACACAGCTCTTAATATAGTGCTATATTATACAGCAATGCTGTTCTATAATGTTCACTCACAAATAAGTCCTGTTCAACAAAGGTTCCTTAATTACCATTGCAAAAGTAATTGCTGTTTCCTCCTGTCAGTTTCTGCAATTTGAATTGCTTTCTGCTCAATGTGACTATGGGGAGTTCATGATCAACACCAGCCCCTTTAGAAAGTCAGTTTCTGTTCCCAGAGGAAGGGGAGGACTTTAATTGCTGGTTTTCTTGCACTGTTGTTTTCCAATCCTTTCTAATAATAGTGAACCACTATTAATAAGTAAGAATATTAATTGGGTCTGGCTAGGCTTTGGGGGGGATGCGGGTGGCACTGTGGGTTAAACCACAGAGCCTTGGGCTTGCCGATCAGAACGCTGGCGGTTCGAATCCCCGCGACGGGGTGAGCTCCCATTGTTCAGTCCCAGCTCCTGCCAACCTAGCAGTTTGAAAGCACGTCAAAGTGCAAGTAGATAAATAGGTACCGCTCCGGCGAGAAGGTAAACGGCATTTCCGTGTGCTGCTCTGGTTTCATACTGGCCTCATGACGCAAAAAAACTGCCTGCGGACAAACGCCGGCTCCCTCGGCCAGTAAAGTCGAGCACCTCAACCCCAGAGTTGTTCGCGACTGGACTTAACTGTCAGGGGTCTTTTACCTTTACCTTTAGACTTTGGTGGAAAATTTGATTAAGTTCATATTTAAAGGTGGACCTACCTAACTGGAATAATAGACTCATAGAATTCTAGAGTTGGAAGGGACCCCAAGCGTCATCTAGTTCAACCCCCTGCAATGCAGGTATTACACCTAAACAATCCCTGACACCTGACCATCCAAACTCTGCTTAAAAACCTCCGATGAAGGAGAGTCCACCACATTCAGAGGTCGTCTGCTCCACCGTCAAACAACCCCTACCATCCGGAAATTCTTTCTAATGTTTAGTCGGAATCTCCTTTCTTGAAATTTGAATCCATTGGTTTGGATCCTACTTTCTGGAGCTGCTAAGTACAATCAGATCACCTCTCAGATCACCGCTCAATCTTCTCCTCTCCAGGCTAAACATACCCAACTCCCTCAACAATACCTCATAGGGATTGGTTTCATTTCCTTACTTGTATTCATCCCTCATCATAGTTAACATCAGCTTCCACCATGTCCCATTTAAAGCATACATCACGACCAATTCTAGCTAGATCAGCTTTTTTTTTTTTTTTTGAAAAAGAAATGGGAGAAGGAAAGCAAATTAAAGATGTGTTATGGCAGTTCGGGCCATCGGGATGGATTAGGATGATGTTAACGAAAGTCTTTTGCTGAGCTGCATGACCTTTTCGAATTGCGTCCAATGGTTTTCTTAACTGCTCCTCAGAGCTTGGCAGCACTTCAGCATTGGCTTAGGGAAGCCGTTAATTGAATTAAGTTTCTAAGTATTTGGAAGCAGCAGCAAACTGTTTTCTCTTCTTCTTCCAGAATGGCTTGGAGGTTATGCTGGCAGAGCTCCTCTTTCTTTCTCAAAATGGAATAGTTGACAATTATTCAAGACATTCTGTCTGTTTGCTAACATTCCTTTAGACAGAGAGAGCTGTCCTCTGGGTGCTTGTTTGGGAAGCTACTGGGTGCCCCATTCCCATGCAAGCATAAGTACATAGGTAGATCCCAACTGGATTAGATCCAGGTGCTGTTCGAGGAAATTGATTTTCTAGATCCATTTCAATCAGGGTTTAGAATAATAGAATCATAGAGTTGGAAGAGACCACAAGGGCCATCCAGTTCAACCCCCTGCCAAGCAGGAAACACCATCAAAGCATTCCTGACAGGTGGCTGTCAAGCCTCTGCTTAAAGACCTCCAAAGAAGGAGACTCCACCACACTCCTTGGCAGCAAATTCCACTGTCGAACAGCTCTTACCAGGTTTAGGCCTGGTTTTGGTACAGAAATTGCTTTGGTCGCCCTGTATGATGACCTATGTCAGGACAGAGACAGGGGAAATGTGTCCTCGTGGATTCTCCTTGACCTCTCAGCAGCTTTTGATACCACTGACCATGACATCACTCTGGAGTGCTGTCCAAGTTATGGGTGGGTGGCACTGCTTTGTGGTGGTAGTGGGACAATGTTGAGTGGTCAGAGGGAGAAGAGGGAGCAGACTGGGAGGATGAGGTGTTGGAAACTGAAGAGGTAACAGGGTTTAGTGAGCAGGAAGAGGCTGTGGCAGAGAGCTTCTTCATGCCTAGGAAACACCACAATATGTAGAATGAGAACATAGGAGGCTGTCTTATAGGATAAGAAGAGCCCTACTGGATCAAGGTAAAGGTCCACCTAGACCAATAGTCTGTTCTCATAGTGGCCATCAAGTTGCCCATGGGAATCTCGCAAGCAGAACCTGAGTATCACAGCACACTTCCCACCTGTGACTCCCAGCTATTGATACACACAGAAGCCATACTACCTTTGACAATGGAGGTAGAACTTAGCCATCATGGCTAGTTATCATCAATAGCCTTATCCTCTGTGAAGTTGATGGCCATCACTAGATCTTCTGGGAGCGAATTCCCTAGTCTAACTATGCTCTTTGTGAAGAATGACTTCCTTTTGTCCTGTCCTGAACCTTCCAACTCTCCATTTCATTGCATGTCCCCAAGTTCTAGTGTTATGCCATGAATCAATAGCTTTCTCGGCTATGAGTGATCACCGAAGGAGGAGGAGGAGGAGGAGGAGGAGGAGGAGGAGGAGGAGGAGGAGGAGAAGAAGAAGAAAATAGCTGGGAGTCACAGGTGGGGAGAGTGTGATAGTGCTCAGATTCTGCTTGTGGGATTCTCTTGGACATCTTGATGGCCACTATGAGAAGAAACTGTTGGACTAGGTGGGCCTTTGGCCTGATCCAGCAGAGCTCTCCTTATGTTCTTAGGCTGTAAGGCAGCTTCCTATTCTCTAATTCTAAAAGTTGGTCTATTTACTTCAGCCCTTGCCAGATAATTCATAATGTCGGGATGGAAACTGGCATTGACCCACCTAAGCCCATGGCATCAATGGGTCATGGATCATCTTGCCCAACTTGTAATATTTCTTCATGTTAATTGGCTTGATGCCTAATACATTATTCAGCACCCGGCATTAGGCTGAATTCCAATCTATTGTGAGCAATTAATAGAAAGTGTACAAAGACCACACAGGCCTTCAAAAGGTCTGGCTTTTTTTTTTTTTTTATCGCGAACAAGCCATCACAAGGCAGTTCTTTGATATGGTAATAGTCAACGCAAGAAAAGCAGAAATGTCAAAATTAATCTTCTTTAAGTAATAAAAAAAACGAACTTGGGGGAAAATGACTTTTTTCTTCCTGCAGCCTGATGGGACTACAGGAAATTAAGTAACTTTTAAAAGCAGGTTTATCTGTCTTGGGGGAAATGATAAAAAGCTTCTGCACCAGGCAGGTAAGGCTACGGGGGGGGGGTGTGTGAACAGAATTCCAGTGAAATCACATGGCTGGTGCTTGATAAAAAGCTGGAATCAGTCTGCTGTATGAATCAACAATAGAGCAACCGGAAGAAAAAGGGGGGAAAGTATTTTTTTAAAAAACATTTTGCAAAGGAAGGGGGATGTTTTGCCCAATTCATGCAACAGACCGATTTCAGATTGTTCCCAATGAACTCCAATAACTCAAGTTATTCATGGTCATTAATCACAATGGGCCTGAGCAGGACTAACATTGGCTGTGACCTCTCTATTAGTGATGGGCACATGGATAGACTTCATTGACCCAAAGTTCTTCCATACTCCACATAGAGGCTGGGGATCTCCATGTCTTCTTCAGGTTCCTTCTATGTTTCATGCCAGTGCTCTGCCCCCAGGAGGCCAGCCACCACAGCTGATTGGCCCAGGACAGAGCACGGTGGATTTTTTAAATATATATATTTGTCATTTGCCAAATGACATTGAGGAAGCTGACCCCCACCTTCCAAGCTCTCCCACCCCCTCCTCCACAACAGGCAGAAATGCTCCCCTCCAGTATGGACAAGAATCCAGTGCATATGCAACCATCTCTGTCACGGCCAAGTCAACATTTCTGGAGTCTTTCCACACCACCCCCATAGTTGAAACTAGGTATGTAATATACAACACATACACTAGAACAGTGTTCAGTATGGGGATGAGATGGAGACACTTGAGAGAGTGGGGAGAGGCTGGGACAAGCTATGAGGAGAGATGTAAGAATGAGCTGTGAGGGGAGGGGTTGGAGTGAACTGAGAAGGAAGGAGTGGGGTGAGTGGTTAGCTGTGAGAGGAGGGGAGGGGTGATCTGTGAGAGGAGGGGTATGGTGAGCTGGGAGGGGAGGGGTGGGGTGAGCTGGGAGGGGTGGGTGAGCTGAGAGGAGTGGGGTGATCCGGGAGGGGAGGGGTGTGTGAGCTAGGTGGAGTGGGGGGTGAGCTGGGAGGGGAGGGGAGAGTGAGCTGGGTGGGATGGTGAGAGCTGGGAGGGGTATGGTGAGCTGGGAGGGGAGGGGAGTGGTGATCTGGGAGGGGAGGGACTGGGGTCAGTGGGGAAGTGTGGGGTGAGCTGGGAGGGGAGGGGAGAGTGAGCTGGGTGGGATGGTGTGACCTGGGAGGGGTATGGTGATCTGGGAGGGGAGGGGAGTGGTGATCTGGGAGGGGAGGGACTGGGGTCAGTGGGGAAGTGTGGGGTGAGCTGGGAGGGGAGGGGAGAGTGAGCTGGGTGGGATGGTGTGAGCTGGGAGGGGTATGGTGATCTGGGAGGGGAGGGACTGGGGTCAGTGGGGAAGTGTGGGGTGAGCTGGGAGAGGACGGGTGATCTGTGAGAGGAGCTGGGAGGGGAGGGGTGATCTGGGAGGGGAGGGACTGGGGTCAGTGGGGAAGTGTGGGGTGAGCTGGGAGAGGATGCATGGATGAGTGAAGTGTAAAGGCAGGGGGTTTGTTCAGGGGTGGTAGGAATGGGATTGGCAAAAGGGTTGGTGAGGGGTTTAGTGAGCAGAGCAAGCTGGGGCAATAGACTCTCCCTCTTAATGTATTTCATAGCTGTTTTGGCCGGGAGAGAAAATGAATTGGGGAGAGCTGCTTTCAGCACAGCCTTAATGATGAATAATAACTCAAGCAGCTCATTTGTTCTGCAACTTGTTTGAAGATCCCTAGCTCTTCCTTCCCTCTTTCTAGTACAAATAGGAACATATGGCGAGAAAAGGGAAAGAAAGCTCAGCATTCTAATCAGGCTGTGCCGGCTTAACATTGCCATCCATTGCATTCCGACAATCAAGAATCCCATTAAAGGTAATAGAGCCACACGGAATCTACGGCAGGTGGTCAAGAACACTCTCCCTACTTCTGGTGTTGGTTCTGCCCTGGGTAACAGAGAAACTCTGCTCATTTAGGCATTCAGATTTGAGTGGAGCCATAACCACGAACAGGTCCATGGAATCAGAGTCGGGAGGGGGCTCAAAAATAATCTAGCCCACCCCCTGGCAATGCAGTAGATCCATAACCACAGCAAGTACTAACAAAATAAAAAAGTACTATTAGCATAGGTAATATCTTCAATATTTTCAACATGGTTGATCAATGCTGCCCTTTTTGAATTTCCTGGGAAATTGCCCCACAGCTCTCTTTCCCAAGGTGGGGCTATAGCTCAGTGGTAGAATATGCACTTTGCATGCATAAGTTCTCAAGTTTGATCCTTTCCTAACTCGGGTGGCACAGCTATGCCCAATGCCCAGTCACAAGAACAATAACTGGTGGCAAGAGTACAATCTTTCTAGCTTTGAAATGTAGGTTGAATCGCCACCTATACTGGGAGGGAAACTAAAACACCATTGTCTTGATTCAGGCCCAGATATATTGAAACAAACTTCTGGGTAAGTCCTGGTTCAGCCATTCCACACTGGGGTCTCCTTATGAAGTCCTTGTGCTTGAAGAATGGCAACTTTCAGGTCAAAAGCAGAGTGTTGTAGAATATTGAGATGTTGCCCCAATTCTTTCGGAGTGACTGTTGATATTGACCAACTGGGAAGACTCCTTCATGCATCTGATGAAATGCTGGGAATTGTAGCTCTTTGAGGAGGAAACTACAGTTAACAATATCATTTGGGTTAAACCACAGAGCCTAGGGCTTGCCGATCAGAAGGTTGGCGGTTCGAATCCCCGTGACGGGGTGAGCTCCCATTGTTCGGTCCCAGCTCCTGCCAACCTAGCAGTTCGAAAGCACATCAAAGTGCAAGTAGATAAATAGGTACCGCTCCGGCCGGAAGGGAAACGGCGTTTCCGTGCGCTGCTCTGGTTCGCCAGAAGTGGCTTAATCATGCTGGCCACATGACCTGGAAGCTGTACGCCGGCTCCCTCGGCCAATAAAGCGAGATGATCACCGCAACCCCAGAGTCGGTCACGACTGGACCTAATGGTCAGGGGTCCCTTTACCTTTATGTACTTTATATGTGTGTTGGGTGTGCATTAAATAGGTGGCTGTGGACCAGCCTTAGTTGTTCATGCTACAAAAGCTCAGTTCTTCTGGAACAGCCTTGCCAACCTGATGTGCTCCTGGTCTTTTGGACCGTCACCACCGGCCAAGTGTGGTTAATGCCCAAGAATGAAGGGAATTATAGTCCCCCTGCAGTTCCCAGCAACTGGTATTTAGAAGCATACTGCAGACATGTTCTGGCAGGGAACCTGTGGCATCTCTCATCCACTCTGACCATTGGCCATGCTGGCTGAGGCTGATGGGAGTTGGAGTCCAGAATATCTGGAGGGCACCAGGTTGAGGAAGGGTGCTCTAAACTAAAAATCTGGAACATACTATCGTTTCCTCATAATGGCAATATCCATCTCTGAAAATTCAGTTTCCCTGTTCTGGTAAATCAGTTGAATAAATTTTGGAGCTGCAGATGGAACTCCCACCACCTCTTTGGTGCCCTGGGATGCTCACCAGTATAACCTAGGCCAGCCTTCACCAACTTGTTCCTCTCCAGGTGTTTTGGATGACCTCTCCCACCAAGCTGAGGTTGCCCCATGATGGAAGCTGCCGTCCAAAACGTCTAGAGGTCACCAGGTTTAGGGAGGCTGCTCTGGAGTCTGTCTGCATTCAAAAAAGGCGTGTGTCTGCATTCTAGAAACCTACTCAAAAATGAAAACAAACAAACGGAGTTGGCATTTTTTTGTTTGCATTGTAATTTCGATGCTTTGATGCGTTTGGGGAGACAGATTTTAATTCAATGTTAGGTGTGACAGACAAGATCTGTGAAATATTGGAGGATGTGAATATCCCTCCCCAAATTCTGTTTCCTTGAACTCACCATGCTTGGTGAAATGTCAATGCAGCCTCTGTATGTCTCTTTTTCCCCAACACTGAAATTGTACTCATGGGAGTCATTTGCAAATCCCACGTGTTAAAAAGTGCAAGCAGCTCTTGAAAATTCGACAAAACTGCCTGGAAAGGAGCTCCCCTCAATCTTCTAATTTGCTTGCATAAGCGCTGAGATCATCTTTCCAGCGGATGCAGTCAGGATTTCTCTGTAGAACTAAAATGCCAAGTTCTTTTCTCCTGCCTTCAGAACAATGTGCATTGCAAAGTCATTCCCCCTCCCCAGCTCATGTTGCGCTGGAATCAGCGGCTCTTGTCATTTCCATACAATTTATGTTGAATACACTACAAGCCCTCTGTTTTAAAAGAGAAAGAGTTCTGTCCCTGCTCTGTGTTGTCTCAGTGTGGGGCAAACCAGCTCTATAAAGGAGTGAAATATATCTGACCTAATAGAATATTAAAATAAAACGGAAGACAGCCTTAACCAAAAATATAGGGCACAATCTAGCAAGTTCTTGTATGATTTCGGTCTGGGCAGGAGAACCTTTAGTTGGGCTATGCACAGCACATAAACTATGGCATTGAGTCAGTGTGGTGTAGTGGTTAAGAGTGGCAGACTCGTAATCTGGTGAACCGGGTTCGCGTCTCCGCTCCTCCACATGCAGCTGCTGGTTGACCTTGGGCTAGTCACACTTCTCTGAAGTCTCTCAGCCCCACTCAGCTCACAGAGTGTTTGTTGTGGGGGAGGAAGGGAAAGGAGAATGTGAGCCGCTTTGAGACTCCTTCGGGTAGTGATAAAGCGGGATATCAAATCCAAACTCTTCTTCATTTACACCCATGAGAGGTAGTGATGGCATAAGAACCAAAGAGCCTGAAGGATCAGGCTCATCTATGTCCAGTGGCGGAGCTTCATGCTCCAGCACCGAGGGGGCAGAGAGCAGGTGGGGGCTGGGCTGGTGCGCATCCCAGGGGCGTGGCTCACTTCCCACAGGGGCATGGCACACATCCTGGGGGCATGGCACCCAGCACGGGCAGGGAGGCAGCCGCGATGGCATCCCACCCAGATCACTCCTGGGGGCAGTGCGCTCCCCCCATGCTCCTCTTCCTCAGCCAGTGTCTCTGTCCATCATTGGGTTCTCACAGTGGCTAGCCAGAGGGCTGTGGGAAGCCTGCGAGCATGATCTGAGCACAAGAGCCCCCTCCCCTCCTTTGTTTTCCAGCAACTGGTATTCAGAAGCATTTATTGCCTCTCATGGCGAAGGTAGAGCATAGCCATCATGCCTAGTAGCCACAGATAGCCCTCTCCTCCATGAATTTGCCTAGCCCTCATTTAAAGTCACCCAAGTTGGTCATCGTAGAATCATAGAAATATAGAATTGGAAGGGACCCCAAGGGTCATCTAGTCCAACCCCCTGCAATGCTGGAATCTTAGTCAAAGCATCCATGACAGATGGCCATCCAACCTCCACTTAAAAACCTCCAAGGAAGGAGAGTCCACCACCTTCTGAGGGAGTCTATCCTACTGTCAAACAGCTCTTACTGTCAGAAAGTTCTTAATGTTTAGTTGGAATCTCCTTTCTTGTAACTTGAAGTTATTGGTTCGAGTCCTACCCTCCTGAGCAGCAGAAAATAAGCTTTCTCCATCCTCCATGTGACAGCCCTTGAGATATTTGAAGATAGCTATTCTGTCACCTCTCAGTCTCCTCTTATCCAGGCTAAGCTCCTTCAACCATTCCTCATAAGGCTTGGTTAGCAGACCCTTGATCATCTGGGCCACCGTCCTCTGCCCATGTTCCAGCTTGTCAATATCCTTAAACTGTTGTGCCCAGAACTAGACACAGTACTCTACGTGTGGCCTGACCAAGGCAGAATAGAGTGGTACTGCTACTTCCCTTGATCTGGACACTTCCTCTACCTTCCTCTCCTCCTTTCGATTAGGAGATTCTTTTCATTTATTATATAGCCCCCGCATAGGAGTTATTAGGGTGGCTCATGAAGTGGAGAAACTATGTGCCAAGCTTGCATTCAGGGCCCTGCAAGGGAAACGATGTAAGCCTTGCCTACCGAGCTTCTTTGAGACGTGGGTGGCGCTGTGGTCTAAACCACTGAGCCTAGGGCTTGCCGATCGGAAGGTCAGCAGTTCAAATCCCTGCAACGGGGTAAGCTCCCGTTGCTCGGCCCCTGCTCCTGCCAACCTAGCAGTTCGAAAGCAAGTAGATAAATAGGTACCGCTCCGGTGGGAAGGTAAACAGCGTTTCCGTGCGCTGCTGTGGTTTCGCCAGAAGCGGCTTAGTCATGCTGGCCACATGGCCCGGAAAAACTGTCTGCGGACAACCGCCGGCTCCCTCGGCCAGTAAAGCGAGATGAGCGCCGCAACCCCAGAGTTGTTCGCGACTAGACTTAACTGTGGACACTTGCATGAAGCCTGAACATCATGAAAGTTCGGCAGATAGCACGTGATCCAGAGAGAAGTGCCTTTTTTTGCACCCAGTGGAGAGATATAAGCTTGTGCTTCATTTCTCTGTCAACGTCAAGAGGGCTCAGGAGGAGGAGCTTAACTCTGGGCTGGATCGTGCCCATTCTGTGTGCCATCCATGCGCACCCTCGCGGCGGATTGGGGCACATGCATAATGCAGAAGGGAACTGTCACGGCGGAAGCAGAGTAATTTATAAAAGTTTAATCGGATGCTCTGAATAATTCAGCCCTGTACCATCCAGAAACAGCACCCAGTCACCCAGCTCCGAGGGCCGGAGACGTGAGCCACAATGGCATCTTAATTCACACTGGGAACTCACAGTCCAGTCTCCCAACAGATCCAGCGCTGCGGATAAGGCATCTGAGTGCAAGGGAGAGAGGGAGAGAGATGCCTTGGTGGATGGTTTTCCAGCTCCTGCAGGGTTTGGGAAGAGAAATCCTTGTGCCATTTGCTTTTGCAAAACTTGGCAGAGATGCCGATCGGGCGTAGAGACTTTTGGAGGAAAGATTGGTGTGTGTGTCACTATTAACTTCTTCAAATTCGGCATCAATGCCAGCTTTGTTTAGAGATTTGCAACAACAAATAGAATCAAATATTTAACTGTATCAATTATACAGAGGAACAAGGCAGCTCGACAGAAGTGCCTAATGCTGCTCTTGGCTCCGATTCAGCACTTTCCCTCCAGCCTGAAGCTTGCAGGAATGCAGAACCTGGGATCAAGCATGCCAGTCTTCCTGGAGCCATTGCAAGCCATATTTGCTAGAACAAATTAGCTATTAAAAATAAAATCAAATTAGGTAAAAGGTAAAGGGACCCCTGAACATTAGGTCCAGTCATGTCCGACTCTGGGGTTGCGGCGCTCATCTCACTTTATTGGCCAGGAGCCGGCGTACAGCTTCCGGGTCATGTGGCCAGCATGACAAAGCCGCTTCTGGCGAACCAGAGCAGCACATGGAAATGCCGTTTACCTTCCCACCAGAGCGGTACCTATTTATCTACTTGCACTTTGACGTGCTTTCGAACTGCTAGGTTGGCAGAAGTTGGGACCGAGCAACGGGAGCTCACCCCGTCGCAGGGATTTGAACCGCCGACCTTCTGATCAGCAAGCCCTAGGCTCCGTGGTTTATCTGGACCATAGGAACACAGGCCACTGTCATACAGAGTCTGATCGTTGGTCCATCTGGCTCAGTTATCACATGATGATGATGATAATGTTATTATTGGTATGCCACCCATCTGACTGGGTTGCATCCCTTAAGGGGATGTTGGGCTGTGGGGCTTGACTTCCCTCTTGACCATAGATAAGCAGTACAAAGAGAAAGCAGTCTCTTTCCAGTAACAGAAACGTTTAATGAATGCAGCAGAAGAACAAGCGACCATTCTCGGAGTGCAAGTGCTCCTAATTAAGTTCCGCCCACTTCCCTCTAGTCCAGGCATCCCCAAACGTGGCCCTCCAGATGTTTTGAGACTACAATTCCCATCATCCCTGACCACTGGTCCTGTTAGCTAGGGATCATGGGAGTTGTAGTCCCAAAACATCTGGAGGGCCGAGTTTGGAGATGCCTGTTCTAGTCACTTCCGTCCTCTCATTTTCTAGACACCTGATCCCTCAACCATTGAGCCCTTTGAGAAGCTACCTTATCTAATCTTCTAGCCTTGGGACTGAGAGGCTGTATATTTTCCAGTGAGAGAGAGTCGGCTAGCTCTCTCTCTCCCCGTTCTTGTTGTTGTTCACCTCCCAGTTCTCAGGGCTGTCTTAAGCATATGCGGCGCCGGGGTGCAAATATCCGCCTGGCGTCCCCTCCCCAACTTCTGGACAGAGCTGCTGCGGCCAGAGCTCGGTTGAATGCTGGGTGTTGACAACAGGAAGGGGGTCACAAATCAAATAAAATGGCCAGGGACTCCGCTGAGCCAATTTCTTTGTCATCTGCGTTGCCCTCCCTGCTCACATGTTGCCCTCCGTCTCCAGCAAGGCACCTAAGAATTGGGAGGCAGAGAAAGGGACGGAGGAAAGTTAAGGCTGGTGACCGCCAGGCACCCAAATGGCAAGCCTCTGCAGGCGGCTCGCGAAAGCCCGCCCGGGGACCCGGAGCGCCCGCTCGGTTTGGTCCCGCGGTGCCGCGGCACCTTAAGACTTTGACGACGACTCCACCGTCAGACGCTGGACAGGAGGGTTGGGGTTGGGGTGGAGAGCCGCCTGCAGCAAAAGAGCCTTCCATGGCGCTCTGACCGACGGGTGGGCTCTTCCCTGGACTCAACTCTCGGGCGCCGGACTCTCAGTCTGGCTCTCAGCCTTGCGCCCCTGAGAGCCCGGCGCCCAGGTGCCCCGCACCCCTAGCTCCTATGAGTAAGACGGCCCTGCCAGTTTTGCCCTTGGCAAACCACTGTTCCAGGTCAATACTATTCCCCTGCTCCTGTGGAGTTTCAGGATCCTGGCCATGAGCAGGGGGAGGGTTGAGGCTTCCACCATTCCTCACCAGAGTAGTACTCCTCAGCCTGATCTCTGACAGGTGAGGAGGGAGGCCTTCCTGACTCATGCCCCCTAGGAGACCCCAAAAGTTAGCCTCAAAAGTGAGCCATACATTGCCCCATGGGTCCCACAGTCTTGGGTGCGAGTCTCCAGAATGACTATTCACCTGAAAAGTGCCTCAGGCTCCCACACATATTTTCCCAATTCAGTCAGCTCCCAGCACCAATTGTATCCCACAAAATGGCACAGGCAAATGATAATGATTCCTCTCCCAGTAGAACGTGTCATTTTAGGGGGTGAAACTCTTTTTTTTTTTTTTTTTTTGGAAATTTATTCAGTGAGGAGTCTTAAAAGTATGTATTTGCATGTGAGAAATTTGAAGCTGCTATTATTTTTGTGACTGGACAACATTTAGCTTCGTAAATCTATGTTTGATTCAAAAGCACACAAAAAACCCCTGCTCTTGGAAAAGTAAAGAATTTTGATTTTACCTTCTGAAAATGACAGGTAATGCTAAATAATAATAATCATAATAAAAGTAATTATAATATAATATAACTGCAAGTACTTGTCAATCATTTTAATGGCTTCTATGCAATTGAACACACATTTTACTTACCAATCAAACCTAAATTATATTAATTGAACCAAAATATCTTTTGAATTCCCAAGTCATGTTACAAATTTTCCAGCACACCTTATTTTTGGAATTTGAAAAAATTAATCACACCCTTACTCTACCAGCCAATCACAGATGGGAATAAAACATTACTACTCTTCCTCACTGTGGTGACTAATTAATTCTACATTCTTGCAGGTAGGGTGCAAACTGAAGGATCTGGTTAGGGCTTCCTGATATACACACCCACTACTCCCCATCCCTGGCTAATATCCACAGAGGAGACCAGGAAGTGGCTATGTGCCCTTTTTCCCATCTCACCACAAAGATGCTCTAGACCAGACTCTTTCTTTTTATGGAGAGCCTCTGTAGAGTAGTGGTTAGAGTGTTGAACTAGGACCTGGGAGTCCAGGGTTCAAGTCCCCACTCATCCATGAAATTCACTGTACAACGTCGGGCCAGTTGCTCCCTCTCAGCCAAACCTACCTCACAGGGCTGTTGTGTCGCCTAAATGAGAAGAGAGAGGACCACATACACTACCTTGAGCTTCTTGGAAAAAAAGCTGGAACCAGGCAGAGGGCCTTTTTGGTAGTGGTGCCCGCCCTGTGGAACGCCCTCCCATCAGATGTCAAGGAAATAAGCAACTATCTGACCTTTAGAAGATATCTGAAGGCAGCCCTGTTTAGGCAAGTTTTTAATGTTTGATGTTTTATTGTATTTTTAATACTTTCTTGGAAGCCACCCAGAGTGGCTGTGGAAACACAGCCAGATGGATGTGGTATAAATAATAAATTATTATTATCATCATCATCATCATCATCATCATCACCACCACCACCACCACCACCACCACCATCATAGAATTGTAGAGTTCGAAGGGACCATGCAGGCGATCTAGTGCAACCCCCTGCAACACAGAAATTTTCCACCTAAGGTAAGACTCAAACCCACGACCCTGAGATTAAAAGTCTCATGAATATACGGCGGAGCTATATCGGCACAACTCTTTCCCTGGAAGCATCTGGTTGGCAACCATGAGGAAAAGGCTGTCGGACCAGATCTAACAGGAATCCACTTTTGTTCTTATGCTCCCACCCACAAATAGTAAGAAAGAGCGCAATTTCCCCAATAAAGCATTTACGGTGGCAGTGAACTGCAATGCCACTAGAGGCAGCCGGGGCAGGCTGCCCAATTAACTTTGCCCTTTGATGAGTCAGCCAAACCATTGCCTCCAAGGCAGCATCTCCTCTTGAAACGGATCTTGGTGGAAGGGGGGGGGGAGAGAGAAGAGGCACTTATTTCAGCTGTCTCTGCCGCGCTATCCATGCCTTTGAGGCTGCCCGACAACATTCGCTGCGATATCGTTCATGGCCCCTTGGCCTGCTGCTGCAATGTCGCTGGGGAGAGCTGGGTGTGCAGGAATCGGAGCGGCAGCCCTGTGACTCACACCGAGGCCCGGAGGAAACCAGGGGCACGTTGACGGTGGCAGATTATGCACAGAGCCTTATTAAGGACGTGATTAGCGAGACTGATCTGAAATTAGCAAACTGATTTTTTGTGACGTTAGTCGGCTTTTAATACCAGCCAGCCTGGCAACTTCCCTTTTCTTTTCTTTGCCCCAATTAACTGTGCAGATTTCCCCCCCAGGAGACCCCAGAATGGGACTGAAACATATCTCCCACTTTTGCCTCTCAACATCTGATCCTCAGTGCTGGGGATGGAAGGAGCTTCCAATTTCCACTCTGCATACACTCAGCTGAAGATTTGTGCCACCCCATTTCGTTTTTCAAACTGGTGTTTGATTTGTGCACGTTTTTCCTGCATTCCGTTCTTCCCCTAAAGAAGATTTCATTTTATTTGTTGCCTTTCTTGCTTGTTCTTCATCATAGGTTCCCAGGGCAGGCAAAGACAATATCAATATTGAATATTAACATTAAAAACTAACAATATTAACGTCAAGTTAAGCCCCCAAACAGATGTGAACTCTGAGGGGGCTTTTCGTGATTTACATGATCAAACAATGTCATGGTTGGCACTAAATATGATTTTTTCGGGTGATGTTTATGAATACTTGATGTATTTTTTATATATACGAACCTTGCATTACACCATGGAATATATTTTACACTGTTTTATCTTGTGCTGTTATTCTCTTTGCCTTCATTATTTTTTTTATGATGGATCTTAGCTTGTTGTTTCATTTGAGCTCCTTGGAGAAAAATGGTGGGATATAAATGCAATCAGACACGGCTCTGCCATTAGGCAGACTGAGGTGGCTGTCTCAGGTGGCAGAAGACCCCAAGGCAGCAGCCCCATGTGCCCATTGCCCGCCGTGCCACCTCTGTCGCAAGAAGCAATGCCAACCAACATCAGTGCCCATTTCAGCTGAAATCACGTGAGATCTTGTGGAGCGAGCAAGGCATTGCGTTGTTTCGGTGAGAACTTGCTCCAATCAGGTGAAATCTCACATGAAATTGGCGCTGATGTCAGTGCCATTTCTCCCCCAGTGGTGGAGGTGGCAAGGCAAGCACAGAATCATAGAATTGTAGAATTGTAGAGTTGGAAGGGACCCCAAGGGTCATCTGGTCCAACCCCCTGCAATGCAGGAATCTCAACTCAAGCATCCACGACAGATGACCATCCAACCTCTGCTTAAAAACCTCCAAGGAAGGAGAGTCCGTCCACAGCCTCCTGGGGGAGTCTGTTCCACTGTCGAACAGCTCTTACTGTCAGAGAGTTCTTCCTGTTCTTTAGTCAGAATCTCCTTTCTTGTAACTTGAAGCCATTGATTCGAGTCCTACCCTCCAGACAGGGCTAGCGCGTCCATTTAGGCGAACTAGGCGAGCGGCGGATCAAGCAGGTTGGGGCGAAAACCGCGGCGACGAGGGCGCCAAAATGGAGGGGGCGCTGGCCAGCCTGCCCCCCACCGCCGCCCCAACCAGCGGCGGAGCAAGCAAACCGCGGCGGCGAGGGGCGCCCGGCAGGGCAGGGGGCGGGGCACCGCTCCGCAACATGCGTCATACATAATGATGTCACGTGGCCCGCCCCCTCGCCTAGGGCGCCAAAATTGCCAGCACCGGTCCTGCCTCCAGAGCTGGAGAAGACAAGCTTGTTCCCTCTTCTCTTGAGATATTTGAAGATGGCTTGAAGAAGCCAGTGTGGTGTAGTGGTTAAGAGCAGTCGAATCGTAATCTGGTGAACCGGGTTCGCGTCTCCGCTCCTCCACATGCAGCTGCTGGGTGACCTTGGGCTAGTCACACTTCTTTGAAGTCTCTCAGCCCCACTCACCTCACAGAGTGTTTGTTGTGGGGGAGGAAGGGAAAGGAGAATGTTAGCCGCTGTGATGGCCTGGGATTCAGACTCAGACGCTGAACCTGAGGGATCCCAGCCTGCACAGGATTCCCTGCCTCCAGAACCAGCAGAGCCAGGGCTGGGGCCTGAGTCTGAAGGGGACTCACCTGTGCTAGATCCTCAGGTGCAGGCATCGGCTGAGTTTGATCCGGCCTCTGATGGAGTGGAGGACTCATTGCCTGCAGGTGCTCCACTCCCCACCCAGTCAGGGGAAGCTGAGGTTGCCTCTGGGTCTGGTAACCCTCCAGCTTCTCCTGAGTTGCAAAGGTTCAGGGCAGAGAGGCGAAGGGAACTAAGTTCCCGCAGGAGGAGTGCTCGCCTCCAAGCCAGGAGAGGCGAGTCACCTGACGATCGGAGCCGCCCTCTGCCTCGGGGCAGATAAAAGCCGGCCAGTCCCAGTCCCAAGTTGCAGGAGCAACATCGTTGCTGCCCAGTTCCTGGTTCCTGACTCCTGTGTTCCTGACCCCGGCTTTGTTACCTCGGCTTCTGACTCCTGGCTTCCTCCTGACCTCGGCTTTGTGACTTTGGCTTCCGACTTAATCCTGACCTCGGCTTTGTGACTTCGGCTTCGTGACTTCTGGATTGGACTGACCTTGGACTGGACTAGACCTCGCCTATCGGATATCCCTTGGGACCAGCACAGTTTGCTCCTGCCACACCCGCACTCCCCCTTCGTTGGGGTGCGTTCGGGAGGAACCGGTCATTATGACTGACCAGGCGGCTGCGCTGGCGGCATTGGCCCAGGAGAACCAGGTCTTGACCCTCACAGTGCAGCAGCTGAGCAATGCGGTTACGGCGCTTCAGCAGCGTTTGGACGTCTTACCGGCTCCTGGTGCCGGCGTCCCAGCTCCAGGCAAGTACCCAGTGGCCCTGCCAGAGAAATTCGATGGGTCCCCGGCCAGCTTTCCCATGTTTCTCGCCCAGGCCAAACTGTATATTCAGGGGCGAGCCCGGGATTTCCCGGACGACCGCACCAAGGTGCACTTCCTGATCAGCTTGCTGAAGGACCAGGCGGCCAAGTGGGCATTGCCGCTGCTACGGCAAGACTCCCCCTTGCTGGCAGACTATACGGGGTTTTGCAACCATTTTGAAACCGCGTTCGCCAACCCTCAGAAGGCGAGTCAAGCCAATCGGGCGATTCGGCGGTTGAAACAGGGCAAGTCCACAGTGGCCGCCTATGCCACAGAATTTCGGCTGTTGGCGCAGGACTTGACCTGGAACGATTCCGCACTTCGGGACCAGTATCTCGAGGGGCTTTCTGACGAGATACTGGACCAGCTGGCCACCTTGGATCGCCCCACCACGCTGGAGGCCCTCATCCAACGGAGTCTACAGATAGACGATCGGTTGGAGGACCGTCGCCAGGCCCGGGGCCATCGGCACTCCGGGCTCCCGACTCCAGTGCTTCCCAGCAGTTCCACGGCCAGAGCCGAGTCACTAGAGGAGCCGATGCAGCTCGGGGCAGCACGGCCTCGCCTCTCCCCTTCGGAGAAGACAAGGCGTCGGGAGGGGAACCTCTGTCTCTACTGCGGGGGGAGTGGACACTACGCTCGAACATGCCCCGAGAAACACCAGCCGCAGGGAAACCGCCAACCCCAGTAGCCAATGGCCCAGGCTATCTGGGGTCCCAAGCGTCGCATGATGGGCCCTCACCAGTGGAATTGCAACACCTCATGATCCCGGTGCGTCTGTACCCCCCAGGCGGGCCCTGGATTCTCACCCATGCTCTGGTGGATTCAGGGGCAACCCGCTCCTATATGGACTCTGCCTTCGCTGTTCAGCATCGGGTGCCACTCCAGAACAAGCCAGAACCGGTGCAGGTGGAGGCAATCGACGGACGGCTCCTGCGGTCAGGCGCCGTTACGCGGGAGACCCAGCCCTTGGTCCTGTGCCACCAGCAGCACCAGGAGGTGCGTACCCTGGACATTGCCACCATGCCCCGGTTTCCCCTGGTGCTGGGGATGGACTGGCTGGAGTCTCACAATGTTCAGATCGATTGGGTCAATCGAACTGTACGCTTCCCAGACTC
The DNA here is from genome assembly GCA_034641385.1 of Darevskia mixta. Lineage (NCBI taxonomy): Eukaryota > Metazoa > Chordata > Lepidosauria > Squamata > Lacertidae > Darevskia > Darevskia mixta. The sequence goes on from JAWWNH010000201.1 coordinate 1,080,608, forward strand.
GGGTTCGAATGCTCAGTCCGAGATGCTTTCGGCCGCCTCCATGGGGGAGGCTGCGTCAACGCTCCCCGCCGTGTACCGGGACTACGTAGACGTGTTCGAGGAACAGGGGGCAGACCGGCTGCCTCCTCATCGGTCCTTCGACTGCGGCATAGACCTCCAGCCTGGGGCGCCCCTGCCTGTGAGTCGCCTATACTCTCTTTCGGAGCCAGAGCGTGAAGCCTTACAGGACTTCCTTCACAAGAACCTGGAGCGTGGGTTCATTAGGCCCTCTACCTCTCCCACCGCCGCTCCAGTACTCTTTGTTAAGAAGAAGTGTGGGGAGCTTCGACTCTGCCATGATTACCGAGCCCTGAATAAGATCACCATCCCAGACCGGTATCCCTTGCCCCTAATTGCGGAGTTGCTGGAGCGGGTGCAAGGGGCGCAGATGTTCACCAAACTGGACCTGCGGGGGGCTTACAACTTGATTCGGATCCGTGCCGGGGATGAGTGGAAGACCGCATTTGGGACCCGTTATGGGCAGTTCGAATATCTGGTCATGCCGTTCGGACTATGCAATGCGCCCGCCGTGTTCCAACGGTACATCAACCACGTGTTCCAGGACTTGCTAGACAAGTACGTGGTGGTGTACCTCGATGACATTCTGATTTATTCCCGTGACCCAGCTCGCCATGAGAGTCATGTCCGGACCGTGTTGCAGCGCTTGCGGGAGCACCGCCTGTACGCTAAGCTCAGCAAGTGCGAGTTCCACCAGCGGTCAGTGGACTTCCTCGGACACCGACTCTCCCCTGACGGTGTACAGATGGACCCCGGGAAGGTGGCTGCGGTTCGAGAGTGGGCGGCGCCGCGGAACCGCAAGGACCTACAGCGGTTCCTGGGGTTCGCCAACTATTACCGGACATTCATTGCGGACTACGCTCATCGCACCACCCCGTTGACCCGTCTGCTGCGCCCCAAGACTCCCTTCTCCTGGGACGAGGAGGCTGAGGGGGCATTCCAGGGGTTGAAAGCCTGTTTCCAGAAGGCGCCGATTTTACAGCATCCTGATCCCTCTCGTCCCTTCGTGGTGGAGACGGACGCCTCCAGTACGGCTCTCGGTGCTGTCCTGTCCCAGCAACACGGACCTGATGCGCCACTGCTACCCTGTGCCTACTACTCCCGGCAGCTCCTTCCGGCGGAGCGCAACTATACCGTGTGGGAGCGGGAACTACTGGCCATTAAGGTGGCCTTTGAGGTCTGGCGCCATCATCTTGAGGGGGCACGACACCCGGTGGAAGTGAGAACCGACCACCGGAATCTGGAGTATCTCCAGACCACCCGCAAGCTGAACCAGCGTCAGATCCGGTGGGCACTGTTCTTCTCCCGATTCCAGTTCCGGATCCGTTACATCCCCAGCTCCCAAAACCAGAAGGCGGACGCACTGTCCCGGAAACCGGAGGACATTGCAGAGACGGTGCAGCAGGCGGCCCCAACAACAATCGTCCCACCAGCAGCGTTCCTGGCTGTTCAGGAGACTGAGTCACTACGGGACCGAGTGCGGAAGCAGCAACGGGTCGATGCGTGGGCTCAGGAACGGATTCAGGAATTGGCCAGTGGATCGTGCCCTCGATACCCAGAACTGGTTGTGCACCAGGGTCTGCTGATGCACCGTGGTCGGTTGTACATCCCACCAGGGCCTTTGCGGGCCGAGGTGCTCCGAATGTCACATGATGCCCCGGCAGCTGGCCACTTCGGGAGGTATCGGACCACCCACCTGGTCAGCCGGGAATTCTGGTGGCCCCGCTTGAAAGCCGACGTGGCACGGTACATTGGGGGTTGCGATGTCTGCCGGCGAGCCAAGGGATTGACCGGGAGACCTGCGGGACTGCTACAGCCACTGCCAGTTCCTCCTCGTCCGTGGCATACGGTTTCGTTGGATTTCGTGGTGGACCTACCCCTGTCCCATCAGTGTACCTGTCTCCTGGTATTCACGGACCACTTCACTAAGATGGTGCACTGTGCCCCGTGCTCGTCTGTACCCTCAGCCAAGGAGACGGCGCAACTGTACTTACAACACGTCTTCCGCTTACATGGCCTACCAGAACGTTTGGTCTCCGATCGCGGTGCCCAGTTCACCTCCCGCTTCTGGCGTGCTCTACATCAGGCTCTCGGGACGGAGGTCTGCCTATCTTCGGCCTACCATCCGCAGACGGATGGACAGACCGAACGGGCAAACGCGGTGTTGGAACAGTACCTCCGGTGCTACTGCAGCTTCCACCAGGACGATTGGGTCGACCACCTGGCGTTGGCCGAGTTCGCGTATAACAACGCAGTGCACGCTTCCACCCAACAGACCCCGTTTCAGGCGAACTATGGGTACCACCCGCGGTTGTTCCCAAGTGTGCTGCCGGCATCCGCAGTTCCCGCAGTGACAGACTGGCTACAAGAGCTCCAGTCGCAGCAGCAGCTTCTGACAGAGCAACTGAGCCAGGCCAAGGACGCGTATAAGGCCCAGGCCGACCGTCACCGTCAGGAGGGGCCGGAACTCCGTGTCGGTGACCTGGTATGGCTCTCCACCCGCCACCTGCACCCCTCTCGGCCTTCGCGGAAGCTGGATGCCCGCTTCACCGGCCCATTTCCGATCGTGGACCGGGTCTCACCTGTGGCATTCCGTCTCCGATTACCCGCGACCCTGAAGGTCCACCCGGTATTTCACCGGTCCCTACTCAGTCCGGTCGCCCCGCCTGATGAGTTCCACCCAGACCGTCCACGACCGCAGCCAGTTCTGGTTCAGGGGGAGCCCGAGTACGAGGTGGAGCACATTCTCGACTCCCGATACCGCAGGGGGAAGCTCCAATACCTCATCGACTGGAAGGGGTATGGGCCCGAGGATCGTTCGTGGGAACCAGCGGAAAACATCCATGCGCCTGCCTGCCTCCGTGAGTTCCATGCAACTTACCCCAGCAAGCCTGGTCCGGCCCCTCGGTTGAGGGGGGGGCCTGGGAGGGGGGATGGTGTGATGGCCTGGGATTCAGACTCAGACGCTGAACCTGAGGGATCCCAGCCTGCACAGGATTCCCTGCCTCCAGAACCAGCAGAGCCAGGGCTGGGGCCTGAGTCTGAAGGGGACTCACCTGTGCTAGATCCTCAGGTGCAGGCATCGGCTGAGTTTGATCCGGCCTCTGATGGAGTGGAGGACTCATTGCCTGCAGGTGCTCCACTCCCCACCCAGTCAGGGGAAGCTGAGGTTGCCTCTGGGTCTGGTAACCCTCCAGCTTCTCCTGAGTTGCAAAGGTTCAGGGCAGAGAGGCGAAGGGAACTAAGTTCCCGCAGGAGGAGTGCTCGCCTCCAAGCCAGGAGAGGCGAGTCACCTGACGATCGGAGCCGCCCTCTGCCTCGGGGCAGATAAAAGCCGGCCAGTCCCAGTCCCAAGTTGCAGGAGCAACATCGTTGCTGCCCAGTTCCTGGTTCCTGACTCCTGTGTTCCTGACCCCGGCTTTGTTACCTCGGCTTCTGACTCCTGGCTTCCTCCTGACCTCGGCTTTGTGACTTTGGCTTCCGACTTAATCCTGACCTCGGCTTTGTGACTTCGGCTTCGTGACTTCTGGATTGGACTGACCTTGGACTGGACTAGACCTCGCCTATCGGATATCCCTTGGGACCAGCACAGCCGCTTTCAGACTCCCTAGGGTAGTGATAAAGCGAGATATCAAATCCAAACTCTTCTTCTCCTCCTCTCATATCTCCTCTCAGTCTCCTCTTTTCCAGGCTAAATATATTACCCATCTCCTTCAACCGTTCCTCATAAGGCTTGGTTTCCAGACCCTTGAGCATCTTGGTTGCCGTCTTCTGTCGAGGCAGCAGGTATGACGGCGGCAGCAAAGGGCAAGGCAGCATTTCCCACTTTGCCTCAGGCAGCATAACAAGGCATGCCATCCCTGCACACAATAAATAATGAGCACTCACACTATATTGTGGGTGCCTTTTGCGGGATTGCATGTGATGCTACAGTTTCCAGGCAATTTGCTAGTAGAAGGGGGCTGGCCTGCTTCCCAGTGTATTATACGGTGACTGGGAGTGGCCGCCGGGACCACATGACACTGGTCCTGAGAGAACTACATTGGCTCCCAGTACGTTTCCGAGCACAATTCAAAGTGTTGGCGCTGACCTTTAAAGCCCTAAACGGCCTCGGTCCTGTATACCTGAAGGAGCGTCTTCACCCCCATCGTTCAGCCCGGACACTGAGATCCAGCGCCGAGGGCCTTCTGGTGGTTCCCTCACTGCAAGAAGCAAAGCTACAGGGAACCAGGCAGAGGGCCTTCTCGGTAGTGGCACCCGCCCTGTGGAACGCCCTCCCCAGCAGAGGTCAAAGAGATAAACAACTATCTGACATTCAGAAAATACCTCAAGGCAGCCCTGTTTAGGGAAGTTTTTAATCTGTAACATGTTAATATATTTTAATATCTGTTGGAGGCCGCCCAGAGTGGCTGGGGAGACCCGGCCAGATGGGCGGGGTACAAATAAATTATTATTATTATTATTATTATTATTATTATTATTATTATTATTATTCAGAGGTTCATGCCCAGCCTCAGCTTTAAGTTTCCTTTCCTGGGAAGTGGGGCCAGACCCATTACACATAGGGGGAGGAGCCAGTATTAGCCAGGCAGACGGCTCTGGAGATTCACCCTCCCTGCCCTCCCTTTGTTAATGTTTCTTGTTTACAGGTTAACTTTTTCTTCCTGTTTAGTGGATGCTGCTATGGTCTTTGACTGGTTGCTGTTGAAGGACTGGGAATAAATTTCCCTGCTTTGGCAGGTTTTGTCTTCCCCGTAGCAATTCGTCACAACTTTGGCGGTTTTGGCCTTGGGTGGAATCCTTTAGTCTTTTCTTCCCTATAATGGTGTGTGTGTGTGTGTGTGTGTGTGTGTGTGCGCGCGCCGTGGTGACTCACCCCCCTGCGGCGGCGATTCCAGGGTCCCCTCTTAAAGGGGTTACATAAATAGGTGTCACTGGCCATACACTGAAAGTTTGTCAGTGAACTACCCTGCGTGCAGGGATATGGGCTGGGCTGCCTGCCTACACTTACGTCGCACAGAGCACCCACATATCCCATTCACCCTGATGTGCCCCAGTTCCCCGGCTGGGGGGGCTGGGAGCATAGCTGCCAACCCTCCCTTATTGCAATGCCGTTTCCCACTGCTATCCCGGATTGTTGATATCCCTTACATTTCCCGGATTTCAAAGGAAGCAGCTCCTCTCCCTCCCTGCCGGCCAGGGAGGCTCCTCAGCTGTGTTGCTCGGCTGCCAATAAGGAGTCTGAGACCGACTGGGGGCGGAGCTTGCATGCCTTGTGCAGCCAGACCCTCATGCCCAACCAGACAGACAGCCTGCCTGCCGTCTACGCGCTCGCTCTTTCGCTCACCTGTTCGCATGCAGTCTCTGGAGCACAGGGTTGCGAGGCTACTTGGTGCCATTGCACCGCCCTCGTGGCATCCCTTATTTTCAAATCCGAAAGTTTGAAAAAATCCCTTATTTTCAAATCCGAAAGTTGACAGCTATGGCTGGGAGGGATACACGCCCAAGGCTTAAACCAAGGTCTTCCTACATTCGGAAGTTTAATAAAGTTGTGGCCTAATTTTAATTCCATAATGTTGCCAGAGTCTTTATTTCCTTCCCCACGTTCCCTGGGGGCTGGGGCTGCCGCACCTGGTCACGCAATAAATAGCAAATCAACAAATGCTCCACAAAAAGTGGACCTTGCCTAACTTCTGAATCTTCAATAAGCATACCATCTGGAAAAAGCCCTTCAGGAAGAAATACAACACACACACCCCCCACTCCACACAGACACCAGAACCTCATCTCTCGCCCTGTGCTTGCACGATCATGTTCACACATTGTAAAGGCATCGGTTTTTTTCCCTGTCGTTGTTTTGTCAGCTCTTTCCTTTGCCTGCTCTCCACTTCTTTGACGCTCCTGAGGATTCGGAAGCATATGCCGTCTCCAGACCCCAGCCACCAAGAAACAGTAGGATGACGAAGAGCCCGATTCGTGTCTGCACTGCCTAATCAATCTTGAAGTTAATTTAGCACTTGCACTATAAGTCTATAACCTTCTTATAGGCATGTTGAGTAATGAAAGGATGAAGTTTCGGCTGGCGTGCAGTGAGGGCTTCATGCCAGATGTTAGCAGTAACAAGCGGAGGCAGTCTACAGTGATATCCGTGGTGTAAAGAATATTATCAAAGGGGATAGCTGTCAAATCTAATGTAGTCAGGTTATGCAGATTTTTTTAAAAAGAAATATACAGGTAAGTAGAACAGAGGGTTTTGTGTGTGCGTCGTTGCCGCAGCTCAGAATTAATTAGCCGGAATTAGTATGGCACGCTGAGACTCCCCCAAAAGTCATTGTTCATGCAGGTTCTGACAAATTACCAGAGCCACGGCCAACATTTTCACAAACAAGGCTCTACTAGAATCAAAACAATTAACAACGAGTCAACAAATCCATAGAGTGCAATGATAGATAGCACTGAAAGCAAGCATGGAGCCTCCATATCCGGAGGCAGGATACCTGCAATATAGATCTAGTCACCTTCACACACTGCTTGTGAACGTCCAGACATTAGTAGCTGCTGGAAACATAAAGCTGGTTCAGATGGTGTGCAAATCATCATCATCAACCCCATTAAAATATTTGAGTGGGCCGAGGGCATCCTGAGTTGATGAGAATTGCCATTCAAGTGGTTTCCGTGCACTGCAACATGCGATCGATTATGCAGGGCATGGCTTACTTGCAAAGGTAAAGGTAAAGGACCCCTGACAGTTAAGTCCAGTCGCAGACGACTCTGGGGTTGCGGCGCTCATCTCGCTTTACAGGCCGAGGGAGCCAGCGTTTGTCTGCAGACAGTTTTTCCGGGTCATGTGGCCAGCATGACTAAGCCGCTTCTGGCGAACCAGAGCAGCACACGGAAATGCCGTTTACCTTCCCGCTGGAATGGTACCTATTAATCTACTTGCACTGCGTGCTTTCGAACTGCTAGGTTGGCAGGAGCAGGGACCGAGCAACGGGAGCTCATCCCGTCGCAGGGATTCGAACCACCGACCTTCCGATCGGCAAGCCCAAGAAGCTCAGTGGTTTACACCACAGTGCCACCCGCGTCCCCTAGGCTTACTTGTCCCCCCCAAAAAATATTCAAGTTGGCACCCCTGGATGGGGGGGATGATGGGTTCCACACATTTGGGGCGGAGGACGTGCCAGCTGTCACCTGATAGGAACAAAGAAGCCCCCCCCAATGAAACTGGCACATTCAATCATCCACAAACAGCAGGAATCCTTCTCATAAGACAATGGAATTTACAGGGTTTGTGTGAGCTGCTTCATTTGGGGAAATGAACTTCACTCTGCTATTAGCCTGGCCACATCTACTGATATGCCTTCTCTTACTTAACAACCCATTGTAGGAGCATCACTGCCTGTCAGCTTAAACACACACACACCCGCCCTTGATCTTAAATTTGCCCATTGTAGAATTCAGCAGTAAAGAGAACAGGGATAAAGGCAAATTTAGCTTGCTCTGCCTGTCATTGGCTTCAGTGCTGTCTGTCATTGGCTCAGGCCCCATCTGATGTTGGCCTCCCTGCCAATAGCAGTAACCGTGGGCACCAGCCACTCTTGAGTTCATCATCATCATCATCATCATCATCATTCATTATATATACTCCGTCCATCTGGCTGGGTTTCCGCAGCCACTCTGGGCAGCTCCCAACAGTATATTAAAAATATGATAAAACATCAAACATTAAAAACTTCCCTAAACAGAGCTGCCTTCAGATGTCTTCTACAAGTCAAATAGTTGTTAATCCCTTTGACCTCTGATGGGAGGGCGTTCCACAGGGTGGACGCCACCACTGAGAAGGCCCTCGGCTTGGTTCCCTATAACCTTACTTCTCGCAGTGAGGGAACCGCCAGAAGGCCCTCAGAGCTGAACCTCAGCATCCGGGCTGAATGATGGAGGTGGAGATGCTCCTTCAGGTATACTGGGCCAAGGCAGTTTAGGGCTTTCAAGGTCAGCACCAACACTTTGAATTGTGCTCAGAAATGTACTGGGAGCCAATGTAGGTCTTTCAAGACCGGTGTTATATGGTCTCGGCAACCACGCCTAGTCACCAGTCTAGCTACCACCTTCTGGATTAGTTGTAGTTTCCAGGTCACCCTCAAAGGTAGCCCCACATAGCCTTAACTTAAACCTGGGTCTCCCTAGTCCTTGTCTGCCACTCTCTTGCATACATCACATCCATTCAGCAAAGAGCTGCTGTGACATCAAGAGCCAAATTTCCCCAATCTTCTCCTTTCACCCATTGCCCAATTTGCACGTTTGGAGATCCTGAGCTCACACTGGACCTCACATGATTGACCTCCCCACCTGGTGGGCAGCTAGCTAGTAAACATTAACGGTCTTTCATTGAGGTCCTCAGTGCATAGATCATTTCCACTCTCCTGGATGTGGATGTCAAAAGCTCAGTGTCCATAAGCAATTAATAGCTTTGGTGCAGAAGAAAGGCAGGTGCTTTTGGCCGACCTCCAATGGTTGAGCTGGCTGGTCGTTCTCCACAGGAATAACTCAACATTTTGGACAGGAAGCTGAGGGAAGGCACGGTTGCAGCTGGGAGGGGAAAAATTCCCTGCACCAACCTGCCAGCTTATCTGTTTCCATACTTCAAATGCTGGTGTGCATTAGAGCATAACTGAAGTAACTCCCATCTTTTAATGCTTTGCACATAGAATCATAGAGTTGGCAGGAACCATGAGAGTCATCTAGTCCAGTCTCCTGCAATGCAGGAATCTTTTGCCCAATACAGGGCTTGAACCCATGACCATGACATTAAGATTCTTATTTTCTACCAAGTCAGCACCACCACCTCCAAACTTCTGAGTAGGGATTGGTGAACCTGTCAATTTTAGTCTCTTTCAGTTTCCTTCTCTTTTTTCAGGCTTAAATTCAGTTTTCCACACTCCCAAATCAGTCGATGATGATGATGACTATTTAAAAAAAATGAATCATCATGAAAATTCATCTGCGTTCTGGTGCAAATTTATCCCAATTTATAATGTTTTGATGCAATTTCAACCAATATGGACATGCCTGCTGTGCAATTCCCTCTAAATGTTCAATTTTGTATGGTCTTTCCCCAAATATATGCATTTCTCTGTGTGCCCACTGATTTAGCTTTTGTATTTTTGTATTTTTGTTACACGTTACCTGGCTGGAGAACTGCACTGCAAAATTCAGAGAAGTGTGAATTTTCAAAGACGGGTGCATTTCAGTTTGCATATTGTACATTGTACATTTGTTTTTGGGAGTTGTCCTTCGGGACGAAAATCTTTGGGGTCCAGTGCTGGAGATTTTTTGGGAAGTTTATCAAGATGTTAGGTTTTATGAACAATTATAATTGAGGGTTAATAGTGTGATAGCCAGTAGGTGGCAGCGACAGGAACCCTCTGATGGCCTTGCAACACCATTGCATTCCTAAAAGAAGAACTCTCTGAGGTCCTTGCCAGCTATCTTCTGCCTTGCCTTGGATCTGGCCTCACCTGCCTTGACTGAATGGCTGGATTTCATCTTCCCCCTGGACTTGACTGGACCATGAGACTTGCCTTGCCTTGTCCCTACTGTTTGAGACCTACTCCCCAACAAGATGCTCCCTGCTTTCAACCCAGCATCTTCTGGGAGCCCACTTGAGTAGAAGACACCACCTCACTGAAATCTTATTGTTCTCTTAATATCAAAGAAACAATGAACTCTGTAAACGATGCAACCAAGAGGAGACCAGAGGGTGCAAAGGAAACGATCTTGAATAACAATTGAAATGGTTGCTGGCCTACATTTCCAATCCTTGACCATTGCTTCCCAGAATTGCTTTCTTTAGGGCAGCAACACCACACATGCAGGAGGACAGTATAGACTTAGAACAGTGGCTTGCAGAGGGGCATAGTTCAGAAGGCAGAAGCTGGGAAATACTGGATGGGAATCATAGAATTGCGGACAGGAATCACAGCTTAAAGAATCCCTGACAGATGACCATCCAACCTCTGCTTAGAAACATCCAACATCCACCTTCTGAGTAGTCCATTTCAAAGAGCTCTTACTGTCAGAAAGTTCTTTCCAATGTTTAGTTGAACCTTGTCATTTGAATCCATTGGTTTGAGTCCTTCCCTCTGCAGTGGCGGAAAACAAACTTGGTTCAGATTCCATGTGTTGTCCCTTCAGATATTTTCTTAGATGACTATCATGACACCTCTTGGCCTCCTCTTATCCAGGCTGAAAATACCCAGCTCCCTCAACCATTCCTCGTGAGGCTTTGTTTCCAAGCTGTGGTTGGCAGCTGTAGTTTGTTAAGTAGACTGCACATTGCCGCTATGTGAGGGGAAACGACAGTTCGCAGAATTCTTTGGAGGAAGTCATGAACTTTCAGTGTGTGTTGGGCGTGCTTGAGAAGTATGGTGTTGATCTGCCCTTTGCTTCAAAAACTAGCGGGACATTTTGATTCCTCATCGCTTTCATATTCTGACAGACGAAAAAAGGGCAAGGGGAAAGAAAGAGAAAGGCCAGCTCTAGCATTTAATAATAATAATAATAATAATAATAATAATAATAATAATAATAATAATAATAATTTATTATTTGTACCCCTCGCATCTTGGCTGAGTTTCCCCAGCCACTCTGGGCGGCTCCCAATCGAGTGTTAAAAACAATACAGCATTAAATATTAAAAACTTCCCTAAACATGGTTGCCTTCAGATGTCTTTTAAAAATAGGATAGCTGCTTATTTCCTTGACCTCTGCTGGAAGGGCGTTCCACAGGGCGGGCGCCACTACCGAGAAGGCCCTCTGCCTGGTTCCATGTAACTTCACTTCTCGCAGTGAGGGAACCGCCAGAAGGCCTTCAGAGCTGGATCGCAGTGTCCGGGCTGAACGATGGGGGTGGAGACGCTCCTTCAGGTATACAGGACCGAGGCCGTTTAGGGCTTTAAAGGTCAGCACCAACACTTTGAATTGTGCTCGGAAACGTACTGGGAGCCAATGTAGATCTCTCAGGACCGGTGTTATATGATCCGGCGGCCACTCCCAGTCACCAGTCTAGCTGCCGCATTCTGGATTAATTGCAGTTTCTGGGTCACCTTCAAAGGTAGCCCCACGTAGAGCGCATTGCAGTAGTCCAAGCGGGAGATAACTAGATCATGGACCACTATGGCGAGACTTTCTGCAGGCAGGTAGGGTCTCAGCCTGCATACCAGCCTTGCGTAATGCAAGAGTTGGAGAGTTTCTCCAGCAAATTCCTCTCCATGTTCAAAAAAAGGAGTCGCTTTCTGGAACAAAAGTTCTCCCCAGACTTTTGCGCAGAACAGGTGTTGTTATGCACTAATTATGCAAACCGGGAGCAAAAAAACCCACAAATGAACAAGCCCGTCAGCACAATAGACAATTAAGCCCACCTGTGCACCTTTCCAGTTAGTAGGAGTTGGAGCGACTTGCAGTTTGGCAGACAAGGGGAGGGGGAGGCAACTATTTTGTCATTTCACAGATGGAACTTGGTGCATCTTTGTAGCATCCTCCAGTTGTCATTCCACTCTGTGAGACCCATTCCTCACACCATGGCATGTTTCTGAAGACTCTCCCCCACATGGACTGGGGAACCAGTAGCCCAACAGGGGGCAGTGTAGAGGGTGGCAGTGCTCCCCTGACTTCACAACAGCTGAGTTGCTGTTGCTTATTGTGAGGGAAAGTTGGAGGAGTTGGGGAGGTTGGCACTGTTGGACTCCAGCTCCCATCAGCCTGATTCAGCATGGGCAATGGTCAAATGATAGGCTTTGTAATCCAAGAACTTCTGGTGGGCCAGTGGTGCTCACATGACCCAGCATTGCAGCTGTTGATAAGGAAGGATAGTTGAAATGGTGAGGTGGTGAGGTCAACACTGTGAAATGCACTGGTGGAGCCAAACCAGTGCTATTGCACAGCACAACCTCCCCATTATCTCTCCTTTAGACGTTCCTCAGCAAACCCAGGGACTCAGCTATTGCAAGGTCGTGAGCACCACTGTCCCACCACTGCTGTAGCCCTCCAAGATGTTGTTGGTCTACAATGCTCATCATCCAGGCCATTGGCCATGCTGGATGGGGCTGATGAGAGCAGGAGTCCCAAAACATCCAGAGGGCACCAGGTTCCCCATTCTTGCTGCACGCTACTATTTATTTACATTGCAACAGACTGTCCTCCGTCAAGGAACGGTTGAGGGAGCTGGGTATGTTTAGGCTGGAAAAGAAGAGATGGAGAGGAGATGGTATCGCCATCATCAAATATCTTAAGGGCTGTCACATGGAAGATGGAGCAAGCTTTTTTTCTCCAGCTCTGGAGAGCAGGACTCGAGCCAATGGCTTCAAGTTACAAGAAAGGAGATTCCGACTCAACATCAGGAAGAACTTTCTGACAGTAAGAGATGTTCGATGGTGGGAAGGACATCCTCGGAAGGTGGTGGGCTCTCCTTCCTTGGAGGTTTTTCAGCAGAGGTTAGAGGGCCATCTGTCATGGATGCATTAGCTGAGATTCCTGCATTTTGCAGGGGGTTGGACTAGATGACATCTTGGAGTCCCTTCCAATCTACTATTCTACTATTCAAAGGAAAATGAGCTAATTTGTTAAAGATGCACCAGAAAAAAGCTACCTGTTTATAATATAGGACCAAAACAGTCATCAGCAGTTTCAGCTAAATTCTAGTTGTGAAAATACCAGGGGTGGTATTCAAATAATGTTTTACTCAGAGTAGACCTGCTGAAATTCATGGACCTAACTTAGTGCCTCATTTTCTATGGGCATACCCTGAGTAAAATTTAGTTGAATACCACCCCAGAGGTTTAATCACAAACCCCTCCATCTAGGCAAGCAAGACGCATTGCAGTTGAAGGACACGGTCTAGCCAGGCAAAAGCCTTTGAGGAGGGCATGAGCAGGACCAGTTAGAGGTGGACTGTGGGGAGGGGTTTCATCTAGGCAAAGTCCTGAGGGCCAGCTGGAGAGGTTTTGCAGGCCGCATTCACCCCCTGCACCTGAGATTCCCCACCCATCCTATGTGAATGCTGGCATCAAGATATATTCACCCTGCACTCAAAAACTGAATGTAAAAAAATAAGAAGAGCCCTGCTGGATCAAACCCGGTCCACCTCTGGAATTTGAGAACAGCTATGACTGGGCGCGGGTGGCGCTGTGGGTTAAACCACAGAGCCTAGGGCTTGCTGATCACAAGGTCGGTAGTTCAAATCCCTGCGATGGGGTGAGCTCCCGTTGCTCGGTCCCTGCTCCTGCCAACCTAGCAGTTCGAAAGCACATCGAAGTGCAAGTAGATAATAAGGTACCACTGCAGTGGGAAGGTAAACGGTGTTTCCGTGCGCTGCTCTGGTTCGCCAGAAGTGGCTTTAGTCATGCTGGCCACATGACCTGGAAGCTGTACGCCCGCTCCCTCAGCCAAGAAAGCGAGATGAGCGCCGCAACCCCAGAGTCAGTCACGACTGGACCTAATGGTCAGGGGTCCCTTTACCTTTTATGACTGGGCAGCCTACAATCACTCATCTTTGGAGTCCTGGTTGTTTGTACCAGAGGTTCCTTAGATCCCTAATTGGCTAACTCTGAAACTTCCAAAACCTAATGCCATTCTATTTATACCAATATATATTTCAAAATAATGAACAGATGGGAAATTTTCAATTTGACCACACACATCCCCATTATTCTTCAGTCCAACCATAATGAGCAGGTCATTTTTTGAGCAACAGTCTTTGCCATGTCCTTTCTATTTTCCTCTCATTTATTATCATTTGCTCTTACTGCCAATTCTAGATTTTTCTCCTGTAGGTGTTAATGAAAAATAATAATAACCAAGCCAGGAAGTGTTGATCTCCCCCACCCCACCCCCAAAAAACTCCTCCACAACATTTAGAGAGTACAGCTATCCAACTCCTGGCAATAATTTAAATATTTTAGAAGAAAGATTAGGCCAACTTCCCAGTCTGATACAAAATGTGACAGGCTGTTTCTTCTTCTTTGATATATGGGATTCATTAAATAATTTGAATTAAATATGAAATTGTGCATTGCTATTATTATTTTCTCTCTTAACTCTACATTCGGGGGCGGGGGGAGATTGCAATGTATGAAAACTCTGGATGTATATCACAAAAATAAATGAAATAAACCTTCTTGGAGCCAAATTCTAAACATGCTTACTCTTGAGTAAGCCCCATGGAGTTTAATGCACCTAATTCCTAAGACTGGACAGATTTGTTTTTTGTCCGTCCCCCCCAGCTGTTGGTTTACAGCAGAAATGGGGAACCAGTTCTCTGCCTGTGGGCCACATTCTGGGAGCTACATGCCATAGAGCAGTGATGGCCCAACTTGGCCCTCCAGCTGTTTTGGGACTACAATCCCCATCATCCCTGACCACTGGTCCTGTTAGCTAGGGATGATGGGAGTTGTAGTCCCAAAACAGCTGGAGGGCCAAGTTGGGCCATCACTGGCATAGAGGGTAGGGCCAGAGGCAAAAGTGAGTAGATCAATGGAGGTGGCTCTTACCTTTCTAGATAAGGCTACATTCTGGCCACACAAAGGTCAGAGGTTTCTACAAAACCCTCTTGTCAGGTTTCGGGGAATCGGCTTCCTCCCCCGTGGCAGTAAATAAGCAGATCAAACGAAAGGAAATTCTTACCAGTTAGTTTCTTTAATAAACACAGCGAGGGAGAAAAGAAAGTGTCTCCCTAGAATGGCAGTGCTCCCAATTAAGGCTTACACACCCCTCCGTCCCTATTAATCTATGTCACTCCTACATCTTGTAATCTGAGGTTGTACCCTTCTGTGCTCTCTGTTCTAACACTCTTTGAGTTCTCCGTGTCTTTGGAGAAGGGGGTGGTGGTGGATGCTGTCCAGAGACTGTGAATCTGTTGCCCCTCTCTCTTCTAGTGTTTCTTCTGCTAGCTGTTCACCATCCAGTATTTCCCAGCTTCTGCCTTCTGAACTATGCCCCTCTGCAAGCCACTGTTCTAAATCTATACTGCTCCTGGGAAGATTCAGCTAGATGTTATTGCAGAAGGCCACCCCCCCCTCCATCATTCCTACTCAGTGTCGTCTCCCTCAGCACAGTCCCTGACATCTCTCCTCATCTCTCTGTCCACAACACTCCAGGTGGGCATTGAGCAGGATAATGAAAGCAAAGCATTGAGAAGTCCAGAGGGCCAGATAGAGAGGCTTAGAGGGCCACATTGGCCCCACTGCAAAGTCTGAGATTGAATAATAATAATAATAATAATAATAATAATAATAATATGCCACCCATCTGACTTATGTTACAAACACAATAAAACATCAACCATTAAAAACTGCCCCGAACAGGGTTGCCTTCAGATATCTTCTAAAGGTCAGATAGTTGTTTATCTGCTTGACATCTGATGGGAGGGCGTTCCTCAGGGCGGGCGCCACTACCAAGAAGGCCCTCTGCCTGGTTCCCTGTATCCTCACTTCTCACAGTGAGGAAACCACCAGAAGGCCCTCGGAGCTGGACCTCAGTGTCTGGGCTGAAGGATGGAGGTGGAGATGCTCCTTCGGGTATAAAAGGGTGAAAAGCATATATTTGTGTTTGCATATAAACTGTGAATCTATACACATTAAATCACACATTAAAACTCTCACAGGCTGGCAGTAAATTGACACCTTTTCATGTCTAGCATTCCCATGGAGTACTTCGGGGACTGCTTTTCCGATCCAGCTCGCGAGTATAATTAACAATGTAATAAAACTGACTTAAGGGCTTTTAAATGCTCCTCTAAAACATATTTGTGTGGTGCCAAAGTCAAGAGCCTCAAAACAAGAGAGTGTTTTGCAAAGGCAGAGAGTGGATTCTGAATGCCGTAACATGTGCACTTGCTGTGCCTGTGAGAATCTATAATTTCATTGTATGGTGTTGTAAAAACTGCACGATGAACTGAAGAAGCTCCCGCGAAACCTGATTATATCCGGGATTCAGGTCTTCAGATCTACTTTCGCTGAGGGACGGCGAGGAGGGCCTATCTGCGATTACCATCACGCATGACCATGTTTTCTTGCCTGACTGTGACCGCTCCCTCACAAAAGACTTTGCGCGTTCAGTAGAGTACCATTTGCAACACTTTTGCGTAATTTGATTACGCTAGGACATTATCATTAGCCTCAGTATTATGCCATCATAATAGTTTATTGAATTGAATAAAAAAGTTTATTGAGTTTTTACAGGCTTGGATTTGCACACTGCACCTTAATGTGTTCATTTTAACATGTTTAAGTAAACTGTTCTGAATATTTATTAGCCAATTTGGTGTTTTGAAATTTTGGTTTTGTTTGGTAACATGGTAGCACGGCAAATCCCCCTCTTCTTGCTTGGCTCCTCACGTTCTTGAATCAGAGGACAGGGAATGTTAGGGTAGCTAACATCTTAGTGAATACCTTACTTGGAAGGTCAATACAGCCCAGGTGGTTAGGAAGGCCCAACAGAGACTTCATTTCCTTAGGGTCTTGCGAAAGAACAATGTTAGACAACAACTAATGATTTCCTTCTATCGGTCCACGATAGAAAGTGTTCTTTCATACTGTATCATGGTGTGGTACGTTGGTTTGACAGCCATGGACAGAAAGTCCCTACAGAGGGTGGTGAAGACAGCACAAGACATCATGGGCTGTCCCCTGAGTCCGCTAGATGTTATCGCAGAAGACCGTTGCCTCAGAAGAGCGAGGAACATTCTCAGGGATGACTCACACCCTGGCCAGCACCTTTTTAATCTCTTGCCCTCGGGCAGGAGATATAGTAGCATGATAAGCCGAACCAACAGGTTAAAGAACAGTTTCTACCCATGGGCCGTGAGGCTGCTGAATGGAAGACAGCAACATTGCAGCTGACGTTCGGGATCGGTGGTTGTACGAAGGACTGAGAGATTCGGGGGAAGGGGGGCTCATTTAATCTCACTGTAAACATGTGGTACTGTGACAATAAAGTATTTCTATTTCTAATCACAGGACTGTCATCCAATCAGATATTTTGGTCTGATTCAAGATGCAATCGTACGCATGCTCACATGGGAATAAGCCCCAGGAACACAGGAAGATGATCATTGGAAGTCCATCTAGCATAGCTGTCAACTTTCGGATTTGAAAATAAGGGATGCCGCGAGGGCGGTGCAATGGCACCAAGAAGCCTCACCACCCTGAGCTCCAGAGGCTGCGCACGAACGGGTAAGCAAAAGAGCGAGTGCATAGACGGTAGGCAGGCTGTCTGTCTGGTTGGGCATGAGGGTCTGGCTGCACAAGGCATGCAAGCTCCGCCCCCAGTCGGTCTCAGACTCCTTATTGGCAGCCGAGCAACGCAGCTGAGGAACCTCCCTGGCCGGTAGGGAGGGAGAGGAGCTGCTTCCTTTGAAATCCGGGAAATTTAAGGGATATCAACAATCTGGGATAGCAGCAGGAAACAGCATTGGAATAAGGGAGTTTCCTGCAAAAAAAGGGAGGGTTGACAGCTATGCCATCTAGCTCATTATTCACTGGCCAAGACTCCCCAGGGTTTCAGGCAAGCTTCTTTCTCCCAGCCCTACCTTCAGATGCTGGTGATTGAACCTGGGACCTTCTTCATGGAACTCAGTTGCTGGACCACTGACCTATCATTTTACTTCTGAGTAGACATGTATAGGATTGCACCCTAAGCCTCTGCCTCTTGGCCAATAAATACCTCAAAAGGAGATATATTTACCCATCGTCAAAAATCTCAGTAGGTCCAGCTGAGGTCCAGCACCGAGGGCCTTCTGGTGGTTCCGTCACTGCAAGGAATGAGGTTCCAGGGAACCAGGCAGAGGGCCTTCTCGGTGGTGGCACCCTCCCATCAGATGTCAAGGAAATAAACAACTATCTGACTTTTAGAAGACATCTGAAGGCAGCCCTTTTTAGGGAGATTTTTTTAATATTTAATGCGTCCTTTTCGTCGAGCATCCGGGGCTCCAGAACGGATCCCGGACACAAAACAAGGTACCACTGTATTATTAAACAGAACACACACACCGAGAGAGAATATAAGGATTTTATACATGCAATTGTTTTAACTTTTTATATAAGTAACTGTTTAAGATTTATATATAGATATATATTGGAAATTACTTTGGGATGCCTCATGGGAAGTGATTTATAAATGGAACAAACAAACAAACAAATCACTTTGAGCCTTAAAAGCTAACCGACTGAGATCTTTATCACCATGTACAATGGAAGCAGCAAACTGGGAGCAGAATCCAGTGAGAAAACATTCTACCTGTGTTCTGGACAAGGTAATAAAAATGCAGGTATTTTAGCCTAGAGACCCATCTCTCACCATCGGCTGACAGGAGAACCTTCTGTGGAACTGGTAACAAAATTTCCTGCGACACAGCTTGTAACCTCTCCATGCTTTATTGGCAAGTTAATTATTTGACTCATCCGGCCCTATTAAAGAGCAGGCACCGATTAATTTGCATGAAGCCTGCCTGCCTCTCTCCCTCAGTGGCTATCACTGACAGCATGTGAAACTGTAGTGAGGAATCTTCAAAGAATGTCCCATGGAAGGTGGAGAGTTCGATCTGGGTGCCACCCCACAGGCAATGTACCTGCCAGGATCTCCTATGGTGCCCGCAGAAGTCTCAGTCAATCTCCCACAACGTATTGCTCTGTTCCTGTTTGCATTGGCTCAGCCTTCCCTGCACTGAATGTTGTTGTTGTTGTTTAGTCATTTAGTCATGTCCGACTTTTCGTGACCCCATGGACCAGAGCACGCCAGGCACTCCTGTCTTCCACTGCCTCACACAGTTTGGTCAAACTCATGTTAGTAGCTTCGAGAACACTGTCCAACCATCTCGTCCTCTGTCGTCTCCTTCTCCTTGTGCCCTCCATCTTTCCCAACATCAGGGTTATTTTCCAGGGAGTCTTCTCTTCTCATGAGGTCCTAGGCTGTACAGTACACCAACCATAGGAGCCAACTCCACAACAATATTTTATTGTGGGGGCCGTAGTCCCCACGGCCCCCACAATAAAATATTTTTGGGGGGACAGGCTCCCACAAAGTTGATGGGGATTCCTATTCAAATGGTGTGTGTCCACTGCATCATGTGATCGATTATGTGGGGCGGGGCTTACTTGGGCCCCCACAATATTTCATTCAATTTCACTCAATCTGGATGGCAGATTGAGAGGAGTTCCATACCAGGACAGACTATGCTCATGTGCTCAAGACATTGACTCTATAAAACATATTTTGTTGCACTGTGTGAAATTCGAGCAAGCCAGGGAAGAACTGATATTACCCTTGCTAGTACCTTTCCCAGGAAAATCAGAGGCTTACTATGTCAGGTTCCTACTGGAAGACCGGACAAATGACAGAACATTAGCAGTGGCGAAGTTTCTATCGGTGGTTGCAAGAACCAATGATCCCTATTCCTAGCCTGAACAGAATGTTTGTGTAACCTGAGGACGGGCTGTCGAAATTGTGTATTGTTTTGTGATGAGTTGTTGGGTCTCTGGACCGTAATAAAGTTTGAATTGAATATTTCATTCAAGTTGGCACCCCTGACGCCAGCCGTCACCAACCTGGAGCCCTCCAGATATTGATGGACTACAACTCCCATCAGCCCCATCCAGGACATTGTGCTAGGCAGGGCCGTCTTAAGCATTACTGGCGCCGTGGTGCAAAGATCCCTCCAGCGCCCCCCCGGCAACTCCAGAACAAGGGAGGGGCAGTGGAAAATGTTCTCTGCCTTCCCCACCGCCCCGATCCCCGGTGTGGTGGTGGCGATCAAGCAGGAAAACGTGCTGGTGGACATGCTCTCCGGCCTTGGGGCGCCTGAGAAGGTAGCCCGGGAAGGCTGCGTGCCGCCTTTTGCCAGGCAGCATGTGGAGGACAACGACCGAGAGCAGCGCAGTCTTTAGCAGATGCAGAGGCTTGGGAAGGAAGCTGCACGCCTGTCAGCCATATAGTTGGCAGGGCGCAGGCTGGTGGGCATGCAGGGAAAGAGGAGGCTGCCGGCAAAGCCGCGCAGCTCCCCCACACGCTAGGGCGCCCCTGAGAGACCGGCGCCTTGGTGCAATGAAGACCAATGGGAAAGATGGCTCTGGTGCTTGGAGTTGTAGTTCGACGAAGAGAGGAGACAAAGTCTCCTTCCCAGGAAGAAGGGAACAATGCCCACTCCGACTACCCCTGGTCAGTGGAGGCTGGTCCCACTGGTAGGATGGAAAGTGGGGAGGTCAGTGTTGTGAATTCTGTCCAAGTCGAGCGGCACGCAGCTGCAGTGAGA
The DNA here is from genome assembly GCA_034641385.1 of Darevskia mixta. Taxonomy (NCBI): domain Eukaryota; kingdom Metazoa; phylum Chordata; class Lepidosauria; order Squamata; family Lacertidae; genus Darevskia; species Darevskia mixta. Next base: position 1,100,967 of record JAWWNH010000201.1, read on the forward strand.
ATGGTATTACATTTGCCTATCACACAGACCTGTGAGAAAGTTGCTTTGTTATCACTACCTGCTTGGAATGTTTATGATTTATGTACTGTTGTAATCCGAGCTCTCGAGCTCACTCACTTTCACTTTACTGCTTGTCCTGAAACAAGACGGACGGCAAAACGGCAGCACCGTTTACACGGGCTGGCAGCAGAGATGTCTTTGCACAATTACTTGGAATAAAATAGATTAGCCTAGATATCGGCTTGTGTGTATTGTTCCTTTCAATCTGGGAACAATCACATATTACTGGCACTCCGGACTCTCTGTAGCCGGGTATGTGCTCAACTGATGTGCGCTGGCTTTTGGGGCAGTCTCACAACTTGCCCCAGGCGGGGTATATCATAACAGTCAGCAGTTGGTGAATTCGAAGCCAATGGCTGGTTGAGCTAAAGCCAAAGAGAGGCTGGGAGACGTATCTTTTGTTCCATAGGCTTATCACTTGGCAATGCCTTGGCCAATATGACAGGCTGACCTCCCACGCACCCTTAGTGGGAAGTAAGTTTCGACTTACTTCCGAATCAATAAACGCTACGGGGATTGAGCTGTTTGGAGTCGTTGCTTCCGTCGCATGTCCCAGATGAGATCCACCACCGCCACCCCGACACCTTCTTCATAATGAGCAACATAAGGCCCCCAATCGCTTTGCAGTCAGACCACTGGGGGTGGGAGGAGGAGGAAGAAGAGCTGTCACATGGTGCGGGTGGCTGTGGAAATATAAATAAATAAATGAACCCTCAGCATGATCAAGTAAAAGGTTAGGACTGTTGAGTGCTTTCATCAATAATGCATGGCTTAGATGAACAGTATACTGTACTTTGCAGTGCCGAATCAATAATACATTTTCATGCTCAACTTTTTAATCCTCAAAACAACTACATCAAAAATTTCACACTAGACTGCCTTTGGAAATCAATAATAAAAAGCTCTCTCTCACTCACTCTTCTCCTCTCTCTCGCTCTCTCTTGCTCTTTCTCCTTTTCTTTTATTTAGCGGGGTTTAATTAAAGGCAGGGCCAATTTGCTTGCTGAGCGTCAAGTGGCAAACAATGACATATGACTTTGTCCGAGCTTAAACGAGGATAGGAATTCTCTCCTGAAACGCAATCTGGGTCCAAATTAAGGTCATTATGTCCTGTAATGTTTGCTGCATGCTTACAGTTGGTTCCGTTGTCCTGAGCATGCAAGTTATTCATGAGATGAGATCGAGGGAGGTTGGTCCCCGTTGGGACTGGTAGGGTGGGAGGTGAAGAGGCCAACAGTAAGTGGAGCCAAAGCAAATGGATCGCAGAGGAAGAGCCAGTGAGTGGCAGAGCCAGCCAGGGTCCCACCTGCACTATACATTTAAAACAGTATCATACCCCTTTACACAGTCATGGGAATTCTGCGAACTGCAGTTTGTTAATGGCACTGAGAGTTGTCAAGAGATTCCTATTCCTCTTACTGATCTACGGTTCCCAGAGAGAAGAACAAGGAGGAGGAGGAGGAGTTTGGATTTGATATCTCGCTTTATCGCTACCCTAAGGAGTCTCAAAGCGGCGAACAATCTCCTTTTCCCTCCTCCCCCACAACAAACACTGTGAGGTGAGTGAGGCTGAGAGACTTCAGGGAAGTGTGACTAGCCCAAGGTCACCCAGCATGTGGAAGAGCGGGAAATTGAACCCAGTTCACCAGATTACAAATCCACTGTTCTTAACCACTACACCACACTGGTTTAACCAGTAGCGTAGTGCCAAATACAGCACAGTTGTCCAAGGTCCCTTCATGATACTTACAGTCATGCGCCCTCACAGTCACACCTCCTTCTACGGTTACATACATCTCCATGTGCCTGAGCATGCAATAGTTAGAATTATTCCACCCTCATCGTTCAGCCCAGACACTGAGGTCCAGCTCTGAGGGCCTTCTGGCTGTTCCCTCACTGCGAGAAGTGAAGCTACAGGGAAACAAGCAGAGGGCCTTCTCGGTAGTGGCACCCACTTTGTGGAACACCCTCCCATCAGATGCCAAGGCGATAACGAACGACACAACTTTTAGAAGACATCTTCCTGTATCAGGAAGCTTTTAATGTTTGATGTTTTTATATGTGCTGGAAGCCACCCAGAGTGGCTGGCTAAACCCAGGCAGATGGGTTTATTATTATTATTATTATTATTATCATCATCATCATCATCATCAGTGATATTTTTCTAGGAAAAGAGGTGCCAGAACTCACCATGAACACCTCCCTTGTTCTCTTATAAAGGCAATGGTGCCCACCTGAGTGGTTTCAGAACTGAGCTCCAGTGAGTTTTGGTTGTGGGAAAAACCAGCCATGCTGCTGCTGCTGATTAATTTGTAATAAGAACATAAGAGCACAAGAAATAACTGCTGAATCAGATCAGTGGCCCCTCTAGTTCAGCATCCTGTTCTCACAGTGGCCAACCAGGTACTCCTGGTAAGTTCACAAGCAGAACATGAGGAGGAGAAGAAGAAGAAGAAGAGTTTGGATTTGATATCCCGCTTTATCACTACCCGAAGGAGTCTCAAAGCAGCTAACTTTCTCCTTTCCCTTCCTCCTCCACAACAAACACTCTGTGAGGTGAGTGGGGCTGAGAGACTGACTAGCCCAAGGTCACCCAGCAGCTGCATGTGGAGGAGCGGAGACACGAACCTGGTTCCCCAGATTACGAGACTACCGCTCTTAACCACTACACCACACTGGCGTAGTGAGAGCCCAAGAGCACTCCTACCTCCTGTGGTTTCAGAAGCACATTGGAAGTTGCTCCTTCCAACTGTGGAGGCAGAGCATAGTCATCACGCCCAGTCGCCATCAATAGCCTTTGCCTCCATGAATTTGTCTAATCCTTTTTTTGAAGTCCAACAGAATCTACGGGTTCACAGGTTGCTCCATCAGTGGAGTAAAAGGCTGTCCCCCTGGAGAAGGGTTATCTGTGCCTCTGCACTGAACTCATTGTTCTGCCTTCTCTGTCTCTCCAACAGAGTGTGATATATATTTGGACGTTACATATTAAATGCAGGCATTTCTTCTTTCGGAAAATGAATTTGCTGACAAAGGAACTTTAACTTTGACAGCTAAGGTAGCAAATTAATCCCCTACATGATCGCTGGAGAATTAATCACTCTCCTTCATCTCTTGCATGATTCCCGGGCTGATTTTTTGGCAGATACACACTATGTTTCCTATTATGCACTGTCAGATTTATCTTGGTCAGAGCAAAAAGCTGATATTTAACCAAGTTATTTGGATTCAATCATTACAGTGCCATTTGAAAAGGAAAAAGGAAAGCTGGCTTGAAAACTACCATTGCCCATTGCTGAAAACTCCAGAGAATTCATGTGATTAAATTGTCATGACAAATCTCTCTCTCTCTCTCTAACTCCTATAAACAAATTGTTGCCCCCATCTAGTCCAATATAGTCTATAGAAAGAATGCATAATCTTTTTCCACCCAAGAACTGCATTTCCTTGTGGCGACCTTTCTGCAGGTTAGGGGTCTGCATGTCAGTGGTGGATGGGGCCAGAAAGTGCATGTGACATTGATTGATTGATTGATTCCAGGCCCATTCAAACTGCTGGTCATCTGAGGCCCTTCTTTGTGTGCCCCCTCCATGGAAGTTTCAGAGGGTGGCAATACAATGACATGCTTTTTCAGTAGTGGCTCCCCGCTTGTGGAATGGTCTCCCCAGAAAGGCTCACCTGGCACCATCATTGAATATCTTCAGGTGCCAAGTGAAAACATTTATTTTTCACCAGGCCTTTGAATGGGTAAGATGCTTTAATCAAGTTTTTTTTTAATAGAATTGCCTTTTTGGTTTTTCTTTGTGTTTTTATACCCGTTTTAATGTATATGTTTCTATTGCCACAGGATAGCTGTCAGGAATGAGCCAGCTCCAAGCGGAGGTTTGCAGCCAACTGCAGGAAGCAACCAGGAACAGAGAGGCTTAGATGTTACTCAGGCAGGGGAGAGCCGGCAGCTGCAGACTTCGGCTCTTCCTGACCTTGACGGGCAGACTGATAAGGCAGTAAATGAGAGCAGGCTAGAACACAGCCAAAGCTCACAGGAAGCACAAATAGCCACGAACAAATTCAGAGACAGCCTCTCAGAAAAGGAAGAGGTTGAAGCTGATCCACTAAGTCCAAAGAGTCGGCGAATGGGAGGGCTGCTAGATAGGAAGCAAAACAAGAGACGTAAGGGTCGGAAGTTCAATATCTTCTGTCGCCAGAAGGAGTCTTCAGAAGGGTCATCTTGAGTAATGATGCCGGAGGCTTTGTCAGAGCTAGCCGGAGCTATCTGTTTGTTTTTGCAGTAAATCCTCCTTTTTAATTACCTACGCTCACTGTGTTATCAAGCTGGGAACCTGGACTCCTGACAATAGCTCAGTTGGTTGGAGCATAGTCATGATAACGCCAAGGTCGCAGGTTTGATCCCCATTTGGCAGTGGATTTCAATCAGCATGCCGCGACACCCTGGCATGCCTTGAACGGTGGCCAGGGTTGCCTGTGGCAACCCCTGGCCTCTGTCCCTCTTTCCTTCCCTCTGATGCCCTCTAGTGTCTCTGCCTCCCAAAGGCTTGCACCGCTGTTTGTTGCAGCAGCTCTGTCTACAAGCTCCCCAGGCGAATGGTGTCTCCGGGGTTGGCCAGGGGGTGCTGGTTGCCAGGGGCTGAACCGGCCTTGGAGTAAGCAAGCAAGCGGCCGAGGGAGCCCAGCCAGCCGGTCTGCCAGCCCTTGCTGTTGGGAATGGACAGACAAGTCCCAGGTCCCTATGGGGCAGTGTGAGGAGGCACCTCTCCTTGGCGCAGAGGGAGCAGCTCAGAGACCAGGGGTGGCAGCAGTGGCTGCCTGGATGACTTCCAAGGAAGAGGGGAGGGGAGGGGAGGGGAGAGGAGAGGAGGCCGAGGGAACACTCCACAAGGGAGAGTGTTTGAAAAAGGGTGAGAGGCTGCCAGCTCTGCAGGCAAGGGGTGACATAACTGGGCTCCTGAGTCCCACAGGGGTGCTGCAGAAAGAATGTACTTGGTCAAGGGAGCTGTTGGCTCGAAAAGGTTGCAGGGGGTTGGATTAGATAGCCCTCAGGGTTCCTACCAGCTCTATGAGTCTATGATTTGTTTATATAAAGGTAAAGGGACCCCTGACCATTAGGTCCAGTCGTGGACGACTCTGGGGTTGCAGCACTCATCTCACTTTACTGGCCGAGGGAGCCGGCGTAGAAGCTTCCGGGTCATGTGGCCAACATGACTAAGCCGCTTCTGGCGAACCAGAGCAGCGCACGGAAACGCCATTTACCTTCCCGCCAGAGTGGTACCTATTTATCTACTTGCACTTTGACGTGCTTTCGAACTGCTAGGTTGGCAGGAGCAGGGACCGAGCAACGGGAGCTCACCCCGTCGTGGGGATTCGAACCGCCAACCTTCTGATCGGCAAGCCCTAGGCTCTGTGGTTTAATCCACAGCGCCACCAGCACCCCTGATTTGTTTATATAGTGTAAGACAACTCTATAAGGACAATGTGGCAGATTTAGTTCCCCACCCCACCCACTGGCTGTGTAGTCACTTCCTAGCTTCCGATGTATTAAGGATGGTTGCCTTTGTTCTGCCACTCCTCCATCTTCAGCTACCACAGGATGATCTCTCCCTCTCTCCCCCCCTCCTTTTCCTCATTCACCCTTGGAAGGAGAGGAAGGTTGGGGGCAGCGATCGTCGTTTGTACACCACGCATAATGGGCCTTTTCTCTTTTTTTGCAACTGACTGGCAGCCCAGATCCGGATTACCATCTGCCTCCCGCCGCCCCCGCCAAGCTTTTCGGTCCAGATTAAAGGCCTTGGCTGGATCAGCCTGTTTCACCGGCGAGTCTTTTGACATCCCCGTCATTGAAGAGCATTAGGAGTTGTAAGAAGGACTTACATATATTTCATATATCTATATAAAAAATAAAGTTGTGCGAGTGTTTTATTAGAAAGTGCAGGGGGCGGGGGAGGAGAACGGGAAGGGACCAAAATTAGAAGCAATTATCCTGCTCTTTCTTTCTCCCACCCCTTCTGCAAGGCAGCAGGGGGAGTGGATGGAAAGGGAAAGATCTCTCTCTCTCTCTCTCTCTCTCTCTCTCTCTCTCTCTCTCTCTCTCTCTATATATATATATATTCCTTTGCCACTGCTGCAGATTAAAAATGAGGCTATGATGTGCCCTTCCTGAACATTTTTTGCTAGTCTTATCAAAACTAGGGTTGCTTCCCATATTCTTCTCCTCTAAATGCCTCCCCCAATTTTTGGAGGTCTAAAATACCTGGTCTGGGGGGTTGTGGGGTTTGACTGAAACCAGAGCAAACAGGGTGCTGCCCCACCAGCTTCAGACCACATTCACACATTATATTTAAAGTGTTGTGGCACCACTTTCAAGGGTCAGGGTTTCACCCAAAGAATTCTGGGAGCTGTAGTTTGTTAAAGGTGTCAAGAGTCATTGTGTTCCCCTCCCAGAGCTCTGCTTTCCAGAGGGGTTGAACAATCAATCCCTCTTCATAGGGAACTCTGAGAACTGGACCTTTGGGAGGGGAATAGGGGTCTCCTAACGTGGGTGGCGCTGTGGGTTAAACCACAGAGCCTAGGGCTTGCCGATCAGAAGGTCGGTGGTTCGAATCCCCTCGACGGGGTGAGCCCCCATTGCTCGGTGCCTGCTCCTTACAACCTAGCAGTTCAAAAGCATGTCAATGCAAGTAGATAAATAGGTACCTCTCCGGCGGGAAGGTAAACGGCGTTTCCGTGCGCTGCTCTGGTTCGCCAGAAGCGGCTTAGTCATGCTGGCCACATGACCCGGAAGCTGTACGCCGGCTCCCTCGGCCAATAAAGCGAGATGAGCGCCGCAACCCCAGAGTCGGTCACGACTGGACCTAATGGTCAGGGGTCCCTTTACCTTTAAGAACTCTCAGCACCCTTAACAAACTACAGTTCCCAGGATTCTTCGGGGGAAGCCATTACTGTTTAAAGCGCCATCATAGCTCATTAAATGCATGGTGTGAATGTGGCCTTTGTCTGCTCCACACCAGCTCTCCCCTGCCAGCCTTCATACTTACAACCACATTTGGGGGTGGCCCGGGTTGACAGCTTCCTCTGCAGTCTTGGTGATGCCCTTGCGGAACTCAGCAGAGACGAGGAGGAGGATGGATACAAACCTGTCATTGGCTCTCGTGCCACCTACTGTTCAGCTCCATGCCTTCCGCCCTACCAGTCTTGGCGAGCACCAGCCACCACTGGTTGGAAATAACGCAACAAGATTCCCCCATCATTCTGAACGCTTTCTTTGCATACAGGTGTTTCCCAGATAGCATCCCAACCAGGCACCAGCCAGAAGAAGATCCATTTAGCTTGATGCACTTAGAGGTGCTTCAAATCCCAGAGGCACCAAGGAAAACAGTACAAAGGATTTAGTTACAGGTAGGTAGCCATGTTGGTCTGCCATAGTCAAAACAAAATAAAAAATAAAAAAATTCCTTCCAGTAGCACCTTAGAGACCAACTAAGTTTGTTCTTGGTATGAGCTTTCATGTGCATGCACACTTCTTCAGATACAAAGGATTTGACCATCAACAAAATGCAAATCCTTTCCCCACGGAAATCAGCAGGGTTTAAAATGTGGTTGAACCACGCTCTATTTTTATAAAACACATTGGCAGTGTTTTATGATGTTTTGGTATCTAACTAAAGATTACAATGAATCAACTCAATTCCACACACACACACACACACACACACACACACACACACAGAGAGAGAGAGAGAGAGAGAGAGATGTAATCATTCTTGCTTCCCAAGCTATTGCCAGCCATCGATTTTGTTTAAAAATGTTTTTATTGCAATAACTTCTCAAATAGATTAAACTTATCTGCAAAAAGAAAGAAAGAAAGAAAGATCTGCCAGTATTTTAGTGTGAATTTCTCCCTGAATACACACATTTTTGCAAGTATTTTCCTGCCAATATAGTGCACTTTTGTATGTTAATAATAATAATAATAATAATAATAATAATAATAATAATAATATATTACTTATACCCCACCCATCTGGCCAGGCCTTCCCAGCCACTCTGGGTGGCTCCCAACAGAATACTAAAAACACTATCAAACATTAAAAACTTCCCTAAACAGGGCTGCCTTCAGATGTCTTCTAAAAGTCATGTAGTTGTTTATTTCCTTGACATCTGATGGAAGGCTGTTCCACAGGGCGGGTGCCACCACTGAGAAGGCCCTCTGCCTGGCATTTACATGTATGGTACACACACAATTTTTTATGCACACTTTCCCATAATATACAGACTTTGGACACAGCACATGAGACACAGCCTTATAGTCTTCCCCACTAGGGTGACATGTCCTGTAGTTCTATTTAAATTATAGCTTATTTTTTTTCTAAATCATCATGTGTGTGTGTGTGTGTGTGTGTGTGTAATGCAAAGTGGTGTTCTCTTTCATCCTCTTTTCTTTAGCAATGCCTACGTGACTACTCTAATTGCAGCCTAAATTGTTTAAAAACACATCCGTAATTAATCAAACACATTTTGTTAAAAAAGATATTTTAAATATAAATGTACTTACAAAGGCTGCAGCTGGCAGGCACCATCGCAGGCGGGGAAGCCTCTCCTACGACGGCCTTTTCTGCGACATAAGCATGCCTTGTTTAAAAACTATTTTAGTTATAATATACTAATTTTAGTATAATATCTTAAGGGTCCCCGGCCCCAAAGAAGCCAGATTATCCTCCACCAGGGCCAGGGCTTTTTCAGTGTTGGCTCCAACCTGGTGGAATGCTCTGTCCCATGAGACTAGGGCCCTGCGGGACCTGACCTCCTTCCACAGGGTCTGTAAGACAGAGTTATTCCACCTGGTCTTCCATCTAGCCTGATCCCCTATTCCGTTTCCCCCTTCCCTTTTTTCTGAAGAAACCCTTCTGGGTCCCCACATTAAAATTCTTCCCTGGTCTCCCTACTGGCCTAGCAAGACTAACTTGGCCAGTTAGCCCTGGTGATCCCACTGATGTTAGTTTTTTATGCTGTTTTTAGCTGTTTTTAAAGTTGTTTTTAATCATTGTTTTGTATTTGTTGTTAGCTGCCCTGAGCCCAGTTTTTGGACCGGGAAGGGCGGTGTATAAATAAAAATTTATTTATTTTATTATTATTTTGAGACACGTGCAAATCTATGCAGATTCAATTGATGGATTCACTGGCAGGTCAACAAAAACACAACTGATGAATCAGTCATAAGAGCATAAGAAAAGCCCGTCTAGGCTATCATCCTGTTCTCACTGTGGCCAACCAGTTGTGTATTGGAAGCCTGGAAGCCTGAGGGCAACAGCACTCTCCCCAACTGTGATTCTCAGTAACTGACATTCAGAGGCATGCTACCCCAAGTGTGGAAGGAAAACATAGCCATTGAGGCTACTAGCAATCGCTGCTTCTGTGGCTTCCGGAAACTGGTAGTCAGAAGCAATGCTGCCTCCAACTCTGGAGCAGAGCAGAGCTGTCACAGCAAGAAGGAGAAGGAGAAGGAGAAGGAGAAGGAGAAGGAGAAGGAGAAGGAGAAGGAGAAGGAGAAGGAGAAGGAGAAGGAGTCTGGATTTGATATCCCGCTTTATCACTACCCGAAGAAGTCTCAAAGCAGCTAACATTCTCCTTTCCCTTCCTCCTCCACAACAAACACTCTGTGAGGTGAGTGGGGCTGAGAGTTCAGAGAAGTGTGACTAGCCCAAGGTCACCCAGCAGCTGCATATGGAGGAGCGGAGACGCGAACCCGGTTCACCAGATTACGAGTCTACCGCTCTTAACCACTACACCACACTGGCTCTCCAGTAGTAGCATGCAATGGTGTCCTCCATAAATTATTCTAATCCACTTTTAAAGCCATCCAAGTTAGTGGCCATCCCTGCCTCTTGTGGGACTAGTTCCACAGTTTAAATATGTGCTGTGTAAGAAAGTATTTCATGTCCCCCTCCCCCCCGTCTTGATTCTTCCAATATCCAGGTTCATTTGGAGTCTCTGGGTTCTTGCATTATGAGACAGTGAGAAGCACATATCTCTACCCAATCTTTGACTGCATGCCCGCTATATCATTAAACTCATTCGAAGTGCGAAGGATTCTGGGCACTGTTAGTTGACCCCTCACAGAGTTACAACTTCCAGCAACCCATAATGAAGTGTAGTGAGTTCCCACGTGAGGCAAGACATAGTCTTTAATAAAGCAAGAACCTTTATTAAACTAACAGAACTGGGAAACGGGGCAAAGCAACCGCTTATATACATTTCTGAAGGTCTGTGCCACTCCCACTCCCAACGTGATTGGCTGTCTAAACTTCCAAGCTGCGAATCACAACTCAGAGTTTAAGGACCAATGGCAGAGGCCCAAATCCTGAAATGTTCTGTGACTGGATATCATGTATCGAATCAGAACACAGGGGCTCAGAATCCTTAGTCCAGACTCAAGCTCAGGCAAACACAGACCACTGACTACATAACACATAACAAACTACAGTACCCAGAATTCTTTGAGGGAGAAAATGTGCTTCATATCTCCTCTAAAGGCCTCATGTGTACACAGCTCAGCTCAACTTTTCTTTAAACTTAAATAGGCCAGATAATGTTGGCAATTCCCATAGGGGAATTTCTCTGCACCTCGCTTGTTTTGGTTGTCCTTATCTAGCATTTAAATTAAAATGTATTTGACGCATCTTTCCCAGCATAGCTGATCATGTTGCACTGAACACCGAGGCTGGATCTAATGTTTAATGGTATTTCCCCCTATTAGAACAATGTTAGATATGTTGCTCTAAAATGTCACAAGGCATACTTGTTAATTAAAACATTTTTGACCTTGTTTTTCCGTCAAATGTATGTAATACCCAGCCACACCATTTTCCAAAACATTTTTCTTTCCATGCTGCTGTTTGCTATGCTCCACCCTCTGGTGTCACATTTTAATTCTCCCTCCCTCCCTCCGTGTCCTTTGTTGAAACCAAACACCGCCCCTCAAATACCATTGGAAGGGGGGGGGGGGTCGGAGTCTGAATGAAGAAAAAGAAAGGTTAAATGCTACATAGTGTTAGGGACTGTGCTGAGGAGGGCTGCACTGAGGAGGAATGGTGAGAGCCCCCCCTCCCCCTGCTCCTGATCCGGATCTTGAATCTTCCCAGGAGCAGGAGGACAGTATAGATTTGGAACAGCGGTTTGCAGAGGGGCATAGTTCAGAAGGCAGAAGCTGGGAAATACTGGGTGGGGAATAGCTAGAAGAAGAAGAAACACTGGGAGAGAGAGGGTTAACAGATTCACTGTGTCTGGAAAGCATTCTTCCGCTCAGCCCAAAGTCAAGAAGAGCTCAGAAAGTGGCAGAACAGAAAGCACACAAAGCACAGAGGGTACAAGATTAGGTTACAAGACGTAGAAGTGACACGGATTAATAGGGACATAAGGGGGTGGAATCCTTAACTGGGAGCACCGCCATTCTAGGAGTTGGGTTCTTTGTTCTCTCGCTGTGATTATTAAAGTTTCTAACTGGTAAGAAGACTCCTTTCCCTTTGTGCTGCTTATCTACTGCCAGGGGGGGGGAGCTGATTCCCTGAAGCCTGACACATGGGGACATATGAGCAGTGTTTTACCGATAGAGCAGCATAGAACGATTAAAAATTAAGTGATAAAAAAGGCAAGGTAATAACGCATTATGAACGTAAAAAGTAGGCTGTTGTGTGTCAATCTGTGTTATCGAAACAATTCCTTAACCCGTCCTTAACATTAAAAACCATGACTGTAGATCTGCCCTGAGTTATTCATGTGAAGGGAGCATCATGTGAGTACTGAGGAGCAGGATTACGCCCCTGGTCCCATCTCCCAGGATCTATAGACATCTACACATGCAGGGTTTTTTCATTTCCCTTTTTTTTATCCCTGAGAGACAGCCACAAACTTTCACATTTAAGTCTTTGGGCTCACCCACTCTTCCACTTGCCTTGTAACTTTCCCCTGGGAAAACCCTCTGTTTACAGCTGAATCGGAAGAAATGTCAACCGGGATTTCTGTGAATGGAATTTCTTCCAATGCAGCAGTAAACAGTGGGTCTTCCTGTGGACAAGCAGAAAACCTCTTGCATCCATGCTTTCTAGTGAAAGTGTGGATGAGTCTTATGTGTGGGACCAATCAACATGCCCAACACCAGGTTCCGGGGGGCAGGAGTGCAGTCTCATGAATCAGTAATACACCATTCACACAATTAGCCCATGAATAGGGTTCATGTTGGTTGTAGACCTGAGGAATGGTTGGCCACAGGGACCAAGGAACTTCCTGCAGATCACTACAGTGCAACACTATGCGGGGCTGTCTTTGAAGATGATCTGGAAGCTTCAGCTTTTGCAGAATGTGCCGGCCAAAGCAGTAAGTAGGTCAGCTTGCTGAAATCATGCTGCATCACTTCTATGGGATCTGCACTGGCTTCCTACCGGCTATTGTGCTCAATTCAAGCTGCTAGTTTCGTCTTAATAAAGCCCGAAGGGTCAAAACAAAGAGGAGGACGCATTCTGGAGTGGAATGCTACTTCTTCAGCAGCTTGAAAAGCTTGCAAGTTCTTCAGCTGAGAGGCAGAGGTTCTGTATTTTTAGAACCCACCTTATTTCTGTAATTCTAAGTTGCGTGAAACGGTTTTTAATATCGAGTTGCATTGTGTTTTAATATTAGTATTGTGCTTTGATTCCTGTAACCTGCCCTGGGACCTTAGAATGACGGACAGGCAATAAAATGCAATTAATAGCAATAGAGAGCAGAACATTTTGCTCTTCCACATTTTCAAGCTGGTTCCTGAGTTCAAATCTGAAGAACAGGGACTCTTTCATCTGAAGAAGTTGCTGAGCGTGGAGTTGATCTCTGGCCCCACCCACCACTGCCATGTGGCCCTCAGAAAGTTGCTCTGCAGGCAATGTGGCCCTCAAACTGAAAAAGGTTCCTCACCCCTGGGATAAGTAAGCTTTCCCTGAACTTTTGCATGTCTCTATGCATCTCCTCCTTCTCCTTCTCCTTCTCCTTCTCCTTCTCCTTCTCCTTCTCCTTCTCCTCCTCCTCCTCCTTAAAAAGGGCAAATTTCCACATAGTATATGTTGGGAAAGCACATCATAGCATGCCAGCTGAGAGTCTCTGAATGCTGAATGAAGTGCAAAGCTATGCAAATTGGCGTCTAATTAAATAGCATTAAGCTAGTTGTGACGGCCAGTGGGGTTGCTGTAAAATCTGACTTGCTGACGCTAAAGGATCGGGTGCTGAATCAGCAACGGAGGCTGGCTTGCAATGTGATAAATAAAGACTCCACGTTTTGGAAGAGGCAGAGCAATTAGCTGGGAAATATGGATCCAGGTTCCCACCGGACCCTGCTCAGACCAAGAAGAGACCATTCCAAAATGGGGTGACGAGATCAGTGCTGACTTAAGAAATTTCACCGTGCGAAGGGCAACACCAAATTGGACCCTGGGCCACATTTACATCAACATCATATGTTTAAACCACTATGATACCAGTCATGGCTCCCCCCCCCGAGTATTTCTGGGGGGTGCAGTTTGCTAAGGGTATGCAGAGTTGTTCCACTCACAGAACTACAATTCCCAGAGTGGTTTTGTTGCAAATCTTTTAGACTGAAGGTAAGACACCACACAGCAATGGAGAAACTCAGAAAGTTTATTGTAGAGTACTTGCTAGCAAGTTGACTTAGAGGAATAATTTCCAAAGTCTGAGTCCTGAACGCAGGGCTCAGCAAATACTTATAGGACTTTTTACTTCATAACACATAAGAGAACATCCAGAAAATTAGAATCTGGTACCACTCTTCCCCACCTGGCAATACTAAGAAAAGGCAGGGTGTTGATCTATGCAAGAAATATTAAGAAATGGTAGGGCATTGCCCTTATCACAAAAATGCATGCCATGATCAGAAGTTAGATGCCTCCATTTAGCAACCAATCCCTCTTCCCAGAGAGCTCTGAGAATTGTAGCCTTGGGAGAGAAATATTGGCCCGTATTTCTCAATATTGTCTGCACTTACAGGCACTGGAGATGCCCCTGGGGATTGAACTTGGGACATTCTGTAGGCAAAAAAAAAATGCTGCACTCCTCAGCTGCAGTCCCCTCCCTTTGGAAGGAAAACTTGGGACTCACCCAGCTTCTATCAGTCTGGGTGACGTCCATGCCAGCAAGCAGAAAAAGGAACATACTTTTTTTCTGGTCTTTTTTTATCCTGGCTTTTCTTTGTCGAGAGCAAAGACAGCTCCTGTTTGGAGTCATATTGGCATCTGTTTCCCTTAATTCAGGGCATCCTTCTTTGGACCTGCACCAAGCAGACTCTAGTCCCAGAGGGCTCCCAATGAGGCAGTAATTTAATATTAAAGGGATAGAATCCCATTGGGAGAGCTACAGAGTGCTAATCGGAGTTCACATATGGTAGACAAGCTAGACATTCATTCCCACTGTCCCATAACTGTATCCTGCTTTCTTTTTTGGGAAGTTACAAGCCATGACATTTATTTAAGTTTCCCCATTCCTGGCAGCAGTGCCAAACCTTTCTTTTCTGCAGATGCAGACATATGCCGATGGCCTGTCCCTAAACTCCCTGCATTAATTATGCCCCCTTGAGCTTACATGCATTTAGAGGTAGTTAAAAAAAATATAATCCAAGAGGTTTTTGAACCAGCTTGGTCCATTTTTTCCAAGACACTCAGCTCCTCCGTTTTCCAAAATGCCAAATGCCAGCTTTTTCAGGATTTGCATTCAAATCCTCCAGCCGAGTGACTCTCGAATACAGCTCATGATTTCCCATCAGCACATTGCAGGGGGGGGGATAGTGGTTCTGGACTGAATTAGGTTGGCTAACAGCACAAGGAGAAGGGGACGACAGAGGATGAGATGGTTGGACAGTGTTCTCGAAGCTACCAACATGAGTCTGACCAAACTGCGGGAGGCAGTGGAAGACAGGAGGGCCTGGCGTGCTCTGGTCCATGGGGTCACGAAGAGTCAGACACGACTAAATGACTAAACAACAGCAAAACAGTATAAAGGAAATAAAATCACTAGTCATGCATAACTGGTAGTTCTGGGCTGAACGTTTTCCACCCCCAGAGATTTTGCTAATATTCACTTTTTAGCAAAACACAAAAAATATTCTAAGTCTCCTCTCTTGTTGCTTCTTTTTCTTTCCTCAAATGAGTCACATGGGAAGGGCCTGCTCAAGAGATTTTGCTGCCTGAGGCAAAGGACAAGATGATGCCCTCCTCCAAGACAAGTTACAGAAGCCAGGTAGATGAATCTTATTCCAGTCCTGGTGAAAGGGAAACGTTTTCCATTGCCCTTGAGGGCAGCAGGCTAACATAGGGGTTGCAGGACTGGATGCATGGCACTCACAGCTCTGTCCACTCCCCTCACCTCAGAACCTGCCGCCTGAGACATCTACCTCATCGCAGGGCTGGCCCTGCACATGGGTGATCCCAAGCAATCAGGGTTATCTCAGCATATAGGATGCTGTCACAAGGGAATGCAACAATGGTCAAGTGATGGGATCTCTGGGAGGGGCAGCTGAAGTCAACTGAGTGTGAGTGCAGGAGAGAGCAACGGGCTGGATCTAATGCCAGTCCTACTCAGAGTAGACCCATTGAAAGCCATGGACATGACGAACTTAGGTCCATTAAATTTTTTTCCTTCCGGTAGCACCTTAGAGACCAACTAAGTTTGTTATTGGTATCAGCTTTCGTATGCATGCACACTTCATGGAGAGCCAGTGTGGTGTAGTGGTTAGGAGCGATAGACTCGTAATCTGGTGAACCGGGTTCGCGTCTCCGCTCCTCCACATGCAGCTGCTGGGTGACCTTGGGCTAGTCACACTTCTCTGAAGTCTCTCAGTCCCACTCACCTCACAGAGTGTTTGTTGTGGGGGAGGAAGGGAAAGGAGAATGTGAGCCGCTTTGAGACTCCTTCGGGTAGTGATAAAGCGGGATATCAAATCCAAACTCTTCTTCTTCTTCTTCTTCAGATACTTCTGGTATGTCGCTACATACAAGACCTGAACTAGGAAAGCCAAAACCTCTCTGTTCCTTTCTCCACAAATCATACACTGTTTTCGTTCAGTGTATGTGTATCTGTTATTCGACAATGTGTTATCATGTCATTTGTCTCTGGACTCTGTCTGCATTATTGAAGTGGCTTGGCTAGCACCCACCTCCCGGCTCTCCTCAGACTGTTGCCCACGAGCCCAGCTCTGACCCAGCCACCCATTCCACACCAAGCAACCCCAGGAGTCTATTTTCCAACTCTTGATAGTGTACTGCAGGTGGTTTGTATTTTTCTAGCATATTTTTTCAACAGAAGAAAAACTGCCTTCTCATCTGTTAAATCAACAGGCTATTGAACCCTCCTCA
Source organism: Darevskia mixta (assembly GCA_034641385.1). Classification (NCBI taxonomy): domain Eukaryota; kingdom Metazoa; phylum Chordata; class Lepidosauria; order Squamata; family Lacertidae; genus Darevskia; species Darevskia mixta. Next base: position 1,117,421 of record JAWWNH010000201.1, read on the forward strand.
GGCTATTGAACACAGAATTCCTGCAGGCAGAGGGAAGCCTTCAACGATATGCTATGGCGGGCAGCCTCCAGCCTTCGTCTGATGAAACAGACATGTTACAGGCATGTCCCCACTTTGGTCAGCGAAGTCTTGGAAGATATTCTGCTGTTTTATTTTTATTCTCCTGGTTAGGTGATCATTGGCGTTTCTTTCTTTTCCTTTTGACTGATTTCAATGCAGCTCCTTTGAAAGTATTGCTCTTCCTGCAATTATGCTGGGTGACGGCTTTCCGGCTGCCTTGAGGATCGGTGCTAGAAAGACAGCCGAGAAATCTGTGGGGGGGAACCCCAATAGGTGAAACCGGCTAATTCTGAATCAAGCGGAGAGGGATACAACATATGGAAACTGTTTTCCTTAAATTAAAAATATATATAAAGATTTGACTTTTGTTTTCATAGTGCTTTCATACATCTCTTCCGGAGTGAGTTACTGTTTTTAAGACAGAGGGGGGAAAAGAGAGAGAGAGAGAGAGAGAGAGAGAGAGAGAGAGAGAGAGAGACCAGGCTGGAGAGAGAGAGAGACCAGGCTGTAGATGATTTTCCTTCTGGTCTTAAGAAAATAAATCATGTTGCGTTGTCAAAGGCTGAGCAACACCAACGGAAAGAATTTCTTTTTAATAGAAGCTGTCCATCTCGACTCCTCTTTATGGCAGTCTTGGGAGAGAGGGAGGGGAAGGAGAGAAATCGCACAGGAAAAAAAAAGCTGAAGGGATGCAGTTTCTGCTGGAGCAGCGTCCAATAGAGATTGGCCTCCTGCCAGGGGTGCAAAGGAATCTTGATGAGACAGAGAAGATCTATGACTATAGCCCGGAGTGCCAGCAAATCGCCCACACAAACATGCCAGGGCTTTCTGTTCAGAGCATCGGAACATAGGATGCTGCCTGCCTTATGTGAAGTCAGGCTGTCCATCTATCTAACTCTGTGCTGATTACACACACTAGCTGGCAGCAACTCACAAAGGCCCCAGGCTGGGGAACATTTATCCAGTCCTAACTGGGAATGCTACCTTAAAGCTATGGTTTTCCCAGTAGTGATGTATGGAAGTGAGAGCTGGACCATAAAGAAGGCTGATCGCCGAAGAATTGATGCTTTTGAATTATGGTGCTGGAGGAGACTCTTGAGAGTCCCATGGACTGCAAGAAGATCAAACCTCTCCATTCTGAAGGAAATCAGCCCTGAGTGCTCACTGGAAGGACAGATCCTGAAGCTGAGGCTCCAAGACTTTGGCCACCTCATGAGAAGAGAAGACTCCCTGGAAAAGACCCTGATGTTAGGAAAGATGGAGGGCACAAGGAGAAGGGGACGACAGAGGACGAGATGGTTGGACAATGTTCTCAAAGCCACCAACATGAGTCTGACAAAACTGTGGGAGGCAGTGGAAGACAGGAGTGCCTGGCGTGCTCTGGTCCATGGGGACACGAAGAGTCGGACATGACTAAACAACTAAACAGACAACTGGGAATGCTGGCATAGCTGCCCTGAAGATTCTGGGATGCCATGAAAACCCTTACACCACCACGGCTTAAAAAAACAACAGGGAATTTAAAAGCAATACTATCTTTTATGTGCCATGAATCTTCCTATATTCAGCTTCATTTTGATTGCCCTCTCCTGAACGTTTCCCAACTCTATGGGTCTACCAGGGGTCTAGGAAGGTCTACCAGGGACAATACGAAATACATATGGCCTATGGGTCTCCAATCCATCACCTCTGGTCTAACATTTCCTTAGCATGTATTAATCCAGCTCTGTTTCATCAGAATCTCTCTCTCTCCCTCGGTTCCTCCAAACTCTCTCGCAGCTGGTCCTTCTCCTTTTGCCATCCTTCCTGCTGAGATTACAGCCCAGATGCTTGTCATCAAGAGTGCTCTCAAAGACTATTGATCTTTTGATGGATTTCAGGCACTTGATCTAGTTCCATTGTAGAAGAGTGTTCTGTTAGTTAGAGCTCTGGGGCGAGGATCGCTAACTCAGGAAGAGCTGCAGGTCTTCCTCCTCTTTATTTATTTAAGAGGTTCTGTTTTGTTTCAGCATCTCACTTGATCTTGTGGAATTCAAGGCTGCTCAAAATTACAAAGAAGCAGCAGAGAGAACCCGGCGTCCAAAACAACTGCAATGTTGAAAATCATTTATTATTACATTACCGTTATATATTTATTTATACCCACCTTTTTTCCCTGGCAGGGACCCAAAGCGGATTGCAGATCATAAAAAGAGATAAAAACATGGGGGGGGGGGGGAGAAGAGCAACCATTAAGAAGCAATTATGTGCTTCAGTGGCCAGCCACTGCTACACGCCTCTGTGCTTAAAATACTACATGCATATTTGTACATTTATACATGGCATGGAGAAAGTGGACAGAGGAAAGTTTTTCTCCCTCTCTCCTAAGAAGAAGAAGAAGAGTTTGGTTTTGATATCCCGCTTTATCACTACCCGAAGGAGTCTCAAAGCGGCTAACATTCTCCTTTCCCTTCGTCCCCCACAACAAACACTCTGTGAGGTGAATGAGGCTGAGAGACTTCAAAGAAGTGTAACTAGCCCAAGGTCACCCAGCAGCTGCATGTGGAGGAGCAGGGAATCAAACCCGGTTCACCAGATTATGAGTCTACCACTCTTAACCACTACACCACATTGGCTCTCCTAACACAAGAACTCAATGAAACTGAATGTTGAGATATTCATTGGCAGGGGGTTGGACTGGATGTCCCTTGTGGTGTCTTCCAACTCTATGATTCTATGATTCTAGGACAGATAATTTTTTTTAAGTCCTTCTTTATGCAGGGCATATCTAAACTATGGAACTCACTCCCACAGGAGCAAGTGATGCCCATCAACTTGGATGGCTTTAAAAGAGGATTAGATAAACTTCCTGGAGGAGAGGAGTATCAGTGGCTACTCACCAAGATATCTATTCTCTGCCTCCACAGTTGGAGGGAGAAATAATTTGAAGAGCAGCTTCTGGAAACCACAGGAGGGAGAGTGCTGTTGTGCTCAGGTCCTGCTTGCATCTGGTGGGCCACTGTGAGAACAGGAGGCTGGGCTAGGTGGGCCACTGGCCTGATCCAGCAGGCTTTTCTTATTTTCTTATGCCAAATACCAGTTATTAGGAACCCACCCTAATTCACCCTCCCCAGCAGCCATTTCAGGCTTTAGGGAAGAAGAAGAAGAAGAAGAAGAAGAAGAAGAAGAAGAAGAAGAAGAAGAAGAAGAAGAGTTTAGATTTGATATCCCGCTTTATCACTACCCAAAGGAGTCTCAAAGCGGCTAACAATCTCCTTTTCCCTTCCTCCTCCACAACAAACACTCTGTGAGGTGAGTGATGCTGAGATACTTCCAAGAAGTGTGACTAGCTCAAGGTCACCCAGCAGCTGCATGTGGAGGAGCGGGGAAGCGAACCTGGTTCACCAGATTACGAGTCTACCGCTCTTAACTCTTAACAATCTCGATGCGCATCGTGACCAGGGCCAAAGGTGGTGGTTACGAGAGGACAGCCAGAACTCTGAGCCCCCCATGAAGGTGTAACAGTGGTCAGGGCCCTTTTCTGCCACCAGAAAGCCCCATTTTGGTGAATGGAAGGAGGGCTCTGCACCAGTGGAGCAACAAAGGTGTCACTCAGCTGGTGGTAAAAAGGTAAAGGACCCCTGGACGGTTAAGTCCAGTCAAAGGCGACTATGGGGTTGCGGTGCTCATCTCACTTTCAGGCTGAGGGAGCAGGCGTTTGTCCACAGATAGCTTTCTGGGTCATGTGGCCAGCAGGACTAAACTGCTTCTGGCGCAACGGAACACCTTGACGGAAACCAGAGCGCACGGAAACGCCGTTTACCTTCCCGCTGCAGCTGCACCTATTTATCTACTTGCACTGGCATGCTTTTGAACTGCTAGGTTGGCAGGAGCTGGGACAGGGCAACGGGGATTTGAACCGCCGACCTTCTGATCAGCAAGCCCAAGAGGCTCAGTGGTTTAGACCACAGCGCCACCCACGTCCCTGGATAAGCTAGTGACAGCAGGCAGTAGACTGGCAGAGAACGACAGGATTGGGTGCTGTCCACTCCTCTGCCCAGTCCACTCCCATCCTCAGCCTGCCAAAGAGCTAGTGTTGAACAAAATGTCTCCCAGCCAAGCAGTCAGAGAGAACATGAACTATCAATTTCCACTGCATTTCCCCCCAGTAAATTTAAAGCAGCTAAAGTACCCTTTTTAGGAGGAAAAAAAACCTCTTGTATTTTTTTTTTTAGATCACCTTCCTTTCTCTTCGGTCCCCATTTTCACCAAAACTTACAGTAGATGTATAGGTTCCACAAGAGTCCAATACAGCTAGAAGATAACAAAAATGTGTGTGACTATTTTAGTTTTATTTTTGGTTTTATTTTATTTTTTTGGTTTAAAATGTAAAGGGAGAGAGACCAGCATGCTTTCAGAACAGAGGCAATGCTTATGCATTATATAGCACAAATACATAATGCATGAGGATGTACAAGAGGCATCTAATTTGCTTTCCAGCTGGTGACATTGCAATAAAGGTGGAAACATTGTCCCAGCACTTTCCCTTCTGCATAAAGAGCTGCTCCTGCCTCCCTCCCACCCTTACGGTGCCTCTGCTCTTTCCGACTAGAGCTGCTGCCCTAACTGTGAAAAATGGGAATCCAGGTCAGCTATTACAGGTCTGTAGCCTCCGAATCCTTCTGCAAGATGTCTGGCAGGCATTCCGGAATGTTCTCTGCTTTCGACAAGTGGTGTTCGTTTGCAAGAATTAGCACGACACATTTCTACAATATTAATTTGGAGTCTTCTGCACTCAAGCATCTGTCTTCTCTCTGCTAACAGAAAACCATCTCCCTTCTGGTGAGCCAGGCACACAGAAGACTACAGAACTCATGGTGCAGTTTTTGGGTGTTTCTGCAAATATATTGTAAAAGGTTCCCATTCTTTTTCAAACTCCCTGTTGTTCCTTTTCTTGCAGTCTGTCCGTTAACTTTGCTAACTCTGCATAGTTCATCAATTTTTCCTGCCCTTGTTCTTTAGATGGTACTTCTCCAGTCTTCCAATTTTGTGCTATTAGAATTCTTGCTGCTGTTGTAGCATCCTATATAATATAATAAAGTGCAAGTGTCTCTGCGTCCAGTCCCTGTGTCCGTCCCTGTGTCCTACTGCGCATGTGCCCCACGGACACAGGGATTGGAGCGCAGAGACTTCGGGCGGCCGGGCAAAACTGCGCATGTGCCCCACGGGCACAGGGATTGGAGCGCAGCGACTTCGGGCGGCCGGGCTGTTGAAGCGGCAGGTGCGCGCTCGCGTGGACTTAATTCTAAGCGGCAGCGGCCGTTACAAGTGGCGGCTGAGTTGGCCTGCCGGGGCCTGGCTGGTGCCAGTGCCGCCGCCGTCGTGATGCGCCTCCTGCGCTGCCTGCTGAAGGGCCATTCGGCGCTGGCCGGGGCGCCCAAGTACATCGAGCACTTCAGCAAGTTCTCGCCGTCCCCGCTTTCCATGATGTTCTAGCGCCCGTTAATTTAACGGGCTTCATGTCTACTAGTACATAAATAAGGTCCGTTTTTCTTTTGGCAGCTCTTGTTCTAAAATACCTAACAAAAAGGCTTCTGGTTAACATCAGGAAGAACTTTCTGACGGTAAGAGCTGTTCAACAGTGGGATGGGGTCCCATGGAAGCTGGTGGACTCTCCTTCATTGGAAGATTTAAAGCAGAGGTTGGATGGCCCTCTATCATGGATGCCTTAGTTGAGATTCCTGCATTGCAGGGGGCTGGACTAGATGACCCAGGGGGTCCCTTCCAATTCTACAGTTCTATGACGTGTATTTCTCAACTAGGTGTTGTAAAATCAAGCAGTGATCCATTGTGGATCTCCCCTGTCTGAATCTAGCCTGTGCTTCGTCGAGTATGTTCGCTTTTTCTGTCCATTTGCACAGTTTCTCGCTGAGATGTTTGGCATATAATTTACTTATGATGTTCAAGAGACTTATAGGTCTGTAGTTGGCGGGATCAGCCCTAGAGCCCTTTTTATAGATAGGAATAATGATGGAAGTCCCCCAATCTTCTGGGATCTGTGCTGTTCTATCTATATATGTGAACAGGGAGGCTAACAAGGGGGCCCACCAGTAAGCATTGGTTTTAAAAAGTTCCGCTGGTATACCGTCGTTTCCGGGGGCTTTCCCATTCTTTAGTTGATCAATCAGTAGGAGAGTCTCTATTGTTGAGACTGGTGGCCATGGTTGTAGCTGGTCTTCTGGTATGTCTAATGCATGGGACTCATCGCTAGATTCCTCATATTTTATTATTATTTTTGAAGAAATTCTGGCTCGGCCTGAGTCCTAACCGCAAATGGCTAATTTCCAGTTGGGCTCTTCTTCCATTTCACAACCACTTCATGCAACTGGCGTTAGAGGTTGCTGTTGCTGCTGCTCCTTTTACTGCTTTGTGTTGAAGCTTCAAATTGAAAGATTGAGCTTGTTCTTTATTTTTTTTGGCATATCTTGTCTCAGCCTATAACCTGATCTCAGGCGACGGAACAAAAGCCTCTTCCTTCTTCAACTTACAGATTTCAATTTTTTTTGCTTTTAGAGGAACATGACACCCAGTAATTGGGTCAGAGTGGTGCTAAAACTCCATTTATTTGATGGGTGTGCTACCGAAAAGCACCAGTTAGTAGCATTGGTTTGTAGCATAGATAGGACCTAAATTGAACGGGGAAGTAAGAGGTGGGAAAACATGAACAGCAAAACCATCTTAATGGTGCATTTTGTGATCTTGAAAGTTGGTGGTAAAAGCTTCTGCTGTTGATTCCAGATTGCTGCCAGAGACTGCCCTAGTTGGTTTGTGTGTGTGTGTGTGTGTGTGTGTGTGTGTGTGTGTGTGATTCATATACTGTACATTACAACAATCATTTAACCATAATTTTAACGCTTTCAATTTCGACTCCTCCCTATCTCTGCAGTTCCTTGCCTTAACTTATTATTTTATCATCTATTCTCATCTATCTATCTATCTATCTATCTATCTATCTATCATCTATCTGCAGGTTTTTACTATAATCCTGCCAATGTCTTGATCTGTTTACAGTTTGTTTGTAAATACTCAATAAGCCATTTCCATTCCTTTCTAAAAAGGTTTGCTGTTTTGTTTTGTTATTCTCTTGGTAAATTTTGTCATTTCTGCATACTCCATTAGTTTCTGTATCCATTCTTCTTTCGCCGGGACCCCTCCATCCTTCCGCTTTGGGGGCAAATAACATTCTTGCAGCTGTAGTTGCATACATAAATAAATTTCTATACTGTTTGGGTAGTTCTAATTCCATAATTCCCAAAGCTTCTTTATGTTTTTTATTTTTATTTTACAAATGATATTTTAAACATCTTTTTCAATTCATTATATATCATTTCCCAGTAAGCTTTAACCTTATTACAAGACCACCACATATAAAAAAAGTGCCTTCTTTCTCTTTACATTTCCCACACTTATTCAACTTTGATTTATACATTTTTGCCAATCTACCAGGAGTTAGGTACCATCTATATAGCATTTTCAAATAATTTTCTCTTAAACCGTAACATGCTGTAAATTTTATATCCGTATTCCATAATTGTTCCCATGCTTCCATTTCTATATTATGACCAATATCTATTGCCCAGTGTATCACTGAAGATTTCACTTGTTCATCTTTAGTCTCCCATTCCAATAACATCTTGTACATTTTAGACATTACTTCAACATTACAATTTAACAGGTCTCTCTCTAATTATGATAGCTGTTCCCCAAACCCCCACTTCATATCCTTTTTAAATAGTTCATTCAAATGATGATATTGTAACCATGTTGTTAACATTCCTGGTAAATCCCTAAACCCTTTTAATTTTAATTCTCCGCCCTCCTCTCTTAGTAATTTCTATGTCTCCCAACTTTCCATTATATTTTTCTTTTTCACCACTATGTCTTCCAAAGGTTAAAGCCAAAGTGGTGTTTTAGTTTCCAATTTTTTTATATTTGTCCCATATTCTATACAATTTTTCCTAATTATATGGTTTGTGAAACCTTTATGTGCTTTCACCTTTTCATACCACAAATAAACGTGCCTACCAAAAATATTATCGTGACCTTCCAAATCTAAAATATGCAGATTCTTCAATAGCAACCATTCATTCAACCAGTAGACAAGATGCTTCATAATATAATCTCACATCTGGCAGGGAGAAACCTTCTCTCTCTTTTGTGTCTATCAGTATTTTATATTTTATTCTCGGGTTTTCCCTTGCCAGATATATTAAGAAATATCTTTTTGCCATTTGTTGAAGCAATCTGTCTTGCCGATCACTGGTTTCGATGAAACAATAATAACATTCTTGGTAATACATTCATCTTTATGGTCAACACTCTGCCCAGCAGTGAAAGTTTCATTCTACCCCATATTTGCAAATTTCTTTTAATATCCTTCCAGGTTTTCAAATAATTATCTTTATATAGATTTATACTCTTTGCTGTTAACCATACACCTAATGTCAGGAGTCCAGACCCCGACTTGATAATACAGTGAGCATTGTTAATTAAAAATGATGCTTTATTGTCAAAACAAACAGATAGCTCCGGACGGCTTAACACAGCCTCCACCATCATCAATCAAGATGACCCTTCTGAAGACTGCTTCCGGTTTGACCAGAAGTAAATGAACTTTCGCTTCATATGCCTTTTGTTTTGCTTCCTATCAAAGAAACCATTCATCGAGATGTCAGAGAGAGTGGGTCAGCTCCCTCCTCTTCCCCATTCTCTGAGAGGCTGTCTCTTAACTCTTTCCTGCCTGTTTGTGCTTTTGGTGAGCTTTGCCTGCGTTCTAGCTTGCTCTCCACCATTCCCTTATCAGCCGGCATTGCAAGGGGCAGAGGAGTTGGCGCAATGTCCACAGTCTGGCCTAGGGGCCAAATCCAGCCCACCGGTCGGTTTAATCCGGCCCCTGTGGCAGTTTATTTCCTGAGGTAAAATCCTTTAAAAAGCTCAACAACTTCAATGATAGAAAAAAACCCTCAATAACTTTGGTCGCCCCTTAAGTTGGCCCTTATGCATGTTCACTTCATCAAATCTGGTCCTCTTTGTAAAAAGTTTGGACACCTCATCCTGCATGGCAGTTAACCCTCTCTGTTCCTGGCTGCTTTCTTCAGTTGGCAGCAACTCTTCCCTGGGAGCTGTCTGCAAACCTTCCCTGGGAGCTGGCTCATTCATGACACCCCCCCCCCTCTAAGGTCCTCCTCCACCACTCCCTGCTCCCCCTCCTCGCAAGCGGCGCTTCCGAAACCTCGCCACCATTCATCCTCACTCTTTCCCCAGTGACCTCCCCCTTGCGGGTTTTCCTCTACTTCCACCCCCCAATCTGCCTCACTCTCTTTGTCTTCTTCCTACACCTCACACTCCTGCAGTGAAACTCTACCAACTCCAGATGTTCTTGGCCCTCAGCTCCCAACAGCCTCAGCTATTATGGCCAATAATTTGGGATGATGGGAGCTGATGCAGCTTCTCAAAGGCAACAAGTTTCTCAATCCTGACCACTTGGGTCCCAAGGTATCTAAAGGTATGGCCAGTCTTGTATTGACCTGACAATGTATTGAGGTCACCTTTCTATTCTCTTGTTTGAGTGCCATCAGAGGTGAATGTTGACCAGAGATAGGGCACTTTTGGCTGTAGCATCCAGTTTTGAAACTCCATCACTAAGAAGGCTTAACCAGCACCTTATTTATTGCTATTCAGGGGCACTGTTGTTGTTCTTGTTGTTAAGCCCTTTATGCAAAGATAGAATCATAGAGTTGGAGGAGACCATAAGGGCCATCCAGTCCAACCCCCAGATCTCAGGGTGGTGTACAACATCAAGCACATACTTTATGCAACATAATAATAAAAGCATAATACACAACATAATAATAAAATAATCCTAATAACAGTCATCCCCAAATTTAATAGGTCAGAGATTATTTTCACTTGCCAACTAAATTAATGGCTTTTTAAATCTCTCCCAAGCTGTTAGAGACATTGGTTGATTTTAAATGAAGTTGGAACTCTGTATTCTGGTTTTGCATTGTAGTATTAGTAGATGTGTAGTGTATTTTTTTATTTTAAAAAACTTGATGTTTTTATATCATTATAAAGCAACCTGACATCACCTAGATATAGGAAGTTATATAAACGTTTAAAATAAAAGAAGAGATAGCAACAACAGCAACATTTATTGGTCAGCCAAATTCAATTTCCCCCTATCCCCGCATTTCAGGGGGCTGGACTAGATGACCCTTGGGGGTCTCTTCCAACTCTACAATTCTACGAAACCCTGGAGAGCGGCTGCCATTCAGTGAAGGCAATACTGAGATAGATGGACCAAGAGTCTGACTTGTTTTCAGGTATTGATCACATTGTGGGGATGCGGGTGGCGCTGTGGTCTAAACCACAGAGCCTAGGGCTTGCTGATCAGAAGGTCGGCGGTTTGAATCCCTGCGACGGGGTGAGCTCCCGTTGTTCGGTCCCTGCTCCTGCCCACCTAGCAGTTCGAAAGCACATCAAAGTGCAAGTAGATAAATAGGTACCACTCCGGCGGGAAGGTAAACGGCGTTTTTGTGCACTGCTCTGGTTCACCAGAAGCGGCTTAGTCATGCTGGCTACATGACCCAGAAGCTGTCTGCGGACAAACACTGGCTCCCTCGGCCTATAGAGTGAGATGAGCTCCGCAACTCCAGATTCGTTCGCGACTGGACTTAACTGTCAGGGGTCCCTTTACCTTTACCTTTGTTAATCACATCAAAAGTCCACCTTTTGTTTTAACCTGCCCTAGGACTCCTGGTTAAGGGGCCTGGCAATGATAATATTCATCCTCCAGCATTTTAGCAACAACCAGCCTGATTTTGTATCTGAAAAGCTCAAAGCGGAGCATGAAGGCATCCATTTCAGTATGATCTCCACATAGTGCAATAAAAATAAAATAAATGCTAAGCCATTTATAACTCAGCACTGCATAGCAATCTGTAAGTGGGAAAAATGTAAGTGCTGGATGTGTTTGATTCTATAATCTGTTGTTTCTGATGACAAGCTATCATGTCGGTCTGAAGATTATCCCCAATTGATTGCTTGCAAGCGTCGACTTTGGAAATCATACCAATTCAATTTGCAGCTCCGTCAAGAACTCGCTCAGTTCCCTGAAACACACCATCAGATCTTCTCTAGCCGAGTCTGCTCATTTTTGTTCTATCAATCGTCCACCAAGGTTTTTGTTTTTGTTTTAAATATTTCAGTTGCTTCGTTGCTGATGCGAAAAGTGAATTATCACCAATAGAACTGAAGCTCTGATTTGCAGCACTGGAAGCTTTGTTTAAGAACCAACATTCGAAATAGTGGCAGTAATACACAAGATGATGATTCAGTCAATGGAGATTTAGTAGAACACATTTGTTTAGTGATAAGTTAAATAGCACTGCAGTTTTCATATTAACTTTGTTTTAAATGGGATGGAAAGGAATAAGGGCAATAAGATGTAGCGGCCAAGTTTATTCAGATATTTTAGGGGAATGCAGATATCACAGATATCATAGGGATTTGTGGGGTGTTCTTCTTTGGAGAAAAGCAATGACAAACCTAGACAGCATCTTAAAAAGCAAAGACATCACCTTGCCGACAAAGGTCCGTATAGTTAAAGCTATGGTTTTCCCAGTAGTGATGTACGGAAGTGAGAGCTGGACCATAAGGACCATAAAGAAGGCTGATCGCCGAAGAATTGATGCTTTTGAATTATGGTGCTGGAGGTGACTCTTGAGAGTCCCATGGACTGCAAGAAGATTAAACCTATCCATTCTGAAGGATATCAGCCCTAAGTGCTCACTGGAAGGACAGATCCTGAAGCTGAGGCTCCAAGACTTTGGCCACCTCATGAGAAGAGAAGACTCCCCGGAAAAGACCCTGATGTTGGGAAAGATGGAGGGCACAAGGAGAAGGGGACGACAGAGGACAAGATGGTTGGACAGTGTTCTCGAAGCTACCAACATGAGTCTGACCAAACTGCGGTAGGCAGTGGAAGACAGGAGTCCCTGGCGTGCTCTGGTCCATGGGGTCACGAAGAGTCAGACACGACTAAATGACTAAACTAAACAGGGGAGGGGTAGAACCTCTGGTGGAGGACATGTCATGCTCCTTCTGGGGTAGTTTGTCCACCTTTGGTCCCCACCCTGCACTCAGCTCTCACCTGTGGCTCCTAGAAGCTGTCAGCATGAGACAGCGGCCACACCCTGGGAAATGGCTTTCACTGGCTGGCTAAACCAGGTGATGGTATACGATGGGTCTCTAACCCTCAGTTTGTTATGGATTTCCCCTGCATGCAAAGACAGGCTCCAGTGGATTGAGTAGACAAGATCAATAGTGGGTCCAATGGTAAGAAGATGCTTTTTGCAACTGTGCTGTAGAGGGAAGTGAGCAGTGGCGAACGAAGCCGCTTGGCCGCCCGGAGCGGCAAAACCGGAGGCACCCCCCGGGGGTGGGGTGCCGCTGTGGAGCGTGCATGCACAGCGCCCCTCTTCAACGGAGGCACCCCCCAGGATTTGTCGTGCCGCCGCTCTGTAGCGCGCATACACATGTGCGCTATGGAGCGGGGGAAGGCAAGGGGCGGGCCAGTGAGGGGGGTCATGCCAGCCACCAGCCGGCAGGAGGGGGCGCGCCTTCTCCTCCCCTCCAGCCTCCCGGCAAAAAGCTTCGCTCGGTGTGGCGGCTAGCTCGCTCGCTCGGCCGACACATGCTTTGCTTCTTCTTCCTTCCTGCTGCTGGGTGGAGCCACGGAGGCGAGGGACGGGCCAGGAGGGGCGTCACACCAGCCGGCGGGAGGGGGGGCTTCTCCCCTCCAGCCTCCAGCCTTGGCGCGGAGGCGGCTGGCTTGCCCAGTCCCTCGCTCAGCCGGCAGGCGGGAGCTTTGCTCCTCCCTTCCGGCTGTTGGGTGGAGCCTCGCCTCCGCAGCTCCGCCCAGAAGGAAGGAATAAGCAAATTGTGCACCGGCCAAGCGAGCGAGTAAGCCAGCCGCCGAGAAACCGATCGAGGCTTTTTGCCGCCGGGCAACGGGGCTCGGCTTGGGCGTTGCGGGAGGACACGCCAAGTGTCACCCCCTTCAGGGTGGCACCCGGGGCACACCGCCCCCAATGCGCCCACCTTGCTCCGCCCCTGGAAGTGAGGGGCAGATGGGGCTCATCAACCTGGGGAGGCAGTCCATTTAGCAGAAGGAAAACTCTGGTCCTAAACCTCCACTGTCTTGCAGCTATTCTCATTTGCAACAAATGCTTTGGGAGTAAACCCCTAGGGAAAATCCATACCCACTGCCTTGCAGGATACCTCCAGGAGAAGAAACAGCTCAGGAGCAAATCCTACACAGAGCCAAAGTGGAGTCCCTAAGGCGGTTGGATGGCGCCTTGTACAACTCCTTCTGGCAACTCCTGCAGCTAAGCTCATGCCAGACATATTGATCTCCTTTCCTTTGGTCCACATCAGCAGGGCTGAGATGGGGGTCATGTTGTCTGGGCTGCCCAGGACCTCCACACACACTCAGACTTGTGCCCCAGGGAGGTCACCTCAGTGTTGGTAACACAGCAAAGACAACATGAGAGGCAGCAGTTATGAGTTACCAGTCTCTGCAGCTACGTCAATTCTCCAGCTTTTTGACTTCACCCCCAGAGGTGCATTTTATTGTCTTTCAAGACAGACAGACATAAACAACATTCCTGTATTTGATCTTCCTCCAGTTCCTCCATCTTCAGCCATCTGAAGGTATTCTGCACCCTCAAACAGGGATGGGCAAACTTACCTTTTTCAGTTATCATTTTTCTGATGTTACATTTAGTTCACTACATCTTTGCTTTTTATATATATATAAAATCCTCATGAATATTCATTCATATTTTTGTGTCCATTTTCCCCAATATGCATTTTTATCTGACATGGAGATTTTTGCAAGCAATTTCTCAAACTTAATGTGCTTTTTATGTTATTTTCAATACTTGCCTTCCCTCAAAAAGGATATTGTAGAGTTGGAAGAAGGTTCGGAAAAGGGCAGCCAAAATTATCAAAGGGATGGAGAAAGAAAAGGTTACAACATTTGAGGCTTTTTCAGTTTAGAGAAAAGGTGAGAAAGAGGTGACATGATAGAAGTTTATAAAGTGGTGCATGGTAGGGAGAAATTGCATGGAGAAAAGTGTTTCTCGCTCACTCATAACACTTAAACTCGTAGACATCCAATGAAGCTGAATGCTAGAAGATTCAGGACAGATAGAAATAAGGACTTATTCATGCAGTACATAGTAAAATTATGGCACTTGCTCCCACGGGGGTCATAAAATTGTAGAGCTGGAAGGGACCCCCAAGGGTCATCTAGTCCAACCCCCTACAATGAAGGAATCTCAGCTAAAGCATCCATGACAGATGGCCATCCAACCTCTGCTTAAACTTCCAGGAAAGGAGGCAATGGTGTCCACCAGCTTGGATGGTTTAAAATAGGATTAGACAAATTCATGGAGGAGAAGTCTATCAGTGGTCACTAGCCGTGTTGGCTATTCTCTGCCTTCACAGTTAAAGGCAATAATGCTTCTTAATATCAGTTGTCTGGAATCTCAGGTGGGTCCTGTTTGTGGGTTTCCCACAGGTATCTGGTTGGCTTCTGTGAGAACATGATGTTAGACTAGATCAGGGGTAGGCAACCTTCGGCTCCCAGATGTTTTGGACTACAACTCCCATGATCCCTAGCTAACAGGACCAGTGGTCAGGGATGATGGGAGCCGAAGGTTGCCTACCCCTGGACTAGATGGACCATTGGTCTGATCTTGTGTTCTTAATACATGTATTTTTATGCACAATTTCCACTAATTTATGCACTTCTGACCATTTTTCTAGTTGACATGCCCAACCATAAAATGCAAGAAGTGTGAATTTTGGAGTACAGTAGGTGTGTTTTGGTTTGCATAAAGCTCCAGGAAGTGTGAATTAAGTACGGTTGATTTAAAATGCAGTGAAAACAAAACCCATTCTCCCTCGAATGACAACATCGCCTCTTCTTTTGCTGTTCCCTATTTCTGGGATACAATCCCAAAACATCTACATGTTGCCGTCTCTCTCTCTCTCCCTCCCCCCCCCTCTCTCTCTCCCTTCAGAGCCTTCTTCAAAGCTCCTCTTTTCCATGAGGTCTGTGGTGCTGCTGCCCCACTTATTCCTGAAAGCCTTACTTAGACCACATGTTTTTCTTTCCCCCTTTTTTTCTTTTCTTTTTTTAATTTTTAATTTTTATAATCTTTATTAATATTACACACAGACATAAATAATGTAACTAACAAATCATACAGAACCAAAAACATTACAATGAAATAAATAAATACAAAAAACAGAAACACAAATACTAATAATACGGCATATTACATTTAACTAACAGCTTAAAATCAATGACTTCCAACCATTCTCACCATGCTATAATGCTATCCTAATTTTCTTACACAGATTTGTGAGTTATATAGATCCAATATGTTATGTACTCCAGTATATTATCTAGTATATTTTTTTGCTTACAAGTATCATTCTAATTCTGCAAGTATTGTTTTAGATCACATGTTTTTCATACTAAGGTTCTAGAGTCAGTATCCAGGTGGGTCTCGGAAAAGACCTCCATCTAAAATCCTGGAGAACCACTGCCAGCCAATTTAGACAATGACCTTTCGTCCGCAAGCTCTGTGTCCAAGCATGGGATTCCAGCTCCCATCAGCTCCAGCCAGCATGGACAATGATTGAACAGAGATGATGGGATCTGTAGTCCAAAACATCTGAAGAACATCATGTTGGCTATTGCCATCTACTTTGACTGCCAGGAGCTATGGCTGAAGTATTTCCCATAACTTCCTGTCTGATCTGCCCTCTCCACTTTTACTGGAGATGACCGTGGTGGAACTGCCTGAATACAAACCATGTGCTCTACCACTTACCTATTAACCCGAGAGACAGGTGAGAGTCCCACCTGCTTCCTTGCCTGGTTTTTCTTCCTTGTAGCTCTGCTCCAGCTTGCCTCATATCTTGCTATTTAGGAATTTCTGTGGTGCCTTAAGAACGTAAGAGCCTGCTGGATCAGGCCAACAGCCCACCTAGTTCAGCATCCTGCTCTCACAGCGGCCACACAGATGCCTCTGAGGAACACTCAAATAGGACCAGAGTGCCTTTCAAAACAGATGTTTTCTCAGGGTGCCTTACTGTTAATTTACTTTGTTTAAAAAATGTGCTGTGACTCTTAGAACCTGGCATGTGATTGCCTTTGCCTTTAGATCAGCCTCTTTGCTCTGGGTCTGCATGGGGACTGAATTCCATCAGGATCTGCTGCGGGACTCTTCTAACTCAAATTGCTGGCACAAATCATATTGCCACTCACTCTGAGTTTTGGGGCTGCCTATATCCCGGTGTTGTAGGGACCCAGGTGGCACTGTGGGTTAAACCACAGAGCCTAGGGCTTGCCGATCAGAAGGTTGGCGGTTCGAATCCCTGCGACGGGGTGAGCTCCCGTTGCTCAGTCCCAGCTCCTGCCCACCTAGCAGTTCGAAAGCACGTCAAAGTGCAAGTAGATAAATAGGTATCACTCCGGCGGGAAGGTAAACGGCATTTCCGTGCGCTGCTCTGGTTCGCCAGAAGCGGCTTAGTCATGCTGGCCACATGACCCGGAAGCTGTACGCCAGCTCTCGGCCAATAAAGTGAGATGAGCGCCGCAACCCCAGAGTTGGACACGACTGGACCTAATGGTCAGGGGTCCCTTTACCTTTACCTTTATATCCTGGTGTTAACACTCCCACCCATGGAAGTTCTGGGTGTATGTGTGGCCGGGGAGAGACATATGTGAGGTGCTCCACCAGCTTTGATGTTCTTATGAAAGATTCATGCAGCTGCTGTTGCTGGAGATGACTGGCCAACTCATCCAGGTGGATATTCTGTTGACATGCAGAAATTATGGTCGATGCAAGACACATTGAACATCGCACAAATGTTCTTTGTCAGCGCACCTGGCTCCTCTCTCTCCCTTGAGAATTCGAAACCTCATTTCTGCCCCTGCCCTTGAATTCTACCACTGCAAGCATGAACACCCCAACCTTCAACTCTGAGCTACCCAATGAGAGATAGAAAGAGAGAGAGTTATTTCAACCCTGCACAGGTAGCACTACCTGTAGATTCAGGGTTGCAGAAATGTCAATGGATTTCTGACTGCTCCTGCTGGACTAACGGTCATGCAAAGTACAAATAAGAATCCTTTCAGGATCAGAAGCACTAGAATTCTAGGGGATGCAAGCAAGCATTTGTCCCAGAAGAAGCAGGAAGGCCTGGGAACAGGCACACAAAGCAGGCAACTCAGGTTAGAAGGAGGAAGATTCTTAAGGGATGGTTGCAACATCTGGGGCATTTTTGTTTCAAGAAAAGGTAAGGGGGGCATGATAGAGGGGTCTAGAATTATGCACTGTGTGTAGAAAGTGGATGGGGAGACAATTTTTCTCTATCTCTCATAATACAAGAACTCCGTGGTGTTGTGCAGCTAAATGAGGAGGGTCAAAATGAAGTCCTCCATGCAGCACATTCTTCATCCATGAAATTTGCTCCCACCAAGTATACTGATTGCCACCGTCTTGGACAGCTTTAAAGAAGATGTCAGAGTTGCTCCTCTTCTCCCCTTTAGAGGTATCCTGGTGAGCCTGGGAGGTTTATCTAGAACCTCAGAAGATAGAATCAGGATTCAGAGTCACCTTAAGAGATTGGAGAACTGGGCAAAAACTTTAAAAAATGAATCTCAATAGGGACAAATGTACGGTTCTACACATAGGGAAGAATAATCAGAGGCACAAATATAGGGCCAGGGGCACATGGCTTGACAGCAGCACATGTGAACGGGATCTAGGGAGTCTTAGTAGACCCCAAATTGAGCATGAATCCCCATAGAAGTGTGTCTGGCCCCTTCATTGCACAACTTCCAGCAAATGCTGAAGATGCACCCCTTAACCTGTTTTTTTTTAATACTTGAGGTGCATATTTTTAGGACTCACCTTAGTTTTGTAAGGACTAAGCTACCCAGGTGGTGCTGTGGGTTAAACCACAGAGCCTAGGGCTTGCTGATCAGAAGGTCGGCGGTTCGAATCCCTGCGACGGGGTGAGCTCCCGTTGCTCGGTCCTTGCTCCTGCCAACCTAGCAGTTCGAAAGCACGTCAAGGTGCAAGTAGATAAATAGGTACCGCTCCGGCGGGAAGGTAAACGGCATTTCCGTGCGCTGCTCTGGTTCGCCAGAAGTGCCTTAGTCATGCTGGCCACATGACCTGGAAGCTGTACGCCGGCTCCCTCGGCCAGTAATGCAAGATGAGCGCCGCAACCCCAGAGTCAGACACGACTTGACCTAATGGTCAGGGGTCCCTTACCTTACCTTACCTAGTTTTGTAAGTTGTTTTTATATTGTGTTGTAATGTAGCTGGGCAAAGGGTAGGTGATAAACAAACAAAAACAAACAAACAAACAAACAAATAAAAAATTCCAATTCTTGGCCTGCTTGCTCCTCCCCAGATGTTCTCCTGCCTTTGGTTTATTTGCAAGGCTGCACATGGCCTTTCTCTCCGAGTAACTTCATCTCGCCATGAGGTACATTTTCTAGCTGACTTGCTTTCCATTTTGCTTGTTAAGCAGCTTGTTTTACTAGTCCTGGTGCAGAGAGGCTGAGAGACAACATTTGCATACCTTATTGATCCTGGCAGAGTCTCCTGATGCTGCCTTCATTTCAATGTGTGTATGTAGAGCTGGGCACAGCTGTGCATGTTTGCGCTCAAGGGTTCAAGTGCTCCTTGGCTCAATCTGCAGATTTAGTTAATCCCACCCCGTGTTTTGCTGATTCAGTCTGATGCAATGGGAGCTGGTTTGCAAGTGGGTTGGGGAGAGCAGGGAGGGGAGAGATTTATACATGTGTCACTTTGTAAAATAAGCTGCTGATTAGACCACAGACACGGCATCCTAATTTTTAAGAGCTACAGTCTGTATTTTATAATTATCACATTGTTTGCAAAAGCAGCAGAAAGTGTGCTACCTGTTTCATTCCACATCGCATGAGCAATGCAGGTTGCCAGCATAGCTGCCAACTTTCGGATTTGAAAATAAGGGATTTTTTCAAACTTTCGGATTTGAAAATAAGGGATGGCGTGAGGGCGGTGCAATGGCACCAAGTAGCCTCGCCACCCTGCGCTCTAGAGGCTGCGCGCAAATGGGTGAGCGAAAGAGCGAGCGCATAGACGGCAGGCAGGCTGGCTGTCTGGGTGGGCGTGAGGGTCTGGATGCACAAGGCATGCAAGCTCCGCCCCCAGTCGGTCTCAGACTCCTTATTGGCAGCTGAGCAACGCAGCTGAGGAGCCTCCCTGGCCGGCAGGGAGGGAGAGGAGCTGCTTCCTTTGAAATCCGGGAAATTTAAGGGATATCAACAATCCGGGATAGCAGCGGGAAACGGCATTGGAATAAGGGAGTTTCCCGCAAAAAAAAGGGAGGGTTGACAGCTATGGTTGCCAGGTCCCATAGGTACCAACTCCCAGGAGCCCAGCTCTTTTGTCCCCATGTTTTTTGGTCAGTGCCCCCCAATGTTCACATCAATTGGGGGTGGAGGAGGCCAAGAACAAAGCAAGCATGGCACAGTGTGGCTTCAATGGCTGGCAGCTCCTCCTCCTGCCACATAAGGGAAAGACAGGGGAAGCAGGCTATGGCCAATGGCAGCAGCAGGAGGAGGCTGAGCATGAGAGAGGAGGCGCCGCTGACCATTGAAGCTGTGCTGTTTGCCATGTTTCACTCTGTCCCTGGCTCCTCCCGACGTCCTGATGTCACACACCTGACTTCCTGACATCACAGGAAAGAGAGAGAGAGAGAGAGAGCATAACCAGGTAAAGCAGAACATCAAGCTCACAAACAGAATATTTGCAGTCCATTAAGAACTTTGTTTGTACCTTAGCTAAGGAAGAAAAAGACTCAGCTGTGTTGGGTTGACCCAATCAAATTGGCTGTATTATCACATCTGGATTAGCCATTTTCCAGACATCTGGATCGAGTGATCACCAAAGAAGGAGGAGGAGGAGGAGGAAAAAAACTCAGCTGTGTTGGGTTAACCCAATCAAATTGGCTGTATTATCACACCTGCATTAACCATTTTCCAGACATCTGGATGGCTAAGAAATTGCTCTGTGCTCTAGCTTGGGTCTGGAGGGGACTGGGTTCCACCAAGACCCTGCTGTGAACCCATCATTACTGCATGACAACCCCTTGTGCAGGACTCACTAATGTGATATTCCTGAGCACAATGACACTATCTCTCTATGCTACCCACAAAGCCTCTGAGCCTCCCCACTCTTTCCCCCATTCAACCATAGGGAGGTGGGGTGGTAACATTTTTCTCCACTTTGCTTTTTCCAAAGGATCTGGGTCAAAGTTGGGTCCATTATAATTAATCAGAAGCTGGAAAAGCACATAAAATTGAAGGAGGAAGCTGGAAAAGTAATGTTTTTCAAAAGCACAAACACAGCAATACACATAGCCCTCAAACACCAGAGTAGATTTAACAATGCCTTCAAAACAGGTGTATTTTGATCAGGTGATGGAAGTTCATGAGTGATGTGACCATCCATACATTCAAGGGGAGGGAGATCCATAGTCAGAGTACAATTATCACAAAGACCCTATGCTGCAAACATGCACAATGAGCAACTGTTGATCATGTCAGGAAATGAGAAGGGCTAGGTTGACTGTGTCATACATAAAAGTATTTATAATTTAATGGATTAACTGGTTAAAAGACAGATAATCAATCAGCCAGGAAGTGTTCTTGGTTGACTTGACAATTCTTTAAAGAACAACCTCTCTTGCAACAAAGTCATATGAAGTCACAGAAAGATGTAACATATGTGCCTCAAGACAAAATAATTATGCAGGCTGCAAGCCCATCATGAACTCCCCAAAGGAGAGGACACAGTAAGATATGCAAATGCCAGAGACAAAACTCCAGCGGAGAAATCTTGGCTTAAAAGCATTCCAAGATTCTGCTCCTCTGGCTAAGCAGCTGCTCCCAGACTGAAGAGACGGGCCAAGTCTCAGGTGCAATAATAAAGGCCTTTTCAGATGAAGGGAATGGGAAACAGATTCTCTCCCCATCTTACTGCTGAAGTCATGCCAGCCAGAATCCAGTGTTCATGGTGTAATATATCTGTGAATGTTTGAGGAGGCAAACCATTAGAAATTGTTGAAAAATGAGGGAGTTAAGTAATCTATCCTTTCTGCCAGAAGTAATGCACAGCCTTGGGGCTGGACTTGTTTTTTGCTTTTTTTAAACTGTAGAGGGAAATGTGTGCCATCAACTATAGTTTCAACGAGAGTTGAGCTTTGGACCTTGATGAAGCAACTCCTGCTTTCCCTGGGAGCTGTCCTTGGTCCTGAATCTGATAAGCTGCCTGCAACTGAACCTCGTTTTCTCTTCCAGGTTGCTTCTCCCTGTACCTTGCCTGGCACTTCTCTGTGGACACTTGGCCTGGCTCGAAGAGTAAAGCAGGTTTGCTGGATGTGAGAAAGACATTTAGGTCAGCTGGAAAAACACAGCAGCAAAACTCTTTATTAATTGTGCAATAGAAATAACTGTCTGGGGACACAATTACCCAGGAAGTTCTATTGTTCACCAGAGTTGGGCTGTCTGCTGCTATTGAGTGGAATCTGAGCCAGTAGTTGAAGCTGATAGATACAGTGGTACCTTGGGTTACAGACGCTTCAGGTTACAGACTCCGCTAACCCAGAAATAGTACTTTGGGTTAAGAACTTTGCTTCAGGGTGAGAACAGAAATTGTGCAGCGGTGGCACGGCAGCAGCGGGAGGCCCCATTAGCTAAAGTGGTACCTCAGGTTAAGAACAGTTTCAGGTTAAGAACGGACCTCCAGAACGAATTAAGTTCTTAACCCGAGGTACTACTGTACTAGAATTGTGCAGGCATAACCAAAGCTTAAGCAGTTAACCTTTTGCCACTGTTCCTGATTAGGGGAGACAATAGTTAGCCTAGTTAAGTGGAGTCAATCCACTACCCATGAGCATTTTACTATCAAAGGAGACAATTCCCACTGCAGTTCTCTTGGCTCACTTCATGGGGCAGTTGTGCACAGTACCGTAGATGCCAGATTCTCTCTCTATCAAGTCCTGATGCAGAGAGTGGGGCAGACACAGAGGGTGGGTATTGGTTCACTGTCATGAGATGAATATTCAGCCTTGAGTTGTATTCTGCACTGGCTTCTTCTGCAGCCTGTTCCATTGTTCTGTTTTTAATCTCAAGCACCCGAGCTTTGCTTCATAACTTCCATAAATCTCTAACCGTGGAATTAAGCCACATTAAAAAACTTACCCGCATGGCCTTCTGGGGTCAGCATTTTCAATTGAAGCACATGTCATCTTTGCCAAGTTTAATTTGGGGCTTGAAGGGAGTCCATTCATTTTTTAAAAATCCAAAATTAAAACCATTTTTCCCCCTTGCATAGCTTCAAGCACAAACATTTGTCTTAGCTTCAATGCTAACAGAATCAGAATGGGTAATGGCCTGATATCTGGAAAGTCCCATGAGCCTTTATAATGAGTCTTAATGGTGGTGGTGGTGGTGACAATGCATTGGCCATGTTTACAAGCAGAGTCCTAGAAATGGAGGGGACGGAAAGGTAGGCAACCAAAACACCAGCCTAACTGATAACCACCACCCTGTGCTTTGAACCTGAATAAGTTGAGACCTTCCTGCCCTGGTAGATGTAGTTCTGCAGGATACTAAGGGTGTAACTGATAAAAGGCTACGATCCTCTAGGCTCCCTCTGATGGCTTATTAGCCTCAGGCAGGGTCACAGAAATTGGGAGAGGAAAGGAGGTAGAGAAGAAATCTGCCTTCATGAAGAGAAGAGAACTGCTGGGTGGTCAGGCAGGGGGATACCAGCAGGTTCTTTTCATGTAGGGTTGTTGTGAGGATAAAATGGGGAGGCAGATGACCATGTTCACCACCTTGAACTCCTTGGAGAAAAAAGGAATATAAATGTAATAAATAAAATAGACTTCCGGTCGGCGCGCCAGAGCGAACGGTCGGGGGGACTTGCCGGCTTTGGCATTCCCCGACCCGACCGGGAAAAAGGGGTGACCGCGACAGCGCAGCGGCCCCCAAAACCCCCGGGAAGGACGTCCCGGGGTCTTAAGG
This sequence comes from Darevskia mixta, assembly GCA_034641385.1. Taxonomy (NCBI): domain Eukaryota; kingdom Metazoa; phylum Chordata; class Lepidosauria; order Squamata; family Lacertidae; genus Darevskia; species Darevskia mixta. The sequence goes on from JAWWNH010000201.1 coordinate 1,140,696, forward strand.
ATCCGGCTGAGCTCTCAACGTCGATCCTGCTCCCCGGGAGACCCGAGCAAGGGCTCCCGAAGGTGAGCGGGAGACGGAGCTCCTAGGATCTGAACCCCCGTCGGGAGAAGCCGCTACCGAGCGCACCGATTCCTCCAAGAATAAAGATTCGGACTGGAGTGAGTACAAAAGCCTTGAATTTGGAAATAATTAGGGACTGGCTTGGGACTTCAAAACGGAGGTCCGTCCCCTGCCGTTGAGATACTGGATCAGAAACTATGTACCGAGACATTTAAACTGATAAGTAAGGAGTTATTTTGTAACAGAATTTGAACTCATCTGACACCCCTGGTCCTGGGGAAAACTAGCAGAAAAAGCGGAAAGTAATAGAAAAGTGGATTAATTTTTACTGTTGTTGAATTATTGGATTTGACTTTGAAAGTGAAAGTGTAGACTGGGAAGGCTGTGCCCTTGAACATGGCGGAAGAGCCAGATGTTGATGTGTGGAAAATTTTACAAGTAATAGAGGAATGGAGAGCTGAAATCCGAGCCCGCAACAAAGAGATAAGAGCTACATTGCACTCGGAGGAAGATGAGCCAGCTGCCAAGGAAGAGGAGGAGGGAGAAATCCCCCTCAAGGCCAAAGGAAGAAAGAAAACAAAACGACGCAGCTGCGGGAAAAAACTTTTTCGACGTAAGAAATTCAGTGTTCTAAAAAGATGTAGGAAGAAATTGATAGGAAGACAGGAAAATTTGGACAGAATTCGGAAAATGCAACAAGGGAAGAAACAAGAAATAGGCCAGACTGTACCAAAGGAGGTCTGGCCTTGGATTTTGGGAGAACTCTCACAGGAAAAGGGATGGTACCAAACTTGGGAGAGACTTGGTGTGGGGTGAGGAATGACATTGATTAAATTGGAATAATTTTTTTTTTTTGGATTTTAGGACAAGGATTGTGGACATGGCAAATGAATCGAATAAATATGGAGAAATTAATGCTAGGCACCTGGAGACTATGGGGTGGCGGAGGAGAATTAGATATTAGAAGTAGAAATAGATTTGTGTTAAGGATAGAATTGGGTTAGAGTAAAAGTATAACAATTCAAGATGATGTAAAAGAGGATGAAGTATGAACTGATAAGAAGATATGATAAGAAACATGGAAGCAATGGGGAGGACGTGAGGGAGATATATGAAAATGTTAAGATGGTAAAAGTGGCCTGGCTCGGAAAGTGGGCCTGGCCCATGCAATGTTAAGGAAACAACAAAAACGGTCAGGAATATTAATAACGGGTATGCCTCTGTGAGGGGGGGGGGCTTGAATAAGGGTTCTTCTCCTCTCGGTGTGAGAGGGAGGGCAATGAAACCCTGACCGAAAAGCAATGTTATGTGTATAAAAATGGAAAACCTAATAAATATTATTTGAAAAAAAATGTAATAAATAAAATATGATGTAATGTTCTGGATAAGGGCCATAAATGAATGGAAGAGCATCTGCCTTGCTTGCAGAACGTCCCAGGTTCGCTCCCTAGCATCTCCAGGTAGGGGTGGGAGGAAGCCCATCCTGAAACCCTGATGTCAGGAGTCCAGGTTCCCAGCTTGATCCGGGCCGTCTTAAGCATATGCGATGCCGGGGTGCAAAGATCCGCCCAGCGCCCCCCCCCAGTTGCCCAGAGTTGTTGACCTTTCTTTAGGAAAGGTTCCCCAGAGTTGTCAACCTTTTTTTAGGGAGCTGACACCACCAGTGTGGTGTAGTGGTTAAGAGCGGTAGACTCGTAATCTGGTGAACCGGGTTCGCTTCCCCGCTCCTCCACATGCAGCTGCTGGGTGACCTTGGACTACTCACACTTCATTGAAGTCTCTCAGCCTCATTCAACTCACAGTGTTTGTTGTGGGGGAGGAAGGGAAAGGAGAATGTTAGCCACTTTGAGACTCCTTAGGGTAGTGATAAAGTGGGATATCAAATCCAAACTCTTCTTCTTCTTCTTATCTCTGCTCAGATAAAAAACAACAACCAGGAAACATAAGGAGCCCAGTGCAACAAACCAGCCTGAGGCAACTGAGCGAAGCTTTCTTCCGTTGCTTTCTTCCGTTGGCTACAAACCTTCACTGGGAGGTGGCTGCAAGCCTTCATTGGGAGCTGGCTCATTCCTGACACCTGATGAGCTGCTGCCAGTTAGTGCAGGTCATACTGAACTAGATGGACCAACAGTGTGACTCGATATAAAGCAACTTCCTATGCTGTTGTGTAGGGCTGTAAAACTGGGACAAGTGCCACCCGGTAAAACTTCCAACACCGTTACATTTAGATCAAAAGTGAGGATCCATCCTTCTCTTATATTACTCTCTAAAGCTGCATAAATGAATTATGATTGTCTGGGGCAGGTGTCACAATTCTTGCATGTCTTCTAGAGCTCAACAACTCACTGTGTAGGCCTAGATCAAACTCTCAAAATGCCCATCCTTCCCTACACACACATTCTGTGCATACACACACACACCAGTTTCTGTCAGACAACCAGTCTTGATTGCAAAAGCCCCAACTCCCCTCCACAAAAGCAATAAGGTAAAGCATAGTGTTGGGTCAATGTATATTTTTAGACCCAAATCATCACACATGTGTGCACTCCAAACAACACGTTCCATGAGCTTACATTTCCATGAGGCTCCAGGGAGACGAAGGCAAAGTAAGAGGGAGAGATGACTCTATGAAGCTTTGTTAAGCACCGGAGAGGCTCTAAAATATTTACCAAAGGGTTTCACCCATCAACCACTAGCTCTCTCCCTCTCCCTCCCCGCCTCTCTGTGAGCACAATAAAGCGGGGACTTGGAGAAGGTCACTGAACATGGACAGCTTTATCACTGAGGACAGGAGAACTCGTTGGGATAAAATAAGAACCAAGCCTCGGCCTCTCCTCCCAAGAAGGAAGTGAACCCAATCTGAACCTTTTGAAGTTTGCAATGGGGCTGTGTGCGTGTGTCCATGTATTTGGGACGGGGCTGGCTTGTGTTTGCTTTTCAGGGTGCTTTTCCTTCACTTGAATTCAGCTGTGCGAAGAACTTGACACTAAAGAAGCAGCTCAAAAGATTGCACGTGTGGTTGGACTTTTGCATCTCTGGCCCATCAAGAGCAGAAGAGGAAACTTAGGAGGCTGCCTTATGCCACGTAAGACGATTGAGCCCATGTAGCTCAGGCACTGTCTACAGTAAAGGTAAAGGGACTCCTGACCATTAGGTCCAGTCGTGGACGACTCTAGGGTTGCGGCGCTCAGCTCACTTTATTGGCCGAGAGCCGGCATACAGCTTCCGGGTCATCTGGCCAGCATGACTAAGCTGCTTCTGGCGAACCAGAGCAGTGCACGGAAACACCGTTTACCTTCCCGCCAGAGCGGTACCTATTTATCTACTTGCACTTTGACGTGCTTTCGAACTGCTAGGTTGGCAGGAGCTCACCCCGTTGCGGGGATTTGAACCGCCGACCTTCTGATCGGCAAGCCCTAGGCTCTGTGGTTTAACCCACAGCGCCACCTGCATCCCTACTGTCTACAGTAGTGGTCCCCAAACCTCTTGTGAGCCGCTGCCCCCTATAAACTCATCTCCAGTGCCCTCAACCTGATCCTCTCCTTCTGTGGTCCAAGGCAGTAATGATTCTGAATGCTTGTTGCTGGAAACCACAGGAGGGGGAGAGTGCCCTTGTGTTCACATCCTGATTGCAGGTTTCCATGGGCATCTGGTTGGCCACTGTGGGAATGGGATACTGCTCTTGGTGGACCTTTGGCCTGAACCAGCAGGTCTCTTCTTATGTTCTTATGGCAACACCATTTATTGCTTCCCTCCTCACTGTCATTCAGATCCGGCCAGTGTCCTCTGGTGTTGTTCTGATCATAATCAGGCTTTTGCCTCCCTGGTGATGTAAATAGCCTCTGGTGAGCTAATTTGGGGCCGACACTCAGGTGACCTCCATGTCCGCTTGTCTGCGACTATGCCTGAAATGCAAGGCGTTTCCATTTCCCCACCGGATGCCCTTGCTCCAATTTCCATAATTGCTCCTCGTTGTCTCGGTGAGATCCTAAAGTCATTGATGCTTGAATTTCAACCGGCACTGCTTTTAGGGGGCTTGTTTTGCTCAGTGTCCTCTGAACACGTGGATTGCATGGGTATTTGCTGCAGCCTGTTCTCCTTGGCACTGTTGATCTGTGGCTTATTAAAAAGGGTTGGTCATCAAGCCCCCTCAGTGGCAGAGATAGGAAGGGCTCATTTCATCCCTGAACTGTGTCAGCTGGTCATTATGGGAACAACTGTTTAGAAATTGGAGCCGACTCTGAGCAGCCCCAGATGTCAAGGGTGTGGAAATAAAAGGTAAAACCTACAAACTAGGGCTCTTCGCAGATGACCTGATAGTCATTACATCAGACCCCATAAACACAGCAACCACCCTAACTAAAGAACTCAACACATTCACAATGGTGTCGGGTCTACAAATAAACTTTGTAAGATCTGAAGATATGTGCTTCAGTATACACACACACACACACACACACACACACTGCATATCCAAAAGGAATTCACCAATATCCACAAATATAAAACTCTGCTGCACCAAATTCGGGTACCTAGGGGAACAAATAATCAGAAACCTCAACAAACTATATCTCCACAATTACAAGCCCCTGTGGCAACAAATCTACAGAGGCTTGAGGAAATGGAACAACATAAACTTCACCCTCTCAGACAAAATAGCTAATCAGGGGTAGGCAACCTAAGGCCCGTGGGCCAGATGCGGCCCAATCACCTTCTTAATCCAGCCCACGGACGGTCTGGGAATCAGCATGTTTTTACATGAGTAGAATGTGTGCTTTTATTTAAAATGCATCTCTGGGTTATTTGTGGGGCATAGGAATTCATTCATTCCACCCCCACCCCCATATAGTCCGGCCCACCACATAATCTGAGGGATGGTGGACCGGCCCATGGCTGAAAAAGGTTGCTGACCCCTGATCAAAATGATCGCCCTCCCAAAACTAACCTACTTATTCCAAACCCTCCCAATCTGAATTCCCCCAACCCAACGCCAGAAGTGGCAGAACCCCCCCCCTTATTTTCTCACACAAAAACCCCCAAACACCAGCACCTCCCCTCCTCAGAAGGTGGATATAGAATCCCAAACATAGAATCATATTACATTGCCAACCAAGTATGCCACATTTTGTTGTTGTTGTTGTTGTTCAGTCGTTCAGTCGTGTCCGACTCTTCGTGACCCCATGGACCAGAGCACACCAGGCACGCTTATCCTTCACTGCCTCTCGCAGTTTGGCCAAACTCATGTTAGTAGCTTCGAGAATGCTGTCCAATCATCTCATCCTCTGTCGTCCCCTTCTCCTTGTGCCCTCCATCTTTCCCAACATCAGGGTCTTTTCTAGGGAGTCTTCTCTTCTCATGAGGTGGCCAAAGTACTGGAGCCTCAGCTTCAGGATCTGTCCTTCCAGGGAGCACTCAGGGCTGATTTCTTTAAGAATGGATAGGTTTGATCTTCTTGCAGTCCATGCAGTCCAGGTCTCCAGCTCCAGTATGCCACATAATCCCGTCAATTCTAGAAGACGAGAGGAAACAACAGGTCCACTTGGAGAGAAACACCATCAAAAACACACCCAACAACAGGATACCCATTTCTCCAAAACAAACTAAAGGAAATCCCCACAACACTGAACAGGTTCACACAGTCAGTATAAGGCACCTTCCTATGTACATGTTTTCCTGTCTCCATGAAACTGTAACTGGTTTTGGACACGTCTTGCCCGAACTGAATCCTCAGCCTGCAGTGAAGCATGTTCACTTATTCTCTCTGTCTCCGCATCCCAATTCCTATTTATCTACAGATAACGAGATTTCGGCAGTTTTAGGTTCAGCCACCGGCTACAGCTTTTGGACCAAGGATTCACTGTTGTTGAAGGAAGTTGGAGAGTTTGCCCGGAGGCATCTGCCCTGAGTTTTACAGTGTAATGGAAGGAGAGCTCTAGAGGGCTTATGGAATACTCAGAGATCCCCTGACCTCAACTTAGTGTATTAATCTTGCTTGACTCCAGTACTCAGCCTGCAAAAATTGGAGAGAAAGCAAAGGCAAATTCCTCTTGCAGGGAAAGTTTCGTTTCCTTTAATTAATAAGATGCCGGGATTTTCAGTTCGTGATCTGTCTGACAATGGCGTTTAGGGCTAAGTGGGGCGGTGAGATCAGACAAAGCTCTATAGAGCCCTGTGATCTCTTTGGAAGAGCAGTTGGCCCTACCCCTAAAGCAGGTCAGGCGTGTGTGTGTGTGTGTGTGTGTGTGTGTGTGTGTGTTCAGGGTTAGCAAACCATCTGTATTCAGATGAAACAGGAAACTGAGAATTGTTCTCCAATGCAACTGCCTCATACTTTTAACTCTAAAGGATGGTTTAGTATTACATCAGAATCAGGTCTCTCTGTGTGAGCAACCTGCGTAAACACTCCTGTAGCCAGTAGTAGTCAGTGGAGCATGGACTCTTAACTCATCTCCTATTGAGGTTGGCACAGTATAAAAGCAATAGCAAAGCCAATCTAGGGGACCCACTAGTTTTCTCACCATGTCAGCCATGCCCTCACCTTGGTGCCAGTGTGGTGTAGTGGTTAAGAGCAGTGGACTCGTAATCTGGTGAACTGGGTTTGATTCCCTGCTCCTCCACATGCAGCTGCTGGGTGACCTTGGGCTAGTCACAATTCTCTGAAGTCTCTCAGCCTCACTCACCTTTCAGTTTAGGAAGGATTTTTTTTTATTTTTTATTTTGTTTTCACCTCACAGAGTGTTTGTTGTGGGGGGGGGGAGGAGATTGTTAGCCGCTTTGAGACTCCTTCGGGTAGTGATACAGTGGGATATCAAATCCAAAGTCCTCCTCCTCCTCCTCCTCCTCCTCCTCCTCCTCCTCCTCCTCTCTCTTCTTCTTCTTCTTCTTCTTCTTCTTCATCCTCTTCTTGCCAGTAAGCTGCAGCGATGCCAGCAATGGGAGAATAGTAAATGCTGTGATTCTTGTTTATCACTCCTGCCCGTGGCTTAAAACTGTAGCATGAAGCCGAGCTAGAAAAGTGTAGAATGAAGTAATCGGTTCTCTTTTGCAATGCAAAGAGGACGGATTTCATAACGCTCTCCGAGTTTTATTAATCAATGCTGTCACTCAGCAACTGCCCTCTTTGCGCTCTGTTCCTTCTGCCCTTTGAAATTCAAAAACAATTTGGGACATCTTATCTCCCCTAAAATGTCTTTTAGTGAAAAATTTGCAAAGGTCAGGAACAAATAAATGTCTCTTTAAATTTTCCCCAATCAGGGAGTGAGTATTCTGGAAAGAAATAAAGCAAGAAGGAAGGAAGGAAGGAAGGAAGGAAGGAAGGAAGGAAGGAAGGAAGGAAGGAAGGAAGAAAGAAAGAAAGAAAGAAAGAAAGAAAGAAAGAAAGAAAGAAAGAAAGAAAGAATTTATAGAAGCCATCCCAGTTTCTCATTTGATCCTGGAATGTCCCATTTTTTCTTAGGATGTCCCTATTTTCATGCTTTGATGGTGTTCCTGCTTGGCAGGGGGTTGGACTGGATGGCCCTTGGGGTCTCTTCCAACTCTAGGATTCTATGATTCATCAGAGAAATGTTGGAGGGGATGCCATGTTTCCTTGCCTGGTCAACAGAGCAGAATTTGATGCATTCCAGTGCAGTACACACTGCTGGATAAAGGTTTATCCCCAGATACATTTCTTACAGTTTCAGGCTGTGGTCCCTTTGTCATATTTGCAGTCTCACCTAGAAGCTGACTAACCCCCCCCCCAAAAAAAAAAAACCCCGACACTCTCCTCCCTCCGCACTATCCTACCATCAGCAATAATTATTTCTAATTTAAATTCTGCCTGCTCAGCGATCTGCTTTCCAAAGCTGGCTGTGAGCCAGAGCTGTTCTTTGAATGAAGATCCTTAACATACGGTCAGCAGAGGAAGAGAAATACAGATGCCTTCACTTATGTGAATCATTAGGGGCCCGTCTTCAGGAAGGGCATTGAGCCTTTCAGGCCAGAGACTTCCATATCTGTTTATTAATAGAGCTCTTCCCCTTTTAGCTTCTGTGATGTAAATGTCAAGGAGCAGCTCACACGGCCAGAAAAAGAACAGGGAAGAAGGTGATCAATTTTTCATTTGCTGCATTTTGATCTATTTGAAGCAGGACCATGAATCAAAACTAAAATAAAGTGAAAGTCTTACAAGGGGAGTGTTTTGCAGAGTTTGGAACACGGAGAGGCCTCTCTCTTATTGACGGTCCAATGCCTCACCAGACATTCTAATTAATAAGGCACACAGGCGGTATTCATTTTCATGACATAATAGGTTATTGATTGATCAGTGGGTTTGACAGCCAAGGTTGTATCCTGCATGCAAAATGATAGTGTGTGTGATGCTGAACATCCATCTTTATTCCATGTGCCCAACAGGTGCTCATAAATTCTCACCTGTCCAGGCAGAAGAAGATATCGGCTTTTCTTGACTCTCCAGTAGGGATGTGCAGTGAAAGATGACTTAAGAGGAGACATAGTTTAGGTTTATAGGCTAGTATAGGTTTATAACACTAGAATTTGGGTTCAACACAATGAAGCTGAGAGCTGATCCATTCAGGTGACCATCAAGAATGGCTCGATCTGGATGCAATTCCCTCATTTGTTCAACTTTTGAACTTCAGGTTGCGGGGTTAGTGAAATACCCTGAGGTCCCAGACTGACTCCTTCTCAGGTTGGTTATTAGATCCACCTGGTCGAAGAAGGAGTAGGAGAAGGTCTCTACCCATCTTTCCTAACACTAGAACTCATGGCCATCCAGTGAAGTTGAATGTTGAAAGATTCAGGATGGACAAAAGAATTTCTTCAGCACATAAGGTAAAATGTAAAGATAAAGGAACCCTGGACGGTTAAGTCCAGTCAAAGGTGACTATTGGGTTGCAGCACTCATCTCGCTTTCAGGCCGAGGGAGCCGGCATTTGTCTGCAGACAGATTTCCTGGTCCTGAGGTCAGCATGACCAAACCTCTTCTGGTGCAACAGGACACTTTGACAGAAACCAGAGTGCACAGAAATGTCATTTACCTACCCGCCACAGTGGTACCTATTTATCTACTTGCACTGGCATGCTTTCGAACTGTTAGCTTGGCAGGAGCTGGGACAGAGCAACGGGAGCTCATCCCATTACGGGGATTCGAACCACCGACCTTCTGATTGGCAAGCCCAAGAGGCTCGGTTGTTTAGACCACAGCGCCACCCCGCGTCCTTCAGCACATAGCTAAACCACAGAATGTACTTCCACAAGAGGTAGTGATAGCCATCAACATGGATAGATTTAAAAGAGGATTAGACATATTCGTGAAGGATGAGGCTATCAATGGCTAATGGTCATGATGGGAATGTTCTACCTCCAATGTTGGAGGCTTCTGAATGGCAGTTGCTGGAAACCACTAGCTTAGCTGCATTTTAAAAAGAGGTAAGCAAATTTGCAGAGGATGAGAGGTCTAACAATGGCCCTCCTCATATTCTGAAGCAGCATACCACTGCTGGGGGGGGGGGGGAAATGCACCAACTGCCAATTAGCTACCAGGCTAAGTTCAAAGTGCTGGTTTGGGTGCATAAAGGCTTATACAGCTTGGGACTGGGACGCTGGAAAGATAATATCTTTCCTTATATATCTAATGGATCACTGCGCTCTGCAAACGAGGGCCTCCTGCAGATACTGTTTTATCAGATGGTCCATTCCATATGACATAGGAACTGAGGCTTGAGCACTGTGGCATTTGGACCTCCATCACCTTGAATTTTAAGCTGGGATCATCTCTGTTGTCTTTTTGAAACCTACTTCTTCCAACATGCCTTTTAAGCAGAGATATTGAAATGTTCTAGTAGGTTTTATCAATTGCCTGTTTGCCTCCCTGGGCTCCTTTGGGGTGAAGGGCGGGATATGAATTTAATAAATAATAATAAATTGATCCTCCATGTTCAGTTGCAGTTTAACTTTTGAGTTGCTGGGGGACAAGCAAGAGAGCAGAGGGCTAGGAACGTAAGAGCATGGTCCAGCACCCAGCTATCTCTCTCTCTCTCTTATAAATTTTATTAACATATAGGACACATACACATACACCACACTCTTCAATACACTATACAATACAGCGTTAACACTATACAGTATAACACTATAAAATCACATAAATTACAATACCATACTTTCCTAACATAAAACATACCTACACATATCTATTCTATACATACTTATACTATACATACCCCACATGAGCACCCACAAAGTGACTTGACTTCCAACCGTTCTCATTACACTAATTTATTTTTCCAATTAACTTAAACACATTTCATTGTTATTTTGATCTCTTCCTCCATCTCAACTTCACCCTCCCTTTCATTCTATTCTTTTTTCTGGATTCAATCAGTGTCTGTCAAAAGTTCTACCTTTCCCACATAGATGTGTTCCTTAAAGATAGCCCACACCTTGTTAACTTTTTGTACCATGTCTCCTCTAATCCTCCCTGTTAATTTGGCAATATGAAAGTATTCCATCATTTTAGATAGCCAGTCTGTTTTGGGACACTGCTGCTTTTCCAATTTTCCAATAACCTTGCTGCCGTAGTTGCATACATAAATATTGGTCTGACTGTTTCTTTGATTTCTTCTGACATGATCCCTAGGATGAAGGATTCCGGTTTCTTTTCGAATGAAAATCTAAACATCTTTTTCAGTTCGTTATAAATATTTTCCCAGAATCCCACCCAGTTTTCTCATTGGCCAAGCAGATGCTCCAATGGGAAGCCCCAAAGCTCCTCTCAGAGGCCTCTCATTGGACACTGCTGGTCTTAATTGGCTGATCTAGCAGCTTTATTCTTAAGCACCATCATTTTGTGCCCCTCCCTCCTTCCCAGAGGAATGAAGTTCACTCCATTTGAGTGTGAATAATACCCAGACATTGAGGGGATGTTCTTTGGGGTGGGAGTAAATATATGACCCCTTTTAAAGTCATTTCCCTGGGAGGAGCTGTCAGACTGTATGGAGACTATCAGATGCTGTGCTCTTGTTATGACAGCAGTATATGCTTTCCACAGATGCCCAGGAGCTGAACCGCTGTAAAGGGAAGGATCGCATGTGGGTGTCAAGGCATAAATCAGAAAAACAAACCTCCTGGACATGAGCGATAAGGCACCACTATCCTACAGGAAGAGAAGCTCTGGGTCATTTAATGCAATATTATTAAAGCATCCGAGCTGACACAGATTAGACAATGCTGATGTCTTTTCTGCACCTTGCAGCAAATTGTCTTTTACATGATTATTTCATGAAAAAGCGCATCCCATTTTGCTTTGTGCTGCTAAATGACTTAGCTGCATGATTAAGCCCTTCTGGAAAGTGCAGGGTGGGTCTGTTTAGGTTCCAGTTTTTAAGAATTTCTCACTGGAGTTTCTGAATAAAGGAAGGGAGGCAGATCAAGAAGGAGGGTTTCTTTTGCATATTCATACATTTGCAGCAGGGGCAGAGAACCTCAGACCTGGGGGATAATGAGGGAAAACAGCCATGGGCCTGATGCACAGATTTTGGAATCATGAGGAACATAGGAAGCTGCCTTATACTGAGCCAGTATCCTGGTCCATCCAGCTCTGTGTTGCCTAAACTGGTGGCAGCCCTCCAGGTTTGGGGGAGGGAGGCCTTACTGTTATGACTCCAGAACCTAGCAGTGATCTGGACATGGAGTTGGAGGCTGCAGGGGCATCAGATGGGGAGCCAGGCCAAGTTCAGGACTCAGAGCTGAATGCTGAGCATAGGGATACCATTGTACCTGAAGCTGTTGTACAGGAATGCCCACAGGAACCTCCCAGACCACCAAGGTCTATAGGGCTAGATGCTGGACCTTCATAGGCACTTCCTCTGAAGCTGAAAAAATAGATGCCACCCACTGCACACCACCCATCTGGTGCAACCAGGAGCACTCCAGGTGAGAGCCTATGGAACAGAGAAAGAGTGCCGGTCTTCAGCCAGAGGGTTGGCCCTTTGAGGCTCTGATCTTCTCATCTAGGAAGTAGAGTCTGGAGACAGAGACTTAAAGGGAGCCAGTCCGCTCCCAACATTGTTGGAGCAACTTGCTCACTTGGAGTTGTCCATGGTCCTGAAACCTTGGACCAGCCATGGTGGTCTCTGTTTTCTCTGTAGAATCTGGCATTGGACCTGAGCACATTATCTGGTGATGTCATTGGGGATCATACCTGCGGCTTCCTGCATGCATAACAGATGCTCTACCCCTGAGCTGTGACCCTTCCCATTCCACATTGCATTAGCTTAGGAGGACACACACAACCCTGCCTACCAAAAAACAATTCCACTTAATGACCACTAGACTTGGGCTCGGGACGCAGGTGGCGCTGTGGGTTAAACCACAGAGCCTAGGGCTTGCCGATCAGAAGGTCGGTGGTTCAAATCCCCATGACGGGGTGAGCTCCTGTTGCTTGGTCCCTGCTCCTGCCAACCTAGCAGTTCGAAAGCATGTCAAAGTGCAAGTAGATAAATAGGTACCACTGCAGCGGGAAGGTAAACAGCGTTTCTGTGCGCTGCTCTGGTTCACCAGAAGCAGCTTTGTCATGCTGGCCACATGACCTGGAAGCTGTACGCCGGCTCCCTCAGCCAATAATGCGAGATGAGCGCCGCAACCCCAGAGTCGGTCATGACTGGACCTAATGGTCAGGGGTCCCTTTACCTTTACCTAGACTTGGGCTGGGGGGGCAGTGAGTTAGCTTGGCTTAACTTGCTACCTGAATAAGATGGAGGGGGAAGATACAGAAGACTCTACTTAAGTTCCATCAGTCCATGTTTACTATTGCAGTCACAGATCAGCCACTAAGCTACAGTCAAGCAGCTTTGATTTGCAAGGTCATAGAAAACTATTAGGAATTAACAGCACAGCAAAAGACTATTCTTATTTTAACATGCATTGTTTGGACAAATTCTTTTAATATTATAGCAAAGAGGACCCTGTTCTGAAAGTAACGAATTGGCCTACGTTAATGAATCATTAAATTTGAAGTATTTATTGCGAGCTGATTTAATGCCAAGCTCTTTAAATGGGTTGGTAGCAGGAGGTAAGATTGGAGGATAAATATTTTTATGGATAATTTATAATGAGGGTTGTAAATGGATATATGTGGTTATAAGGAATAAATTGCAATTGCATTGCTTTGTTGTGGATACAATAAGAACCTTGTTGGATCAATCCCATCTGGTCCAGCAATAATAATCATCATGGCCAAGCAGAAGTACAGTGGTACCTCGGGTTAAGTATGCTTCAGGTTAAGAACTCCGCTAAGAACAGAAATCGTGCTCTGGCGGTGCAGCGGCAGCAGGAGGTCCCATTAGCTAAAGTGGTGCTTCAGGTTAAGTACGCTTCAGGTTAAGAACGGACCTCCGGAATGAATTAAGTACTTAACCCGAGGTACCACTGTATCTGGGAAGCCCGCAAACTGGACCTGAGTTCAACAGCACCTTTCCCAACTTGTGACTCCCAGAAACTGGTACCCAGAGGCACATATTACCTCTGACGATAGAGGGAGAACATAGCCAGCATGGGTAGTTGCCATTGATGGTGTTCTCCTCTATCTGTTGTCAATTCCCTTTTAAACCCATCCAAACTGATGGCCATGACTGCCCTGTTGTCGTTGTTGTTGTTCAGTCGTTCAGTCGTGTCTGACTCTTCGTGACCCCATGGACCAGAGCACGCCAGGCACGCCTATCCTTCACTGCCTCCCGCAGTTTGGTCAGACTCATGTTGGTAGCTTCGAGAACACTGTCCAACCAACTCATCCTCCGTCATCCCCTTCTCCTTGTGCCCTCCATCTTTCCCAACATCAGGGTCTTTTCCAGGGAGTCTTCTCTTCTCATGAGGTGGCCAAAGTACTGGAGCCTCAACTTCAGGATCTGTCCTTCTAGTGAGCACGCAGGGCTGATTTCTTTAAGGATGGATAGGTTTGATCTTCTTGTGAGATCTTGTGGATATTGTGGATAGGTTTGATCTTCTTCTCAAGAGTCTCCTCCAGCATCATAATTCTTCGGCGATCAGCCTTCTTTATGGTCCAGCTCTCACTTCCGTACAGTACATTACTACTGGGAAGACCATAGCTTTAACTATACGGACCTTTGTCGGCAAGGTGATGTCTTTGCTTTTTAAGATGCTGTCTAGGTTTGTCATTGCTTTTCTCCCAAGAAGCAGGCGTCTTCTAATTTCGTGACTGCCCTATGTGGATGCAAATTCCATAGTTTGTCCATGGACTTAATAGGATGGGGAATAAAGGAAGCTCAGCTACCAGTTTTGAATTGCAAGTGCTTTCAATGAGCAAGTAGGGTGGGAACAGTAGAGAGAATGTTTTGGGCTGGGCAAAATGGAAAAGGATGCTTCTATCTCACTCTATATCAGCCTTCCCCACCCCACCTCTCCATGTTGTTGGTCTCCACTACCCATCAACCCAGCCAGCATGGTCAATGGTCAAGGAGGACTGAAGATGTAGTCCAATAACATACGGAAAGCGCCATGTTGGGGAAGGGACAGCACAGTAGCTCCTGTGCCAGGTGAGCCAATAGCACGAATCCGTACAAGCCAGCTTTGCACATCCATATGAGGTTTCTGTCTTGTTGTTTTTATTGCCACTCTCTGAGATGGAGCGAAGATCAAAACATGAGCTGATGACTCACTGAGTCCCTTTCAGAGGGATGTGTCCTCACAGCGACTGAGCATGATCAAAACAAGAAGACATTGACAGGGCAGAACATGCAAATACTGAAATCCAAACCGGGAAGAAAATGCTAAAACTTTGCATAAATACATCTCCGTGGCTTGGGGGCACTAAGTGAGCAGGGGACCTACACTCAAGCACACACATTTCTCTTTGACAAGATGCCTGTCTTCCTTGTCGAGAGGGAACCAAAAAATAGACTTTAGGCAGATCGAGGGGAAGCCCCAGGTAGCTCCATGGTGAATGGAGATGTGATTAATACAGCTAGCAAACAAGAAGTCGTTCGTAAAGGAATAAATGCCGTGATTCAAAAGTGCGTCCTTCAGCATGTTATGTAAAGGTTGCAGTGCACAAGGCGAGCTTTGTGTTTATTTTACAATCACATTGCACAAATAATCATGTAGAGTTGTCTTCTGTAAGTGGTGCATTTGTTGTTGCGTGTGTATATGAGTTGTGGTTTTTTTTTAAAAAAATCCCAAGTTCCTAGCCCTTGTGATTTAAAGTTAGGCTTGAACATATGTGAGCTATGCCTGATAGATGAGGGTTTGAATTGTTGGTGGGATGTGCATTGCTCTTTGCAGGGTAAATCATGGAAAGTGTATGCAAATGTACTTATACAATGGAGATGAAAATGTGATAGGAAAATGGTGGAAGTTACTTCACCAGGTAGCCAGTATCTTTCAATGAGGAAGGCTTTTGCTACTACAGTGGTACCTCTAGTTACGAATTTAATTCGTTCCGGAGGTCCGTTCTGAACCTGAAACTGTTCTTAACTAGAGGCGTGCTTTCGCTAATGGGGCCTCCCGCTGCCACCGCACCACGGATTCCGTTCTCATCCTAGGGCAAAATTTGCAACCCGAGGTAACTCTTCCAGGTTAGCGGAGTTTGTAACCTGAAGCGTTTCCTGAGGGGTTTGTAACTCGAGGTACCACTGTACTTGTTATTATTTATTAGCCATCCTTCACCCTAAGGTCCTAGGGTGGGTTGCAACAATCAAGACACAATGCTCCTAGATAGCTCAGTTGGTTAGACCATGGTGCTGATAACACCAAGGTTGATGGTTCGATCTCCGTATAGGATGGTTGCATATTCCTGCTTTGCAGGGAGTTGGACTAGATGACACTCGGGATCTCTTCCAACTCTACAATTCTATGATTCTATGAAAAACAGTTTAAAACAACTCGCAATCACAAAAAAATAAGGTTGGTCCTCAAAATTGTTGTAACGTTCCTTCTAGATTAAGTCCCTCAACTCCCTCTTTCAAAGTGCGTATTAACTACTTGTCATCTTCATATATTATGGCAGAGAATTTCCTAGATCAGTTCAGTGTTGAATAAATGATTTCATCTTTTCGGTCCAGGTGCTACTGACCATCGGTTTGTTGAATGACTGCTGACTCTACTAATACGAGAATGAAAGAAAGGACTACCTTGCAACACTCATATGTCAATCAAGGTGATGTTTCTTTTTGCCCAATGAATTTTTCGCCTACTTTTCATTTGAACCTCTGTGGTTGTAATTAACTGGAAAAACACCCCACCCCCTGCAAAATGGTACATGCCAATCAAGGTTGCTGACCTCGGAAATCTCTAACGGTGAAAGGACATCAAATGAAGCAGCTAATGTGTCATTCTCCAATTAGCGTCGTCGAGGTTTTGATTCATTCCTTCACCCTGTAACTCTGATTTCATGTCATCTGGCAATTTCATGCCTCTGAAAATTACACTAATTTGTTTGATAGAAAGTTCTGTTGCTTTCCATGGAAATCGGTGTGTAGAGAAGCCAGAGAGTCAATTGGTTAAAGAGGAATTAACGTGTTGCGAATCTCAAATCTGCTCTGTGAGGGACTCATGGGGAAGGACAGTAAACGGGAGAATGAATGGCAACTGGCTTAGAGCTAGGCTGAAAAACAGATAGATTGCTGAGTCTCATCTTCTCCAAGCTAAACATATCCAACTCCCTCAACTTTTTCTCATGAGGCTTAGTTTCCAGACCCTTGATCATCTTGGTCACACTCCTCTGCACACACTGCGGCTTGTCAATATCCTTCTTAAACTATGGTGCTCAGAATAAGACACAGAACTCAGAGGCAGGTTTAGGGCAATGTGGCTGGTTCCCCTGCACAGGGCACAGGGACCAAGGGGGCACCTCCGCACATCCTTTTCAAAGCCTTATAAGTGCAGGGCTTTGGGAAGGAGGTGTGAGGTCTATGTCAGGGTCCTAGACCACTCCTTCCTCTTTCTCAAAGCCTAGTTCAGGGGTCAGCAACCTTTTTCAGCCATGGGCTGGTCCACCATCCCTCAGACCATGTGGTAGGCCAGACTATATTTTGAAAAAAAATATATGAACAAATTCCTATGCCCCACAAATAACCCAGAGATGCATTTTAAATAAAATGACACATTATACTCATGTAAAAACACTAGGCAGGCCCCACAAATAACCCAGAGATGCATTTTAAATAAAAGGACACATTATACTCAACCGTCCGCTAGCTGGATTGAGAAGGCGATTAGGTTGCCTACCCCTGGCCTAGGTAGTGCTTGCCCAGCTTTGGGAAGTAGGAATGAGGACTCTAGTACACCTCCTTCTCAAAGCCCCACATCTCCCTTACACAGCTTTGAGAAGGTAGTACGGGGGGCTGGGAAGCAGGGCATCAAATTTTGGCCTTGCACAGGGTGCCATATTACCAAGGCCCACCCTTGCAGATCTCCAGATGGGGTTTGACCAAGGCAGAATAGAATGGTGCTATTACTTCCCTTAAGCTAAACGCTATACTTCTGTTGATGCAGCCTATTATAGCATCATATCGTTGGCTCAGCAAGTTGTCAAAACACACCTAATAAGAAGAGCCCCTTTGGAACAAAGCTGAATCTAGCCCGGATTTTTCTCTTAGTGACGAACCAGATGCTCGTGGGAAGCTCACAAATGGGACCTCAGCAAAACAGTGTTCTCCCCACTGAGGGGTGGAGCCAGGAGCCAATGGATGGAGATGAGGGATGGAGACAAGAGATGAAGTCCAGGGAAACCATAAGCTAAGGGGTGGATTCAAGGGATGGATCTGAGAGACTGAGCCAGGAGCCAATGGAAAAAAGTCAAAGGAAGGTCCCAGAAGCCAAGCAATGGAACTGAAGGATGGAGTCAGGAGCCAATGGATGGGGCCAAGGGATGGTGCTAGAAGATGAGGGGTGGAGTCAAGAGAATGAGTTGAGGGATGAAGCCAAGGGACAATGCCTAGTAGCCAAGAGCCAATGGATAGACTTGGAATCAGAGGTGAAAAGTATGTCAAAGCATATTGGAACCCGAAAGGCCATTCTTGATCAGGCAAAGCTCCATCTCAAGAAGGAAGTGCTTTATAGCTCTTCTTGTCTACTAGGAGGGCCCAATGTCCAGCCTGGATAGGTGGAACTGACCCAGAGCTCAAAAATATTTCAATACTTGGAAGATACTCCAAGTCTGGCAGCTTCCTACACGGGTCAGCCACACACAGAGCTGGGGCTCCTCACACTGGAAGAAAACACACACTCCACCTCTCTCCCAAGTACTAATGCAGGGGGGTGTTGAGTATATAAATTGCTTCCACCAGCGTCCCCACCCCATCTGTGGAACAGAGGGAGCTCTCAGACACTTGTCAGGTTAATCCTACCAATTAAACATGTCTATAAACTGTGTGGGTTGTTTTAAAGGAAAGCAGTCTCCTGGAAAACAGTCGTTACAGAATCCCACATTCATGGCAATTATTCCATCTTATTACAAATTATAGCACAGTTACCAGAAAATGTATTTGCAAGCAATTACCTGACTAACACAAACAAATGGGGAAAGCTTGCTGCATATCGTCAGCGGGTGCAGTTAGAACCAAAACCCACCCCAAACTAATGGATTTTCTCCTTTACGCAGCACCGTGGGAAATATAGTGTACCAGAAGCAGGGCATTGGATCATAAGAAGCTGCCTTATACTGAGCCAGACCATTGGTACATCTAGCTCAGTCTACACAGAATGGCAGCAGCTCTCCCTGGGATTTTCAGATAAGGTTCTCTCTCTGCCCTACCTGGAGATGCCAGGGATTGAGCCTGGGACCTTCTGCATGCAAGGCCAATGCTCTGCCACTGAGCTACAGCCATTGCCCAGGGGCATAGCAAGGGGGAGCGGGCCGCCCCGGGCAGCACCCTGGTGGGGGTGACAGTCGGGGCGGCGGCCCCGTACCCCGCAGCCGCCCTGCGCTTTTTTCTTTTTTCTTTAAAGGCTATTTTCGGCGCTGCCAGGATGGAGCCGCAGGGGCGGCCAGCGAGGAGGGGTGTCACGCTTGTCACTGATGTGACACCCCCCCTCGCTGGCCGCTCCTGCGGCTCCGCCCCAGCAGCGCCGAAAATAGCCTTCCCCCCCTTCAGCGTTTTTTTTCACCGCTGACTGGGCTCCCTGGGCAGAGCTGCGGCATGGAGGAGAGGGGCGGGCCAGCCAGGAGGGGGTGACACCCCTCCTGGCTGGCCCGCCCCTCTCCTCCATGCCGCGGCTCTGCCCAGGGAGCCCAGCCAGCGGCGAAAAAAGCCGCTGAAAGGGGGGGGAGGAAAACAAAGCAGGCGCTTGAAAGAGCCTGCTTTGTCTTCCTTCCCCCCCTTTCAGCGGCTTTTTTCGCATGGCATGGGGCAAGGGGCAGAGGCGTCGCTCCTTGCGCATGTGCGTTGTGACGTCATGCACACGGAGTGACGCCCCGCCCCCAGGGGTGCTGCTTGGCTTGCCGCCCTCGGTAGCCAAGCGGCAAGCTATGCCCCTGGGCACATGAGTGTAGCAGCACTTCCCCACTTGCAATCCACAGCAACTCGTTTTCAGAAGCAATCTGTCTCTGATCCTGGAGGTAATAGCCATCATGACATTGGTGGACTTAATATCTATGAACTGGTCTGATCCCCCTTTCTAAAGCTGTCCAACTTGGCAGCCATCACTGCCTCCCGTGGGAGAAAGTTCCATAGTTGTCACGGCGCTGTCAGGTAAGGGATGTCCAGAGTGAGGAATTAACTCTTCATCGTCAAAAGAACACTCACACGTTGGAAAAAAGGCATGTCTATCAGTCCTGCGTCTCTCAGCTACTCCTAGGTGTGCACCTGATGAGGCAGTTGCAGCAACAGAGAGGCCAAGCTGCATACAAGCAGGCAAAGACTGCACCTGTGTGTAACTTGCTACTGCTCAACAGCTACATGACATTTAGAAAACACCTGAAGGCAGCCCTGTTCAGGGAAGTTTTTAATCTGTGATGTGTTAATGTATTTTAATGTTTGCTGGAAGCCGCCCAGAGTGGCTGGGGAGACCCCGCCAGATGGGCGGGGTACAAATAATAAATAAATAATAATAATAATAATAATAATAATAATAATAATAATAATAATAATTATTATTATTATTATTATTATTATTATTATTATTATTATCACAATGCTGCACACCCTCCTCCCAAGCCTTCCAGAGGTCCATCCCTTTCCTCTTTGTCTTGCCCTGCTAACTGATACTGTGCCATTTCCAAGGCCACTACTTGGCACTGGGCAAATGTCAGAAGCAGCAGCTAGCCAGAAACGGGCTCTTGAGATGCGTGTCTGGGAAGGGAAACCGAGGCTTCAAAAGTGCAAAGGAAGCGGGCAGGCAAGCCAAGCGAGGCCTCCAGACAAAACCAAGCCGGAAGTTCACAAAGCCTTCTTCATCCACAAATATATTTGATATTTAAGCTCAATCAACAGCACAGGCTGAAGGACAATACACTTGAGCTGGCAGTGGCTCTTGCAATGTCAGAGCGCCGAGAGAAGCCTTGCTTTACAAAGCTTTGGCAAACAGGGCCAGGTGACCATGCCAAGGCAACCCTATCAAGAGGATTATGAGAATCTCTACACTTCCATGAAGCGTACAATTTGGAGAGCACTTTTTATGGTCCACAGATTTCCAGTGCGAGGTCCAGATAATTTCCTGGCATTTGGAATGGTAACAGAGAAAAAGAAATCTGTTAGGAGGTACCGTGAAAGTTCAGCCATTTTTCCTAACTATTTGAACCAACTTTCTTTATTTTTCTGTCTCTGTGTGTTTTGGTGGAATTTTTAAAAAATCTTTTTTAAATTTTATTTTACAAATACAAAATTATAACAGTCCAAATGCATATCCATATATAGAGATTACTCTGAAACTTGCGGCTTCCCCCACCCCTTCCGTGGGTCTTATTATCTTACAAATACAAAATTATAACAGTCCAAATGCATATCCATATATAGAGATTACTCTGAATCTTGCGGCTTCCCCCACCCCTTCTGTGGGTCTTATTATCAACATTTACAACTGCATATTAATCCATAATCTATATTTTATAGCGATCCATATTATCCATGGTATTTGTTACATTACAAGTGAGATTAAGATCCTGCTAATGTTTCCATCTGCTTGCAGTGGTCTCTTAAATAACTTGTAATTTCCCCCCCATTCTTTTTGTCTTCTTGGTTCCTGAGTTTTCCTTTTTTATTATTATTAAATATTTTTTATTAATTGTCAATTACTAAAATCCAATAACAGCCACATTTTATCAGTGTCAAATTACAATTCATATCCAAATATATATCAGTTATAAAACCAATTGTACAATTTGTGTGACTTCCCGTGTGCTGGGTTTCGGGGTGCAAAATTCTTATTTCTTCCTGCTTCCGAAATCTTGATTCATCCAAATACATTCAGTCCTGATCTTAGTCTCTTATCAACAGCTACAGAGTTCTTGACTTCCATTTGTATTAATACATTTAATAAATTTTATTTCCGCAGAAGTTTTCCAGTTAGCTTCGCCATTTCGGCGTAGTCCATCAGCCTTGCCATTCCTCTCTGGTATCTGAACCAACTTTCAAGCTTGTGGAGCCATCCATCACCCCATATGTAAACAGCCCTTTGTCACCCCTAGGGCTGTCCTAGACAAGGTTTCACAAGGTTTCAAGGAGGGCATGCAAAGTGGCACATCAAATCATGTTTCCAAGAGTGCTAACTACCCAGAGCCCCTGAGAAGCTTGGAATTAGTCCTCTGCTAAAATTTCTCCTTTCCCCCTAACCATTCTCCATTGATGAGTGCCAAAAGAAATGGCGTTTGAAAATTATCAAATATATTGGTTAAGGTCTCGTGGGTAATGATCACATCTTGATCTCACAAGTGTCAATGTTTTTGGTTTTTGGGGGGAGGTCAGTCTGGACGATATCCTTGGATCCTTTTCAAGTCTGTGATCCTGCCTCCAGTAAGGGTTAGAATCTAGTCAAAAAGGCTGCAGAACCTGCCAGACCAGTTCCTTTATGTATTAAGGTCATGCCTTTGGCTAGCCAGTAAAATGGCATCATCAGCATCACAAAGTGAGCGAGTTTGCAAGAGCTACAGCAAAGTGATGGTGTTCTCTGCCCACCTGCCTGGCTGGTAGAAGCACAAAATCACAGACATCTAGAGTTGGAAGGGACCCTGAGGGTCATCTAGTCCAAGGCCCTGCAATGCA
The DNA here is from genome assembly GCA_034641385.1 of Darevskia mixta. Classification (NCBI taxonomy): domain Eukaryota; kingdom Metazoa; phylum Chordata; class Lepidosauria; order Squamata; family Lacertidae; genus Darevskia; species Darevskia mixta. The sequence continues at coordinate 1,162,970 of JAWWNH010000201.1, forward strand.
GGAATTCTGCACACAGCCCGCAGCTGTCCCTGGTGGGCTCAAACCTCAAACCTCCTGGTTAACAAACCACCAGCCTTCTGGTTAACAGCCAGACGCCCCAACCCATTGTGCCACAGGAAGACTAGGGTAGAATCATAGAATCATTGAGTTGGAAGAGACCACAAGGGCCATCCAGTCCAACCCCCTGCCAAGCAGGAAACACCATCAAAGCATTTCTGACAGGTGGCTGTCAAGCCTCTGCTTAAAGACCTCCAAAGAAGGAGACTCCACCACACTCCTTGGCAGCAAATTCCACTGTCGAACAGCTCTTACTGTCAGGAAGTTATTTCTAATGTTTAGGTGGAATCTTCTTTCTTGTAGTTTGAATCCATTGCTCCATGTCCTTTTCTCAGGAGCAGCAGAAAACAACTTTTCTCCCTCCTCTATATGACATCCTTTAATATATTTGAACATGGCTATCATATCACCCCTTAACCTTCTCTTCTCCAGGCTAAACGTACCCAGCTCCCTAAGCCGTTCCTCATAAGGCATCGTTTCCAGGCCTTTGACCATTTTGGTTGCCCTCCTCTGGACACGTTCCAGCTTGTCAGTATCCTTCTTGAACTGTGGTGCCCAGAACTGGACACAGTATTCCAGGTGAGGTCTAGTTGTGGTGAGTTGAAAACTGGAGGACAGAGAGACATGTGTTGCTCTGTGCTGGTATTTGGGGTTCTCCTAGAAGCCAGATGAGAACTTCATCTGGCTTCTAGGAGAACCCCAAATACCAGCACAGAGCAACACATGGGATCTTGTTTCCCATCTGTCCTATGCTGTCAGCCCCTTCATCCAGGTTGCATATAAGTGTAAATAAGCCATATCTTCTAAAGACACCACAGTCTCCAATGACCCACACTCCAAGGAACCTAAGCCCTGGGTGAGCACTGGAACCCCTGCAATCTCTCACTGTTTGGAGATTGGGGTAGCACATAATACATATGTTTGTGTACCCTTCCCAACACATAAATTTATGTGTGCATATTTTTTTTGGTAGGATGTTGACGAACTGGACTGCAATATTTGGATCTTGAAAGATAGTTGTCTCTCGGTTGAGGAAGTATGGATTAGATAGGCTTGCATTAAAATGTGAACTAAACACATTTCCTTTCCCATTCCGGCTTGTGCGGGTGTGAAAAGGCTGATAGCTACAAAACAAATCTGAAAGGGAAAATTCAGATGGTTGCTTGCTTGCTTACTGAGCGAAGATCTTGGCAGGGCAGCTGGGCCCTGGGAGGATGGCTGCTGAAATTCCAGGAGAATATAAAGTAGCTTTTATAATGAACAGTAAATCTTTATACTTACAGCTGTGCTCGTTTGGATTGATTTTGCCAATACACATTTGAGGAAGAGGGGAAACAGGTTTTGAAGGTTATTTGACATAGAACAGTGACTGTAAAAATATGTGCTCAGACTCATAAAAAAAGTTTCGAGTAATCCTGGTTTATAGTTGTGCATGAAAGTGTCTTATCTCCTTATAGGAAAAATAAATTGAGCAGAGCCGGCTAAGAGGGTGTTGACCTTGGGCTGTGATTCAAATTCCCATTTAGCCAAAGAGTCACTGGGTGGCCTCTGCCGTTGCCCATCATTAAAAGAGAAAAGGCATAGAAGCCTCACCTCAGAAAGATTTCTCTTCCAGCTTGAAGTAATGAGGTATGAATTGCAATAAATAAATATGCTATTAACTTAAGAGTCCTATTTGGAGGAGGGACATAGTTCAATGGTGATAGGAGCATAGGCAGTTGCCTTACACTCAAGTGGTAGCTGGTCCATCAGGGCAAACAGAGATTCCTGCATTGCAGGGAGATCGGCTAGATGACCCTTGGGGTCCTTTGCAACTCTTGCAATTCTGTGATCCTGATATAAGGGAAAAACCTGCTCCTTTTCCCTTATGGGGTACCCAAGAGCCCATATAGAATCCTTTTGTAGGTTCTCTATCGGTAGGAGAAAATAACAGAAACCAACCAGATAATATTGAGAAGCAAAGCAGCTAGTAAGCCTGATCTTTATTAAATTGTTGCAACAGGGTGCACCCCCACATGCAGGAGAGAGGAGGAGGACCCAGAACAAAGGTGTGCCCGCCCTTATATAGACATTTTAAATTGCCCACCCTGGAGTCCAAGACCACCCCCAGAAATATCATAACTACATCACAGAAAAGGCGGTCTACAACAGAAATCTGAGTGCGTTGTTTATCTCCTGCCTTGCAAGTTACCTGATTGCATTATCTGGGTTTTGGCCACTCTTTTGTTATTATAACTACTTAATTCCTGAATCTACATCACAGGTCACAGGCTCACACCCTGTTCATATCTTGAATGTGCCCTTAAGACAGGATTTGAGGGTACAGGATTTGTGAGGAAAGAGACAATGGGGAGGTTTCCCACTTTGACCTTGCAGAGAAATATTTGAGGTCAATTTGTTCAGGACCTTTTCTATGGGGTTTCAGACATGTGGTTCATATATACAGCTATGAATATATATATATATATATGACCTTAAAATTCTTATAACAATCCTATGCCCCACCATGCTCAGACTGCCCTTGGCTAACCTTCAGTTGCTTGCCCCCTTTCTTGGCTTGAACACATTCTGGAGTGACTCCATCCAACCAGACTTGCAACTGACTCTCCCTAACCAGAAGGGCTCTTACGACTTTCTGTTCAGACTGCCACTGGTCTGGGCAATGACAGCATTTCCTGGCGCACTGACTTGTGTTTGACAGCTGCCTTTGGCACAATTGCAGGGTTATTGGTTCCCAGGCAGAACCAGTAGTCTATAACATATGCAGTGGAGGAAAAGTGGGGCACTGCCCTTCCGAGTTCAGTCTGCCCTCAGCCAGCCCCAGACTACCCCAAAAACCAGAATTAGTTGGATGTAGCTCTGCTACATCCATTTGGTACCACCTACTGTTGGCCTCCTTGCCTTCTGCCCTCCCAATGAGGACCAGTCTACATTGAATAGATGTGTTTAGCATCATGGATTGGTTTGCTTAATAACTCTATTCTCATCATCAACATCATCATCATATCATTTTATTTGTATGCCGCCTTTCCATAGTTAAAACAATGCTCAAGGTGGCTTACAACATGAGAAGGTTTACATAATTACCACCATAACAAAAGTCATAGGTAAAGGAAAAGGGACCCCTGACCATTAGGTCCAGTCATGGATGACTCTGGGGTTGCGGTGCTCATCTCGCATTAATGGCCGAGGGAGCCGGCGTACAGCTTCCAGGACACGTGGCCAGCATGACTAAGCTGCTTCTGGCACAACCAGAGCAGCGCACGGTAACACCTCCAGAGTGGTACCTGTTTATCTACTTGCATTTGGATGTGCTTTCATAGAATCATAGAGTTGGAAGAGACCACAAGGGCCATCCAGTCCAACCCCCTGCCAAGCAGGAAACACCATCAAAGCATTCCTGACAGGTCAAAACAAAATAAAAAAATTCCTTCCAGTAGCACCTTAGAGACCAACTAAGTTTGTTCTTGGTATGAGCTTTCGTGTGCATGCACACTTCTTCAGATACCTGAAGAAGGTTTTGACTATGACAGACCAACACGGCTATCTACCTGTTCCTGACAGGTGGCTGTCAAGCCTCTGCTTAAAGACCTCCAAAGAAGGAGACTCCACCACACTCCTTGGCAGCAAATTCCACTGTCGAACAGCTCTTACTGTCAGGAGCTTTTATATATTTATCTTACTGTCAGGAGCTTTTATATATTACATCCTTTTATATATTTGAACAAGGCTATCATATCACCCCTTAACCTTCTCTTCTCCAGGCTAAACATACCCAGCTCCCTAAGCCGTTCCTCATAAGGCATCGTTTCCAGGCCTTTGACCATTTTGGTTGCCCTCCTCTGGACATGTTCCAGCTTGTCAGTATCCTTCTTCAACTGTGGTGCCCAGAACAGATACTCTTCTATTGAGCTATGTCTCTTTGACTTCTTAGATTCCACCTATTGACTGAAGGGGCTGATTTTGGCTCAGGAAAACCATTGGAACTGTGCAGAAGCTGCCTTCTGCAGAGCTAGACCTTCAGTCCATCCACTTCAGTATTGCCTACACTGACTGGCAGCATGTCTCCAGGAGTTGAAGGCAGGAGCCTTTACCAGCCTCACCTAGAGATGCTGGAGATTGAATCTGAGACTTGCTATGTGCTAAAGGCGAACGCTAACACCAAACTATAGTCCACTGTCAGTAGCAACAATGGCTGGTGTACCCTATCCCCCGGCGGTTGGGCCTGGGCTTGGCATGCAAATGTGGGTTGATGATGTCACTGGTGCTGGCCGAGAGGGTTCTTGGCTCGCGCAAATGGCTTGGGATCCCTGTGCAGAGTCAGGCCAGAACTGTGAAAAGTGCTCCGATTCTCAATGTCATTTTTCCCCATTACATTATTTTTTTTTACAAAATACAGGGAGGTTTTTTTCTTTTCTTTTTTTGTATCCGAGCTTTGCAGGGGTGGAATTTTGATATGAGGAAAGATTAATGCTGGAGTGCTGCCTAGCAAACCTAGCATGTGAGATGGGATTCATCTCCGCCGTGATTTGATTTCAAGTCCCAAGTCCCCGTCTTCCTCTTTTGCCATTTTGACCTTGCGACGCAATTGAATTTTAAAGAGGTTGGTTGCTGGCCGGGAATGTAGCCAGGCTAGCAGTTATCCGAAGCGTCAATGGAAAGCCTTTTGCCATGCCCAACCCCCTTTTTAATCATAGGCAAATTTTAATTAAAGGCTATTAACTGCTCCAACTCCCAGTTACCTGGGACAGCAGAGGTGGAGGGAGGCATGCTCTGGCTTCTGCCATCACCCAGTAGTAGTAGTAGTAGTAGTAGTAGTAATAATAATAATAATAATAATAATAATTTATTATTTATACCCCGCCCATCTGGCTGGGTTTCCCCAGCCACTCCGGGCGGCTTCCAACAGAATATTAAAAACAATACAGCATCAAACATTAAAAGCTTCCCTAAACAGGGCTGCCTTCAGATGTCTTCTAAATGTCAGATAGTTGTTTATTTCCTTGACATCTGGTGGGAGGGCGTTCCACAGGGCAGGCGCCACTACCGAGAAGGCCCTCTGCCTGGTTCCTGTAACCTCACTTCTCGCAGGGAGGGAACCGCCAGAAGGCCCTCGGCGCTGGACCTCAGTATATGGGTTGAACGATGGAGGTGGAGACGCTCCTTCAGGTATACTGGACCGAGGCCATTTAGGGCTTTAAAGGTCAACACCAACACTTTGAATTGTGCTCAGAAACATACTGGGAGCCAATGTAGGTCTTTCAAGACTGGCGTTATGTGGTCTCGGTGTAAGGAGTAAGGAGCACCCTTCAGTAAGGATGGGTGAATCTGGCCATTAAGGTTTCTCATCCCCCCCCCCGACCTTAAATTCCAGTTCTCCACATTTCCACAGAACTTTGCTAAACCTATCTTTGGCAGGGAGGACAGGGATCTGTGTGATATTTCATCAGCATTTTTGTGCAAATTTCTCCCGAAATCAATTGTGTGTATGCAGTTTCGACTGCTACACAGTTTTCACAGCAATTTCCTTCAAATTTCCTTTGCTAATTGGTTCGAGAAGTATGAATTAGGGTGTTTCTTTTTAAAATGCAGAGAAAATTAAATTTATCCCCACCATCCCTACCACATCGTGGCAAAGGGGAGTCCACCTTGTTTTGCTGTTGTTTATATTTACTAATCACTTTCCTCACAAAATTGACCCAAAGCAACTTACAAACTGAATATGAACACTGAAACCAATTGCAACCAACACAACTGATAAAAGCCTAAAAAGCAAACAAACACACAATCTGTCCCTTCCATCAGCCAGTAAAGGAGAAGCTGCTCCGGTTCATACTTTCCTCTGCCCTCCCCATTGCATTTTCCTTGTGTGCCATGTCTATTAGACTGTGATGCTGGGGGTCAGGTCTGTCTTACATGCATGGAGCTTATAAAATTGTAGGTGCATGATGTATTGCCGAGAGGTTATTTTAGGATTCAGGGAGGCAATAAAAGAAACATCAAGCTGTACATTAACAGGTTTATTAAGATCTTGCGGAAGGAATGGTTCTGATAACGTTGGTGCCAAAGCTCCACAAATGTTTCTGGACTAATAACAATATTCTAAAAAGGAAACACATATGCCACTCAGTCGTCTGGGCATGTATTAAAATGCAAATCTGGCCTTAATTAGAAGATAATTAAAATACATCACAAATTTTAATAAGTGTTCCCCCACCCCAGGAAAATGAAATGCAGGTTTTTTCCCCCCTTAATGCTCATTATGTGCAACTTAAATGGCTTCATTTGTCTGGAAATGTAAAAGCCTTTTTTTTAATGATAGGAATGTATTCAAAATTAGCCCATTTTTCTTCCTTCTCTTTTCATTCCACAAAAGCCTGATGTTGTCTGGGAGAAATTGGTATGTACTGTAAACTAGCCATATCCAAGCTAGTGCGATTCAAACATTGTTGAACTCCAGCTTTCATCAGCCCCAGCCGGCAGGGCCAATGGTCAAGGAGGAAGCTGGGTTGAGTTGCACCGGCTTAAGGAAAGATGCAGTAAGTGTTTAAACCTTGACCGCATTCACAGCATACATTTAAAGCACTATGACACCACTTTAAATGGCCATGGCTTCCCCCAAAGAATTCGGGGAGCTGTAGTTTCTTAAGGGTGCAGAGAGTTGTTAAAGGTAAAGGTTGGCTTCCAGAAAAATATTAAAATACAATAATTCATCAAATATTAAAAGCTTCCCTAAACAGGGCTGCCTTCAGATGTCTTCTAAAAGTCAGATAGTTGTTTATCACCTTGACATTTGATGGGAGAGTGTTCCACAGGGTGGGTGCCACTACCAAAAAGGCCCTCTGTCTGGTTCCCTGTAACCTCACTTCTCACAGTGAGGGAACCGCCAGAAGGCCCTCGGAGCTGGACCTCAGTGTCCAGGCAGAACAATGGGGGTGGAGATGCTCCTTCAGGTATACTCAAGCAATGAGGTGTTTGCTCCTAAGCAAATCTGTTCTGTGCCTGTATTTCCCCGATATCCGCTCTCTGCTTCTTCTTTTCCAGACAAGGCATTTCACAAAATTAATTGCAGGCACACCTTAAAAATCCTGCCTTAGTCACCAAACCGGAGAAAATGTTGACAAATGAAGTATCCTAATTGGGGGAGAGATTTATTTACTACGCGGATGCTCTGAACATTCTTCAGTTTAACAGCCCTTTCTAGTCATGGCAGGAAACTGCAGCAGAAACGAAAACATTTTACTAGCGTCCTTCTCCCAGGGGTGGAGGAAGGGGGATGCGGTGGGGGCGGGCCGCCCCAGGTGTCACCACTGAGGGGGGTGACAAAATGCCGGGCGGCACTCACTAGAAGGCCTGCAGCGCACCCGAGCCATCCGTCTCTCCGGGGAGTGACACGGTGGCTTGGGTGCCTGCAGGCTCCGCTCTGCCCCAAATGGTCTGCCCACCGCCTCCCCCTCAGCTATAGGGCAGCTGAGAGGGAGGAGGCAGGCAGACTCCTTGGAGACCCCGCGGAGCGTCCTGCCCCGGCTGGCCCCACTCCTGGGCACAGGGCATGAGCGCTGCCCCAGGCGCCTGATCGGCTTGCTTCGCCGCGGCCTCCTCCCCAAATCCTTGAGAAGGAACCTCTGGCCCATGCATGGGGTGAGGCAGCAGGGAGGTGGAAGCACGCGATCAGGTGACTATTGCTGCATATGGGAGCCAGGCCCAGCGGTAAGCAAGCAAGATAAAATAATAATAAGTAATTTCTTTGTTCCCGAAGGGGACAATGACAATAAATATATTCTATAATAATAATAATAATAATAATAATAATAATAATAATAATAATAATAATTTTTTATTTGTACCCCCCCCCATCTGGCTGGGTCTGCCCAGCCACTCTGGGCGGCCTCCAACAGACATTAAAATACATCAAAATATCACAGGTTAAAAACTTCCCTAAACAGGGCTGCCTTCAGGTATTTTCAGAATGTAGGATAGTTGTTTATCACTTTAACCTCTGCTGGGAGGGCGTTCCACAGGGCGGGTGCCAGTACCGAGAAGGCCCTCTGCCTGGGTCCCTGTAGCTTTGCTTCTCGCAGGGAGGGAACCGCCAGAAGGCCCTCGGCGCTGGATCTCAGTGTCCGGGCTGAACGGTGGGGGTGGAGACGCTCCTTCAGGTATACAGGACCTCGGCCGTTTAGGGCTTTAAAGGTCAGCACCAACACTTTGAATTGTGCTCGGAAACGTACTGGGAGCCAATGTAGTTCTCTCAGGACTGGTGTTATGTGGTCCCGGCGGCCACTCCCAGTCACCAGTCTAGCTGCCGCATTCTGGATTAGTTGTAGTTTCCGGGTAACCTTCAAAGGTAGCCCCACGTAGAGCGCATTGCAGTAGTCCAAGCAGGAGATAACTAGAGCATGCACCACTCTGGCGAGACAGTCCACAGGCAGGTAGGGTCTCAGCCTACGTACCAGATGGAGCTGGTAGACAGCTGCCCTGGATACAGAATTAACCTGCGCCTCCATGGGCAGCTGTGAGTCCAAAATGACTCCCAGGCTGCGCACCTGGTCCTTCAGGGGCACAGTTACTCCATTCAGGACCAGGGAGTCCCCCACACCCGCTCGCACCCTGTCCCCCAAAAACAGTACTTCTGTCTTGTCAGGATTCAACCTCAATCTGTTAGCCGCCATCCATCCTCAAACCGCCTCCAGGCACTCACACAGGACCTTCACCGCCTTCACTGGTTCTGATTTGAAAGAGAAGTAGACAAGACAGTCTAGTCCCGTGAAAGGCCCTCCCGAGTCTCGGGGGTCTTGGCTGTTGCCTAACCTGGCTGTCCTCTGGGGCCAAATCCGTCCACAGGCCAAATCTGACAATGCACAATACCAACTTTTCTTATTGCAGTCTGACTCATATCAACTGAGACAGAGAAAAGAGACTCTCCTCCCCTTTGGGGAGACTGCCAATTTCCCCAAGTCTAAATGCTGAATTTTTATTGCATTGCCTAGACTGACTTTTATGGCATTTGTAGCCTGAAATATTTATGGAAATGCTCCGGCAGCATTGCATTGAGTGCATCTCCCTGCATCGGCCAATCCCATGGCTTAATCCCCAGAGTTGAGGCTCCTCTTTTTAGTGATCCAAGCAGGTTTCTTTGTTTTCAAAGCAACAAAGTAAACAAATACTTTTTCATGATATGTTTTGGGCTGCGATCATTGAGGAAGAGAACCCTAATTAGGAAGACAGCCACTGAGTGTCCTGACAAGTTTGTCAAGTTAAGGACTAGCAGAAAGCCAGTTCAGCAAAATTTATTGATTTGCATATTGGAAATAGCTATCTATGCTAAGTTCAGGGAAAAGATGAAAAACACATGTTTCCCCCCAGATTTCCTAGAAATCTGATATCAAATTTATAGAGTACATTTCTATGTATCTTTATTTTCTTGGAATTACATCCTTCTGTGTTTAATGGAGCTCACCGTGTCATCACTGAGTGGACTCCAACTCCCATCAGCCCCAGCCAGTGTGACCAATAGTCAGGGATGATGGGAGTTGTAGTCCATCTGGTGGGCCATAGACCCCCCCCAACCCATTTTAAGTCATGATGAGCCCTTCTGTTTAAAATCTGATAACATGTTGGGCAAATCTTGTGGGAATGCTTGGAACGTGGATGATGATTTATAATTTAATATATCTCATCCTAACTTGCGCTTGCAAGTTCAAATAGCAGAGTAACATTCCCTTTTAAAATACACACAGCGGAAGTTGCTTTGATTCGCTAGAATCAGCTTAATCTAGTTTCCTGGTTTGTCACTATATATTTCCCCTTTATCCCTCTTCAAATAAGACACAGCACACGTCTTCTATAAAAAGATATAAAGTGTTTACTCACGGACATTCAATTGAAGAGACAGGAAGACTCCCAAAAGAAGGCAGGCTTATTCTTAGTAAAGATATATACAATTGGAATCTCTCCATGTGGGAGAGAAGTCCATTAGGCCCCAGTTGGCTGGAAGCCAACTGACCATCGTCCTCGCAGTCCAAGCGAGAGAGAGAGAAGAGAGAGAATGAGAGAGAATGGCTGCTGACCTGTGGGTTTTACTCATACCTTCCCAGGTGAAGCCACTCCCACTTCTAGCTTGCAAAAGGAAGTTATCTCAATCCAGGTGACCAGGAAGTTGTGGCTGGAGGACTGAGATACCTTCTAGCATTGTTGTACTTGACTGCTCTAGTGTTTACATCCCACAAATCTGTCAATTCTGGATTCACTCCCCCCCTCCCAGTCTCAAGCTCACTTCTCCACATTTCTACATCAGTTTGTAAGGGGAAAAAATTCTCATGAAAACGCACCAGCAGTTTTGCATTAATTTCTCATGCTACACACATATTTGCATGCCATCTTCTCTACACATTGTGAATGCAAGAATGCAATATTTTATAGAAATAGAAAAGAATACAAGGTTTTTCTCTTTGGGTTTGAGGCGTGAGCTTCGAGCATCACTGCAAAAAGAGCACATGTACCTGTAGCTGCTAACATCCAACCCTCATTAGCCTTGATCTTTCCAGCCCCTCTCAAAACTGCAATCTCATCTGGGCAGGGAACCTCACTTGTCTTGTCATCACAATTTCCGCTTCCTGGGGGAGGCCTCATTTTTCTCCCCTGTTTCTGGGAATTTACAAGATTGAGCAGGGTTGGGGAGTCAACGGTGCTAAGACAGAGGAGCGAAACGAGCCACACCTGCGATTCAGACCAAAGGGGAGGAAAGCCTCCCCCACCAAGCTCATTAGTAATTAACTTGCACCGAATGTGGATGCTGATTGCAATTCAGGCCGCCTCTGTGGTTTTCTCCAGCCCTCTCCCCATAGTTAGAGGCATCCAGCAGCTAGCAAACACTTCAGGACCAATTGTTCTTTTCTTCTGTATCCATTCCATTCGAGTTTAGCTGCAATTATGGCAGAACAGATTAATTCATGGTTTAAATTGCTCTCTCTCTCTCGGCATAAATCTGTCAATTCTTTTGCAAAGCACACACACACACGCACACACTATAGAAATCTCAGGACTGTAGGCTGAGTGTGGCCCTCCAGTTTTCTATATCTGGCCCCTGGGCCTCTACCTGGACCATGCCCATACCAGGCTACACCCATCACCAGTAGCTGTGTGTGCTGATCCACCCTGTGGCTCCAGTCTGTGGCCCCCAGATTCACTCTGCACAGCCCCAAGGGTCACCAAGTTATTCAAGGGCAGAATGAGGCAATGTGCAATATATGGGCATTTGTATCCAATCCAAGACTGGCTCGTCTTCACTTGCTGATACTCTTACATCAGTGATGGCCAGACTTGTCCCTCCAGCTGTTTTGGGACTACAGTTTCCATCATACCTGACCACTGGTCCTGTTAGCTAGGGATGATGGGAGTTGTAGTCCAAAAGCAGCTGGAGGGTCAAGTTTGGCCACCACTGCCTTACATGAATAGCAATTGTTCACTTGACCAGAGAGTCTAGCACCAGAGAGTCAGTCCCCCTTGCTTGCTTCTGCAGCCCCAGGGCAACTGACACCTTGAGCTGCGCATCCTTTCTCAGTGAAAGCTGGTCCACTAAGGGTGAATGAAGGATTTCCCCTCCAACCTCAGCCTTGATTCCTCTAAGCTCACCTGCTTTGTTACATGCAACCAGTCCAGGGAGTGGCACTGCCTGCCAGCTTTCTCCTCTGCCATAGTCTCAGAGTTGCCCTTGTGTGGAATTCAGCAGGGAAGAGTGTGATAGGGGCTAAAGTAGAATGAGTTGCCTCTGCCTGCCATTGGTTCTAGGTCCTCCTCCGGCAGGACTCTGTCCCTTCTGCCAGCGGCGGAGCAAGCCAATTGGGCGCCTGGGGCACTGCTCATGCCCTGTGCCCAGGAGCGGGGCCAGTCGCCCACGGGGCGGGGCAGGACATTCTGCGGGGCCTCCGAGGAGTCTGCCTGCCTCCTCCCACTCAGCTGCCCTACAGCTGTGGGGGAGGCGGAGGGCGGACCGTTTGGGCAGTGTGGAGCCTGTTGGCACCAAACCACCACGTCACTCCCAGGAGAGACGCGTGGCTTGGGCACGCTGCAGGCCCCGCGGTGAGTGCCGCCTGGCATTTTGTCACCCCCCTCAGTGGTGACACCCGGGTTGGACCACCCCTACCGCACCCCCTACCTGTCAGCAAATACCCCGCCTTGGGCAGTTTGTGAGACTGCCCCAAAGCCAGAGCAAAGCCGTGTGCGCACATCCCCGGCTACAGGAGTAGTCCGGTGGCGCTGTCATATGTGATTGTTCCCCAGCATGAAGAACAACACACACAAGCCATAATTAAGGCTAAACTATTTATTGTAGGAATAGTGCAGAGAGAATCTCTGCTGCCAGCTCAATAAGACAGAGCTGCTATAAAGCACGTCCTTTCGGCTTTAGGTCTAGCCAGAAGAGAGAGCACAAAGGCTAAGACTACAATAGTACAGTGAAACATAAACATTCCATGTAGGAAAACAGATAAGGCACCTTTCTCACGGCTTAGTGAGACAGGCAAATGTCAGACCATCCTCGCTGCAGCTGTTTGCCGCTCGGCTTGGACAAATTAATAACACTACCTCCCCCTTCCTGCCTTCTGCCTTATTAGTCCCATTTGGGCTCTCTGTGGTTTATTTGCTCTTCTAAGCAATGAGATTTAATGGGGGTGGGGGTGGGATGGAACTGGGTAGCTCTAGCTTCCAAGCTTTTCACTCTACTATATAAACCCTTTTAAAAAAGCAAGTTGAAAGGTCAGGTGGGTATTGTTTGTTTGTTTAATATCTTTCCCTTCTTACAAGGAGATCAAGGCAGTGTACATGATTCCCCCAGTGCTTTCCGCCCCCCTGCGGGTACTCAAGAGTAAATAGTACAGGCACTTTCTTTTTCCAAAGTGTTAAAAGTGTGGCACTTACTGTAACAACTTCAGGGTGAGTACCAACACCTTTAAAAAGAGAGAGAGAGAAATCATTGCCCCCATCCGTGTTAGTCTCATCACAATCCTGAAAGATAGGTGACAGGAGCAGGTCAGCAATAAATCACACAGAGTAACTGGAGTTAACTCTTTATGAGAAGAAACAAGGTCTGCTCGGGAGTGTCAGGCCTAATGAGTGCAGCAACTCTTCTCGGTAGAGGCAGTTGTGGAGGTTCCTGCCTTCTCATAGCTACCCAAATCTCCTTCTCACTGGGTCCTTCCCAAGCGATCTGAGACTACACCAGTATGCCTGCCTCCCTCCCTCCCTCTTCATATCTCTTCTGGTTCTGGGAGACCAGGGGGAAGGGAGCTTGTTGCAGCAGGAGGGGTGGAGACCCCCAGCCTAATTCATCTCTGCCTCTTGGCCTTCCTCCTCTCCTGCCTCCACTTCTGCTTCTGACTCTGGATTTCTCTCTGCCACAGACTCTCTGCTCACTAAACCCTGTGGCTTCTTCAGCTTCTGGCACCTCCTCCTCTCAGTCTTCTTCCTTGTCTCCCTTGGACCACTCATTGTCTTCCCGCCACCAGTCCCCAGGCTTTGAGTCTTCATCCCTTGGTGGTTCCCCAGCTGGTTCCTTCCACCATTTGTCTGCATCCAGACAGTGCAGGACAGTAGGCTAGGCTAGAAGACAGTGAAAAGTGACAAGTCACCCAATGAGCCTCATGCTTAAAGGGTGATATGAACTTGGATTTCCCCAGTGCTGGTCCATCACTACACCACACTGTCTTCCACTGCTTCCCATTAGAGTTTGGACCCAAGGAGTTTCCTTCTACCACCACCATTAGAACTAGTCCAACTTCATGTATCTTAATCATGATAGGGATAATTCTTTTTACTAAAGGTAAAGGGACTCCTGACCATTAGGTCCAGTCACGGACGACTCTGGGGTTGCGGCGCTCATCTCGCTTTACTGGCTGAGGGAGCCGGCGTACAGCTTCCGGGTCATGTGGCCAGCATGACTAAGCCACTTTCTGGCGAACCAGAGCAGCACACGGAAACGGTGTTTACCTTCCCGCCGGAGCAGTACCTATTTATCTACTTGCACTTTGAATTGCTTTTGAACTGCTAAGTTGGCAGGAGCAGGGACCGAGCAACGGGAGCTCACCCCGTCGCGGGGATTCGAACTGCCAACCTTCTGATCAGCAAGCCCTAGGCCCCATTAGATACTTTGTGCTCTGCTTTAAAAACTCAGCATTTTAACAAGAGATATGACTTCCTTTGCGGCGCAGAACAATTTAACATGAGTCAGCTTCCCCTCGAAAAGATACTTTAAGAAAGCCATAATTTACAAGAGAATGTCAAACGCAAGTTGGCTTCTCGAGTCGTCCCCGAAAGTGAAAGTACGGCGTTTGAGCAGGGTGATTTAAGCATGAGGCATTTCGGAATTCAAATGAACCCCAGAGTTTAAAAGCCTTTTGGATCCAGGGTCCCTGGCCAAACAAATGCTAATTTCAAACCACAAAATGGCATGTGTGGGAGGATATCAGACCCCTCTCCCTATTTACCGGTATGTAAGATTCTACATCAAACATTAAAAAAACCTAAGATCATGGCCACTGGTCCCATCACCTCCTGGCAAATAGAAGGGGAAGAAATTGAGTCAGTGAGAGATTTCACTTTCTTGGGTTCCATGATCACTTCAGATGGTGACAGCAGTCATGAAATCAAAAGACGCCTGCTTCTTGGGAGAAAAGCAATGACAAACCTAGACAGCATCTTAAAAAGCAAAGACATCACCTTGCCGACAAAGGTCCGTATAGTTAAAGCTATGGTTTTCCCAGTAGTAATGTACGGAAGTGAGAGCTGGACCATAAAGAAGGCTGATTGCCAAAGAATTGATGCTTTTGAATTATGGTGCTGGAGGAGACTCTTGAGGGTCCCATGGACTGCAAGAAGATCAAACCTATCCATTCTTAAAGAAATCAGCCCTGCATGCTCACTAGAAGGAAAGATCCTGAAGTTGAGGCTCCAGTACTTTGGCCACCTCATGAGAAGAGAAGACTCCCTAGAAAAGACCCTGATGTTGGGAAAGATTGAGGGCACAAGGAGAAGGGGACGGCAGAGGATGAGATAGTTGGACAGTGTTCTCGAAGCTACTAACATGAGTTTGGCCAAACTGCGAGAGGCAGTGAAGGAAAGGCGTGCCTGGCGTGCTCTGGTCCATGGGGTCACGAAGAGTCGGACACGACTGAACGACTGAACAACAACAACAAAGATTCTACATAAGTAGTCTAGAGCATTGGGTGGGAAAATGCTGCCAGACAGAGGGCTGCACCTAGAAGCAGCCCACCTTCCATGAGCCTCTTTGGCAGGTGGGTGATGGCTTCCACATTCCAACCTCCTTATGATAGCAGGTGATTTAAACTTCAAGCTGCGACTGCAAAGATCCTTTGCAGCCATGGTTCCCATTTGCTGTCTTTTGAATTTGTCACTGAGCACAGTGATACAAAACGTGTCATGAAATTCTACTCAGTATCGATCCAGAGTAGATTCCAATGTATAGTTAGCAGAGTAACAGCTTAAACATGTTGCAGGATTCCCCCAAAATAGACCAGAGGCAAACGTATTTCATCCAGCAGAGCTTTACTTCTACTCTGCTACTGAAGTTGTAAAGGATGAATCAAAAGAGCTCCGTCTTGCTCAATACCCTCTATGTTGGGACTGGGGAACATGTAACCTCTCAGATGTTGTGGGACAACAGCTCCCACCATCCTTGACCTTTGGCCATGATAGCAGGGGCTGATGGGAGTTGGAGTTCAACAGCATTTGGAGGACCACAGATTCCTCAGCCCTGGTCTTTACAAAACAGCAAGAGTGATTTAAAAGTCAATCCCTCTCCCAAGGGAACTCTGACATTTTCAGCTCTCTGAGGAAAATAGGTGTCTCCTAAGAACTTTCAGCACCTTAAACAAACTACAGTACCCAAGATTCTTTAGGAGGGGGAGGTCATGAATGGTTAATGTGGCCAGTTCTGGGCACCACAGTTTAAGTAGGAAATTGACAAGCTGGAACATGTGAAGAGGAGGGTGACCAAGATGAAAAAGGAAACCAAGTGGTATGAGGAATGAATGAAAGACTTGGGTGTGCTTAGCCTGGAGAAGAGATGACTGAGATGATATGAAAGCCACCTTCCAATATCTGAAGGTCTGTCACATGGAAGATGGAGCAAGCTTGTTTTCTGCTGCTCCAGAGGGTGGGACCTGAACCTATGGAATCAAATGACGAGAAAGGAGATTCCAACTAAAGATTAGGAAGAACCTTCAGATGGTAAGAGGTGTTTGACAGTGGAACAGGCTCTCCTTCACTGGAGGTTTTGAAGCAGAGCTTGGATGGCCATCTGTCAAGGATTCTTTAGTTGCGTGTGTAGGTCACCCAGTCATTCCCCAATAACTCACACAAGAAACATAATTTTTGGTTTGGGTTTCTGGCATATTTTTGGCCACAACTTTTATTGAAATACAATCACGTGAGTGGTTGCGTAGGCATTGGTTCACGCTGTCTGACGGGACAGAGCTGACCACTTGTCAGCGCTGGGAAACCATTAGCTGGGGAGAGTTAACAGAGGCTGGTGAAATCAGAGCCTCCCCCTCCCCAGGGGTCCACAGGGGCTCTTGCGTGGCCCTGCAACCCACCGGGTTCGGACAAGCATGTTGAGCCCCTGGATTCCTTTAACGGAATTCCCATCACCGACATCACTTCTTGGAGGGCACCGGCCTCCCATACCACAGAACCAATGCCTAACCGCCAACCTTACAAGTTGTGACTAGTTGCTACGTAGTAGGCGAAAACCAAGTGGCACGGCCAATCAGCCAAATGGAAAAATTCCTACTAGGCCTCTACCTTAAGCGGAGATGACCCCATGACAGGCACAGCAAGGTCAACGCACAAGCCTATACCAGGGAGGGGGGGCAGGAGATCCGAAGCTCCAGACAAGAGTGACCAAATGGATCACGTGCAGATCCATTTAAAGGACGCTGGGCTGTCCATCAAACTAGCAACATGCAATTCTGCCTAGCAACAAGCTGGTCAACAAATTGCTGTGGCCACAAGCCCTTCCCCCAAACCAAGAGGAAATGACTTTTTGCCCCCACCGCAATGCAAGCTCTCTCCGAGAACTCTCTTTGTGATTGCTGCATTGCAGGAGGTTTGACAATTTGAGTCTCTTCAAATTTTCAATTCTATCATTCTATGAAAATGGTATCATAGTGCTTTAAATATATGGTGTGAATATGACCCAAAGTAGAATAAATTTGCTGGTGTTTTTGAGTCAATGACACGTTGCAGAATATACCCACAGCACAACACCAGTCTGGAGGGACCCTCAGATTCCCTGAGCCTGAGTACAATGTTTTATATCTACTGTCCCACATATTGGATTTTGCTAGAGTTGTTCATCTTCAGGCATCAAGTGTGTGTTTAAAGATGTAACCATTCTGAAATGTTAGCCTCTAGCATGACATAGAAACTTATCTTCCAGTTGTAAGGGCAAGGGAGAAGAATAAGAAAGAGATTTTTTTTTCTAAAGTGTTCTCACTAGATTCCCTTGATCTCTTATAGACTAGCAGCTGCTTAGGAAGACTTGTGAAGAAGAAACTTTGAGCACCCCTCTCTCTCTCTCTGCACATGCTCTGGCCCGAGCTCAAAGCCACGTTGGCTGTGTCGTGTCCTTGGACTGTGGCATGAAACTTTTACAGATCTGATGAAGGTTTATCTCAGAGAGAAGACTCCCAAGTTGTACCATCTGGAGATGTGATGGGAAACGGCAGTTCCCCAAAGGAACAAAAAATTCAAAGGGAAGGCTGAACTTCTCATGGATGTTGAGGGAAAGCGGGTGTGAAAGGAAAGCTGAACATAAAGGAGTCTTGGAGATGTGAGGGGGAGAAAGGTGATCCCAGTATGCGCTCATAAAGGATGAGACAAATGTTCACAACACAGCGAATTAAGACAAGGGATTTCATTGCAAATCACAGAGGGGAAGGGACTAGAGATGGTAGGAAACTGAGAAAAACCACAGCATAAATAGAGCTGTGCACCAGATTTGGCAAGGCAGATGTTCTGCTACTGAGCTACGGCCCCTTCCCCTTCATAGAAGCAAACAGTGTTTGCATTCCCTGCTGTAAAATCCAGAAAATAACTGCAATGCACCACCAGCATAAATTGGATGTATTACATTAAATCCTGCACCTTTGCATCAACAGGATTCTGCAACTTGCATCAAGTATTCCGAGCCAGCAAAGGTGTGCCAATTATTCCCCCAGTTTTGCACGGTTTATTGGGAAATGCTTAGTGCTGGGGGCAATCTAATTCTGGTCTTGCCAACAACGATACTACAATCTGGGGCCATCCAATGAAGCAGAGGGAGAGTCAGAACAGAGAAATGGAACATAGCATGAGAATGTAAGATGAGGTTGCTGGATCAGGCCAATGGCCCAGCATCCTGTTTTGAGAGTGGCCAACCAGATGCCTGTGGGAAACCTGAGCACAAGAGCCCGCGTCCCCTCCTGTGGTTTAATATTCATCATGACTAGCAGCCATCGATAGCCCTTTTCTCTGCGAATTTGTCTAATCCTCTTTTCAAGGATCTTTTCAAGCCATCCATGTGTCCATCACTGCCTCCTGTGGGAAGGAGTTCCATAGTTTAACTATGCACTGAATGAAGTATATTTATCTGTACTGTATATTCATAAACGTTTATCATCTCACATCTTACGTGCCTTTTCTCCAAACAAAGAAGTCCCAAATGCCGCAATGGGGAGTTGCTCAATTTCCTTTATCATTTTGGTTGTCCTCTTCTGAACCTTTTCCAACCCTACAATGAAGGAAAGACTTTGCATTGTGCATAGTTAAGACTATGCCATTTTCTCCCTGCCCAGAGCTGTGATGGGGAGTAAAATTGTGCTCTTTATGCTCTTCAGAGACAGCCCATCCAACAAACTCTCATTTGGAGGACTGGACCTGGTCCACTGACTAGCAGTTCACCGCATCTTAGCTATGAAAACAGGTGGCCAGACTAGTGAAAAATTTACTATGCCATTAAATGCAAAGCATGGAAGGAAAGCTACATCTTCTATGCTGGATGGGAGAGAAGGATCATGAATCCAGGCTGAATGCAACAGCTTTTAGCTAACCTATTGAATTGTCTCTCAGTCCTCATCTATCCCAAGTTTATCATCTATCCATCCCCATCTAACCCAGATTCAAATTGATCATTTACCTACCGATCTAATCTCTTATGCCTTCCAGTTTGCATTTGCTTATAAAATCATCATATATAACACAGAAACAAGAGCAGGTAATGGGGGTCTGATCTGAGCGGAGATAACTCTAGGAGGTCTCGACCACAGGAGAGGGAACCTGTGACACTCCAGGTGTTGTGAGACCACAATTCCCATCAGCCCCAGCCAGCATGGCTGATGGTGAGAGGTGGTGGGAGTTGTAGTCCCATAAGACTGCCCACCCCCCATTCCTACCACAGACCAAGAAAAACTGCAGCGATGTTCAATTAGGGCTGATGGGGGCATCCTACAATCTTCAGGAGAGCCAACCAGCATTGCTGATCAAGATAGATTTTTTGGAAGCCTACATCAGCCTCTGAGTTTGATGCTCCTGTTTCATGCTCCATGAATACTGGCAAGAATCTGCAGCAGATTTACTTGGCTGGCCAACTTATTCTAGGATTTGTGGAGGCAGACGGCCAACCCCATCGATCACAGCTGGCTTCCCACCTTATGTTAATACAAGGAAGGTAGAACAGAGACGCCCAAGCAAGCAATGTGTTTGTTCACCTATGGAAATCTCCCATTCCTGCTGTTTCTAATTAAGAGTATACAGTTGGTAGCTTTAAATGAGAACACCTCAAAGATATATGTGTTGATGTGCTACCACCTAGTGGAAAGGTGGCCGAGACCCTCAAGTGGCAGGGGACAGTAAGTAGAGCTATCCATACCTTTGGTTATTATTGTGGCATGGAGTGGTGACTTTATTTTATTGTCTTATTTCACCTGTCTGTACGTTACACTGCATTTCCAGCTGTTCAAATCAGCTGACTTCAAACTGACACCCAAAACATTAATCAGATGCAGTCTGAATCTGAGCAGGAAATGAAGCAAAGGGAATTTGCTCAAATGTTTATTGGGGTGTGTATGGGGACGCAGGTGGCACTGTGGGTTAAACCACAGAGCCTAGGTCTTGCTGATCAGAAGGTTGGCGGTTCAAATCACCATGACGGGGTGAGCTCCCGTTGTTTGGTCCCAGCTCCTGCCAACCTAGTAGTTCGAAAGCACGAAGTGCAAGTAGATAAATAGGTACCGCTCCGGCGGGAAGGTAAACGGCGTTTCCGTGCGCTGCTCTGGTTCGCCAGAAGCGGCTTAGTCATGCTGGCCACATGACCCGGAAGCTGTACTCCGACTCCCTCGGCCAATAAAGCGAGATGAGCGCCGCAACCCCTGAGTCGTCCACGACTGGACCTGACGGTCAGGGGTCCCTTTGCCTTTATGGGGGTGAGTGATGTAGGTCTTCCAATCCAACAAACAGTCCCAGCTTCACTTCAGACCCCCAGCCCTGCCAGCTGAGCTGGGCTACAGAATGTCGTTGCCCACTTGTAGATTTCCTAGAGTTTGAACACGCCTTGCATTTCTCTCCCTAGCTCTGCTCGTTTGCTGTTGGCTTCCTTCTGTGAACACTAGAGACCTCAAGGGGGAACACTCTCCAAAGTGAGTTGGGAAAAGGTTTTTTCTTATTTTGAATACACACAAACCCCAGCCCTCTCTCAGAGGTCCAGAGAGGCCTAGGCCAATTCCAGCTATTGAGACCCCTTGCTGTAATAAAAATTTAAAAAATGACAATCCATGGAAACAAGGCATCAAAAAAGAAAAGACATCATTTGAATATTTGTTTTACGTGTTTAACACATGATTTTCTGGGCTTTTTTTCTGGACAAATGCACCCAAGTTGAGGAGAAATCTAGTGTTTGTGGAATGTCGCCATTTTTGTTGCTGCTATTAATTATCCGCCCTTCACCCTGAGGAACCAGAGTGGGTCACAAAATTAAAACACAATATTACAAACAATTTAAAGCAACTTACAATCGCTGAAATAAGATGAGCCCTGAAAACAAACACCTCAAGTGTCAAAAGGCAGGGCAAAGAGGTTAGTCTTCAGCCAGAAGCTGAACCATGAAGGTGCTAGGCACTGTTGGGCGTTCCACAGCTTTTTATTTCTCCTATTGAAGAGAAGAAGAAGAAGAGTTTGGATTTGATATCTCGCTTTATCACTACCCGAAGGAGTCTCAAAGCGCCTAGCATTCTCCTTTCCCTTCCTCCCCCACAACAAACACTCTGTGAGGTGAGTGGGGCTGAGAGACTTCAGAGAAGTGTGACTAGCCCAAGGTCACCCAGCAGCTGCATGTGGAGGAGCAGAGACGCGAACCCGGTTCACCAGATTATGAGTCCACCGCTCTTAACCACTACACCACACTGGCTATTGCTTTAAGCTGCACGATACTAGTACCTGCAATAGTAGATGGGGAGTCAGTGCGGCTGTTTCAACAGTGGTGTCATTGCATGTTGTGAGACAGATGCCCCCATCAGCAATCTGGCCCCCACATTCTGCAACAGCTGGAGCTTCTGAACAAGCCCAAGGGCAGCCTCACAAAGGGCCTATTGCAGTCATCCAGCCTTGTGGTTTACCTATGTATTGGGTTGTCATATTTTAAAGAGCAAAACAAGAGGACGCTATGACGGCCATTAGAAGCAAATAAAAGCAAATTATTTGTCAAAATTACAAATACAGTGGAAATCCGGGTTACGCACACGGTCCGTTCTGGGGTCGCGCTACGTAACCTGGGCGTACGTAAAACGAACGCATGTAAGAAAAAACCCAGAAGAAGCGCGATTTGAGCACTTCTGAGCATGGGCGAAATGCGCAGAACGTTTATGCGCTCCTGCACATCGCGCGTGCTCCGTTGAGGACTTCTGGGTCGCCGAGGTGCGTATCCTGAACGTACACAACATGGAGCGTATGCAACATGAGGTATGACTGTACCTAAATACAGACAGTCATTTACCCTCGCTAGATTCAACGTGCTGCCATCTGCCTTATTGCAGGGCAGATTCGAGGTAAAGCCATACGGGGAACGAGTCTGCCCCTGCGGCTTGATGCAGGTAGATACTGTCTCTCATGCCTTGTTACGCTGCCATTTCTATGGGGATATACGCTTGGTATTTATTACCCCTGCTATGCAAAAATCTCCAAATGAATCGGAACCTCAATGTCTAAAATCCCTGGTAGAGGACAAGGATCCTGAGATCACGTTAAGGGTAGCCAAATTCTGTGTGATTGCCATAAAACTTAGGGAACAAGCTGTGCTATCATAATGATTAAGGCCTTAAATGATCATTTTAGGTTATATGTTAGTGACTAAGTTTTAATTTATATATATTTTTAACTGTTGCTATATCTGTATTGTCCCTGTTATATCTAATTGCAAATTCAAATGTATCCCTATCGTGTTTTATGATTTCCTTGATGTTGTATGTGGGCTGCAACTGGTCTGTGACCGAAAAAATAAATTCATTCATTCATGCAATGTGTCTCAGATTTTACATCTGAAAAAGAGGACGTGTCCAGGAAAAAGAGGACACATGGCGACCCAACCTATGCATGGACTTTCCATGCATTGACTTTCCCCTCTCCAGTCTTCTTCTGAACCTCGCCTGTTCTTTCTGCCTATCCTCCCCTCAGCTGTCCCCTTTGTCTCCTGGTTCAGATTCTGCTCATACTAAGAGAAGCATGTCACACTTCTTAAGTCATTGAATCATAGAATCATAGAATCATAGAGTTGGAAGAGACCACAAGGGCCATCCAGTCCAACCCCCTGCCAAGCAGGAAACACCATCAAAGCATTCCTGACAGGTGGCTGTCAAGCCTCTGCTTAAAGACCTCCAAAGAAGGAGACTCCACCACACTCCTTGGCAGCAAATTCCACTGTCCAACAGCTCTTACTGTCAAGAAATTCTTCCTAATGTTCAGGTGGAATCTTCTTTCTTGTAGTTTGAATCCATTGCTCCGTGTCCGCTTCTCTGGAGCAGCAGAAAACAGCTTTTCTCCTTCCTCTATATGACATCCTTTTATATATTTGAACATGCCTATCATATCACCCCTTAACCTTCTCTTCTCCAGGCTAAACATACCCAGCTCCCTAAGCTGTTCCTCATAAGGCATCGTTTCCAGGCCTTTGACCATTTTGGTTGCCCTCCTCTGGACACGTTCCAGCTTGTCAGTATCCTTCTTGAACTGTGGTGCCCAGAACTGGACACAGTATTCCAGGTGAGGTCTGACCAGAGCAGAATACAGTGGTACTATTACTTCCCTTGATCTAGATGCTATACTCCTATTGATGCAGCCCAGAATCAAGTGTGCTAGGGAGCATGGTTGCGTTCACAGCCCTGCGTTAATTAAAGAATAAAGCCACAATGGCTGTAGCAATCTCTGGAAGCTTGCTCAAAGAAGCCTTTCCCCCTTTTGCATCTACCTAGTACTGAGCCACAAACCTGCTGGCAGAGAATCTGCAGTGCGCTATAATTGTAGCGGTTACTGGACCGTGCAAAGCACAATGAAGTCAACCACTGAGAAGGCAGAATGCAAAATTACTCATTGTGTTGCATGGATTATTGGAAGAAAGCAATATGTTAGTTTTTGAAATTAAGCCATTATTCTAGGTTAAACTCCTCGCTTCCTCTCCATGTTTTCCTCGAGCTCAGGGAAAAGGTAGCAGCATTTAAGGAGCAAGAAGTGGCTTTCAGCTAAAGGGCACCATGGAAAATGTTTATTGATCGATTGGTTTACTTTTACTTATTTATTAAACTTATTAGTTGCTTGTAACCCAAAGGTCTCCAAGCAACTTATATACAAGAAAGAAAAATGCATGCACATACATAGTGCCTCGGAGAAAAATGGGAGATTGTATAATATGCTAATATTTCATACATCTTGTGGAAAAACAGAAACAACACACCTGCTCCAAACAACATTAGCAATACTCAAACAATAAACAAAGCAATGCTTCCACCCACTAAACAGCTGACAAACAAAACCTAGTCCAAAAACCATTCACGTTGATGGGTTCAGCGTCTCTCTCCAGGGATGGTCCAGTATCTCTCTTCTCCCTTCACTGGGGAGCATTAGCAAAGCAATGCAGGGAGGTGGTAGCAAAAACTACCTGCTTTGCAATTGTCCTGGCTGCTGTTCATCTCCTGCTGCTGGTGGGGGATGCAAAGTACTTGCGGGTGTATTCTGCTTGACTGTGCATGATCTAATTCAGGGCCTGATCCAGGGCTTTGGAGCAGCCCGAACCAGTCTGGATCCAGGTTCCTAACTGAATTGGGGACCTTGTATTATCATAAATTAACATTTAAAACCCCGGTTAAACACGCGGTCAAGAAGTGGAGAGAAGGAGACGCACTGCCTCTGTATTTGTTTTTGTCAGGATGTCCTACACACGAGTAGAACCTTGGCAGAGACACATGCCCGACTGGCATGTTCCCTCCCTCCTGGGCGATCGTTCGGGAGCTTCAAAAGCATTCCTCAGCCCGAACATCACAGCGACTGATGCCAGAAGACATCAGCACACTTAGGGATCCGCAGACTCTGCGCAGCATGCATAAACAGACCTCAGCAACTCAGCGTTTTGGCTAATCCACTTTATTTACATATAAACACATATGGAGCACTTCAACATGGCTCCCTCTCTCTCTAGCATCAGGCAGCAAAGAGAAAGAACAAAGGACAATAGTCCCACTTCAGGGAACACAGTAAGACAAACATACTGTCTTCGTCACTTCCCATTCTGTGGAATCGAAACACATACCCAGTCATGTGATAGACAACAAACCCATGACTGCACACGGGGAATGAATCTCCAACAGTTTTTTCTCCCTGCCCAACAATTACCACCCCTCCATTTTGACTGCTGTGGATTCCTTCGGCAGAGGCGGTTTGAAGGTAGCATAACCAGTGTGGCTACACTGGGTTTTGTGCTGCAGGGGATATGCCACAACAATGCCATAGAATGGAGCACGAGAGCTAGGGGGCAACGCTGATATTTGAGAGCTCAGAGTCTTCCACTGGCTCTGGGTGAATCCATTCAGAGCCATGGTGATCCTGGGCTGCCTCAAGCCACCCTGGCTAAAACCTAGGTCAATCTGAATCTGTACAGGATCCTGGATTCTGCCAGAGCTGGTGGACCTGTTATGCGTGCAGGAGGTCCCAGGTTCAATCTATGGCATCTTCAGGTAAGGCTTGGGATGGCCCCTGTCTGAAACCCTGAAGAGAACACCTGCTGTTAGGTGGACCATTGGTCTTTTTCAGTATATGGCAACTTCCTATGTTCTGTTGCTCTCAGGCTACCAAAGAACCTTTCATGGGGAAAGAAAACCTTTGAGAATTTGGAGGACAGGTTTTGGCACAGTGCTAGCATAAAGAATCTTCATACATTCCTGTAAATGCAATACCCTCACTTAAAATGAAAATTACAAAGTGGCAAAGACAAAAGAGAGGGATTGTCAACCAATTAAAGAATTCTGAGTTGATTTATCATCTCCCTTTAAACCGACTAATCACTTAATTAAATTGAAATATATCAGCATCTCCACCATTGTGGGGAATGAGAGGGCATATTCTGTTGTGGCCTGTGCTATTGAAGCTGCTTCACTGCTCTTCTCCATTTTATTTTTTATCACTGTGGTTACTCTTTGTTTATACAGAAGTGGGTGTTTTTTGGTCCAAAGGCCCCCCCAAGCACTGGAAGGAATATTAATATGGAAGAAAAACACATTGTCAAACGAATGTAATAAATCAATCAAGACAGAATAAAATAGCAACATTGCATACCCTCCAACATTTATTCGTTGAAAATAGGGACGTCCCATTCCATAATGATAATTTTACTATTTATACCCCACCTATCTGACTGGGATGCCCCAGCCACTCTGGGCAGCTTCCAACATACATAAATGCATAATAAAACATTAAAATATATTTTGTATACAGGATTGCCTTCAGACGGCTTGGGGGTTGGATAACTCCATACCCTCCAACATAAATCCAATGAAAATAGGGAGGAAAAGTGGGACATTCCAGGATCTAATCAGAAACTAGGACAGCTTCTCTAAATCAGGGACATCCCTAGAAAATAGGAACACTTGGAGGGTCTGACATTGACAAACACTGGCTATTGTCAGGCTTGGTTGATTCTATCCTCCCCCGGCAGTATCAAGGATCAATGAAGAAGCAAGAAAGTTCGTATTTATGGTTTTGTTCAGTTCTCGTGGTGCAAGACACAGAATCCAGTCCTTAACTCCATAGTGGCGTTGCTCACTCTGATCTACTCCCCTTCTTTCCCCAGCAATAGCCTGTGACCCTACAGGGGGCCTCAGGAGTCAAACGTCTTTGAGCCCTTTCCTCTTGAATTCTAAGTGAGCGGCGCATACAAGGGGATGGTGGCGCTTCTATGCTTTCCAAGGACACCTCTGCTTTCCAAGGACATCCCCCTCCTTCTCCTAACACCTCATAACTTGGCAGCTTTGGATTCTGCTGCAATTCAGTCCTGTCTCCCTCTTCTCTTGAAACTACTGGAGAAGGGGGGGAGTGATCTCACTTACTCCTCCTTCTCTTCCGAGGGAAGCAAAGGAGGAAGAGGGGGCGATTCCCAGCCTCCCCCTTCTCAGTGGCAGAGGAAGGGGATGGGGATGGGGCGGTCTGCCCCAGGGGCATCTCTGAGGGGGTGATAAGAAGGCACCCCGCGGGGGGCTTGCCTTGCCCCGTCCCCCGGCCTCAGCGGCGTGAACAGCCGCCATCGCGCCGCCGGAGCCGCGTGCGGAGGATCCTTCACTCGTGGCTGCACCCTTCGTCACTGTCAGTACGGCACTCGAGTGGTTCCATTGGCAAACCGTCTGGGGGCACATGCGTGAGTGCCACTACGTACGTGCATGCACAGCACCATTTGAGCGCCATATGGACTGCAGCAGGATCCCTCCGCCGCTGCTGCAGCCATGAGCAGAAGATCCCACTGCCGTATGTATGGCGTGCGCGCATGCGCGGTATGTAGTGGCGCATGCGCACTGGGCGGTTTGTCCTGCCCGACACTCCGCACTGGGTGCTGGTTCTCCTTCCTTCACCCCTGCCCCTTCGGTCCAGTCCCTGACAGATATACCGTATTTTTCGCTCTATAAGGCACACCTGACCATTGGACGCACCTAGTTTTTAGAGGGGAAAAGCCCCATTTTTTGAGGATCAGCTCAAATTTCTGCAGCTTCTTTTGCAAAGGAGAAAAGTCCCATTTTTTGAGGATCAGCTCAAAGTTGTTGAGCTTGCTTTGCAAAGGGAAAAAACCCTGTTTTATGGGGTTTAACTTACAGTTCTGCAGCTTCAGGAAGCCATTTCTACAGTTTCCAGACAGATAATCTAATCAGCCAGTTACATGTTGCTGGGGAAACAGCCTCCCTCTGCAAGGGGGCGGGGCTGGAATCTCTCTCCCTTATCTCTCTCCCCGATGGTTTGCTGAGCAGCTGCTCAGCGGACTTCCTTTCAACACCCCCTTCTCTCTCTCTTTTTTTTTTAAAAAGCACGATCTGCTTTTGCCCCTGGGCAGTTCAGCTCCAGGGACCACACATTCGCTCCATAAGACGCACAGACATTTCCCCTTACTTTTTAGGAGGAAAAACGTGTGTCTTATGGAGTGAAAAATAAGGTACATGTGGGAGCTGTGTTCATGCACGCCCCACAGATGCAGCTTTTAACATGAGTTTGCTGGATCAGGCCATTAGCCCATCTAGTTCATCATCTTGTTCTCCCACCGGCTACCCAGATGCCTGCAGGAAATCCTCGTGGGACCTGAGCTTGAGAGCAACACTCTCCCTTCCTACAGTTTCCAGCAACTGGTGTTCAGAAGCATTAATGCACTTAAAAATATCCCCACTTGTTTGTGCCTAGGAGTGTTTCTTTTGGGGTGGGTGCAGCTGCGTGGCTGTCATCCTCCAAAGAACCCTGGGAAATGTAGTCTGGCAAGGAAGCTGGGGATTCTGAAATCCAGTCTGAGTGCATCCCCGATGAAATGGCTGCAGAACCAGTTTAGAGGCCTGTGCTAATGAAGAGCTAAGAGGAGGACCGAAGAGAATGCCGGGGGAGTTATTCAGGGAACTGTTGTGATGGATACACATGGAAGGCCCGTCAATGACAGGTGTGCCCGCCATGGCTGCAAACACTGACTGCTCAGACTGACTGACTGCATCGCACAGATGCCTGTAGACCGGAGAGGTAGAAGCGGCTGGAGTGGGGGAGAAAATCTGTAATGGAAGGAACTGTCAGAGCATATTAACACCAGGACCTTCAGCTTGATGGAATCCCATCTGACATTGCCATGGGCAACTTGCCTCCATTTGTAGCTGGGTTGCAGCATTAGAATTGCTCCTGATAATTCCAAAATAAAGTTGAAATCATTGAGCAGTCTATTGGGGAGAAAGGGTAAAGCAGGGAGGAAGGGTTGCATTTTTTTGGAGGGGGGGGGAGAGCTTTTCAGTGCAGGATTAATAATGCAAGCATTTAGACACTTTGGCATCCCAGGAGATTTGCTTATTTAAAGAGCGTTGGGTGAGGAAGGGAGGGAAGCATCCTGCTCATCTGTGTTAAAGAGTTGGCCCTTTCAGAGTAAGATAGGGGTTCATGCACTTCTGTAAAGGAAGGATGAGCATAGGAGAGAATGCCTAGGGGCTGAGGTCTCTTCAGCCCTCCCAATAAAATATTTGAGGTAGCCGGGGGGGGGGGGGGCTAAAGTTGATGTGTATTGCCATTCAAATGGTGTGTGCATCTTGTGATTGATTATGTGGGGTGGAGCTTACCTGCACACCCACACCCACACACCCACACACACCCCTGGCACCCCTGGCTGTGAGTCCCAGAAGATCTGCCTCCTGCCTTGCAGTCCCTTTTCCATCTGGCTTGGTAGGGCAGAGCCCTGACTGTGATGGCCTGGGATTCAGACTCAGACACTGAACCTGAGGGATTCCAGCCTGCACTGGATTCCCCACCTCCAGAACCAGCAGAGCCGGGGCTAGGGCTTGAGTCTGAAGGGTCCTCACCTGTGCTGGATCCTCAGGTGCAGGCATCTGATGAGTCTGCTCTGGCTCCTGCTGGGATGGAGGACCCATTGCCTGCAGGTGCTCCACTCCCAGCCCTGTCAGGGGAAGCTGAGGTTGCCTCTGGGTCCGGTAACACTCCAGCCTGTCCTGAGCTGCAGAGGCTCAGGGCAGAGAGGCGAAGGGCACTGAGTTCCCGCAGGAGGAGTGCTCGCCTCCAAGCCAGGAGAGGCGAGTCACCAGAGGATCGGGGCTGCCCTATGCCTCGGGGCAGATAAGAGCCGGCCAGCCCCAGCCCAAGTTGCAGGAGCAACATTGTTGCTGACCAGTTCCTGCCTGAGCTCCTGACCCGCCCCGGTTCCCTGCTTGCCTACCTGTTCCTGACTTTGCCTGACTCCCTGCCCTGCACCCAGCTTCAGTGACTACGGACTGCCTTTACGTTGTACCTCTGACCACGGACCGGACTTGGACCTCGCCTCTCGGGTAACCCACGGGACCAGCACACTGACTGACTCCAGCTACAAAAGCTGAGGCTGCTGAACTCTCTTTTGCACACACAAAGGTTACTCGCCATACACTTAAAGACGACAGACACCCATGCATTACTCTGACTATCACAAACGTCATACATAATAAAAAAAAAATCCTTCCAGTAGCAGCTTAGAGACCAACTAAGTTTGCTATTGGTACGAGCTTTCGTGTGCATGCACACTTCTTCAGATAGTCATACACGTCATACATGCGCAACTACAGACATATGCCTCCCTCCCCCTCTGTTTCCAGGTGCATTTCCCCCTCTCTCACCCCCCATGCATACATACCTCCTTCTCTCTCCTTTCTTTCACACACAGACACATCAATCTCTCCCCCTCTTCCCAAGGACATCTCTCCCACCAGACCATATATACAGGCACCTCCATTTCTGCCATGTGCACAGAGACAATACAAAGAATATAAAGCTTCTTCCCTCCCTCCAACAAATATATATCTCCCCAAAGCCACGCATACCAGCCATTACACACACACACACACACACACACACCCCTACTTTGGCATAGCTGTCAACCCTCCCTTTTTTGCGGGAAACTCCCTTATTCCAATGCCCTTTCCCGCTGCTATCCCAGATTGTTGATATCCCTTAAATTTCCCGGATTTCAAAGGAAGCAGCTCCTCTCCCTCCCTGCCGGCCAGGGAGGCTCCTCAGCTGCGTTGCTCGGCTGCCAATAAGGAGTCTGAGACCGACTGGGGGCGGAGCTTGCATGCCTTGTGCAGCCAGACCCTCATGCCCAACCAGACAGATAGCCTGCCTGTCGTCTACGCGCTCGCTCTTTCGCTCACCCATTCGCGCGCAGACTCTGAAGCTCAGGGTGGCGAGGCTACTTGGTGCCATTGCACCGCCCTCGCGGCATCCCTTATTTTCAAATCTGAAAGTTTGGAAAAATCCCTTATTTTCAAATCCGAAAGTTGACAGCTATGCTACTTTGAGCCCCTTTGTGGAGCAAAGGAAGCACCCATCACCAGCTCCAATTGACTGGTGGGCAAGGTAAAGGTAAAAACGCAAAGGACCCCTGGACTGTTAAGTCCAGTCAAAGGTGAATATGAGGTGCAGCACTCATCTCGCTTTCAGGCCGAGGGAGCCGGCGTTTGTCCGCAGACAGCTTTCAGGGTCATGTGGCCAGCTGGACTAAACCACTTCTGGTGCAACAGAACACCGTGACGGAAACCAGAGCGCATGGAAACGCTGTTTACCTTCCCACTGCAGCTGCACCTATTTATCTACTTGCACTGGCGTGCTTTCGAACTGCTAGGTTGGCAGGAGCTGGGACAGAGCAATAGGAGCTCACTCCATCACGGGGATTCAAACCACCGACCTTCCGATCGGCAAGCCCAAGAGGCTCAGTGGTTTAGACCACAGTGCCACCTGTGTCCCTACTGGTGGGCAACAGTAGCCTGAGCAGGATACCCCCATCACTCTTTCCTTAACTCCCCATATGGGAGGCACACATAAATAAATAAAGGGGCACAGCATGAGAGCCAGCATGTAGTGGTTAAGAGCGGTGGACTCGTAATCTGGTGAACCGGGTTCGCTTCCCCACTCCTCCACATGCAGCTGCTGGGTGACCTTGGGCTAGTCCCACTTCTTTGAAGTCTCTCAGCCCCACTCACCTCACAGAGTGTTTGTTGTGGGGGAGGAAGGGAAAGGAGATTGTTAGCTGCTTTGAGACTCCTTTGGGTAGTGATAAAGCAGGATATCAAATCCAAACTCTTCTTCTTCACACATCACCGGCTAGCAGGCAGTAGCAAAGGCACGGTATTCCGCCTGGAGCATTCCACCAGAAAAAGGACTGCTGCTCCGCTGCCCTGTTTGGCCCTTCTCTGGTTCAAAACTGAGCCTCTCCAGGTAAGGCTGGGAGAATTCCCTGCCTGAAACCCTGGAGGGAGCTGCTGCCAAGACGATACTGAGCTACATGGATCAATGCTCTGTCCCAGCATAAGGGAGCTTCCTCTGTTCCTCTGTTTTTCTCTCTCCCCTCTCTGGCTGCCACGGTTGTCTCCAGTCGCATGTCTTTGCTTTCCTGGAGGAATAATAGCATATGACCTGGGCATATGCACTCAGAGAATGGCCGTCTCCTTCCCATCTTTGTGGGGAAACTGTTGGCTCTTTTCCATCCCATCTGCCTCCCTTTGTGCGGGTCATTAGAGCTGCACCCTTTGCAGCATCGGCTGCTCAAAATAAGCAGCACAAAATCCTTTGTTTACTGACAAGGCTGGTGGCCTTGCCGATATTCCCACTCCCATCTGTTGGCTCCAAGATGTTCCAAGGCCATGAAGCTCCCTGGGTTGATCATTGCCTCTCAGCCTAAACTACCTCAAAGGGTTGTTGTGGGGCTTAATTGGGGAGGGAGGGGGAACCACATACGTTACCTTGAGCTCCTCTGAGAAAAAGGTGGGATTTAAATGCAATAAACTAACTATAAAGCACTTCTGCTGCTCATCGCTCTAAGCCTCCCCACTGATGGATTCCTTAAAAAGAAAAATGTTTAAACCCTTAAGCATATTTCTGAAAAGGCTGTCCCACTTTCACAGCCATAGTGGAGTGGCATTTTCAGCTCAGTGGGAGGCAAGCAAGCAGCTCCATAAGAGCGGAGGTGCCCTTTAAGGACTCCACTGAACTTTGGATTTGATTGGTCCCACCCCTGCTGCTCTGGGGAGCTCTCCGTGGTCCTGAAGTGCCTGAGCTGGACCTCTGCTTCCTTGCAGCGCTACTGGAGGATGAGACTGGAATATAAATAAATGGGTTAGATCCTTCCAATTAAGGAAACTTTTAACTATTGTGTTGTGGTGGGGGGTGGATGGGCAGAATCTACCTTCGCCTCATCTTCTGTCGATGTCCAGCGGTTGCCTGTCTTGTTTCTCATGGGGTTTAAAGTCTTCCAATTCAATGAAAAGGAAGGGCATATTATCCCGAAAAGATGCAAATTGTTCCTCTTTTGCCTGCAAATCCCCAAGGTTGCAGACCCATGATTAATCACCTGGGGACCAGAAAGAAAGTCGATAGCAGGAGGTCTCTTGGTTTCAAAGTCAGAATTTTGCTTGCCCCCTGCTCCTTTGTGTTTTATAATTGCTGGAACCATGGAGGGGGCGACGATGCCCTCCCCTCCACTCACAACATAATCCATCCTACAGGAGGTTGAGTATATCTTGCTAGAGCTGCATGCATTGAGGTCATTTTCATTGAGTGCCTATTATGCTGGTTACTATCGTAAGACTCATCATGAGGATGGGTAGAGACAGCTTGTGTATTGCTGGAAAACGTGGGTGCCTCTACAGGCATTGCACTCCTGTGTATACCTGCTTCCGATCCCAGGGTCTGGAGTGAAAGCTGGGTTTTTCTCCTAAGTACCACCAGCTGTGTCCCATATTGCACTCAAGGCCGGCCCTTGGAATAGGTAGAGTGGAGTAGCCACCTTAGACCATGCACCCCCAAACTCAGCCCTCCAGATGTTTTGGGACTACAATTCCCATCATTCCTGACCATTGGTCCTCTTAGCTAGGGATGATGGGAGTTGTAGTCCTAAAACATCTGGAGGGCCGAGTTTGGGGATGCCTGCCTTAGACCATCAATTCTGGGTGCTGTGAAGGGCAGCAACTTATTCCTTACTGCATTTTTAGTGCAAGGGCAGGGCATTCATTCATTCCATTTGTACTTCTCATTTCCTCCAACCAGTGGCAGAGCTTCATGCTGCGGCACCAGGGGGTGGGGTGGTGGAGAGCCGGCGGGGGCGTGGCTGGCATGCGTCCCGGGGGCGTGGTGCGCTGCCCACGGGCATGGGATTCGTCCTGGGGTGTGGCGTGCTTCCTGGGGGTGTGGCACACTGCCTGAGGGGGCGTGGCACCCAGCGCGGGCAGGGGGGCAGCCATGATGCCACCCCACTGGGATCGTGCTGCCGGGGGTGGTGCGCTCCCCCCGCACTCCTCTTCCTCCGCCACTGCCTCCAACGAACTCAAAGTATTGGAGAGGTGCTTTTTAGGACTTGCTTCTTCAGAAGTGGGGAGGAATCCCTTGCCTAGCCTTGTGTGTGGTGCTCTTTGACTTGGAATGGCGCACTCTCTTGCCACTTCGCTCCTTGAGGCAGCCCTGACTCCTGTCAATTTCTTTAACTATGCCTTGTGAATAAGAAGTCCTTCCTTTTTTTCTCTCCTGAATCTCTCAATACAAAATGTAGTTATGGCCACCAACTTGGATGGCTTGAAAAGAGAATTAAACATGCTCATGGAGACGGATACAGCTATCTGACTCTACTAGCCCAACAGGGTCTGCTTCCACCTCCACTGTCAGAGACATTATGCCTTGAATAACCTATTGCCAGGAATCATGGGTGTGGACAGTAGCTGTTGTGCTCAGGTCCTGCTTGCTGTCTTGCCACAGGCATCTGGTTGGCCACTGTGAGAACCAGAATTCTGGACTAGATGAGCCTGCTTTGGTCTGATCAAGCAGGGCTCTTCTTATGTTCTAACATCTCACCATTCCATGTCACTGGATGACCCAGAGTTCTAGCATTCTGGGAGATGGAGAAAAACTTCTGGCTATCTACTTTCTTCACACCATGTATCATCTTATGCACTGCAGTAGGGGTGGCCAATATGGTGCCTTCCAGTTAGCACTGGACTACAACTTCCACATCCCTGACCATAACTGGAGCTTATGGGAGCTGGAACCCAACAAGATCAGGAAGGCATCACCTTGTCTCCTCCTGCACTCTGAGATGTTTGAGGTGCTTCTGAATACCAGTCCTGCTCAGTCCTGCTTGAAGGGTTCCTACAGACATCTGGTTGGCCACTGTGAGGATACAGGGCTAGATGGGCCATTGAATTGATCCAGCAGAATTCTTCTTATGTTCTTTCCCCCTTAAACATTAGCTTTCATGTTCTACCACAATCCTGAAAGAGGAGTAGGATGTTGGAAGCGGGTGGTACCCAGGGATGGCGAGGAAGTTCATCACTGCAAATGTGAACTAATGAAACAACAAGTGTTAAGGAGAGAGAACGCAAATGAGAACAAAGCCAGGACTCCTGTACAATATTGCTCCTGGGCTTAATCAGCCATTAAACTAGAAGAACAGCAACAGAAATCAGGAGATGCTTAAATGATTCTGCCATCAGCAAAAACAGCCATTAAGGGCTACTGGATTTTCTCAGTTGCTGCATAATTAGTGTGTCAAATGATGTGGTACCTACAGCTCCACATCCACCCACATGCTTTATGCACGAGGAAGGAAACCTTTAGCGGTGGGTTAATTCTAGCTTATTACTGTTTGTTTAGTTCATTTTAGTGCATCAGAAGGCCACACACTTCCCTCTCATAGAAACGTAAGGGGAGGCCCATCCAGTCCAACATCTTGTTGGACCAAAATGCTTGGGTGAAAAAAAGTACAACCCAAATCTTCCATGAGCTTGAGCAGCTCCTCTATGGAGGAAGGCTGTAAGGACCGGAGTGTCTTTGCTAAGAAGAACGGTGGATTTTTCAGGTTAATGCCAGCTTCTTGAATTGAGCCCCAAAGCTAAGTGACAGCCAGGGCACATCATACAGGATCAACATGATAGAATCAAAGGACCCTAGGCAGCTACCTTATACTGAATCAGACCATTGACTTACCTAGCTCAGTATTGTCAACAGTGGAGGCAACAAGGCCACTGCCCCAGCAACCAAAGTCTGCCCTTAGCCAGTCCTCAGCTGCTTGCCTCCTTCTTTGCAGCCAGTTCAGAATATAGCACTGGCTGTCAGCTTACTCCTCCTAAGTTTCCATGTTGCCTGTTCACAGAGTCCGGCAAGGAGGAGGATAGGGAGAAGTCTAGAATTAGCTGGTTCTGCCTGTCATTGACTCTGCTGCCACCTACTGTTGGTCTACCGGATTACGAGTGGTAGACTCGTAATCTGGGGAACCGGGTTCGCGTCTCCGCTCCTCCACATGCAGCTGCTGGGTGACCTTGGGCTAGTCACACTTCTCTGAAGTCTCTCAGCCCCACTCACCTCACAGAGTGTTTGTTGTGGGGGAGGAAGGGAAAGGAGATTGTTAGCCGCTTTGAGACTCCTTAGGGTAGTGATAAAGCAGGATATCAAATCCAAACTCCTCTTCCATCCAAGCAATTTCAATGGACACCGACCACCAGTGATTGTCAACTGCTCTCCAAGTTTTCAGACTGCGTTCTCTTCAGCCCTATTGGGAGTTGAACTGGGACCTTCTGCATGCAAAACAGATGTTCCACCACTGAGCTACAGCCCCTCACCCCACTGGAATCAGAAAAGCCAATGAACTATGCTCAACACTCTTCCAAGGAACCACATACTTTAGCTCCACCCCTGGAGCTAAAGAGCTTCTGAAATCGGAAGTGGCAAGAGCTTCTGAAAGGAGGCAAGAGCTTCTGAAATCGGAAGTGGGTTATTGCATGATGCTGGTGTCAATGGGTGGTACATTGAAGATGACGAGTTAAGGCAACCGTATTCCCCTAAGCCCACTGAAGTGTTTGTGTCTGTGAGAGTGTGTGTGTGCAGGGGAGCTCTAGAGAGAAGTATCCCCATTTAATGCTAATAGAGCTTCAAATTGATTTAATATTCCTCATTAACATTTGCATTGCCAAGACCTTCTTGTGTAATTAGATAATCAAATTTCTAAACACTTTGCCGAGAGGAATAATTGGAAGGAAAGGTTCAGAGGCTCACAAAACACTTAATTGGGGTCACCCTACCAGGTTCCACCTTGAGGGAGAGCCAAACCCAGCCAGTGCATGATATCATGCAAAAACAAGTTGAGTCACACTCCATGGAAATAGCTTGAGTGTCTCCAATTCTCTGGAGCTGGTGCATTTTTGTTAGAGGGAATGAATGGAAGGAAGTAGAAAAGCTGGTGTCTATTTCTAATGCTCAGTGGTCATTTCTGTTTATTAACTCCAGAGTTCTTTTACTTCCCTTGGCAGCACATAAAGGCAGTTCTATTTGGGGATTATTATGACTATTAGCATTTAGCTGCTCTTCACCCTAAGGCCCCAGGCAGATTGCAACACAATATCAAAAAACCAATTAAAACCACTTAAAATAATAATGATGGGTCCTAAAAAGTCCTACTTATGAGTAGCACTTGAAGGAGCTGTGTATGTTTAGCCTGGAAAAGAAGAGAGAGAGGAGAGAGGGTAGCCATCTTCAAATATCTTAAGGGCTGTCACATGGAAGAGGGAGCATGCTTGTTTTCTCCTGCCCTGGAAGGAAGGACTTGAGGCAATGGCTTCAAGATACAAGAAAGGAGATTCCAGCTAAACATTCAGAAAAAAATTTCTGACAGTAAGAGCTGTTCAGCAGTGGAACAGACT